>JAWHQI010000107.1:5475158-6727816 GCA_033032865.1 Dactylorhiza incarnata | reverse complement strand
TCATCCTGAACCAGTATTAGGAGCCTCGAGTAGAACGCAACAAATATACACACACACACACACACACACGAGTGACCGTGCATGGAGGGCCACTCGTGCCCTGCACGACAGTACCCTCGTGGCGGTGTGCTTCCCCCTCCCCCGATCGGTGGACTTATTTTAATTTTTTTGTTTAATTTATTTTTTAAGTAATTTTAATTTTTTTAAAATTATTTCAATTTTTTGCATTTTTTAATAATTTTTTTTTCATTTTGTAAAATTATTTATATGGTATTTTATTATAATTTTTCAAAAAAAAACTCTACACGGTTGGTCTACGAATAGCTAGCCGGCGCAAAACTGTTTGGCTATTCGCAGACTATGGTGGTCTGCGAATAGCCAACCAGCGAAAAACTAAAAGGCTATTCGCAGACCACCTACGAATGGATAGTCTCTAGCGCGATGTTGTCGGGAGGCCTTCGGCCGCATTCAGTCGGGCTTCGCCCGCTTCCGCACGGGCTACGCCCGCAATATATATATATGTTTGGTCCACATCAATTAATTGTGGGACTCACAAATTCAGGTTTTTGGAAACCCACCAATTAATTGTCTGTGCAGTTTTGCTTGAAATTGCATTTACTTGGTTATTAATTGGTGGAGGCAATCAATCCTTTTTCTTTGGAATAGGAAGGGGTTGTTATGCATATCATTAAGGGCAGAACAAATGTTGCTTTGACAGCAAGGTCTCGACAGTTTTGGGAAGGAGCACTCAGCTGGAATCAATGGACATCCATAACCGATGCATTGATTATGACCTTCAATGGACAGCCATAACCTTCTCTGGATGGCCGTTTTCAACAAGATCGAAGAGGATAAATGGTGGTCTGTTGCTGCTGTCTTGGAGTAGAGAGAATTAATATATATATATATATATATATATATATATATATGATTTAGAGGATTCCCTCTGCAGACATTGAAGGACGAGTGGCTATTTTGGCGAGGAAGAAACTTCGAGAGGATGATTGGACATTCGTCGTCGTTTGAGTAATATCTTCTTAATTTCTCTCGTGTAATCTCTTGCTCAAAGAGTCTTTGAGCAAGAACGAATTTTGTTCTCCTCTTGTTATGTTTGTGCACTCGTGATTTACCCTATGAAGGGAGTTTGTGTTGTAACCTCTAATCCACGATTAGAGAAGACCCTTTTGGTGATCCCATTATTGGATAGTGGATGGTTAAGTGGCTTACGAGTCCCGTGGTTTTTTACTCTCGGTTGGGAGAGAGTTTTCCACGCTAAGAACTTGTTTGTTACTATTATTATTTTTCTTTTCTTTCATGTGCAGGTGAATTGTTTTTCCCTACAAGTGGTATCAAAGCAAGGTTCGGGGGAGGGGCCTACTAATTGGACGTTCAGGGAAAGTGAAGTGTAGCGATAGTTTACAGTCACTGACCCGCTGGCTATCCCACGGATCCTACTCTAGAACATATATGTCGCCCCTGTTCTATTTGTATCGTCTGCAATGGAAGAAAAGAATTCATGTGGGATGATCAAGTTGACTCGCACGAATTACCCAATATGGAAACGCAAGATGCAAGATCTGTTAATTGTCAGAGATTTGTATGGTCCCATTGTGAGCCCAAAGCCAGAGAAAATGAGTGATGGTGATTGGGAAATACTACACATGAAAGCCGCTGCTACTATTCGGCAATGGGTCGACATGAGTATTTTCTATCACATCTCTGAAGAGGATCATGCAGATAAGTTGTGGGCAACACTATCAGGCATGTATGAGAAAGGCACGTCCAAGAATAAGGCAATGATCATTCGGAGACTTGTAAATCTAAAGTACAAGGATGAAAAAAATATGAACTAGCATACAAGTGATTTCCAAGGGCTGGTGAACCAACTGACTACAATGAAGATGATAGTTGAAGATGAGTTGCAAGCTCTATTACTCTTAAGCTCGTTGCCCGATAGTTGGGAAACATTAGTCGTCTCTCTAAGTACTTCGGCTCCAGGAGTAATGCTAACAATGGAGATGGTTAAAGAAAGCTTACTCAGTGAAGAAGCCAGAAGAAAAGAAAAAGGTGAGTCGTCTTCTGAAGTACTCATTTTTGAAAAACCTGAGAGACGTGGTAGAAGCAAAAGCCGACAACCCCATGGACAAAAGAATAAGGATCATTCCAGGGGAGAACTCAGAATAGAAAAGAAATTAAATGTTTTTTCTGTAATAAGATGGGACATATGAAGCGTGAATGCAGAGCATGGAAAAGGGAGCAAAGTGAAGGAAATAAAGAGGGAGAGACTAATATTGTCGTTGATGATCAGGTCACTATCATATGGGATGAAGCCGCCTGTGTTAATCTAGTAAACTAGTAATGCGATTGGGTGATCGATTCAGGCGCATCATTTCATGTTACCCCTCATGCTGATTTCTTTACCTCCTACTTTGCGGGAAACTTCGGCAATGTCAAAATGGGCAATCATGGCTTGGCAAAAGTTGTGGGAATTGGAGATATGTGCTTGGAGACTAATTATGGGAGCATGTTAGTCCTCAAAAATGTTAGGCATGTCCCGGATATCCGCCTAAATTTGATCTCTACGAGAAAACTTGATGACGAGGGTTTTGGTGGTCATTTCAGTGGAGGAAGCTGGAAGATTACTAGAGGTTCTCTAGTTGTTGCGAGAGGAAAGAAGATTAGTTTATTATATGTCTTGCAAGCAAGGCTTCACAAAGGAGAGATAAACACAATTCAGAAGGCTGCGGACGCTGATCTGTGGCACAAGCGGCTTGGTCATATTGATGACAAAGGACTACAAACTCTTGCAAGAAAGAAATTCATATCGTCTCTGCAAGACACCTCTCTCAAATCTTGTGATGATTGCTTGGCGGGAAAGACACATAGAGTTTCCTTTCATTCCCGCCCTCCATCAAGGAAATCTGATATCCTTGATTTGGTCCATACTGATGTATGTTCTATGCAAGTGAAATCTCTTGGTGGTGCATCGTATTTCGTCACCTTTATTAACGATCACTCAAGAAAGGTTTGGGCCATCGCGTTGAAAACAAAAGACCAAGTGTTGGATGTTTTTAAGGAGTTTCATGTAAAAGTTGAAAGAGAAATGGGGAAGAGCTTGAAAGCTGTTCGAGCAGATAATGGTGGTGAGTATAGAGGACCGTTTGAGATGTATTGCAAACTCCATGGCATCAGACTTGAGAAAACTCCAGCAAAGACGCCTCAGCATAACGGCTTAGTTGAGAGATTGAATAGAACGATCGAGGAGAAGATCAGGTGCATGCTTTCACATGCAAAACTCGCTAAGCCTTTTTGGGGGGAAGCGATGAGGACTGCAGTAGATTTGATAAATCTTTCACCTGCAACCGCATTGAAGGATGATGTGTCAAAGAGTTTGGACCGGGAAAGAGGTATCATATAATCATCTAAAAGTTTTTGGTTGTAGAGCTTTTGTTCATATTGCTAAAGATGAAAGAGCAAAGCTTGACGACAAGGCAAAACCATGCATCTTTATGGGATACGGTCATGAAGAGTTCGGCTACAGGCTCTGGGACCCAGTGAACAAAAAGATTGTCAGAAGTAGAGACGTTGTGTTTCTTGAAGATCAATTGTTTGATAAGTGCGACAAGATTGATGTTCCTAATTCTCTTTTAGAATTTCCTATCAATTCGGATCAAATTCCTCAACCCTTAGAGTTATCCGATCATGGGGGAGATGATCAAGAAAACTGTGATTGTCGTGATGATGGGGAAGAAGATCGATTGGTGGTGGAAGCAGAGCCAACTGATCAAGCCGATCAACAAGCACCGGCGGTTGACGTTCAGGTGAGGAGATCCACTCGAGAGTGTAGCCACCCTAGACGCTTCAATATTAATGAGCATGTGATGCTTTATGATGGGGGAGAGCCAGAAACTTACCAAGAAGCCACTGAACACGAGAAGAAGCAAGAGTAGGCCAAAGCCATGCAAGAAGAGATGAACTCCTTGCATGAGAATCACACTTATGACTTGGTGAAGTTGCCAAAAGTCAAGAGAGCTCTCAAGAACAAGTGGGTTTATCGATTGAAGACAGAGGGTGATGGTTCACAACAACGTTTTAAGGCGAGATTGGTTGTGAAAGGGTTCAACCAGAAGAAGGGCGTTGACTTTGAAGAAATATTCTCTCCAGTGGTGTGGATGTCATCCATTGGAGTTGTCCTTGGATTAATGACTCGCTTGAATCTAGAGGTGGAACAACTTGATGTGAAAACTGCGTTCCTTCATGATGACTTGGAAGAAGAAATATACATGGAGCAACCAGATGGCTTCAAAGTCAAAGGCAAGGAGCAACTTGTGTGCAAGTTGAAGAAGAGTTTGTACGGGCTTAAGCAAGCTCCAAGGTTGTGGTACAAGAAGTTCGACTCATTCATGATGAGTCAAGGGTACACAAGAACATCGTGCAACCATTGTGTTTATGTGAAACAACACTCAAATGATGATTTCATTATTCTTCTCATTTATGTCGATGACATGTTAGTCATTGGTCATGATGCCAACAAAATTGAAGAATTGAAGACGCAATTGAGCAAGTCTTTTGCAATGAAAGACCTTGGACCGGCAAAACAAATCCTTGGCATGAAGGTCACTCGTGATAGAAGGAACGGGTTGTTGTGGTTATCCCAAGAATGCTAAATTGAGAAGGTTCTTGGAAGGTTCAACATGAGTAATGCTAAGTCGGTTAGCTCTCCACTTGCGGGTCATTTCATGCTTAGTGTTAAGCAATGCCCCACTAGCAAGGGAGAACAAGAAGAGATGAGTAAAGTTCCTTATGCATCTACCGTTGGTAGTTTGATGTACGCCATGGTGTGCACAAGGCCAGATATCGCTCACGCAGTTGGAGTTGTTAGCCGATATCTATCAAATCCTAGAAAGGAGGACTGGGAAGCAGTGAAGTGGATATTATGATATCTAAGAGGTACTTCCAGAGTATGTTTATGCTTCGGAAAGGAGGAGCTTATTCTAGATGGATACACTGATTCTGACATGGCGGGTGATGTTGATTCGAGGAAATCTGTCTCAGGTTTTATGATGACCTATGCCGGAGAGGCTGTGTCATGGCAGTCCAAGTTACAAAAGTGCGTCGCTCTATCCACCACAGAAGCAGAATATATTGCTATAACAGAGGGTTGTATAGAAGCTTTGTGGATGAAGAAATTTCTTGAAGAATTGGGGATGCGGCAAGAACAATGCGTCGTCTATAGTGACAGCCAAAGCGCCATCCATCTCTCGAAGAATTCCACATTCCATTCAAGATCCAAGCACATTGATATTCAGTATCATTGGGTTCGAGACGTGCTTGAAGAAAAACAAGTGTGCTTGGAGAAAGTTCACACAAATGAGAATGGCTCAGATATGTTGACAAATAACTTACCAAAATGGAAGCTTGAAGTGTGTATGTTGAAGGCGGGTTTATTCGAGCCCACATATTGATGTGGAGGGGGAGTTTGTTGGGTCCACATCAATTAATTGTGGGACACAAATTCAGGTTTTTGGAAGCCCACCAATTAATTGTCTGTGCAGTTTTTTTTGAAACTGCATTTACTTGGTTATTAATTGGTGGAGGCAATCAATCCTTTTTCTTTGGAATAGGAAGGGGCTGTTATGCATATCATTAAGGGAAGAGCAAATGTTGCTTTGACAGCAAGGTCTCGGCAGTTTTGGGAAGGAGCACTCGGCTGGAATCAATGGACATCCATAACCGATGCATTGATTTACGACCTTCAATGGATAGCCATAACCTTCTCTGGATGGCCATTTTCAACAAGATCGAAGAGGATAAATGGTGGTTTGTTGCTGCTGTCTTGGAGTAGAGAGAATTAATATATATATGATTTAGAGGATTCCCTCTGCAGACATTGAAGGACGAGTGGTTGTTTTGGCGAGGAAGAAACTTCGAGAGGATCATTGGAGATTCGTCGTCGTTTGGGTAATATCTTCTTAATTTCTCTCGTGTAATCTCTTGCTCAAAGAATCTTTGAGCAAGAACGAATTTTGTTCTCCTCTTGTTGTGTTTGTGCACTCGTGATTTACCCTGTGAAGGGAGTTTGCGTTGTAACCTCTAATCCGCGATTAGAGAAGACCCTTTTGGTGATCCCATTATTGGATAGTGGATGGTTAAGTGGCTTACGAGTCCCGTGGTTTTTTACTCTCAGCTGGGAGAGAGTTTTCCACGCTAAAAACTAATTTGATACTATTATTATTTTTCTTTTCTTTCATGAATTGTTTTCCCTACAACATATGAGTACTCCAAATGACTGTAACAAAATATACATCAATATTACAATATTTATTTTATAAGAATATATAAGTATATACATAAAAATATTATTTGGTCTAGCTCCCTCTCTCTCCCTTTCTCTCTCTTCATCTTCGTCGCAATCTCTCTCACTTTCTCTCTCTTTTTCTCCACAACACTATCTCGCCCTCTCTCCTATCTTTCATTCTCTCTCTCTCGCCCTCTCTCTCTCCGCCGCCCTCTCTCCCCGCTCTCTCTCTCCTTCTAATATAATAAGTCGCCATCCCTGCCTCTCTCTCTCTCTCTCCCTCAGCAGCTATAGGTATAGGACATCTAGAGTTTTTTAGTTTTTTAATATAAAAATATTAGACGGTTGATGAAATATGAAGCAAGAACTGATGGTCACGATCTCTTCAATGAATTTAAATTTCAAGAATTTCATATTTCTTTATATGATATATATATGTATGTATGTATATGTGTATATATATATGTACATATATATGTATGAATATATATATATATGTATGTATATATATGTATGTATCTATATATATGTATATATATATAAATATATATATAAGTACTTATTTAATAAATATTATTATTATTTATATTTTATAGTATTATTTATGATCCAAAAAGTAACCAAACCATTTTAAACAAACAAAGCAGCGTCCACAACGATTCGATCGCCGCTAAAACTTCAGAAAACTCGAACTCAAAAAATCAAGGCGATGTCGAATCGACACCGATTTTACTTAATTTCCACATCCGGAAAATTATTGAATTATCTTTAAATTTGATTTAAATTTTGGGTCGTTACATACCATCCGTTATTTTATTTTATGATATGTTAGCATTATATGTTTAAATCACATAAATGTACTATATTATATATCATTAAATTGATTAATAAGACTTATTATATAATTCTTTTTAATTTGTTATTCTTATAATTAAATTTGTTAGTCATTTCATTCTATATCATTTATATTTCATATTGCTAAATAATTCAACTGATTTATTAGTTGATCATTTTTAATATTTTAACCTTACTTTATTGAGCATGAAAATTTATAATTAATCAAAGATATATTTAACTATTAAATATTCTTTATTTGCTATGAGGCTTAGTGTTTTTTAATATAATTTCTATGTAATATTAATATATTTTACAACTGTTAATATTTGTAGTGTGTTACAACTATTTTATTTTGATCACTTTAAATTTATTTTGTGATATACATGACTAAATGTTCGTTTACTTATTATGTTAAATTTTAACTTTTAGAACATATAATTATACTTATTATGTATACAAATAAAAGTTTTATTTATTTATAATATATGAAAATCCGATATCTTAAATTATCCCCGACATTTCTCTAACTTTCGATGTCTGACATTTAAAAATTCAGTTTGATGTGTCGCCGACGTATGATATTACAATTTTGAATCAATAACTTGCTTCCTTATTAGAAATCTTGCTTAATTGTGATTATTGTGTTTAAATTTTTAACATTCATTTATTGTAAGTTAGTTGTTGAATTATTGTCTAGTTCATATGTGCATCAATATTAGTGTCCAAGTGTTCCGTTAGAACCTACCATGCATTTATTTGGTATTAGAGCCCACGATTTGGGCCACTTGCACACATATGGAGGTAGGAAAATATTTCTCTTTACTTGTTTTTCTTTGTACAAAAATGTTTTTCTTTTCTATATTTTGGTGGCCAGTTCAAGTGACACTAATGGCCAATTTACTAGTGCGCGCACAGACATCCCCACGTCCTTTCAAAAAATTCATGGTCACGCGATTTGAACAAAAATTCAATAGAATTTGAAGTTTGATGACTTATAACCAATTATGGACACTCACAACTCGGGTCGACAATCTAGATCCCATAGGAGCACATATCACATCTCACATTGTGCCCAAGGGCATGCACATGTTCATCTTGAAGTGGGCCGAGGCTTAGAAAGGACATACGTTTATCACATTACAAACCATACTACACAACTACAGTTTCCTCCCGCACGTAGAGATCTCGACTTTACGAATGTCGTCAACTCATCATGATTACGTTATTTCCTTATCTCTACCCCCCCCCCCCCCCCCCCCCCCCCCCTCGGGATGAGCATGCCCACCCACACAGTTTCCTTATCAGAGAGATTGTGTTGCCTCTCTAGTACGATTTGACTATGATATAGTCGACCTTGATGACATCGCCGCAGTGTCCGCATTGATGCACTTCTTTTGATGACCCCAAAACATTTAATGTTTGGATCTTGGACATAGATCACTATTTTGAGTGGTTTGACATGAACGCCGAGTGTAGGGCTCACTTTACCAACACTACAACAATTTTGGTCTTTAGCAACACAGGACTTGGCAACATTTCAAAAAATGTTGCCTAAACCATGATAGAGAACAGTTTAGAAGTGTTGCAATAAGTTAGCATCTTTAGGCAACACTTTTTGTGCAACATTCAAAAACTGTTCTCTAATCCCTTATAGGAAACATTTTTGAAATGTTGCACTTGACGGTTCACTTTAGGTAATAATTATGAAATGTTGCCTATAAAAAAAACAATTGCAACACGTTAAAATTGTAGCCTAAACCTTTTCAACTCAGCCAAAATTACTATTCACACATCCCAAATTATTACTTAAAAATTAAATTTATAAAACTCCTATTTTCACTCTCTGCAAACCCTCGACACTATCCTGAATCCCCTTCCTCTTCCTCATGTGCGGCGGGCGAATTCCTCCGTTTCCTCCGGCTAGACCAGCGGCAAATGAGCAGTAGTGGACTTCGAAATCTTGCCGAAGATCCTCTTCACGCCCTCGAAGGTCTTCCTCCACGCCACTACCGCCATTCCTGATTTCCCCAGGTTTTTTTTCTGCAGGCGGTGCCCTAATATGCTACTCGACGGCGGCGGCGACGACGAGCAGAGCGGGCTCCTTCCGCCAGCGGCAGGCTGCAGAAAATCGCCTCTTCCGCCACTGCTTTGCCTCTGGCTTCGAATCTATTTGGCCTTGCGTTCCTCCATGTGCAAGGTAATAGGTACTACCGTTCTGCTTATTCCTTAACATAGATTTGTAGCTCATTTGGCAAAAAATTATGTGGAGGATCTTATTTGCCCTGAGATTTTTTGCTTTTTCATCTATGGATTTGTAGCTCATCTGATTTGTAGCTAATTAGAATACTTTTTCATATTTTTCTATATTTCTATTGAATCCAACAGGTGTTTTTATAAGTACCGGAATCCAGTTTTTTTTCTAGTGCTCTACTATTTTTTGAATCCAGATTTTGGGAGTTCATGAATCAAATGTTCATGAGTTCATCTCTTTTTATGGAGACATCATTTTTTGTTCACTTGTAGTTGTTTCTCAATGGATTCCTTACATGCCTGTCATTTTCAGCTATATAATGTTTCATTTCAGCTTCTCTTATGTGGACTAAATCTGATTTTCTTTCTCCACCATCTGAAAATGGAACAAATCTTGTCGCAGTATCCTTATAGAGAGCAGTGCTATTAGAATGGCTTTTAATGGTGCCTGGCACTGATCTTCTTGTCCTCGGTCTATACTTTATGAGGCTAAAATTGATTGGCACATATAATGTGTGATAGCTATGCTTGTATGAGAGTTATGCAAAAAATTCATCTTTTGCAAATCCATGACCACCTCCATTTCCATTTTATGTACGTCTTACTCAATAGCATGTAGATCCATTTGGTTAATTTGAATTATTTGTAATGTTAATTTTATGCAATTGAGCTAACAATACTACTCTTATGTGGCGTGGTTTTGCCTCTCCACTTTACTATGAAAAAGCAAATATTGTCTATATCAAGGATCATCAGCAACAAGTTAATTTTAAGGTTTCTTAAAAGGCTTATACTTGTTCATGGGCGTTATTCCTACAATCGTAATTATATTGCTTGATTGGCTGTCTATATTTATAGCTAAGATAGAGTAAAACTCGATTGACGATGTCTTAAGCAAAGCACAAAAAGTTTGGAAGGACTTGATAGTGTCATGAGTTTGTGTTCTGGAATCTGTTGAGATCTATTTAAATACGAAGAATATGATGTTCTTAGTACTGAAATCAGTCGCAGGATGGTAGAATTTTGAACAATTTTCACTTTGCATTCGCTTCAGATCCATTCCCAGGTATAACTGGGGATGTTGGTTATGTTAAATGTGAAAGTTTTCTTATAAGTTGAGGGTATAAACATTATTCTTCCAGTATGTTAGGCTTAGTTTGAGAATGGAGGCTTTTCTCCATTCGCTGGGCTACTGCGTTCGAACGGAGGCAGAGAAGGCGGCAAAACAAATGCTCCCCCGCGCCGGCGTTGCGTTGGCATGGATCGCCCTGGAAGGCCGCCGGAGAGCCAAACTATAACTGTACCATGATATAGTACATGTCAACCTTCTACGCATGATTGAAAGAGTATGAGGGCTTTTTAAAGAAGAAGAAAAAAATCAAATTTTGCTGATTAACAGATAAACTATAACTAGAATCGATTCAGTTTTATTATTAAAATTATTGTCAACTTATAAATTGGGAGTATTGCCATATGGAAAGTTAGGATGGTTTTAGGGATGGTATGTTAGATCAAAGATAAGGGAGGGCAACCTGGTGCACAAAGCATCCCCGCGCAGCGAGGGTCCGGGGAAGGGTGCCACCACAAGGGTGAAATGTAGGCAAAACCTTACCCTGCATTTTTGCAGGAGGCTGCTTCCAGGACTAAAACCCGTGACCTCAAGGTCACACGGAAACACCTTAACTGGTGCGCCAAGGCTCCCCTTCTGTGTTAGATCAAAGATTGATTGCTTTAAATTTGGATCAGTTGTTAGCTCAAATTTAGCTCAGATTGAGGTCAATTACTGCCAAGCCCCGCTAGGAATGAAATTGAATTTGACCAGTGCTTGAATCGAATTGGCTTACCTTGAGATCTAAATGAAGTTTATATGCATTTATTTGTGTATGTATTTGACTTAATAATGTATACATGCATTAGTCCATTTGTTTATATGAATTTGTATATGCATATATATTCGACTCAGCTCGAATTAAATGAGTCATTCCTAGCTCGAGTTAAATAAGGTCATACCTCGCCCAAATTAAATTAGCCATGCCTAGCTGGAATCGAGACCGGATCAAGGCAGTTTATAACCAAACGTGGTTTGGCTTAAATTTACTGGAGTTTTAAAGTTATTTTAACTGTTATCTGCCATTTTAGTTCTCCTTTTCCCTGGTAAATCTAGTTCGCAAAACAATGTCTTCTTAGCTCTTCTTGCATAGGATTAGTTTTTCTTGTCTCTGATAATTTGATCTACTAGGCAGTTGTGGTTTTCCTAATAACCGTGCAAGCATATGCTAATGAAAAAAGTGAGATGGAAGAGCTCTTAATGGTTGCCCTTTCTGGATGCATGTGACTACAGGTAAATACTGCAAGAAAAGAAGGTGAGCTGAATTTATTTGATTAAATCAAATATATTGTGGTGGAATTTTCTTGTAAAGAAATCGTATTTGAAGAAATGAAGCTAAACACTTGTGGTATCTTTTATAGAAAGGTTCTTTTTGAACAGACTAAAAGATTATATGAAGCTACCGTTTAACATTGTACAGTACAAAACAATTTATAACATTTTACAATTAAAAATATTACATTTAATGGTGATTTTTGACATTCTTATGAAGGTCACGAGGGACCTGTTTACTCCATATGCCCACATTTTACAGAAAAAGCTGATGTAATAACGACTCATATTTTCCTTCATCAGGTTTAAAAAAAATATATATTTCTTTGTGTAATTCCTAACACCCCTCTATCTGCATATGACTCAGTTTATCATTTTGACTTCCATTGATGGGAAAATAATGTTTTGGCTGTAATTCCTAACACGTCATTCGATGAAGTGTTATTTTACCGAAGGAATCAGCTGCAGTTATAAAGATAACTTCTTCAAGGCTGGCAACGCTCTCAGAACGATTGGGATATGAGTTTGCCAAATGGCTTGGCATTCAAACTCCTCAAGTGCGTTCATTTTTTTTACTCTTGTTATTTCTCTTTATGCAATGTCTAATTTGACCTTGGAAATTTTCAGGCTAGAGTTGTTCATAACTTCAATGTTGAATGGCAAAATATTAAGAGAGCAACTTAGGTGGTGATGAACTTGGAGAAATGACGTGCTGAGTTGCTGGAAGCTCTAGAAATGAGCTAGTAGTTGTATCTTGCTGATGAAATGAAAAATTGAACCCATGTTATTTAAGAGTATATATATTCAATTATGTGTGTTAGTATGTATAAATTAACTTATCTATAGTTATTTTCTCTTCTGAATTAACTTGGTTGTGATAATTTTTGTTTGAATTTTGCTGCAAAACAAATTGCTGTAATGGTATGTGTGGTTGCAAGTCATATATTTGTGTGTGTTGAGATTTGTGTTTCGGCCCTGCTAATTTATATTGTGGTTGGCTTTGCAAAGTCGACACAGTATCATAAGTACTGTTGCCGTCCGCACCACTAAAATGCGGCGGCATTGGCGGATTTTTTTTTAAAATGTCTCAGCTTTTTGACAACATTTTTTAAGTGTTGCCTTTTTTTACTTTTGACAACAGTTTTTAAATGTAACAATACATGACAACATTTCAAAACTGTTGCAATAGGTCCATCGAAAAACTGTTGCCTATTCTAAGGGTTTAGGCAACAGTTTTTGTATAGTGTTGCCTAAAAGTATGAAAACTGTTGCCTTTGACCTTTGGTAACACAGTTTTAGGCAACATCATACGGCAACAATTTTCAATGTTTTGGCAACAGTTTACTGTTTTAGGCAACATTTTTCAAGTGTTGCTAAAGACCAAAAATGTTGTAGTGCAAGATGAAATTACACTGTCAAGCAAAAAATTATTGAATGAGCTTTAGAGATGATGCTCAAGCGAGTGGGGTACCATCACATCTCGTGATGGACGAAAATGAAGCATGGACTTAAACAAAAATATCTTCCTGCTTCATACAAGAATTAGCTCCTGGACTAGTTCTCTGCTTTACGACAAGACACTCTTTTTGTAGTTGAATATATGACGTGCCTCGACGAGATAATTCTTAGGCACATCATCAGAGAGGAGCCCATCATGACCACATCTCGTTCCTGAGCTGAATTGCGTCATGAGATTCGTAGGGAGCTCATTTCACATTATTTAGAAACTTTTGAGTAGATATGTTGGCCCGCCATTGAGTACAAACATTATTTGCGGATCAGTGGTCCGAGACGAGGAAATACAAAACCCGAGAGTTTGATATTTAAGAGAGTACCCCCAAATGGGACCCGAAACACTAAAGAGAAAGCCAGGGGACCCCATACCTGGGAGGATTCAATGTTTCATTGTCAGGGTAGAGGACATGTAGTAGCCTAGTGCCCTGCGCGAAATTCTACTTATAAATGAGGATCCTGGTCTCAGTACCAACATAACGGAGGCTCTTACAGCCGAGGTGATAATAGCTACAACGAAGGAATGTTTAGAGAACGATCAGATAAAACACTAGAGATAGGAGTAGTTAGGTGTCTTCTCCATACTCCCATTATAGATGAAGACCAGAGGTGTACTGCTATTTTTTACACTTATTTTTTGAGCGCGAGAGGGGCTTGCTAGTCTACTATTGATAGTGATAGTTGTTTAAATATTATTGCTCAGAAGGGGCCCAAAAGTAAAATTGGAACCACATCCGCACTCTTATCGAGTCATTCTGATTGAGAAGACCGTGATCCATGTCACCTGGACAGGCCTGGTACCGATCAGTCTTGCATCATTTGCGGATAGAGTATGGTTACATCATTCTCATGGACATTTGCACATGTACTCTTATGGAGTCCCTGACTTTGCGATCACGACATGGCGTGTTATGGGACATCCAACACATGCGCATTTTTTGTTAAAGGCCGCAAGGTTACATTATCCCCAAATCAACCCAATGATTCTATACGGGGAGGGTAGAGCCATCAATTAGCACAAGTATTATAAAGCCCGTCGACATCATACGACATAGAGACTTCACGAGTGACGAGATACTACAATAAAATACTCTTTTTGTAAGGACCGAATTCGTTACAAAAAGTCTTTAAAATCGTTACAAAAACCATGCATGCTCGCCACACATGTCCATATATATTAGTATTCTTAAGACTATTGACTCATGTTTAGTCAGGTTCTTTTGGGCCGGTGGCGAGGGGAGAAGATGCTTTCATTGGATCAGGTATAAAAGTCTATGCTGACCCCATACATGCGGGGGTCTTGGGATTCAAAGAATGCCAGATATATATTATCGAGAGAGTACATTGAGATGGATGGTTACACAGGCGCTATGTGTATGATGATCCAATTGTCATCTCGAAGCCGATGTTGCCAATGAAAATTTTGAAGATTAAATAACAAAACTTTCACCAAAATTACTTATCAAACTTCTTTATACTTCAGATACTCTTTCTATTACAAATGTGTAGTCCACGACCAAAGAGACCATCAAAATTCTACAAGTCCCTTTCCAAAAGCTCAGAAAAATAGATGACTTTCCCTAAATTAATTAGCTTTCTTACTTTTATACATGAAAGAAGATATTTTATATACCACTTCCTTATTTAGTTCACACATTCAATAAGAAGTAAGTCCTTGGAGAAATGTGCTCCCTGGAGTAAATGCGCCTCGATGCAAAATGCGCGCTTGCGTGAAAACACGCTCTCAAGCGAACAAACACACATGTACGAAAACAATCGTCCGCTCAAAAAATGCATGTGCAGGCGAAAATGCTTGATTATATGAAAAAAAACGGATGGGGAAGGTAAGAATTCGCGATATCATTTTTAGGTCAAAGTCATGGGTTTGGCCTCGAAGCCAATAATTACATCAATTCTATCGCATAGAATGCCAATTCCAGAAAGCAAAGATATATCCACACGCTATTATATAGGATATATATTTTTTATTCTGAATTTATATTAAAGAGTAGTGTCATGTATTCATTCACTTTTAAATTTAATATATTTATCGTAACAAAACTTTGGTTATAAAAAATTACTAATAGTTAGGAAATTTTAGTTGTTACAAATACTTTCAAGGTTTATTACAATTGCTACTTATTGTGAGGACATTTTAATATTTGTAACATAAAATTAGTCTTGTTACAAATACTTGCACTTATAGTAATAAATATTTAGTTATGTAATCTTTTGTAACGATTGCAAAATTTCATTACTAAATGTAGCTGTTAGTAACAAATTTTGTATTTGTTATAATTTGGTCCTTACTAAAGGTGCATTTTGTTGGAGTGAGAGAAAGAGAGTCATGACATTTTCAACACTTATTTAGTGGTTGCCTTGCACATTGTTGAAGTCGCAGTAGATTTGTTGTTGTCCATCTTGTTGTTCGTCGTCTTTTAGATGTGTTTACTAACATTATGCCATACCCCAAACAACCAAACCCACTCGATGCTTAAATCGAAAATCCCATCTACTAACTGCGACTTCCCCATTCCACACTCATCCACAATCAATTCCCCACTCCATTCATGCGTCTAAGCCCCACCAACAGTTTCCTCTTTCCCACATTCCCCCTTCCCTAATTGAAACTCCTAGGCCCCAATTCCCCTCCACCCACATTACCGACCAGCCCATGGATGCCCAATTTTTGTCCAGAATTGTAAATCTAAACCAAACCTGCTACTGGAATTCAATTACAAAGCCTGTCTCTACGGATTTGTGTTATCAAAAAGATCAAAGTCAACACAATACTTAATGTAGCGACAATGTATTTCAGGATGGTCTTATTCAAAATTTATCAATCACTATTGGAGTGTATGATTTAGGATTAAGATTTTCTAATTAATAAAATCAAGAACACAACAAAATATAACATGAACGAATGGTATACCACTTAAGTGCGAAAATTAATGTATACCATTCTTCGAGTTCAGTTCATGCTTCAAATCTTGATTTGTACTTTCTTTTGAAGTTTGCAGCATTATACGGTCCCGCTATCATGCACAAAAATAATGATTTGGTCTCTACAATTTGAAAACCAAATCTGAAATCAATAGCGAGGAATGTATTGCGATATTTCTAGATCCGACTTAGAATATGGAATTCGTATATTTAAAAAGCTCTAGAACATAAACGTTGTATATATAATCAAGAAATTAATAAAACTATTAGGGCTCGTTCGTTTGGATGGAATTGAAATTAGATATTGAAATTGAGATCAATTTTAATACTTATTGGAATTAGAATTGGTCTAATTCCAATTATAGTGTTCGCCCAATAAACAGAATTGAAGAATATTGTTGAATTGATCAATTTTGTTGTTCGCTTGCTAGATAAAATTCAATCTAAAAATAATTATTTTTATCATTAGCGATGAAAAATCAAATATTATCTCACATACATTGTGAAAAATATAACATTCACTCGCATATATTATAAAGAACCTAACATTTTATCACAATGATTGACATTAATTATAACATAATGCATTCAATAATAATCTAAAATTTTCAACTAGCCAAAAAATTGATAGTTATCGAAAAATGCGCGTTAGGGCAAAAATCATGCCTCAGGGCGAAAAATGTGCGCCCTTGTGGAAAAAGCACTCCTGGGCAAAAAACACGTGCCCATGAAAAAAAAATGTACCATAGAGAAAAAAAATGCGCTCGGGCCAATATGCGCGTGCCCGGGCGAAAAAATGGCGACCGAGCAAAAAATGTGCGACATAGCAAAAAATCCAAGCCCAAATGAAAACGTGCCCGCCTAAGCGAAAAGCATGCACAAGCGAAAAGCGTGCACTGGTGAAAAAATAGGTGCGCGCACAGGCGAACTACTGCACGTCCGGGCGAACTACTTCACGCCCGTGAGAATTAGTGCGCACCCGAGCGAAAAAAGCACGCCCAGGCAAAAAATACTACCCCGGGCGAAACCTGTGCGCTCGGACAAAAAATTGGTGCACATACGAATAACTTGAGCCCTGACGAATAATGCTCTCCCGACATAAAACGGGCGTCAGGGCGAAAAAACGCACGCCCAAGCAAAAAAAACGCTTCTTGGGAGAAAACTGCGTTCATATGTTTAATACGCGCGCCCAGGCGAAAAATGTGCGACAATGCGAAAATGCACACGCCCGGGAAAAAATGGGTGCCCGAGTGAAAAAAGGTGTCAGGCGAAAAATGATTGCCTAGGCAAAAACACGTGCTTGTGGGAAAAATGCTCGCCTGTGCGAAAAACACGCTCCTGTGCCTAAAATGCGCGCCCGGGCGAAAATTACTCGCATGTGCGAAGTACGTGCGCCGGGGCAAAAAATGTGCTTCGTGGCGAAAAAGTGTGTGCCCGGGCGGAAAAGTGAGTGCTCGGGTAATAAAAACGTGCGCCCGTGCGATAAATGCTTGCCTAGGCGAAAAAAACACGCCCCGGGAAAAAACGCTCCCCGGTCGGAATTATCATAAACCCTAGAGTTACCCTTGTTCATCCGTATATGACATGGAAGTTTTTCTAGGCTTTAATAGGAGAGTCTATGGAGTTACTAAATAATATAATGGGGCCAATAAATTCCCATTGACTCCAAAATAAATATCACCAAATAAAATTAAATCTTACAAATTAATTAGGATTTATTTATTATGCCTATTCATATGCCAAGGGAGAAATTTGGTTCGCGTCATGAAATTACGAGACGGTCTAGCCCACCTATCACAGGTTTCGATCGTTCGTACGTCTGAATTAACGCACGCTCGTGGGAGTCTCAATAGATTCTAATTTTTGTGTACGACTCTATCGAAACGTCTCGATGAATCGAGTCCACCTAACGGATAATTTCTAACATGAAACGGATGGCAAAGTATATGATTGTGAATATGAAATCGATAAATAGCGACAACCAGACAAGATAGCAACAATCTCGATGCCACGTGTTCTGTTGCATCCACTGGAGAAGAGTGTTGTTATCCCAAATGATGTGATCTCCAAGATTCTTGTGAAGCTGACGGCGAGATCCATGGGAAGGTTCCAGTGCGTATGTAAGTCATGGCTCTCCATCACCACTAATCTCTATTTCATTCGAGCCCACACCCAACAGAATCCTTTCGCAAACCAATCACTCATGGATGGAGGACTAGAGACACCAAGAGATGGATATTATTTGGCTTCTGCGGGCTACAACACAGACGTAGGTATCACTCTTTGCAAGTTGCACAGGATGAGATGTCACAAAGTATTAGCGTCATGTGATGTACTCCTGTACATTGTTATCTTTTATGGCACATACATAATCAATCCCCTCATAGGCTACTCCATCCGTGTGCCGCACACGGCGATGGCACATCTTGGGCTTCTTTTTCCACCATTCCACATCCAAATACTGTATCATACGAGTTATGAACTATATTGTGGTTGTGGCTATCATTCTGGTCATCTGTGAACTGTCCTGGAGACGCCTCCCTTGCCGCCTCCCAAAGTCTTATTATCACATTTCACTAGATCTCAATGGATGCCTATTTTGGCTAGCATTTAGAGAGCAATCCCACTGTAGAAAACCCAACACAATCATGACCTTTGATACAGAGTTGGAGGTCTACATTTTTACTTTCTTTACCACCGTCGGAGAAGCTACATCACCTTGTAGGCAACTTGGTGGATTTCAACGGAGAGCTTGGACTAAGGGTTGTCGACAATGACATCATTGATGTTTGGATCCTGGAAAAATGGTGGGTCAAGAGATATTCAATCAACTATTTTGATTTGACTCAATGTTCTATCCGGTTAGGTCAGCTAAATGACCATTGGATTGGAGGTGCCACTCTTTTTGTCAAAGAGAAAGAGCACCTCATTGATGTTTCTGAAGCACGATATCTTATTCGATGGAATCTCAAGTCTAGAGCTTGTTGCTGTTGTCAGAGAGAAATCAGTTGTGAGGGGATTGGCCGTTCTTTCCCGTATATGGAATCATTGGTCTATCCTGATTGCTTTTTAACATAACCATACCCATATGTGGTTTAGTTATGAGTGAATGTTGTTAACACTTGATTAGATTTTTATTATGAATGTATTAATATAACTTCTGAACGCATATTGTATTGATTTTGTTGTTACATATGTATTTTTGTTTGTGTATTCTCATCAGAGCATAATTTTCACAAATATTCACACATAAATTTATTATTGTCTTTCATTTGAATCATGGTCAATTCTTCCTACCTGAACTACATGTCTATACGCTTCTCAGAAAGTTATTTTCAACTACTTGTTGATTATGATAACTTATGGTTCGTTTGGCGTGATGGTGACGGTCATAAACATTGTGGTTATCAAATGTCGTTCAGAAAAGTTCATCCACTTGTATGTTCAAAACTAGTTTTCTTTTACTGGTAGCGGTCATAACAGTTATCATGCTAAACATACTTTCTATAATAGAACGTTTTTGTCCAAATTCACTGGGGCAAAAATACTACGACAAAAAGAGCCTTAATGTTTTGGCACATAAACTGCTTCTTTGTAGTACAAGAGGTGTTATTTAATAGGGATTGTTTCAAAGCCATGTAATTAACTTTTTCTGTGTAATCATGGAAAGATGCAGTTGTTCGTCACGCATGTTGTGCATAATTCATCTCTCTCTCTCTCTCTCTCTCTCTGTGTGTGTGTGTGTGTGTGTGTGTGTGTGTGTGTGTCCATTTTGCCCATGCAGGACGTGCAAAATTTAGCCTCAGAACAAGTCATTTGAATCATTGCTTCAATTTGGATGGCCATTTTCTCGTTCTTTATATACATATTATATTCAATGCATAATATACGATCCGATAATCCAACTTCTCCTTCTATTTTATTCTTAATTTCTCCCTCCTGAAACATTTCTTCACCCTCTATTATCTTCATAATTTCTCCCTCCTGGTGCATACATACGAATTATTGTCACTCTTGTTAAGGCATATTTAGCAATATTGTCGGGTATTTAACGGAACCCTAACGGGTCGTTAAATCACCCATAACGGGTCGTCCGGGATTTAGGGTTACGCTTATAAATACACTTGCTGGGGACAACGGGTAGTACGTTCCAAACTTGACGTTTACTCGGATGCTTCGAGCACTCCTAACATTCTCGAAGTTTTTCTTTCGTTAGAATAAGGGGCAGTGGAAACCACTGGGAGCAAGTGGGTTCTTAAGAAGAAACTGAATCCATATGGGAGTATCGCTAAGTACAAAGCACGTCTAGTTGCAAAAGGCTTCACTCAAGTGAGTGGAATAGACTACTTTGATACATACTCACATGTTTGTCACATTGCAACGATCAGGGTTCTTCTCGCTATCGCATCTATTGAATGTTTCGTCGTTCATCAGATGGACGTAAAAACTGCATTTTTAAATGGAGATCTAACTGAGGAGATCTACATGCGTCAGCCTGAAGGGTTCGTCGTAGAAGGTCAAGAAACCAAGGTCTGTAAGTTGATTAAGTCACTATACGGATTGAAGCAAGCACCAAAGCTATGGCACGAGAAGTTTGACACTTGCGTAAAAGGCCTGCATTTTAAATCCAGCCTTTCAGATAAATGTCTATACATACGGACAAGTCCAAACTCCGTCGCTATAATCTGCTTGTATGTTGATGACATGCTAATTCTGGGTACTGATCAGTCTGAGGTGGAAGATGTTAAGGTTACCTTGAAGTCAAAATTTAGCATGACTGACTTTGGTGTGGCAAAGACCATCCTAGGCATGGAAGTGAACTTTACGGATAAGGGTATCACCCTCAGCCAGAGTCACTACATCAGAACTCTACTAGAGAAGTGGGGTTATGATAAGTGCAGGAAGATTTAGACTCCATACGACTATAATAATAGACTGAAACCTCACGACGGTTCACCTATTAGACAGTTGGATTGTTGAGTCCGAAATCGCACCTCCGAAGGAAATCGGAGGCTGCGGGCTGCCGGTTACTTTTTAGGTGGAGAAAACGAGATCGCTAGCAGTGGTCAAGGCCAGGCTTCGCCCATCACGGCGAATGCCACTCCTGTGATGGGCTTTCCTTTGATTAAGAAGAAGCTGTTACAGCGGGTTACAAGTGCAGGAAAGCAGAAGCCGGCCGGTCAGACAGTCCGCAAGACGGGAAACTCGAGACCGCAACTCAAACAAGCGAGCTCCTGGATTCGAGTGTGCGTGCCTTGGGAATGGTGCCGCCCCCTATTTATAGGCTTGGGGGCCTGCCCGAACGAGCAGGGATAAGATAACCGCCTGCCCGGGTACAGGAGAATCGGGTAGGCGGTGACGGGATACAAAGAGGGGGAAAGAAAGAAGCCGCGCGGCTTGGCGGCTTGCGCTTGCGGTCTGTCCCGTAGATGGGCTGGAGATGCTGCGGACAAGGCGATGTGGTCACCCGAGCGGTCTCCGACTTGAGACCGCGGCTTGTCTTCTTGGACTTGATCCTTGCTGGGCTTCATGGCACAATCCGGGCAGGCTCCAACTTGAGACCGTAGCTTGCCCGTGAGATCGTGGCCTGTTGCTCGGACTTGAGCCTATGTCAGCCTTCAAGATGCAACCCGAGCGGTTTCCAACTTGAGACCGCGGGTTGCCTTCTGGACCTGGACCCTGATAGCTTTCATGGCACAACCCGGGCGGTCTCTGACTTGAGACCGCGGTCTTCCGTTTTGGTGATCTTCAACCTTTGGAGGTGACCTGAATGCGCGGACCCCCGGTCTATATGGGTGGATGTTGGTGGACCTCGTAAAACCTGAACCGGACGAATTGTATCTGCAGACCGCCCGGTCTGTGAATAACACTATTCGGAAGCGGTCTTCTGGGTAAACATAATCCCCGCATATTTTCAAATTCCGAAGTGATTTCGAAAATATTAGTTCTAGCCGGATACCGCGCCGATCTTGCCCTGTGGGTTATAAATGTTCTAGAATCTTCTGTTTTCGCATAACTGCAACGCTATCACGAGTCACTACTCGCCCCTTGCGGTTAGAACTTTCAGATTGAACAGCCCAAAAAAGATGGTGGATTTAATGGCTCAGTTCGAAGGTCGTCAGAAACCTGGAAAGACCACGAGGGAGACCGTCCGAAGGATAAGAAGAAGAAGAAGACGCGGCCTAATAATATGGTGACGATTGCTTCCACGAGTAAGCCAACCGGCCCGCTACCCGAGCTGACAATCGACTTGTCAACTAAAAATGAGGCGAGTTGCCCGAACCTTCCCCCAGCTGATCCTCCTGTTGTATCTGATAAGGGAACCAACCTGCCCCCTCCTCCGGACAAGACGGACTCGGAAGCTGCCGTCCCGAAGGGCGATGGGGACGATTCTTTTAAAGTGGAGGTCACTCCCTCCGGCGTATTCCATCTGAAGATAAGAGATGAAGGGGGAGAAGCGGTTGATTCTCCCAAGCCGAGCGAACAGCAGGACCTGGTAGTGAATATTGAAGATAGCTCGATTTCCCCAAAACAAGCTGGCCTGAAGTCGACCAAGAAGAGGAAAAAAGATGAATCCACGGCGGACAGGGTTCTGAAAAAGGTGAAGAGCCTGAAGGCCAAAAATAAGGCGGCTTCCAGGAAACCGGGAGCGGGTAGTCTACAAGGCAAATCACGTGAGAATGAAGTTTCGGAGGGCATGATTACTCCTTCACCAAAGCTGAACGAACAGATCCAAACTGATGCGCACAGCATCTCTGTAAGTGACATCATCAGAGACTTGGATTCCCTCCAGAAACAAGACGACCTACTGAGATCTTCTTCCGACCTGCAGGCTGCTAACCCGCCTGGAGAGAAAGAGGCCGCCCTGGCTGAGGATGCGACCAGTATTAAGGAGGCAGTCCTACCTGAGGTTGCGACTAGAATTGAGAAAACCGCACCAGCCCCTGAAGATTCTGTGATGGCCGGGCTTCGGTTTATGCAGGTGAAGGCGGAGAAAGTAAGGGATCAGCTTACCAGACCGCCACCGCCGCCACCCAATCTTCTGTTAAAAGGTAAAGGGTCGCGGATTACCACCCTGTTCGTTTTTTCAAGACGAGGTCTCGAAACAAGTCGCGCGACTTGTTGTTGAACCCGTCCCCAAGCTTCTTTCCCTCTGCCGCTCAATTTTCCGCTGTCAAGCGGAGGCAAAGCTAGAGATCGTGGAAAGAACAACGCCAAAAGATCGATACCGAGCAAGCAAAGCGATCTATCTGTACGAATTTTACTCGAACTGCAGCGGCTTGTAAGCGAGGAGAATTTGGGAGCGGTCTTCTTTTGATAATTCTCTTATTACATGAAGTTATATGCGGCCGACCTTTTTGACTGTTTTTCTTACTTGCAGATAATCGTTATTCCATTCCTAAACCGGGCGAACTGGTGACTTACCTCCCTCCACTTGATCCACCTTTGCCGAGTTCCTCGGTTATACCAGATACCCGAATGGAGGATGAGATGACCCGTCTTCAAAGGAACTTCGAAACCCTTTCGAAGCAGCTGAAGGCCCTTGAGGGGTGAGAGAAGGCGGCTCAAGAAAAAAAAGCTGCGCTGCGAGCTGAGATGGAAGCCGAGAGGAAAGAGAGTCGGGCCGCACTAGAGGTTGAACGGAGAGAGCGCCGCGAGCAGGAAAAAGTGCATCAAGACCAGGTGGCTGCCCTGTCCGCCCGACTTGATCGAAGAAAGAAAGAGATCCATGAGCTTGAAGGGGATTGCGCTGTCTTCACGGAGAAGTACCTTCATTTGACAACGGAGGCCGGCGGGAGCCGTCGCCCTGTTAATGTTGCTAAGGATGGTCGGCATGGATTACACCGCCCGGCTGCCAGAACGAGCTCGGCTCTTCCAGTAGTTGGGATGATCCATCCTGTTGCTGGTGCAAATGAGGTCGCGGCGACCTTACCTAATCGTGTGATTCCTGCAACACGAGTAGAAAGGGATGCCGCGCGACTTCATAGCATGATCAACCACCTCAATCACAGTATGAATCAAATGCAAGGAACTATCCTTCAGATCGGCGACCATGTCGCGCGACTTCACAGGGAGGTTGCACCGAGTGATACTCGTCAGTGATAAGCGGTTTTAAGACGGTTATTTGTAATAATATTTCTATTCGGTCCTTCGGACAACTTTAACTGCTCGAGCTTGTTTTTTATGATATTTGATCTATCTTTCAGATCGCTCGGTTTGTATATTTGAATATGCTTTATACTCTTCTCTTGTATGTTGATTGATGCCTGTGAATTATATTATAAGCCGAGCGGCTTGTTTCTGTTGCTTTTTTAATTTGCATGCTTGAAAATTGTACTTGTGATCTAATGATTGTCTTATGTGGAAATGTACCCGTGCGGGTTGATTGGTCTAGCCGCGATTTGACCTTTGATAAATGCAGATCACCCGTTCTTATAAGTAGCGCCTTTCCGAAGGTTTTTTACCAGAATCTCAAGATGGGAGTAAAGCGCCAACCGAAGAGACCTGCGAAAACCTCTGCTACCCGCTCCGAAGCCGCTCTAGCATTTCATTCGGCTGATCTCGAGGAATTCCGTTTGACAAAGGCCGAATTGGATGAATTTACTGAGAATCATATGGTTGATAGTCCGCTGCTTGCGCGGCTTCCACTCCGTGATGAGCAGATGAATTCTCCTGGCCCGAACCAAATCGCCATCCCAATCGATCATTTCGATTGCGGTTTTAAGTTCCCCATATCCATCGAGCTCGCCGCGGTATTCGACCACTATGGAGTTGTCCCCGACCAAATCTCCCCTAACTCGATGGCCGGGATTTGCAGCTTTATTTCATACCTGCGGCCTGAGAGAGTCTGATTCTCTATGGACCTTTTTAGAAAGATATTCTCGGTGCGGGCTATCCCGAACTCCGAGTCGAATGTGTTCAAAGGCCATCTCTACTTCGGCTGCCGGGGGTTGAAGATGGTCAATCTCGCGAACAAGGTCACGGCCTGATCGGAGAGGTATTTGATTTTCGAAGGCCGACTCGGCCTACTGAACCCGAACCCGTAAGTGCGGCCGGAAGCGGCCTTTCAACAGGTCGCTATAAGCGAGATTGAGAAGAAAACCTGCAAGCTTCTCCAGGATGAGCGGCTTAACGTAAGCTACTACCTTCCGCTGCTCGCCGAGTTAGAGAGTGTTCGGCCTGAAGACAGTAAGTTTTCCTTCAACCCGCTTCCGATTTCAACGTTGACCGCACGACCTCTTGTGTTGATTCTTCCCTTTTGTAGCTGAGGCCATCGTCCCTGCTAACAAGCCGGTCAGCCCGGCCGGTTTGATCTTAACCCAGACGGAGAAGAGAAAATGACAGGTCAGGAACAAGCCGCTGCTATCCGATGGGGAGGATTCGACCTCCTCAGGCGACTTCTCCGCCCTCCGTTCCTTCAGCAAGGTGAAGGACTTAAAAGGCTGTACGGTCTTGACCTGGCATCCGGACGGTGATAGCGTCCAGGTCTCTACTGCGCTTCCCCACTAGGCGAATGAGAAGTCGGGCCGGCATGCTGAGTCCGTCAGCATTGCCATGCTTGGCCGACGAAATTTCAGGCGATTGAGGAAGATCCCTGTGGAGGAGCTTGCCTGGGAGACCGCGCGGGTTGGAGCTGAAAGCCTTATTACCAACGTCTTCATGGGGATGACCTTTACAAGATTGATCAGAGCAAATGATCATCTAGAGAAGGAAATTGCCGAACTGAAGAAGGAAAACGTGCGGCTAAAGGAGGCCGAGTTGGTAAGTCATCACCTGGCTAGCCATCTTTCTGTTTTTTCCAAGACGTGCGGTTTCTTACCTTTACTCTTTCTTCGCAGGCAAAGTATGATGAGACCGATCCGGTCTATCAAGAAGAATTTTTCCCTCATGTTGCCGAGGGAATTGACAATGCTTTTTACCGCCTACGAGAGCTTGGAGGGTTCGCAGCTGGTTTTGAGCATTTCACCTTTTCCGATGCCTACCTGACTTTGCAGAAGAAATTAGAGAAAATCAGCCGGAAGGCCAAAGGGAAGAACAAAGTCGATGGGTCTAGCTCGGAGGAAAGTGACGACAAGGATGATGAAGTCGAAGAGCCCGCTGCAGCTAAAGAGGGAGAGAGCGGCTCAGACTCCGAGTCCACCGACTCTGACGAAGGGAGCGGGCGCAAGTCGGGCGAACTGAGCAGCTCATCTTCGTTGAGTAGCGAAGGCTATTCCCCCGATGCTTCGATTGGAGGCAGCGAATGTAACGCCCCTGATTTTCCGGTATTTGTTTAATTCAGTGATGGCGTGTTAATGACGCCGGGGCGTTACTTCTAACGTCGAGTTAGCGGCGCGTTGCCGTTTGCGCGTTTTCGCGTCCGTTTGGGTCAAGTCGACCAAATTTTGCGATGACCCGGAATTGGAAAATTTTACGTTAGGAAATTTGATTATTTAGTTTTAGACTTGCCTATCATGTTTCGTCGCGATCCGAGCCATTTTGGAGCCTCGGCGTATTTTAGAAGTTTTGTATATATTTAAAGCTCGCTGTAACTTCCGTCATTCATATCTCGAAAACGGCACGTCGGATTTTGAATCCAACTTCGTCGTTGGATTCGTAGCGCCGCCGTTCACCTTAGGCGAGATTTTCGTTGGATTCGGCGTTCGTTTATTTTTAGTGATAAAATAATAATAATAATAATAATATTATCCCTTTTCCTTTCATGCCTCGTTTTCTCCAGCCCCTTATGCGTCGACTTCACCTCCAGCCTTGCGTCGATTTCGACAGCCCGACGCATGCGTCGACTTCCTCCCTTAGCAGCGTGCGTCGACTTCCCTTAGCAGCATGCGTCGACTCCCCTTAGCAGCATGCGTCGACTTTCTTTTGCATGCATGCGCCGACCCCTTCATTCATTTATTTATTAATAATAATAATAATAATAATATTGTTATTATTAAAGTTATGTGATGTTGCCAAAAGAAAACGAACCTGCTTCTTCCTCATTCTGTCTGAACCAGAGAGAAAATCGAGCGACGGAAGTGGCGATTTCGTGAATCTTTCGGACGCCGCCGACGGAGCTCCGGCGGTCGAAATCACGAGCCGAGCATAGATTCGGAAGGCTCTCGACGAGAGCTTCATCCTCGTGGTAATTTCCTTCCGCTTCGTGAAACTTTTTTGTTCGGTCTTTTGTACCCTAACCTTTTCTAGCCCGATCTCTTGTAGATCTTGACTCTCGCCTTCTCGTAACCCGATCTACAACGGGGAACGATTCGGAGAGTTTTTCCAGCAAAACCTAAGGCAAGTGGTGTTCTTGCCCTTGCTCTTTCTCTTTGCCATATAACCGCTCCAAGCCGGTGCTCTTGATCTAACTGAGTCATATCTCCATTCTTTTATCCTCTAATTATTGCTGCTAATAACTGGACATTTTGCCAGTTAATAAAAAGACTTTTGTTAGCATTATATCTACTTGTATTTTCCATTTCTGCTTGCAATTTAGTGTGATATGATCTGTTGGGCCTCGCCCATTGCTCCTTGAAAGAACCATGAAAAAATGTGAATGATCCGTTGGAGGTCGTACACGATGTTGGCGGTGCCACCGGTGCGATGCTCTTTTAATTTAATAAATTCTGTCGAAGGTCGTACACGATGTTGGCAGTGCCACCGGTGCGGTGCTCTGAGGGTCGTGACGATGCGATAGGGATTTATCCCCGCACGGATTTTTTTTCTGTTTGTCTGTCTGATGAGCTGATCAGTCTCTATAATTCTGAACAAGAGTAACATAATTAATAATTTGAAAGTTGATGGTTCTTTTCTTTTGCTTATGGCGAGTTTCGTCATCGCCTGTGTTCTCACCTTTGTTTGGTGAGCTTTTTCCGCTGACTTTTTAGTTTCTGCTGCTGCTTCCTTTTTGACTGTTTATTAGATTCTTCTGCTGTTTCTTTTCCTGTGACTATTTGCTGCTAGCTTTGTCATCACTAATCCTTGCAGATACCATTTCCCTCCGGTCTCGCGGAGATTTGCTTGCTTTCTTGTTTTCCGCACCACTTGTAACTTGCTTCTGAGGTGTTCTTTCTTTGAATGCCTCAGGTTCTGGACAGTAGCAGGTGTTAGTGCGGAGTTGCTTTAGTTGCTGTCTTCTGACCCTCTTGAGGTAGGGTATTCTGTGGTCTTGCCGGCCCATAGGTTCGTGTCAGGTGTTGACGCCCGTGGTGCCGTTTGGTTAAACTTTTGTTTCACTGCTGCTGTTATTTATTGTTCACTTTTGAACACTTGTTCTGGAATGGTTAATTGCGGGTTGGCTTTATAGCCCCTTGCTTAGATATGCTAAGGCATTTGTAGCATTGTGAATCATGATTTAAAATGTTAAGCTCACTAATTTCAGCACATGATAAATCTATCTTTATATATAGTAAATCCACACATTCGATCTTGCATGGTGCACCTCACTAGGTCTTCATGTTTACTTAGGCCACTATATAATTAAATCAAGTATTTTATTTCCGCTGCGTAAAACTATATTTTAAAAGTGTGGACTAGTTGATCCACCTAGCCGAGGGACCCGGTTTATTAATTTTCTGCATAAATCATTTTTGAATCACTTTGATTTGATAATAATAATTGCTTGAACTGCGATGAAGGATGCGTTGCCTTAACGTCAGTAGGCGTCCCCTACGTGACGTGGCATCACAACGCGTAGCTTTCCCTACTCTGATAGCATTTTAAATGTTGGGAAAATGCGGGTTGTGACAGTTGGTATCAGAGGGAGGTTCTGTGAAAAAGGTAGTTGGGTGGTTTGGCGTGTGAGTCAAACAACCGCTATCCTAAGCAGAACCTCATAAGACCATTTCATTGTATACACACACCGATATGTCATCAATATGTTTTGACTGAAGCATGGACACAACACTCATAGAATGATAAGAAGTATACGGGGCATATTATGTAGTATGGGATGCATAATATGTGTTTGTATATGGATCCACCATAGGTGGCAACATGTGACGGTTATGTAGTATGGGATGCATAACCACCATTACATGGATGCCCATTAGCACGTTTTCTTTTTTCGTTACATGTAATGTTATGTAGTATGGGATGCATAACATTACATGTGTACGCCGCCCATAACATGCATTAAGGCCTCTTTCTAGAATGCATAGCACTGCATACATTCATATCATCACATAAGCACGCGTGTCAAGTTAAAGACATACCAGATGACATATATACACACATGATTTGAAAAGAAATTTAAATGTTCATGCACTTATGTCATAGCACAAGAGTCAATAGGATGATGGTGCATCGTCCTAAGTTAATCATGGCATCATTTCATGAAATTCCAGAACAAGGTAACAGCAATAGCAGGTTGTTTTCTTTCCTGTTCCGAATCGATCCGTGAATTTTTTCCGAGTCTGTTTGGCTTAAGCTTTGTAAGCCTGTTTCTGACTGAATGTCCATCCTTCTTGTAGACATGTCTCGTAGGAGAGTGACACGATCGACTCCCCTGCCCGAGGGAGAGTCTTCTGGTGGTCAGAGTGAGTCTGTGATCGAAAGCCTGCGACAGAGCAACGAGGCTTTGACTAGACAGTTGGTTGCGATGCAGGCTCAGATTCAATCTTTAGTGTCTGCTTCCTCGGTGCAGCAGCCTGTTGTGCAAGAACCGGTGGTGAGTCCAGCCGTTCCTGCTCCCCTAGTGCCTCCAGTGGCATTGCCACCGGAGATGAACTTCGTTTTGCACTTTCAGCGTTTGGGACCTCCTACCTATGGTGGTAGGGCAGACTTCGTCGCCTCGGAGGAAGGAAGGGTGAAATAGTTTTTGGGTGGCCTCACTAGCGATCTCCAGCAGTGGGCTAGCGCCTATGGGTCAGCGACTTATGCTGAAGCGGTGGAGGCCGCATTGAACGTCGAATCTATTGAGAAGACGAAGATTCGTGGGCAGCAGACAAAGAGTGATAAGAGAAAGTTGGACGATCGGGAGGGTTCCAAGGCATCTCACTCGGACTCAAAGAAGAGGGGTGTGGGACACTGTAGCTTTTGTGGCAAGCGGGGCCACCCGTTCGAGAGGTGTTTCAAGAGGCTCGAGGCGCTGGAGCCGTTAAAGGTTAGTGCAATTCAAGACGCACCCAAGGCGGTCCCAGTGTGCTCTTTCTTCTCTAAGCCCGGGCATGAGGTGGCCCAGTGTTTCAAGAAGTCTGGGTGTTGTTTCCTGTGTGGACAAAAGGGACATCGTAAGGCCGACTGCCCGAACTTTCAGATCGTGACCTCAGCAGTTCCTCTGCAGACCTTGCCACCGCCCCCTCAGTCCGTGAGCAAGGCTAAAGGCAAGCTTAGTGTGCTGACTAGAGAGGAAGCTCAAACCTCAGCGCCCGTGATATCTGGTTAGATTCTTCCCTCCTAACTTGTTTTCTTTCTCCTACACTTAGCTTACTAGTTGTCTAGTGATGCATGCTTGTTAGGTGAATTCAAGGTGAAGAATAGGTGGGCGCGTGTCCTGTTTGATACGGGAGCGTCTCACTCTTTTGTCGCTAGGAGTTTTGTTGATAAGCACCGATGGTCTATTGATCGGTTGAATGATGCCTTGTCCGTTAAGTTTCCATCTGTAGACCAGGTTGCGTCAGATCGGGGTATCCGGGAGTGCCCCATTTCTTTGGGTGGTGTCCAGGTTCTAGCGGATTTGAAGATGCTAGATCTGGCAGATTTCGATGCGATTCTTGGAATGGACTGATTTTCCAGGTAAGATGTCGTGATCAGGTGTGAGGATAAGAGCATAGTCTTCTCGTTGGATATTAACCAACCCTTGAGTGTGTTCAGGCTCTCTGGTTTTTTATGCAGACCGTACTCGTCCATCCTTAGAGTCTGGCAGCGAGTCTTTTCTCATTTCTGTTATGTTCTGGAAATTGCTCTCATTGTGCCGCGTGTTCTGTTGTGTGAGAGTTTCAAATGTTTCTCTGGCTAGTCTTCTCGGTCTCCCCTTGAGAAAAAGGCGGAGTTTGTTTTAGGTCTTGAGCCAGATACTTGTCTTTTTGCGAGGGCACCTTGCCGCATGGTCCTGCGTGAGCTAGAAGAATGTTTCTAATAGATTGTGAACAAATTGTACAGAGTTGAATGAGGTGACTATCGAGGTAAATGTTCATCACCTCGAATAGATGATTTGCTTGATCAGTTGCGAGATAGATCCGTATTCTCGGAGATTGGCCTTTGTTTAGATTTTTATCTGTGAAGGATCCGTGAGTTGGATGTTCCACGGACTGCCTGTTCTTTCCCGTTGTGAGCTTTATTTGAGATCTTAGTGACGACCTTTGATTTAGCTAATGTCTCCTCTGCCTTCATGAATTTGATGAATTGAGTGTTAAGAAAATTTCCGGACCAATCTTGTGACCGTCCTTAGAAATGATGTTTGATACACTCTAAGAGTGCAGAGGATCGTGCTGAGCATTTGGGATTGGGTGCGGTCTACGTTGTGAGAGCGCAAGTTCTTTTGCCAAGATGAGCAAGTACAAGTTTTGGATGTCTTTAGTTACCTATTTGGGTCATGTTATTAATGAGGATGAGTTTTCGACGGACCCAGTATAGATCGTTGAGTGATTGATTTGGAAGATATTTACAATATCCGAGGAAATAGGGAATTTTGTAGGGTTGGCAAGATGATATAGAAGGCTTGTGTAATGATTCGTGTGATTAATTGCGTCCTTGGTTAGGTTTATGTAGGAGAATCCAAATTTTGTTTGGGGTGACTAGTGCGAAGGAGCCTTTCAGGAATTGAATAGAAGATGAGCACTACTCCAGCTTTGGATCATACCTACCGAAGGAGTGGTGTATTATTTATGTAGATAAGTTGTACGTTGAGCCCAGGTTTGTCTCGAAAAAAAATGTGATCGCATACGATTCGAGTCAATTGAAGATTCATGACGAGAATTATAGTGCGCATGATTTGGAATTACCCCAATAATATAGGCATTGAGCCTTGGAGATTATTTTGGTATGACGTATTGTGTAAGGTTTACGGACCATAAGAATTGAAGCATATCTTCGCTCAGAAGGAGTTGATTCTGCGCCAGAGAAAATGAATAAAATATATTGCGAATTCTGGTATTGGCATTCGTTACCACCCGGATCCTACTAGGATGTGTAGAGATTTGAATCATATTATTGCTAGTATTAGATTTGTTATCGGTTTGATGAGGTATTTTCGAAGACACAAATTGTGTGAGCTATCGTGAATAAATGGATAAAATATACCTTTAAGTTTGGATTCAGATCGAAACCCCAGGAATTGTTTTTTTTTGTGTCGCGTATCTAGTTGAGTTGGTGGAGCTTGGGACGAGCGCCTTAGACTCATGGAGTTTGCTTACAATAATAGTTTTCAAGAAAGTCTGCAGATGGCCCCTTTTGAAGCGTTGTATGGGAGGCGCTACAGGACTCCCTTGTTTTGGGCCGGAAGCTTTGATGGAAATGGAAGAGGCGGTGACTAATATTCGGGAGAAGCTCCGCGTTGCTCAGGAGCGGTACGAAAAGTATGCCAATCAAAGAAGGGCGGATCTGGAGTTTGCGGTTGGGGAAAGAGTGTTTCTGAAGTTCTCTCTGATGTCAGGCGTTAAAAGATTTGGGGAAGAACCACAAGTTGGATCCCAGATATGTTGGGCCATTTCAGGTCGTTGAGCGCATCGGAGTGTCCGCTTATAGATTGGAGTTACCTGCTACCTTCCCTGGCGTCCATGATGTGTTCCATGTGAGTCAGTTAAGGAAGTGTGTCCGCAGCAATCGTCAAGTCCTTGATTCAGTGCCTCAGATTCATCCCAATTTATCTTATGTTGAGGAGCCTGTTCGGATTTTGGAGACCCAAGAGCGGGTGTTGCGTAGGAAATCCATCCCCATGGTAAAAGTTCTTTGGCGAAATCATGACGCCGAGAGCGCAACATGGGAGCTGGAATCGGCTATGCGGGAATCTCATCCGCACCTCTTCTTTTAATGGCTCAGGTAAAAATCTCCATTCCTTGTCCTGCACCATTTGATTATCTATCCTAGATTTCCTTTCCTGCACCATGTGTCTATTTTTAATGTGATGATAAATCTCCTTTTCTGCTCTACGTCAAGTTTCGGGACGAAACTTTCTTTTAGGGGGAGTGGCTGTAATGCCCCTGATTTTCCGGTATTTGTTTAATTCAGTGATGGCGTGTTAATGACGTCGGGGCGTTACTTCTAACGTCGAGTTAGCGGCGCGTTGCCGTTTGCGCGTTTTCGCGTCCGTTTGGGTCAAGTCGACCAAATTTTGCGACGACCCGGAATTGGAAAATTTTACGTTAGGAAATTTGATTATTTAATTTTAGATTTGCCTATCAAGTTTCGTCGCGATCCGAGCTATTTTGGAGCTTCGGCGTATTTTAGAAGTTTTGTATATATTTAAAACTCGCCGTAACTTCCGTCATTCATAACTCGAAAACGGCACGTCGGATTTTGAATCCAACTTCGCTGTTGGATTCGTAGCGCCGCCGTTCACCTTAGGCGAGATTTTCGTTGGATTCGGCATTCGTTTATTTTTAGTGATAAAATAATAATAATAATAATATTATACTAAAATAATAATAATAATATTATTATTATAAAAATTATGAATGTATATATATATACACGGTTCATTAGAAGCATGCGTCGACCTCCCCCCCCCCCCCCCCCCCCCCCCCCCCCCCCATGCGTCCCTTTCATGCGACTTTTTCTCCAGCCCCTTATGCGTCGACTTCACCTCCAGCCTTGCGTCGATTTCGACAGCCCGACGCATGCGTCGACTTCCTCCTTTAGCAGCGTGCGTCGACTTCCCTTAGCAGCATGCGTCGACTCCCCTTAGCAGCATGCGTCGACTTCCTTTTGCATGCATGCGCCGACCCCTTCATTCATTTATTTATTAATAATAATAATAATAATGATATTGTTATTATTAAAGTTATGCGATGTTGCCAAAAGAAAACGAACCTGCTTCTTCCTCATTCTGTCTGAACGAGAGAAAAGTGAGCGACGGAAGTGGCGATTTCGTGAATCTTCCGGACGCCGCCGACGGAGCTCCGGCGGTCGAAATCGCGAGCCGAGCATAGATTCGGAAAGCTCTCGACGAGAGCTTCGTCCTCGTGGTAATTTCCTTCCGCTTCGTGAAACTTTTTCGTTAGGTCTTTTGTACCCTAACATTTTCTAGCCCGATCTCTTGTAGATCTTGACTCCTCTCGCCTTCTCGTAACCCGATCTACAACGGGGAGCGATTCGGAGAGTTTTTCCAGCAAAACCTAAGGCAAGTGGTGTTCTTGCCCTTGCTCTTTCTCTTTGCCATATAACCGCTCCAAGCCGGTGCTCTTGATCTAACTGAGCCATATCTCCATTCTTGCTGCTAATAACTGGACATTTTGTCAGTTAATAAAAAGACTTTTGTTAGCATTATATTAACTTGTATTTTCCATTTCTGCTTGCAATTTAGTGTGATATGATCTGTTGGGCCTCGCCCATTGCTCCTTGAAAGAACCATGAAAAAATGTAAATGATCCGTTGGAGGTCGTACACGATGTTGGCGGTGCCACCGGTGCGATGCACTTTTAATTTAATAAATTCTGTCGAAGGTCGTACACGATGTTGGCAGTGCCACCGGTGCGGTGCTCTGAGGGTCGTGACGATGCGATAAGGATTTATCCCCGCACGGCTTCTTTTTTTCTGTTTGTCTGTCTGATGAGCTGATAAGTCTCTATAATTCTGAACAAGAGTAACATAATTAATAATTTGAAAGTTGATGGTTCTTTTCTTTTGTTTATGGCGAGTTTCGTCATCGCCTGTGTTCTCACCTTTGTTTGGTGAGCTTTTTCCGCTGACTTTTTAGTTTCTGCTGCTGCTTCCTTTTTGGCTGTTTATTAGATTCTTCTGCTGTTTCTTTTCCTGTGACTATTTGCTGCTAGCTTTGTCATCACTAATCCTTGTAGATACCGTTTCCCTCCGGTCTCGCGGAGGTTTGCTTACTTGCTTGTTTTCCGCACCACTTGTAACTTGCTTCTGAGGTGTTCTTTCTTTGAATGCCTCAGGTTCTGGACAGTAGCAGGTGTTAGTGCGGAGTTGCTTTAGTTGCTGTCTTCTGACCCTCTTGAGGTAGGGTATTCTGTGGTTTTGCCGGCCCATAGGTTCATGTCAGGTGTTGACGCCCGTGGTGCCGTTTGGTTAAACTTTTGTTTCACTGCTGCTGTTATTTATTGTTCACTTTTGAACACTTGTTCTGGAATGGTTAATTGCGGGTTGGCTTTATAGCCCCTTGCTTAGATATGCTAAGGCATTTGTAGCATTGTGCATCATGATTTTAAATGTTAAGCTCAATAATTTCAGCGCGTGATAAATCTATCTTTATATATAGTAAATCCACACATTCGATCTTGCATGGTGCACCTCACTAGGTCTTCATGTTCACTTAGGCCACTATATAATTAAATCAAGTATTTTATTTCCGCTGCGTAATACTATATTTTAAAAGTGTGGACTAGTTGATCCACCTAGCCGAGGGACGTGGTTTATTAATTTTCTGCATAAATCATTTTTGAATCGCTTTGATTTGATAATAATAATTGCTTGAACTGCGATGAAGGATACGTTGCCTTAACGTTAGTAGGCGTCCCCTACGTGACGTGGCATCACAACGCGTAGCTTTCCCTACTCTGATAGCATTTTAAATGTTGGGAAAATGCGGGTTGTGACAGCGAACATTCAAGTACTCCTGCATCTAAGAAGCTCAAGTCGGGTGATGAATAGCTGTATTTTGTTTTTATTTTGGATGACCGACGATTTGATTTTGTTAACCGGTCGGTTAGAACATAATGTAAGAACATTTTGAAAATGAAATGAAATGGAAAGTTTTTACCTGTCTAGCTGTCTACTCTCTGCGACTTACTTGTGATTGTTTGCGATCTCTTTCTACTTTGGATAATTGACTCTTCTAATCAAGCTGTGCGACTTAATATTAACCCAACCGGTCAGAACACTGATCTTTACGGAATTTCAGTTAAGTAATCATTACAAAAAACTTGTTCGCATAGCTTGTTTCTTCAATCCGGATCAAGTGAACTTGATTCATCCTGAGAAAGTGGTAACTATAATGTTTCGATATGTAGTTGATACGATTTGGATATATAATCGAGCGGACAGAAATCCAAGTTCTGCCTCATCTTATTATGGATGCCTTGTAATAACCAGGAAATCGAACATAACCAAGCCGCGCGACTATTACTAGGTTCTGCATACTTGCTTTCCAGGATAAAGAATGTCAAGTCATAAGAACAATCAACAGGTCGAGCGGCCATCATTTTAACACGAATGACTTACAACTCAGATTGTTGACTTTATATACAGGATAAAGAATGCCAAGTCATAAGAATAGTTAATAGGCCGAGCGGCTAGAATTTTAACTTGAGTGACTTACAACTCAGGCTGCTGCAAGCCCTATCCCTTTGAATATAGTTGATAACAGGAAATTGTCATAACCAAGCCGCGCGATTATGACCTGGCTTTTTGTGATTGCTTCGCAAGATAGAATATCAAGTCATAAGAAGACCATAGGTAGGCCGCGCGATTAATATTTAACTTGAACGATTTATGTGACATATCATCGACTGATAAATTCGCGCGGACAATACATATTTTGAGCAACCTAGTAGCTTGATACTTGCAATGAGAATCATAATTGCCTGATTGTGAAGAGTCCATTATTAATCGAACGGATTGAATTGAAATCCATAAAAATGATAGGTTCATAAACCGAATGACGAGATCGACCGATCAGGATTATGCTTGATCCTTTGATATTTTCCTTGTGTCGTTCTATGATAACCTGTATATTCCAAATCGTGCGGTCTGAAGTCCAGACCGCATGATATCTTTGATACCTGCTTATTCCAAACCATCCGGTTAAAAACTAGACCGCATGATATCTTTGGTGTCCGCTTGTTTCAAACCGTCCGGATTAAACAACAAACCGACCGGTTTGTGATGCACCCATAAAAATCCTGTTTTTTCTCCCAAATGGTCTAGAGTGACCATATGGGATGAGATAATTCCCTGTAATGCAACAAGAGATGGCTACAGACTCAGATGACCAAGTGGGCAGGTGGGCCTACGCGGCGAACATTGCTTTCCTCAAGTAGTCATAAGAGCTGTAGAAATAAAGAAAAAGACAAGTACAGACCCAGATGTCCAAGGGGGCAGGTGGGCCTAGGCGGCGAACATTGCTTTCCTCAAGTGGTCATAAGGGCTGTAAGCGACTCAACTGCTCTCTTTGCCTAGGGCTACAAGCCGAGTTGATCAATTGGGCAGGTGGGCCTAGGCGGCGAACATTGCTTTCCTCAGAGAGATCAACTCAGTTGTGGGTCCCGCTTAGGCATCGCTTGAGAGTACCTAGGAGTATTCGATGGTCACAAACTAGGATGATCAGTTGGGCAGGTGTGGTTATGTCGCGAAGGCTATACCGACATTGCTTTCCTCAAAAAGATCATCAAAGTTGTAACTATATCCCTCTCGGGGTATGATAGAGCCAACATGTAAGACCCCCCCTCCCCAGACAGAACCGGGTCCAGGGAGGGGGGATCTTACTGCCCAAAGAAGACTACCCAGCGCTTTTCGGGTGGCGACGTCCCACCCTCTCAAGCGCTGAGCGGTCTCTTTGTCAGGCACAAGAATCATCACAACACATCAGAACGCACAGCGGAAGCAATCGAAATAAGAGAAGCTAAGCATGCTGATTATATTTCATATTTAGATATGGTCGGGGCCTATCGTTTTACAAAATATTGCCTCGAAGGCTACATAGTCTAAAACAAAAAGGGAGCCCTAGGCTAGTCCTTATACTCTCTAACTCACATCTCTGAAGATAGGGGCGAGGCTGGGGTAATCGAACGGGCCATCTCCAAGGCTCGTAACTCATCCTGCGGTGTGGGGGCTCCTTGCTGTCCCATCTCCTGTGATTGGTTATAAGAAATAACCATTAGTCACAGAGCTAAGTAGAAAATACATCCCCTCCCCGGATCCATATCCAGGGGGCGGTTAAAGAACAGAAATGAAATAGCCGAAGCAAGGTAGAGGGTTAGCAGCAGGTAAATATATATATCTCCATATATATATATAGGGCTTCCCGCCCTAAGGCTCGTAACCGCGCCGTATTGTAAGTACACCACTCTATAACGCGCAGACACGCACACCCAGGTATTCAAACCTGTACGCACACAAAAGACCCTGTGTCGACACAGTTTAGACCGCTTTATTTCAAGCAGGGGAGCGAACCCCGCGGGCCTCACCGATGTGGCCGTCGGTGACAGTGGCCAGTCTTGCCACTTCTGAATGTAGTCGTACCGTATCATTCAGGCCCTCCTGTACAACTTGGTGTACCAACTGGATGTGAGCGACATCCGACGAGCCGATTTGTAGGCCGACCAGAGGAGGTAAAACTGCAGGCTCGGAGGGTGATAACCCGTTGTGCACGTCTCCCTGTCGCCATGAGTCGTCAACCCACCCGCACCGGTACGAATGGTCTGCGAGTGTGACCAACCCGCCACTCCCAAACAATCTTCACCCGCTTTATATAAAGACAAGCACATAAGTTACGTGGCAATTCTACTCGACCGGTCACACGACCTCTGACCGGGAGGATTAGCGGTATGAGGGCTCCTTGCTTGGGGCTAACCTGGGAGGAGGAACTCAACTCCGAGTTTTCCCCAACTAAGGCCTCGCAGGAGGGAGGATAAGCACCGCTTGCCTGTGCAGGGCTGCAGTTAGTACCCCAATACGAATAAGTATAGCATCAAATTAGGCCGAAAGCAGAGGCCATAATATCAAGAAGGAAATTATGCCGAAGGCAAAGGCCATGTTAAGCAGAAAAGTAGGCCGAAAGCAAAGGCCATATTAAGCAGAAAAGTAGGCCGAAAGCAAAGGCCATGGTAATAAGAAGAAAAGTAGGCCGAAAGCAAAGACCATATTAAGCAGAAAAGTAGGCCGAAAGCAGAGGCCATAATGACAGGACCAGTGTGAGACTGGATTTAAAAGAAAGTACAGAAAGTAAGAGCGGGGGACCAGTGCGAGACTGGATTTAAATGAAAGTACAGAAAGTAAGAGCGGGGGACCAGTGCGAGACTGGATTTAAATGAAAGTACAGAAAGTAAGAGCGGGGGACCAGCGCGAGACTGGATTTAAAGGAAAGTACAGAACGTAAATGCGGGGGACCAGTGCGAGACTGGATTTAATGGAAAGTACGGAAGGCAGTAAAAGCATAAAAGAAAGTGTCAGTAGTCCAATTACTCCATAAGAGGAGGCTTCAATCGTCGACTCTGTTCTTCAATTATTGTCGCGGCGGGATTAAATTTCGGCGCCGCGCCGCGATTTCGTTCCGATTTTCGCGTCGATATTCCGAGCTTAGTCGATTCCTTGGATAGATACACATAATTTTTAATAGGCATTTAAAAATATGCGTCGAGGGGACGCCGATTCATTTCGATGAATTTTGCTCTTTTTGGGCGTTTATTTTCGCTTGTAAGAGCTTTTGGAGAACCAAAATAAGAAACCACACCTCCCAATTTTAATAGTGGTTGTAAAATACCTTTAATTAGAGCCCTTAATTTTTGGTCATTTTTGCGAACTTATTTGGACGTTTATTTTCTCAAAATAAACTCTATAAAGGGTTTTAAAAATAGTAAAACTCCTCCTAAAAATCCCAAAAAATTACAGTAGGTGCCCCTTAGGGTGGGGCACATTTTTCATTTAGAAAACTTCTTCCCAATCTGCCCCATTTTTTCTCAAAAAAATGGGGAAGGGGAAAGGGAGATTGGGGTGCGGTTAGGAAAAAGGAAGGGCGGGGGGGGGGGGGGGTTGGGGTGCGATTAGGGAAAGGGAGGGGGCGCAGGGGTCTTGCACCCTGCGCCTTCCCGCAGCCCCCGCAGCGGATCAGCGGCGGATCCGCTGTGGGGGGCACGTATGCTGAGGCGGAAGGCGGGAGTTAAGAAAACGGGGCCGCTTGATCTTCTGGGGGAGATCGTACGGCCCCGATTGATCTCGGGGGGCTGCCGCAGCCGCCGCCGGGCAACGGCCGGCTGGGGCCGGCGCCGCCCCCAGACGATACTCCGGGGGCCGGCGAACACTCCGGTGGTGGTCCGGCGGCCTGGCGCCGTCGGCCACCGCCGGGGGTGCTGCGAGAAGGGGAACGGGGACGGTGGCAGGCCTGCATGCATCGTGCATGCTCGCCGTGCCACCTCCTCTGCCAGGGGGGGGAACGCCCCGCTCGGTGCGCCAGGGGCCGGCGACTCCTCCGGTGATGGTCCGGCGGCCTGGTGCCGCCGGCCACCGCCGGGGGAGGGCGAAGAAGCATGCGGGAGGCGGAGGCGCGGCCTGCATGGTCAATGCAGGCCCGCTGCGCCACCGCCTCCGCTGAGAGGGCGCTGGTGCCACCCCAGGTCGGTGCGCCGGGGGTTGGCGACTCCTCCGGTGATGGTCCGGCGGCCTGGTGCCGCCGGCCACCGCCGGGGGAGGGCGAAGAAGCATGCGTGAGGCGGAGGCGCGGCCTGCATGGGCCATGCAGGCCCGCTGCGCCGCCACCTCCGCTGATAGGGCGCCGGTGCCGCCCCTGGTCGGTGCGCCGGGGGTCGGCTCCCCCTCCGGTGGCGGTCCGGCGGCCGGGCGCCGCCGGACCCCGCCGGAAGGAGGAGCAAAAGGGGACAGGGAGGCGCGGCGCAGCCGGCATGGGCCATGCCGGCTTGCGGTGTCGTCGCCTCCTCGTGCAGGGCCCTCCCTGCCGCCCCTGGTCGGGGCGCCGGGGAGGGGGCAATCCTCCGGCGGTGGTCCGGCGGCCTGGAGCCGCCGACCGCCGCCGGGGGAGGGGATTATTCCCCTACAGGAAAACTAAAACAGAGGAGGAGGGGGAGGCCACGGGTGCCGCCGGCTGCGTCCTCCGGCGGCCCGGCCGCCTCCCCTGTGCCGGCGCCGAGGTCCCCGAGAGGGGGCCTACCTCCCCCAGCGCCACCACCGGTGCTGGGGGAGAAGGCTTCCGCGGCCAGCCTCCTCCCCGAGCCTTGCAATGCTCGGGGCGGCGGCCGGCGACGCACAGGCGACGGGGAGTGGGGCAGCCTCCTCCGGGAGGTAGGAAGGAGGAGGGGGAGCGTTCTACCTGAGCTCGAGAAGGTGGTCGGCCGGCCATGGGGAAGGAGGAGGAGGTGGCGGCTTGGGGCTGGCTTGCTCCGGCAAGGTGGAGGAGGAGGAGGGCTGGGCTGGGCTGCCGGCAGGGAGAGGCTGAGAGGGAGGGTGTGTGGGGTGGGGGTTTGAGAGGGGCTGCCCCTTCCTTTTATAGGAAGGGGGAGCTCTCCTCCTTTTCCCCCACGTGGGGATAAGGGAGGGGGAGATATTTTCTCCCCCTCCCCTCCCTTCTCTCTCTCTTGCCCCCTTTGCCCAAATAGGGGCTGCCTATTCATGGGCAGCCCCTTTTCTTGCGGGGGGGGGGGGGGGGGGGCTTTCTCTCTCTCCTCCCCCCCCTTTTCTTTAGCAAATTCGAGTTTGGGGGGGGGGGGGGGGCGTGGAGGGTTGACCAAGTCAACTTAAGGCGGAGTCCTCCTTGGCCCCCGGGGTCCAATAAGGGTTGTCGGGGCTGATGTCAGGTTCATGTGATTTATATCCCGTGCGTTGCACTGAGGCGATCTGCATAGTCGTAAAATGGCATACTCTCCATACGACCTTGAATCGAGGCCCAACTAGTTCCGTTGCGCTCGTATTGTTCGCACGAGTTTACCAGAACTGACAGAAGTTAATTCGGGGCTCGTACGGTCACTATTCATAATAATGAGGTAGTGGCGTGCTACGACATCTGAAATGGTCGTTTTCTCCAAACGACCTCGGATCGAAGTGCAACGAATTCCGTTGCGCTCATATTGTCCATACGAGTCTAACGGAACTGACGGAAGTCCAATCGGGGTTCGTATGGTCACTATTCATAATAATGAGGTAGTGGCGCGCTACGACACCCGAAATGGTCATTTTCTCCAAACGACCTCGGATCGAAGTGCAACGAATTCCGTTGCGCTCGTATTGTCCATACGAGTCTAACGGAACTGACGGAAGTCCAATCGTGGTTCATCTGGTCATTATACCCCAATGACTTAGTTGCGGCGCGCAATATTACTTAAAATGGTAGTTTTCTACTGCTCGGGCCTACTTTTATTGGGCTCACTAGGGTCTAGTGGCCCAATAAAAGTTGGGATGTTACAATCCAATAAAAATAAAGAGATTTTCGTCCCCGAAAATTGGCTAAAGTAGGGGTTAAAAGGATATACCTGGGGGAAGAGCGTCGGGTATTTTTCTCAGACGAGCGTCTCTGGTTCCCAAGTAAACTCTTCGCGTCCACAGTTTGACCACAAGATTTTGACTATCGTGATGGTTTTGTTCCGCAGTTCTTTGATCTTGGAGTCCACTATCTTTACTTGTTCGAGTTGGATGGATCGGTCAGATTGTACTGATGTTGGTGGTGTGGGAAGATGCTGCTCTGGTTGGCGTAGAACACGTCTTAGCGAGGAGACATGAAATACGTCGTGAAGGTTTCCCAGTTCGGCTGGCAGAGCTAACCTATAAGCCACCGGGCCAACTCTTTAGATGACTTGATATGGGCCTAAATAGCGGGGCTCCAGCTTTTTCTGCTTCTTTATTCGGGATATCCCGTGCATCGGCTTAATTTTTAAGAAAACCATATCTCCTACTTGTAACTCCACTTGCCGATGACGTGCGTCGTAATATTTGGCCTGACGACTCTGTGCCTCCAGCATACGTTCTTGAATTAACCTTATTGCGGCAGTGGTATCGTCTATGTAGGTGACCCCCAAGGCTTCGGGGTCCTCATACTGTGCCCAAGATAGTGGGGTCCGACAGCGTCTGCCGTAGAGGGCTTCGTAAGGTGCCATCTTGATGCTTGCCTGGAAGCTGTTGTTATATGAAAATTCCACCAGAGGTAGTAACTGCTCCCATGGCTCGTTGTGTTCCACTATGCATAATCGGAGAAGATCTTCCATCGTCCGGTTCGTTCTTTCCGTCTGCCCATCGGTCTGGGGGTGGAAGGCGGTGCTAAATGCCAATCTGGTTCTTAGATAAGCTTGCACTCTTCTCCATTCCTTCGATGTAAAGCGCCCGTCGCGGTCCGAGACGATTGATTTGGGTATTCCATGAAATCGGACTACCTGCTCAATAAATAGTCGGGCTAATATGTCGACACCGTCGCCCTGCCGGTTCGGGATGAATCGGGCTACCTTGGTGAGGCGGTCTACTACGACCCATATGGAGTCGTTACCTGCACGAGATCGGGGTAAGCCGTGGACAAAATCCATGGAGATATCCTCGAATTTCCATTCTGGTATAGGCAGGGGTTGTAGTAGGACCCCTGGGCTTCGACATTCTGCCTTGACCAGTTGACAGGTCTGGCAGTGCGCAACATAGTTGGTGACGTCCCTCTTCATTCCTGGCCAGTATAAAGTCCTTCGTAGGTCCGTATACATCTTCACTACCCCTGGGTGTATTGAGTACCTTGTTTGATGTGCTTCACGGAGTATCTCCTCCCAGATTCCCTCTGCAGCGGGAATGAATATGCGGTGTCTGTATTGCAGGATGCCATCGTACAAGTTGTAGTCTTCTTGAGCACCGTGTTGCAAGGCCTGAATGATCGGTGCTGCTTCAACGTCGGTCTTCTGTGCTTCTCTTATCCTGTCCCTGATGCCGCACTGAATCTCCATCCAGTAGAGCTGGGCCCGGTATTCCATTGGATTCCTACGGGTGATGAGGATAATATCCAGTTCTGCCAAAGATTCGACTAATTCCTCCGGTACCATTTCTAACCAACTCCCGGTCCTTGGAGGCTGCCGACTCAGGGCGTTTGCAACCTTATTAGCCTTGCCGGGGTGGTACTGAAGGGCGAAGTCGTAATCGCAGAGAAATTCCAACCACCAGCGTTGTCGGAGGATCAGCTCCTTCTGGGTGAAGACATACTTGAGGCTCTTATGATCGGAGAAAATCTCGCATCGTACCCCGTAGAGGTAGTGTCTCCAAACCTTTAATGCGAAAACTACCACCCCCAATTCTAGATCGTGGGTGGGGTAGTTTAGTTCGTGCGGCTTGAGCTGTCGTGAGGCGTAGGCAAATACCTTGCCATGTTTCATAAGCACGGCTCCCAATCCTTTTAGAGAGGCATCCGCATAGATCTGGAAGCCCTCAGTTCCTGAGGGGAGAGTCAGGATCGGGGCCGATATCAGCCGATTCTTCAGTTCGATGAACGCTGCTTCGCACTCGGGAGACCACTGGAATGTCACATCCTTTTTGGTGAGGGAGGTAAGCGGTAACGCAATTTTGGAGAATCCTTCGACGAACTTACGGTAGTAGCCGGCGAGGCCAAGGAAACTTCGGATGTCTGCCGCTGTCTTAAGTGGCGGCCAATCTCGTACCGCTTGCACTTTGGCTTGATCCAATGCTACCCCGTTCTTGTTAACTGTGTGTCCCAGGAAACCGACTTCTACCATCCAGAACTCGCATTTGCTAAACTTGGCGAACAGCGAGTGCTCTCTTAGCTTAAGCAGAACCATTTGGAGATGCCTGGAGTGATCGGTTTTGTTCTTCGAGTAGATGAGGATATCATCTATGAAGACTATTACGAAATGATCCAGGAAGGATTTAAATACCGTATTCATTAAGGCCATGAAGGCGGACGGGGCATTGGTTAACCCAAATGGCATTACCATGAACTCGTACAGTCCGTAGCGGGAGCTGAAGGCGGTCTTGGGAATGTCCTCTTCCCGCACTCTGAGTTGATAGTAGCCGGATCTTAAATCCATCTTGGAAAAGACGGACGCGTCTTGCAGCTGATCGAACAATTCATCTATCCGGGGTAGGGAATAGGTATTCCGGACAGTGAGTTTATTCAATTCTCTGTAGTCAATGCAGAGACGCAGAGATCCATCCTTCTTTTTAACAAACAGTACTGGGGCTCCCCAGGGCGAAGTACTAGGACGTACGAATCCTGCGTCGACTAACTCTTGTAGTTGAATCTTGAGCTCGGCCAGTTCCCTCGGGGCCATCCGGTACGGTGCTCGGGATACTGGTCGGGCTCCTTAAGTAAGTTCGATTTGGAAGTCCACTTCCCGTTGCGGGGGTAACCCGGGAAGGGACTCTGGGAAGATATCCGGGAAGTCCCTGACTACAGGCACTTTAGCGAGTACTTGTGTCGTGTCTTCCATCTCAAAATAGATTAGGTACACCTCGTCTTTCCGTCGAACTGCCTTGACGGTTTGAGCAGATGTTAAGATAATGCGGGTGACAGAGGGTATACCTGCTAGCGTGATAAATTGCCCATTCGGATTCTGGAGGCAGATTTCTCGAGTTGAACAATTGATTTGGGCGCTGTGCTCGGCCAACCAATCCATCCCCAGAATGATGTCGAATCCAGTTATTGCCAAAACGGTTGCGTTGACTTCGAATTCTATGCCTCCTAGCATTGCCTGGAAGGAACATTTTTTGGTGGAAGTCATATCTGATCCATCCGGGAGTCGTATTCGGATTGACATCCCGGACGATCGCACCGTGTTCTCCTTGTCAGCGATGAAGTTTTGTGCAACGAAAGAATGTGTGGCGCCGGTATCGAATAGTGTTTTAGCGGGATGACCTTCTACCAAAAGTAAACCTGATAGCATATATACATCATGATCATAAGCTTTTCACAGATATACAGGAGTAGGGATGGCATATACAAAAGTCCTAATATATAAAGCTATAACATCTCCTAGGATATCGTACTACCGGAAGTAGATACCTATCACTACGTCAGGAGAAGGACCGTGCTGAAGATACAACGCGTATGCCTCGAGCGGTGCTGCTCTGCCCTGCCTAGCCGGCTCCCTCCTGCCTGCGGGACGTCCTCTGCGTCCACCTCGTCCTCTCTCCGCTGCTCTCTGTACTGCTCCTAAACTGGGTCTCCCGGTAGCCTACGGGCAGAAGGCTCGTATATGCCCAGGCTGCTGGCATAGGTAGCAGTTCCCTGCGAAGGGAACATCTCGTCGTGCGGCTGGGACGACCTGAGGTGCTGGGGCTGGGGGTGCTGGTCGGGGCTGGGGTGCCTGCCTATATGGCTGGTGACGCTGACGCTGTCTCCCGTCTCGGCCCTGCCTGCGAGGACCTACTCCTCTCTCTCGGCCCTGAGTCTGGGGAACACCTACGTGTCCCCTCCGCTGCTGGGCTACCATCCGCTGGTCCATCTGTAGAGCGGTGGCATGTGAGGCAATCGTGTGGAAGGATGCCTGGGAAATCATGATCAGGGCCTGACGGAGGTCGTCTCGTAATCCCCTGTAAAATCTGGCCGCCCTGTCCTTATCCGTACCTGCTAAGGTCTCGGCGAAGCGGACCAGGTGGATAAACTCTCTCTGGTAGTCTGGAACCGTCCTATCTCCCTGCCTGATCTGCAGGAACCGCTCCTGGAGTGCCATCCGGTCTGCATCCGAAATGAAATGCTCTAAGAAGGCCTCTGAGAACTCCCCCCAGAAGATCGTGCTGAGTGGTCGTCCTCTGAAGGTAGAGCGGCTAGCGGCCCTCCACCAGTCCCGGGCATAGCCCTCCAGCATGGTCACCACCAGGGACACTGCGGCTACTGCGGGGCATATCATCCCTACTAGAAGCTCCTCTACCCTCTCCACCCACTCCTCGGCCTGGATGGCTGACTCGGTACATCGGAAGGTGGGGGGCCTTAGCCCCCGGAATGTCATCAGCAGATCGGTGGGTACGGTGGCCTGCTGTGGTGGCCGTAAGGTGGCTGTCTGGAAGGCGGCTAACAGGGCTACCAGGGTCTGTCTGAGCTCTGTCTCTCCGAATGGAACTATGGCTGGAGCGGCCGGGGCTGGGGGTGGAGTGGTAGGGTGGTACTTGTCCCGAGAGGAGGACCTTCCGTTACTCGACTCCGGTATCTGGAGAAGTAACAAACCGGTATCAGAACTTGCAAAAATAAGGGAATTTTGCAGGACTGAAAGAAAAGGAAGCGGAAAGCGTGTGGGTGTACTACCGTGCAGTCTTGAATCCTTAACCTTAAACCTAAAGGGTCCATCAGGCTTCCGCTGCGTGGTTCGTCCCGAACCAAGAAACAGAACCGGGGAAGGGAGGATCGAAAGACTGCCCCATGTGGTCGGATCGTGGTGGCTCTGATCCATTTGTAAGACCCCCCCCCCCCCCCTCCCCAGACTGAACCGGGTTCAGGGAGGGGGGATCTTACTGCCCAAAGAAGACTACCCAGCGCTTTTCGGGTGGCGACGTCCCACCCTCTCAAGCGTTGAGCGGTCTCTTTGTCAGGCACAAGAATCATCACAACACATCAGAACGCACAGCGGAAGCAATCGAAATAAGAGAAGCTAAGCATGCTGATTATATTTCATATTTAGATATGGTCGGGGCCTATCGTTTTACAAAATATTGCCTCGAAGGCTACATAGTCTAAAACAAAAAGGGAGCCCTAGGCTAGTCCTTATACTCTCGAACTCACGTCTCTGAAGATAGGGGGCGAGGCTGGGGTAATCGAACGGGCCATCTCCAAGGCTCGTAACTCATCCTGCGGTGCGGGGGCTCCTTACTGTCCCATCTCCTGTGATTGGTTATAAGAAATAACAGTTAGTCACAGAGCTAAGTAGAAAATACATCCCCTCCCAGGATCCATATCCAGGGGGCGGTTAAAGAACATAAATGAAATAGCCGAAGCAAGGTAGAGGGTTAGCAGCAGGTAAATATATATATCTCCGTATATATATATATAGGGCTTCCCGCCCTAAGGCTCGTAACCGTGCTGTATAGTAAGTACACCACACTATAACGCACAGACACGCACACCCAGGTATTCAAACCTGTACGCACACAAAAGACCCTGTGTCGACACAGTGTAGACCGCTTTATTTCAAGCAGGGGAGCTAACCCCGCGGGCCTCACCGATGTGGCCGTCGGTGACAGTGGCCAGTCTTGCCACTTCTGAATGTAGTCGTACCGTATCATTCAGGCCCTCCTGTACAACTTGGTGTACCAACTGGATGTGAGCGACATCCGACGAGCCGATTTGTAGGCCGACCAGAGGAGGTAAAACTGCAGGCTCGGAGGGTGATAACCCGTTGTGCACGTCTCCCTGTCGCCATGAGTCGTCAACCCACCCGCACCGGTACGAACGGTCTGCGAGCGTGACCAACCCGCCACTCCCAAACAATCTTCACCCGCTTTATATAAAGACAAGCACATAAGTTACGTGACAATTCTACTCGACCGGTCGCACGACCTCTGACCGGGAGGATTAGCGGTATGAGGGCTCCTTGCTTGGGGCTAACCTGGGAGGAGGAACTCAACTCCTAGTTTCCCCAACTAAGGCCTCGCAGGAGGGAGGATAAGCACCGCTTGCCTGTGCAAGGCTGCAGTTAGTACCCCAATACGAATAAGTATAGCAACAAATTAGGGCGAAAGCAGAGGCCATAATATCAAGAAGGAAATTAGGCCGAAGGCAAAGGCCATGTTAAGCAGAAAAGTAGGCCGAAAGCAAAGCCCATATTAAGCAGAAAAGTAGGCCGAAAGCAAAGGCCATGGTAATAAGAAGAAAAGTAGGCCGAAAGCAAAGGCCATATTAAGCAGAAAAGTAGGCCGAAAGCAGAGGCCATAATGATAGGACCAGTGCGAGACTAGATTTAAATGAAAGTACAGAAAGTAAGAGCGGGGGACCAGCACGAGACTGGATTTAAATGAAAGTACAGAAAGTAAGAGAGGGGGACCAGTGCGAGACTGGATTTAAATGAAAGTACAGAAAGTAAGAGCGGGGGACCAGTGCGAGACTGGATTTGAAGGAAAGTACAGAACGTAAATGCGGGGGACCAGTGCGAGACTGGATTTAACGGAAAGTACGGAAGGCAGTAAAAGCATAAAAGAAAGTGTCAGTAGTCCAATTACTCCATAAGAGGAGGCTTCAATCGTCGACTCCGTTCTTCTATTATTGTCGCGGCGGGATAAAATTTCAGCGCCGCGCCGCGATTTCGTTCCGATTTTCGCGTCGATATTCCGAGCTTAGTCGATTCCTTGGATAGATACGCATAATTTTTAATAGGCATTTAAAAATATGCGTCGAGGGGACGCCGATTCATTTTGATGAATTTCGCTCTTTTTGGGCATTTATTTTCGCTTGTAAGAGCTTTTGGTGGACCAAAATAAGAAACCACACCTCCCAATTTTAATAGTGGTTGTAAAATACCTTTAATTAGAGCCCTTAATTTTTTGTGATTTTTGCGAACTTATTTGGACGTTTATTTTCTCAAAATAAACTCTATAAAGGGTTTTAAAATAGTAAAACTCCTCCTAAAAATCCCAAAAAATTACAGTAGGTGCCCCTTAGGGTGGGGCACATTTTTAATTTAGAAAACTTCTTCCCAATCTGCACCATTTTTTCTCAAAAAAATTGGGAAGGGGACAGGGAGATTGGGGTGCGGTTAGGAAAAAGGAAGGGGGGGGGGGGGGGGGGGGGGGGGGGGGGGGGGGGGGGGGGTTGGGGTGCGATTAGGGAAAGGGATGGGGCGCAGGCGTCTTGCACCCTGCGCCTTCCCGCGGCCCCCGCAGCAGATCAGCGGCAGATCCGCTGTGGGGGGAACGTATGCTGAGGCGGAAGGCGGGAGTTAAGAAAACGGGGGCCGCTTGATCTCATGGGGGAGATCGTACGGCCCCGATTGATCTCGGGGGGCTACCGCAGCCGCCGCCGGGCAGAGGCCGGCTGGGGCCGGCGCCGCCCCCGGACGATACGCCGGGGGCCGGCGAACACTCCGGCGGTGGTCCGGCGGCTTGGCGCCGCCGGCCACCGCCGGGGGTGCTGCGAGAAGGGCAACGGGGACGGTGGCAGGCCTGCATGCATCGTGCATGCTCGCCGTGCCACCTCCTCTGCCAGGTGGGGGGAACCCCCCCGGTCGATGCGCCGGGGGCCGGCGACTCCTCCGGTGATGGTCTTGCGGCCTGGTGGCGCAGGCCATCGCCGGGGAAGGGCGAAGAAGCATGCGGGAGGCGGAGGCACGGCCTGCATGGGCCATGCAGGCCCGCTGCGCCGCCGCCTCCGCTGAGAGGGCGCCGGTGCCGCCCCTGGTCGGTCCGCCGGGGGTCGGAGACTCCTCCAGTGATGGTCCGGCGCCCTGGTGCCGCCGGCCACCGCCGGGGGAGGGTGAAGAAGCATGCGGGAGGCGGAGGCGCGGCCTGCATGGGCCATGCAGGCCCGCTGCGCCGCCGCCTCCGCTGAGAGGGCGACGGTGCCACCCCTGGTTGGTGCGTCGGGGGTCGGCGCCCACATCCGGTGGCGATCCGGCGGCCGGGCGCCGCCGGACCCCGCCGGAAGGAGGAGCAGAAGGGGACGGGGAGGCGCGGCGCAGCCGGCATGGGCCATGCCGGCTTTCGGTGTCGTCGCCTCCTCGTGCAGGGCCCTCCCTGCCGCCCCTGGTCGGGGCGCCGGGGATGGGGAAATCCTCCGGCGGTGGTCCGGCAGCCTGGAGCCGCCGGCCGCCGCCGGAGGAGGGGATTATTCCCCTACAGGAAAACTAAAATAGGGGAGGAGGGGGAGGCCACGGGTGCCGCCGGCTGCGTCCTCCGGCGGCCCGGCCGCCTCCCCTGTGCCGGCGCCGAGGTCCCCGAGAGGGGGCCTACCTCCCCCAGCGCCACCACCGGCGCTGGGGGAGAAGGCTTCCGTGGCCAGCCTCCTCCCCGAGCCTTGCAAGGCTCGGGGCGGCGGCCGGCGACGCACAGGCGACGGGGAGAGGGGCAGCCTCCTCCGGGAGGTAGGAAGGAGGAGGGGGAGCGTTCTACCTGAGCTCGAGAAGGTGGTCGGCCAGCCATGGGGAAGGAGGAGGAGGTGGCGGCTTGGGGCTGGCTTGCTCCGGCAAGGTGGAGGAGGAGGAGGGCTGGGCTGGGCTTCCGGCAGGGAGAGGCTGAGAGGGAGGGTGTGTGGGGTGGGGGTTTGAGAGGGGCTGCCCCTTACTTTTATAGGAAGGGGGAGCTCTCCTCCTTTTCCCCCCACGTGGGGATAAGGGAGTGGGAGATATTTTCTCCCCCTCCCCTCCCTTCTCTCTCTCTTGCCCCCTTTGCCCAAATAGGGGCTGCCTATTCATGGGCAGCCCCTTTTCTTGGGGGGGGGGGGGGCTTTCTCTCTCTCCTCCCCCCCTTTTCTTTAGCAAATTCGAGTTTGGGGGGGAGGGTTGACCAAGTCAACTTAAGGCGGGATCCTCCTTGGCCCCCGGGGTCCAATAAGGGTTGTCGGGGCTGATGCCGGGTTCATGTGCTTTATATCCCGTGCGTTGCACTGAGGCGATCTGCATAGTCGTAAAATGGCATACTCTCCATACGACCTTGAATCGAGGCCCAACTAGTTCCGTTGCGCTCGTATTGTTCGCACGAGTTTACCAGAACTGACAGAAGTTAATTCAGGGCTCGTACGGTCACTATTCATAATAATGAGGTAGTGGCGTGCTACGACATCCGAAATGGTCGTTTTCTCCAAACGACCTCGGATCGAAGTGCAACGAATTCCGTTGCGCTCGTATTGTCCATACGAGTCTAACGGAACTGACGGAAGTCCAATCGGGGTTCGTATGGTCACTATTCATAATAATGAGGTAGTGGCGCGCTACGACACCCGAAATGGTCGTTTTCTCCAAACGACCTCGGATCGAAGTGCAATGAATTCCGTTGCGCTCGTATTGACCATACGAGTCTAACGGAACTGACGGAAGTCCAATCGGGGTTCATCTGGTCATTATACCCCAATGACTTAGTTGCGGCGCGCAATATTACTTAAAATGGTAGTTTTCTACTGCTCGGGCCTACTTTTATTGGGCTCACTAGGGTCTAGTGGCCCAATAAAAGTTGGGATGTTACACAACATTCACCCGGACCTCCCTTGATGCAGGGGTGTGTTGGATATCAACCGGGATCCAAGGTTCCGAAGACCACCGCACAGGAATTGGCAAGCTACCACTACATGTGTGCGAAAACTCCCCGCTACACATGATCTTCATGGTTTTACGCTAATGACTACAATCCGAGGGGGTTCGAGCAGAACTTGGCGATGACTCCGCTGTTCAGTGAGGTTGATATATAAGAAAGTGTAAAGAAACATCAGATATGGAGAAGTGTCAGTATAGGGTTTCTCATTAAAATATCCAAAGAATGCAAGAAAGTAAAAAGGACATTTTAAGGATAGAACCGTTTGAGATCGTCACCGCTCCAGGTGCGTGAGATGTCTTCTCCTTCACTTGTCTGAAGGCGGTAAGCCCCACTTTTTAGTACTTCCTTGATGATGAAAGGTCCGGCCCAATTGGGATTCAGCTTCCCGACATTGCCTGTTCTGGCTGCTGCATCAACTATCTTTAGTACGACATCTCCGATTGCAAAATGTTTTACTCTGACATTCTTGTCAAAGTATTTCGCCATTCTCCTTTTAACTTCCTCCTGTCTGATTGTTGCCTCGTCCTGAAGCTCTTCGATCAGATCCAGACTATACTTGATGGCTTCATTATTGTCTTCTATCCAGGCTTCACCTCCTTCCTTTGCATACACAACTCTTGGAGTGAGCACCTCAAATTCTACAGGAACAACAGCCTCCGAGCCATGAGATAATTTGAATGGTGTCTCCCCCGTAGCTGAAGATGGAGTAGTACGAAGAGTCCAAAGGATGGAAGGAAGTTGGTCTGCCCAATTTCCTCTTTGATTCAAGACCCTCTTCATCAGAAGCTGCTGGATCTGTCTATTTGCGGCTTCTACCTGACCATTCGTCCATGGGTGATGTACCGAGGCAAACCAAAGATCAATTCCCACCTGATCACAAAAGTTTATCATCTCTGGATTATTAAATTGTGGACCATTGTCAGTGACAATTGCTAGCGGAATTCCATGTCGGCAGACTATCTCCCCCCAGATGAAGTTTCTGATAATTTGAGTTGTAGTTCTTGCTAATGCCTTTGCCTCAATCCACTTGCTGAAGTAGTCAATCATCACAATGATAAAGCGACGCTGGCCACTGGCTACTGGGAAGGGTCCGATAAGATCCATCCCCCAAACTGCAAAGGGCCATGGTGCAGTTATTGATCTGAGCGACTGAGCAGGCAAATGCTGAAGAGGAGCAAACTTTTGACCAGAAATATCCCTGCCTTAATATTCTCTTCTCCAGAGTCTTTGCTCCCGAATGGCTACCACACTCCCCGGAATGAACCTCCTGAAGTATGGTCGGGACTTCATCCTCGGAAACACACCGTGCTGAGGCAGAGATTAAAGTCTTCCTGTAGAGAATTCCTGCTATCAGATAATAGTATGCCGCTTTCCTTCTGAATTTTCTTCTATCTCTGATGGTATGATGGAACTCCCCTTTTGACAAAAATAGCTCGTAAGGGTCCTTCCACGAAGGGTTGGGATCAATTTGCATGAGTTCCGCTTCATCTGTTGCCGGATGAAAAAGTTCAAAGGTCACTCCCCCGGATGGAAGACCGAACTTTGACAGCTCATCTGCTTCCTCATTTTGTGTTCTTGGAATATGCTCAATGATGAATGACTTGAATTTCCCAATCTCCTTCTTAGCCAGCAGTAGATATTTTCTTAGAATCGGCTCTTTTGTCTCGTAGTTCCCCAAAACTTGAGAGGCCATTACCAACGAATCGGTCTTAATATGTACATGTTCTATGCCCAGTTCTCTTGCCAGCCTCAGACCAACCAGAAGTGCTTCATATTCAGCCTGATTATTCGTAACCGGAAAGAAGAATTTGATAGCTTGCTCTAGCTTGATGCCATTGGACTAGTCAAAACTACTCCGGCTCCCACGGAGTTTTTGCCAGAAGCCCCGTCCACATGGATGACCCAAGCTAAAGGAGATTGAACCACCTGTTCAGAACTAGGTTCTGTTGTATCCACCAAGAAGTCTTCCAAGATTTGTGCTTTGATTGCTTTTCGGGGGATGTATGATATTTCAAATTCGCTTAGTTCGATAACCCATTTAGCCAACCTCCCTGAATGATCTGGCTTTTCAAGAACATTTCTTAAAGGATTATCTGTAATTACTTGGACAGGATGAGCCTGGAAATAAGGACGAAGCCTTCGCGAAGACATAACTAAGGCCAAGGCTAGTTTCTCCAAGATTGAATATCTAGTTTCTGCATCTTTGAGAATGTGACTAACATAATATATTGGGAACTGCCTCTTCTTTTCTTCCCGAATGAGGACAGAACTCACCGCATCTGGGCCGACTCCCAAATATAAGAATAATGTTTCCCCTTCACGGAGACTTTGGAGTAGCAGAGTTGAAGTCAACTGTAGTTTTAGCTGCTCGAAAGCCCTATTACACTCCTCGCTCCATTCAAACTTTGATCCTCCTCGCAGTATTTTAAAGAATGGGGCACTTTTATCCCCGGATTTGGAGATAAACCTGCTCAATCCTGCCAATATTCCTCCAAGGTGCTGAACTTCCTTTGTATTTCGAGGAGGGGTCATATCAAGGATGGCCTTCACCTTATCTGGATTCGGTGCAAGGCCATCGGGAGTTAAAAGATGCCCGAGAAACTTTCTTTTGTTCGCCCCAAACACGCATTTCAACGGGTTCAATTTTAACTTGAACCTCCGTAGAGTAGCGAACGTCTCTACGAGGTCTTTCAAGTGTAATGAAAATGTTTTACTTTTCAGAAGGAGATCATCAACGTAAACTTCGAGGTTTTTGCCTTTTTGATGCTTAAAGATGGTATCCATCATTCTTTGATATGTTGCACCCACATTTTTAAGACCGAAGGGCATTACGAGATAGCAGTAACACCCATCGTTTGTGATAAATGAGGTGTGCGGGATATCAGGTTTGTGCATTTTAATTTGATGGTACTCAGAGAAAGCATCGAGAAAACTCATAAAATCATACCCAACCGCGGAATCAACTAAGACATCTATCCGAGGCAGAGGGTAGCAATCTTTGGGACACACTTTATTAAGTTTGGTGAAATCTACGCACATGCGCCACTTCCCACCAGATTTCTTAACCATTACAACATTCGACATCCACGTGGGATATTGAATTTCAGAAATAAAGCCTGCTTTCAGGAGTTTGGCAACCTCCTCTCTGATAGGCAACGCCAGCTTGGTTGCTACTTCTCTCTTCTTTTGCTGGACGGGCTTGAACTCGGGAGATACGTTCAGATGATGACAAGCCACGTCCGGATCCACTCCTGGCATATCCTCTGCTGACCAGGCGAAGACATCCAGGTTCTCCAAAAGGCAGGAGATCTGCTCCACTTTCTCCTCCTCCAGTAACTCAGCATTGATGACAAGCTTCTTTTCTTCCCCTTCAGCAATAGGGACCACTTGGGTCACCTGGGCAGGTTCCAGATGAGCCCCTTCTCGATCTTTTCCTTCCTTAGCAGCCCTTGAGGATTCAGCAATCTCCAAAACTTCAGCCACGGCCTCAGAAAGTGAAACGTCGGTGATCATGTTGACAGTTCGGACATAGCACTCCCGAGACACCTTTGGGTTACTTCTAACCCGATACTGCCTTCCCTCAGCGGAAAACTTAAGAGCGAGGTGGAAAGTAGACACCACTGCTCGGTATGCATTAAGAATCGGCCTCCCGAAGATGGCGCAATAGTTACTTGGGGCATCCACCACCACGAAGTTGATCAGCTTTATCACTCCTCTAAGAGAGACCAGGAGCTTTACTGAACCCTCCACTTCTTTCTTCTCTCCAGAAAAACCGTAGGGGGGCCCGTCGGTTGAAAGTAGAGGCTTTCCAGTTTTCAAGGCTTCGAAGGTTGTAACGCCCCTGATTTTCGTTAATTATTTTACGTACCCGCTGTGACGTAATTTTGGCGTAAGGGCGTTACGTCAGCTCGTCTAGTAGTGTGTTGAGCCTTAACTTAGTTAAAGTATATCTTGTAGATCGAGCGTGCGAGATTTCGCATCGTTTCGAGTTAAAGTAAAGATTTTGGGTGGATATCAAGATTTAAGCTTCGGGAGGCTTTAGCCGAGTTTGGTGACGACGCAAATCTCACACACCGCTATAGGCGGTAGCTCGACTGCGACACGAAACGGCAGTGTACCGATCGTTCAAGTAATATAAAATGGGGAAGACCCCCGAGTGTCGGTCTCTTGAGGAACACAGTAAGGTGGAGTTAAGTTTCGAGGAAGGACTTGAGATCGAAGTCCTGCGGTAGGCGGAATGCGGACGAAAGGGGGTTTGGGTTTTTTGTAAATAAAAGAAAACAACTACAACTACTCCTATGCAATGCCGCTATGCAATGCTTCGCTTGGCGGGATGGAGAGTAGGCAGGCCTTGAGCGCGCTGCGTCGCAAGGGCGGATGGACGAGTAGGCAAGCGGAATCGAACAATGCAGGCCTTGGGCGCGCTGCTTCGTTAGGCGGGATGGAATACGGGCCGCAATGCCATGCTTCGGTAGGCGGATGGACGAGTAGGCTAATGGAATGAGGGTCGCAAGCACCTCGTCGACAAGCACGCCACTAGCAATTGCTAGTGCGGCACCGGGCACGGTGGTGGAGTGGAAAATGGATGGGGGCGCACCTCATTAACACATACGAACTAAATAATTCCATAAACATGAAATAAACAATAATACACATAGTTCATAGCATTCATCATCTAAATATAGAGATTACAAACAACTACAACCACACAAGTAGAAGAAAAAGGCAAGAGATACGACCGAATCTGGAGTCTCGTTGTAGATTCACGGTAGGAATCGTTGGGTTGTCAATCCACATCCTAGCTCGATCCCAACTGCATCCGGGGTAGAGGAGGGCTGCCACACCTCCCAATGGACCCGTCTTCTCCAGCGCTTTACCATCCGGCCACGTCTAATGCGAAGAACTCCTTGCTTGGCGATGAAGATGCGTGGAATCTCCTCCTTGAAGCTCTTGGATGATGGAGGAGGCCTAGGGGGCGGAGAACCAGCGGAAAGGGGGCGGAACGGCGGAGTCGGGCGGAAAAACGGCGAAGATCTCGACCTAAAATCGCGAGCAGGGCAATTTATAGGCGCTGGACTGAATAGCGCGCACGGTCGTTGGCGCACGACCAGTGGTCGTGCGCACTATCATCCTGTGATCGTGCGCCTGACTGGACGGAGCCTGAAAGGGGAGAAAATTATAAAATACAATGTTCGCACGAGCAATGGCGCACGACCAGTGGTCGTGCGCGCTGTCGTATGTGGTCATGCGATAAGGGGAGACAGAACTCAGAATTCAGGGATTAAGTGCACACGATCAGTGGCGCACGACCAGTGGTCGTGCGCAATAAAACCAGTGATCGTGCGCAGTGTTCCTGTACAGATTTGTACCGGGAACACCTGCACGACTCCTGCTCCAGCATACAACACTAATCAAACCACTGAAAGTGACACTTAACCATGCATGAAAACTAATAATGAAGATAAACAGGAAATAACACCAAAACGGGCCTAGAAGTGCACATAGCATGTAATAACAAATATGAGCGAAATCATGCCTAAAGTGTAGTGCATAGACTAGAAAATCGGCCCAGATGAGTCCATATATGTGTATATAATTGGGACTCATCACACCCCCAGACTTACCTATTTGCGCGTCCCGAGCAAACAAATTCTACGTGAATGAGGAAAGAAAAGTAGATGGCTTAATTACAATACAGAGTACCATGCGAAGTCGCATGCTCATGTGCATAAGAAAAATAGTAGAGAAGGTTTCTGATTATTTAAACAGTTTATATATTTCTAAAAGAGTAAAAGCATATTACAACCACTCAAAATGGTGAACAACGGTGAATCATTCGGTCATGCATACGGAGAAAGTAAACCAAGCGCTGAGACGAGCATTGCTCAAGATCGGGATGCGGGACAAACTCCACTGAAATCCATCAGTGTCGGTGACCATAAGCTCGCCCGGTCACATTCTCTCCACGACACTAGATTGGTTCATAGCGTGAGTCGGTAGGACTTTATGTTAAAGATGGGGCTTGGGTTACGGTGAGGTAAACAAAGATAAATATGGAGGCTAAGCACACCTAACCCAACATGAGCATAAGATAGAGCTACCCGCACGACGATAATAAACAAATGCACCACACCCCCAGACTTGGACTTTTGCAACATAGGTGTGTGCACCGCCCACTCCCAATACCAAAATTTCGAAATTTTCAATTCAACTTTTTTCATAACAATCCCCCCCTTTTTTTTTCTACTTCATTCTTCTTTTTCTTTCTTTCTTTTTTCAGCAAAAATATCAATTAATACACCCACAATTTCCACTATAAAAATTACCACATCAACACCCCCCAAAATGTAAACATAACTAATATTTAAAGCTCAGATTTGGGTGTGCGACTAGGTTAGGCTTTTAAGCTTTTGGTGCGATAAAAGTGGGGCTGAATCAAGAGGAAGGGGTAGGCACAAAGGGGCTAGCGAGGGTAGATGATAGGCATGAAATAAAAAGCTCAACCGGGCCAAAATAATGGCCTACGTCATTCTCACGAACTAAAACTATCCTATGCCAATGCTTCAAGAATCGCTTGGGGCAAGTTCTAGCCACCGAGAAAGATTCTCCTTTCTCCCGACTCAAGCAATACGAGTCTAGCGATCGTTTACACACATCCCTATGCTACCGTCAACATTTACACTAATAGAGAAAAATATAAAACCATAGTATAAAGAGAAATCTAATCTACACAAATTTCTATGTAACCGAGCACTCGACTAGGAGCATTACTGGAGTCAACATTTTACTCTGCTACATAGTCCTAAGCCATCGCTTAGACTTTCCCAAATAAGCAGAAGAATTAAATTCACAACAGAGCAAGCAAACAGATGAGTACGCGCTCAAGTGGGTGCTGTGGTGTGCAATGAAAATGGTCAACAATTTCCAATAAGCTAAAATAAAAGTACTTCTAGCATGCTATGCAAGAGTGCACGTGAGTGGGCACAAAAACTGCTCTCCCCCAGACTTAAACTAAACAATCTAATGCAGAATATGACTGTAGAATTCAGAATAAAGCTAGGGAAAGACAGTACCCGATGCTCAACAAGTGAGCATACCAGAAGACGCGTGTAAACCATGAAAAAGCTACAGCATCCGCCATCCAGAAGAAGGATACCTGCAGGGGTCAGCTCCGCAAAAACAAAAGAAAATAGAAAACTGAAATAAAGTGCGATTAACTAAATAAAATTAGAAAAGACATGAAAATGCAGGAAAAATTAAGATAACTACTGGGGTTATTGTCATCCCAGCACGACTTATTCAAAACTTTATAATATCTAGCTAATGGGAGTATGGAAGGAGAAGTGGACAGGTAACTGGCCCAATATCCGTGTCGGTAGCGGGTACCTATACGGAGAAAGAACAGTCACGCCTCTACCCGAATATAAATAAAACCTGCCCATCACAGGTAGAGGGAAAAGAAAGTAAGAAGAGGAGGAGGCCTGGTCCTCACTCATCTCACCAAAACTATCCTTGCCCAGCAAGGTATCATCTCCAGGGGTGCAGCAGGAGGAGAAGGAAATGAATGAGGCTTCCTCTATGGAGGAGGGGTCAACCTCCTCACATATGAAGATACACTCATCATTGACTTGAGCATCATGCTCCAAGTCCTCCTGATGTACCTACGAAGATTCAACCTGCACAGGCTCAGATGAAGAAGGGGGGTTAGGAAATAAAAGAGAAGAATGACTTAAATAATCAAAAATTGGGGGAGTGGTCCCGGTCTCACTCCCAACAGGATCCAGGGATAGATCGCTATCATCATTGTAAGTATCATGGCGAGGGGAACCCAAGAACTCAAGGGCCTCAGTGGTGGTTTGGACCTCCTCGTCCCATGAAGAAGTGCAAACCTCCTCATCAGAGAGAGTATCCTCCTCAACCCACTTTGGAGCATCCTCCGAGTCCGAAGCATCACCCCACTCCTTTACTTTGATAGGATCATAAAGAATGTGTGTAGAAAAATCTTGCAAAAAAACTGGAGGAACACAAAGATTTGGCTCCTCCGCAAAAAGATCTGCTGACGCCTCCCCGATGGAAAGAATGCTTTCCTCATCATACTCAGGTGCATCTAGGAGCTCCCATTCCTCTCCTTGTTGGCTAACAGATGAGTGATCATCATCACTAGGAGTGAAGCCATACACAGGGAGTGAGGAGTCCATGCACGAGACAAGCTCAGGGGTAGAGGGCACAATTGCCTCCATGGGCACAGAATGAGCGATAGGGACACTGTTGTCATGAGTGGAGGATCAGCGGTCAGGATTGAAAAGACTAGGATAGTCCTTCAATTCATGACCCTCTCCTCGACACAACAAGGAAACAATGTTCCTACATTGCCTAGCATTCAACTCATTCATTTGGTCCATATAATAAACCATGTCATTAAAGCTAGGTGAAATATCCCATGACGACATTTTCAATAATTAAAGCAGATAAAATGAAGCTGAAATTCTTTGCAAGGAAATTTACACAAACTAATAAAACTCCTTGGATTAAACTTGCCTAAAAAAAATTAAAACAGGAAAAGGGAAATAGTAAAATTAATAAACGCAAAAATTAAATAGAAAACAAACAAAATGACAAGAGGACTATACACAATGGAAGAACTTCTAACTCTTGTCTCCCCCTACAGCAACTCACACGTCTGTGTTCCCCGGCAACGGCGCCAAAAACATGACGGCGCAAATCTCACACACCGCTATAGGCGGTAGCTCGACTGTGACACGAAACGGCAGTGTACCGATCGTTCAAGTAATATAAAATGGGGAAGACCCCCGAGTGTCGGTCTCTTGAGGAACACAGTAAGGTGGAGTTAAGTTTCGAGGAAGGACTTGAGATCGAAGTCCTGCGGTAGGTGGAATGCGGACGAAAGGGGGTTTGGGATTTTTGTAAATAAAAGAAAACAACTACAACTACTCCTATGCAATGCCGCTATGCAATGCTTCGCTTGGCGGGATGGAGACTAGGCAGGCCTTGAGCGCGCTGCGTCGCAAGGGCGGATGGACGAGTAGGCAAGCGGAATCGAACAATACAGGCCTTGGGCGCGCTGCTTCGTTAGGCGGGATGGAATACGAGCCGCAATGCCACGCTTCGGTAGGCGGATGGACGAGTAGGCTAATGGAATGAGGGTCGCAAGCACCTCGTCGACAAGCACGGCACTAGCAATTGCTAGTGCGGCACCGGGCACGGTGGTGGAGTGGAAAATGGATGGGGGCGCACCTCATTAACACATATGAACTAAATAATTCCATAAACATGAAATAAACAATAATACACATAGTTCATAGCATTCATCATCTAAATATAGAGATTACAAACAACTACAACCACACAAGTAGAAGAAAAAGGCAAGAGATACGACCGAATCCGGAGTCTCGTTGTAGATTCACGGTAGGAATCGTTGGGTTGTCAATCCACGTCCTAGCTCGGTCCCAACTGCGTCCGGGGTAGAGGAGGGCTGTCACACCTCCCAATGGACCCGTCTTCTCCAGCGCTTTACCATCCGGCCACGTCTAATGCGAAGAAATCCTTGCTTGGCGATGAAGATGCGTGGAATCTCCTCCTTGAAGCTCTTGGATGATGGAGGAGGCCTAGGGGGCGGAGAACCAGCGGAAAGGGGGCGGAACGGTGGAGTCGGGCGGAAAAACGGCAAAGATCTCGACCTAAAATCACGAGCAGGGCAATTTATAGGCGCTGTACTGAACAGCGCGCACGGTCGTTGGCGCACGACCAATGGTCGTGCGCACTATCATCCTGTGATCGTGCGCCTGACTGGACGGAGCCTGAAAGGGGAGAAAATTATAAAATACAATGTTCGCACGAGCAATGGCGCACGACCAGTGGTCGTGCGCGCTGTCGTATGTGGTCGTGCGATAAGGGGAGACAGAACTCAGAATTCAGGGGTTAAGTGCACACGATCAGTGGCGCACGACCAGTGGTCGTGCGCAATAAAACCAGTGATCGTGCGCAGTGTTCCTGTACAGATTTGTACCGGGAACACCTGCACGACTCCTGCTCCAGCATACAACACTAATCAAACCACTGAAAGTGACACTTAACCATGCATGAAAACTAATAATGAAGATAAACAGGAAATAACACCAAAACGGGCCGAGAAGTGCACATAGCATGTAATAACAAATATGAGCGAAAACATGCCTAAAGTGTAGTGCATAGACTAGAAAATCGGCCCAGATGAGTCCATATATGTATATATAATTGGGACTCATCATTTGGCCCGTCGGAATTGAATTCTGACTTCGCCGTTGGATTCGTAGCGCCGTGTTTTAGTTAAGGTGCGAATTTTGTAGAAATCCGAGGTGTTTTGGTCGCCCTCGCAGTTTAAGTGAATTGGGGGATTTATTTATTAATTAAGTAATAATTTAGGGTTATATATAAGCCTAAAATCTCCTCCTCCTATTCATCTTCCCCTTCCTCGATCAAAAGCAGCAGCCGTGTGATTGAGCGAGAGCGAGGTTTCGTGGAACATTTCACCGGCGATTCCTAGGGCTGTGGTGGTCGGAATCATGTTTGGGTTGAAGATTTGGAAAGCTCTCGGCGAGATCTTCGTTCTAGCGGTAAGCTTTTCTCGTTTCGTGGAGTTTTGGGAGATTCGGTAGTGACCTAACCCCTTCTTTTGGTCTGTAAAGCTCCAGGTTTTCGTGCTCAAGAGCTCCCTTGGCATTCGGAGCGGTGTTGGTTGAGTTTCCTCAAGGTTAAGGCAAGTGGCTTCTTCTTCTCACTCTCTTGTTTCTCAAAACTTATGTCCCTTCTTATTTGAACCCTTACTGTGCTTAAGGGCGTGTGCTTTGGGTATTTGTTGGATAGTCGTCAATCATAAACCCATCTCGACCTTCCCCTAAGTGTCTATGCCTTCCCCGGAGAAATCTGCAGTTAACTGAGTTAATCCCTGCATCTTTGATTTCTCGAGAAGCCCTCTCCTCATTTCTCGAGAACTGCCTTCTTCCCTGTTCTAGATTTCTCGAGAACTGCCTTCTTCCCTATTCTGGTTTTCTCGAGAACTGCCTTCTTCCCTGTGCTGGATTTCTCGAGAACTGCCTTCTTCCCTGTTCTGGATTTCTCGAGAACTGCCTTCTTCCATGTTCTGGATTTCTCGAGAACTTCCTTCTTCCCTGTTCTGGATTTCTCGAGAACTGTTGTTGCCCACTTGGGATTTCTCGAGAAATCCTATCCCAGCCTTTGAGAATTCTCGAGAATTCGTGTTCCTGTCCCTTGGTTTCTCGAGAAGTTTGGTCCTCCTCCTTTGGATTTCTCGAGAACCTCACTTTCTGGGAAGATCGCTTTTGAGGTGATTTTTGTGCGGTTTCTGGTGGTGGGATTTCAAAATTTTGGACGGGGCTCTGCCCCGCACCCCGCAAGGGCTCTGCCCCTTGACCCCGCTCACTGATCGGTCAGCGAGACCACTGCCAGGGGCGCTGCCCCTTGGACCCCGTTAGGGGCTCTGCCCCTAAGACCCTGCCAGGGGCGCGACCCCTTGGAACCCTGCCTGGAACGCATGTGATTTCGTTGAGTTTTTCATGTTGGGAATCTCGTACCCATTGTGGTTAATTAACTTATGAATTCTCTTGATTAGTATTGGGTAATGTTTACTTGGTGTGACCATATCCTTAGGATATCCTGGTGATTATTTCTCGGGCTACGCCCCGTGTTTTCATTAAAGATTAAATCTATTAAGAACCACTGTCTTTAGCTTTGCACGGTAGTCGTGTTTGGGGGATAGTGGGGGAATGTTATAGCCTTGCACGGTAGTCGTGTTTGGGTGGTTGGGTCTAGTGGCACCCCCACCTGGTTTTGGGCTTTGGGTAGCGGAGGTAGGTAACCGCTCCCGTTTAAGTTGAGCTGATCAGTCTCTTTAATTAATGTAACAAGATAAATGAAACTTGCTTGTTCCTTTTATGGCACTTTCTTTTTGGTGCACTTGGTGTTTTGTTTAGTTCCTTGTTTTGGAGCTTTTCTTTCGGTGAATCTGGCCAGGGTTGGTACCCCTTTTGCCTTATTTACTTTCTGCAAACTTTTTGGCCACTTGTAATTCCTTGCTGAGGCGTTCTTCGTTTTATTGAATGCCTCAGGTTCAGAGCCATAGCGGCTAGTGGTGTAGCCTGAAGTTCAGAGTTTTTGTAGTTGTTCACCCCGCTGCTGCGAGGTAGTTGTATTTAGTTACTTCTTGTGCTCAGACATACTAGTTGGTTCCAATGGGTTAGTGTCATGTTGTTGACGCCCATTGTGCCCCTTTTTATACTTTATAGTTTATTTGCCAGATTATGCCACTACTTTTAGATCTTGTGTATCTTACCCTCTGGGAATGATTTATGTTAGGTGCACTATAGTTATAAAATGATTTTTCTTCATCCTCATTGCATTCTTTCTAACTGAAACCCTTAACTTTAAAGTCGCCTAAAGGTATTTTCTACTCTTACAATACGCCTAGTTATGTGCATATCATTTACTTCATGCTCCGTCGTTTGCATACATGTAGGACTTTAAGTAAACTAAATCAAGTACTTTCCGTTGCAACTATATATACTTTCTCGGTGGACTAGTTGATCCACGAACTGAGAGAGACAGTTCTTACCTCAAAATCCCTAATAAATGATTTCAAATGATGACTTATCATATAATCATGTTTTGTCTAGTTAAGTAATAGGCTTCCGCCTGAGCGTCTACAGTTGTCTCCTGTATGACGTGGCATCATGATGTGTATTTTCTCTTACTCTGATATCCTTAAATTCAGAGAAAATGCGGGTTGTGACAAAGGTTGGGCGGAAAAGGAGATTGACAGAGCTACCTGTGTCAATAAAGATCTTGTGAACAGTATAATTTTCGATGACGGCTTTGATGACCACCGCATCGTCGAAAGGATTGGCATTGGGGGGAAGGTCATCCTGACCAAAGGTGACAATAGTGCTTTCGGGGGGAGAAGTTGTAGTGGCTGCTACTTCCTGCTTCAGAACACTCGCGATGCTGGATTTGCGAGATTACTCTGCTCCAGCCTCTCCATGGATACAATAGATGTCCCCCAAGGGGCCTACATCATTGACTTCGATGCATTCAGCGGAAGGATGGATGTCTACATAGCAGCCGGCGTCTTCGACGTCGGCGCATTCCCAGGTTACTTCCACGGTTTCTTTCTCTTTTTTCTTCTCAGCTGCTGGCTCAGCAGTTGAGTCTTTCCGAACTAGGCCCCGGAGCTTTCCTTCTCCCAGGAGCCTCTCTATCAGCAAGCGAAGGGCCCGACAGTCTTTGGTCAGATGCCCTCCCTCTTTATGGTATTCACAGTAAAGGTTCGGATTTTGATTGCGAACATCCGACCTCAGAGGAGCAGGCCTTTTGAAATCTGGCCTTTTCTACAGGATCTGGACCACTTCATCCATGGTAACATTTAAGGGAGTGAACGACTCTTGCGAGTCATCATATTGAGTGGATGGAATGACTGGAGGTGGCTGCGCGGTATACTGTGGCAAGTATACTGGCATGATTTGTGGAAGAGGAATGGATGGAGCGGGAGCGATGGCCAACGGCGGTTTCTGATCCTGAAACCGTTGATGGCCAATAAAGGGTTGTTTGTTTTTGTAGTTTCTTCCCCTCTGGGAACGGGGTTCAAAGTGGGACTGATTTGATGGTGGATGGTGAAAGGATGGATTGGACTGCTCTTTGTCGCTTATCAGCTTTGCGACATAGCCTGGGTTGCTCTTTTCTCCTCTAATGAACATATTTGCCAAACTTATCATTTCCTGATAAGTCCTGGGCTCCCTTATATTTGCTTCAAATTTTAGGGGGCCCTCTCTCAAGCCATGGATGAGGGCAACCCTATACAGCTCTGGATCCACATTTTGGACTTCCATGATCTCCTTCTAGAAGCGGTCTATGAAACGGGCTCATGTTTCGTCTTCCCGCTGCTTTATATCGAAAAGGGTCGTCGGGCCACTTTTCCTCTTCCTTGAGGTGGAGAATCTCAGCAAGAACTCCCTTCGCAGCTCAGCAAAACAACTGATCGATCTGGGATGTAGCCCATAAAACCACTCCCTTGCTTGTCCTTCAAAGGAGGTCACAAGGAGTTTGCACTTAGTCGCATCAGTTAAGGTCCTAAGAGCGATGGCTGATTCAAAGGCTTGTAGATGAACAGTGGGATCAGTCTCCCCACTGAAAGCTGGCAGACGAGGCTCTCTGAAATTATTAGGGGCTGGCTCCCCCCGGACTTTGTCCACGAAGGGAGAAGTTTCTTCCATATCTTCATATAGAGGAGCAGGGTAGTAAGCCGCCGAAGCCGCGGCTACTCGCGGACAAGCCGCCTGGTAAGAGGATCGGGCAGCAGCTTCTGGCGGGTAGAAAGGGTGAGCAGCGGCCTCAGACGGATATGACAAGCGGGCTGCTCCTTCTGGCGGATAGGACAGGCGGGCTGCATAAGAAGCCGACCCCTGGAAATCGAGGACCCGAGCCGGCATGCAGTGCGCGGCTTCCTGGTAGAAGTTTTGCCTGGCCACAAAACCTTCTTGCTGGGGTTGGAGGTTGGCGGCTTGTGGTAGCGGGTAAGGTGGAGGCGTAGGAGGAACCGGAGTCACCGCCTGATTAACCGCGGTTTGCTGTGGAACTAATCGATCAGTTAATAGGGCCAAAGTCTGACTGATTGCGTCCAACCGCTAATCAGTCGCCCTCTGAGCCCGCTTGGCTTCTCTTCTGGATTGCTCCAAGGCTTCCCACAAAGAGTCCTCACTATGATCAGAGCGGTCTCCAAGGGGGAACTAGAGGTCTGACATTATGGCAAGAAGGATTTCACCGACAATCCTCTATCTGAAGGTCGCGTGTTTTTGTTGAGTCCGAAATCGCACCTCCGAAGGAAAGCGGAGGTTGCGGGCTACCGGTTACTTTTTAGGTGGAGAAAACGAGACCGCTAGCTGCGGTCAAGTCCAGGCTTCGCCCGTCACGGCGAATGCCACTCCTGTGATGGGCTTTCCTTTGATTAAGAAGAAGCTGTTACAGCGGGTTACAAGTGCAGGAAAGCAGAAGCTGGCCGGTCAGACAGTCCGCAAGACGGGAAACTCGAGACAGCATCTCAAACAAGCGAGCTCTTGGATTCGAGTGTGCATGCCTTGGGAATGGTGCCTCCCCCTATTCATAGGCTTGGGGGCCTGCCCGAACGGGCAGGGATAAGATAACCGCCTGCCCGGGTACAGGAGAATCGGGCAGGCGGTGACGGGATACAAAGAGGGGGAAAGAAAGAAGCCGCGCGGCTTGGCGGATTGCGCTTGCCGTCTGTCCCGTAGATGGGCTGGAGATGTTGCGGACAAGGCGATGAGGTCACCCGAGCGGTCTCCGACTTGAGACCGCGGCTTGTCTTCTTGGACTTGATCCTTGCTGGGCTTCATGGCACAATCCGGGCAGGCTCCAACTTGAGACCGTAGCTTGCCCGTGAGATCGTGGCCTGTTGCCCGGACTTGAGCCTTTGTCAGCCTTCAAGATGCAACCTGAGTGGTTTCCAACTTGAGACCACGGGTTGCCTTCTGGACCTGGACCCTGATAGGTTTCGTGGCACAACCCGGGTGGTCTCCGACTTGAGACCGCGGTCTTCCGTTTTGGTAATCTTCAACCTTTGGAGGTGACCTGAATGCTCGGACCGCCTGGTCTGTATGGGTGGATGTTGGTGGACCTCGTAAAACCTGAATCGGGCGACTTGTATCCGCAGACCGCCCGGTCTGTGAATAACACTATTCAGAAGCGGTCTTCTAGGTAAACATGGATTACTCCAAACTTATTGGCAGTCTCATGTATGCTACTACCTGCACTAGACCCGACATAGCCTTTACGGTCGACATGTTGAGTAGATTCACTAGTAACCCTGGAAAGGACCACTGGGACGCCTTGGAAAGGCTAATGCGATACTTAAAGTATACTGAGCAGTATGCTTTATGTTATAGTGGACACCCTCCTGTGCTTGAAGGGTACTCTGACGCCTCCTGGTGCTCAGACGTTGGTGATAGTAGGTCCACTAGTGGTTATGTGTTTACCCTAGGAGGAGCCGTAGTAGCTTGGAAATCTAAGAGATAAACGTGTATAACTTTATCCTCTATGGAATCCGAACTCTATGCTCTTGCCTCCGCTGCCGAAGAAGCAGAGTGGGTTAGAGATTTGGTTATGGATATTCCAATGACGAGTCTAAAAATGAACTCTATCTCGATTTTTTGTGACAATCAAGCCACAAAAACCATTGCAACAAATTCCCTGTTCAATGGTAAGTGAAGGCAACTACGGATGAAACAGGCCTGGTTGACCTATCTCACCAGTCAAGGGATCATTTCCCTCTTGGACGTGAGACCAAAAGATAATGTAGAAGATGTCCTTACCAAGGGCTTATGCAAGGTTCTTACATCTAAAACAACGGGGGATATGGGATTAAAGTCTATTTAGTCGGACTTAATACCTATGTTTGTTTAAGATTTTAGAACCGAGTCTGCCTACATTCACGCATCTACACTGAGTACACTGAAGTGTTCCAGATGCTACTTGATGAAAGCCTGAGATTGTTTAGTTGCTAGTCATTCCAAACTTGATGACTTACACAACTATTTCTTTTCAAAGGCTGAATTGGGTATCATTCCAAAAACGAATACTGAAGTTGCTGATATGCGTCCTGATATCATGATCATTACTTATATCATTCCAAACTTGATGATATATTGGTCACAGCTTATTGTATCATTCCAAACTTGATGATATAATACAATTGTGAAACGTTTGGTAAAAATCTTGATAATCGGAAGAACATAGCTTGGTTCGATGAAACCAAATTTCTAATTTTGTGTAAATTAGATAGATATGCGGATTTGTGAGTCTTTCTTCCTAGTTAGAGTAATATGTTCTAAACTGTAAGAACTAATCACTTTACATTTGATTTGCATATGTATGAATTCATTGAGTTTTGTTCTCATGACATTCTAATGTTTAAATGCAGATCAATTGGAGTCTGGAGGAGAGAAAGTGGATTTCGACATGGATGGAGATGATCTGTTGTTTAAGTAGACCGACCCGTCACTAGTTTTGAGTTTTGATTCAGATTACTGTTCTTCCTTCTGCTTTTGCTTTTGCATGTTTAGAACTTATTTGAGTTTAGACGTTTGGTCTAAAACTCTTGTTGTTTTTTAATCTGAAACTCATTTTGTCGTTATCTAACTTATATGTTTTGTTTAATCCGTTATGTAATACAATTGCTACAATATAGGAGGAGAATGTTAAGGTATATTTAGCAATATTGTCGGGTATTTAACGAAACCCTAACGGATTGTTAAATCACCAATAACAGGTCGTCGGGGATTTAGGGTTACGCCTATAAATACCCCCGCTGGGGGCAACGGGTAGTACGTTCCAAACTTGACGTTCACTCGGATGCTTCGAGCACTCCTAACAACTCTTGCTTTGATAGAGCAATGCAAATCTATGCTTAAGAGCCCCTTGAATCCATGAGAATAGACCGGTGAGACCTGTCCACCGAGAAATTATATCAGCGGGGTGAAAATTTTTATTTAAGGATACATGCGATTACAATAAGTACTTCATTCTATTTTTTTTCTTAAAAATTTTCTCACATGATTTAATTTCCAACAAAAGATATATGTTCAACTATATTTTTTTATACATGGTGTAAGGCTAATAACTTGCATTCAATGAAGTCAGGAAAAGTTAATTTAGATCATGTTATGCCTTTTCCATTACATAGTATAAAATTAATAACTAAACTAGTGTTAAAAAAACTAAAAATCACCAATGAAATCTCTTTATGCATATGGTAAGCATCACAAAAGAAAATGATGAGTTAAAAAAACTAATAATCCTACAACAATGAGCCATGTGTAGGACCTCGAGTTCTCTAGGCTGACTGGCGGCATGCGTCCCCTTCAAGATGAACCTCGACACAACCTTACCTACATGGAGAGGCACCCCAGTTTCTTGACATTTAGAGGCCTTCGAACCTTGAAAAAAGCGAGGATATTTGTTGGGTATACTGTGCCCTCTATGCAGGGACCAATAAAAGCGCGCCACACATAATGAATCGGATTCCTTACACTAACAAGTGATCATAACACACGTACCACTTGGGAAAGCCTTCACATGCCACCCGGGATTATCTCGTTATACCTCTTCGTAGTGATCCTAGGTCTTAAATGAGAACTATCGTTGAGTTCTCTCCTCATTCGACTCCCGCTTGTGGTGTGTAGTCCTCGCTCAGTCCAAATGGTCTCCGCTTGATTCATATAGTCCTTGCTCAACGTATATATGTGACGATCAACACTCGTTCTAGTTACCACTCAATGGTCATCATTTGGCAATAGCACATGATGAATTGTCCACATGCTCACTCACGACTATGTAGCAGATCACCCACGGGTGGAACTTGGTATAAATATTAACTTGCTTTTCTAGGCCCAAACACTAGCTTGTCAGCAAAAATCACCGGATCGTATATGGTTTGGAGGGGAGTGGGGATCATAGATTCATGGGTAGTGGGGTTGGCTAATAGAGGTCATAAGGGGTTTAATAATATAATTAATTGTTAATTAGGCAATAAAACATCAGCTCAATATTTTCATAAATTTAAAAACATAAAAAATCTAAAATTAACTTAATAAGGAGGACTACAGTATGCTAGCACTTATGGTTTGACCTAACCCACTAAGGCTTCATTTGTGTGGCTATCACAAACGTATATGAACCGTCGTTCGTGAACGCCAGATCTCACCTACGAAACTTCATCCACTTTTATGTTCAAAACTAGTTTTCTTTTTCTAATGGTGGTCATTGTTGTTGTCAAGCCAAACATATATTCTAAGGCGGCGGCGTTTTTGCCAAAACTCACTGGAGCAAAAACAAACCCTCCAAACAAAGCCTAAAATGTATCCATAATCTCTCCTAGGGTCAATGAAGCTAGTGACGTGGTCGTCAATTTAAGATTCCAAAATTGTTTAAACCCAAAATCGACCCGTGTAATAAATTTAAAATATAAAATAAAATAACCCAAAATATGAAATTTATATGGAATTTATATAATCAATTTAAGATTCCAAAATTATGAAATTTCAAATATAAAATAAAATAACCCAAAATATTCTAAACCATAAAGTGAGCATACCTTTCAAATTTCATAATTTTTGAAATTCATTTGGTATTTTTTGTCAACTTGGCCGGCTAAGGTTGACCCGTGTCACATTCGCGCACGAAAACCTAGACTTTCTTGGCAAGTTTGCTCAATGTGTCATATAAGGTCTCGCAACACTAACCCTAACTCAACGGGCTCACTCTACCTCAGCTTGCCCAAACAGCCAACCCCAAGTTGCCCAAACAGCCAACCCCGGGTCAATACAAGTCTAGACGCCTGTGTGATGCGACAACATTTTAGCCTTTAACAACACTTAAAAATGTTGCATAAAATTGCAAACTGCTATGAAAACATAAATAATTATTGTCATATGGTGTGCCTATACCCGTGTAACTTATTCTCAAAGACCAGTTTTTTCATACTTTTAAGCAACACCACAATTTTTGATACTTTTAGCGTTACAATTAAGAAATGTTGCAAAAGCTATTTAATTTACAAAAAAACTAAAAGTCGAACAAACACATACTCAAAAATTAACTTGGAGCTCCACCCATATAACTTTGCTCAGCTATCCTAAAAATATGTGTAATATATATATATATATATATATATATATATATATATATATATTGATGTGCACCCGTAAAGATGATATGGGATGCGGTCCCGCGAAGCGTATCTAGACGGGTAGCACCGAGCACCCAAGCGCTACGTGTGGCGTGAAAATCAAAAGGAGCCGCGCGGCGAGCGTCACGTATCAATCGTCGCGCCAATAGGCACGCCAATTACTGCACTGAGAGGGCGCTACATTTGCCGCACAAAAGTGGCGCGGCATCCGCCGCGTAAAAGAGGCACGACATCCGCCGCACTAAAGAGGCGCGGCATCCGCCGCGCGAAATAGGCGCGGCCTTTGCCGCGCCAAAGCGGCACGACAGCCGCCGCGCCGAAAGGGTGCGGCCCTACGTGCCGCACCTAAAAGGTGCGGCACTTGCCGCACCAAATTGGTGCGGCAGTGCCGCGCCAAAAAGGTGCGGCCCTTGCCGCACCAAATTGGTGCGGCAATGCCGCACCGAATTGGTGCCTGGGGGTGCGGCCCCCAGCGCCCAATTTAGGGGGCGCTGACCAAGTCAGCGTCCATTTTGGGCGCTGACTTGGTCAGCGCCTATGTGGCGCTCCCCAATTGGGGAGTGCCCCACTCCCCAATTGGGGAGTCACGTAACTCCCCTTACGTGAAAAGTAACTCCCATTGGGGAGTTACTTGAACAGCAACTCCCCAAAGGGGAGTTACGTGAACAGTAACTCCCCAAAGGGGAGTTACGCCAATATTAATTTCCCAATTGGGGATTGCTCCCGACCACCTCGGCCTCGAGGTCTTCTCACGGTCGTGCAGCAATCGCCTTCGCGTTCACCGCGCTCAGAACGTTGACCAAACTACACGTCGAAGCATTATTCTTGCATAAATATTATTCCCCCGTGAATATTATCCGGCGCGCTCAGAACGCCTCTGCGCTCACCGCGCCCTCAGAACACCTCCGCGCTCGTTGCGCGCTCAGAACGCTTCCCCGTTCATTGCGCGCTCAGAACGCTTCAGAGCGCGCTCAGAGCACTTTCACATTTCGGGCACGCTCACATTTTGTCTTTCTAGCATGCTCATATTTTGTCTTTCTAGCTTCTCAGATTTCAGGAACAACCCGTCGCCTTTTTCGCCTCCAGCAAAACTGCCCGAACTGCCTGAGGGGCGCGATGGTCATTTACGAAAAATGGCGATCCGTGTGTTCCGAACCGGAAAATATGATTCGTCCGCCAGGTGGTTACGGTGGTTACAACAGTGAAATTACCGGGCTACCCCCGACCAAAGCTTTGAAAGGAGCCCAGAACCTTCATTTGAGAGGACCTTGTCTTCTGCACCCGGGAGAGCTCCTTGAAGACTTTCACAGAATTCTCCTTCGGCGCTTGAAGATCTCCTTCGTGGACTTGAAGATTTTCCTCATCCCGAAAAGCGACTCAGCATTCTCACTTTCGTTCCCCGGAGCATTCTCACTTTCGTTCCCCGGAGCATTCTCACTTTTGTTCCCCGCAGTTCTCAGAAGAAAAAAAAACTTAGTTTTCCGAGAGGTGGTCTGTCACCCTCGGAACTCCCTCTCTCTCTATTATTGTAATGAGCGGCCCCCTGTCGTGCTCGACTTCTAAGTACCTAATTGTAAGCTCTGAGAAGATAGTGAAGTTTGGTCGGCACAGCCCCGGCCACGTGGTTTTTTACCCTTTCCGGGTTTTCCACGTTAAAAAGTCTCAGTGTAGTCAACTAATCTTTAATTGACTGTTTGCGTGCTCGGTTCGCTTCCGAGCTAAGGTGGTTCAATTCGACCGGTCTACCAGAGCACCCGAGCGACCCGCAACAGTTTGGCGCCGTTTGTAGGAAACGATTCCCAAAACTCTGCAAAACTCGCTAAAGGAAGCGCTTAGCCACCAATTACAATGGCAAGAAAAAGTGCTCGCACTACTGAAGGATCAATCCCGGAGGGACGCGTCGACCCAGCTCCCTGCCACTCGCTTATCAATGCGCCTCTCGCAGAAGAGGCAGTGCCCGCGCCCGCAGCAATACTGGAAGGGCGCATGCGGTAGATGGAAGAACAGCAAGTCGAGATGCTGTCTCTTGTAAGAAATCTCGGGGCTCCTCGAGTTCCCGTTCAACCGCCAGCGTTGAACGTTCCGCTGCCCCCAGCTTCGAGTCATGCCCCGAACGAGGAGGTCGTTCGAGAGGAAGAAGCCTTAGAAGAATTCTCCGACGCAGCAAGTTCCGCCCATCCTGCTCCCCCAGCCAAAGGCCCAGGAGCTGACCACCATCACCGTCTCCCAGGAAGAATTGTCCCTGACCGAGCAATAGAAAGAACCACACGAGAAGAAATACGCGATATGATAGAGGAAGAATACATCCAGGCAGGGCGACGCGCAGCTCTCGCCCGCCATCCCGCACACCACGGCTCCCCACTATCGCCTCAAGTCCTGGCCCATCCAATTCCAAACGGTTTCAAGCTTCCCAACATCGAAACGTTCGGGACGGATGACCCGGTGGAACATGTCAATCACTTCACCATCATCATGAGGATTTACAGCGCCCCCGACCAGCTTCTCTGTCAAGTGTTTCCGGCAACCTTGAAAGGACAAGCGCGCACTTGGTTCCACTCCCTGGGAGATGGGGCCATCAACAACTTCGCAGAAAAGGCGCAGCAGTTCGTGGACCAGTTCATCGCCAATCGTAGGATTGTCCGAGATCCCTCCCATCTCTCAGGAATCCGCCAAAATGACGGAGAGACTCTCAAGGATTTTTTTCCGACGCTTCACCTCGGAGGCTCGACAAATCTCGGGGGTCGACCCCGAGCTCTTGCGAGGAGTCTTCCTTGGAGGTCTCCGCCCAAGTGGATTCTACTCAGCTCTAATGAGAGAAACCATACCAAGCTATCCTGACCTCGTTCAGCGAGTCGAGGCCCAGATAGCAGCAAATGAGGCAATTGAAGCGCACCGCTGGAGGTGTTGCTTAATAATCAAAGAAGATTATTGGAACAGTATATTGAAGAAAATAACACAAAAATGAAAAATGAAGTAGATTTTCAGATGAAATTGGTTAGATTTGAAGTTAATCATCAGATGAATGCACTGAGAAAGGAAATGGTAAAATTTTTCAAAAGAGCTGGTGCTTCAGTGGATTACACAACTGAACAACTATATTCAATCAAAGAGACATCAAAGACTTTTAAAGAGACACAAGCAGGTATTTCAAAGACAGTAGATGTAACGCCCCTGATTTTCGTTAATTATTTTACGTGCCCGCTGTGACGTAATTTTGGCATAAGAGCGTTACGTCAGCTCGTCTAGTAGTGTGTTGAGCCTTAGCTTAGTTAAAGTATGTCTTGTAGATCGAGCGTGCGAGATTTCGCATCGTTTCGAGTTAAAGTAAAGATTTTGGGTGGATATCAAGATTTTAGCTTCGGGAGGCTTTAGCCCGAGTTTGGCCCGTCGGAATTGAATTCTGACTTCGCCGTTGGATTCGTAGCGCCGTGTTTCAGTTAAGGTGCGAATTTCGTAGAAATCTGAGGTGATCTAGTTTCCCTCGCGGTTTTAAGTGAATGGGGGAATTAATTAATTAATTAATAATTTAGGTTATATATAAAGCCTAAAGTCCCCTCTCCCCTATTCATCTTCTTCCTCGACCAAATCAGCCGCCGAGCGAAAGAGCGAGAGCGGAGCTTCGAGGAGTGTTCGATCGTCGATTCCTAGGGCTGTAGTAGTCGGAATCGTGTTTGGAGGCTGGATTTGGAAAGCTCTCGGCGAGATCTTCGTTCTAGCCGTAAGCTTTTCCCGTTTTATGAAATTTTTGGAGTTAGGATAGTGACCTAACCCCTTCTTTCGACCCGAAAAGTTTCAGGAATCTGTGCTCGTGTGTTTCCCTAGCCGATCCATAGCTTTCGGAGCGGAGATCTTCGAGTTTGCAAGGTTTAAGGCAAGTGGCTTCCTCCTCCTTCTCTCATTCTCCTCGAAGCTTGATTTTTGGCTAGTATTAACTCCTTGTTGTGTGGATTTCGCTCACATGTTTAAGTATTCTGTTTAGTAGTAAATAACCTTGATCCCCCCCTGCTGATCTGTCTTCCTTTCCCGTATTTACCCTTGCCCAGGTTTCCACTTCTCGAGAAGCAGCCTTCCAATTTCTCGAGAAGCAGTGTAAAGCATACCCTTCCTTTCTCGGGTAATAGCCTCCTCCTGTTTTGAATTTTTCGAGAAACTACCTCCCTGCTCCTTTAGATTTCTCGAGAAACTGCCTTTTTCTGCCTCTGACCTCTCGAGATGTGCCCTGCGATTCGAGAACTGTCTCTCCTGACTTCTCGAGAAGTACCTCGATCTCTCGAGAATCTTTATTCTTCTCGAGAACTTATGTCTTTGACCTCTCGAGAACTGCCTTTCATTTCTCGAGAATTGCCCCGAAACTCGAGAACTACCTTTCATTTCTCGAGAAATGCCTCCCCTCCATCGAGGAATGCCTGTCCATTCCTAGTCCTTGAGCTGTGTCTCAGACCTCTTCTCTCTCTTGAGACCTTGAATCCTTTAAAGTGTATAGGGGTGTTGTCACTGTATGCCTTGTGCCCGTGGACATGTTTACTTCTCCTCTTTGAAATCTCGTACTCATTGTGGTTAAAATAACTTTTGGGTTCGCTTATGTTTAGTATTGGAAAAATGTTTACTTTGTTGTGACCCTACCTCGTAGGGCATCCTAGTGTTTATCCTCTCGGGCAGCATCCCGTGTTTACGTGAAATTTAATTAATAAGATCCGTTGTCTTTAGCCTTACACAGTAGTTGTGTACGGGGGACAGTGGGGAAAATGTTATAGCCTTGCACGGTAGTCGTGTTTGGGTGGTTGGGTCTAGTGGTACCCCCACCTGGTTTTGGGCTTTGGGTAGCGGAGGTAGTTAACCGCTCCCGTATAATTTGAGCTGATCAGTCTCTTTAATTGATGAAACTAAATAAATGATCGTGTTGTTCCTCTTTTGGTATTTTAGTGCACTTGATGCTTGTTGACTCTTTGTTTAGAGCTCTCTTTCGGTAAATTTGGCTTGGGTTGGTTTCCTTGTGCCTTGCTTGTTTTTCTGCTAGCTTTCTGCCACTTGTAATTCCTTGCTGAGGCGTTCTCTGTTTTATTGAATACCTCAGGTTCAGAGCCGTAACGGCTAGTGGTGTAGCCTGAAGTTCAGAGTTTTAGTAGTTGTTCTCCCCGCCGCCGCGAGGTAGTTCTTTTTAGTTACTTCTTGTGCTCAGACATACTAGTTGGTGCCAATGGGTTAGTGTCATGTTGTTGACGCCCATTGTGCCCTTTTTATACTTTACAGTCTATTTGCCAGTTTAATGGTACTACTTCTAGATCTTGTGTATCTTACTCTCTGGGAATGTTTTATGTTAGGTGCACTATAGTTATAAAATGGTTTTTCTTCATCCTCATTGCATTCTTTCTAACTGAAACCCTTAACTTTAAAGTCGCCTAAAAGTATTTTCTACTCTTACTGTACGCCTAGTTATGTGCATATCATTTACTTCATGCTCCGTTGTTTGCATACATGTAGGACTTTAAGTAAACTAAATCAAGTACTTTCCGCTGCAATTATATATACTTTCTCGGTGGACTAGTTGATCCACGAACTGAGAGACACAGTTCTTATCTCAAAACCCATAATAAATGATTTCAAATGATGACTTATCATATAATCATGTTTGTTTAGTTAAGTAATAGGTTCCCGCCTGAGCGTCTACAGTTGTCTCCTGTATGACGTGGAATCATGACGTGTATTTTCTCTTACTCTGATACTCTTAAATTTGGAGAAAATGCGGGTTGTGATAGTTGGTATCAGAGGGAGGTTGTTCGACAAGTTGGTCGGGCAACAAATTCTGATATAGTTTAGTAGTTTTATTTTATTTCATTGCATACACTCACCGATGTGTCATCAGTACGTCTTGGCCGAAGCATGAACACTACACTCATGGCATGATAGGAAGTATACGGGGCATATTATGTAGTATGGGATGCATTATGTGTTTGTATATGGATCCACCATAGGTTGCAACATGGGACGGTTATGTAGTATGGGATGCATAACCATCATCACATGGATGCCCATTAGCACATTTTCTCTTTCGTTACATGCAATATTATGTAGTATGGGATGCATAATATTACATGTGTACGCCGCTCATAACATGCATTAAGGCCTTTATTAGAATGCATAGCACAACATACCTTACATTTCATTGCATAAGCACACGTGCGAAGTTAAAGACTTATATGATGACACGCGTACACACATGATTTCAAAACGAATAGAAATTTCATGCATTCATGCCCGTTGCACATGAGACTAGTGGGACGATGTAGTATCGTTCTCGAGATTTGCATATCATCATGAAAATATCCCAGAGAAAGGTAGTGGAAATGGCAAGTAACTGTACATGTATGTTCTGAAACAAGCAGTGTAGTTCTAGTGTAAGGTCAAGTTTTAATTAGAGGTTTATGCGTATTAGCAGAAATGGCGCGCAAGCGAGTCGCGACTAGGTCGACTCCCCAGTCGGAGGGCGAGTCTTCGGGTGCGCAGAGTGAAGCCTTGATCGAGAGTCTGCGCCAGAGCAATGAGACTCTGGCTAGGCAGATGGTTGCAATGCAGTCGTAGGTCGAGGCGTTGTTGGCTGCCGGTGCTAGGCAGCAACCCGTAGTGCAGGCCCCAGTAGTAGGACAGACTGTACCTACTCCTCCTGCTCCCTTGATACCCCCAGTAGCGATACCACCAGAAATGAATTTTATTTCGCATTTTCAAAGGTTGGGACCTCCTACGTTTGACGAAAGAGCAGATTTCATGGCATTAGATGACTGGTTTGTTGCCATTGAGGAGATGTTTTCGTACTCAGGAATCTCTGCAGACCAAAAGGTGATGGTCGCCGCTTACCAGCTGAAAGGACTTGCTAAGAGCTGGTGGATTAGGGAGAGGGAAAATCTCGTAGGTGGATGTTCGTGGGAGTCGTTCAAGGCGATGGTGTTATAGAAATTCCTGCCGTCGGTCGAGCAAGACCGTTTAATGAATAATTTTCTGCACCTGAAGCAAAGACAACTCATGGTTAGTGAGTATGAGATCGAGTTCAGTAAGTTGAGCAGATTTGCTCCAGATTTAGTGGCTTCTGAGGCAGGAAGAATGAAGCAATTTCTCGGAGGTCTTCGTAGCGATATTCAGCAGTTGGCGAGTGCTTATAGTTCTGAAAGTTATGCTGAAGTGGTAGAAGCAGCACTGAAAGTCGAGGCTATCGACAACGCCAAGAATCGGGGTGCTCTAATGAAAAAGGACAAGAGGAAAGTCGAAGAGGGGGAGACCCCCAAGGTATCTAGCCCGGCTCCAAAGAAAAGGAGTGGAGAGGTGTGTAGCTTCTGTGGCCGCCCCGGCCATCCAATGGAGAAATGTTTCAAGAGGAAGGGAGCTCAGAAGCAGAAGCGAGTACTAGCAATCCAGGGTGCTCCGAAGGGTGAGGTGCTCTGCCAGTTATGCAAGCAGAAAGGGCATGATGTGGCCCAGTGTTGGACCAAAGATAAAGTCTGCTTCCAGTGCAAGCAGAAGGGGCACATGAAGTTCCAATGCCCGCTGATTCAACCCCTGTTGCATCCTGTTCCGCTTCGAACCTTGCCGCCGCCGCAGCATCAGGATAAAGGAAGAGGAAAGCTGAACGTGTTAACCCAGGAGCAAGCGCAGTCTTCGACCCAAGTGATCGCAGGTTAGACCTTAAGACAACTGTTTAGTCTTGTTTCCTTTTTAGTTCACTGTATTAGACTAGTTTCTCTTCGCGCTTATAGGAAGATTTAAGGTAAAGAATCGTTGGGCGCGTGTTCTGTTCGATTCGGGTGCTACCCATTCGTTCGTAGCAAGAGCCTTCGTTGAGCGTCACCGTTTGACCCCTGAGCTGGGCAACGATTCGTTCCTCGTTAAGTTCCCTTCTGGTGATCTGGTGTCCTTGAACCAGTGCGTCCGAAGTTGCCCCGTTCTCTTAGGAGATTTCTTGGCTGTTGCTGATCTTAAAGTGTTGGACTTAGAAGACTTTGACGTAATATTGGGTATGGACTGGTTGTCCAGTTATGATGCGGTCATCCGATGCAAGGAAAAGCGTCTGGACTTCGTGATGGACAACGGTCAACCCATGAGCGTTTTTGGTTCTCCGTACCAGAGTTCTTCGATAATTTCCGCGGTATGTGCTCGGAAACTGTTTATTTCCGGTTGTTTGACTTACCTTGTTTCTGTAGTAGAAGCTGTTGGTGGTTCACCGTGTATCGAGGATATTCTGGTGGTGCGAGAGTTACCCGATGTTTTCCCTGCTAATCTCCCTGGTCTCCCGCCCGTTAGGGATGTGGAGTTCGTTATTGATCTTGAGCCTGGTACTCGTCCTATTGCTAAGGCACCGTACCGTATGGCCCCGCGCGAGTTAGAAGAGTTGCGAACTCAGTTAGATGAGTTGTTGCAGTGTGGTTTCATTAGGCCAAGTTCTTCTCCCTGGGGTGCTCCGGTTTTGTTCGTGAAAAAGAAGGACGGTTCCATGAGATTATGCATAGACTATAGAGAATTAAACAAAGTGACCATCAAGAACAGGTATCCGTTGCCAAGGATAGATGATCTGTTTGATCAGTTGCGTGGTAGCACGGTGTTTTCAAAGATTGATCTTCGATCAGGATACCATCAGTTGAGGATCCGTGAGTCGGACGTTCCCCGGACTGCCTTTCGTTCTCGTTATGGCCATTTTGAATTTCTAGTCATGTCGTTTGGTTTGACAAATGCACCCTCTGCATTTATGGACATGATGAACCGCGTGTTCAAGGATTTTCTGGACCACTTTGTGGTGGTATTCATAGATGATGTGCTGGTTTATTCTAGAAGTGCGGAGGAGCATGCTACGCATTTGCGCTTAGTATTGTCTACTCTTAGAGAGCACAAGTTGTATGCAAAGTTGAGTAAGTGCGAATTCTGGCTTTCGCAAGTGTCTTTCCTGGGTCATGCGGTGAACAAAGATGGAATTACTGTAGACCCCGCTAAGATTTCTGCCGTATTGGATTGGAAGACGCCTTCGACGCCTAAGGAGATAAGGAGTTTCTTAGGGTTGGCCGGGTACTACAGGAGATTTGTCCAAGGATTTTCATTGCTGTCCACACCTTTGACTAAGCTTACCCAGAAGAATACTGCTTTTGTTTGGAGCGATAAGTACGAAGAGGCCTTTCAGGAATTGAAGAGGCGTTTGTGTAGTGCTCCGGTGTTGGCCTTGCCGATCGAAGGAGTCGAGTATGCAGTTTATGTAGACGCATCTCACATTGGACTGGGATGTGTGTTGATGCAAGAAGGGAAGGTGATTGCTTATGGGTCTAGACAATTGAAGGTTCATGAAAAGAATTACCCTACGCATGACTTAGAATTCGCCGCAGTAATCTAATGCTTTGAAGCTTTGGAGACACCTGTTATATGGAGTGTCATGCAAGATTTTCTCGGATCATAAAAGTCTGAAGTATGTCTTCACCCAGAAGGAGCTGAATCTGCGCCAGCGGAGGTGGTTGGAGTATGTGGCGGATTATGAAGTAGATATTTTGTACCATCCGGGTAAGGCTAATGTGGTGGCCGATGCCCTGAGCCGGAAAACCGCACATATCTTCAATCTCTCAGTGCAGTCCTTAGTAGAGGAGTTTATGTTGATGGATATCTCAGTAGGTAGTTATACCGCACCCTCGAGCTTAGAGGCTGAAGAGCCTTCTTGGATTGCCCTTACTAGGATGCATCAGAAGGAAGATCCTGACTTGCAGCATCTTCGAAGTAGAACTGAAAAAGGAGAATTGCCAGATTTTTCGATCGATGATAATGATACTTTGAGGTACCGAGGTAGATATTGCGTCCCCGCGTTGGAAGAAATTCGGACAAAGATCTGTAGCGAGGCACATGATTCTAACGTTTCCTACCATCCTGGTTCCACGAAAATGTATAAAGATCTGAAGCAGATCGTTTGGTGGTCAGGTATGAAGAATGATATAGCGAAATATGTGTCAGAATGTTTAACTTGTCAGCGCGTGAAAGCAGATCATAAGAGGCCTGGAGGTAAGTTGAACCCGTTAGATATTCCAACCTTGAAGTGGGAGAGTATTTCGATGGACTTCATTACCGGTTTGCCGAGATCTCCCCGTGGTCATGACTCGGTGTGGGTTATAGTAGATCGCTTGACAAAGTGTGCTCACTTTGTGCCCTTTAAGATTGGATACTCGATGGAGAAAATAGCAGAGCTGTATTTAGATGAAGTTATCAGATTGCATGGTGTGCCTGTGAGCATTGTGTCAGACCGAGACTCGAGGTACACGTCCCGTTTCTGGCAGAGTTTGCAGGGAGCCTTGGGTACTGACCTTAGGTACTCTACCGCTTATCATCCCCAGACCAATGGTCAGACAGAAAGAGTTAATCAGATTTTGGAAGATATGATAAGGTGCTATATCTTAGATCATGGTGGAGCTTGGGATAAGCGGCTTGGATTGATGGAGTTCGCGTATAACAACAGTTATCAAGAAAGCCTACAAATGGCCCCGTTTGAGGCTCTGTATGGGAGGCGTTGTTGGACTCCGTTGTTTTGGGCCGAGGTAGGTGAGAGTCCTTTGCTAGGCCCAGAGGCTTTAGAAGAGATGAATGTTGCTGTGACTCATATCCGCGAGAAGCTCCGCATTGCTCAGGAGCGGTATGAGAAGTATGCGAATCGAAGAAGAGTGGATTTAGAGTTTGCCGTTGGAGACAGGGTGTTCTTGAAAGTTTCTCCGATGCCTGGTGTTAAGAGGTTTGGAAGGAACCACAAGTTGGATCCCCGGTATGTGGGACCTTTTCAGATTGTTGAGCGCATCGGAGTGTCAGCGTATAGATTGGATTTGACTGCTTCCTTTACTAATGTTCACGATGTGTTTCACGTGAGCCAGCTGAGGAAGTGTTTGCGTAGCGATCGGCTTGTTCTTGATTCGGTGCCCGTTTTGCAGCCCAATCTTTCGTATGTCGAAGAACCTGTCCGAATCTTGGAGACTCAGGAGCGTGTGTTGCGAAAGAAGACGATCCCGATGGTTAAGGTTCTTTGGAAGAATCAGGGTGTCGAAAGCGCGACGTGGGAGCTGGAGTCTGCCATGAGAGAGACTCACCCTAGCCTCTTCTCTACGATTTCGGGTAAATCTTCTGTCAGTTAATCTTTTAAATTTGATTTTGTATCTTTCTTGATCTTCGGATTCCAAGTTTCGGGACGAAACTTCCTTTTAGGGGGAGTGACTGTAACGCCCCTGATTTTCATTAATTATTTTGCGTGCCCGCTGTGACGTAATGTTGGCATAAGGGCGTTACGTCAGCTCGTCTAGTAGTGTGTTGAGCCTTAGCTTAGTTAAAGTATGTCTTGTAGATCGAGCATGCGAGATTTCGCATCGTTTCGAGTTAAAGTAAAGATTTTGGGTGGATATCAAGATTTTAGCTTCGGGAGGCTTTAGCCCGAGTTTGGCCCGTCGGAACTGAATTCTGACTTCGCCGTTGGATTCGTAGCGCCGTGTTTCAGTAAAGGTGCGAATTTCGTAGAAATCTGAGGTGATATAGTTTCCCTCGCGGTTTTAAGTGAATGGGGGAATTAATTAATTAATTAATAATTTAGGTTATATATAAAGCCTAAAGTCCCCTCTCCCCTATTCATCTTCTTCCTCGACCAAATCAGTCGCTGAGCGAAAGAGCGAGAGCGGAGCTTCGAGGAGTGTTCGATCGTCGATTCCTAGGGCTGTAGTAGTCGGAATCGTGTTTGGAGGCTGGATTTGGAAAGCTCTCGGCGAGATCTTCGTTCTAGCGGTAAGCTTTTCCCGTTTTATAAAATTTTTGGAGTTAGGATAGTGATCTAACCCCTTCTTTCGACCCGAAAAGTTTCAGGAATCTGTGCTCGTGTGTTTCCCTAGCCGATCTATAGCTTTCGGAGCGGAGATCTTCGAGTTTGCAAGGTTTAAGGCAAGTGGCTTCCTCCTCCTTCTCTCATTCTCCTCGAAGCTTGATTTTTGGCTAGTATTAACTCCTTGTTGTGTGGATTTCTCTCACATGTTTAAGTATTCTGTTTAGTAGTAAATAACCTTGATCCCCCCTGCTGATCTATCTTCCTTTCCCGTATTTACCCTTGCCCAGGTTTCCACTTCTCGAGAAGCAGCCTTCCAATTTCTCGAGAAGCAGTGTAAAGCATACCCTTCCTTTCTCGGGTAATAGCCTCCTCCTGTTTTGAATTTTTCGAGAAACTACCTCCCTACTCCTTTGGATTTCTCGAGAAACTGCCTTTTTCTGCCTCTGACCTCTCGAGAAGTACCCTTGATTTCTCGAGATGTGCCCTGCGATTCGAGAACTGTCTCTCCTGACTTCTCGAGAAGTACCTCGATCTCTCGAGAATCTTTCTTCTTCTCGAGAACTTATGTCTTTGACCTCTCGAGAACTGCCTTTCATTTCTCGAGAATTGCCCCGAAACTCGAGAACTACCTTTCATTTCTCGAGAAAGGCCTCCCCTCCCTCGAGGAATGCCTGTCCATTCCTAGTCCTTGAGCTGTGTCTCAGACCTCTTCTCTCTCTTGAGACCTTGAATCCTTTAAAGTGTATAGGGGTGTTGTCACTGTCTGCCTTGTGCCCGTGGACATGTTTACTTCTCCTCTTTGAAATCTCGTACTCATTGTGGTTAAGATAACTTTTGGGTTCGCTTATGTTTAGTATTGGAAAAATGTTTACTTTGTTGTGACCCTACCTCGTAGGGCATCCTAGTGTTTATCCTCTCGGGCAGCATCCCGTGTTTACGTGAAATTTAATTAATAAGATCCGTTGTCTTTAGCCTTACACAGTAGTTGTGTACGGGGAACAGTGGGGAAAATGTTATAGCCTTGCACGGTAGTCGTGTTTGGGTGGTTGGGTCTAGTGGTACCCCCACCTGGTTTTGTGCTTTGGGTAGCGGAGGTAGTTAACCGCTCCCGTATAATTTGAGCTGATCAGTCTCTTTAATTGATGAAACTAAATAAATGATCGTGTTGTTCCTTTTTTGGTGTTTTAGTGCACTTGATGCTTGTTGACTCTTTGTTTAGAGCTCTCTTTCGGTAAATTTGGCTTGGGTTGGTACCCCTTGTGCCTTGCTTGTTTTTCTGCTAGCTTTCTGCCACTTGTAATTCCTTGCTGAGGCGTTCTCTGTTTTATTGAATGCCTCAGGTTCAGAGCCGTAACGGCTAGTGGTGTAGCCTGAAGTTCAGAGTTTTAGTAGTTGTTCTCCCCGCCGCCGCGAGGTAGTTGTTTTTAGTTACTTCTTGTGCTCAGACATACTAGTTGGTGCCAATGGGTTAGTGTCATGTTGTTGACGCCCATTGTGCCCTTTTTGTACTTTACAGTCTATTTGCCAGTTTAATGGTGCTACTTCTAGATCTTGTGTATCTTACTCTCTGGGAATGTTTTATGTTAGGTGCACTATAGTTATAAAATGGTTTTTCTTCATCCTCATTGCATTCTTTCTAACTGAAACCCTTAACTTTAAAGTCGCCTAAAGGTATTTTCTACTCTTACAGTACGCCTAGTTATGTGCATATCATTTACTTCATGCTCCGTTGTTTGCATACATGTAGGACTTTAAGTAAACGAAATCAAGTACTTTTCGCTGCAATTATATATACTTTCTCGGTGGACTAGTTGATCCACGAACTGAGAGACACAGTTCTTATCTCAAAACCCCTAATAAATGATTTCAAATGATGACTTATCATATAATCATGTTTGTTTAGTTAAGTAATAGGTTCCCGCCTGAGCGTCTACAGTTGTCTCCTGTATGACGTGGCATCATGACGTGTATTTTCTCTTACTCTAATACTCTTAAATTCGGAGAAAATGCGGGTTGTGACAGTAGATGATGTTCAAACAAATCAAGGAATCTTGAGCAGCAATATGCAAGTGTTGTACAAAGAACAAGTTGCACAAACTCTTACAGGTACAGCTAAGATAGAAGCTAGGCTGCAACAGCATGATGCTGCTATACTAGCCAAAATTGATGAGAGCTCTTCAATTCTAAAAGATCAAGTAAAGTTAAATACAGATACTATAGATGACCATCTTCTTAAGGTCAAGAAAATCATTGAAAGTGGAATACATCATCTGGAGGGCCAAGTTATGTTTCAGAAGAATGTTATAAGAGATCATATAGTTGAAGAAGTCCTGAAGGGGGAGAGGTCAACGATTCAAGCCAGCTCTGAGCATGCTGTGTGGACCTCTAATTCTATAAGAGAAATTTTTGGCTATCCTCCCATAGATAATAATAATGATCAATTTTCTGAGATCAATCCAGCATCTCTTACACAAATCCAAAAGAAAATTGCCAAAATGTATAGTCCTGAGGGTAAAAGCAAAAGAGAAAACTTTACCAATGAACAAGTAGAATCTAGCAAAAGGAAGTTCAGAGAAGAAGTTCAATCAAGGGTTGATTATGAACATTGGTCTCCCTCTTCAAGAGAAATTATTCTGGCAGTATGGGAAGCTGTGAAAGGTAATCCAGAAGAAAGAGGGAAATGGTATTCTGAAGCTGAGTGGTTGAAGCACATGGATCAAGAGGAGCTGAAGATAAAATTCAAGGCTGACAAATTGGCTGGGAAAGTTCAGGCAGGTGATAAGGAGCCAATCAGATACTTTCCAAAGCCGTTTGGCTATTTCAAGAGAAGAAAAGAGGTTGCTAAAGTCCTTTCCAAAAGAGGAATAGAGATCAAGGAACCTGAACAGCATTAGGATTTTAATCTTTATTAAGAATTCTCAGAGAAATGTATTTGATATATATTGATGAGCTCCCAGAGCAAACTATCTTTTATTATCATATATATATATGCCTGTGATGTGATCCTTTTCTTATCATGACATGTTTTATTCTGAACTGCTTGTGATTTTGTGCTTATATGAGAAATCATGTCTGAGATAATTTCTTTTGTTAGAATGTTTTGGTAATCTAATTTTATAAGGTATTATACTCATTATATTTTGATTACCTGTATAAAAAATATTGATTATCTTTGTAAATAGGGATATATCATTGACTGGTGTTATGACTTCTTCAAATAGGGGGAGATTGTTGGGACCATTGTCCACAATGTCTTAGATTTGGAGAAGTACATTCCTAAGTCAAAGATATACCTCAGAATGTATTTGATATACTTTCTAGAATCATTGTGCAGAAGATCAGGTCAAGCAAAGTGCTCAAGGAATTCATCCAAGTTCAGAAGCGTCGAGACACCACACATCGCTCGACGCCTGTGACCCAGAAGCATCGACCCATGTCTGCTGCTCAAAAAGACAAGGTCGCCGCTGAAGATCTGAGACCAAGTTTGGAAGCGTCGAGCCAAGGAATATCGCTCGACGCCGTGGAAAAGAAGTGTCGACTAAACTTCAGTTAGCTCAACGCCAGCAAAAAGAGTTGAGATATGAAGGCAAGATTAAAAGCGTCGAGACACTACACATCGCTCGACACCATTTTGAAAAAGCGTCGACAGAGATACACAATGCTCAACGCCTTTTTCTGAGAAGCTCTGAACTGAGAAATGCATAACAGTTCATCTACAGCTAGCTGAGCCTTTGTCTGTTCTGAAGCCATTAAAGACCGTTGAAGACTTAACGTCATGCTGACGTGGAGGAGCGTAACAGATGTTGCAGATGGCGGGCTATAAATAGAAGGCATGACCTATGGGTTTACAAGTTGATTTTTCCTATTTTCGAAAGCTATTATCTTCTTCGTCGTTTTGAGGGAAAGTCTGAGAAAGAATCTGAAGAAGTCATCTCCTCTTTCAGAACTGTTATAATTTGAAGAATTCTTTCAGCAATCTGGTGCTGATACTTCTTTCTGAAAAGAGAAGATTAAGAAGGAAGAATCGGTCTTTCTAAAAAGAAGATCTGTCATCATAGCCTGATAAATCGAGAAGACCAAATTGCTGATGCTGATCTATTGAAGATTTCTGTCTGATCATTCAGACAGATCAAGAAGACTCAACACTTTGAAGAATCTGAGTCTAAGTATTGTTACTATCTTTATCAATCCCTGTAGGGTCTGAGTTGTCAGATCTGAGTGTAGGATCTTTCAAGGATCTGAGTTGTAGGATCAGGTGTGATCTGAGTTGTAAGATTCAGTGGTGAATCTGAGCTGTAAGCCTATAGTTATAAGGGCTGAGGTAGGATCTGTTGAGATCTGAGTTGGTAGGATCTGTTGAGATCTGAGTTGGTAGGATCTGTTGAGATCTGAGTTGGTAAGATCTACTGAGATCTGAGAGAGTAAGATCTGTTAAGATCTGAGTCTGTAAGATCTATTATGATCTGAGCTGTAAGACCTGTTTGTGGTATGAGATCTGGAGGAGATATAAACTCTATCTATCACACTGCTAGAGGGGAGAAGGGGGAAAGTGGATTACCCAAGATAAGGGGAACCACTATAAAATTCTGTGTGTTTTTGTTTGTGTTCATTTTCTTGAAAGCTATGATCATTCATTTAGGTTATAATCAAGAACTGCAAATAGTTTTTAAAATAACCTATTCACCCCCCCCCCCCCCTCTAGGTGATTAGCTACCCTTAATTAAAGTCTTTCAAGTGGTATCAGAGGGAGGTTGTTCAAGAAAAGGTTTAACAGCCTGAACAAGATCTCCTAAGGGTAGATTTGTTAAGTCGTGATGGCTAATAGTGAAGGAAACAAGGAATTCACATCAATGAAGTTACCAATCTGTAGAAAAGAAAACTTTGGGATTTGGAAGGAAAGGGTCAGATTATTCATGGAAGCCTCTGACCCTAGGATTTACATCACTATTCTAGAAGGACCTTTTGTTCCAATGAAGGTCTCATTCACAGATGGAAGTATCAAGACTCCCAAAACATACTTTGAGATGACTAAAGATGAAGTGATTCTGGCCTCCATGGATAAGAGAGCTCAGAATATCATAGTGAGTGCAATTGAGGATTCAACCTTCCAGAACTTAGAACACTGCAAAACTGCCAAAGAAATGTGTGAATCTCTCATTGTCTATATGGAAGGGACTGAGGAAGTCAGAGATGACAGGAAGTCTCTTCTAAATCAGCAATATGAGGCTTTCAGACAAGACAAGAAAGATTCAATAGCAATCTGCTATGAGAAATTCTTCAAAATTGTAAATGGTCTGAAAACCTATGGAAGAACTTTTACAGATTATGAGCTGAATGATAAATTCTTAAGATCCCTGAACAAAGAATGGGATATCAAGATCTGTGCCATCAGGGAAATGGGAAATCTGGGAAATATTCAGCCACATAATCTATATGGGAAACTTTTGTCCCATGAACTTCACCTGAATACCAGAAAAGCTGAGGAAGGACACAGCAAGGAAAATCCTATTGCTCTGAAGGCAGAAAGTTCCAAGAGAAGCAAAGAAAGAATGTCATTATCCCACAGGATACCATCTGAATCAGAAGAATCAGAGACCAGTAATTCTGACTCTGAAATATCAGATGGTGAACTGGCACTCTTCACCAAACAGCTGAAAAGGATGCTCAGAAGAAAACAACACTGGAAAACTAGACCCTCTCAGTCATCCAGATCTAAGAAGCACTCCAATTCTTCAGAGGGATTCAAACAAGATTCCAAGAAGGACAGGTATAACTCTAAACACAATAAATCTAATTCAGAAGAAATTGTGTGCTTTGGATGCAGGAAATCAGGACACATGATTGCTTATTGTCCTTCAAAATGAAAGAACAACAAGAAGTCTGATGAAAGGAGGCACAAATCTGACAAGAGACATGAGAGGAGCCTAATAGCCAAGAAAGGCAAAGTCACTCTCAGTGACAGTGAATCTCAATCATCTGACTCAGATAGTGAAGAGGCACTCATAGATCTGGTGGCTGTCAATGAAAGTGAATACATTCTGAATCATAGACCTATGATAAGAGCACCACTATCAAGGTATGATAGTGAAGAGGATGAAGAAGAAAATACAGGACTCATGGCACTCAGTGATGAAGAGGATCAGGAGATAATCTCTAATGTGTACTTGATAAAACTCCTTTATCTGATTCTGAATCTGAACCTAAAATTATTTCTAAACCAGAGACAAATTCATTTTCTTCTGATGAGAATGACTCAGAATCTAACTTTCATGAAGATGAAATTATTGAGAAATATGAGTCACTTCTTAAAGCTCTTAAAAAGAGCAAAAAGGCATAACAAAAAGCTACATAAAGAAATATCTGAACTAAAGCAAACTAACTCTCAATACTCTGAGGCAGCTGAGAGGCTGAATCAGGTAAGTAAGGAGCTTAGCAAATTAAAAGTCATGTCTATCATTCATATTCAAACTTTATGCACTAAGGAGAAATTAATAAAAGAACTTGAAGAAAAACTCCTAACTGAAAGGAAGCTTGTGGCAAAGTTCTCAAAACCACAAACTATCCTTCCCATAATAGACACATTTTCTGCACAATACAGATCTGGCATAGGATACAATGGAAAGGCAGAAAATAAATCTAAAAATAATGACAAGGCACTTATGCAACCTATAAAATTCAACAAAGCTATGCCTATCACAAATGAGCATGATCAAAAAGTTGTGCATAAGTTTTGTAAGGGTGAGTGTTCTAATAGCAAAGATGACTCAATTCAACCAAGTAACAATGATGCCAAATATCTATGCAAAGAAAAAGTATTAACTCATCATGACTCCTTTGTATTTAAAGCAAACACCAAACTCAAAAGAAAGGAACTAAGAACAGTAGTGAAAACCACTGCTGTCAACGAAACTAAACCAGTAAATTTCACTAAAACACTTTACAAAGCTCCTTTGAATAAGGCAATTAAACAAAATGTGAGTCAACCTAAAGAAGTGAGAAGACCTCCAAGGAGATATAACAGATATGAATGTTGGTGCTGTGGAAGGGTTGGACATTTTTCTCTTGACTATTGGTTCAATCCAACTGTTCCAAGATTCAACTCTGGGAGACTAGTACTAAGACCTGTGGCAACTCTCACAGCACCAAGGATTATACAACAACTAAATATTCCAGCTCATACTAACAAGGCTCTACGACCCAACTTGGTGTGGGTTCCTAAGAAAAGGTAATTTCTTCTTGCAGGGATGTCCAAAGATAAATCAACTTCCTATCTGGTACTTGGACAGTGGGTGCTCTATGCACATGACAGGAACAAAAAGTCTGCTGAATGATTACACTCCTGTGAAGAATGGACCAAAGGTTATCTTTGGAGGGTCTAACAAAGGTAAAACTAAAGGTTATGGTAAAATCACAAATGGAATTGTCACCATCACCAAAGTTGCTCATGTTGATGGATTGCAACACAATCTCATCAGCATAAGTCAATTGTGTGATATTGGGTATTTAGGAATAAATTGGATGAAAATGGTGTGATTATCAAAAACAAAGCAAGGTTGGTTGCCCAAGGATATAGATAGGAGGAAGGCATAGATTTTGATCAAGTGTTTGCTCCTATGGCAAGATTGGAGGCAATCAGACTATTCCTGGCATTTGCATCACATACTGGATTCATAGTTTATCAAATGGATGTAAAGTCAGCATTCCTTAATGGAACAATACTGGAGGAAGTATATGTAGAACAACCCCCAGGTTTTATTGACTCTACTCATCCAAACCATGTCTATCTTTTATTAAAAGTTTTGTATGGCCTGAAACAGGCACCTAGAGTCTGGTATGAGACATTATCTAGATTTCTCATTGAGAACAAATTCTCAAGGGGAAAGATAGACAAGACATTGTTTCTTAGGGTAGTTAAAGGTCATATTATTCTAGTACAAATATATGTAGATGATATAATTTTTGGCTCAACTGATAATAACCTTTGCAAAAGGTTTGCAAGCCTCATGCAAGGGAAATTTGAAATGAGCAGCATGGGTGAGATCAAATACTTCTTAGGACTCCAAGTGAAACAGTCTGAGGAAGGAATCTTCATTTCTCAGACCAAGTACACCAAAGAGATTATCAAGAAGTTTGGAATGGAAAATTCCACTGTCATGAAAACACCAATGGCAGCCAATGTGTCACTAGACAAGGATGACAAAGGGAAACCTGTTGATGAAACCTTGTACAGAGGAATCATTGGCTCATTGCTCTACTTAACTGCTAGCAGGCCAGACATTATGTTCTCAACATGTGTGTGTGCTAGGTATCAAGTGAACCCTAAAGAATCTCACTACACTGTTGTCAAAGGAATCCTGAGATATCTGAAGGGTACTCTTAATCTTGGCCTTTGGTATCCTAGAAGCAATGACTTTGAACTAACTGGTTTTTCAGATGCTGATTTTGCAGGATGCAAGGAGGACAGAAAAAGTACATCAGGCACATGTCAATTCCTTGGCAAAAGACTAATATCTTGGAGTAGCAGGAAGCAGACCAGTGTAGCTATCTCTACAGCAGAATCTGAGTACATTTCAACTGGAAACTGCTGTGCTCAGCTACTATGGATTCAACACCAACTCCAAGACTATAAAGTCCAGCTAAGTAAATCTCCTTTATATTGTGATTCAACTAGTGCTATTGTTATAGCTAATAATCCTGTATCACATAGCAGAACTAAATACATAGAAATTAGATATCACTTCATTAGAGAACATGTAGAAAATGGAGATATCATAATTGAATATGTCCCCACTGACAAACAAGTTGCTAATATATTCACTAAACCACTGGATGAAACAAAATTCAATAACTTCAAAATTGAATTAGGAATGCTAAAAATGGAATAAATTTGTCTTGAAATTAAATAAAATAAAGCTAGAATAAAGGACAATTCTCAAATAAGTATAGAAAATGAAATAAATAAATGAAAATAATAATTAAAGTCCTAAAAGGTGAGTGGAGATATATCTGGCGTCGGGCAAGGATATCAGGCGTCGAGAGAAGATACCTGGCGTCGAGAAGATACCTGGCGTCGAGCGAGGATAAATGGCGTCGAGTTATCTCAACGCTTGTGCGAACATAGCTAGGCCATCTCGACATGGTAAATTTGAACCATTTGATCAATCTTGTTAAACAAGTCCGGTGCGTGGCTATTCATCTTCTTGAACTAGAAATTCTATAAATAGGGAAGACACTTCGTCAGTAGATTTGCCCTAGAATTTTCAATTCGAAATTATCTGCCCTAGAAAATCTTTCCATCAATACTCTCAATCTACAATCAACAACAACAATGCCTCCCAAGAGCAGTGATTACCTTTACGAAGGAGGTGAGCTTGTTCACAATGGATTCCAAACAGCACCAGTGGAAATCAAATCAACCATCGAGCTAATCTACAAAGCAGGACTAGAATTTGTGCTATCTGAATCGACTCTAATTTGGAAACGAGAGGTTTTAGAACTTTTCTCCAATACAGTAATAGACACCGTCAATTCTAAGCTTAAAACTACTTTAAATGGTAAGAAGATTAAGATTTCTCCTTCAAGACTCACTAAGGCACTAGAACTGCCAAGATTAAAAAGTAATGAAGAAGAAGAAAAAGTGAGTTTTGAGCAGATTAGATTAGCCCAAGTCTGGTGTGGAATAGAAACATCACATGAAATCTCTGGGAGTATACTTAGGAAAGGAATGAATTCAAGAGGAAAACTGCTGACAGATGTGATCGGAAAGGGTCTATTATGCAAGACAGGGTCTCATGATAAAATTTTCAGGAAAATGTTTGTTCTTCTGACCAGGATTATTCATACATTAAGAACAGATTGGGAAAGGTGGTGTTTGACAGAGTGATTGAATGTATCCAGGCACCCAACTTGGGTAGGATATTGTCTCTATATTTAGTAAAAGTCATTCCAGATTCTTTAAATAACAAACTTGGATCCAAGATAAATCATATGAAGAAAATGGACATCAGAATGATAGAGAGATGGGAAAGAATTTTGTCAAATCATCCACCAACAGAATATTCTCCCAAGCAGAAGAAAGTTCAGAAGAAAAAGAAGAAGAAGGTCTCTTCCAGCTCATCAAGCTCATCTTCTTCCAAAAGAAAATCAAGATCCTCTCCAATTCATGATCCTAATCTCACAATATCTGAAGAAGAAGAAGGGAACAAACACAGGGATAGTATTCCTGACACACCAACAGGTACTGATCCAATACTGGAAGGGATTGACAAGATCAATAAAGAAAAAGATGAGAATGAGAAAGAAGAGGAAGTGAGAGGAAGTCAACCAGGATCCCCTGCAACAGATAAGGAGAAGTCTCAGAATGAGGGGGAGGCTCCAGATGAGATCCCTGCTCAGGTTAATTCTGAAATTAGCAAGGCAGCAGTTGAGGGGGAGGATCAGGATGAGATCCCTGCTACAAACAATAATGACCTTAATAATGCAGACATTGAGGGGGAGCCTCAAGATGAAATCCCTGCTCAAGGAAATCTTGATCAAGACAATGCACCATTTGAGGGGGAGTATCAGGCTGAGGTCCCTGCTCAAGAGAATCCTGCTGTTGATGCTATGGATTTGGAAGGAGAGCCTGAAGCCACAGGGAAATAGGCTAAAAAGGTGATTAAGATAGAATCTTCTTGCTCACATATGAGTCAGAGAGATGACTCTTTCCTCAGAGAAGAAAGTAGTAGAAGTGATGGAATGGCAAGAGAAATCAATGTGGATTTAAGTCCAATACTACCTCAGCTGGAGGTGTTGCTTAATAATCAAAGAAGATTATTGGAACAGTATGAAGAAAATAACACAAAAATGAAAAATGAAGTAGATTTTCAGATGAAATTGGTTAGATTTGAAGTTAATCATCAGATGAATGCACTGAGAAAGGAAATGGTAAAAAATTTCAAAAGAGCTGGTGCTTCAGTGGATTACACAACTGAACAACTAGATTCAATCAAAGAGACATCAAAGGCTATTAAAGAGACACAAGCAGGTATTTCAAAGACAGTAGATGATGTTCAAACAAATCAAGGAATCTTGAGCAGCAATATGCAAGTGTTGTACAAAGAACAAGTTGCACAAACTCTTACAGGTACAGCTAAGATAAAAGCTAGGCTACAACAGCATGATGCTGCTATACTAGCCAAAATTGATGAGAGCTCTTCAATTCTAAAAGATCAAGTAAAGTTAAATACAGATACTATAGATGACCATCTTCTTAAGGTCAAGAAAATCATTGAAAGTGGAATACATCATCTGGAGGGCCAAGTTAGGTTTCAGAAGAATGTTATAAGAGATCATATATTTGAAGTTGTCCTAAAAGGAGAGAGGTCAACGATTCAAGCCAGCTCTGAGCATGATGTGTGGACCTCTAATTCTATAAGAGAAATTTTTGGCTATCCTCCCATAGATAATAATAATGATCAAGTTTCTGAGACCAAGACAGCATCTCTTACACAAATCCAAAAGCAAATTGCCAAAATATATAGTCCTGAGGGTAAAAGCAAGAGAGAAAACTTTACCAGTGAACAAGTAGAATCTAGCAAAAGGAAGTTCAGAGAAAAAGTTCAATCAAGGGTTGATTATGACATTGGTCTCCCTCTTCAAGAGAAATGATTCTGGCAGCATGGGAAGCTGTGAAAGGTAATCCAGAAGAAAGAGGGAAATGGTATTCTGAAGCTGAGTGGTTGAAGCATAGGGATCAAGAGGAGCTGAAGATAAAATTCAAGGCTGACAAATTGGCTGGGAAAGTTCAGGCAGGTGATAAGGAGCCAATCAGTTACTTTCCAAAGCCGTTTGGCTATTTCAAGAGAACAAAAGAGGTTGCTGAAGTCCTTTCCAAAAGAGCCAAAAGAGGAATAGAGATCAAGGAACCTGAACAGCATTAGGATTTTAATCTTTATTAAGAATTCTCAGAGAAATGTATTTGATATAACTTTGAACAATATTGATGAGCTCCCAGAGCAAACTATCTTTTATTATCATATATATATATATATATATATATATGCCTGTGATGTGATCCTTTTCTTATCATGACATGTTTTATTCTAAACTGCTTGTGATTTTGTGCTTATATGAGAAATCATGTCTGAGATAATTTCTTTTGTTAGAATGTTTTGGTAATCTAATTTTATAAGGTATTATATTCATTATATTTTGATTACCTGTATAGAAAATATTGATTATCTTTGTAAAGAGGAATATATCATTGACTGAGGTTATGACTTCTTCAAATAGGGGGAGATTGTTGGGACCATTGTCCACAATGTCTTAGATTTGGAGAAGTCCATTCCTAAGTCAAAGATATACCTCAGAATGTATTTGATATACTTTATAGAATCATTGTGCAGAAGATCAGGTCAAGCAAAGTGCTCAAGGAATTCATCCAAGTTCACAAGCGTCGAGACACCACACATCGCTCGACGCCTGTGAACCAGAAGCATCGACCCATGTATGCTGCTCAAAAAGACAAGGTCGCCGCTGAAGATCTGAGACCAAGTTTGGAAGCGTCGAGCCAAGGAATATCGCTCGATGCCGTGGAATAAGAAGTGTCGACTAAACTTCAGTTAGCTCAACGCCAGCAAAAAGAGTCGAGATATGAAGGAAAGATTAAAAGCGTCGAGATACTACACATCGCTCGACACCTTATTGAAAAAGCGTCGACAGAGATACACAATGCTCAACGCCTTTTTCTGAGAAGCTCTGAACTAAGAAATGCATAACAGTTCATCTACAACTAGCTGAGCCTTTGTCTGTTCTGAAGCCATTAAAGACCGTTGAAGACTTAACGTCATGCTGACATGGAGGAGCGTAACAGATGTTGCAGATGGAGGGATATAAATAGAAGGCATGACCTATGGGTTTACAAGTTGATTTTTCCTATTTTCGAAAGCTATTATCTTCTCCATCGTTTTGAGGGAAAGTCTGAGAAAGAATCTGAAGAAGTCGTCTCCTCTTTCAGAACTGTTTTAATTTGAAGAATTCTTTCAGCAATTTGGTGCTGATACTTTTTTCTGAAAAGAGAAGATTAAGAAGGAAGAATCTGTCTTTCTAAAAAGAAGAACAGTCATCACAGCCTGATAAATCAAGAAGACCAAATTGCTGCTGCTGATCTGTTGAAGATTTCTGTCTGATCATTCAGACAGATCAAGAAGACTCAACACTTTGAAGAATATGAGTCTAAGTATTGTTACTATCTTTATCAATCCCTGTAGGGTCTGAGTTGTCAGATCTGAGTGTTTGATCTTTCAAGGATCTGAGTTGTAGGATCAGGTGTGATCTGAGTTGTAAGATTCAGGGGTGAATATGAGCTGTAAGCCTATAGTTATAAAGGTAGAGGTAGGATCTGTTGAGATCTGAGTTGGTAGGATCTGTTGAGATCTGAGTTGGTAGGATCTGTTGAGATCTGAGTTGGTAAGATCTGCTGAGATCTGAGAGAGTAAGATCTGTTAAGATCTGAGTCTGTAAGATCTATTGTGATCTGAGTTGTAAGACATGTTTGTGGTCTGAGATCTGGAGGAGATATAAACCCTATCTAGCACACTCCTAGATGGGAGAAGGGGGAAAGTGGATTACCCAAGATAAGGAGAACCACTATAAAATTCTGTGTGTTTTTGTTTGTGTTCATTTTCTTGAAAGCTCTGATCATTCATTTAGGTTATAATCAAGAACTGCAAATAGTTTTTAAAATAACCTATTCACCCCCCCCCCCCCCCTCTAGGTGATTAGCTACCCTTAATTAAAGTCTTTCACTAGGAGACGATTCAGCTAGCAAGAGATCAGCTAGCGGCCTGCCAGGAAGGAGCGGGAGCAACCCTTAAGGCAGTCATCCCAGGAGAAAGCTTCATACCCATCAGTGGGGCTCTACCAGCGCCGCTGAAATATTCTGTCAACTTTGTTTCTGTAAAAACTTTGTGTAAATTGCCACTACTAATTGTTTTTAAAGTTAATCATTCCAAGCATGTCATATCATGCGCTATCGAAACTACGTAAAGACGTCCATTTGCATGAACAACACCTGCCTCCAGGCAGTGCGCTAATGAACAGCACCTGCCTCAAGGCAGTGCGTTAATGAATAGCACCTGCCTCCAGGCAGTGCGCTAATGAACAACACTTGCCTCCAGGCAGTGCGCTAATGAACAGCACATGTCTCCAGGAAGTGCGCTAATTAACAACACCTGCCTCTAGGCAGTGCGCTAATGAACAGCACCTGCCTCCAAGCAGTGCGCTAATGAATAGCACCTATCTCCAGGCAGTGTGCTAATGAACACACCTGCCTCCAGGCACTGCGCTAATGAACATCACCTGCCTCCAGGCAGTGCGCTAATGAACATCACCTGCCTCCAGGCAGTGCGCTAATGAACAGCACCTGCCTCCAGGCAGTGCGCTAATGAACAGCACCTGCCTCCAGGCAGTGCGCTAATGAACAGCACCAGCTTCCAGGCAATGCGCTAATGAACAGCACCTGCCTCCAAGCAGTGCGCTAATGAACAGCACCTGCCTCCAGGCAGTGCGCTAATGAACAGCACCTGCCTTCGGGCAGTGCGCTAATGAACAGCACCTGCCTCTAGGCAGTGCGCTAATGAACAGCAACTGCCAACGGGCAGCGCGCTCACAACGATTTCTCACTGTAGTCGATTGAAGGTTCGCCCTTCTCGACCGCGGTAAGGTTCCGACGTCATAAGGGTCTGCCCCACTTACGTTCGTCCACAGTTTGAATATGTACGCCCTTCACCAACAAAAACTTATCTTTTATTACGAAAAAAGTCGCGATCTCCGACTCGCGCAAACTTATCTTTTATTATGTAAAAGCCGCGAGCTCAGACTGGCGCAAACTAATTTCTTATTATTATGTAAAAGCCGCGAGCTCAAACTCGCGCAAACTAATTTCTTATTATTATGAAAAAGCCGCGAGCTCAGACTCGCGCAAAATAATTTTCTATTATGTGAAAGCCGCGAGCTCAGACTCGCGCAAACTAATTTCTTATTATTATGAAAAAGCCGCAGGCTCGTACCCGCACATACTTATCCGGTATTTTGTAATAGACCATCAAGTTGTTCAGGTATCAACACTAAATAGCAAGCCCTCAACAATCCCCAAAGTGCGAACATCCTTCGTCGGCCATCTTGGAGCATCTTCCCTCAATCGGCACTTCGACAACAACCACGGCAGCGGGGCCACGAGATTGTTATCACAACGCAACACAGGGCGAGAAACGCCTAAGCAGAACAAGAAAACAAAAGCAATCACACACTCATCCTTCGACAGCAATTCCTACCCAAGGCACCACGAAGATGACGGTGATCCAAATTTCCAAGAAGGAAAATCAAAACCTCTGAACTCCTCCGCACAGTAATTCGGACTCCGAAGGTTTGGGGAGCTTATGATGTGCACCCGTAAAGATGATACGGCCGGATGCGGTCCCGCAAAGCGTATCCGGACGGGTACCATCGAGCACGCAAGCGCTACGTGTGGCGTGAAAATCAAAAGGAGCCATGCGGCGAGCGTCACGTATCAATCGTCGCGCCAATAGGCGGCCAATTACTGCGCCGAGAGGGCGCGACATTTGCCGCACAAAAGTGGCGCGGCATCCGCTGCGCAAAAGAGGCCCGGCATCCGCCGCGCAAAAGAGGCGCGGCATCCACCGCATGAAATAGGCGCGGCCTTTGCCGCGCCAAAGCGGCACGACAGCCGCCGCACCGAAAGGGTGCGGCCCTACGTGCCGCACCTAAAAGGTGCGGCACTTGCCGCACCAAATTGGTGCGGCAATGCCTCACCGAATTGGTACCTGGGGGGTACGACAATGCCGCACCCCCAACGCCAAATTTAGGGGGCGCTGACCAAGTCAGCACCCATTTTGGGCGCTGCCTTGGTCAGCGCCTATGTGGCGTGTAAGACCCTCTATTTTTTGCTTTTAAACCGGGTCTTACCGCCCAGAACCGCCGTCTTGTGGCGACACCATTGCACCCAATGGTCACCGCCACAAGACGGCGATCCTGCCGGCTATTCATCTTCATCCAGGCCAACCATAATCACAGTAATTGAAGTATTAGAAGAAACAAGTCCACAAAATCACATTATATATTTATCATAATACAAGATTAAAATATCCACGATGAGAAAGAACTAAAAGAATTGGGGCTTACGCCCAGTACATGTTCAAATATAGCGCAACAACATTCTCACTCTACATTTATGCGGAAGCTATCAAACTCTGTCTTCATGCATCTGTAGCTGCTGTGACGACGTGTAGTGGCTGCTCTGCTTCATCTCGTCCTCCTGTCCTGTTGTTCCGACACATCATCCCTAAAATGATGAGGTCCACCGACCGTCAGTCTATAAGACTCAACATATTCCTCACCGCCTCCACCCGCGACTCCTAGGCACCATGCGGGAGGAGGAAGCGGAGGACATCAAGGGGTAAATCAAAAGCAGGTGACATGTGGCTAGACTAGCAGGGTTTATAATTACTGAACATTAAATAATAACAATTCTATGCTAGCAGAGTATAGTGCGACAACAATAAGTAAAATACAATACAATACAAAGAAGCATGTATAATAAATAAGAGCAGCTACGAATGTAACCTTAACTTATATGCACACACAAAAGCACATAAGCTAAAGGATCTGGCACTAAGGTAAACTCATCGTATAAAAGAGCCCATACTAATTTATACGATGAGGTCTCTGATTAATGCAAGAATGCTATGCTATGATATGCAATGCAATGCAATGGTGTACAATGTTGCTACTCACGCACACGACTCTGTACGTACAGACCTTTAGTTCCCACTTTTCGGAGGTAGCTAACCTCTCGGGCACCTCCCATCGTGGTCAAACGGTGGCAGAGGAGCGGGCGTCTCCTCACCTAGGTGGGTAAGTCACACTACCAGACCTAGGCCCTAACGTACGTTGTGATACCGGTACCCGGTACTCACGAGCTCCTGCGTACTAAACTGAAATGGCCAGGCAGGGTTTGGGGAATCCATCCCGTCGGACGCGCATTAAAACAACCTGGCCCCTAATTAAACCACTAGCACTGCCGAGTCAACGAACTGCTGTCGGTGTGACGACTAAGCCAGAACCGAAGACCCACCACATCTTATGCATATGCAACTATGTATTAACTCCTACTACCGAGCCTCCAGCTCGCAATTCTAAATCAACATTTATAAAGTAGAGCCTACCGCTCGCCAGACTACACCAGTCTTATATTTAAATTACGAGTCTCCCGCTCGCTAGATTACACCAGTCTTATATTTAAACTACGAGCCTACCGCTCGCTAGACTACACCAGTCTTATATTTAAACTATGAGCCTACCGCTCGCTAGACTACACCAGTCTTATATATAAACTACGAGCCTACCGCTCGCTTGACCACACCAGTCTTATATTTAAATTACGAGCCTCTCGCTCGCTAGACTACACCAGTCTTATATTTAAACTACGAGCCTACCACTCGCTAGACTACACCAGTCTTATATTTAAACTACGAGCCTACCGCTCGCTAGACTATCCCAGTCCTTCCTTATAACCCGAGCCTACCGCTCACAGGGCTATCACAACCCTTCCTTATAACCTGAGCCTACCGCTCGCAGGACTATCACAGTCCTTCCTTATAAACCGAGTCTATCGCTCGCAGGACTATCCCAGTCGTTCCTTATAACCTGAGCCTACCGCTCGCGGGACTATCACAGTCCTTCCTTATAACCTGAGCCTCTATTTCTAGTAGGACTGAAAGAAGCCGGTTGGCAAAAGTGCATTTTGCCTTTTTCTCTTCGCCTATCGGCTCCCCCGCCCATTCGGGCGGCCTGAATGAGTTCAAAATCAAATTGGAGTTTTTTCGATTTCCCGTGTTTTTGGGCATCACCTCTTTTTCGCTCGTGAGGTGAAATCTCAAATGAGATTTTTTTCGATTTCCCGTGTTTTTGGGCATCACCTCTTCGGCGTGTCCTTCTGATCTTCAGATTCCTGGCAGTCGCTGTAGGTCGAGCCAAAAATGTTCCTAGATATGGTTTCCCTCTGGGTAAGCTCGATATCTAGTCAATCATGCTTGCGGAAGCTATTATTCAAACCGGGTCTTCTCAATTAAGCAGTTGATGCCCTGATCCCGGAGTTCTCTTCCAGGTCCCTCTCAGTGACGTATGACAGTGAGTAGATAGCAGAAGTGCTTTCATTCCGGATCTTTTTGAAGCAAGGGGGGCGTCCCGAGCATCCCGACCGGTGGTCCACACGTTGTCCATGCCGGCGGAACCTCCCGATTCCACACGTACCGCACCTCTATCCCTCTCGTACCGGTGGTCAACCTACTCATCCAGACTCATTGAATTTGAGGGGGTATCGAAACATTGGCTTTCGAGTCAAGCTCAGTCGAGAGAGAAAGTTGCTTAAGAAAGGAAGAAGATTGAAAATGATGAATAGAAATTGAAGTACGCGCCAGATATATTACTCGAAAAATGCGCAGAGATCGATTGATCAATATGCATATCGAGCTTGGTTCACTTCATTAGAAAACTCCTCTGGGTTCGTTAATGCGTCTACTAGGGACATCCTTAGTTCTGCAGACATCTTCAATGCATCGTATACGCTGAGGAGTGAAGGAAGATTTTGGAGGCGTCAACTAGAATTTGTTAAGGTGAAGTAATGCCTATTTGATCTTAGCCAACCAATGGAAACCCGATGAAGCTCGGCGAGCAAACCTCTAAGACGAGCCTAACGAGGGGACCCGAGGAGGGTCGTGAGCCGCTATTCTTGGGGTTCGTGTACAACAACCTGAACCGCACAAGCCTGGGCTGGGCCTACCCCCATCCCTAGAGGAGTCGTATGAGGCGGAAGCTCCACGTACGGTTTTGAAGCCGAGCCTTTCCAACAATGGGGCGGATTGCCTATTGAGGTCTGAAAGCGTGTCCTTTCAAGGCCTTTTCCTGGCTGTTGACCTCTTTGAAAAGATATCTGCTAACCCAGTTCAAAGAGGGCTTCGTTCTTTTCTCTTGTTCCTCTTTCCTTTCCTTAAGGCATCAGTAGCAATAGAGATTCTATATGGCAGAAGCAAGAGGGGAATGGTAAGATAGGATCAAGCTCTGGGAGTACAACAGGACAAATTCGATCACATAATCCCTTTATCTACCCTAAGGGTAATAAGAAGAGGCATATTTGAGAAGGCTGCTGGGATGATGTCAGCCGGCGTATGGAGGCGAGAAAATCGGACCCTTCTCATTCCTAATCCGGTATGGTCATTTCCCTCCTTCCGAGAATCACTCTTTCGGTGGGTTCTGCTCCTCTCCTAACAAGTCGAGTGGCTCCGCTCCTGCCTGGAGGCAGTAAGGTTTGTTTAGTTTAGGCTGCTAAAGACTGACTTGCCCCAATTGATATCCCCTCGCTAAAGTCCGACCCGGCCGTAACACGCAAAGGTACTGGAACCCCCCTTTCTATGGGACCCTCCGTGAACCCTTATCCAATAGGGCCGATAGGGGAGGCTAGACTAGGTCAATTGAATACCAGCTGGTTTCTCGTAGAATAAGATAAAGGTTGCACGCTCACTTTCTGTCTCAGATGCAAGGTCAACTTCTGATGTAGGAAGTTGGCGAAGGCTCGCCCTTGGCGTAGAGTATCCTCTAGCCAGTACCTCTGTAGAATTCCTGAAATGCGGAATTCTTGGCATGAGCCTACCAACTGTCGAATCTCGTGCAGCAGGAAGCATCCGAGTGAGATTGAAACCATTTAGCTGTCAAAGATTGCGGTCTTGTTTCAGGGAAAGGACCCGATATGGATTTTCTGCGGCTAGTTCTTTTTTTTGACATTCTATTCGTTCGCTACTTTTTCGACGACGGCAAGCTTTGAAAGCAAGATTATCCGCATCCTGAATCAGTATTCAGGTTTTGTTCGCATTTTGCATTGATTGAAAGGGGCTATGAAAGAGGGTTTTTCTAATTAAGAGAATCTAAAAAGAGAAATGCCCACGGAGCGGTGCTACCGCTCCGTGGGTGAGAGGACACTTTTTTTCGAGCCAAGCAGGAACGCTATCCCACGGGGCGGTCAGCGGTGTTATTAACGCCGCTGCTCTCACCTGTTATTGCCCTCCTGCCTGTAGATTGCCATAAAAGACGTGTGAGTACACCCCTCATGCTTTGCGGGCCCGAAGAAGAGGTAGAGCCTTACTCGAAGAAGTTCCATTTTTCCATCTCCACTGGTGGGATCAAAGCAAGACCACTCTTGGGGGTCAGACCTGGCACCAAAAACATCCGGATGTAAGAGCAGTTCCCAGTCGTTACAGCTGGCTTATCGAACTTCCTAAAGAGAAAGAGGTAGGGGGTGAAGTTTTCATTGACGAGGCGCGAAGCGGTGATTCGCGATTGACATATTTCTGAAATCCCGAGGTCCAACTTCGTGAACGACCGTTCTTTCTTTTGAGTTCTGGAGTGGAGATCATCCTTACCGCCCCGTGGGGTGATAAGCTTTTTCCTAGACTAGAGTCTACGATCCCTGACTACAATCCCATGCGGTGCTCAAACCCTAGACTTTCTCTACCCGCCCATCAGACAGGAGAGCGGTGCTCGAACCCTAGACTTTCTCTACCCTAACCGCTCCGTGGGCCCGCATTTAGAGGCTCATTTACTCCGCTCGGGCTATTGAATGAAGTGGTTGTTCCCAATTGAGAATTCTCTTCTATGATGTAAGCTTGACCAGTTCGACATCTTTTCTAGCCTATTCGCTCTAAAGACGTCTTCTTTCTCGAGCTTCCAACACGGATAAAAGCAAGTCTGGTCTGAGCCAAAGCTTTCGTCCTCTTCGCTTTACTCTCAAGCTCAGTCGACCCCTTCGGCTCGTGGACTCGCCTTCATCCCCCTCCGGGGCCCTTCGGGACCGGCCCCTCCGCAGGTAGGGCGGCCGGTCCCTCCTAGCGTGACAAATAGGCCAGGCCTTTCGTCGGTCAAGTCTATAGAAGGTACCGCTCGCAGGACTATCACAGTCCTTCCTTATAACCCGAGCCTACCGCTCGCAGGACTATCACAGTCCTTCCCTATAACCCGAGCCTACCGCTCGCAGGACTATCTCAGTCCTTATTTCATTCCTTCCCAAATTTGGGAGGGAGATTATGTTTCAAGTTCTCCTACTTACTAATCTTGTCTATTGTTATTTGATCTTAGCAGCTTGAGGTGAATCCTGGACTTCCCGTGGATTACCCGGTGAAGGGATCGCCGCGGTACTAGGGAATGTGATAGTGACTGAAGCCCAAATCTCCCTTTCCAGGATTTTTATTTTATTTAGTTGCTACCCATTCTGTACGCCCATTTGCTCTCCAATTGCTCTAAAATCCTAGGGTGGATTACCATTTGACTCAGGCAGACATGTGTCGGTGTTCTATTGAACACCGAGCCATGTCATTCCTAGTGATCAACTATTTCCTTGTGTTATCTCTCAATCACAATTTTCACTTCTTGCTAAGTCATCCTTCGCCTCCCCCAATAAGTCCTTGTCAAATTCCTGAATTGATAGTTTTACTAAATGCACCCCGTCTTTATTTTTGATGACTGCCCTTGCTGACTAATCATTCAACCTAATTGGGCATCTGCAATTCTCTTAGAGTTAGTAACTCTAGGGGTGGTGACCATAAGGAAGGGGTCCGAATTTATGTTTTTAGTTTCTACTGTTCGCAGACCAGGGTGGAATTGAACTAGGTTTGACTCTTAAAATGCAACCTTGGTCCTATCAAGTCCTAATGAGTTCCAAGTTCTTACCATAGGTTCACAATTTGTAATGATCTAACAACCTCAAATCCTTCATTTCATACTCTTCCGGGGAATTCTTAATCATAGTTTTTATTCAAATAGATGGAATGAAGGTAAAGTTTTACGCAACAAGTATCATCTACGGATCTCTATAAATTCTGATGAATTCACAATTGTATAGTCTTGGTCTAAAAACTTCAAACCCTAAGTTTCACATTTTTCCAAGGAGTATTCGTCCATAATATTCATTTAATACAAGTGATGTGCCAATAAGGGTTTACACTACAACTACCATATAAAGGTCACAATAAATTCTGATAAAATCACAGAAGTATAATATTGACCTAAAAACAGCAATGCCTAAGTTTCATAATTTTTCAAGTAGTATTTGTCCATAATAATCATTTAAAACAAGTGGTGTGCCAATAAGTATTTATACTACGACTACTATCTACGGGTCACAATAAATTCTGATAAAATCACAGAAGTATGATATTGACCTAAAAACATTAGTGCCTAAGTTTCATAATTTTCCAATGAGTATTTGTCCATAACAATAATTTAATACAAGTGGTGTGCCAATAAGGGTTTACACTACAACCACCATCTACAGGTCACAATAAATTCTGATAAAATCACAGAAGTATAATATTGACCTAAAAACAGCAATGCCTAAGTTTCATAATTTGCCAAGTAGTATTTGTCCATAATAATCATTTAATACAAGTGGTGTGTCAATAAGGGTTTACACTACAACCACCATCTACAGGTCACAATAAATTCTGATAAAATCACAGAAGTATGATATTGACCTAAAAACATCAGTGCCTAAGTTTCACATTTTTACAGGGAGTATTTGTCCACAATATTCATTTAATACAAGTGGTGTGCCAATAAGGGTTTACTCTACAGCCACCATCTACAGGTCACAATAAATTCTGATAAAATCACAGAAGTATAATACTGACCTAAAAACAACAATGCATAAGTTTCATAATTTTCCAAGTAGTATTTGTCCATAATAATCATTTAATACATGTGGTGTGCCAATAAGGGTTTACACTACAACCACCATCTACAGGTCACAATAAATTCTGATAAAATCACAGAAGTATGATATTGACCTAAAAACAGCAATGCTTAAGTTTCATAATTATCCAGTGATTTTTCACCTTAATTATTTCATAAATTAAGAAATGTGACAAACTAAATATATGAAATTTCACCAAGTATTATCCATCCAAAAAATCTACCAAAAATCTCAGAGGTTCATAACTAAATTCCACATGATTTTCTAGGGTTTCAAAAATTTCCCAATATTTTTCATCAATAAAATTTCAGTTATTCAAAAATGCAACATATGATAATTTCCATGATTCCCAAGGAAATAATCTCTAAAAATTCCTACAAAATTTCCACAGGTTCTAGTTGATGTTACAAGGTATTCCTAAGAGTTTTAGATTTTTCCACAAGGTTTTTGCCTTAAACATTTCATTAATATATAATTGTGACATAATTCAATTTTATCAATTACTTAGGATTTTTGATCCCAAAAATCCTAATTTTTCTTGGAGTAAGGTATTATGTCATAAAGAAGGTATGGCCAAGGTTCGAAGCTATCACTAAGCCATTTATGCTAAATATACAAAATATCCCTTTTTGCTATTGGCACACCATATCACTAGGGTAGAGACATGCAAGTAGAAACCACCTTACATGCAGAGGTCCAAATGTTCTCAAAATTTAACCCTAGACTAATGTTGTCTAATTAGACATGACATCCAAATTTGGAGTCATTTGGAGTTATATAACTCCAATTATTCCATTTATTTGATTTTTCATGTTCTGAATAAAACCTTAGAAAAATAATTTCATAAAAAATCTAGTTTTGAACCTAAGCTAGGTTCATGGCTCATGCATGCATGGCCAAAATTGCAAGTCCATCAGACCTACCATTTAGGATATATACACATTTTAAATCCTGATTTCTATTTCGACCAGCCTCACTAAAATGAGTGTTGTGGGTCCTGCAGTGATCCAAATGATCTGATTTAAATTTCAAATGAAATTAGACATCAAGACCTACAATAGTTATCTCAGGCAACTTTTCCTAAAAAGGCCTCTAAGGGCCTTAAAATCAGGCATGAATATTCACATGAAAGTGTGACAGATTTCATATAATGAATAATATATATATATATATATATATCTTTAATTAAATCATTGAGGTCTGCGACTATCAGATCTGTTAAGATCGGATGGCCAGGAGGTTGTCTTCCCCGATGAGCCAAGGGCTCAGATCCGCCGCGCCTGGGCCGACTTGCGGGCCATTTTCCGGCGGCTACGGGAGGTTTCCGGCGAAACGCACCCGCCACCACCACCAGTCGACATATGGCTATCGACTGGTGGTGGCCGTTTGGCCTGGGATGGCCGGAGTAACTCTCTGGCATCCTTGCGATTTGCGGTTAAGAACAAGGTAAAACTAGTGGTGATCTCGTCACACACTTGCGATTTTTGAAAACGGAGAGAAGAGAGTTCTAGCACAAGTGGAGGGGGAAAGGAAACTTGCCTCTATCGAGCTCGAGGTTGAAGGAGGCTCGGGTTTGCCATGGCCGACCTCCATTGTGAGTTCCTTTCCAATCTCCGCTACCAGTCCACGGTTTCTCCTGTAACCATGGGGCTTCTTCTCCTCAGATCATTCTGAAGCTAACCAGATGTTTGAACAGGGCCGGGAGAGGCAATATTCAAAGCAGCCATTATGGGCGATTTTACCAAGGGTGGCACCTCCCTCAACAGCTAACCGTAGCACTCCAGATCATAGGGAAATTAATCCCTGAGCTGTGAGGAGTCGATTAGGTGTGTAATCCAGGCCTAACTCCTCTTAATTCTTGGATCGCCATTAATGGTGGCCGACCACTTCAAAGGAACTCCCTTCTCTCTCCTCCACTTGGCTGCCACCTCACCAAAAACTGCTGGGATTCTCTTGGGGTAGCTTAGAGGAGACCAGGAAAAAGGGGGTGGTGGACAAGTGGAGCTATCCCCATGAATTCATGTGTTTATCTCTTTCCAAATTGGGGAAAAATCCCAAAATCACCCTTGCATGTCACCTTCTTCCAAAAACTGAGGCGCAAGCATGGTAATTGTCTCTTGGGACTCAGAATGGGCCCCTAATGAGGGTCTTAGTCCATGGGAATTGGGTCCAAATCCATTTAGATCCATTTTAGGCCAATTTGATCAAATGTTGACTTTTGGGTTGACTTGGTCAATTGATGAGTAGACTGACCCCACATGGTGACCATGGGGTCCATAGACTCCCTTTGGGGTGATTCACAGCTTGGTGAACCCTCTTTGGGCACTTTTGACCTATTTAGGTCAACTTAGGCTAAATGGGTCAAATGGTGATTTTGACCCAAACCCTAGATTTGTCTTGACCCATTGGGCTATTAATGACCCATTGAGCTCCCTAGGGGATTAGTAAGAGTTGGGGTGAGGTCAATTTAATCATTTCGAGGCTTAGACATCAAGCCTTAAACCTTGAAGTCAGTTTGACTATTTGCACATCAAGGTGTTTTTCACCCTTTTCACCTTGGTTCTAGGGCAATTCTCGGTCTCATAGAGCAATGTCATGACCTTGTCATGACAAAGTGCACCTTAGGGGTCTAATAGTTCTGAGGATGTTACAAATCCCAATAAACGAAGAAACAATTTCGTCCCCGAAATTTAGGTTAGGTCTGCGTGAGTTAGAGTTTAGGATATGCCAGTGTATTTTTAGTTTTTGTGCAATATGACTCCCAATTAATATTGGAAACGGTTAGGTCTAGTTCACATCGCCTCATCCTCAGTTTTCTCCCAAGTGCACTTTTCGTTAAATCTTACTTCGTCCGTAATCAAGATCTTCTTCCTGATGGTCCTCAAATATTCTCCAGTTTGATGAAGATATACAAAGTGGAGGGTGGACATAAGTTGATGTAAGGTTGCATTTTCACAAGGCGAGTGTAGGAATCTATCGAGTCTTATAATTTATAGTATGATGTCTTCGTAGTATACAATTCTCGATCCGGAGAGTATATTGTCATGTTCACCATCAATATCTTCAATACCATATCTGATGTAGGCTTGGGTGTTCGGGTCGCTCTCACTTGCGCGATCGATTGGGTCGCGAGATCGTTTCTAAATAACACCTAATCAGATGAACAAACGCAGCCACCTACGGGTGAGTCCTTCACAACTATCACGCAAAGACAACCACAAGAAGATCCTCCGAAAGCAAAACTCCGGAAATAGGAGGATCTTCCCCAACAAAGGCAAAAGAGAATCGCCACTCCTCGTCGAGTAAAAATAATTCAAGATCGTTCAACTATCACAAATGAGAAGGATCGCGAAAAGATCAATGTCGGAAAATTCGTCACAATTCCTATCCACCACAAATAACTATTGAAGAATCGCTCAAGAGGTAGAAAGCGTTACCCTCCCAGAATAGTAGATCCGGGTTGTAGAAAGTCCTACGTTATTCACGGAGGTGGTCGCCGGAGGGGAGTCCTTGAAGATGTGCAAGTCGCCTTCAAATCCCACCGCTACGAACAAGCCCAAGACCGCCTTGATGCGTGAGAGAATGTAGAGGGAGAAACAGTAGAGAGAGGGAGAGGGGTGGGCGGATTTCCACGAGGAGGGGGAGGTCGGCGGCTAGAAGGAGGAGGAGAGGAGGGGCGGCCTCCCTTGGCCGAAACTTGGAGAGGGGGAAAGAGAGAGGGGGCGGCCACAAGAAGGAGAGGGAAAAGCTAGAGAGGAGGGAGGAGGCTTTAGGGTTTCAAAATTCTTATCATTCAATCTCTTCTCAAATCAACAACAAGCATGGCTATATATAGCCTTACACCACTCAATCTCCTCCATACAAAATTTAGAATAAAATAAAAATAATACCAAAAGTTAACTGCATGAAAATAGAAACAAATATTATGATGGTTATGTGAAATTTTTCTAAGGACCTTGTGAGAGCAAGCAGGAATCGATTATGCAACTTAGAGATACAAGCCAAACAACCAGAGACAAACTTTAGGCAAGCAATTTATCTTTATTGATAGCATAAACTTCATTACAGGGCAAGACATGCTTGGCGAGACATGATTTCGCCAGCACAGATACCAAACAGAAATACAAGTAGATGAGGATAACTTGAGATCGCTCCAGACCGCGCGACCTCCCTGCGACTTCAACACACTGCCAGACCGCAGCGCCTTGCCGATCACAGCACACCACCAAACCGCTGCACAGACCGCTCCCTTCTTCCGATTTCCTGATCCTCCCGAACTCCAGCACCACAACTCCAAGCCGCAGACCGCCCGAACACTTTCAGAGGAAGAGGTGATCGCTGCTGCCCACACTATCCGCAGAAGCTGCACAAGAGGAATTCAATCAGCAGACCGCATGGTCAGAATAAACCAGACCGCAGGAAACAAGCGAACTCAGCTTACACTTGGTGTGTTCTATGTTTGCTGCTACAGTGGCTTCCTATTTATAGGCACGGGACCTGATCCAATCACCACCCTATGAGATAGGATCACCACCCTCCAGATCGCGTGACCTGATCGGTCAACCCGCGCGATCAGCAACATAACTCCTGCTTCATTTTGGTGAACCCGCCAGCTTCAATTCTCCACCATGAGAGACCGCCACTCTCACTGCAGACCGCGACTCTCCAAAGAGATCGCCAGACCACTCGAAGCTATTCACCACCTATGTTCGCTCGAGACCGCGAACACAGCCAGTCCGCCATCAACCCGCGAACTCCTGTCCGTATGCCGATCTCCTCCTGAGACCGCGAACAGCAACCAGCTCGCATACCAGTCTCCTCCTGAGACCGCGAACTGAGACCGCGCGACTAAGAGCCTTAGTCCGCGACAACTACCAGAGAACCTGGAACACCCTGTGCGGTCACACCTGACCCCCCCACAGCCTTGAAGAAGACAACCCGCCGCACGGTTTATAGACAACCTGCGTGGCCTTGGACCAGATACCAGCGGTCACTCCAGGAGACCACAGTTAGGCTACTACCAGCCAGACCGCAGAGGCAGACCGCCAGGCCGTGCGGTCATGCCAGACCGCCCGACCTCCTCCCAGACCGCCCAGGTCCAAAAGCCTCCTTCACTTCCACTTCAACAATTTCAACACTCCCCCTTTAAGTGGGAAGTGGAAACCAACCCAAGTAACTCCCTTATCCGTGTGAACGGCCCCTTTGCCAGCGCCTTTGTGAAGATGTCTGCGACATTGTCCGCACTCCGCACATGCTCGACCGAAAGAGACCCCTCCAGCACCTTCTCCCGTATGAAGTGATGCTCGATCTCGATATGCTTGGTCCTCGCGTGACAAACTGGATTGGTTACCAGTTTGAGAGCACTCTCATTGTCACCGCGTAGCAGAGTTGGCTCCCGAACCTCTTTGTGGACGTCTCTCACCAGCCTCCTAAGCCAGATGGCTTCCTGAGCTGCCAAGGCCGAAGCCTTGTATTCCGCTTCTGTGGTGGAGACCGATACTGAATCCTGCTTCTTGCTGCACCATGATATAGCCGTAGGGCCCGCCATGAAGACAAATCCAGATGTCGACTTCCGATCATCCGAATCTCCCCCGTAATCAGCATCCATGTATCCATGCACTTCGAAGCCCGCATCCCTCCTGTATAGGAGACCCATGTCCGAGGTCGCCTTGACATACTTCAGAATATTCTTGGCCGCTAGCAGATGAGGTATCCGAGGCTCCGCCATATACCGACTCACCCTGCCTACTGCATATGCAATATCTGGCCTCGTGATCGTCAGATAGATCAAGCTCCCAACCAGAGCTCGGAACACCAACGGATCTTGCATAATCCTCCCCTCATCCTTCCGAAGCTTCATAGCCTTCTCCAGAGGTGTAAAGATGCACTTCCCTTCCTTCATGCCGAATCGCTCCACGATTCGCTCCGCATATCCAGCCTGGGAAACCAGCACTCCACTTCCCTTCCTCTGCACCTCGAGTCCAAGGAAATGGTGAAGCTCACCTAAGTCCTTCATCTCGAACCTGATGGCCAGCTCGGCCCGAAGCTGAGCTACTTCCTCCTTCGAGTTCCCCGTCACGATCATATCGTCGACGTATAACAGCACGATGACCTGAAGCTCCCCGCTCTTCTTGACGAACAAGCTTGAGTCTGAGTCTGAAGCAACAAATCCACAGAATAGGAGATATTCTGCGATCTTCCCGTACCACGCCCTCGGCGCTTGCTTCAACCCGTACAGGGCCTTCTTCAGCTTGTAGACATGCTCCGGAAAATCTTCAGACACAAAGCCAGGTGGCTGGACCATGAAGATGTCCTTGTCAATCTCGCCGTACAAGAAGGCGTTCTTGACGTCGAGCTGCCAAATCTCCCATCCACTGAACGCTGCCAAGGCAATGATGAACCGAACTGAAGTCATTTTTGCCACCGGACTGAATGTCTCATCGTAGTCTTCACCGTATTGCTGCGAGAATCCCCAAGCTACAAGACGAGCCTTGTACCGCTCGATGCTACCGTCAGCTTTCTTCTTCAATTTGTAGACCCATTTGCATGTTACAGGAGTAGTGCCCTTGGGCTTGGGCACAAGAGACCAGGTCTCATTCTTCTCAAGAGCTGCCATCTCTTCTTGCATTGCAACATCCCACTCCTTCACGCCTTGGTCCTTCTCAAAGCTTGACGGCTCCCTCTCATCCAAGGGACCAGCGAAGAAACATGAGACAAAGCTCACTGCGTTTCCTCCTGTATAGCGATCAGGGGCAACGATTGCTCGCTTCGACCTCCTCAGCTCCTTCCCCTGAACCGCATTATCTCCAGCTGCTTCTTCCCTAGCTCCCCTTCCAGACGTGCTAGGAGCATTGCTCCCCCTGCTCCCTGAACCAGAAGCCCCCGTCTCGGAACTAGAAGGAGATGGACCACCTGGTGACACAGGTAGCTCCACCTGAAGATCTTCCACTGCTTTCTCTGGCACCTCCACCCTGCTCTCTGGTAGTTCCACTCCAGAAGACCCCTTATAAGATGTCACCTCATCAAATACAACGTCGCGAGATACAACAAATCTCCGCATCTCTGGGTCCATGCACTTCCATCCTTTCTTCCGCTCGTCGTATCCCACGAAGACTAGCTTCCTTGCTTTCGCATCTAGCTTCGTCCGAAGAGCATCTGGAACATGCACGTAGCAGGTGGAGCCAAACACCCTAAGGTGTGCCACGCTTGGCTTCTCCTTGAACATCAACTCATGCGGAGTTAACATGTTGATGGGACTCAGAGGCATCCTGTTGATGACATAGGCAGCACAAGACATTCCCTCCGCCCAGAAGGACTTTGGAATACTCTTGGCATGCAGCCAACACTTGCAGGTCTCCGTCAGATGACGGATCTTCCGTTCTGCAACTCCATTCTGCTGTGGGGGTATGAGCACAAGTAAGCTCCCTCCTGATGCCTGCCTTCCTGCAAAAAGTAGAGAACTCACTGGAGGTGAATTCTCCTCCGTTGTCAGTCCTCAGCTTCTTCACCTGCAATCTCAGCCGACCTTCCACGAGCTCCTTGAACTCCACAAACTTGGCAAACGCCTCCGCCTTCTCCTTCAGAAAATAAACCCAGACATATCTGGTGTAATCATCGATCAACACCAGCATATACCTGCTGCCTCCAAGGCTTGGGGTAGCAGTTGGTCCCATCAAGTCACCGTGGATGCACTCCAACGACACACTACTCCTTGTCTGTGATTTTTCAAACGGTAGTCGATGAGACTTGCCGAACTGACATCCCGCGCAAACATGACCTTCTCCGTAGGAAGATAGACTTGGCAGGCCCTTGACCAGACCTTTCACCGCCATTGCTTTCAGCTTATCCATCCCTACATGCCCCAACCTCTCATGCCATATAACGGCACCATCATTCGTCTTCATCTTGTCGACGTAGGAACTTGTCGATAAAACGAACAAGTCCTTTGCCCGTCTCCCGATATGAACGACCTCGGCCTTCACGGCCTCTACATTACGTAGAAATTTCACTTCTGTTGGGCCGAACAGAACGTGATACCCAGCGTCAACAGTGTTGGTCACGGAGAAGAGGTTTTTCTTCATTCCGGGCACATGATAGACACTCTTCAAAGTAAGTGGCCCTCTATCACTGCCCAAAGAAACAACCCCCAACTTCTCTACTGGATGCACGGTATTATCAGCAGTAATGATTGCATTGTTACCTGTGTAGGGCTGTGCAGAAGAAAGCTTGGTCCCATCTCCGGTGAGGTGATGACCACACCCCGAGTCCACGATCCAGTCCTCCAAATAGTTGATGGGAGCCGAAGCTCCAATAGAAGCCGAGAAAGCTCCTCCCCATCCTCCATCTATATGTCTGGCCTCAGCTTCCTCCTTCTCTGCAGCATGCCCTGCTTGAGTGACCACTCTGCAATCCTTCTTGAAGTGCCCAACCTTCCCGCATTTGTAGCATTTGAGACCTTCCTTCTTCTTCTTCTCCTCAGCCTTAGGGGGATAACCCCTCTCCTGCTGTCCAGAAGTTGAAGGCCCATAGCCTCCAGTGGTCTTCTTTTTCTTATCCCACTTCTTCTTCTTCCCCGAGAAGAGAACTTCGCCATCTCCCCCAGTCACTGACAACCCCGCCATCTGTCTTGCCAAGCTTTCTTGCGAAGAAAGCAAGTTCTCCAGCTCCAACAGAGACGGCTGATTTGCCCATCCCTGCACCGACGTCACAAAGGCCACATATTCCTTCCGCAAGCCGCGGATGATGTGCCTCTTCAGCTTCGCCTCAGAAATTGGCTCATCAGGATCCAGTGCTGATATCTCAGCGCAGAGGTTCTTCATCTTCAGAAAGAAAGTGGAGATAGAAAGATCGCCCTGAGCCGACCTTGCCAGCTCATTCTCCAAGAACTGCAGCCTCGCTACATTCTTCTTATTAAACAGCCCATCCAGGGCTCTCCAGATCTCGGCAGCTGATCCACACCCTAAGATGTGATCAAATAGATCAGGTGAAATGGCACGTTTCAAAGTGAACTCGGCCTTGGCATTGGTCTTTCTCCACGCCCTTACGACCGGACCATTGTCACCAGCTTCCGTTGCCTTCACCTCTTCTGTCTCATTTCCTCCAACAACTTCCCATAGATCCTCACCCAGAAGATAGCTCTGCATACATGACTTCCACTTCTTGAAGTTAGTCGATGTAAGCATCTCAATACCAAGACCTCTTGCAAATCCACCTTCCATTGGTTTTCCTCTGGTTCCTTCTTCACAAAGGCGATGGCTACTCTAAGTTGCAACCTGCTCTATCCACTCCAACCTACCTCTGATACCATGTGAAATTTTTCTAAGGACCTTGTGAGAGCAAGCAGGAATCGATTATGCAACTTAGAGATACAAGCCAAACAACCAGAGACAAACTTTAGGCAAGCAATTTATCTTTATTGATAGCATAAACTTCATTACAGGGCAAGACATGCTTGGCGAGACATGATTTCGCCAGCACAGATACCAAACAGAAATACAAGTAGATGAGGATAACTTGAGATCGCTCCAGACCGCGCGACCTCCCTGCGACTTCAACACACTGCCAGACCGCAGCGCCTTGCCGATCACAGCACACCACCAAACCGCTGCACAGACCGCTCCCTTCTTCCGATTTCCTGATCCTCCCGAACTCCAGCACCACAACTCCAAGCCGCAGACCGCCCGAACACTTTCAGAGGAAGAGGTGATCGCTGCTGCCCACACTATCCGCAGAAGCTGCCCACACTATCCGCAGAAGCTGCACATCAACTCATGCGGAGTTAACATGTTGATGGGACTCAGAGGCATCCTGTTGATGACATAGGCAGCACAAGACATTCCCTCCGCCCAGAAGGACTTTGGAATACTCTTGGCATGCAGCCAACACTTGCAGGTCTCCGTCAGATGACGGATCTTCCGTTCTGCAACTCCATTCTGCTGTGGGGGTATGAGCACAAGTAAGCTCCCTCCTGATGCCTGCCTTCCTGCAAAAAGTAGAGAACTCACTGGAGGTGAATTCTCCTCCGTTGTCAGTCCTCAGCTTCTTCACCTGCAATCTCAGCCGACCTTCCACGAGCTCCTTGAACTCCACAAACTTGGCAAACGCCTCCGCCTTCTCCTTCAGAAAATAAACCCAGACATATCTGGTGTAATCATCGATCAACACCAGCATATACCTGCTGCCTCCAAGGCTTGGGGTAGCAGTTGGTCCCATCAAGTCACCGTGGATGCACTCCAACGACACACTACTCCTTGTCTGTGATTTTTCAAACGGTAGTCGATGAGACTTGCCGAACTGACATCCCGCGCAAACATGACCTTCTCCGTAGGAAGATAGACTTGGCAGGCCCTTGACCAGACCTTTCACCGCCATTGCTTTCAGCTTATCCATCCCTACATGCCCCAACCTCTCATGCCATATAACGGCACCATCATTCGTCTTCATCTTGTCGACGTAGGAACTTGTCGATAAAACGAACAAGTCCTTTGCCCGTCTCCCGATATGAACGACCTCGGCCTTCACGGCCTCTACATTACGTAGAAATTTCACTTCTGTTGGGCCGAACAGAACGTGATACCCAGCGTCAACAGTGTTGGTCACGGAGAAGAGGTTTTTCTTCATTCCGGGCACATGATAGACACTCTTCAAAGTAAGTGGCCCTCTATCACTGCCCAAAGAAACAACCCCCACCTTCTCTACTGGATGCACGGTATTATCAGCAGTAATGATTGCATTGTTACCTGTGTAGGGCTGTGCAGAAGAAAGCTTGGTCCCATCTCCGGTGAGGTGATGACCACACCCCGAGTCCACGATCCAGTCCTCCAAATAGTTGATGGGAGCCGAAGCTCCAATAGAAGCCGAGAAAGCTCCTCCCCATCCTCCATCTATATGTCTGGCCTCAGCTTCCTCCTTCTCTGCAGCATGCCCTGCTTGAGTGACCACTCTGCAATCCTTCTTGAAGTGCCCAACCTTCCCGCATTTGTAGCATTTGAGACCTTCCTTCTTCTTCTTCTCCTCAGCCTTAGGGGGATAACCCCTCTCCTGCTGTCCAGAAGTTGAAGGCCCATAGCCTCCAGTGGTCTTCTTTTTCTTATCCCACTTCTTCTTCTTCCCCGAGAAGAGAACTTCGCCATCTCCCCCAGTCACTGACAACCCCGCCATCTGTCTTGCCAAGCTTTCTTGCGAAGAAAGCAAGTTCTCCAGCTCCAACAGAGACGGCTGATTTGCCCATCCCTGCACCGACGTCACAAAGGCCACATATTCCTTCCGCAAGCCGCGGATGATGTGCCTCTTCAGCTTCGCCTCAGAAATTGGCTCATCAGGATCCAGTGCTGATATCTCAGCGCAGAGGTTCTTCATCTTCAGAAAGAAAGTGGAGATAGAAAGATCGCCCTGAGCCGACCTTGCCAGCTCATTCTCCAAGAACTGCAGCCTCGCTACATTCTTCTTATTAAACAGCCCATCCAGGGCTCTCCAGATCTCGGCAGCTGATCCACACCCTAAGATGTGATCAAATAGATCAGGTGAAATGGCACGTTTCAAAGTGAACTCGGCCTTGGCATTGGTCTTTCTCCACGCCCTTACGACCGGACCATTGTCACCAGCTTCCGTTGCCTTCACCTCTTCTGTCTCATTTCCTCCAACAACTTCCCATAGATCCTCACCCAGAAGATAGCTCTGCATACATGACTTCCACTTCTTGAAGTTAGTCGATGTAAGCATCTCAATACCAAGACCTCTTGCAAATCCACCTTCCATTGGTTTTCCTCTGGTTCCTTCTTCACAAAGGCGATGGCTACTCTAAGTTGCAACCTGCTCTATCCACTCCAACCTACCTCTGATACCATGTGAAATTTTTCTAAGGACCTTGTGAGAGCAAGCAGGAATCGATTATGCAACTTAGAGATACAAGCCAAACAACCAGAGACAAACTTTAGGCAAGCAATTTATCTTTATTGATAGCATAAACTTCATTACAGGGCAAGACATGCTTGGCGAGACATGATTTCGCCAGCACAGATACCAAACAGAAATACAAGTAGATGAGGATAACTTGAGATCGCTCCAGACCGCGCGACCTCCCTGCGACTTCAACACACTGCCAGACCGCAGCGCCTTGCCGATCACAGCACACCACCAAACCGCTGCACAGACCGCTCCCTTCTTCCGATTTCCTGATCCTCCCGAACTCCAGCACCACAACTCCAAGCCGCAGACCGCCCGAACACTTTCAGAGGAAGAGGTGATCGCTGCTGCCCACACTATCCGCAGAAGCTGCACAAGAGGAATTCAATCAGCAGACCGCACGGTCAGAATAAACCAGACCGCAGGAAACAAGCGAACTCAGCTTACACTTGGTGTGTTCTATGTTTGCTGCTACAGTGGCTTCCTATTTATAGGCACGGGACCTGATCCAATCACCACCCTATGAGATAGGATCACCACCCTCCAGATCGCGTGACCTGATCGGTCAACCCGCGCGATCAGCAACATAACTCCTGCTTCATTTTGGTGAACCCGCCAGCTTCAATTCTCCACCATGAGAGACCGCCACTCTCACAGCAGACCGCGACTCTCCAAAGAGATCACCAGACCACTCGAAGCTATTCACCACCTATGTTCGCTCGAGACCGCGAACACAGCCAGTCCGCCATCAACCCGCGAACTCCTGTCCGTATGCCGATCTCCTCCTGAGACCGCGAACAGCAACCAGCTCGCATACCAGTCTCCTCCTGAGACCGCGAACTGAGACCGCGCGACTAAGAGCCTTAGTCCGCGACAACTACCAGAGAACCTGGAACACCCTGTGCGGTCACACCTGACCCCCCCACAGCCTTGAAGAAGACAACCCTCCGCACGGTTTATAGACAACCTGCGTGGCCTTGGACCAGATACCAGCGGTCACTCCAGGAGACCACAGTTAGGCTACTACCAGCCAGACCGCAGAGGCAGACCGCCAGGCCGTGCGGTCATGCCAGACCGCCCGACCTCCTCCCAGACCGCCCAGGTCCAAAAGCCTCCTTCACTTCCACTTCAACAATTTCAACAGGTTATATGCATCCCTCATAATAAAAATACAATTGCTTTTAATAAAACATGCTTAAATTGAAATTGCTAAAAATAGAAATTGTTTGAAATGATAAGTAATAAAATATATAATTATAATTATTTAATTTAATGATTATATATTTTATTTAAAATGGTGACGGCGGACGTCGTGGAAAATGTGTAGCGGCGAAGGCGAAGAACGTTGCGGCGTTGGCGTAGAACGTCGCGGCGAAGGCGAAGAAACGACGTGTCTTCGAACTTGCGGCAACGACCGTCCCAATCCACGAACTCTCTATGTCGGGGATCAACGACAGCATCAGCAATGTCGCCATCAATCCTCCCCCACTCAAAATTACTCATCTCTGATGAGTGGCCCGTGAGGGGAAAACAGTTAGAAGCAGCAGCAACGGCCTCCATCAAGATCATCAGGCCAGCAGTCGTATCATCTGTATCCCCAACCAAGTGGATGTGGGGGTCTTCATCAGCAACATCCCCTACCAAATGAGGCTCGGTGAAGGGGTCTTCATCATCTGGGGTGGGGTAAAGAAAGGGGTTGAAGGGATGGTCCCCATCAATCCTTCCCCGCTCGAAAAAACTCATCACTGATGAGTCAGCACTGTCGGATGTAGGTCCTGGTAAGAGTACTCCTCCTGATTTCCTGTCAAACAAAAGGTTGGCCTCAGGGGCCTTGATCAAAGTATAGGAAAATGAAGAGGAAAGTGCAACAATTTCATAAGACGTCTTACCTCCAGAGACCGCCAAAGGAGTGAATAACATGCTACCCGACTCACCTCTCAACCCGATAGAAATTTTTGTGGAGGGGAACGAAGGGGGAGCTAGATGCAGTCGAGCTAGAAAGAGTGAAAAATATTTCGAGTCATTGAAAGTGGGGTTTGGGCCCCTCTCAGCAAAAACTCTCAAACGTAAAGCAGAACTTTCTAGAACGATAACTATTCGACGAACAGTGGGGACAATACTGACATTGCCATCTAAGTTGCCTATTGGCAACTGTCCAGGGGAATGATCTACTAAAATCGAGTCTTCCTTATTGCGGGATTCTCCAACAGGTGTGGTGACTACAAAGTGAATGGACCCAGTTGGGTCGGCTAGCACAAATTCATCATGTTTGGGTGGATTAAGACCTCTTGAAACACCTATTAATTCATTATATGAAATTAAATTCAGGTTCATCCTAGGGCGATCCCAACAATTAAGATCAGCTAGCATGGGAAGGACAACCCAACGAAACCACTCAACCCGCCCCGCGGCGGTAACGGGCTCCATGCCATACTTCCAGATCGGGGCTGAAGTAAGGGAAACCCAAGCAACCTTAAATGGGTGAAAGTTCAGCGGGGGCGCTAACACTAGCCTAGGGTCCACTAATGCAGAGAATGTGCCCACACAACTACTACCCACAGATAATGGATTGGACCATTTGTCCTCCCCACTAAATGACACAGGAAACGCACGAGCCCTAATCCCACCATCAAAAATGTGAGGAGTCGATAAGGCTCGCCCTATCTCCTCAACCGTCTCACCATCAGCATCAGATTCACTCAGCCCACTTTCCGAATTTTCTTCAACCTCCTGAATGTCCTCGGGGTGGCCAACAGAAGGCTCCCTAAGGCTAACAGGATCAAGTAGTGGTTGGCTAATCAGAGCAGCATCAATTTTAGGCACTAAGTCAGTCGAGGGTGCCTCAACTGGGACAATGTCTATGAGCTTGCTGGGACTAACAGGGCCGGGCTCGGGCCCCATATTCAAACTCGGTGTGTTTGCCTCAGAGTGGCTAACACAAACTAAGGGATGATTTTGTCTGACAGTGTCAAAATCCCCATGTGTGTCTGCATCGGGTGGTGTCGACTCAACCGTGCCGCGAGCGTCTCCAGATGGGACTTTGGGCTTCCCGGGCGGGCTGAACCTAAGATATGGTAGTTGACTCCCATGTGTAAAGTCTAGGGTGTTATTCTGGGCGTCAAAACTAACGTCATGGCTAGCGAGCCACGGGTGTCCCAGCAAAATATGGAAGTCCTTCATAGGAAGGACGTCACACCAAATGAGCTCAGAATAGGCTTGGATGGTGAGGGACACCAAACATCGCCTGGACACTAAGATAGTGCTCTCATCCGGACATACGAGACGATAAGGGCAAGGATGTGGCGCAGTGGTCACCAACATCCTAGATACTTCATTCTCCGTGATAACGTTAGTATGGCAAACACTATCCACCACGAGCCTGCACCACTTCTCACCGTGTTTAAAATTTGCTCGAAATCGTTGTTTCGGGTCGCGGCTGAGCCTAATCACCTTCACAGCGTCATTCCGACCCTTACCTAACTCCTTTAAATTAGCCGGTAGTGTAGTTATTCATGGGAGTGCCGGGGGATACCCCGGATTCAGCCTAGTAGTCATTACTAGTGAAGGTTGAACTTGTGCTGACACACACAAAATTATAATGTCTCCAATTTTCAGGCCAACCTAACGTGGTCGAATCGAAAAATTTTCTATTTTAATGTTATTGGAAATAAGAGCAGGAAGCTACAGAAAATTTTTTAGATTTTTTTGACAAGTTTTAAAATTCCGAGATTTTTACTAAATGCAGACCATTCTGAAAATTTCAGAATTTGAATTTTGAATTTCAAAAATTTGAATTTTGAATTTCAAAATTTGATTTTTGAATTTCAAAAATTTGAATTTTGAATTTGAATTTTGAATTTCAAATTTTTGAATTTTGAATTTCAAAATTTTGAATTTGAATTTTGAATTTCAAAAATTTGAATTTTGAATTTCAAAATTTGAATTTTGAATTTGAATTTTGAATTTCAAAATTTTGAATTTTGAATTCCAAAAATTTGAATTTTGAATTTGAATTTTGAATTTCAAAAATTTGAATTTTGAATTTGAATTTTGAATTTCAAAATTTGAATTTTGAATTTGAATTTTGAATTTCAAAATTTGAATTTGACTTTCGGGAATTTAAAATATATATAAATTTTTTTTCCCTGTAGAAAATAGTACGCAGATTTGCAAATTTTTTTGTTTTTTTTTTATTTTCGCTGAAAAATAAAAATTTTAAGACCGCTATTCGCAGACCAGAGATTTAGATCAGGCCAAAATTTTATTAAATATAATTTTATCCCGCCTAATAACTAAGGTAAGTAAAAAAAATTTTGATTAAGTAGAGTTACCATAAAGTTTTTTTGAATTTCGCAGAAAAATAAGAATTTTAGACCGCTATTCGCAGACCGACAAAATTTTATTTTTAAATTTTGAATGCCAAATCGTGTGAAAATTGTCAGTGTCGTCGTTCTACGAAAATCCCAAGGAATGTATCAATTTAGAAATTGACACAAACCTCGCTCTGATACCAAATTGATGTAGGCTTGGGTGCTCGGGTCGCTCTCACTTGCGCGATCGATTGGGTCGCGAGATCGTTTCTAAATAACACCTAATCAGATGAACAAACGCAGCCACCTACGGGTGAGCCCTTCACAACTATCACGCAAAGACAACCACAAGAAGATCCTCTGAAAGCAAAACTCCGGAAATAGGAGGATCTTCCCCAACAAAGGCAAAAGAGAATCGCCACTCCTCGTCGAGTAAAAATAATTCAAGATCGTTCAACTATCACAAATGAGAAGGATCGCGAAAAGATCAATGTCGGAAAATTCGTCACAATTCCTATCCACCAGAAATAACTATTGAAGAATCGCTCAAGAGGTAGAAAGGGTTACCCTCCCGGAATAGTAGATACGGGTTGTAGAAAGTCCTACGTTATTCACGGAGGTGGTCGCCGGAGGGGAGTCCTTGAACAAGTGCACCGTCGCCTTCAAATCCCGCCGCTACAAACAAGCCCAAGACCGCCTTGATGCGTGAGAGAATGTATAGGGAGAAACGGTAGAGAGAGGGAGAAGGGTTGGCGTTTTTCCACGAGGAGGGGGCGGCCGGAGGCTAGAAGGAGGAGGAGAGGAGGGACGGCCTCCCTTGGCCAAAACTTGGAGAGGGGGAAAGAGAGAGGGGGCGACCACAAGAAGGAGAGGGAAAAGCTAGAGAGGAGGGAGGAGGCTTTAGGGTTTCAAAATTCTTATCATTCAATCTCTTCTCAAATCAACAACAAGCATGGCTATATATAGCCTTACACCACTCAATCTCCTCCATACAAAATTTAGAATAAAATAAAAATAATACCAAAAGTTAACTGCATGAAAATAAAAACAAATATTATGATGGTTATATGCAGCCATCGTAATAAAAATACAATTGCCTTTAATAAAACATGTTTAAATTGAAATTGCTAAAAATAGAAATTGTTTGAAATGATAAGTAATAAAATATATAATTATAATTATTTAATTTAATGATTATATATTTTATTTAAAATGGTGACGACGGACGTCGTGCAAAATGTGTAGCGGCGAAGGCGAAGAACGTTGCGGCGTTGGCGTAGAACGTCACGGTGAAGGCGAAGAAACGACGTGTCTTCGAACTTGCGGCAACGACCGTCCCAATCCACGAACTCTCTATGTCGGGGATCAACAGCCGCATCAGCAATGTTGCCATCAATATCCTTACTAACACTTTGGATCTAACTCTCATATGGTTCACAATCAGTGTACACGTGTTGTCAGTACTCATATTTGTTAGGTGTTTGCAATTATAATTTTTACTTGTCTTCCAAGATCATGATATGCTTATGGCTTGGGAAATATTGATCCTCCTAATTTTCATGACATCGTCATTCTTTTAATATTTTATGTCAACATTTAATCATGCTTCTAAGATCCGAAATAATATTTAGTAGATGTAAATATGTCATGGTCATTTACTAAACTAAAATGATACTCTAGTAATACTCAAGCTCAGTTCTGGTACTTGAATTCCTGGGGGTCATCAATTCCAATGCTCATAAAATTCATATATTGTAAATCATCCATGATTATTTCTTGAAGTGCACACAATCAAATTAACGTCTTGAAACCTCATTCCTGATTTTTATCCCAAATCATGTGTTATTGATGGTCAAATCTATAGTTCTCATTTTGTTAAACGCAAACCAGTCTCAAATATTGCACGAGACCTATCACTTACGGGTTAACTATTAGTAAGATATAATGTCATCTCCAATTCATTCCAGTCTTGTATGTGATAATTTACAGATTCCAACTCTTCATAATGTCATGTTCATTTTTGGCCTCATTCTCATTTCTTTCATAATTATGGGGTCCCCAATCAAGTATCAGTTATCATGGGCCAATAGGTTTAACAGAATTTTCAAAGACTTATCATGATTCAAGACAGTGTTCAACAGAAATTCATAGTTCTCCTCCATAAATAATTCCAGAAGATTAATTATGTGGTTAAGGGTGCAAAACCCATTTCGTGAAGGAAGTATGATAACTAATCAATAGTTAAGTATAATAAAATTTTCAGAAGTTTAATGGAGACCACGAGTCTATCTACTCATTTCTATATTATTCCAGATTTTCATAATGATCTTAGGGGAACTTGACCCTAGAGTTCTCAATAATGCTTAATGTAACAAGAGTCCACAAACCCCAATTCCTACGGAACTCAATCCTCAAAATATTTGATTCCTTCAGAGATGAAGATCTCTTGATAATAAGTGCATGTTTCAAATTTCAAAGAATTGACCAAGGAAATAATTATTATCCATAAAACTCTAAGTGTGTAACAACATGGGTATTATCCTAAGCTACCTTGGTCTTCATTAAGCCTTAGGTCTACCACAATCGTATGTAATGTAATTATTTCCAAATCCATAGAACTTATCTCCAGAATTCTGATTTTTGGACAACATGTGTGTCATACTAAATTTACATGTACGGTGTAAAATTCAGATCACTCGGGTAAGTCGGATGATAGGGCACACAGATTTGAGTCTAGGGTTCACTTTATATACCATGCACCAAAGCAGGTGCCCAGAGAGTTGTATGGCAGAGGCTGTTATGTGATTCTAGAATGACCCAAGTTAATATTATAGCGATCCAATAAACGAAGAAACAAGATTAGCCTCCCATAAATCTTGTGCTGAGTTTCTTATATCCAAAAATTTGGACATTTCACCTATGTACATAATCTTTATGGGTATACAGTCCTTGAGATTTGTTTATATGGTAAGGTTATCTACCCTCAAAATGCCATTTACCGTAACTTTTCCAGGGATCGTGTGCCTATTAAGTGGTCTTCTCTAAGTTGGAAATCTCATTCCTCATTTGACATCCTTTCTTTGTGATGGTTTTCCGAAGGTGGAAGTGTGGAGTATTAACTTCTAAGCACATAAGTTAAGCCTTATGAGTCTCATACTAATCTGATAGTACAATCACAAGCACCAAATCCACTTAAGATCGTCCCATTTGTTTGTGTGAGGGGTGTTAATATCACTTAAGAAGTGACGTGGGTATATCGGGGAGTAAGCCCCGAACACTTACACACGCTTTCAACTCCTTCTTTTAGTCACTTTGGGGTATCCTACTACTTGGTCAAACTATTTTTGAGGTTGATGTCGGACTAGGATACCTTATGAGATGTCTTGTTAAGTCAACCAATACGGTGTACTAGTCAGGTTGGCCTAATCTCATCATAAAGTGGACAAAGTTATGTGATTTCCCATATGGGCACACCACTGCTTCCGCTGCTAGTTTGTCCTCAAACTAACTCGATCGGGGGTTGCCCTAGGGTTTTGTGGACTTCTTTTACTTGGATCAAAAGTCGGCTAAGCTGATACTAGTTTGTAAGACCCTCTTTTTTTTGCTTTTAAACCGGGTCTTACCGCCCAAAACCGCCATCTTGCGGCGACACCATTGCACCCAATGATCGCCGCCACAAGCCGCCGATCCTGCCGGCTATTCATCATCATCCAGGCCAACCATAATCACAGTAATTGAAGTATTAGAAGAAACAAGTCCACAAAATCACATTATATATTTATCATAATACAAGATTAAAATGTCCACGATGAGAGAGAACTAAAAGAATAAGGGCTTACACCCAGTACATGTTCAAATATAGTGCAACAACACTCTCACTCTACATCTATGCGGAAGCTATCAAACTCTATCTTCATGCATCTGTAGCTGCTGCTGCGACGATGTGTATTGGCTGCTCTGCTTCATCTCATCCTCTTGTCCTGTTGTTCCGACACATCATTCCTAAAACGATGAGGTCCACCGACCGTCAATCTATAAGACTCAGAATATTCCTCACCGCCTCCACCCGCGACTCCAAGGCACCGTGCGGGAGGAGGAAGCGGAGGACATCAAGGGGCAAATCAAAAGCAGGTGACATGTGGCTAGACTAGCAGGATTTATAATTACTGAACATTAAATAATAATAATTCTATGCTAGCAGAGTATAGTGCGACAGCAATAAGTAAAAGACAATGCAATACAAAGAATTAAGTATAATAAATAAGAGCAGCTACGAATGTAACCTTAACTTATATGCACACACAAAAGCACATAAGCTAAGGGATCTGGCACTAAGGTAAACTCATCGTATAAAAGAGCCCATACTAATTTATACGATGAGGTCTTTAATAATGCAAGAATGTTATGCTATGATATGCAATGAAATGCAATGGTATGCAATGTTGCTACTCACACACACGACTCTGTACGTACAGACCTTTAGTTCCCACTTTTCGGAGGTAGCTAACCTCTCGGGCACCTCCCGTCGTGGTCAAACGGGGGAAGAGGAGCGGGCGTCTCCTCACCTAGGTGGGTAAGTCACACTACCAGACCTAGGCCCTAATGTATGTTGTGATACCGGTACCCGGTACTCATGAGCTCCTGCATGCGTACTAAACTGAAATGGCCAGGCAGGGTTTAGGGAATCCGTCCCATCGGACGCGCAGTAAAACAACCTGGCCCCTAATCAAACCACTAGCACTACCGAGTCAACGAACTGAAGTCGGTGTGACGACTAAGACAGAATCGAAGACCCACCACATCTTATGCATTTTGCAACTATGTATTAACCCCTACTACTGAGCCTCCAGCTCGCAATTCTAAATCAACATTTATAAAGTAGAGCCTACCGCTCGCCAGACTACACCAGTCTTATATTTAAATTACGAGTCTCCTGCTCGCTAGATTACACCAGTCTTATATTTAAACTACGAGCCTACCGCTCGCTAGACTACACCAGTCTTATATTTAAACTACGAGCCTACCGCTCACTAGACTACACCAGTCTAATATTTAATCTACGAGCCTACCGCTCGCTAGACCACACTAGTCTTATATTTAAATTACGATCCTCCCACTCGCTAGACTACACTAGTCTTATATTTAAACTACGAGCCTACCGCTCGCTAGACTACACCAGTCTTATATTTAAACTACGATCCTACCGCTCGATAGACTATCCCAGTTCTTCCTTATAACCCGAGCCTACCGCTCACAGGACTATCACAGTCCTTCCTTATAACCCGAGTCTATTGCTCGCAGGACTATCCCAGTCCTTCCTTATAACCCGAGCCTACCGCTCGCAAGACTATCACAGTCCTTCCTTATAACCTGAGCCTACCGCTCGCAGGACTATCACAGTCCTTCCTTATAACCCGATCCAACCGCTCACAGGACTATCACCGTCCTTCCTTATAACTCGAGCCTACCGCTCGCAGGAATATCCCAGTCCTTATTTCATTCCTTCCTAAATTTGGGAGGGAGATTATGTTTCAAGTTCTCCTACTTACTAATCTTGTCTATTGTTATTTGATCTTAGCAACTTGTGGTGAATCCTGGGCTTCCCGTGGATTACCAGTGAAGGTATCGCAATGGTATTAGGGAATGTGATGGTGACTGAAGCCCAAATCCCCCTTTCCAGGATATTTATTTTATTTAGTTGCTACCCATTCTGTACGCCCATTTGCTCTCCAATTGCTCTAAAATCCAAGGGTGGATTACCATTTGACTCGGGCAGACATGTGTCGGTGTTCTATTGAACACCGAGCCATGTCATTCCTAGTGACCAACTATTTCCTTGTGTTATCTCTCAATCACAATTTTCACTTTTTGCTAAGTCATCCTTCGCCTCCCCCAATAGGTCCTTGTCAAATTCCTGAATTGATAGTTTTACTAAATGCACCCCATCTTTATTTCCGATGACTGCCCTGTAGGATTTAATGTGCACCGTAGGGATGACATTTAAAAAAATTAAATTAATATTTTTAAACCAAAACGATAACACAAAAACGGATCGGTTGATCTCATGGCAATAGCGAGATTGTTATTTACGTCGCTCAAAATTAGCAAACTCAAAACTAATCTAAACTATCACAAAGAGATTAGAGATTGTACCTCTAGAAATAAATATTTCTAGGTGAAGAGCGGATCTCCGATTTTTGATGCGGCGAGGAGGAGAAACAAAAACGCGTCGATGAAGAGACAAGATCCGGCTCCAAAAACTCTAGGTTCACCTTGAACCCAAAACAGCCCAACGACCTCTACTTTGATGAGAAGAGGAAGAGGATTAAGCTTCAGACAGTGCTCCAAATGCCGGGTAACTCCAGGTGGCCGAACCACTCCAAGATGCCGGCGAATAGGAGGAAGAATAGAGAGAGACTGCTGCCCTTTTTACCGTCCAGGAAAACCCCCGCCAAGAGCCTCTACACGGCGTGAGAAAACAGCCAAGAATGGCCGCCGGAGAACTACCTAGGAAGAGGAGATGGGCGGTGGAAGAATGAAGCAGGCGGTGCTCTTCCTTTTTTTCACGGACGGGAATAGGAGAAAAAAACTATACAGCAATTTACTCTCTCTCTTCACATCAGGGAGATGAATCCAAATTCCTTTTTAAGGGGATTTTCCTAATTAATCTTATTTCAGTTTTATCAATTCCAAAACTGAAATGCTTTAATTAGATATCTAATTTCAGCCTTAATAGCATAATAACCCGATTCCTTAATTGGGTTTTTACCTATTCCAAAAGTAACTGAAATTTCTTAATTAGGAATCCTAGAGAATTTTGAATTCTCAATTAGTGGGCTAAAAATTATTGTGTAAAAAGATTATTTACACAAATGCCACCACCATCAATCCTTCCCATTCAAATTTTATTAATTAATGTGATTGTTTGTAACGTCGCGCGCGCTACATATATTATTTAACATCGCTATTGATCCCATAATGATTTCAATTCATTATATCAATAACGTCTAAGTAAAATCACATATTAATAACTATCTAAACGTGTCGCTTAACGACAATTGTTATTCGCACTCAACCAAGTATTTGAATCACATAATCATGAAAGTAAATACACAATTTGAGTCGATCGTGGCTGTTTCTGTTCATTTGGTGTGACCTTTACAGAGAAACTGTGTCGTCTAGTTAACAATATATACATATATATTATGGGCTATAAGAGGCTTTATCACTGCATTATAGCTGACTAGATAACACAGTAGCTAGGTAACACAATTAGATGACCCGTGTCTATACATGTCACATGATATCATGAATGTCTTGCAGAATAGGCTAGTGTCATTCCTGCAGCATATTCATCTTTCTTGACGTCTTAAGCGCAATGTATTTATAACTACTTTAGTTATATTGTATGCCTTACAATCTCGCTTTGCCAAGGGGCCCAGTAATATCATAGCTCGATGTAACTCGAGGGACAATTGATACTGTCGATGTGTAAACCTAATCCGCACAAGTCACACAATGAGCTGCAGTGTATATTCCATCAATAGACAATATTCAACTGCTACTACATTGTATGCCCTGTGAAGGCAGGTTCACAAATCTCATATCTACATTCAATAAGACACGTTGAGATTATCGATGACACAAAACACAATCCATACGATATCTCAACTTAAGATTAGGTCTAACTCAATATGTATAGCTTCAACCTATATACATATTCATATGATTAAACGATAACTTTTATCAACATTTGTAGAACTACAATGTACTTTAACTCATATGACAATCCAAGGCGGTGGTTAATGTCCCACTTTGACCACCATGATCGTGAGTATGTTAAACTAAGATCATGTGATGGAACTCAAGTGTTCTACTGTTCAAGACCAAGAGCATCTTCTTGAACTATCATGGGACATCACTATATGATCTAGGGACAGAATAAATTAATTATTCGCAAAAATCTGAACTAAATAAATTTGAGGACAACTTTCAAAACACAAATCCTTCATGCCCTTGGTGACTAATCATTTAAACTAATTGGGCATCTGCAATTCTCTTAGAGTTAGTAACTCTAGGGGTGGTGACCATAAGGAAGGGGTCCAAATTTATGTTTTCAGTTTCTTCTGTTCGCAGACCAAGGTGGAATTGAACTAGGTTTGACTCTTAAGATGCAACCCTGGTCTTATCAAGTCCTAATGAGTTCCAAGTTCTTACCATAGGTTCACATTTTGTAATGATCTAACAACCTCAAATCCTTCATTTCATACTTTTCCGGGGAATTCTTAATCATAGTTTTTATTCAAATAGATGGGATGAAGGTAAAGTTTTACGCAACAAGTATCATCTACGGATCTCTATAAATTCTGGTGAATTCACAATAGTATAGTATTGGTCTAAAAACTTCAAACCCTAAGTTTCACATTTTTCCAAGGAGTATTCGTCCATAATATTCATTTAATACAAGTGATGTGCCAATAAGGGTTTACACTACAACCACCATATACAGGTCGCAATAAATTCTGATAAAATCACAGAAGTATAATATTGACCTAAAAACAGCAATGCCTAAGTTTCATAATTTTCCAAGTAGTATTTGTCCATAATAATCATTTAATACAAGTGGTGTGCCAATAATGGTTTATACTACGACTACTATCTACAGGTCACAATAAATTCTGATAAAACCACAGAAGTATGATATTGACCTAAAAACATCAGTGCCTAAGTTTCATAATTTTCCAAGGAGTATTTGTCCATAACAATCATTTAATACAAGTGATGTGCCAATAAGGGTTTACACTACAACCACCATCTACAGTCACAATAAATTCTGATAAAATCACAGAAGTATAATATTGACCTAAAAACAGCAATGCCTAAGTTTCATAATTTTCCAAGTAGTATTTGTCCATAATAATCATTTAATACAAGTGGTGTGTCAATAAGGATTTACACTACAACCACCATCTACAGGTCACAATAAATTCTGATAAAATCACAGAAGTATCATATTGACCTAAAAACATCAGTGCCTAAGTTTCACATTTTTTCAGGGAGTATTTGTCCACAATATTCATTTAATATAAGTGGTGTGCCAATAAGGGTTTACTCTACAACCACCATCTACAGGTGACAATAAATTCTGATAAAATCACAGAAGTATAATATTGACCTAAATACAGCAATGCCTAAGTTTCATAATTTTTCAAGTAGAATTTGTCCATAATAATCATTTAATACAAGTGGTGTGTCAATAAGGTTTTACACTACAACCACCATCTACAGGTCACAATAAATTCTGATAAAATCACAGAAGTATAATATTGACCTAAAAACAGCAATGCCTAAGTGTCATAATTATCCAGTGATTTTTCACCTTAATTATTTCATAAATTAAGAAGTGTGACAAACTAAATATATGAAATTTCACTAAGTATTATCCATTCAAAAAATCTACCAAAAATCTCAGAGGTTCATAACTAAATTCCACATGATTTTCCAGGGTTTCAAAAATTTTCCAATATTTTTCATCAATAAAATTTCAGTTATTCAAAAATGAAACATAAGATAATTTCCATGATTCCTAAGGAAATAATCTCTAAAAATTCTTACAAAATTTCCAGAGGTTCTAGTTGATGTTACAACGTATTCCTCAGAGTTTCAGATTTTTCCACAAGGTTTTTCCTTAAACATTTCATTAATACATAATTGTGACATAATTCAATTTTATCAATTACTTAGGATTTTTTATCCCAAAAATCCTAATTTTTCTTGGAGTAAGGTATTATGTCACAAAGAAGGTATGACCAAGGTTCCAGAAGCTATCACTAAGCCATTTATGTTAAATATACAAAATATCCCTTTTTGTTATTGGCACACCATATCACTAGGGTAGAGACATGTAAGTAGAAATCACCTTACATGCAGAGGTCCAAATGTTCTCAAAATTTAACCCTAGACTAATGTTGTTTAATTAGACATGACACCCAAATTTGGGATCATTTGGAGTTATATAACTCCAATTATTCCATTTATTTGATTTTCCATGTTCTGAATAAAACCTTAGAAAAATAATTTCATAAAAAATTTGATTTTTGAACCTAACCTAGGTTCAGGGCTCATGCATGCATGGCCAAAATTGCAAGTCCATCAGACCTACCATTTAGGATATATACACATTTTAAATCCTGATTTCTATTTCGACCAGCCTCACTAAAATGAGTGTTGCGGGTCCTACTGTGATCCAAATGATCTGATTTAAATTTCAAATGAAAGTAGACAGCAAGGCCTACAATAGTTAGCTCAGTCAACTTTTCCTAAAAAGGCCTATAAGGGCCTTAAAATCAGGCATGAATATTCACATGAAAGTGTGACAGATTTCATATAATGAATAATATATATATATATATATATCTTTAATTAAATCATTGAGGTCTGCGATTATCAAATCTGTTAAGATCGGATGGCCAGGAGGTTGTCTTCCCCGATGAGCCAAGGGCTCAGATCCGCCACGCCTGGGCCGACTTGCGGGCCGTTTCCGGAGGCTAATGGAGGTTTCCGGCGAAACGCTCTCGCCACCACCACCAGTCGACATATGGCTATCGACTGGTGGTGGCCGTTTAGCCTAGGATGGCCGGAGTAGCTCTCCGGCATCCTTGCGATTTGCGGTTAAGAACAAGGTAAAACTAGTGGTGATCCCGTCACACACTTACGATTTTCGAAAACGGAGAGAAAAGAGTTCTAGCACAAGTGGAGGGGGAAAGGAAACTTGCCTCTATCGAGCTCGAGGTTGAAGGAGGCTCGTGTTTGCCATGGCCGACCTCCATGGTGAGTTCCTTGCCAATCTCCGCTACCAGTCCACCTTTTCTCCTGTAACCATGGGGCTTCTTCTCCTTAGATCATTTTGAAGCTAACCAGATGTTTGAACAGGGCCGGGAGAGGCTATACTCAGAGCAGCCATTATGGGCGATTTCACCAAGGGTGGCACCTCCCTCAACAGGCAACCACAGCACTCCAGATCATAGGGAAATTAATCCCTGAGCTGTGAGGAGTCGATTAGGTGTGTAATCCAGGCCTAACTCCTCTTAATTCTTGGATCACCATTAATGGTGGACGACCACTTCAAAGGAGCTCCCTTCTCTCTCCTCCACTTGGCTGCCACCTCACCAAAAACTGCTGGGATTCTCTTGGGGTAGCCGAGAGGAGACCAGGAAAAAGGGGGTGGTGGACAAGTGGAGCTATCCCCATGAATTCATGGGTTTGTCTCTTTCCAAATTGGGAAAAAATCCCAAAATCACCCTTGCATGTCACCTTCTTCCAAAAACTGAGGGGCAAGCATGGTAATTGTCTCTTGGGCCTCAGAATGGGCCCCTAATGAGGGTCTTAGTCAATGGGAATTGGGTCCAAATCCATTTAGATCTATTTTAGGGCAATTTGATCAAATGTTGACTTTTGGGTTGACTTGGTCAATTGATGAATAGGCTAACCCCACATGGTGACCATGGGGTCCATAGACTCCCTTTGGGGTGATTCACGGCTTGGTGAACCCTCTTTGGGCGCACTTTTGACCTATTTAGGTCAACTTAGGTTAAATGGGTCAAATGGTGATTTTGACCCAAACCCTAGATTTGTCTTGACCCATTGGGTTATTACTGACCCATTGATCTCCCTAGGGGATTAGGAAGAGTTGGGGACTTGGTCAATTGAAGACTTTCACGGAATTCTCTTTCGGCGCTTGGAGATCTCCTTCGTGGACTTGAAGATTTCCCTCATCCCGAAAGGCGACTCAGCATTCTCACTTTCGTTCCCCGGAGCATTCTCACTTTCGTTCCCCGGAGCATTCTCACTTTCGTTCCCCAGAGCATTCTCACTTTTGTTCCCCGCAGTTCTCAGAAGGAAAAAGACTTAGTTAGTTTTCTGAGAGGTAGCCTGTCACCCTCGGAACTCCCTCTCTCTCTCTATTATTGTAATGAGCGGTGGCCTGTCGCGCTCGACTTCTAAGTACCTAATTGTAAGCTCTGAGAAAATAGTGAAGTTTGGTCGGCACAGCTCCGGCCACGTGGTTTTTTACTCTTTCCGGGTTTTTCACGTTAAAAAGTCCCAGTGTACTCAACTAATCTTTAATTGACTGTTTGCGCGCTCGGTTCGCTTCCGAGCTAAGGTGGTTCAATTCGACCGGTCTACCAGAGCACCCGAGCGACCCGCAACATATATATATATATATATATATATATAAGAAAGAAAGAAATGATTATAATTTTCCTAATAAATGTTATATTTTATTTTATAAGAAAGAAATGATTACAACCCACACAAATGCTCAGCCATAAGCTAGTCGTGATAAACTACCTAAAGTATATTTTGTTGGAATTTTATTCGCTCGCTTAAGAAAAGCTCAAAATAATCATATAAGCGTCCTTGCTTGCATGCGATGCATTATAAACCTTTGATAGATATTATATATATATATATATAATATAGTTAACGTTAATAACATAAACATATTGCTTTATGAATTGTTAATATCATAGATATTAATGTTAATTTATAATGTTAATGAATATAATATTTAATATATAAATGTTTTGTATTATTAAATATAATTTATCGTGAACGTTAGTTATCAACGTTAATAAAAATCAATAAAAAATTTATAATGTTTTAATTTATTATATATAAAATTAATATAATATATAATAACTTATTGAATATAACGTTAATTTAATAAATAATATATTTATTATATATTGATTAAATATTCAGTTTTTAAAATATTAATTATGTAACATTAAATTATTAATGTTACAATATAATTGATATTTTGTATTAATTAATTATTTAAATATTATAATAAATTATAAGGTTAATTTTGAGCCTATAAATAGCTCATCAAAATATGAGAGGTGATATACACAATCTCTCTCTCATCTTCTTCCTTATGCTCTCATATTTTCGATACTATTATCTTGCGATTCTACGTTTGCTTCATCCAGTGAAAGTTCGGGTGCTCTGTGCTTCTTCGGTGTCCGCGCACATCGGAGTTTCGGGATCTAGCCAGGTGTTGTACCTTGGAGAAGTGAGCATCGGTTGAAAGCCCTGCCGGAGGGTGGTGCAATTTCTTTAGGGCAGTGATCACACACCTTACCCAGACTCGATTTCTTACTTTATTTTTCATTGTATTTTATTTCATGTATTTCTAAACATTTGTATTTTGTTCCAAAAAATTATATTACAAAAATTTTATTATTTATTTCTAGAGAATATTTTAGATATAATATCATTATATACGAAAAATTTCTAACAATCTAAAGAAGTTGATTTCCAGATCATAATCTCTTGTGAAAGGGCCGTGTTGGGCTATCATTCCACAAACTGCATATTACTAGTGAGAGCCCATCATTGGATATTCTTTGGGAAGTCCAAAGATAATACATAAATATATATTTGAATATTTATTAAGAATGTTTTTAGTGCATGTTAATTTTGTAACAAAGATTCTATATAATTGTTTTAATATTTAATGATACACAACAGTTAATATTAATATTGTATATAATTATGAATGTTATTGTGATATGATAATTTAAATATTATACATTTCTTTAACTAATATAATTATTATTATAATATAAATAACATAATTATTATAATATAATTATAATATAAAGTTATTAATATTTAAATAACATAACTATACTATATTCTTATAAACATTTAGATGTATAATATCATAAATGTTTATATCATAAACTTTGTAAATGTAAATGTTTATAAAATAAAGGATTATATGATAAATAATATTATTAATGTTTATATTGGAAAGTGATATATCTTTAATGATTTATTTAAATTAAATATTAAGGATTTGTAATAAATCAAATTAGTTCAACTACTTTCATACCTAGCAATATGTGACATGCTAGAGTAGGACATGTAAATTTCGAATCAATGAAAAATGATAAAATTAAATCAATTACCTAAGAAAAATATCTTATCTAATATTAGATACGAAATTTGTGTCCACTCTAATTTGTAAGAAAATATTTTAAGAACAGAGAAAAACATATACACCATTGTATTTTATTTATTCTAATGTTTGTGACTCAAATCGTCAAACCGATAAAGTTGAAAATAAGTATATTGTAACTTATAGATTGCTTCAAAAAACCTTTTTACATTTATGTATTAAAAAAAATTTAGCCGAAGTTGAAAATCAAATGAGTTTTACCAACAAAAAATTTCAGTCTAAAAAATCGATCTTTCGGATTCTTAAAGTGTGGGGGATACTTAGCTAAAGTCTTTATTCTAAAACTAAAATTGATAAGTCTTAAAATGATCGATTTTATTTTTATACCTCCGTTAATTTTATAGTGCAAATGCATTTTTCATTACTAATTATCAAGTAAATGAAATTTCTAATAATATAATTTTAGAAGCTCGTGATGCAATTTACCTTGGAAAAAAAGATCACATATTATCATTCAAGTATAATCATATTTCACATTTACTTGTCAATTCTCTTGCTTATTGATTGTTTTAACTGATTCTGATATATCTAATTCAAAGATGAATAAGTTTATGAGATTCAGGTACAAGTCCGTGAAGCAAAGAAGAAAGAATGTGATATCACAAAAGGATGCAAAGTCAGAATTAAATCTGGCTGATAATCTCATAAAGGGTTTGTCCCAAAATGAGATTAAAAAAATCACCGAGGGGAATGAGGCTTAAGCCCACATAATTTTGCTACCAATGGTGGATACCAAACCTATGTGATTGGAGATCCCATGAATTAGGTTCAATGTGATAGAAACGAAACTATTGATGTAGCCAAGTGAGGAGCACAAATTAGAGAAGATAGATGTATCCTTCTCTCCTCATTCCTATGGTGAAAAGTGCTCAACGTAACGGTATAGGTTGTGACGTTTAGTCCTTAATGGTTGCCAAAAGCATAATTTTGCGAGATATGTGTTGCGAATATCTCTTGAGGCACCACCTATATGGGGGTAGTCGCGAGACCGCGACTTTGGGATTCGGGCTGAGCCCTAATAGCCTCCATGAAAATAAAGGGATGCGCATGACCATTAAAGCGCCCACCGCCATAACCCAAAGAATGACCAATTTAGTGTATGCTTATTTTATCTATTGGTCAAAAGAATATAATTCAATACTTCTAACACATTATGTTCTTCAATAGAGACGATAAGTACTAACTATAGGTTCAAGGTAACCATTCCACCTATACCCATTGCATTAGATACAACTGGATGAAGTAAATGTTTTTTTTCTTATTATTCTTATAATAATTATATATATATATTAATTATAATTATTCGATATTTTTCGCTTTTGTGAGGGATTGTTGGAATTTTATTCGCTCACTTAAGAAAAACTCAAAATAATCATATGAGCGTCCTTGCTTGCATGAGATACATTACAAACCTTTGATAGATATTATATATATATAATATAGTTAACGTTAATAACATAAACATATTGCTTTATGAATTATTAATATCATAGACATTAATTTTAATATATAATGTTAATGAATATAATATATAATATTTAATATATAAATGTTTTGTATTATTAAATATAATTTATCGTGAACGTTAATTCTCAACGTTAATAAAAATCAATAAAAAATTATAATGTATTAATTTATTATATATAAAATTAATATAATATATAATAACATATTGAATATAACGTTAATTTAATAAATAATATATTGATTATATATTGATTAAATATTCAGTTTTTAAAATATTAATTATGTAACATTAAATTATTAATGTTACAATATAATTAATATTTTGTATTAATTAATTATTTAAATATTATAATAAATTATAAGGTTAATTTTGAGCCTATAAATAGCTCATCAAAATATGAGAGGTGATATACACAATCTCTCTCATCTTCTTCCTTATGCTCTCATATTTTCGATACTATTATCTTGCGATTCTACGTTTGCTTCATCCAGTGGAAGTTCGAGTGCTCTGTGCTTCTTCGGTGTCTGCGCACAACAGAGTTTTGGGATCTACCCGGGTGTTGTACCTTGGAGAAGTGAGCATCGGTTGAAAGCCCTGCTGGAGGGTGGTGCAACTTCTTTAGGGTAGTGATCACATGCACGCCTTACCCATGCTCGATCGATTTCTTACTTTATTTTTCATTGTATTTTATTTCATGTATTTCTAAACATTTGTATTTTGTTCCAAAAAATTATATTACAAATATTTTATTATTTATTTCTATAGAATATTTTAGAAATAATATCATTATATAAGCAAAATTTCTAACATATTTCACACAGTTTGAATATATCACTTTAAATATCCTCACCCACAACATAATAAGAGAACTAAATCTAGCCGACAGTCGAGCTAAAAAGGAGGCAAATCACCGTGTTCACAACTACCATCACCGCGCCAAACGGAGCCTTAACCAGGTTGAACAAAACTTGCCTTTTTGGATCTTTCCTAATCCAATTTCTGCCACTTTATGGCTAGGCTCTCTTGATAAATTTGAATTCACTACACCATATCATGCATATGGTAGCACTCAAAAACTGCTACTATATATGAAAAAACTGCTATTGTAGGGCTACGGTAGCGGTTGCGTGTCATCATGGATGAACCCACCATCATCAATTTGATTGTCAATATTCATCTCATCACTTTCCCCATGGAAAACCCAATCATCGTAACCATCGATAAAGCCATCAACAAACAAGTGATCTCTCACGATATCCTTGGTATGATAATAACGAAAAACACACTTGATGAATGGACAACATATTTCTTCCCCTTGAGTTTTTTGGACAAATGTTGTTTGAAGGAAATGATCAACCCCTTCAACGTAATCATGATGTCATCTAGGAAGGGTCATCCAACTCTTATCTCTATCCATTAGCAAGATCACAAATGTATTTATAAAGAAGAAAAAAAATGCATAGTGATAGTGATTAGAGAATGAAGATGGGCATAAAAAAATTCAGTAAAAATTATAGAGGGGAGGAAACTATATTGATTACAAAAAGTATAGAAGCCTAAATTACAGCTGTTTGGAAAAAACAAGTACAAAGCCCCCTCTTTATCATATTTTTTAGGTCAAAGAATCGTGGCAGATTGTTTTAGGTCAAAGAATCTACCATGGCATATTCTTTAGGTCAAAGAAATAATCTACCATCATGAATAATGGATCATGGCAGATTCTTTGATGGTCAAAGATATAATCTACCATGGCAGATTCTTTGGTCAAGATATAATCTACCTAAAACAATCTGCCTAAAAAATTATCTACCTAAAACAATCTGCCTAAAACAATTTGCCTAAAAAATAATCTATCTAAAAAGCAATCTACCTAAAACAATCTACCTAAAAAATAAGAGAAAACGCATAATGCATTTTCTAGGTTTTCTAGGATTTGGATTTATTACTTGTAGAAGACAGGAGATGGCTTTGAAATGTCGGAGGAGGCTTCGAAATGCTGAAGAATGCTGATCAAGAGGAAAAACTTGGGCTTCAGATGGAGGATCTGCAAGAGGTAAGTGGTAAAATACCCGTAAACCTGCGACTTTTGGAATGCCCTAGTTTCTCGATAGTGAGGAAACGGAAGATACCTGTGATGGCCGTCGACGATGGAAGCGTCGGCGATGAAAGCGGAGTCCGGAGCGTCGGAGACGAGCCTGGATCCGTTGGCGATGGAAGCGATAGGAGTTTTCGCGAGTTGTCCAGGAGCGACGTTTTTGGGAGCGAGAGAAATAGGGAAAAGTGGGTAGTCGGGTATTAGCAAGACTCAAAATAGATATAATAACTCCACAATTTGGCAGAAATAATAGATATAACAAATCTAATAGGTAACATGTAAAAATTGTTGTGTAAAATGATTCACCAAATGCAACATTTCAAAATTGTTCCGAGTAATGAAAATGGGAACATTTTTTAAATGTTGGGTTAAATATGTTGTCAAAAACTACTACTTTATTGCAACAATTAAAAAAATGTTCCCTATTATAAGTTTAAACAACATTTTACAAATGTTACAAAATAAAATGTTGTCAAAAGCCAAATATATGTTGTAGTGTTGATGCATGAAATTGGTAGCGTTTTCGTAACCGCGACAAAATAACTGATACTATAGGTATGATATGTTATAGTAACGTTTATATATTTACAGTTGCGCTTATAAACGCTACCATAAATAACTTTTGGTAATGTTTACAAAACCGCTACAAATTAAGTGTTACCATATGCATGATATGGTGTAGTAATTGATATAACATTTATTGCATGGATACTACCATGACACCTGTTAATACCAAGACAAAATTATTGATGGCAAAAATGCAACCGGATTTAAAAAAGGAAATAACTATAAACCATTGCCACTAACTGTCTAAAACTCTTCTTAGGAGGTTAAGCGGGAGTGCGGTTCATAGGCTTCAAGCGTGAAGATCGATTAATCAAGCTAACTGTTTTTTTTTTGCGGTTTGCTTGTTCGAACCCATTGGAACTATTGTTTCTTTAATGGGGGCAATTTGAACTTTGGGGGTAGAAACTTCAAGATTAATTGATGTCGTTACACTGGAATTCATCAATTCTTTATTGGCTGGACCTTCTTAGTTGATAAAAAAATTAGCATCATATTTGAGGAAAGGGGTGGTGGAGAGGAATTCAATGAGTACCTGGGGCCGAATCCACATCAAGAACAGGACATGTAAATGAAGTTTCACTTCTGAGGCAGAGTTCTTCTGATGAGCTGCAATTATTAGGATAAAAAAGAAAATGATGATTAGCCAGACATTGTTTGGTTAAGTTCAAAAAGAAAGTCTGAGTAAAGGTTATCTAGATGTGTAGACCTCTTCTCTTCTTGATAAACAATATTACATTCACAGAGTTTGGCATTAGTTTCCTGAGAGCACGTAATTGGATATCGCCCAAGGTTATCTAGAGGTGTAGACCTCTTCTCTTCTTGTCATATGTTGCTACTTCATTCCCTCTTCTTCACTGGTCAATAATCTAGCTATGGAAAATAGATCAAAGAAGATTAGTGGGCATTGAAAGCATATATTTTTCACATTCTATTATTGAGAGATGATAAAAGAAAAACATCTGCGTGTATTCCGCTCGGAAGGAGCTGATCCGCATTCATAAATTATGTTCGACCAAACCTTGGGCGCGGAGACCATCCATGGATGTCGGCAACGGCCAAACCACACATGTTGTCTCCATCTATTGTTTACTATACATTACTGTTTCCGCACTTGATCCATAGATGGAGAAAATAATTAGTGCATCCAAAACATGTAAAAGGGACATCGTCTTGGAATTACAGTCAATACTAATTATTTCCAAAGGTTATAACAACGCCAATGTATTTATATGTTCTAGTAATTACTCTTCCAAGGAAGTTTCCTAACATTTTATTTGGTGTCACCTATACACAAATTGAGTATAAGAAAGATGACTCAGATATTTTTGAGAAGTTAAGAACTTGAACACGATAATTTAGAGCTCTTTCCACACCCTGCCAAGCCTCCTCTCTTCTAGAAAATGTTTCCTATTAACATCCATAGGGAAAATAAATAAATAAAAGTATAGACATATTCACATTACATTACAAGTAGACATATTGGACCCTATAAAAAACCTGATAGCACTTTTGGATTTCATCAATATCCCGACGGAACATTTCCTCTTTGGCAACTACCTACAATGATTAGGTGGGAAGTTTGTATATTAATCGAAAATATCCAAAACCAAATTGATAGAAAGAGTAGCAAACATCCGGAGAAGACAGGGAAAAATGCAGGAAAAGTAGCAACATCCAGAGAATACATAAAAAAGGTCGATTTGCAAACATATGTATTTACAAGGTTTAAAAATGCAGAAGCAAAAAGACATGTATGGAAAATGCAAGAAAAATAACTGAATTACATTTTAAATTTTGTGATTCACAAAAACCATAGAGTCAATTGCAACTAATGACAATCCTTCTCGTATAGATCTTTCCATCCTTAGTCGCATAAGATAATTTATGAAAATCCCTTTCCATGTCTATCAAACTGAGCACAAGTATACTAGAGATCAACGAGTGTAGTCACTTAGCAAGCATAAATGTAATGAAAACAATGTCAACATGAGAATACATAAAAAAAGGTTGATTTGCAAACATATGTATATACAAGGTTTAGAAAATGCAGAAGCAAAAAGAGATGTATGGAAAAATGCAAGGAAAGTAACTGAATTACATTTTAAAATTTGTGATTCACAAAAACCATAGATTCAATTGCAACTAATGACGATCCTTCTCGTATAGATCTTTGCATCCTTAGTCGCATAAGATAATTTATGAAAATCCCTTTCCAGGCCAATCAAACTGAGCACGAGTATACTAAAGATCAACGGGTGTAGTCACTTAGCAAGCATAAATGTAATGAAAACAATGGCAACAGAAATGCATTTAAATAAACTAAAACGGTACACCAATTGTCTTATAATTACCAAACAAATGACACTGTGAATTTATTCAAACAAAAAAATCAAAATAATTCCTAATGCACATCAACTACAATGTAATGGAACGTATGGATCACATTATAAAATAGATGTCTACTAATCAAAATATTAAAAGTTATTTAACCAGAATGCTGTTCTATTTTCTCTAATATAGAGACCTTTATAATGTATCTACTTTCTAGCAATTCATGACACATCCATAAAAATGACAGCCTGAAAAAGAAAGAAGAATTCTGTAAGCTTTACTAAAGAAAAAAATTATCTTCCAAATCTTAAAGATAAAGAGCAGATATTTCTATATATTACAACTAAAATAGGTTGCAGAAATGAATTTAGAGTCTACACAGCACTACATGATCGAGTTTGATGTAACTGAATAAATGGAGCAAGAAAAAACATGTCTCCATTTTCCACTTAACAAGAGATATTTTCCCAATGAATCAACACCTGTCTCCAAATGAATCAAAAGCTAAAAGAAATAGAAAATCAATGTGAACAAAAAAATTAAAAAATATGATTTGAAGTAATTTCCTTGCACTATCTGATGGAAGTATCAACACCATCACAACGCCTCCTTTAAAGAGAACTTATGCACAACATATCTAGATATCAAAGTAACTAGACAAAGTCTACCAAAATACATCCAAAATAACTACACATCAAATAATCAAAGTCAACCAAAATATATCCAAAATAACTAGACATCAAGTCCCCAAAAGAAATAACATCCAAATCAACTTGAACATCAAAAAATCTTCATGGACCATCATCCACCTCCTCATTTGCCACCAAAATATTGAGAACTTTCTACACAAAATAAATAAATATAATAGTACTGTACTAAAATTATATGAAAGTCTATAACATTATACCTCCCCAAAAATTAGAATATGTGTGGATGTAGAAGAATGTGCATGTGGTACAACCACTATCTTTTTTTTTGGGAAAACCCTGTGATTTAACTTAACAAGTAATATGAAAGTGATTTTATCTACTAGGTTTGAATTACCCATTGTATAGTGAGGGTTGTTGGGAATATTGCCCTCAATATTCCATTGATTTGAAGAGGCATCAGTCACAATGCTAAGTACAAGATGTATTTGATAAAGCCACACTTTTGTAAGATGTACAAGCTCAGGTAACTCAAGAGAAAGGGCCAATCATGCCATTAGATCAGGAGAAATCATCTCCTAAGAGATGGAGATTTGTTTCAGTTGAACCGCTGAGACGAGGTCAGGAGCCGCTGAGAAGGCCTCTAGACAAGATGAGCTGCAGATAGAAGAAACTGCTGAGACGGCTGTCTGTCTTAGCAGATCTGCTGAGACGGGAAAGAAGCAAGCGTTGAGACTTGGAATGTTCGTCGAACGCAAAACTCAGTTCGTCGAACGCAGAACTCAGTTCGTCGAACGCAGAGACGGGACAGAAGCATGCGCTAAGACTTGGCGTGTTCGTCGAAGGCAGAACTCAGTTCGTCGAACGCAGAGATGGGACAGAAGCAAGCGCTGAGACTTGGCGTGTTCGTCGAACGAAGAATGAAGTTTGTCGAACGCAGAATGTTGTTCGTCGAACGCTGGAACTTCTCTGCAGATCGACGAAATCCACTGAGAAGAGGAAGCCATCTCAGCCCAACCGCTGAGACAGTTCAAACGTGACATGGCGAGTTCTGCCCGTGGCGCAAGCTGCAGAAAGGCATTGTGGGGTCCACCAATCTCTCTCAGATCTGTCAGAAGGACGGCTGAGAGCCGTTGAAGATCAAGGGTGTATAAAAGAAAGAGTTAGGGCACTTTTGAAGATAAGGTCGAGTGCTAACATCTTCGTTATTCCATTGACGACCCAATTCTCGTCTTTCTCCTCCTGCTCACTGAACAAGGAAGAAGAAACTGAGAGATAAAGATAACTCCTCTGCAAGAAGGAGCAAGGTGATCTTCCATCCTTCAACTGAAGAGGAAGATCAGGTTGTAGCTGCCATTATCATCTCCAGCTACAAGAAAGCACAAGCTGTGCAGGAACTACAAGAGACTTCTTCTTTGTGCTGTCTGTTGTAGTAAGTTCAAATACTCTTTTACTGTAGGGCTATTTAGCCTGAGTTGTAGGGCTTTATTGCCTGAGCTGTAGGAGGAGGATTCCTCTGAGGTAAGACCTGGAAGGGGTCTGAGTTGTAGGAGGTGGATTCCTCTGAGGTAGGGCTGTTAGGCCTGAGATTGTAGGACCTGCTAAGGTCTGAGTTGTAAGATCAGTGGCTGGTCTGAGGTAGGGCTGCTGAGCCTGAGGTAGTGTTTGGGAAAACCTGAGAGATCCCGAGGGATCTGTGTTGTAAGCTCATGGAGCAGAGATTGGAGGAGTTGACCCTGTCTAACACGCTGTTAGAAGGGTGAAGGGGGAAAGTGGACTACCCATAGACACACTATCTTGGGGAACCACTATAAATTGCTGTGTGTTTTCTGTGTGCTTGATTATTTGCTAATACAAACTAGAAAATAGCTAGGCTAATTAGAGGAAAATAAAAGAAACCTATTCACCCCCCCCCTCTAGGTGATTTAGACTACAACCTTTATAAACTTACAAGTGGTATCAGAGGGAGGTTGGTCAAGAAAGACATAACTGTTTGACCAGATCCTATAAAGGAATAGTCTAATCTCAATCCAATGGCCTCCTCTGGATTGAAGAAGGAAATGGGATCCATGAAGTTGCCCATATGCAACAAAGAAAACTTTGGCATATGGAAGCAAAGGATCAGACTGTTTATGGAAGCATCTGATCCAAGGATTTTCATTACAGTTGAGGAAGGACCTTTCATCTTTCAAACTTCCTCCACTATAGATCCAACAAGAAGAGTGGCCAAGACATTCAAAGACTTGACCACAGATGAACTTGAATTGTTCACCATGGACAAAAGAGCCCAGAACATCATAGTTAATGCTATTGATGATTCGACATTTCAAAACTTAGTACACTGCACTACTGCCAAGGAAATGTGGGACACTTTAGTAGTATATATGGAAGGGACAGCTGAAGTAAGGGATGATAGAAAGTCACTCCTTAACCAAGAGTATGAAGCCTTCAGGCAGCAGGGTCAGGAGAGCATTTACATGTGCTATGAGAGGTTCTTCAGAATAGTCAATGAGCTGAGAACCTATGAGATAGTGTTCACCAATTATGAGCTGAATGATAAGTTCCTCAGATCTTTAACAAGGGATTGGGACGCAAACATCTGTGCTATCAGGGAAGTGGCCAGGCTTGGTGAGACCCCCACTCACACATTGTTTGGAAAGCTTCTCTCTTATGAGATGCAGCTATCTGCAAGAAAGGAAGAGGACACCTCAACAAAGGCTCAGGCAAGGGAGAAATCAGTAGCTCTCAAAGCTGACAACTCCAAGATAAGCAAGGGTAGGATGGTGTCTCCTCCAAGGAGAAGTGCTGAATCTGAAACCAGCACCTCGGATAGCTCTTCCTCTGATGAAGAGTTTGCTGCCTTTTTAAGGCAATTCAAGAAGATGATGAAGAGGAAGCAATGGAAGAACACGCCTTCCTCCTCATATCACAACAAGGAGGACAACAAGGAGTCAAAGCATCACTCTAGGAATGACAGGTATGGCTCTAACTCTAAATTCAATTCCTCTAAAGTTGTTTGCTATTACTGCAGCAAGCCAGGGCATGTCATTGTTGACTGCCCAGTCAAGAGAAAAGAGAAGGATGAGAAGAAGGCTCATCAGCCAAGAGGCAAGAAAGGAGAATAAATCCTTTCTAGCTAAGAAGGAAAGAAGCTGGAGTGAATCAGACTCCAGCTCATCAGAATCTGAAAAGGAAGAAGCCCTTATTGGGCTGGTTGCTGTTGAAGAACCTGCAACTGGGAGAATTGCAATCAGGGCCCCTCTATGTCACTCTAAAAGTGATGATGAGGTGGATGAATATGTTAAAGAATATATTGGCCTAATGGCCTTAAAATCAAATGATGAAGAATGCTCTGTAGCCAGAGAAAGGATAAGAGCACCCTTGACTCTCACAGACTGTGACTCTGAGGATGAGGAAGTCTTTGGGTTGATGGCTCTATCAGATGAAGAAAATCATGATGAATCTCATCATGATCAGGTATGCATCACTCACACACCTTTACTACCTGCTTCAATTAAGAAAACTAAGATTGCATCAGATGATTACTCATCTTTTGAAGATGATGCAGAAGACTGCTCATCTTGCAACAATAAGAACCATGCTGATCTAATAGAACTGTACAACCCGATATTCTCCAGGCGAGGAGACAGGGTTTAGGAAGGCAACAGGATGAAGTAATAAGAGATGGAGGACTTAGGGCCAAGGACCTCGTGAGAGAGACCTTGGAGAAGTCCCTCTCGGAAAGCTCGCTGAGAGGCGAGCGAGAAGGGTCGGCGAGACAAACACTCGCAGGGAGTTTGAGGAAGTTTTCTGAGTTCGACCGAAGGAGTACTACGTTCGACGAACTCTCCCGTGTTCGTCGAGCTCACCTGACTCCGTCGAGCTCACCCCTGTTCGGCGAAATCATCAGAAGTCGACGAAGTGTTATATGCTCATTAAAGCCAAAGGGACGGTCCCGCCAAAGGAGTCGCGAGATCCAGACCTCGGCAGATATCCTCAACAGACTGGGTCAAGCGAGGGCTGACAAAACAATACCTCGCAGGCCGCTGGCATAAGGGACCTATGTTCAGTAAAGAGATGTTCAGCGAAATGTGTCCAATGCGCGGCAAAGTCAATAGGCGATCTCGCAGGAAGGCTCGCGAGTTTAGAGCATCGGCGTCCATCGAGCTCATTTCTGCGTTCGACGAATGTCGAACGGAGCTCAGCATTCATCGGACGGTGCCCGACGAACGTAATATATTCTATAGCAGCGCTCGACAAATTACAGCAGGGAAGCAGCGGTCGACGAACCGCCCGTCTCAGCGGACAGCGAACAGTTTAACGTTCTGTATTCGTCGAGCTCGTCTGTGATCGGCGAAGTGCCCTGCATTCGAAAAAAGGTGTGTTGAGCTCGACGAAGTCAGGAGGCGGTCTCGCAGGAAGGTTCGCGAGACCGGACCTCGGCAAATACCGCCAGAATGGGCCAGCGAGGTCCTCGCAGGGCGATCGCCTAGGAGAGGCATCGCGAGCAGGACTCTCGAGAAGGCCCGCGAGAGCTCAGGTTTTCTGTTCTCACAGTCCCTTGCCCATGGGTTGATAGGGCCAAATTACCCTTTTACCCTTGGTGGTCTGCCTTTAGCCTCTCCAAACAGCGGAGTTTGGTTGTTAGCAGACTCATTTGGGGTGCGGATAGTAAAATCAAAAGGCGGAATTCTGCTATTTGCAGGCCAGATCAGAAAACCTATAAATAAGACCTAAAGGGCACCTTTGGAGAGGACTTCACATCAGCTTCTCTCTCCTCAGGCTCTCCTTGGTTAGCATTTCCAGAGCTCTCCAAGGTGCCCGAGTCTCAACTGTGGCTTGGGAGGGGAAGCACTCAATGATCTTCCGGGTTAGTGGAGAGACCTCCTCCCTGTGACTAAGGTCTTAGTATTCTTCCTTGTCTTCAGTCTACCTTCTCCGAGGGATCAGTAAGGGATAGCTGGCCCTCATTTCGGTGAGGGCCCCGAGCTCCACAAGAGGCCGAGAAATCGGTTTTAACATTTTGGTGCGGTGAGCGTGGAGTGCGGCTGGTCCAAGAAATTTCCAAGGAGCAGATATGGCAGGAGGCGAGGATCAAGGCGAGGAGTTCAGCGAGTCACCGCAGGTGGTGACGCTGAGGATGTTCGCGGATTTCAGGAGGGAGGTGCTCGACACCTTCGGACTCACTGTCGCGGTGCTACGAAGTGAGTTCGCGACCCCAGCGCCTCAGGCGACCCTTCCTCCAGCAGCGGTTGGCGAGAATGCCCCGGGGGGAAGGTCCAGAGAGGAAGTTGCCGGAGGATCAGTGCAAGACCTGGAGGGGCGAGTGCTGTTCGCCAGCCCGGTGAGCTCTGTGCCGGCGAGCGCGACGCAGGCAAGCGCGCGCCCGGAGGATGCAACGATAGTGGGGGTGGTTTAGGCGAGCGTTGCTCTCACGAGCGCAGTCCCCGCCAGCCCAGGTAGGCGAGGGAGCTCAGGGGGGGGGGGAGCGAGAAGGGTTAGTAGGAGGGGGAAGTCCCTTCTGCGAGCTGGTGCTTTCCGCACCTGTCCCGGTAGGGTTCGGGGAGTGGGACAGGGTGTACTACAACGGCAGGGATGACCCTGTCCAACACCTCCAGTCTTTTGAGGACTCAGTCTCTATCAGGCCGATGTCAGATGCCTTCAAGTGTCGGCTCTTCGCCGTCACCTTCAAAGAGAAGGCCAGGGATTAGTTCCACCAACTCCCTCTTGGGTCAATCTACGCCTTTGAATACTTGCGCCGGAGCTTCCTTTTGTGATTCTCAACTTCAAAGAAAAGGAAGAAGGACGCCGAGTCTCTCTTCAAAGTGAAGCAGGAGCCCAAGGAGTCGTTGGCTCGCTACGCGGACCGGTTTCAAGAGGAGGTACTGATCACTCAGGAGATGCCTGGGTTTGCACTCCAACTCGCTTTCACCGTCGGGCTAAGGGAGAGTTTCTTCAAAATGGCTTTGAAGAGGAAAGCCTCCGTCTCTTACGAGGAGTTGATGGAGAGGGTGGCGGAAGAGATCGAGAGTGAGGAGGCCAACCCGGATCTCACCAAGAGGCTATCCAAGCTCAGTGAGCCAGAGGTTAGGCAGCAGGAAGTAAGGAGAAGGGAAGAGCCAAGGACCCCGGAGGGGGAGTGGAGGCAGCGTGCCGAAGGAATGCAAGGTCAGGGAATGGGTTACGGCCCAGGAAGGGGTAACTTCTATGGAGGTCAAGGAAGACCCCACCAGTTGGGATGGAGGCAGGGCCCGAGGCAGATGCCTCTCCCACCTCAGCAAGCCATGGCGATCGGACGAGGAAGAGGGGGAAGAGGAAGAAGAGAAGAGGCTAGAGAAGAAGCAGGAGCAGGGAGAAGGAGGAGGAATAGGATGGCGGAGGGCGAGACAGGGGAGGTGGCGTTGCCGTACTTTGATTTCCACGATGAGGAAGGTCACGCGACGGCCACCTGCCCAGAATTCCTGGAAACAAAAAGGGGTTGAGTGCCCGTGCCGAGACAACAACAACGAGTGAGAATCGAGGAGGTCGAACCTCGAGAGGATGAGGAGGAAAGGTGTGAAGACAGAGCTGATGTGGGGAGTAGAAGAGGGATCGGGGTGATCCATGGGGGGTAGGGGTGGAGGCAACCCGCAAGGCTAGCCTCCATACCATCTATCGGCGGAGCGTGGCCTCAACATCCACTGCTCCACCCCCAGTGGAGAAAATCACTTTCTCCCCAAAAGACATGCCAGGTCACGAAGACCTATTCTGCGATGCACTGGTCATCCAGACCGCCATCGAGAACTTCACCGTCTCGCGGATTCTAGTCGATAATGGGAGTTCGGTCAACGTCGTCTTCAAGAAGGCGTTTGACGAGATGAAGGTGGAGGCCAGGAGGGTGTTGGCCTTGGATGGTCCCCTATTCGGTTTTTCAGGAGAAAGGAAGGAGGTAGAGGGTGGAGTGGGGCTCCATGTGACCCTCGGAGGGCAGTCCCGGAATCGTCGCTTCGTGATAGTGGATGCCCCGAGCAGCTACAACGCCATCTTCGGATGACCTCTCATCAGCGCGTTTCGGTGCATCCCTTCTACCTTCCACCAGTGTCTCAAGTTCAACGCGGGTGGAATGCAGTTCCGGTCCGGGGAGACCCCAAAGTGGCGAGATAGTGCTATGTGATGGCTGTCAACACCATCACCTGGATGGGAGAAGCGGAGGAGTGGGATGAAGTGACGGAGGAAGCGGCGGAAGCTAGAGGCGAGGAGGAAGAAGAGGAGAGGATGGAGAAAGAAGAAGTTCATGCCCAGGAAGGGGTCGCTGAGAGGCCCAGGGCGGAGAAAGGAGGAAAAGAGGAGAAAGAAGAGGGTGCCCGAGAAGGAAGGGCGGAGGAGTTGATGATGGTGTGGGAGGAAGAGACGGAGGAGGAAACCCAAGCGCTCGCTTGCGGAGGGAAGAAGGAAAGTGCTTGGGGAGAGCAATCTAGGTTGGAGGCCGTAGAGGAGGTCGTGGAGCTTGAGGTCACCACTCAGCTTGGGGTGGTGGAGAAGGTCCGGATCAGCGGAGAGCTTAGTTCGGAGGAGCAGGCCAAGATCCGAGCCTGCGTGCAGAAGAATGTGGATGTCTTCGCTTGGAGCGCCGCGGAGATGCCTGGGATCGATGCTGATGTGGCTTGCCACCGCCTTAATCTCGACCCCGACACCCGCCCCATCTGTCAAAGAAAGAGGGCCACGGGGGACAAGCTGGAGGGACCCATCCGCGAGGAGGTGTAAAAGCTCCTACAAGCAGGTTTTGTGTCGGAGATCTAGTATCCAGGCTGAGTCTCCAATGTAGTCATGGTAAAGAAGGGGGAGGTAAGTGGCGCATGTGCATCGACTTTTCACTACTTAATAAATCATGCCCGAAAGATTGCTACCCCCTGCCTAGAATCGACGCGCTAGTTGACTCAGCCATCGGTTTTCCTGTAATGTCTTTCTTAGATGCTTTTTCAGGTTATCATCAAATCCGCATGCACCCCCCGGACATCAAAGATGTCTCCTTCATCACGGGGGACGGATGTTACTGTTATAAGATGATGCCCTTCGGGCTCAAGAATGCAGGTGCCATGTACCAGAGGATGATGGATTGGGTCTTTCGCGAACAGAAGGGAAGAAACTTAGATGTTTATGTTGATGATCTCATGGTAAAAATCCGGGACCTTGGGTCTCACCTCCGAGACCTTGAGGAGACGTTCGGGACCCTGCGGAAGTATAAGATGAAACTCAACCCCTTGAAGTGTGTCTTCGGGGCTGGCCGAGGGAAATTCCTAGGTCACTTGCTCACCCCAGCGGGGGTGGAGCCCAACCCGGACAAGGTTAAAGCGATAATAGAGTTGGGGTCGCCGAGAAACCCGAAGGAGGTTCAGAGCCTCACAGGGAAGCTGGCCGGACTCAGCAGGTTCCTCTCCAAGGAGGGAGGGAAGTGTGCACCCTTCTTCAAGGTACTAAGGGGCAACAAAAAATTCGAATGGACTCCGGAGTGTGAGGAGGCTTTTCAGGCTTTGAAAAAGCAACTCACCCAAACACCCATACTTCAAGGGCCGAGACCAGGAGAAGACCTATCCCTATACCTGGGAGTAGGATCTGAGGCAGTAAGTTCAGTACTGATCCGGGAGGAGGGAGTAAAGCAATTCCCTATCTACTATGTCAGCCGAGTGCTGAAGAAGGCGGAGCTCTGGTACCCAATTTTGGAGAAATTGGCTTTCGCATTGGTGGTGGCGGCTCGGAGGCTCCGGCCCTACTTTCAGGCACATTCAATCAAAGTAGTGATAGATCACCCGCTTCGCAAAGTAATGGAAGGGGTGGAACACTCGGGAAGATTGGCAAAGTGGTCCGTGGAGCTGAGCGAGTTCAATATTACATTCGTATCTAGGGCGTCGATCAAGGCCCAAGCAGTGGCAGACTTCATGGCTGACTACACAACCGAAGTGGGGGAATATGAACCGCCTCCCTCAGTGGCGTGGAAGATGTTGGTGGATGGTGCGTCAGGAAAGCACTCCTACAGAGGGGGAATCATCCTGGTAAGCCCTCAAGGTACAAAGATCGAACAAGCTTTGAGCATCCACTTCCCAATTACAAACAACCAAGCTGAGTACGAGGCAGTGATAGCGGGCCTTCGGCTGGCCCGGGAACTGGGAGTGCAAGATGTGGAGGTCTCGACGGACTCCATGGTGGTGGCATGCCAAGTCCGGGGAGAGTTTGAAGCGAAGGATCCGACTCTCCAGCGGTACCTGGAGAAGGTCAAGGGAGTCATCGGGCAATTTCGCACCTTCTCCGTCAAACACGTGCCGAGGGAGGAGAGCACCCCCGCAGAACTCCTAGCCAAGTTCGGTCCCCGAGCAGGGGGAACGGTTTCAGAACTCTTCCGACCCACCATCGATGAAGGAGAACTGATGGAGATAGATCAGTGGGCCTCGTGGATGGATCCTTTCATCACCTTCCAATCATCAGGAAAGTTCCCTGGAGGGGACATCGACAGACGGCGCTTCAGGTATAAGTCAGCATATTATTCCCTACATGCTGGAGGGCTGTATAGGAAGACGCTCTCGAGACTCCTGGCCCGTTGTTTCCCCGAAGAGGAGATTTCGAGAGTCCTGGAAGAAATCCACTCTGGGGAGTGTGGCAGTCACTCCGGGAGCCGAACCCTAGAGGGGAGAGTGTTGAGACAAGGCTACTTCTGGCCTACCCTCAGCAAAGACGCGACGGAGTTCGCAAGGAGGTGTTCAAAGTGCCAGCTCTACGCCCCGCTCCAACTCCTCCCAGCCCAGAGGCTCCGGACCATCACAACTCCCTGGCCTTTACCATATGGGGGTTGGACCTAGTTGGCCCTTTCCCTCAAGCTAGTGGCCAAAGAAGGTTCTTACTGGTCATGATCGATTACTTCTCCAAATGGGTAGAAGTGAAGGCGCTCGCCAAGGTAACATCTCAAGTTGTGAGGAATTTTGTGTGGGGAGAAATAATTTGCACGCACGGCCTCCCCCTGGCTATAGTGACGGACAATGGACCACAATTTGCTAGCGGGGAATTTGTTAGCTTCTGCACCCAGCTTGGCATCAACCTCAGGTTCACATCGGTTCACCACCCGAGAAGCAACGACCAAGTGGAGGAGGAAAACAAAGTAATTGTTGACCTACTGAAGAAGAAGGTGGAGAACCTCCGGGGGAACTGGGTGGAGCAGCTACCATCCGTTCTCTGGGCCCTAAGGACCACCCCAAACACCGCCACCGGAGAGACCCTGTTCAAACTTTCTCATGGGTCCGAAGCAGTCCTTCCCATATAGTTCGAAGTAAAGACCCCCAGGGTGATCGCCGCAGGTGAGGGGGACGAAGAGTGGTTAGTGGCTAATGAGGAGGAACAAAGGCTATCCTTGGACCTGGTGGAAGAACTCCGGGACCAGGACACCATCAGGCAGGAGGAAATCAAGCGACGAATGGCCCGATATTTTGACAAGCACATCCGAGTAAACACTTTCAGAATGGAGATCTGGTCTTGAAGAAGGTCGACACGGCCGGAAGAGGGGCCGCGGTGGGTAAGCTCAACCCCAACTGGGAGGGTCCATATATTGTAAGCAAAGTACTCAAGTCGGGGGGGGGGGGGGGGGGGGGTATCACCTCCGAGATGTGGATGGGGTACCTCTCGGCCGAGCCAGAAGTGGAGACGATTTGAAGCGATTCTACCCTTGAAGGTTTTATTATGATATTAGTTGAATATTTTACTTCTTCACTTGATAGTTATAGCTGTTATGCGAGGGCAAGCAAGGTGACAAGTATTGGTGCTGGAATGCCCCAGATCGATTCCGCTCCAAGGCTCTCACTAGACGGGGGGTTTCAGGTTGATCTCTGGAGAGTCTGGCAAGGTGACAAGTATTGGTGCTGGAATGCCCCAGATCGATTCCGCTCCCGGGCTCTCACTAGACAGGGGGTTTCAGGTTGATCTCTGGAGAGGCTGGCAAGGTGACAAGTATTGATGCTGGAATGCCCCAGATCGATTCCGCTCCCGGGATCTCACTAGACGGGGGGTTTCAGGTTGATCTCTGGAGAGGCTGGCAAGGTGACAAGTATTGGTGCTGGAATGCCCCAGATTGATTCTGCTCCCGGGCTCTCACTAGACGGGGGGTTTCAGGTTGATCTCTGGAGAGGCTGGCAAGGTGACAAGTATTGATGCTGGAATGCCCCAGATCGATTCTGCTCCCGGGCTCTCACTAGACGGGGGGTTTCAGGTTGATCTCTGGAGAGGCTGGCAAAAGTTACAAGTATTGGTGCTGGAATGCCCCAAATCGATTCCGCTCCCGGGCTCTCACTAGACGGGGGGTTTCAGGTTGATCTCTGGAGAGGCTGGCAAGGTGACCAGTATTGGTGCGGGAATGCCCCAAATCGATTCCGCTCCCGGGCTCTCACTAGACGGGGGGTTTCAGGTTGATCTATGGAGAGGCTGGCAAGGTGATAAGTATTGATGCTGGAATGCCCCAGATCAATTCCGCTCCCGGGCTCTCACTAGACGGGGGGTTTCAGGTTGATCTCTGGAGAGGTTGGCAAGGTGACAAGTATTGGTGCTGGAATGCCCCAGATCGATTCCGCTCCCGGGCTCTCACTAGACGAGGTGTTTTAGGTTAATCTCTGGAGAGGCTGGCAAGGTGACAAGTATTGGTGCTGGAATGCCCCAGATCGATTCCGCTCCCGGGCTCTCACTAGACGAGGGGTTTCAGGTTGATCTCTGGAGAGGCTGGCAAGGTGACAAGTATTGGTGCTGGAATGCCCCAGATTGATTCCGCTCCCGGGCTCTCACTAGACGTGGGTTTCAGGTTGATCTCTGGAGAGGCTGGCAAGGTGACAAGTATTGGTGCTGGAATGCCCCGGATTGATTCCGCTCCCGGGCTCTCACTAGACGGGGGGTTTCAGGTTGATCTCTGGAGAGGCTGGCAAGGTGACAAGTATTGGTGCTGGAATGCCCCAGATCGATTCCGCTCCCGGGCTCTCACTAGACGGGGGGTTTCAGGTTGATCTCTGGAGAGGCTGGCAAGGTGACGAGTATCGATACTGGAATGTCTCAGAACAATTCCGCTCCCAGGCTCTCACTAAACGGGAGGTGCAGGTTGATCTCTGGGGAAGTAGGCGAGGAGATGAGTTCTTCATAAGGTCAGGTTGATAAGCCTCAGGATTGGCGAGCCTTCGGCGCTGACCCGGGCCTTCTCGCTCGACGATAAGAAAGATGCCGCACGATAGTATATGAGTGACGAGAATCAACCCTAAGCACTCTGGGGCATCCGGTGCTCGGCAGAGAGGTCTCGCCGAGAAGGAAAGTACCTTGCAAAACCTAGAGGAAAACGCATACCTAAAGGGTAATAATCCTAAAGCGAAGGGTGAAAGGCCAGAGCAGCCAAAAACGTCCTATGCCTATCTATTCGACAACATCATGTGCGAGGACGAATATCGCGAGAATAACCTTCGCAAAGACAAATATCGAGGCATGCGAGAATGAGATATCAACATGAGAGACAGTATAGCGAGCACAGTACAAGGCCAAAAACATGCATCTATGCATTTCACGGTTTGATTTACATGAGGCGGCGATCTCGCCAGCCCAAAACGAAAAAAGAAATAAAACCAAAAAATTAGAAGTATCAGGGATCACTCACAGGCCCTTCCTCGTCATCGCTGCTCTTCACTGGCGGGAGCGGGATGAAAAGCTCCGGGACGATGACTTCCAGAGTCATGTCGGCCTCGTCGGCGGCTAGGAGGTCGGCCGCCTTCATCGACTGGAAGATATAGCGAGCTGACTCGGTGGACTCCTCGTGGATTTCCTCGTCTCGTGCTCGCCGCTCTTCCTTCAAACGGCGGGGAGAAGGGGGAACGACGGCACGGGCGAGCTCGCAATTTAGAGCCTTTAGCCCGGCCACCTCGCTCTCCAGGTCCTGGATGCGAGCGTCGGCTCTTCTGGCGGCCTCGACATCCTGCAAGTAGGATAAATTGAGGGAGCGAAATGGCCGAAGGAGAGGAGGGTGACGAGATCTAGGTAACTCACCACACTACCCTCTACGGCGAGCAGCTTCTCCTTCAGCTGCACGTTCTCGACAAGAAGCCCCTGATAGGACCTCGCGAGCTCCACGTTCTGAAGCTCCAGTTGCAAGCAGCGCCTCCCCGTCATGTGGGCAAGCTCGGCAGAGCGCAACTGAGACCTCGCACTCTCGAAAGCGAGAGTCTTCGCAGACTCGTCTTTGTAAGCCCCGCATCCTCGCGTCCATAGAGGACGAATGAGAAATCAAAGGCGTGACAGCTGACGGTCTCCTTCTCCACCCAGGTAGGGAGGATGGTGGAGATGTCTGCCCGGTTCGTCTCCGGCTTCCAATTCACCAAGAGCTCGCCGATTTCATCCCGGCGCCTCTGGCCGAGACCGAAGTTATAGTGGTTGACGGGGATGGGCGGAGCGGAGGTTCTGGCAGCCTCTTGGCTGGGCTCATTGTCCTCACCTCCCGCGGAGAGGCCGGTAAGGTCTAACTCATTGAAAGCGGACTCGCCAGGCTCCTTCCCCTTCGAGGAGGCGAGCGAGACCCGGCTCTTCTTTTTCTTTTTCTTCGGCGGGGATTTTGGGGGAAGGCCGCAGCTACTAGAAGCCCCCGATCTCTTGCGAGAGGATGGCTCACCTAGTGTGATGGCGCCTCGGCAAGCCTCCGCCCCCATGGTCGCGAGAGCAAGGGTAGCGTCGGTCTTCCGATTGCTCGCGTAGGGGGGATGGATGGGGAGATCTCGTTCGCCTAAAAAAGTGTTGAAACTTCAATAAATACGGAGTTACTGGGAATGGCAATAGTTATTGAGCAAGATTTTTACCTTCCCCAGCGAGCACTGGAAGCAGCGAGTCGAGGTTGCGGAGGAGATGAACAACCTCAATGTTCTTCTTACAGAAGAACTGATAAAGGACGACGTCATGTCCTCCGAGGGCAGTGGGCCGATAGGTGGTCTCGCCGTGCTGGACTGGAGAGATCGGGATATTACCGAAGTTCCCCTTGACGAGGAGGAACTTATGGGCCCAGAAGTGGGACTTGTTGACGGTCTCGTCGACTTTAGGACCCGAGCCCACGAAGTAGGCGGCCCCGTCCTTATAGGCGCGGAAGGAGAACAGCTTCTGAAAAACCGGAAGGCTGAACTCGATGCGCTCCTCGCGCAGGTAGCACGCGAAAGCTATGATCATCGCCATGGCATTAGGGGTAAGCTGACCCGGAACAAGGCCGTAACGCTTGAGCACCTGGCGAGCAACAAGAAAACTAGGATTAGTTTATATAATGAGCGAGACTTGACCTGCAGAGAATAAGAAATGAGAGAGAGCGATTATTACCTGGCGAACTTCCGGCCACAGGGGAAGACCAAGCCGACCGAGAAATGAGCGGTCGGGATGGCTAGCTCGTCGACAAGTGGCGCGTTGATCTCGTCGTTCTCTTTAGGACGGCGCACCGCGAACGGAGGGGTGACGTAGTCGGCGACCACGGTGAAGTATTCTTCGTCTGTCCGGTTGCAATGAAAGAAGCTATGCTCGGCGAAAGCCTTAGCAATCTTTCGCCGACCCTCTGACTCATTAGCATCGCCGCCCATTTCGAAAACCTGCGAGAAAGGAAGTAGAATGAGAACGGGAAGGAGCGAGAGCTCTGAAGCAGAGGAGGAAGAAGGTTGACAGTAAATGCAGTGGTTGACTCAGCTATGACAACCTATTTATAGCAAAAGTAAAAGGGTGGGAAGAAGCCCAAGAGCCGGTGAGCGCGGTTAGCCAAAACATCACATCACGACCGCGGGAGAGAAAGGCCCGCGAGGTTAGTACAAGCAACATCTTCGCGAGAACAGCACAAATAGGTATAATGGCATAAAAAGGGGGGGGGGGGGGGAGGCCGCCGCGAGATACATTTAGCGAGAACGGAGGCTCCCCGCGAACACAACATAGCATGAAAATGAAACGGACCTATTTGTGGCGAGCGAGAACTAATAAAAAGCTAGTAATAATTATTATCAGACGAAATAAAGCTAATATATGAGTTGCAAGCCATTGCGAGATTGTCCAGAATAGCGGCACTCATTAACAGGTAATAAGAGTTCGCGACAACGAAGAAGTTAGCGAGAATCATGGGGCAACCACTTCCACCTACCCCCACCCAGGGACCCGGACCGCGGCGGTACCCTAGAAATATAGTAATCCTCGGTCGTGCGGCCCTCCCGGTCCATGAGGAAGGCGTAATCCCTCATCCTCGCTATATGCACCTCCAGCGTCGTGACGTTCTCATCGTGATCACGTTATCTCGCGGCTCGGAGCCTCGCACACTCTTCCATCAATACAGCATGCCTATCCTCGGCGGACTCTCTGTCCCGTCTCGGCTGCATGTTGAGGTCCATCAGCATCCGACCATGTTTTCTAAGCAACTCTGCGGCTCGTTGTTTCATCATCTCAGGATCTCGCGGATCCCCTAAGAAGTCTTCCACTTCGTCGGGAAGGGGGGACATCTCGTCTCCGCCCAACTCGGAATCGGTAGGAGGATTTTCGGAATGCTCTGCGTAACATTACGAAAAGGTTAGATAGCGCGCTTGAGTTCGCGCAGGGCAGGGGGCCGTCGGAATGCTTACCCAGAGGGGGGGCGAGAAGTCCCAGGGCGACCTTGGAAGACATTACCATAGTGGGGGTAGAGAGATTTACCCAGACCAGGAGGGTAGGCTGCTCTGTTGGTCGGAGGGATCTTTGGCGGTACAGTGCCGTCGGTCTCCTCGCACGTCAGAAGTCGGAGCCCTGGCCTATCTATAGTTTTGTCAGGAGGAGGCGGAGATGGAGGCTGCAATGCCTGACGAGCCGGAGACTCTCGGGGCGAGACTGTAAGAAGCAGGGAATGGAGGTCAGATCGTTAACAAAGGGAGGGTTGGCATGCGAGATTAAGGGCGTACCTGCGACATTTTTCCCAGCAAGGTTTGTATCCGTCGGAGGACTTTTGCGAGACCCACCAGCAGGTCGCCAGCGTCCTCGTTCGGCAAAGCATCCAGCGAGTAGGCGTGAATCACAGGCAAACTTATTTTACTTAAGCTAGAGGGATAGCTCGTACCTTCTCGTAGGGACGGCTATCCGGGGAGGAGTCCAGCAGCACGGAGCCATCCCCGGTCCGGCAAACTGCCTTCGCCTTCTTAGTCTTCGACGACTGAGCGGGAGGCGACCGATTCATCCAGGCGGGGACCTTGGTCGTGGAGGGTAGCCCGCCGGCTCTCACAGCCCTCAGGCGAGCCTCAGCTTCTTCGGAAAGCGGCATCTCCTGGCAGCTACAGTACGGGGCAAAAAGAAGGAAAAGGAAGTGGCGGCGCACGCCACTAAGGACTCGGGACAATATTTATAGCCCTTAGGGTGGGCCCTACCAAAGATTCCTGACAGATCATCAGGGGGCTGGCGAATACCAGGGGTTGGATGTTTCTTCGCGAGCCTAAATTGCCTCGCGAAGAGCGGGGATTGTGTACAACCCCGATATTCGCCAGGCGAGGAGACACGGTTTAGGAAGGCAATAGGATGAAGTAATAAGAGATGGAGGCCTCAGGGCCAAGGACCTCGTGAGAGAGACCTTGGAGAAGTCCCTCTCGGAAAGCACGCTGAGAGGCGAGCGAGAAGGATCGGCGAGACAAATGCTCGCAGGGAGTTCGAGGAAGTTTTCTGAGTTCGACGGAAGGAGTACTGCATTCGACGAACTCTCCCGTGTTCGTCGAGCTCACCTGACTCCGTCAAGATCACCCCTGTTCGGCGAAATCGTCAGAAGTCGACGAAGTGTTCTATGCTCATTAAATCCAAAGGGACGGTCCCGCAAAAGGAGTCACGAGATCCAGACCTCGGCAGATATCCTCAACAGACTGGGCCAAGCGAGGGCTGACAAACCAATACCTCGCAGGCCGCTGGCAGAAGGGACCTATGTTCAGTAAAGAGATGTTCAGCGAAATGTGTCCAATGCACGACCAAGTCAATAGGCGATCTCGCAGGAAGGCTCGCGAGTTTAGAGCCTCGGCGTCCAGTGAGCTCATTTCTGCGTTCGACGAATGTCGAACGGAGCTCAGCATTCGTTGGACAGCGCCCAACGAACAGAATATATTCTATAGCAGCGCTCGACAAATTACAACTGGGAAGCAGCGGTCGATGAACTGCCCATCTCAGCCGACAGCGAACAGTTTAACGTTCTGCATTCGTCGAGCTCGTCTGTGATCGGCGAAGTGCCCTGCGTTCGACAAACGGTGTGTTGAGCTCGACAAAATCAGGAGGCGGTCTCGCAGGAAGGTTCGCGAGACCGGATCTCGGCAAATACTGCCAGAATGGGCCAGCGAGGTCCTCGCAGGGCGATCGCCTAGGAGAGGCATCGCGAGCAGGACTCTCGAGAAGGCCCACGAGAGCTCAGGTTTACTGTTCTCGCAGTCCCTTGCCCATGGGTTGATAGGGCCAAATTACCCTTTTACCCTTGGTGGTCTGCCTTTAGCCTCTCCAAACAGCGGAGTTTGGCTGTTAGCAGACCCATTTGGGGTGTGGATAGTAAAATCAAAAGGCGGAATCCTGCTATTTGTAGGGCAGATCAGAAAACCTATAAATAAGACCTAAAGGGCACCTTTGGAGAGGACTTCACTTCAGCTTCTCTCTCCTCAGGCTCTCCTTCGTTAGCATTTCCAGAGCTCTCCAAGGTGCCCGAGTCTCAGCTGTGGCTTGGGAGGGGAAGCGCTCAACGATCTTCCAGGTTAGTGGAGGGACCTCCTCGCTGTGACTAAGGTCTTAGTCTTCTTCCTTTTCTTCAGTCTACCTTCTCCGAGGGATCAGTAAGGGCCCCGAGCTCCACAAGAGGCCGAGAAATCGGTTTCAACAAGAACAGTTTGGTGATCTCTTGGCTGCTCTGAGAAAGAGCAAGAAGCTTGTTAGAAAGCAAGCTAAGGAGCTAGAATCACTCAGACCCATTAAGGCTGAGATGAATGAGGAAATGAGCATGTCCCACAATGAGGGCACCAATTCCTATGAGCTCAAGAAAATCATAGGCAAGCTTCATGATGAAAGAAACCAAAGGGAAGAACTCATTAGGAAGCTTGAGAATGATCTTCTTAAAGAAAGAAGCTTAGTGGCTCATTTCTCTAAGCCCAAAACTATTCTGCACATCATTGACACCTTCTCCTCCTATGGAAATAGGAGGGGATTGGGTTACAATGAAGGGGCATTAGATGCTGGGAATGGAGAAAAGGGAAAAACTAAAGCTGAGCCTCATACCACCTTTCAGAAGGTAGTACTTCCCTCTAACAAGCATGACCAGGACAGTGTCCATGGTCATTGGATGAAAGGAAGCTCCAATAGCTTGGGAAATGCTCCTAACTTTGGGAGGAGAAAGGGCATAGGGATGAGTGCATTGAAGGCTCCCCATGAGGAAATCCAAATGGCCCATCATGGACCATTTGTGTTTGGTGCCTCAGCCCCACCTTCAAGGATAAAAGAGCAACACCTTCCCATTCTCCTTCAGATAAGAAGTAGGCTAGTAGCACCAGTATAATCAACTCTCACTTGATCATATTTGATGCCATCAACACCATGTCAGCTACCAAGCTGACATCTGTTGCTGACAAACAGATAAAGTCAAGAAGAAATAATTATACTAGAGTAGCTAGTCAGCTCTTGGCTGAGAGAGATAGTAAGAATGTTGCTGCCTTCTCTACTGAACATAGGCATTGTGATTCTCCACTCACCTCAAAAAGAGTTCAGAAAAGAAGGTACAACATCCATGAATGTTGGTGCTCTGGCAAAGTGGGGTACTTTGCCATTGACTGTTGGCACAACCCCAGTGTGCCTAGTGCAAAGGAGAGACCTCTTGGAAGGGCTGAGGTGAGTAGAAGAATTCCTTATTATACTCACAAGAACCTAGGACCCAAGTCACCTTGGGTTCCTAAGGAATATTAAATATGTTTTGCAGGGAAGTCCATTTAGCCAATAAAAAGCAAACAAGGCTAATGGACAATAAGTGCTCCAGGCTCAACTCTGGACTAAGAAAAACCTCACCACATGCCAAGATGCACTGGTCAAGGGGGAGCTAAAAGATAGTTCTAGTACCAGCCTCAATCAAATTTGGTACCTGGACAATGGGTGCTCAAGGCACATGACAGGAAGGAGGTTGACATCATGGTGCAGCAATAAGCAGACCAGTGTGGCCATATCCACAGCTGAGTTAGAGTACATTGCTGCAGGAAGTTGTTGTGCACAACCATTGTGAATTCAACATCAATTATAGGACTACATCCTCAAGGTAAGTAACTCTCCTCCTTATTGATTTTAAAGAAGGATGATCAGCTTAATCAGAACAATCTGTTTCAGCTGAGCTTCAGGTTGCTCTTAGAAAGCTGGGAAAAATCTGTGTTCGACGAACTCTTGCATGGGTTCGACGAACGTCGAGTTTGAGTTCGACGAACTCAGGTCTGAGTTCGCCGAACTCAACATTATGATGTAGTTCAGATGAACTAACCTTGTGTTCGACGAACTCCAGTCTGAGTTCGATGAACTAAGCTCTGAGTTCAACGAACTCGGCCATGATGTCATTTTATTTACCCTTCAATCATATGTTCAATACAAATGCTCTAAGTGAGGGGGAACTAGAAAAGGTTATTCAAAATGAACAAGAACACCTAATAAAGCTAATAGTACTCACATTGAGGGGGAGCAAGTTCCTGCTCAGGATGAGGGGAGATGGCCAATGCTGCCTCCCAATCCCAAGGGGGAAAAATAGTTGAAGAAATCAGAAAGGGGGAGATGGCCAATGCTAAGACCAACTCAGAGTCAGCTTTGAGTACAAGGATTTTCCTCTGAGTTAGTCAAAGCTTAATATAAACTATCATGAGTTTTAGTAGAATGCTTAAACAATCTTATCTTCTAGAAGCACGTTATCATGAATGATATATATAATGCTTAAACAATCTTATCTTCTAGAAGCAATGTTATCATTAATGTTATATAGATCATTTTCATGATTGTTTTTTGTTGGCTATGTACCTTAGCATTGGGAAGGTTCTGCCTTCTTCAAATAGGGGGAGATTGTTGGGAATATTGCCCTCAATATTCCTTTGATTTGAAGAGGCATCACTCACAATTCTAAGTACAAGATGTATTTGATAACGCCACACTTTTGTAAGATGTACAGGCTCAGGTAACTCAAGAGAATGGGCCAATCATGTCCTTAGATCATGAGAAATCATCTCCTAAGAGATGAAGATTTGTCTCAGCTGAACCGCTGAGACGAGGTTAGGAGCCGCTGAGAAGGCCTTTGGACAAGATGAGCTGTAGATAAAAGAAACCGATGAGACAGCTGTCTGTTTCAGCGGATTCGGGCAAGAGTTCGTCGAACGCAGAACTCAGTTCGTCGAACGCAGAGATGGGACAGAAGCAAGCGCTGAGACTTGGCTTGTTCGTCGAACGCAGAAGTCAGTTTGTCGAACGCAGAGATGGGACAGAAGCAAGCGCTGAGACTTGGCGTGTTCGTCGAACGAAGAATGAAGTTCGTCGAACGAAGAATGTTGTTCGTTGAACGCAGGAACTTCTCTGCAGATCGACGAAATCCGCTAAGAAGAGGAAGCCATCTCAGCCCAACCGCTGAGACAGTTCAAACGTGAAATGGTGAGTTCTGCCTGTGGTGCAAGCTGCAGAAAGGCATTGTGGGGTCCACCAATCTCTCCCAGATCTTCCAGAAGGACGGCTGAGAGCCGTTCAAGATCAAGGGTGTATAAAAGAAAGAGTTAGGGCACTTTTGAAGATAAGGCCGAGTGCTAACATCTTCACTATTACATTGACGGCCCAGTTCTCGTCTTTCTCCTCCCACTCACTGAACAAGGAAGAAGAAACTGAGAGATAAAGATAGCTCCTCTACAAGAAGGAGCAAGGTGATCTTCCATCCTTCAACTGAAGAGGAAGATCAGGTTGTAGCTGCCATTATCATCTCCAGCTACAAGAAAGTACAAGTTGTGCAGTCTGCTGTAGTAAGTTCAAATACTCTTTTACTGTAGGGCTGTTTAGCCTGAGTTGTAGGGCTTTATTGCCTGAGCTATAGGAGGAGGATTCCTCTAAGGTAGGACCTGTAAGGGGTCTGAGTTGTAGGAGGTGGATTTCTTTGAGGTAGGGTTGTTAGGCCTGAGATTGTAGGACCTGCTGAGGTCTGAGTTGTAAGATCAGTGGCTGATCTGAGGTAGGGCTGCTGAGCCTGAGGTAGGGTTTGGGAAAACCTGAGAGATCCTGAGGGATCTGTGTTGTAAGCTCTTGGAGCCGAGATTGGAGGAGTTGGCCCTATCTAACACACTGTTAGAAGGTGAAGGTTGAAAGTGGACTACCCATAGACACATTATCTTGGAGAACCACTATAAATTGCTGTGTGTTTTCTGTGTGCTTGATTATTTGCTAATACTAAACCAGAAAATAGCTAGGCTAATTAGAGGAAAATAAAAGAAACCTATTCACCCCCCCCCCCCCCTCTAGGTGATTTAGACTATAACCTTTATAAACGTACAAGGGTAATCTGGTCATTAGATGTCTTTGGATGCCACACTCAACATAGGGTGTCAGGACCAGATCAAGGGAAGCAAAATTGGGCTAAGTTAACATTTGCGTCAAATAGAATTCGATGCAACATCGAGTCCATATTGACACTGCTCTGACTAGAAGTTCAAGTGATTCAACCCTTCTGTCGAAGTAACTCAAGTCGACATTACATCGAATAAATATCGACGCAGAGGACAAGGACTTGCCGAAGTAACTAGAGAAGTTGATGCAGCTTCTACTTCAACTCGACGCAGAAGAGGATATCTGTCGAAGCCATCTAAATTCGATGTAACGTCGACTTCATCTCGACGCAGAAGATGACAATCAGAGCCAGGCAGATCAACTCGACGTACACATCGATAAGATGTCGACGCAATGTCGACTATCAGAGTTCAATTAGAGCAGAGTATAAGAGAGGAAATGAATTCAACGCTACGTCGAATACAATATGTAAAAGTATATCTTTTCAGCTGTCTCTCTGATCCTTCTTTCATGGCCCACATCCTTCAAGACCGTTCCCTAACGGCTTAATAATTGCCTGAAATAGAAAGGAGCATTAAAGAAGGAGACAAAAAGGTTTCTTGGGACCATATTCCTTGTAGGTGGACTGGCCGAGAATTAAAGAGGAAAGAAAGAGAATGTCATTGGTAGATTACCTTTTTAGGGCATACCAGAAAGGGAAAGATTTTTGAAATTGAATAGAGAGAATAAAAGGAGAAGAGAAGACAGAAACAAACAGGGCATTAATGACAATCAGCCGTCTTCCTTCTTGCTAGGGCTTCCTCTTCTTCTTCCTCTCTCTTTGGAAACCTAACACAGAAATGAGAAAAGAAAAGAAAGCTCTGTTGTTCTTCATCTAATAGAACAGAGGATCTGAAAGCTGTCCTTCATCACAATCTCTTAGCAGCCAGATCTCAATCAGCAGAAGTAGAAAGGATTTGACATACAAAGAACCTGCAATTCATCACTATCTAAAGTAGGGGTTGTTCTTCATACAGTCTTCTCAAGAATTCTGAGAACAGAATTCCTACAACTTTCTTCCTTCTCCTTCTTTCTCATTCTGTAAAAGAGTTTTATTAATCCCTCTTCAAAGGATTTAGTGGTTCAAGATCTCCTTATCAAAATATATGGTGGTTCAAGATCTCCTTATCAAAAGATCTGGTGGTTCATGATCTCCTTGTCAAAAGATCAGTGGTTCTAAGAGTCTCCTTATCAAAAGACTCAGACACTGCTGGTGCATTCCTACCAGTGGTAGAAGAGAGGAATACCTACATTTTGGGGAACCATTATAAAATTCTGTGTTTGTGTTGTGCATTTCTGTGTTGTCCCATTTTCTTTACTTCAGCATTTCATTTCATGCACTGTTATTATTCTGCCTGAGTATTGTTGAGCATAAATCCTTAGTTAAGTTTATTGTGTTGGATCGGTAGGCGCTCTTAGAGGGGGGTGAATAAGAGTTTTACAAACTTATATTATAATTTGAAATACTTGTTTATGATAAGAGATCAAAATAGTGATTTTGATGAAGAAGAGCCAGTGCATTGATGAAGAAATTGTGCTTGCTTTCGTCAAGTGGCTTAGTGAATATGTCAGCCCAATGATTATCAGTGGAAATGTATTGAAGATTGATCTTACCCTTCTCTATATTATCACTGAGAAAGTGGTGTCTTATCTCTATGTGCTAAGTTCTACAGTGGAGAACAAGATTGGAAGCTATAGAAAGCACTAGAATTGTCACAGAATATTGTGGAGTTCTCAAGAATAAATTTGTAATCTAACAACTGATTCTGCATCCACAATATTTGTGAACAGCAGCTTCCTGCAGCTATATTCTCAGCTTCAGCTGTAGAAGTGGAGACTTAGGTTTGCTTTTTGCTAAACTAGGAAATCAATCTAGCACCCATGAATTGACAAGTTCCTAGGGTGCTCTTTCTATCAAGCCTACATCCAGCATAATTTGCATCTGAATAGCCTACTAAATAAAATCTAGATTCTGTGGGATACCATAAGCCAACTTTAGGTGTACCCTTTAGATATTTGAGAATTTTTTTTACAGAACTCATGTGAGATTCCTGGGGGTCAACCTGAAATCTAGCACATATAGAAGTAGCAAATATGATATCTGGCCTACTAGTTGTAAGATTGAGGAGTGATCCAATGGCTGCTCTGTAAGTCTTCTGATCAAAATGACTTACCTTTTTCATATCTATCAAGTACAGTATTGGTAGACATTGGTGTTTTCATGACAGAGACATTTTTCATCTCAAATCTCTTGATAAGCTCTTTGGTATACTTGGATTTGGATATGAAAATGTCATCTGCAGTTTGCGTTACTTGGATACAAAGAAAGTATGATAGTTCTCCCCCATGCTACTCATTCCAAACTTAGATTGCATTAGGTCAACAAACCTTTTGCAAAGTCTTTGGTTTGTTGAGCCAAATATTATATCATCTAAATATATATGTACTAAGAGTAGCTGATTTTTATGTGCTCTGGTGAAAATCGTTTTATCCACCTTACCTCTTACCAAAGAGTGTTCTAGAAGAAAATGTGAATAAGATCTCATACCAAGCTCATGGAGCGTGCTTGACACTATATAATGCTTTATCTAATCTATAAACAAAGGAAGGATGAGATGGATTGATAAAATTGGGGGTTGCTCCACATATACTTCTTCCTAAAGAGTTCCATTTAGGAAAACACTCTTCACATCCATCTGATATACCTTTATCTTCATATGGGTAGCATAGGCAAGAAAAATCTGGATTGCTTCCAGTTTAGCCACTGGAGCAAATTTCTGATTGTAGTCAATTCCCTCTTCTTGTCTATTCCTTAAGCAACAAGTCTAGCTTTGTTTCTTACTATGACTCCATTTGTGTCCATCTTGTTTTTATATGCCCATTTTGTTCAAATGATTGGGTAATTTCTTAGTATTTCAACTAGAGTCCAGATTTTGTTTCTTTCAAACTGTGCAAGCTCCTCTTACATGGCAGTTATCCAGTGAGGATCATTATCTGCTTCTTCAAACTTCTTTGACTCATATTGAGAGAGAAAGCACTATAACATAGTCTCATTTGTAATTTGATTTCTTGTCTTCACACCCACCGTCACATCTCCTATAACTTGAGATGGAGGGTGATAGTTCTTGCTGAACTGTTGAGTGGATTCACATCCTCATGGATTTCCACTTCTTTATTGGCAGTGAGAGCACCATTTTCTTCCTGTAGAATAATCTCTGTTTCTGGTAGAGCAGGTGCTTTATTGACATCATCCTCTACAACAGAGTCTTCATCTGATTCATTGTCATCTGCAGTAGAGTCAGTTTGCTATTTTCATGATGCTGAGCCTTTCAACTTGATCTACAAACTGATCTTCTTCCTGCAATGTAACATTGGTAGAAGTTTCCTTCCCCTTGGAGAACATGTTAGTCTCATCAAACACCACATGCATTAACTCCTCAATTTTGAGAGAGCTCTTATTACAACACCTATATGCCTTGCTTGATGAGAAGTATCCCAAGAATATCCCAGCATCATTCTTCTTGTCAAATTTGGCAAGTTGGCTTTTTCCATTATTCAGAATGAAGCAAGTACACCCAAAAATCCTAAAGCATGTGACTATAAGTGTCTTTCCTTTCAATAACTCATAAGGAGTCTTTAACTTAGTTTTATGGATGAGACTTCTATTCAGAACATAATTGAATGTATTCACTGGCTCAGCCCAAAAAGACTTTGGCAAATTGGATTCAGCCAATAATGTCCTTCCTGATTCAATTAGAGTTCTATTTTCCTTTCAACCACCCCATTTTGATGGGGGGGGGGGTTCTAAGAGTTGAAAAGCTTTGTCTTATCCCTTCATCCTCACCGAATATATAAATTAACTGATTTTCAAACTCAGTACCATGATCACTCCTGATCATGGCAACCTGAGTATTGAATTCAGATTGAATCTGTCTAATGAATCTTGAGAGGATCTTGAAGGTTTTTGACTTAGCTTTTAGAAAGAACACTCTGTTGAATCTAAAAAAAGTCATCCACAATAACTAATGTATAAGACTTGCCTGCTAAGCTTCGAGTGGAGATATGACCAAATAGACCCATGTGCAACAGATAGAGTGTTTTAGGTGAATTATTCTTACCAATTGGTTTGAATGAAAATTTGGTTTGTTTTCCTAGTTGGCAGGCTCTACAAGGATGGTCTTTCTTAAACTTACCATTTGGTAAGCCTCTTACTAGGTTATGCTTGGATAGCTTAGCTATTATTTTAAAATTTAAATGACTAAGTCTCATATGCCATAATTCATTATTCTTGTGGTTGGAATTAAACAAACAAACTTCAGATTTAGTGTAATCAAAGTCTACTACATATACCTTACCTTTCCTAAGTCTTGTCAATACCATTTGGTTAGTTACTGAGCTAACAATATGACATACAAACATAGTGAATACAAGTTTGTATTCACCATCACATAATTGACTAATACTGATTAGGTTATGTTGAAGACCTTCAACATAAGCTACCTTGGAAAAGGAGATTTCTCTAATTCTGAGCACACCATATCCTTTAGTCCGTCTAGAATGAGAGTTACCAAAAATTACCTTAAGGCCTTCCTTAGCCATGTAGTTTTCCAGCACATCCTTTGCTCTAGTCATATGCATGGAGCATCTACTGTCCAGGTACCACTACTGGTTTGTGGTAGAACAGTCTCCTTTCTGCACAAAAAAGTTCAACATTAGTATGGACCCTCACTGGTTGTGGTCCCTTTCTTCTACCATCATAAGGAGTTATGAAAGAATAAGTGGATCTTTCAGGATACCCCTTAAGCTGAAGAAGTGCTGGTTTATTATGTCAGCAATGTTTGGCCTTGTGTCCAATATTAGAATAGTAAAAACATCTAGAATTGTAGTGAGAAATGGATGAGGGAAGTCTAGATGTTTTAAAACCATTTGCTGGAAAAATGCGTCGAGAAGAAATCAACGCATCTCTAGAGTGGCGTCGAATGGAATTTGATGTGTCTACATAGTTGAGTCGATAATATGTTGATGCAGAATGTTGGTTGCGTCGAGTGTAATTCGACGCACCTTCATTCCTGCTTCGAGTTGATGTTGAAGCACCTGCAAAACTCTGTTGACTTGCATTCATCGCATATTTAAAGTTGCATCGAGTTCTATTCGACGCATAATTCTTTTTATTAACAATTTGATGATTATTGATTGAATTTTCTAAGGGGTGCTTGCCTAGAATTCCTTTTTGATCAGCACTGTTTACCCTATTGAATACAGTGATCTTATTTGGGTTGTTATTCAATTCTTCCAAGATTCTATGTTGTCATTAGATTGATTGTCACTAGGTCTAATGAACATTATAGGATTTTCCCAGGCAGGTTGGTTATGGGTTACTGTGCTGGTGGATGGATCTACTCCTAAATCAAGATGTTTAAATCTCATAGAGAGATTTTGTGTAATATCCTTGAGCTTTTGACTCCTCCCATTGTGTGAGTCTTCAAAGGCTTTTGCCTTTGTAAGCACTTCTTTTAGAGTTGAATTTTCATTAGTTAATTAACTTATTTCTGTTTCCTTTTTATATATTTGATTCCTTAACTCATAGTTAACATAGTACATATTTTCTTTCTTAAGATATTTTCTTTTTGAAGCTTAAGATAATCTTGACAAAAAAATTTAAAATAATTTTTAAAGTCTTCTGAAGTAAAATAAAATTCATCAAATAAGGATGCCTGATCTTCTTCAGTTGACTCTTCTAAAGCCATTAGACAGGCTTCTTCAGCAGCACATTCTTCATCAATGTTAGATGAAGAGGAGCTTGACTCAGATTCTGAGTCTCTCCAGGTTTCAGCTATGAAACCTTTTCCCTTCTTTTTGTCCTTCTCTCTGAAGGACTTCTTATTGTGTTCTTTCTTGCTTCTACTCTTTTCCTTTTGCTCTTCAAGAAATTCAGGGGCAATGTGCCCTAACTTTCTGCATGCAAAACACATTATTTCTTGCTTTGGAGTCTTATCAAACCTTTGTTCGTTTGAGCTCCTTTCTTTTCTTCTAGAGACTTCAGACTTGCCCCATCTTCTGAATCTTCTAGCCACGAGATTGAACATCTCTTCTTTAGAAGTGGAAGGCCCTCCTTCGGCTTCCTTTAAAGCTATAGTCCTTTCTTTTGGAGTTGAGATTTTCTCCTTGGCTTCAGTCTCAGCTCTGCTCTTCAGTAGTAACTCATAAGACTTGAGCTTGCCTAGCAAGGTATCAGTGGAGATTTTTCTATAGCATCTGGACTCTCTCATACATCTCAACAACATTTTCTTTAGCTTTCTTTTGTAAGTTCTCATATTGTGATATGATAAGGTACTTCTTGTCCTTTCTTTCATCTGAGCCGCCTTCAACCAATTTGGACAAAGACTTCCAGATTTCTTTTGCTGATTGGCAGTCAGCCATCTTCTGGAATATGTCATCTGACATAGTTGACACCAGGATGTCCATGGCCTTTGCATCACATGCATTCACCTTCTTCTCAGCATCAGTCCATTCTACTCATGGACAAGTTCTTGTGTCATAGTCCCACTTGTATCTTTTTTGAATGGTACTGGAGGACCTGATATAATGACATCAAAAATGCCTTCATCAATAGAATTCATATAAAGTTTTATTTTGGCCTTCCATATTGTAAACTTATTTAGATTACACATTGATGGTCTTATGGATGCATAGTCTTTAGAACTCATTTTCTAAAAATAGTTTTAGAATATAAAAATTTGAGTGAGGGGATCTTTTGATCAAGGTGTTAACCTTTTTATGATCAAACTTGCTCTGATACCAATTGAAAGTGCACAATGAGTCCTTTGAGTATTCTCTAGGGGGTGGGTAAATAGAGTTTAAAAACTTTTCAATAAAAATGTGCAGAATAATAAAGTAGTTCTACTAACTATGCATTCAGAAATCCAACCAGAATAAAACAAACACAGAATAACAGAAATAAATATGGGACAACACAGAAAATCAGCACAACATAGATGAGACAAAATCTATAGTGGTTCCCCGAAACTTGGGTACATCCACTCTTCTACCCCTTGGTAGGAATACACTATCACAGTGCCTGAGTCTTTTGATAAATAGACTCTTAGAACCACTGCGTCTTTTGATAAGGAGACTCTTAGAACCAAACTAGATCTTTTGATAAGGAGATCGTGAACCACTGAATCCTTTGAAGAGAGATTCTAAGGACTCTTTACTCAGTTTTACAGAAAGTGAGAAAGTAGAGTAAAGAAGGAGAGGAAGTTGAAGATGGTTCTTCTGAATGAATCCTCCTGCAGCAGTCAATGAGGATTCATGCACTTAGTGTTTTTTTGAATATTTTCTTCAGAGAATGAATCATTGCTTGAAAGAGAGATGCAAGGATTGTGTAAACACAGATCCATTTGATGATCTCTATATAATCTATATGCTTCTTGCAGAGAGAGGAGGAAGAACAAGCCTTTGTATGCCTGTACAGAGATCTGTTCAGTATTTTTCTGTCTTAGGGAAAGCTAGAGAAGCAGAAGCAAGAATTGTTTGTCCAAGAAGTGCTCTTCTCAATTCTCATCAGTATCCTTATTCTTCTGTCGAATAATGATAAATTACTTTCCTCTTCTGTTGTTTCCCTAGTAGGAATGTCCAGGAGGTAGTATTGCTCTCTTTCCATTTTTGTTGATAGCCCGTCCAAACCTTTTTGAATAACTTCCAAATATATCTTTATTGTGTCTATGGATTTCATTTTTCCCTTCTTGATTATGGACGACCCGTTAGAATTCAAATAACTTCCATTTATAACTTCCGAGCAAGCTTCAGAATCGAATCCAGGAAGTATTCTAAATCTGTGCTTGTATTCGACATTGCGTCGAATACCTTTGCCTTCTTATCGACGCACCTCTGAGTTTTAATAGAAACTGCTTCGAAATATTCCTCAGCTTTGAAATGAACTCTGATATCGACGTTGCGTCGATTCCTTATCGACGTATCCGTCGAGATGAAGACGTAGACTTTAAACTCTGTCTTATGCATCAAATATAATTTGAAGTTGCATCGACGTCAAATGTTGCTTTGAATGACTCAAGCTTCTGCATCGAATACCTTTCGACGTTGCGTCGACTTCAATTGATACATCAACTACCACTCTGAGTTATTCTTACTTTTATTCGAAGTTACTTCAACTTGAAGTCGAAGCTGCGTCGACTTCTATTCGACGTAGAATTAACTCAACTGAATTTTGCACTCTTTTGGACTGTTCTTTCACACCATAATATGAGTGTGACATCTTAGGAAAACTAATGACTATATTACCCTCACTATACATCATGGGTAGTGAATCCTAGATAATGAAATCATTTTTACATAATTTGTAGGATACATCAAGAGGATGTTTTTCCCAACTGTACTGAATATTAAAATGTCGTCAAAAAAATCACTATAAATTTTCTGAGTTGCGTTTGGAAGATCATGTTCATGAGGGCCTGAAATGTTGACGGGGGCATTGGCAATCCAAAAGGCATCACTATGAATTCATAGTGTCCTTGGTGTGTCCAAAAGGCGGTCTTAGACACATTTGGTTCGGCCATCCGTATCTGATGGTAACCCGATCGTAAATCTATCTTTGAAAAATAATGAGTGTAAAATAACTCATCTAAAATCTCATCTATTATTTGTATGGGAAATTTATCTTTAATTGTCATTTTATTTTGGGCTCTATAGTCCGCACAAAATCTCCATGATCCGTCTTTTTTGGACTAGTAATTCAGGGGAGGTAAAAGCGGACGTGCTAGGTTTAATCTCCCCATTCCGCAACAATTCTTCTACTACTCGTTCTATCTCATTCTTCTGGTGATAAGTGTGTCTGAATTGTCTTAGATTTGGTATGGCCGACTCGGGAATTAGATTGATCTTATGGTCAATTATCCGCTTGGGAGGTAAATTGGTTGGTTCCTCGAATAAATATGAAACTTTTTAATAATTTTTGAAACTGGGATGGCAGTCCAACTATATTTTCACAAAGAGATGGCTCCTTTTTTGGTCCTGGAATTTCCTTAGTGATCAATAGTCACATGGTGGACGGTTTTAAGGCAATTATTCTCATTAACTGCGATGATGACACTTTTCCATCTCGGTGGGTATTGTTTTGCCCAATCAATTTCACTTGTCTTCTTGCCCCTTGTTAAGATATTGTTAGATTTACGTAATCTGTTGTTACTGGTCCTAAAGTTCTGAGCCATCGTTGTCCCAGTAAAAGGTATGCGCCTTCTATTTCTATGATGTATAAGTGAACAGAATATGAGTTGGATTGTATGAGCAGTGAGATATCCTTGCACTTGCCCTTACACTACTCTATTGATCCATTCCCCATAAACATATGAAATTTCATGACTCTATGAACTGGTAATTTTAAGAAGGCTTCCATCCTAGCGGAAATAAAATTATGGGTACTTCCTCCATCAACGAATGACTCTATTGGTTTATGATTGATGTATCCTGTGAACCTTAATCCATGATCTGGCAACATCCCTGTAAGAGCCTGTAAAAATACTAATGATGTGGGTCTTCATCCTCGTCTTTAGTTTCTTCATTGATATCTTCCAATTCCTCTTCCTATGTTCCCCTTAAATAGAGGAGATCCCCCTTACCTTTGCTTGTATGGTCAACATGATAATGCTCCTCGCAGTTATAAGACAAACCCTTTTCTCTTTTAGTCTATAGTTCCGCAGGGGTCAGACGTTTAATGGGTGGTACTTGGTAGTCTACTCATATTATTATTTCTTTTTGGTTTAATGGGTGGTACTTTATCTAGTATATTAATTTTTGAATCAATTATCATCGAATTCTTGGTCTCGTACATCCTAGCTGGGGAGTAGGCATCATGGACTTCTACGGGTTCGTGCATTGAAACAGAATGTTTAATATGTGGTTTTAGGCCTGAGACAAACATGACTATGATAAAGTTTGGGGTTAATCCTGGTACTCTTGTGATTAGATCTTCAAATTCTTTCTTGTAGGCTAATACTGATGTCTTTTTATGTAATTTAGTTAATAGTCCCACGAGTTTTATATACTTAGAGGGACCAAATCTCTTTTGAATGGTGTCGAAAAATAAAGTAAATGATAATGTCGGGTGATCATTAAGAGTTTCCTGGTACCATTTTGATGTCGGCTTATCTAAGTGAAAAGATGTGACTATTAGATAATCTTGGTTACATATGTTATTATATTCGAAATGTAAGACCCCCCCCCCTTTATTTTGCTTTCGTTTCTGGGTCTTACCGCCCAGAACCGCCGCCTTGCGGTGACACCAACACACGGGAAGGTCGCCACTATAAGATGCCGATCCTGCCATCTTTTCATACATCCAGGCCAACCATTCACCATAGAATAATAGAAGTATTGGAAACAAACTAGCCCACGACAATCACATACATAGAGAATGTTCAAAATGAGATACATAATAAAGGAAGCATACTGAAATAAAAGTGCTAATGTAATAAGGGCTTATGCCCGGTACATCAGACCCTCACTACAAATCTCTCAAGCTGAGGCAAACTGCACACTGCTGAGGGAAAACATGGAAGGTAGCATTCAGGAGATATTTTCTCACTGGAGCTCTTCTTGCTGCTGCTAAGACTCCGACTCTGGGTCGAATCACCATGTCAGGTTCCTCCCTCTGGATATGAATTTGCTGATCATGCTGCTCTTGTTTGTTATGCCACATATGACCGTTAGTCAAAAGACTAAGCAGTTTCCTCGTCCTCTCCACCCGCAACTCCTAGGCACCGAGCGGGGAGGATGGAGAAGGAGGTAGCAAGGGGGTAATAAATAAGCAGATGGCAGTGGCCCTAGCTAGCAGTTGTATATAAGTATAGATAGTAAAGGGGCCTATTCTAGCAGTTCTACATAATATCAAAGTATAAGAAGTGTACTAGACAATGAAAAACCACTAGTAATAGTAGTCATGAACAATGAATAAGCAATAATATTCGCAGCAGTATAAGTAAGAAGGAGCTGTTGGAACATGCTTTCCGCATCTCTTGGTTTGAAAATAACAAATCCTATTGTATTTGATCTTGCTTGTGTTTATTGTGTGCAGGAACTATAATTATATAACCCTATGAACCGGATGCTAATTGATAAAGATTATCTGAAAAAAGAACTACCGCTCACGTTAGTTATTAACGCCCTGCGCTAACAACCGCTGAGAAGGAAACCTGCGTTCGACGAAATGGAAGCTGCGTTCGACGAACTGGCGCTCGACGAAATGAAACCTGCGTTCGACGAACTGCATGCTTTACTACGGCGCTCAACGAAATGCATGCTTTACCGCGGCGCGCTAGAACTACTGATGGCGCTAGCGATCGACGAAATGGAGGTCGACAAAATGAAGGCGGCGTTCGACGAAGATGCGCCCGAAAAAGTGCTCTACCGCGGTGCATTACAACTACCACTGACGCTAGTATTCGATCGACGAAATGAAGGCTGCGCTCAACGAAATACTTATCACTGCATTCGACGAATTGGCGATCGACGAAAGTTGAATCCCGTTCGACGAAAATTCGGTCGACGAAATATGAGGCCAGCTCGACGAAAATGCGCCAGACGAAAAGAGATATGCTCTACCAAGGCGCGTTAGCACTACTGCTGGAGGTAGTATAAATGGAAAGAAGAAGGAAACAGTGGAGAAAAAGGAATGTCGACGGGACGCTATTTTTGGCAAGTTCTATCGCGGTGCGTTAAATCTAACGCCCGGCGGTAGCTTTTGGAAACTTCCCGTCTGAAGTTGATTGAAGAGCAGATTTGGAAGGAGATAATGGCTGATGGACGGATATCTCGCTATCGCTGCGCGATAGCGTTACCGCGGCACGTTATTGGTGCTCTATGTTTGGCAGTCAAAAGTTGTCTAATCTGCCACAATCCGTGCCTTATCATTTGCCTAATATGGCTACCGCGGGGCGGTAGTACTACCGCAGGCGGTAGTGGCTGATTCTATAAAATGATGCGCGCCTCCTCTGTTGTTGCTGGCTGATACAAAAGGGATTAGAGCCATATATTCAGAGCACTCATGAGAGCCTTCTCCAAGCAGCCCGAAGAACTCCGTCAACGTTCGTGAACGCAATGAACTTGAAGACCAATACGATCGCATCTACATCGACATCAAGTTCTTCTTTTGAGGGAGTTTTTAGTTTGTGTTTTGTTTTACTTTCAAATTGTAACCTTTATATCTTTTGTTCGGTAGAGGAACTCGCCACACGGCGACTAGGGCCTTGCGGGGACTAGGGGAATTCGTCATAGGGCGACTAGTGTTGGGTCCAGCGTTTCTTCACTTGACCCCTAGCGCCTTTCCGTTGATATAAAGATCAAGTTGCGCCTTCACCAACAGTCCGGGCTTTTGGTGCAGTTGGTTGCGCTGGGTCCTCTCAATTGGTATCAAAGCAGGTTGCGGGTTCGAGACCGGGGGGGGGGGGGGGGGGGGGGGGGCGCTGATAATTCCTGAAATTCTCTCTACCTGTGTGGGTCCTGGTGGGTCAGGCGGCCGGAGCCATGTGTCAAGCCACCTCTGAGCTTGCGGGCCATGTGGAGCACCTCTGAGCTTGCGGGTCGTGCTGTACGCTGGGGGGGGGGGGGGATTGTTGGGTCCAGCGTTCCTTCACTTGACCCGTAGCGCCTTTCCGTTGATATAAAGATCATGTTGCGCCTTCACCAACAGTCCGGGCTTTTGGTGCAGTTGGTTGCGCTGGGTCCTCTCAACTAGGTCTAGGTAGGACTTAGGGAGGAATTCGCTACACGGCGACTGGGTCTAGGGAGTAGATCTAGGGGGTGCTCGAGGCCTTTCTGATGATAGATTGGCTAGAGCGGCTTGAGGCCGTATCCGGGAAGAGATCGGCTAAAGCCAACCGGTTCGTGGGGATACGAGTCGGTATAGAAAACAAAAAGGGGTTTTCATATTATTTGCTTCGATTTCTAGCGTCATTGAAATCAGATTTTGTAATCAATTTTATAAATGATAATCATGTCTTTTTGTTGGGATCATTGTCCACAATGTCTTAGATTTGAAGAAGTCCATTCCTAAGTCAAAGATATATCTGAGAATGTATTTGATATACTCTCTAGAATCAATGTGCAGGAGATCAGGTCAGGCAAAGTGCTCAAGGAATTCATCCAAGTTCACAAGCGTCGAGACATCATACATCGCTCGACGCCTGTGATCCAGAAGCGTTGACTCATGTCTACTGCTCAAATAGACAAGGTCGCCGCTGAAGTTATGAGACCAAGTTTGGAAGCGTCGAGCCAAGTTATATCGCTCGATGCCGTGGAAAGAGAAGTGTCGACCAAACTTCAGTTAGCTCTACGCCCATAAGAGGAGTCTAGATATGAAGGCACAGTTAAGAAGCGTCGAGCCCCTGTACGTTGCTCGACTTCTACAGATAAAAGGCATCGAATAACTGATGATTGCTCAACGCCTAAGAAGGAGGAGTCGAGAGCTTCAGTCTAAGAAGTATGTGTCGAGTATCTACATATCGCTCGACACATAATGGAAAAAGCGTCGACAGAGATACATAGTGCTCAACATCTTTTCTATAGGTGCTCTGAACTGAGAAACTTCTTCTACAGCTAGCTGAGCCTTTGTTTCTTCTGAAGTCATTAAAGACCGTTGAAGACTTAGCGTCGTGCTGATGTGGAGGAGCGTAACATATGTTGCAGATGGCGGGCTATAAATAGAAGGCATGACCTATGGGTTATGCAGTTGATTACTCATATCTTTCGAAAGCCATTATCGTCTCCATCATTTTGAGGGAAAGTCTGAGAAAGAATCTGAAGAAGTCATCTTCTCTTTCAGAACTGATCTAACTTGAAGATTTCTTTCAGCAATCTGGTGCTGATACATCTCTCTGAAAGAAGAAGATTAAGAAGGAAGAATCTGTCTTCCTAGGAAGAAGAACAGTCATCACAGCCTGTCGAATCAAGAAGATCATTTGTTGCTGCTATTCTACTGAATATTTCTGTCTAATCATTCAGGCAGATCAAGAAGACTCAATAATTTGAAGAATCTGAGTTTAAGTATTGTTATTTTCTTTATCAATCCCTGTAGGGTCTGAGTTGTCAGATCTGAGTGTAGGATCTGTCAAGGATCTGAGTTGTAAGATCATGTGTGATCTGAGTTGTAGGATTCAGGGGTGAATCTGAGCTGTAAGCCTAATTATAAAGGCTGAGGTAGGATCTGTGAGATCTGAGTTTGTAAGATCTGCTGAGATCTGAGAGAGTAAGATCTGTGAGATCTGAGTCTGCAAGATCTGTTGTGATCTGAGCTGTAAGACCTATTTGTGGTCTGAGATCTGGAGGAGATATAAACCCTATCTGGCACACTGCTAGAAGGGAGAAGGGGGAAAGTGGATTACCCAAGATAAGGGGAACCACTATAAAATTTTGTGTGTCTTTTCTGTGTGTGCTCTTATTCTTGAAAGCTCTGATCAGTCTTTTAGGTTATAATTAAGAACTGCAATAGTTTTTCAAATAACATATTCACCCCCCTCTAGGTGATTAGCTACCCTTAATTAAAGTCTTTCAAGTGGTATCAGAGGGTTGTTGTTCAAGAAAAGGTTTAACAGCCTGAACAAGATCTTCTAAGGGTAGATTTCTTAAGTCGTGATGGCTAATACAGAAGGAAACAAAGAATTCACATCTTTGAAGCTACCAATTTGCAGAAAAGAAAACTTTGGGATTTGGAAGGAAAGGGTCAGACTTTTCATGGAAGCCTCTGATCCTAGGATATACATAACTGTTCTAGAGGGACCTTTTGTTCCGATGAAGGTTTCATTTACAGATGGAAGTATCAAGACTCCTAAAACTTATTCTGAGATAACCAAAGATGAAGTGATTCTGGCCTCCATGGATAAGAGAGCTCAGAACATCATTGTTAGTGCTATTGAGGATTCAACCTTCCAAAACTTAGTTCATTGCAAAACTGCCAAAGAAATGTGGGAATCTCTCATTGTCTATATGGAAGGGACTGAAGAAGTCAGAGATGACATGAAGTCTCTTCTAAATCAGCAATATGACGCTTTCAGACAAGACAAGAAAGATTCAATAGCAGTCTGCTATGAAAAATTCTTCAAAATTGTAAATGGTCTACAAACTTATGGAAGAACTTTCACAGATTATGAGCTGAATGATAAATTCTTAAGATCACTGAACAAAGAATGGGATATCAAGATCTGTGCAATCAGGGAAATGGGAAATCTGGGAAATATTCAGCCACAGAATTTATATGGGAAACTCTTGTCCCATGAACTTCATCTGAATACCAGAAAAGGTGAGGAAGGACACAGCAGGGAAAATCCTATTGCTCTGAAAGCAGAAAGTTCCAAGAAAAGCAAAGAAAGAATATCATTATCCCCCAGGATACCATCTGAATCAGAAGAATTAGAAACCAGTAATTCTGATTCTGAAATATCAGATGGTGAACTGGCACTCTTCACCAAACAACTGAAAAGGATGTTAAGAAGAAAACAACACTGGAAAACTAGACCCTCTCATTCATCCAGATCTAAGAAGCACTCCAATTCTTCAGAGGGATTCAAACAAGACTCCAAGAAGGATAGGTACAACTCTAAACACAATAAATTTAATTCAGAAGAAATTGTGTGTTTTGGTTGCAGGAAATCAGGACACATGATTGCTGATTGTCCTTCAAAGAGAAAGAACAACAAGAAATCTGATGAAAGGAGGCACAAATCGGACAAGAGACATGAGAAGAGTCTAATAGCCAAGAAAGGCAAAGTCACTCTTAGTGACAGTGAATCTCAATCATCAGACTCAGATAGTGAGGAGGCACTCATAGCTCTGATGGCTGCCAATGAAAGTGAAGACATTCTAAATCATAGATCTATGATAAGAGCCCCACTATCAAGGTCTGATAGTGAAGAGGATGAAGAAGAAAATGCAGGACTCATGGCACTGAGTGATGAAGAGGATCAGGAGACAACTACTAATGTAAAGGTACTTGATGAAACTCCTTTATCCGATTCTGATTCTGAACCTGAAATAGATTCATTCTCTTCTGATGAAAATGACTCACAAGCTAACTTTCATGAAGATGAAATTATTGAAAAATATCAATTACTTCTCAAAGCACTTAAAAAGAGCAAAAGACATAATAAAAGGTTACAAAAAGAAATATCTGAATTAAAGCAAACTAATTCCCAAAACTCTGAGGCAGGGTATGAGGCTGAATCAGACAAGCAAAGAACTTAGCAAACTAAAAGTCATGTCTATTATTCACATACAGACTTTATGCACTAAGGAGAAGTTAATAAAAGAACTTGAAGCAAAACTCCTAGCAGAAAGGAAACTTGTGGCAAAGTTCTCAAAACCACAAACTATTCTTCCTATAATAGACACATTTTCTGCACAATACAGATCTGGCATAGGATATGATAGGAAGGCAGATAATAACCCTAAAGTAATGACAAGGCACCTATGCAACCTATAAAATTCAACAAAGCCATGCCTATCACAAATAAGCATGATTAAAAAGGTGTGCATAAGTTTTATAAGGGTGAGTGTTCTAATAGCAAAGATGATTCAATTCAACCAAGTAACAATGATGTCAAATCGCTATGCAAAGAAAAAGTATTAACTCATCATGATTCCTTTGTATTTAAAGCAAACACTAAATTCAAAAGAGAGGAACTAAGACCTGAAGTAAAAATCACTGCTGTCAAGAAAACTGAACCAGTAAAATTTACTAAAACAACTTACAAAGCTCCTTTGAATAAGGCAATTAAGCAAAATATGAATCAACATAAAGAAGTGAGAAGACCTCCAAGGAGATATAACAGATATGAATGCTGGTGCTGTGGAAGGGTTGGACATTTTGCTCTTGACTGTTGGTTCAATCCAACTGTTCCAAGATTCAACTCTGGGAGACCAGTACTCAGACCTATGGCAACTCTCACAGCACCAAGGATTATTAAACAACTAAATATTCCATCTCATACTAACAAGGTTCTAGGACCCAACTTGGTGTGGGCTCCTAAGAAAAGGTAATTTCTTCTTACAGGGTTGTCCAAAGACCAATCAAATTCCAATATGGTACTTGGACAGTGGGTGCTCTATGCACATGACAGGAACAAAAAGTCTGCTGAATGATTACACTCCTGTGAAGAATGGACCAAAGGTTATCTTTGGAGGGTCTGAAAAAGGTAAAACTAAAGGTTATGGTAAAATCACAAATGGAATTGTCACCATCACCAAAGTTGCTCATGTTGATGGATTGCAACACAATCTCATCAGCATAAGTCAATTGTGTGATATTGGGCATGACATTTCATTCCACAAGGATGAGTGCCTGATTAAGAAAGAGAATGAGATAATTCTCTCAGGAACTAGGAGTGGCAACATATACTGCCTAAACTTTATATGTTCTGATCAAGTTAATTCCATATGCTTAGTAGCAGAGAATAAAGTTTCTAGTAGTGTTCAATGGCATAAAAGGTTAGCCCACATAAACTATAAGATTATAAATAAGCTTATTTCAAAAGTCCTAGTGAGAGCTGGGCCTAAGTGGAAGTGTGTGCAGGAGGGTCCCTGCCATGCTTGTCAAATGGGTAAGCAGACCAAGTCTTCCTTCAAACCAATAGGTGAGAAGGATTCCATTAGATGTCTATACCTACTTCACATGGATCTATTTGGACCAATGTCAATCCATAGCTTAGGAGGAAAGTCGTACACCCTTGTAATTGTTGATGATTATTCCAGATTCACATGGGTATTCTTCCTTAAACATAAGTCAGACACTTTAGAAATATTTACCAGCTTTGTTAGGCAAATCATCAATGAAATAGGAAATCCTGTAGCTAAAATTAGAAGTGATCATGGGACTGAATTTCAGTCAGGTGCAATGACCAAATTTTGTGAAAATCTAGGCATTTCTCAAGAGTTCTCATCTCCTAGAACTCCCCAACAAAATGGGGTTGCTGAGAGAAGAAATAGAACCCTTATTGAAGCTAGTAGGAGTATGCTAAGTGACTCTTCTCTTCCTGAGTTTTTCTGGGCTGAAGCTGTAAACACAGCATGCCATGTGCAGAATAGGGCTCTTATCAACAAAAGATTGGATAAGACCCCATATGAGTTGTTGAAAGGTAGAAAACCAGCTTTAGCCTATTTCAAAATATTTGGTAGTAAATGCTTTGTATTAAATAATGGAAAGCACCATCTCACTAAATTTGCTGAAAAAGCAAATGAGGCAATTTTTGTTGGGTATAACTCTCAAAGTAGAGCCTATAAAATTTTCAACAAAATGCCAAATAGGATAGAAGAATCTATACATGTTGTATTTGATGAAACCGGCCTTATTTATAAGGATCTGGGAAGTTTATCAAGTTGTGCAGGTTCTACACAAAAATTGAAGGAGATGAATATCAATGAACAGAACAATGAGGATAATGAAGAAACTAATGAGACTGTAATTGTAACTATAAAGGATGAACCTCAAGCAGAAGACAATTATGAAGAACCTATTGCTGTTGAAGAAACACCACATCTAGAACCTCTAGAAGAACCTACTCAAACAGATGCACCAGAATCTCAAAGGGAAAATGAAAGGTGGAGGAATGCAACCAAACATCTGAAGGATCATCCCAAAGAATAGATCATTGGAAATCCAAATGATGGTGTGCAAACTAGAAGAGGAAACTCAATACATGAGGCCTTACATCACAGCTTTTTATCCAAAATAGAGCCTAAGAAGTTTGATGAAGCCAATAAGGACACTTAATGGATATTAGATACGCAAGAAGAGCTAAATCAATTTGAAAGGTGCAAAGTCTGGATATTGGTTCCAAGACCAAAAAAACACAAAGTCATAGGGACCAAATGGGTATTTAGGAATAAGCTGGATGAAAATGGTGTGATTATCAAAAACAAAGCAAGGTTGGTTGCCCAAGGATATAAACAGGAGGAAGGCATAGATTTTGATCAAGTGTTTGCTCCATTGGCAAGATTGGAGGCAATCAGATTATTCTTGGCTTTTGCAGCACACACTAGATTCATAGTTTATCAAATGGATGTAAAGTCAGCATTCCTTAATGGAACAATATTGGAGGAAGTATATGTTGAACAACCCCCAGGTTTTATTGACTCTACTCATCCAAATCATGTCTATCTATTATTAAAAGCATTATATGGTCTGAAACAGGCACCTAGAGCCTGGTATAAGACATTATCTAGATTTCTCATTGAGAACAAATTCTCAAGAGGAAAGATAGACAAGACATTGTTTCTTAGGATAGTTAAAGGTCACATTATTCTAGTACAAATATATGTAGTTGATATAATCTTTGGCTCAACTGATAATAACCTTTGCAAAAGGTTTGCAAACCTTATGCAAGGGAAATTTGAAATGAGCAGCATGGGTGAGATTAAATACTTCTTAGGACTCCAAGTGAAACAGTCTGAGGAAGAAATTTTCATTTCTCAGACCAAGTACACAAAAGAGATTATCAAGAAGTTTGGAATGGAAAATTCCACTGTCATGAAGACACCAATGGCAGCAAATATGTCACTGGACAAGGATGACAAAGGGAAACCTATTGATGAAACCTTGTACAGAGGCATCATTGCCTCATTGCTCTACCTAACTGCTAGCAGGCTAGACATTATGTTCTCAACATGTGTGTGTGCTAGATATCAAGTGAACCCTAAAGAATCTCACTACACTACTGTCAAAAGAATCCTGAGATATCTGAAGGGCACTCTTAATCTTGGCCTTTGGTATCCTAGAAGCAATGACTTTGAACTAATTGGTTTTGCAGATGCTGATTTTGCAGGGTGCAAGGAGGACAGAAAAAATACATCAGTCACATGCCAATTCCTTGACAAAAGACTAATATCTTGGAGTAGCAGGAAGCAGACCATTGTGGCTATTTCTACAGCAGAATTTGAGTACATCTCAGCTGGAAACTGATGTGCTCAGCTACTATGGATTCAACACCAACTCCAAGACTATAAAGTTCAGCTAAGTAAATCTCCTCTATATTGTGATTCAACTAGTGTTATTGCTATAACTAATAATCCTGTATCACATAGCAGAACTAAGCACATAGAAATTAGATATCATTTTATTAGAGAACATGTAGAAAATGGAGATATCACAATTGAATATGTCCCCACTGACAAACAAGTTGCTGATATATTTACTAAACCCTTGGATGAAACAAAATTCAATAACTTTAAAATTGAATTAAGAATGCTAAAAATGGATTAAAGTTGTCTTGAAATAAATAAATGAAAATAATGATTGAGTCCTAAAAGGTGAGTGGAGAGGTTATCAGGCGTCGAGAGAAGTTATCTAGCGTCAAGAAAGGATACCTGGCGTCGAGAGAAGATACCTGGCGTCGAGAAGATACCTGGCGTCGATCGAAGAAAAATGGCGTTGAGCTATCTCAACGCTTGAGCGAACATAGCTAGGCCGTCTCGACAGGGTAAATTTGAACACTTGATCAATCTTGTCAAACAAGTTCGGCGCGCGGCTATTCATCTTCTTGAATTAGAAATTCTATAAATAGGGAAGACACTTCGTTAGTACATATGCCCTAGATCTCTAAGTTTGAAATTATCTGCCCTAGAAAATTTCTCCATCAATTCTCTCACTCTTCGATCATCAACCACAATGCCTCCCAAGAGCAGTGATTACCTTTATGAAGGAAGCAAGCTTGTTCGCAATGGATTCCAATCAGCTCCAGTAGAAATCAAATCAACCATCGAGTTAATCTACAAAGCAGGACTAGAATTCGTGCTATCTGAATCGACTCTTATCTGGAAACGAGAGGTCTTAGAACTTTACTCCAATATAGTAATAGACTCCATCAATTCGAAGCTTAAGACCACTGTAAATGGTAAGAAGATTAAGATCACTCCATCAAGACTCGCTAAGGCACTAGAACTGCCAAGATTAAAAAGCAATGAAGAAGAAGAAGAAGTGAGCTCTGAACAAATTAGATTAGCACAAATCTGGTGCGGAATTGAAACATCACGTGAAATCACTGGAAGTATTCTTAGGAAAGGAATGAATTCAAAAGGAAAATTGCTAACAGATGTGATTGGAAAGGGCCTGTTGTGCAAGACTGGATCTCATGATAAAATTTCCAGGAAAATGTTTATTCTCCTAACCAGGATTATTCATTCTTTGAGAACAGATTGGGGGAGGGTGGTGTTTGACAGAATAATTGAATGTATCCAAGTACCCAACATGGGTAGGATATTATCTCTATATTTAGTAAAAGTCATTCCAGACTCTTTAAATAACAAACTTGGATCCAAGATAAATCACATGAAGAAAATGGACATGAGAATGATAGAGAGATGGGAAAGAGTTTTATCAAATCTTCCACCAGCAGATCTTTCTCCCAAACAGAAGAAAGCTAAGAAGCAAAAGAAGAAGAAGGTTTCTTCAAGCTCATCAAGCTCATCCTCTTCTAAAGGAAAATCTAGATCCTCTCCAATTCATGATCCTAACCTCACATCATCTGAAGAAGAAGAAGAAGAAGGGAATAAACCTAGGGACAGTACTGCTGACACACCAACAGGTACTGATCCATTACTGGAAGGGGTTGACAAGTTCTATAAAGAAAAGGATGAGAATGAGAAAGAAGAAGAAGAGAGAGGAAGTCATCATGGATCCCCTGCTAGAGTTGAAGGGATTTTTCGAATTGAGGGGGAGGCTCAGGATGAGATCCCTGCTCAAGACAAAATTGATCTGATCAATGCAGACATTGAGGGGGAGCCTCAAGATGAAATTCCAGCTCAAGACAATGCACCATTTGAGGGGGAGTCTCAGGCTGAGATCCCCGCTAAAGTGAATTCTGTAGTTGATGCTATGGATGTGGAAGGAGAGCCTGAAGCAACAAAGAAACATGATAAGATGGTGATCAAGATAGAACCCTCTAGCTCACATATGAGCCAGAGAAATGACTCTTTCATCAGAGAAGAGAGCAGTAGAGGTAATGGAATGGAAAAGGAAATCAATGTGGATCTAAGTGCTATACTACCTCAGCTGGAGGTGTTGCTTAATAATCAAAGAAGATTATTAGAACAATATATTGAAGATAATAACACAAAAATGAAAAATGAAGTAGATTTCCAAATGAAATTGGTTAGATTTGAAGTTAATCATCAGATGACTGCTTTGAGAAAGGAAATGGTAAAGTTTTTCAAAAGAGCCGGTGCTTCAGTAGATTATACAACTGAACAACTTGATCCAATCAAAGAGACATCAAAGGTTCTTAAAGAGTCACAAGCAGGAATTACAAAGACAGTAGATGATGTTCAAACAAATCAAGGAATTCTAAGTAACAACATGCAAGTTTTATATAAATAACAGGTTGCACAAGTCCTTATAGGTACAACTAAGATTGAAGCTAGACTGCAACAGCAGGATATTGCTATTTTGGCTAAAATTGATGAGAGCTCTACAATTCTAAAAGATCAAGCAAAGTTGAATGCAGATACCATAGATGACCATCTCCTTAAGGTAAAGAAAACCATTGAAAGTGGAATTCATCATTTGGAGGGTCAAGTCAGGTTTCAGAAGAATGTTATAAGAGATCATATAGTTGAAGAAGTCCTAAAGGGGGAGAGGTCAATGATTCAAGCCAGCTCTGAGCATGCTGTGTGGACCTCAAATTCTATAAGAGAAACTTTTGGATATCCTTTCATAGATTATGAGAATGATCAAGTTTCTGAGACTAGGCCAGCTTCTCTTACACAAGTCCAAAAGCAAATTGCTAAAATGTATAGTCCTGAGGATAAAAGTAAAAGAGAGAACTTTACTAGTGAGCAAGTAGAATCTAGTAAAAGAAAGTTCAGAGAAGAGGTTCAATCAAGGGTTGATTTTGAACATTGGTCTCCCTCTTCAAGAGAAATGATTCTGACAGCATGGGAAGCTGTGAAAGGTAATCCAGATGAAAGAGGAAAATGGTATTCTGAAGCTGAATGGTTGAAGCATATGGATCAAGAGGAGCTGAAGATAAAATTCAAGGCTGACAAATTGGCTGGGAAGGTTCAGGCAGGTGATAAGGAGCCAATCAGATACTTTCCAAAGCCGTTTGGCTATTTCAAGAGAAGAAAAGAAGTTGCTGAAGCCCTTTCCAAAAGAGCCAAAAGAGGAATAGAGATCAAGGAACCTGAACAGCATTAGGATTTTAATCTTTACTAAGTATTTTCAGAGAAATGTAATTGATATATCTTTGAACAATCTTGATGAGTTCCCAGTGCTAACTATTTTTCATTATCATATATATATATGCCTGTGATGTGATCTTTTTGTCTCTTCATGACATGCTTTATTCTGAACTGCTTGTATTTTTGTGCTTATATGAGAAATCATGTCTGAGATAATTTCTGTGGATAGAATGTTTTGGTAATCTAATTTTATAAGATATTATACTCTTTATTTTGATTACCTGTATAGAAATTAGAAAATATTAATTATCTTTGAAAAGAGGGATATATCATTGACTGAGATTATGACTTCTTCAAATAGTGGGAGATTGTTGGGATCATTGTCCACAATGTCTTAGATTTGGAGAAGTCCATTCCTAAGTCAAAGATATATCTCAGAATGTATTTGATATACTCTCTAGAATCAATGTGCAGGAGATCAGGTCAGGAAAAGTGCTCAAGGAATTCATCCGAGTTCACAAGCGTCGAGACATCATACATCTCTCGACACCTGTGATCCAGAAGCATTGACTCGTGTCTACTGCTCAAATAGATAAGGTCGCCGCTGAAGTTATGAGACCAAGTTTGGAAGCGTCGAGCCAAGTTATATCGCTCGATGCCGTGGAAAGAGAAGTGTCGACCAAACTTCAGTTAGCTCTACGCCCATAAGAGGAGTCTAGATATGAAGGCACAGTTAAGAAGCGTCGAGCCCCTGTACGTTGCTCGACTTCTACAGATAAAAGGCATCGAATAACTGATGATTGCTCAACGCCTAAGAAGGAGGAGTCGAGAGCTTCAGTCTAAGAAGTATGTGTCGAGTATCTACATATCGCTCGACACCTAATGGAAAAAGCGTCGACAGAGATACACAGTGCTCAACGTCTTTTCTATAGATGCTCTGAACTGAGAAACTTCTTCTACAGCTTGCTGAGCCTTTGTTTCTTCTGAATTCATTAAAGACCGTTGAAGACATAGCGTCGTGCTGACGTGGAGGAGCGTAACAGATGTTGCAGATGGCAGGCTATAAATAGAAGGCATGACCTATGGGTTAAGCAGTTGATTACTCCTATCTTTCTAAAGCCATTATCGTCTCCATCATTTTGAGGGAAAGTCTGAGAAAGAATCTGAAGAAGTCATCTTCTCTTTCAGAACTGATCTAACTTGAAGATTTCTTTCAGCAATCTGGTGCTGATACATCTCTCTGAAAGAAGAAGATTAAGAAGGAAGAATCTGTCTTCCTAGGAAGAAGAATAGTCATCACAGCCTGTCGAATCAAGAAGATCATTTGTTGATGCTGTTCTACTGAATATTTCTGTCTGATCATTCAGGCAGATCAAGAAGACTCAACAATTTGAAGAATCTGAGTCTAAGTATTGTTATTTTCTTTATCAATCCCTGTAGGGTCTGAGTTGTCAGATCTGAGTGTAGGATCTGTCAAGGATCTGAGTTGTAAGATCAGGTGTGATCTGAGTTGTAGGATTCAGGGGTGAATCTGAGCTGCAAGCCTAATTATAAAGGCTGAGGTAGGATCTGTGAGATCTGAGTTTGTAAGATCTGCTGAGATCTGAGAGAGTAAGATCTGTGAGATCTGAGTCTGTAAGATCTGTTGTGATCTGAGCTGTAAGACCTGTTTGTGGTCTGAGATTTGGAGGAGATATAAACCCTATCTGGCACACTGCTAGAAGGGAGAAGGGAGAAAGTGGATTAACCAAGATAAGGGGAACCACTATAAAATTCTGTGTGTCTTTTCTGTGTGTGCTCTTATTCTTGAAAGCTCTGATCAGTCTTTTAGGTTATAATTAAGAACTACAATAGTTTTTCAAATAACCTATTCATCACCCCCCCTCTAGGTGATTAGCTACCCTTAATTAAAGTCTTTCACTTTTCTTGTTTAATATAATTGATTTTATTTCTAATTTCATTATCTCTTTACTTTTGATTTAACTGCGACCAAAATATCAAAAGTTTTCTGTTAAAGTTTAAAGTTTTTAAAGCCCTTATTCACCCCCTCCCTCTAAGGGCGCCTACAAATCCAACAAGTGGTATCAGAGGGAGGTTATTCCAAATCGGCTAAACAACTGGGAATAATGGCGTCTCTTGATCATGATCTCGCTTCTACTAGTGGGGAAAATTTTAATATAAATGAAAAAGTATTATCACCACCTTTATTTATGGGTAAAAATTATAAAGGGTGGAAAACATTAATGAAACATTTTCTTAAGGCCTTAGATGAAAAAGTTTGGAATATTACTATTGAAAAGCCACCTAGCGTACTAGCTAGAAACGAAATTGTTTTAAATGCAAAATCTATGAATAGTATATTTTGTGCGTTAGACCAAAATATTTTCAAACTTATTTATACGTTACCTATCGCATATGAGATTTGGAATTTTCTTGAAAGAACATATGATTCTCCTTCTACAGGTATGGAACAATCGCAAGAACCGGAAAATATGCAAGCTTACACTAGTCTTCAAGAATGCTCCTCTCATGACGAATCAATGGAGCACATATCAAATGGAAGAGAAGAAGAAATACTATCGAGGAGTGCCAAAAAGATGTCAAAGAAACGATATGTTCAAATCGTGCCTCTCCCGAAAGTAATGTAAGGAAATCAAATTCCATTTTTTGTACTTCTATCTCTACATTACAATTGCTTCAAACTACAAAGCGCAAAATTAAGAAATTAAAAAATGCTAATAAACATTTGCGCTTAGAAAATAAAAATTTAAAGGCAAAAATTAATGAAGAATCAAATTCTAATTTATCTAGTTCTACCCAAGGCTCCCTAGTTGAAAACATTACACCTTGTATTGAATTTAATGATTTAAAAGAAAAATGCAAGGAATTTGAAAAAGAACTTCTTTTTATAAAAGAACAAAATGAAAGATTATGTTTAGAAAATTCATCTTTGGAAAATGATTGTGCTAAGTGTAAAGACTATAAAATTGAAATTAAAGAGATGGATGAAACATTTGATGAATATAGAAATAACTATCAAAATCATATTGATTCAATTGTTTCCATTCTTAAAAATAGCACAATCGCTTATAATAAAGCTAGACATAATTTAAAAATTAAGAATGATGAATTAAAAACAAAATTCAACTTGCTTATCAAATTTATAAATAAAAATTCACAATATCAAGAAATATCTAAAAACAAGTTGAATATGAATATTTTAACTAAGACAAATAATGGGAGTAAGAAACACAGTATTTGTAAATCAAAATCAAAATCACCATTATTTACAAAATCATGTTTCTTCCAACATAAAATTAAATGTTCACAAATTTCCTATAAATAATGCTTTGCAAAATCATCATGAAAATTTGACAAATAAAAATAATATTAAACCAAGATTTGAATGGAGACCCAAAGTTAAAGATGAAACACAAACTCAAATCAAAAGAGCCCATTCAATCATATCTCCCCAAAAGCAAACACGATGTATTTGGGTACACAAAGGAACCGTCACACCCGATCCTCTTTGGATACCTAAATCTCTCATTCAATAGTATCCTATCATTTGCATGAAGTAGAAATCAACTAAAAAAGAAATATCATAAATCTACTTCATGATATGCCTAACCTATTTTTTTGTTTATTTTCCTTTTTGTTGAACCATCATGATATGATCACTTTATATAACTTGTGATATGACTCTCACTTATTAAACCAAAATTCATAAATAAATCAAATTGAATAAAATTGAATAAAAAGTCATATCATTTCTCAAGTGATCTACTTATCCTTTTTATTTCTATCCTTCTAAATCCATTTCCTAAAAGTCTTATAAAATTTGAAAAACTAAATTTGTCATATGATATTATTAAGACTAAATGAAATAAGTGTCAAAATATATTTAAAAGGTATTTTAGGGGTATTAGGCTAAATTTATAAAATGTGCAAGTTTTGCCTAGGTATTTAATATATTTGCGTCATTTTCGATTACCCCTAGTATGTTAAATCATAATCATGTCAAACCAAAATTGAAAAATTGCATGAATATTATTTCACTTATTTATGATCATTTCACTCATGCATATGTTGTGCAAAACTCAAGAATTAAGCTTTAATGAATGTGAAACCCATGTACTAAAATTTTAACTTCCGCAACTTTTTGTGATTTCTTCTCGTCTCTTCACTTCATTAGACAGGCCTTACATTGCACACAAAGAAAATCTAGGCTATATGATGAGTCCCATATATATATATATATATTTGGACTCATTTGGGCTGATATTCTAGTGTTTGCACCACATTTTAGTCACGTTTTCATTTACATATACTAGTCCTTGCTAGGTGCACCATTATGCCCGTTTCAGTGTGCAATTACATTCCTCGTTGTTGGGGGTAAGCACATTGTGCTCTCCTTCCCTTTTTTATGTATCCCTGTGCTAGACGTGTATTCCCAGCTAGTATGTCTCGTTTGCAGGTGACCTGATCGTCCCATGTTCTGCCAAATGTAATGTCTGTGCATATCGCACGGTCGTGCATTTCCTTAACGCACGGTCTGCGCGGTCGTGCGTTTGTGTCTGGGAAGAAAATGGAGCGTCGGGGTTTACTCGTGTGTTTTAACGCACGGGCGAATCCGCCCGTGCGTGAGTAAAACGCACGGTCGACCTGTATCTTTGTGATCTCAGAGCGTCGGATTCTACCCGTGTGTTTGATCGCACGGGCAGCGTTGGTCGTGCGTGAACAAATCGCATGGGCAGCGCAGCGTCTTCTCCAAGCCATATTTTATCGGTTAATATCGCACGGTCTGCGCACGATCGTGCGTTCGACCGTGCGTGACCAATTTTCAGCCTATTTCCTATAAAAAGCAGGAATCGAGGCAATCAGAAAAGAGACGGGGAGAGGACGACCGGGAGCGATTCAGAGAGCGGGAAATCTCTTCCTTCCCGCTGCTCTTGAGGGTTGAAGGCTTCCCCTTCATCTCCTCCACCATCAAGGCCATTTCCGGTGATTTCCACCTCCATCCTTCCATCCGGGAGCATTAGGGAGCTTCATCCACCATTAGCTCAAGCATTCCTCGCCAAGGAGACCAAGGAAGCGCTGAAGATCATAGGAGCGGTGACATCCTCCTTCGAGCCAAGCTCACCATCTGAGGGCCGAGTCCGGAGAGAGCCCGACAACCTCTCATTCCGGTCGTGAACCCAAGACGTGACCTCCTCTTAGTGGTCCTCTCTAACCTTGAATGCTTTTACTTCATTTTGTGTTGTATGAACATGTGTTAAGCTAATCCTAAGTAGTTTTGCTTTCCTTCATATGCACTGATGTTGTGGTGGCATGAATAGCCCCTTTGTTCCTAGTGATTTTCTGTGATTTGTTGTGGGTGAAGCCACTAGCAATTGCTAGTGGTGATGTTTTGAGAAGAGGTGCGTGCGACCCTCAACCGTCATAGTGATTTCCCATCCACGCGCCTTCCGAAGCACGGCATCGCGGCCGTTGCACCCATCTCGCCGTGCGAAGCGGAGTTTTGACCCGCATCTTTCTTCATTTTGCAATAGCGTAGGAAACAAAATCAACCCCCCCCCCCCCCCCCCCCCCGTGGTTACTTATCACTCCTTTTAACTGATTTCCTGTTTAGAGCAATTCGTACTACCCAACTTGCAGTCCTTGAGAGATCGATACTTGGGGATAACTTCCCATTTTGATTACTTGAGCGACCGGTGCACTGCCATCGTATCGCATTTCGTGCCTGCTAATTAGCAGTGCTGAAATTGCGCATCAAGTTCTTGGCGCCGTTGCCGGGGACTGCAAGCGTGTGTGATTTGTTCTTCTTTGGAGATCCGTTTTAAGGTCTTTTTGTTTTTTTTTTATTATCTGTTTTCGTGTTGAAGAAGTGTATGCATAGAAGAGATCCCAGTGAGTGTGCAGCATTTGACCCTGAGATAGAGCGTACACTGCGGGCGCGTCTACGTGCTGTTGCCACCATGGATGTTAATGGAAATCAGGCTTATCCCGGAGTGGGAAATGCACCGGCCGTGGGGCAGGCTGCTGACGAGAATGAAGTGGCTAGGCCACGACCTAGGACTATGAGACACTACACTACACCCACTGTTGGGAGTGTGTACCCTGGATTTGGCCCAGCCATCACCAACAACAACTTTGAGATAAAGCCGGCCATCCTGAACATGATCCGCAATCAGGCCCAGTTCTCTAGATTAGCAAGTGAAGACCCCCATCTTCACTTAATTGAATTCGCAGAAATCTGTGGAACATTTCATTATGCAGGATTGGCTGACGAGATGGTGAAGCTTAGGCTATTCCCTTTCTCTCTACGTGACAAGGCAAAGGCGTGGCTCCACACGATCCCTGCCGGTACAACTACCACTTGGGACGCCCTGCAAGAAAAATTTTTGGCAAAGTTTCACCCTGTTGACAAAGTTGTGAACTTGCGGAGGGAAATAGCAACCTTCCAACAGCTTGATCAGGAGTGTTGGGAAAATGATTTCTCTTAACCCCTAAAAATAAGTTAAAGAAGAATTCTAAGAATGAAAAATAAGGCTAAGTAAATATGCGTCGAATACTATTCGACGCAACGTCGAAATGAAGTCGACGTTTCCTTCAGATTGAGTCGAAGTAACTTTAGGAAGATTTCGACGTATGTGTTGTCGACGTTACTCTGATTTCTAGTCGACGTATCTAATGTAGTCGACGCACCTTTGTCGACGCACCTTCCTTATTCTCCTCTCGACGTCCAGACAGGATGTATTCGATGCTTGCGTCGAATGGTAATCGACGCACGTCGATTTATGTGACAGATCTAAATATGCGCCAGATCTCTTTCCTTCTTTCAGTAGATCTGATTTGTATGGAATAATGTTAATATTTTATAGCCATTCTGAATCATTCTTTCCTTCTATTTGATTCTTGGCTAATCTGATTAACTCTATTTTGGATATCAATTGAATTCGGGATTCATTCTTTCCTTCTACTGAAAATGTTATTATGGAAATATTTCTTTCTTTCTAATACTCTGTCTGCTAATTGATTACTCTCCTTTAGTATTACTTGATTGAAACAGAGCTATAAAGAAAGAGGAGGTCGGCAGAAGAAGCAGTCAAGTGATTCACCATTTTTACATTTAAAAAGAGGAAAAGCTCCCAAGTGAAAAAGAGAAAATTGAGAAATAGTCCTGCAGCAATATTCTAGCATTCTTCTTCCTCTGCTTCTGAAGTCACCCTGCTGCAAATTCTGATAGCTCTCACATAAGAGAGAAAAGCTACAAATCTTCTTCTCTCTATAGAAGAAAGATTTAATTCACTTCTTGTGCTTCCAATCTTCTTGCTAGGAAGAAGATTCATTCTTGTTCTTATTTCTTTCTTCTTTCTTATTTTTACTTAAACATTGTAAAAGAGTTTTTAGAATCTCTCTTCAAAAAATTCAGTGTACTGGTTCTAAGAGTCTCCTTTTCAAAAGACTCAGTTGGTTCTAAGAGTCTCCTTGTCAAAAGACTCAGGGTGGTTCTAAGAGTCTCCTTATCAAAAGACTCAGTGCAAGATAGTGAATTCCTACCAAGGGGTAGAAGAGTGGACTACCCAAAGTTTGGGGAACCACTATATTTTCTTGTGTTGTGCTGTGATTTCTTTTCTTGCATTTACTTTCTTTATTTGTTTAATTCTTGTTGGTGTGTGAGAAGCTATAATCTGTGATCATACACATATATATATTAACATTGTACAAAATATTTTTTAATCTCTATTCACCCCCCCCCCCCCCCTCTAGAGAATTCTAGTGAGGTTAACTGTGCACTTTCAATTGGTATCAGAGGGAGGTTGATCTAAAAAGGTTAACTCCTTGATCAAAAAGATCCTACCTCTTGTTTATATATATGTATTAAATTATTTTCATGGCACAAATTAAAGATTATGCTTCCACGAGACCACCAATTTGCAACCTTGAAAAGTTTGCACTTTGGAAAACAAGAATTAGAATCTATTTAAACTCTATTGATGATGAATTATTTAATGTTGTCATGACAGGTCCCCCCAAGCCATTCAAAAAGGATTCAAGTGGAAAAGCAACTGAAACACTTGCTCCAAAGGCTGAATGGACAGAAGAGGAAAAGAAAGCCCAAGCATATGATGCCAAGGCTATGAATATCCTAGTTTCAACTCTCTCAGATGAAATCTTCCAAAAGATTGCTGAGTGTGAGTCAGCTAAGGAAGTATGAGAAGCTCTCACCAAAATGGTTGAGGGAAGTGTTGATGAGAAAAATGACAGAAAGGCACTACTCATCTCCCAATATGAAAACTTCCAAAAGAAAGAAAGTGAAAGTGTTGCTGACATATATTCAAGATTCAGCCTCAGAGTCAATGAATTGAGAACACTTGAGAAGGACATATCTCTTACTGAGATAAATGACAAATTGCTGACTTGCTTCCCTAGCTCTTAGGATTCAAGAATCTGGCCAATCAAAGACTCTAGAAGTCAAAAAGAAATCTCAACAGATGTCATGTTGGGTAAATTAAAATCCTATGAACAACTGTTGAAAACAAAGGCTGAGAAAGAAGAGAAAGAAAAGGCTCCTCCACTCCCAAAAGAAAAGAGTATTGCTTTGAAGGCTGTGAAGGAGAACCCTCTACAAGTGATGAGGAGCTGATCAGTCTACTGGCCAGAAGGTTCAAGAAGTGGATCAAAACAGAAGGATCCAGAGGAAGAGACTCAAAAACCAGGTATAATAAAACACCTACTAAAGAGATTATATGCTACTCTTGCAGGAAACCTGGACATATTGCACCTGAATGTCCTAAAGAGATCAACAATAAGAAGGATCTAAAAAGAACAGATCTAAAGAAGAAGAAGAAGAAAGAAAAAGGATTCATTGCTCAATCTTGGAGTGATTCAGAATCTGAAGGAAGTACCTCATCAGATAATGATCAGCAAGAGGTCAAGCAAGAGGAAACCTGTCTGATGGCCACTGAGAAGCCTGATGATACATCTATGGTAAATATACTTGATAATATAGATTTCTCTTCTACTGATTTCAAACAAAGTTTCAAAGAATTCTGTTTAGATCTAATCAAATCTGAAAAAGAAGTAAAAGAATTAAGAATTGAATTAAAAAAATCTCAAACAGGTAAATACACATCATAAAAATTATAAGCTCAATCTAGAACTCTCAGAAGAGGAATTAGACAAAATCTATTCAGAAAATCTAACACTAAGGAAGGAGCTTGCAAAGGCTAATGTCTTTGAAGACTCTCTAAATGGAAGAGGCAGAAGCTCAAAAATATGTCTGAGAATCTCACTAATAGATTTAGACAGATAAATCAGAATACTAATGAAGCATCTAAACCTCAAACATCCAGCAAATCTGTCTGGAAACATCCAATTCACTTCACCAGGGAGAATTATCTAACAGGAGAAATATCACAAGAAAGCCCTGAAATAACCACTGTTTTTAATAAACCTAATCCCATTACAGATAAAGGAATCTTAGGAAAATATCCTCACAAAAAGTTTGAACATGCGTTGAATTCTTACCAACGTGCGTCAAGTTCTAATCGACGCTTACACCAAAATGCGTCGACTTCTACTCAATACAACCTCTCTCATGCTTCGACTGAAAATAGACTCAGAATGAAGAAAGCGTCGAATTCATATCGACGCAACCATAAGTCTACGTCGAATCCCTATCGATGCAATAAATCAGACAGAAAATTTTATGTTTCCAAACAGGCCTCTCAATCCATGTCCTTCTATTATAAACATTATTTTTGTGATATCATCCAAGAAGATTGGTATGATAAGCCAGTACCCCATAAGAAGGAAGGATATCCTGAAAGACCCACTTATTCTTTTATTAAATCTTTTACTAATGAGAGGAAGGGACCCCAGCTTAGCAGGGTCCAAACTAATGTTTAAAATTTTATGTGCAGATGTATCACATCTCCAGGATGGTGTGGTACTTGGATAGTGGATGCTCCATGCACATGACAGGATGCAAAAACCTATTAATCAACTTTGAGGATAGACTTGGACCATCAGTAACCTTTGGAGATTCTAGCTGTGGCCAAACCAAGGGCTTTGGATATTTCAAAGAAGGGAAAGTCACCTTCAAGAATGTGGCAGTAGTCAAAGGACTAAAGCACAATCTGATAAGTATAAGTCAGATATGTGAAAATGGTAGGTATGAGGTAAAATTCACCACACTATTCTGCCATATTATTGATATCAAGACTGGTGCTACAGTACTAAATGGAACTAGAAAAGGAAAAGTATATGTAGTGGACTTTAGCTCTTCACCCACAGAAGTTTGCTTATTCAACAATATCATAGATAAAAATGAACTATGGCATAGGAGACTAGGTCATCTAAACTACAAAACCATTAGTAAACTAGCAAAGAATAACCTAGTCAGAGGTTTACCAAAGGGTAGGTACTCTAAGGATTCTCCATGCAGACCTTGCCAGCTGGGAAAACAGACCAAATCATCTTTCAAAACCATTGGTAAGGATGACTCTCCCAGGGCCCTATACTTACTACACATGGATCTCTTTGGTCCCATATCCACTCAGAGCTTAGGTGGAAAATCCTATACCTTAGTTATTGTTGATGATTATTCTAGGTTTAGCTGGGTATTCTTTCTAAGGGTTAAATCTGAAACCCATAAAATTCTCTCAAAATTCATAAAACAGATTCAATCTGAGTTCAACTCCAATGTTTCAATTATAAGAAGTGATCATGGGACTGAATTTGAGAATCAGATGATTTGTAGTTTCTGTGAGGAAAAAGGTATTAAACAAAGCTTCTCAGCACCTAGAACTCCTCAACAAAATGGAGTTGCTGAGAGGAAGAATAGAACCTTAATAGAATCAGGAAGGACCCTGCTTGCAGAATCAGGATTACCAAAAACCTTTTGGGCTGAAGCAGTCAACACTACAAACTATGTTCTAAATAGAAGCCTCATAAACAAAACTAAATCAAAGACTCCATATGAGCTCCTAAAAAATAAAACACCCACTGTTAAATATTTTAAAATTTTTGGATGTGCTTGCTTTATTCTAAACAATGGGAAAGATCATCTTGCCAAATTTGACAAGAAGTCTGATGATGGAATATTTCTGGGATACTCATCATCTAGTAAAGCCTATAGGTGCTACAATAGAAGAACTCTTAAAATTGAAGAATCCATGCATATTGTATTTGATGAAACTAACATGCTACTTAAAGGGGAGGAGACTCCCACCAGTTCTTTTCCACAGGAAAACAACAGCATAGAAACCCAACTTGAGCAACTAGCTCTAGAGAACACAGATAATGGAAAGGAAAACCAGTTAGACGAACCAAGTGAGGAATCTGAACAAGAAACCTCAGAAAAGAGCATTCAAGACCCATTTCCACAAGAGAACATGGTCCAGGAAGAACAATTGAACAATGATCTCATTGAGAATGAAGAAGAAGAACAACTGACAAGTTCAAGCAGAACAGGGATCAATTTGAAGGATCATCCACAAACTCAAGTAATTGGAGACCCCAATACAGGAGTAAGAACAAGACACCAGGTCTCCACTGGGATGGTGCTCCAATGCTTCCTATCACAAGTTGAACCAAAGAAGTTTGAGGAAGCAAATTGTGATCCTCACTGGATTATGGCCATGCAAGAAGAACTAGGCCAATTTGAAAGAAACAAAGTATGGAATTTAGTGGAAAGACCAAGAAACTACCCAGTGATTGGCACAAAATGGGTATATAGAAACAAATTAGATTCCACTGGAGTAATTGTCAGGAACAAGGCAAGACTTGTAGCACAAGGATATAGATAAGAAGAAGGAATAGACTACAATCAAACCTTTGCTCCAGTAGCCAGACTGGAAGCAATTAGGCTCTTTCTTGCCTATGCAGCTTTCATGAAGATGAAAGTATATCAAAAGGATGTCAAGAGTGCTTTTCTGAATGGTGACCTTCAAGAAGAGGTATATGTGGAGCAACCACCAGGTTTTGTTAATCCCTCCTCTCCTAACTTTGTTTATAAACTCAACAAAGCACTATATGGTCTTAAGCAAGCTCCTAGAGCTTGGTATGAAACTCTCTCTAACTTTCTTTTGGAAAATTCCTTTGAAAGAGGAAAAGTAGACAAGACACTCTTTACTAGAACCCATAAAAACCAACTTCTTCTTGTTCAAATATATGTAGATGATATCATCTTTAGCTCAACACATCCTAAACTGTGTAAAAGATTTGCTAATCTCATGCAATCTAAATTTGAAATGAGTAGTATGAGAGAACTCTCATATTTCTTAGGATTATAAGTAAAACAAAGTAGTGAAGGAATCTTTATCTCACAATCAAAGTACACTAAAGAGCTAATCAAAAAGTTTGGTATGGAATCAGCCTCCTCTATGAAAACTCCCATGGCAACAAATGCCATTATAGAAAAAGATGACAAGGGAAAATCAATAGATCAAAGGACATATAGGGCAATCATAGGATCCCTTCTATATCTCACTGCTAGCAGACCTGACATTATGTTTGCAACTTGCATATGTGCTAGATTTCAGGTTGAACCAAAGGACTCCCATCTCACCTCTGTAAAAAGGATTCTTAGATACCTAAAGGGAACTCATGAACTAGGTCTATGGTATTCAGCAGAAATCAACTTTGAATTAATAGGTTTCTCAGATGCAGACTATGCTGGATGTAAGGTTGATAGAAAAAGCACATCTGGCACTTGCCAATTCCTAGGTGACAGATTAATCTCATAGTTTAGTAAGAAACAAACCTCAGTCTCAACCTCAACAGCAGAGGCTGAATATATAGCTGCTGGGAGCTGTTGTTCACAAATCTTGTGGATGCAAAATCAGCTTCTTGACTACAAACTGGAAGTCAATAACTCTAAGATTTATTGTGATAGCTCTAGTGCTAGCGCCCTTAGAGGGGGGGGGGGGGAATAAGGGTTTTCAAAAACTTTAGATTATATTTATAAAAACTTTGGAATATTGCAAGATTAATAAAGAGATATTCTTTATTAATATCAAATAATGTTTTACAAAACTTGATTTCTATGACGCTAGAAATCGGGGGCGACTAATAAAAATTCTTTTTCATTTTCTATACCGACTCGTATCCCCACGAACCGGTTGGCTTTAGCCGATCTCTCCCCAGATATGTCCTCAAGCCGCTCTAGCCAATCTATCCCCAGAAAGGCCTCGAGCACCCCCTAGACCTAGCCTAGATCTAGTCGCCAACACGAGGCGAATTTCAGCCCTAAGTCCTACCCCAGACCTAGTCGCCAACACGAGGCAATTTCACTACCGTTTACAGAAAAGATATGAAATGAAAAGACAATAATATAAAAACTCCCTCTATGTGGATCTCTTGGAGAAGTGGACGAAGTCCCGCAGAGTATGATCGTAGTCGATGCAGCCTTTCATCACGATGATGACGCGTGTTGAAATCTTCTCCATAGATCTCCTTAAGGCTTTATGGAATTGTGGGAGTATCGCTCTGAATCTTCCTCTCTCTGTTGTGGCACGAAGCTCTGGAGTTTGGGATTGGAGGAGGATGAAGAATTCAGAGCCAAAACATCCAATTTATAGAATTAGCGCTACCGCCGGCGCTAGGGCTACCGCCGGCGCTAGCCCGGATTAAGAAACAATTTGCGCGGCAGAATCTCCCATCTGTGGAAACATGCTGCACTATGCCTTATATGCATCACACTACCGCCGGCGCTAGTAGCTACCACCGGCGCTATCCCCGATTAAGAAACTTCTTGCGCGGCAGGATCTTCAATCCGCGGCAACGAGGCTTTCATTCCTTCTGTGTTCACTGATACTGCTGGCGTTATCCTCTACCGCCAGGCGTTAGCGCCTTCCATAACAGCTCCCGAAAACGTGCTCATCATCGCTAGCGCCCGGCGCTAGTTGCTACCGCCGGCGCTAGTGAGCCTCTTCGAATTTTGGCCTCAATTTTGGGGGCAGTCATCATGTGTACTCCTTGAGTCATGTGGACCTAGTAAACCTGCACACTTGAACACACAAGATCAAATACACATAAGATTTGTTATTCTCAAACCTAGGAGATGCGGAAGACCGTGTTCCAACAAACTCCCCCTTTTGATAATAACAAATCCATTAATGATAAATCAAAGCATTAATAAATAAGCATGATGAGACTATACTTGTGTGTGTGTGAGAGTGATGACTTTAGGATGATTGTTGATTTTAGCATTTAGAATTGCTCCCCCTAAATACATGCTCCCCCTATGTGAATGCTCCCCTAATATGTATGCTATCAACTTAATCAATCATGTTGGGTTTGCATTTTGATAGCGGATTATATATTTATCATGTTAGTTCTCCCCCTTTTGCATTTTATCATGTTAGTTCTCCCCCTTTGTTATTAGCAAAAGTGGGTAGGGAAACAAAGCACTAAAAAATGTGTAAATAAAAGAGAAGGCATGATCGAGCTTTTTAAGTAAATGATAAGGAGTTTTAGACTTGTCTTTCATTGAAAATGATCAGAGTTATGACTTATTTTATCCCTTTTGTTTGTAGTTCTCCCCCTTTTATAAAGCAGAGTTTAGCAAAAAAATAATGATTTTCCCTTTAAATAAGAGTTTTAAGCCTAAAAAAAATCATGATTTCCAAGTAACCAATCTACCCAGACAATATGTCAACACCCTAGCCCCGTACTAAGTGACGGATGGGCATGAGGAGCTGCAAACATGCCGTAGGTTGGGGTGTTAATCCCATATGCAAACACTAGACAAAAACTTAACCTAGCACTCTTTCCCCCTAGTGCCTCGCAAGGCCCCACTGGAACCCTCCCCGGTTAAGGACAAGACATGACTAGAGATAAGGTTATCTAATGTCTACAACCCTACGCCCCCGCTATGGTGAGAAAAGAAGTCATGGATAACAATTATTGGAAACATTAAGCATTTAAATCTAATGGGAAATATCATAGCATATGGGTTTATATTTTTATTTGAATTTTTGAAATAAAACTCACATAGCTATATTGAAATTCATGAATGAATCAGAGTTTGAGTGTTGCGGAAGATTTTAATACTAAATAAGAGTTTAAGTTAAAAAAGAGATGTTTTATTAGCAATATTTCACTTGTTGGAGGAGTGTTTAGAATAGAGATAGATCAGAGTTATAAAAAAAATTCAACCAATATAAAGTTTACCAAGCAAGTCTACCACTTGTTGCAAGAAAGGAATTTGAAGATTCAAGTGATGATGCACACAAGATGAAAGATTTTAAATAAGTATTAAAGTGCAAGGTAAAACAATTATATGGTTATGATGCGGAAGACATACAGAAGTACAAAAAACATCTTATGGTAATCAATGATGGTTCATAAAAAGATATATGAGTTCAATTTCAAAAAGAAGATATTTTTGTAAATCATTTTGCATTTAAAATTTTTGTTTTGACAATACAGTAACCAAGCATGAAATAATCTTATCAAAAAGAGATTACTACAATGTTACTTTAATTCACAATTTCAAAACATATCAAACATTGTAGAAAGCATGCTAGGTTATCTAGTGCATTTCATAAATAAAGAGTAGTATAGAATTAGCATTAGGATCCAATACTCATGAGAAGAAGTGTTATGGAAGATAATGAGGTGCATAAAAGTGTATTTTGAATAGAGTAAACAAATGTTTTAATCAAAAATATATGTAATATATAAAGTAAAGAACACAATAAAACACAAATAATTTTACTTCCACTCACTTCAATGCACAAAAAAATGTACAACTACCAAGGTGCTTTGCACACACAATGCTCATTAAGACTTATCAGGGTGCAAAGTAGTGCTTGGGGGTTCACATAATTTTATTGTTCAATATTGTTTTTTTTTATTGTGATCCGGTGTACTTAAGAATAAGTGGTTTTTATTTTGAAAGAAAGTTATGGTTTGCACAAGATACTTTATTATTCTTTCCAAGGTGCTCAACCTCACAACGCTTATTAAGACTTATCAGGAGGTTCAAGTAGTGCTTGGTGGAGTTATCTTTGTCACTTTATTTTATGATTTTGTTTTGTACAAAGTTCTCCGAATACACTTGTTTTGCAAACCAATATAATTTATGAAAAAGATAACCACTTTTCTTAACTTTTAAAAGTGCAAATAAAGTTTGTGTAGGTAAGATACTAGTGCAATTTAAATTCATTGTACTATTACAAAACATACACAAACATTCTTAGATTAAACACATAAGTAGACAATGCCAAAATAAGTGAGTGAATTGCGATCATTATCAAACATAAAACATTACTCATACTTAGAGGCATGCTACGCATAGTTCTACACAACTTTTTCAATATAAATTATGCACATATTAATAGATGTATCAAAGCATGATGAAGGCAATGTTCAAAGTAGTTTGAAAAGATAAATTGCAACATTATAGAAGTTCTAAATAATAGATTAAATCATGCTTGATTTTTACAATAAAGTCCATACAGATATTTTTGAAAAATAATTTTTATTTAAAGTTTGAACTTATAAAATTGATCTTGGACTTCCCGAGGGCTACCTTGTGAGAGGTTCGCCCGGTACTATGTGATATGATGGGATGATAGCCCAAATCACCCTTTCGCAAGATACATAGAAAAGTTTAAGTTCAGAAGAATATTTTGATACTTGTTTTTGTTTTGTTTTATATTTTTGTAGTTGATTTTTACAGATAAAAGCATATTTTTGTAATTTTTGCTTTTGTAATTTTTAAATTTGATTTTTGCATAAAGATGAACTTTAAATAAAGGAAACAACACAAGCGAAAAAACAAAACATATTTTTGTAATTTGGTTTTTGTAGTTTTGCATTTGATTTTTCAAAAAATAAAGAAACACAGAAGTGCAAAACTAAGTAGAAAATATAGATTTATATATTGTAAGAGATTTTTAGAAATTTAAAAATTACAGAAAAATGAACCTCGGCGCTAGCGCTAACGCGGGAAATAGTAAGTGATTTTTTAGGGTTTTGAAAGTTTTGATGCTTGAACTTGATTAGGTGCCCCAATAGTAGTTCCATGCTGAAGTTGCAGATTTTTAGGAGATGTTTTGTATGGTCCAAATTGCATGAAACGTTAGTGATTTCTTATATACTTGACAAAATAATCATTGCATGAGATATATTTACTTATGTTTTCATTTTGACTTTTCTAGAGACTTGTGATTATAATAGGAAATGAAAACCCAAGATATCATGTTTGAACAAATCAAATATGCATGATTTTAGAGATTAACAATAATGTTCATGCACAATCATACTATGGATAAGCCCTAGATGAGAATACCCAGCCTGTATATCTTGGTAAACAAATAAAGCCTAACATAGACACAAATATTCTTTAGGTGGCAATGTTAGAATGATAAATTTGAGATTAATGTTATACCAAGTTTTGATTGTGTTTCAACTTAGAGACCTAGAATGGAGTGTTGATATCAAAATGATTCAAAGGTCTAAACTAGAAATAAATCACAATACACACATAATATACCAACCATAGTAAGCAATTATAATACCAATTGTCATTATATAAAATGTGATAGATGATTCTTGATATAAATTATGATTTTAGAAAGTTTTAGCAAAAGATATCAATAGATCATGGTGGTGCGTATGGCATCAATATTTATGACAATTAATCTTTCAATATGTCTTATGTGTTTTTCTTTTTAATTTAGATAAATATCTCATAGCAAATTCAGAATTTTATCCACTTGTTGGTGAAGGCTAAAAATCTAGTAACCGGATTTAATTTGAAATATCTTATAACAAATTTAGAGTTTGATTCATATGGATAATATAATATATTTAGAAGCAATGAATATAATAATAAAAGATAGGTCATCAAAATGTGATTTTGAATTTTGATCAATTTGTTTTATAAAACCATATTAAGCTTTTAAGAGATAAAATCATATTTTCAATATTGTATAGGATGACCATGACATGATAGTTTAAAAGAAAACAAAAAGAAAAAGATAGAAAAGACATTAAAGCACATCATGAAGTAGATATTTGTGTATTTCATTTTAATTGATTTCTACTTCATGCAAATGATGGGATACTAATGAATAAGAGATTTAGGTATCCAAAGAGGACGACCGGGAGTGACGGTTCCTTTGGGTACCCAAATACATCGTGTTTTCTTTTGGGGAGATGTGATTGAATGGGCCCTTTTGATTTGAGTTTGTGTTTCATCTTTAACTTTTGGCCGCCATTCAAACATTGGTTTAATATTATTCTTATTTATCACATTTCCATGACGATTTTGCAAAACATTCTTTATAGGAAATTTGTTTATCTTTAAATTTATGTTGGGAGAGTGGTTATTTTGTAAATGATAATGATTTGGAATTTATTTTCAAGCATTTGATATTCTTTATTTCCTTTGTTGGATTTATCAACATTTTGAGAAATTATATTCAACTTGCTTTTAGATATACCTTGAGATTGTGAATGAATGTTTTGAGCGTTTTTCTTAATGATTTCCTTAAGCAAGTTGATTTTTTATTTTAGTTCATCATTCTTGATTTTTAGATTATGTCTAGCTTTATTATAATTTATTGTGCTATTTTTGAGAGTGGTAACAATTGAGTCAATATGTTTTTCATATTTATCCCTATACTCATCAAATGTTTCATCCATCTCTTTTATTTCAATTTCATAGTCCTTACACTTAGCACAATTAATTTTTAAAGATGAATTTTCTAAACATAATTTTTCATTTTGTTCTCTTATGAAAATAATTTCTTTTTCAAGTTCCTTAAATTTTTCTTTAATCTCATTACAATCAAGACAAGGTTTTGTATTTTCAATTGAAGTGACATGAGTAAAGCTAGATAAATCAGATTTTGATATTACTTTAACTTTTACTTTTAAATTTTTATTTTCTAAGCGCAATAGTTTATTAGCATTCTTTAATTTCTCAATTTTGCGCTTAGTATTTTGTAACAATTGTAATGAAGAGATAGAAGTACAAAAGATAGAATTTGATATCCTTACATTGCTTTTGGATGAGGGAGGATTTGAACATATTGTTCCTTTGTCTTCTTCTTGGCATTCCTCTTCCAAAAGTAAGATTTCTTCTTCTTTTTCTCTTGGTGTATTGTTCTCCTTTTCTATTTCAATATTCTCCATGGCTTCGCTCCGAGAGAGATCTTCTTGAATGATAATGGATGCTTGTACGTTCTTTTCCTCCTGTGTTTGTTCCACACCTGCGAGAGGAAGATCATACATTTCTTCAAGAAAGCGCCATATTTTGTATGCACTAGAAAAGCAATATATGAATTTGAAAATTTCATTAGATAGTGCACAAAATAAATAGTGTTTGGCTTTGGCATTTAGCTGACGTTCTTTTTTATTCGATTCATCCACTCGTCTTATAATTGCTAAGTTCCATACTTCGATGTCTAAAGTTTTAATAAATTTTTCCATTAAAATTTTCCATCCTTTATAATTTGTTCCTTCAAATAAAGGTGGTGCAAGTGATTTTTCCTCTTCACAAAAATCTCCCTCACTAGTAGAAGCGAGATCATGAGACGCCATTATTCCCGGTTGTTAAGCCGATTGGAATAAAACCGCTCTGATACCACTTGTTGGATCGGTCGGCGCCCTTAGAGGGGGGTGAATAAGGGTTTTCAAAAACTTTAGATTATATTTATAAAAACTTTGGAATATTGCAAGATTAATAAAGAGACATCAAGTAAAACAATAATAAAGAGATATGCTTTATTAATATCAAATAATGTTTTACAAAACTTGATTTCTATGACGCTAGAAATCGGGGGCGACTAATAAAAATTCTTTTTCGTTTTCTATACCGACTCGTATCCCCACGAACCGGTTGGCTTTAGCCGATCTCTCCCCAGATATGGCCTCAAGCCTCTCTAGCCAATCTATCCCCGGAAAGGCCTCGAGCACCCCCTAGACCTAGCCTAGATCTAGTCGCCAACACGAGGCGAATTTCAGCCCTAAGTCCTACCGCAGACCTAGTCGCCAACACGAGGCGATTTCACTACCGTTTACAGAAAAGATATGAAATGAAAAGACAATAATATAAAAACTCCCTCTATGTGGATCTCTTGGAGAAGTGCACGAAGGCCCGCAGAGTATGATCGTAGTCGATGCGGCCTTTCATCATGATGATGACGCGTCTTGAAATCTTCTCCATGGATCTCCTTAAGGCTTTATGGAATTGTGGGAGTATCGCTCTGAATCTTCCTCTCTCTGTTGTGGCACGAAGCTCTGGAGTTTGGGATTGGAGGAGGATGAAGAATTCGGAGCCAAAACATCCAATTTATAGAATTAGCGCTACCGCCGGCGCTAGCCCGAATTAAGAAACAATTTGTGCGGCAGAATCTCCCATCCGTGGCAACATGCTGCACTATGCCTTATATGCGTCATGCTACCACCGGCGCTAGTATCTACCGCCGGCGCTATCCCCGATTAAGAAACTTCTTGCGCGGCAGGATCTTCAATCCGCGGCAATGAGGATTTCATTCCTTCTGTGTTCACCGATACCGCCGGCGTTATCCTCTACCGACAGGCGTTAGTGCCTTCCATAACAGCTCCCGGAAACGCGCTCATCATCGCTAGCACCCGGCGCTAGTTGCTACCGCCGGCGCTAGTGAGCCTCTTCGAATTTTGGCCTCAATTTTGGGGGCAGTCATCATGTGTACTCCTTGAGTCATGTGGACCTAGTAAACCTGCACACTTGAACACACAAGATCAAATACACATAGGATTTGTTATTCTCAAACCTAGGAGATGCGGAAGACCGTGTTCCAACAGATTCTTGTAGTAAAAAACCCAGAAATCCAGGGGGAGGAAGAAGTAGTCACCTCTGATGATTGGAATGGACAGATATGGATTGATGCACCCTTATGTGAGGAGGAACTTCAACATCACTCCCCTGGCTTCTCTGACAGTTACATCAAGCTGAAGACACCTCTACTTGAGGACATCCCTACAAAAGAGCTTGGAGGAGACAATCATCCCTCAGCAGAGATCATTCTACCTGAAGTCATTCTGCCTTCTATTGCAGAACAGACTCCTCTTCTTGATATTGTTCCCTCTCCACCCAAAGAGAAAACTCACTCTCCTTCATCTCCACCTCTACCTCTACCTCCACTTCAACCTTCTTCTCTACCTCCTCTGCTACCTCTACCTCCACAAGTGGCAAGCTTCTCCAAACAAATCCTACCTAGGCAAAGTTCAGGAGGACAGATGAAAAGGAAAAGAGAAGCCATTCCCTACTGGCAAAACTTCTCCAAAGAAGAAAGGAGAGAGTATGCAAAAGAAAGGAAGTATAGAAAAGCATGTGAGCAAATAAAAAGATTTGAAAAGATGCCTATTATCACTCCTAACAGCCCTGTGAAGGAGTGCCATGACCCTGACATGGAAAATAGGCATGAAGAGATACGAGAAAGAGAACTGTCTGAATATGAAGAAGCTAGGAAAGAAGTGGAAGATAAAAGGAATGCCTGGATGGAAAAGATCAACAAGGGAATGACTAAAGAACAAATTCTTGCTGAATCTTCTATCAGAATTCCAAAGAAGTTGTTTGATATTGAAGCTTATCAAAAGAAAAACCCTCAGGCAGGGATCATCCTAGATAAAGGTAAAAAACACAAGAAGGGTGTAGGGTGTACAGAAGATACTTACATTCCCTACAAGAAGCCCAACAGACCTATAAAATTAGACAAGTGGCATGCCTCACCCTGGAAAGGGAAAGGAAAAATGGCTGACATTCCAGAGAAGCAGCAATCAGAAAAGAAAACAAAATATAGGCCCAAGGTTGATAACAAGGGACCACCTGAGATCAAGCCTACTGAAAAGAAAGTTCAAAACATTACAATTGAGATGATTGATGAAAAGGCAGCAATCATCATCAGCAAAGGCTACTCCATAAATGACACAATCCCTGATGGTGATAAACTATTGGAAAAACTGCATACAATCATCAGGAATGTCCAGGAACGACCTGATAGAATCAGGGGCTACATTCTTGATGCTATTGAAAACTTATCTAGGAAACTTTATTCTGCTTTTGTCAACTTCATGTACAAAAAGAAGTTTCTGGTTTAAATTTTTGTGAAAGACAAATACTTGTCATATGCTTTCTTATTCCAATTTCTCTTCTGATTATTTAATATATTTCTTATCCTTACAAATGCTGTGCTGGGTTAATTATATGCTAGTACAATTTCCCTCTAAATAGGGTTAAGATAAATAGGGGGAGATTGTTGGGAAAATGATTTCTCTTAACCCCTAAAAATAAGTTAAAGATGAATTCTAAGAGTGAAAAATAAGGCTAAGTAAATATGCGTCGAATACTATTCGACGCAACGTCGAAATGAAGTCGACGTTTCCTTCAGATTGAGTCGAAGTAACTTTAGGAAGATTTCGACGTATGTGTTGTCGACGTTACTCTGATTTCTAGTCGACGCATCTAATGTAGTCGACGCACCTTTGTCGACGCACCTTCCTTATTCTCCTCTCGACGTCCAGACAGGATGTATTCGACGCTTTCGTCGAATGGTAATCGACGCATGTTGATTTATGTGACAGATCTAAATATGCGCCAGATCTCTTTCCTTCTTTCAGTAGATCTGATTTGTATGGAATAATGTTAATATTTTATAGCCGTTCTGAATCATTCTTTCCTTCTATTTGATTCTTGGCTAATCTGATTAACTCTATTTTGGATATCATTTGAAATCAGGATTCATTCTTTCCTTCTACTGAAAAAGTTATTATGGAAATATTTCTTTCTTTCTAATACTCTGCCTGCTAATTGATTACTCTCCTTTAGTATTATTTGATTGAAACAGAGCTATAAATAAAGAGGAGCTCGGCAGAACAAGCAGTCAAGTGATTCACCATTTTTACATTTGAAAAGAGGAAAAGCTCCCAAGTGAAAAGGAGAAAATTGAGAAATAGTCCTGCAGCAATATTCAAGCATTCTTCTTCCTCTGCTTCTGAAGTCACCCTGCTGCAAATTCTGATAGCTCTCACATAAGAGAGAAAAGCTACAAATCTTCTTCTCTCTATAGAAGAAAGATTTAATTCACTTCTTGTGCTTCCAATCTTCTTGCTAGGAAGAAGATTAATTCTTGTTCTTATTTCTTTCTTCTTTCTTATTTTTACTTAAACATTGTAAAAGAGTTTTTAGAATCTCTCTTCAAAAAATTCAGTGTACTGGTTCTAAGAGTCTCCTTTTCAAAAGACTCAGTTGGTTCTAAGAGTCTCCTTGTCAAAAGACTCAGGGTGGTTCTAAGAGTCTCCTTATCAAAAGACTCAGTGCAAGATAGTGAATTCCTACCAAGGGGGTAGAAGAGTGGACTACCCAAAGTTTGGGGAACCACTATATTTTCTTGTGTTGTGTTGTGATTTCTTTTCTTGCATTTACTTTCTTTATTTGTTTAATTCTTGTTGGTGTGTGGGAAGCTATAATCTGTGATCATACTCATATATATATATATTAACATTGCACAAAATATTTTTTAATCTCTATTTACCCCCCCCCCCCCCCCCCCCCTCTAGAGAATTCTAGTGAGGTTAACTGTGCACTTTCAAGGAGGCTCTCTCAGAAGCTTGGGAGAGGTTCATGAACCTTCTCCAGAAATTCCCCCAGCATGAGCTGCAACCGTGGGCCATAGTAGAAAATTTTTATTTTGCTATTGAACCTAACTATAGGGCCATGATTGATGCTGCTGCAGGTGGAACTTTGATGAACCACACCCCTGAAGAAGCATTGCGGATCGTCCAAGACACTGCCATTCATAGTTCCTTTTGGACTGCCGGAAGAAACGCTCCAAGGAACACTCGCGGTCTTTTTGAGGTGAACACGTCTGTTACACCTGCGGAAAGTACCATGCTACTTAAGAGGCCTACCCCCCCTTCTGCCTCGGTGATGATGATCTCATGTCAAGGCTGTGGAAACCCAGGGCATCATGCATATGAGTGCCCCACAGGTGAGCAACCTAATGAAGCTTCTTTTGATGAAAGTGTTAATTATATTAATGATCAAACTCAAGGAACTCCGTTCAATAACACTTATAACTCGGGCGTGAGAAGTCATCCGAACTTCTCTTGGAAACAAAACATTCCAGGCCAACGATGGCAAGGAGGCTCGCATCAATACGATGCTCAAGCCTCCAGTAGCCAACCGCGGCCGCCTCAACCGAGTTATAATCATGGTGCCCCAACTCCTAAGAAGAGCAACCTTGAAGAAATGATGGAAAGGCTTATGCATGTCGCGAACTCTAACATGGTTAACCAAACCGCGTCCATGCGCAACCTGGAGACGCAATTGGGCCAATTGGCTCAATTGTTAACTGAGCGGTCGCAAGGGACCCTTCCTAGCAACACAGAAAAAAATCCTATAAATCAAGGGAAGAGTCTCACCGACACGGATGTGGTTGACCCAAATGAATTAGTCATCAATTGTTTTATTAATAATATCCAAACTGCTGCCTTATGTGACTCTGGATCATCCCGCAACGTCCTTGCATTGCAATACGTGGCTACGCTGCAACTCGAGATGAACCCGGACGATCGGAAGTCTTTGGTGCTTGCTAATGGGACTATTATTCAATCGGAGGGGGAAGTAAAGAATGTTGAAATCATGGTTTAGGGGACGGTAATGGTCGCTGACTTCCAAGTGTTGGGACCCAAGGAGAATAACTCTATCCCCATCTTGGGAGTGCCGTTCTTGAAAGAGAGGGGTGCCACTTTGGATTTTTCCGCTGGGAAAGTTATCATCCCTACCTACCCCAAAATTGTGACTGAAACATTGCCTTGCTTTTCCCAAAATATTTCTGATAAATCTCTTAGTGATGCAGGAATCAAAGTTGAAATAGTGCAGTTGGACGAAGAAAAGGAGGAGAAACAATCATGCGGAGAAGGAGAAGAAATAGATTTGAGAAAGGAATGCGACCCGGAAAGGGAGGAAGATCTGGTGTCTGAACCCATTCAGCTGAACTTAACTCGGGACAATGTCCCATTCTTATCTGACAATAAATTTTGTAATAAACTTTTTAAACAGACGGTCTCTTGGGCTGACCCAGTTGCCACTACGGTAACGGGAGTGATGCCACCCACCACTAAGGTGGGAAAATCTGACGACTACCAACGCTGGCGCTCTCCTACTGTGGAGAAACTGAAATTTGAAAGAAGAGAGCGTAGTGCTCGCTCCACTGCTTCCAGTGGAAAATTGGCAGAGGCTAGGGAAAAATTGGGTAATACCAATTTTGGCCCTAAAGCTTTCACCTCCAACCTACAAGCCACTGGGGACGTGCACTACAAAAGCGCGTATAGCTGAGTTCTTTTGTTTTCTTTGCTGTGATCTATCTGTGAAACTTTTTCTCTAGATTCTCTGCTTTGAACAATGATTAATACAGGTATTTGGTCCACCTTAAAGGACGTTAAACAAAAGGGCTTCTTGGGAGACAACCCATGGGAACCACCGGTTCTGTCTATCTTTTTAATCCTTTTGCGTATTGTTATTTCAATTTTGCTAACATTGTAGGTGAAGCTATGCTCTCGCGTGGAAGGAGATTTATTTAAAGAAATTGGGATTACCGCACTTCTGGCATGCTCCTTTGTGAGCATAGGTCAACTCTTCCCCTCTCTTACTTATGTTTGAATTGCTTATTTTAGATGTTTTCAATCGAGTCTGGGGGAGAGAGCGAGCTGTGCACGTGCACCCACGTTGCATGACATGCTAGAATGTGCTGAGTTAGGATTTATATTTTGTTGCATACACTTGCACCTAGTTAACGCGCACTTGATCACGAGTGCTTATTGGGTATCACTGCGAGGTTTTCCCGCTCATAAGAATTGAATTGTTAGTATTTGAGTGAGGAGTAGAGAAAAATGTTGACTCGAGCAGTGCTCTAGTCATGTGCTCCTGTCACACCTAGAAATTCAATTAGGATAGAATAAAATTCAGAGTTGTAATGTTATTATTTCGATTATAGTAGATGAAATTTATTTTACTTTAGTGGTGAATCCGGTGAATCCAACGGTAGCAATAGGTCGAGTGTAGCAGGCTAGTAGTAGCTTATTACTAGGGTCGAAAGGAAGGACAACCTTTCTCGGTGGCTAGAACTTGCACTAAGCGACTCTCGACACGATTGTGTTGATTTACTCGTCATGAAATGTGATATAGGCCACCTCTTGATCCGTTTGTGCTTTTGAAATCCTTACCTACGTAATCACCATTGCAAGCCCATTTGAGCCTACTCTTCCTCCTTGTTTAGCTCCACTAATAATGTAACCAAAGCTATAGGCTGAACCTATGTTCGCACCAACCGTTGAGCTGAAAGAAATTTCTTTCTCGATCGCATTTGTTGTCATCTATGTTGCGTATGGTAGCTTTAATTTAGCTAAAGGAGTCGTTTTATTGCGCTTAAAAATGTTCTTTTTCCGAAAAGAGACAAGAAAAGAAAAGAAAGAAAAGAAAAGAAAAATAAAAGAGTTGTGCAATAATAATTCTCTCTCGGCAAAATTTTTGTATATCTGGCTCAACACGCACCTATTGTTCAGTTGAAGTCCGGGGGTGTCGTGTAAATACTGAAAATGTTGTATGGGTGATTGTCATTCTCTTGAGTGCGACGGTTGTGTTGAGTGCGATTCTCATCGTCCTTCTACTTACCTAGCCTATACTCAACCTAAGCCCAATAATTGCCTATAAGTCCTATTGATTTTAGTTACGAGTCGTCTCACGCAGTAGAGAGGGTGTGAACGTGCAAGCCTATGGACACCGACTTTGATGGATTTCTTATGAGATTGTCCCTAGCTTCGATTTGAGTAATACTTTACTCATTAGTCACACTATTTTCCCTTTTTGTGCGACCGAAAGATTCACCAGGATTCACCATCCAAGTAATATAAATTCCAAACTACTGTTTTAGAAATAATTAGATATAACCTTGAGTTTAATTCTGTTCTAATGTATTTCTACGTACATGAGCATGCGACTTCGCATAATTCTCTACCGCTCAAACTTATGCTAACATTCAATTGTTCTGATAGGAGAGCTGAGTAGTTTGCCCGAGACGTGCAAATGGTTAAGTCTGGGGGTGTGATGAGTCCCATTTATATATATATATATATTTGCCCTCATTTGGGCTGATATTCTAGTGTTTGCACCACATTTTAGTCACATTTTCATTTACATATACTAGTCCTTGCTAGGTGCACCATTATGCCCGTTTCGGTGTGCAATTGCATTCCTCGTTGTTGGGGGTAAGCACATTGTGCTCCCCTTCCCTTCTTTTATGTATCCCTGTGCTGGACGTGTATTCCCAGCTAGTATGTCTCATTTGCAGGTGACCTGATCGTCCCATTTTCCCCCAAATATAATGTCTGTGCATATCGCACGGTCGTGCATTTCCTTGACGCATGATCTGCGCGGTCGTGCATTTGTGTCTGGGAAGAAAATAGAGCGTCGGGGCTTACTCGTGCGTTTTAACGCGCGGGCGAATCCGCCCGTGCGTGAGTAAAACGCACGGTCGACCTGTATCTTTGTGATCTCAGAGCATCGGATTCTACCCGTGCGTTTGATCGCACGGGCGGCGTTGGTCGTGCGTGAACAAATCGCACGGGCGACGCAACGTCTTCTCCAAGCCATATTTTATCCGTTAATATCGCACGGTCTGCGCACGATTGTGCGTTCGACCGTGCGTGACCAATTTTCAGCATGTTTCCTCTAAAAAGCAGGAATCGAGGCAATCAGAAAAGAGACGGGGAGAGGATGACCGGGAGTGATTCAGAGAGCGGGAAATCTCTTCCTTCCCGCTGCTCTTGAGGGTTGAAGGCTTCCCCTTCATCTCCTCCACCATTAAGGCCGTTTACGGTGATTTCCACCTCCATCCTTCCATCCGGGAGCATTAGGGAGCTTCATCCACCATTAGCTCAAGCATTCCTCGCCAAGGAGACCAAGGAAGTGCTGAAGATCGTAGGAGCGGTGACAGCCTCCTTCAAGCCAAGCTCACCATCTGAGGGCCGAGTCCGGAGAGAGCCCGACAACCTCTCATTCCGGCCGTGAACCCAAGACGTGACCTCCTTTTAGTGGTCCTCTCTAACCTTGAATGCTTTTACTTCATTTTGTATTGTATGAACATGTGTTAAGCTAATCCTAAGTAGTTTTGCTTTCCTTCATATGCACTGATGTTGTGGTGGCATGAATAGCCCCTTTGTTCCTAGTGATTTTCTGTGATTTGTTGTGGGTGAAGCCACTAGCAATTGCTAGTGGTGATGTTTTGAGAAGAGGTGCGTGCGACCCTCAACCGTCATAGTGATTTCCCGTCCACGCGCCTTCCGAAGCACGGCATGCGGCCGTTGCACCCATCTCGCCGTGCGAAGCGGAGTTTTGACCCGCATCTTTCTTCATTTTGCAATAGCGTAGGAAACCAAATCAACCCCCCCCCCCTCCCCCGTGGTTACTTATCACTCCTTTTAGCTGATTTCCTGTTTAGAGCAATTCGTACTACCCAACTTGCAGTCCTTGAGAGATCGATACTTGGGGATAACTTACCATTTTTATTACTTGAGCGACCGGTGCACTGCCGTCGTATCGCATTTTTATTACTTGAGCGACCGGCGCTAGTTCAAGTATCCGATTTTTTGTAATCTTAAAATTCTGAAAAATCACTAAAAATATATTATTTTATATGTACTTCTCATTTTTGCAATTCTGCCTGTAATTGTTTTTTGAAAAATTAAAATACAAAATTACAAAAGCTAAATTACAAAAAAATATTTTTTTTCTTTCTTTGGTTATTTGTTTGAATTTTATTCCTATATGCAAAAATATAAAACAAAAACAAGTATCAAAACATTATTATTTTTGAACTTAACTTTTCTATTTACATGTATCTTGCGAAAGGGTGATTTGAGCTATCATCCCATCACATCACCTAGTACCGGGCGAACCCCTCACAGGGTAGACCTCGGGAAGTCCAAGATCAAATTATATGAGTTCAAACTTTAAATTAAAATTATTTCTCAAAAATATTAAAAATACTGTATGGACTTTATTGTGAAAATCAAGCATGATTTCTTCTATCAGTTAAGACTTTCTACAATGTTGTGATTCATATTTTCAAACTACTTTGAACATTGTCTTTATCATGCCTTGGTACTTCTAAACTCATGTGCATAAATTTTATTATAAAAGTTATGTAGAACCAAGCTTAGCATGCCTCTAAGTATGAGTAAATGTTTTATGTTTGATAATGGTATTTATTCACTCACTTATTTTGGCATTGTCTACTTATGTGTTTAATCTAAGAATGCTTGTGTAAGTTTTGTATTATTACAATGAATTAAAATTGCACAAGTATCTTACCTACACTACCTTTGTTTGCACTTTTAAAAGTTAAGAAAAGTGGTTATGTTTTCATAAATTATATTGGTTTGCAAAACAAGTGTATTCGGAGAACTTTGTACAAAAAAATTAGAAAATAAAGTGACAAAGATAACTCCACCAAGCACTACTTGACCCTCCTGATAAGTCTTAATAAGCGTTGTGAGGTTGAGCACCTTGGAAAGAATTGTAAAGTATCTTGTGCAAACCATATCTTTCCTTCAAAATAAAAACCACTTACTCTTAAGTACACCGGATCACTAGTTTCAATATTAAAATAAAATAAAATATGTGATCCCCCAAGCACTACTTTGCACCTTGATAAGTCTTAATGAGAATTGTGTGTGCAAAGCACCTTGGTAGTTGTATATTTTTTATGTGCATTGAAGTGTGTGGAAGTAAAACTATTTGTGTTTTATTGTGCTCTTTACTTCACATATTTCTTGTATTTATGATTAAAACATTTGTTTACTCTACTCAAAATACACTTATGTGCACTTATCTTCCATAACACTTCTTCTCATGAGTATTGGATCCTAATGCTAATTCTATACTACTCTTTCTTTATGAAATGCACTAGATAACCTAGTATGCTCTCTACAATGTTTTGTATGTTTTTGAACTTGTGAATTAATATAACGTTGTAGTAATCTCTTTTTGAAAACATTATTTCATGCTTGGTTACTTTATTGTCTAACTTAAAGATTTTAAATGCAAATTGATTTACAAAAACATCTTAATTTTTGGAATTTAACTCATATATCTTCATATGAATCGTCATGTTTATAAAAAGATGTTTTCTTATTTTTCTATAAGTCTTCCGCATCATCATCATCATCATATATTTTTACCTTGCGCTTTCATGCTTATATCAAAGTCTTAAATATCAAAATGCATTTTTCAACAAATGGTAGACTTGCTTGGTAAAATTTATATTGGTTGCTCTCAACATGAAAATATTGTAATGCTAAAACTCTGATTCATTAATGGATTCCAAAATAGCTATGTGAGTTGTTTGTTTTCAAAAATTCAAATAAAAATATAAATCCATAGGCTATATACTCATCATTAGATTTAAAACGCTTAAATGTTTCCAATAATTATTATCCATGACTTCATATCTCACCATAGCGGGGGCGTAGGGTTGTAAACATTAGATAACCTTATCTCTAGTCATGTATTGTCCTTAACCGGGGAGGGTTCCAGTGGGGCCTTGCGAGGCACTGGGGGGAAAGAGTGCTAGGTTAAGTTTTTGTCTAGTATTTGCATATGGGACTAACACCCCAACCTACGACATGTATGCAGCTCCTCATGCCCATCCGTCACTTAGTACGGGGCTAGGGTGTAGACATATTGTCTGGGTAGATTGGTTACTTGGAAATCATTACCTTTTTATGCTTAAAACTCTTATAAAGCAAAATCCTTTGTGTGCTTAAATTGCTACAACATCTATTTTTGTTATACCTAAAACTCTTAATCATCTACTATGCTTCACCATTCTTATATAGATGTTCACTTCCAAAATATATTTCTTCATGCTTTCCACCTCTTTACTACTTGTACGCTCGATCATGAATATGTTTTGTCCAACAAGTGGTTTCTTTATGAAACATTCTTCACATTCCTTTCTTTTTTCTCTCCTATCTATTGTATTTTTCCTAAGCGTTTAACTCTTTATCACAATCATTCCCTCTCTACACAGTTATTGCACACTTTTTGTTGGATTACCTCTCCACCCTCTTTTGATAATACCAAAAGAGGGAGAATAAATTTGAAAGAAATTAACATGTTTTGGGGAGTCAAGTTCATAGGAAGTTTTGTTGTAGGGGGGCATTCATTTAGGGGGAGCATATGCACATGTCTTAAATTTCATGCTAATCTTTTTTAATTAACACAATTCCTATCTTTTGAACTATTTCTTTCTAAAGGGATTTGCTATTATAAAAAGGGGGAGTTTGTTGGAACATGCTTTCCACATCTCTTGGTTTGACAATAACAAATCCTATTGTATTTAATCTTGCTTGTGTTTACTGTGTGCAGGAACTATAATTATATAACCCTATGAACCGGATTCTAATTGATAAAGATTATCTGAAAAAAGAACTACCGCTCGGGTTAGTTGTTAACGCCCCGCGCTAACAACCGCTGAGAAGAAACCGCTGAGAAGGAAACCTACGTTCGACGAAATGGAAGCTGCGTTCGACGAACTGGCGCTCGACGAAATGAAACCTGCGTTTGACGAACTGCATGCTTTACCGCGGCGCGCTAGAACTACCGCTGGCGCTAGCGATCGACAAAATGGAGGTCGACGAAATGAAGGAGGAGTTCGACGAAGATGCGCCTGACGAAGTGCTCTACCATGGTGCATTACAACTACCGCTAGCGCTAGTATTCGATCGACGAAATGAAGGTGTGCTCAACAAAATGCTTATCACTGCGTTCGACAAATTGGCGATCGACGAAAGTTGAATCCCGTTCGACGAAAATTTGATCGACGAAATATGAGACCAGCTCGACGAAAATGCGCCAGACGAAAAGAGATATGCTCTACCACGGCGCGTTAGCACTACTGCTGGCGCTAGTATAAATGGAAAGAAGAAGGAAACAGTGGAGAAAAAGGAATGTCGATGGGACGCTATTTTTGGCAAGTTCTATCGCGGTGCGTTAAGTGTAACACCCGGCGGTAGCTTTTGGAAACTTCCCGTCTATAGGTTATTGAAGAGCAGATTTGGAAGGAGATAATGGCTGATGGAAGGATATCTCGCTATCGCGGCGCGATAGCATTACCGCGGCGCATTAGTCTGTGCTCTATGTTTGGCACTCAAAAGTTTCTTAATCTGCCACAATCTGTGCCTGATCATTTGCCTAATATGGCTACCGTGGGGCGGTAGTACTACCGTAGGCGGTAGTGGCTGATTCTATAAAATGACGCGTGCCTCCTCTGTTGTTGCTAGCTGATATAGAAGGGATTGGAGCCATGTATTCAGAGCACTCGTGAGAGCCTTCTCCAAGCAGCCCGAAGAACTCCGTCAACGTTCGTGAACGCAAAGAACTTGAAGACCAATAGGATCGCATCTACATCGACATCAAGTTCTTCTTTTGAGGGAGTTTTAAGTTTGTGTTTTGTTTTACTTTAAAATTGTATCCTTTATATCTTTTGTTCGGTAGAGTAACTCGCCACACAGCGGCTAGGGCCTTGCGGGGACTAGGGGGAATTCGCCACACGACGACTAGGTCTAGGTAGGACTTAAGGAGGAATTCGCCACACGGCGACTGGGTCTAGGGAGTAGATCTAGGGGTGCTCGAGGCCTTTCTGGTGATAGATTTACTAGAGCGGCTTGAGGCTGTATCTGGGAGAGATCGACTAAAGCCAACCAGTTCATGGGGATACGAGTCGGTATAGAAAACAAAAAGTGTTTTTCATATTATTCGCTTCGATTTCTAGCGTCATTGAAATCATATTTTGTAATCAATTTTATAAATGATAATCATGTCTTTTCTTGTTTAATAGAATTGATTTCATTTCTAATTTCATTATCTCTTTACTTTTGATTTCACTGCAACCAAAATATCAAAAGTTTTCTATTAAAGTTTAAAGTTTTTAAAACCCTTATTCACCCCCCCCCCCCCCCTCTAAGGGTGCCTACAGATCCAATAGGAGCATTATATGTAAAAGAGCAGCTACGAAAAGTAACCATAATGCATATGAATGCACATACAAACTTATAAGTTAGGGGATCTGGCACTAAGACAAACTCATCATATAAAAGTGCCCGTACTAATTTATACGATGGGGCCTTATTTATGTAATGATGTTATGCTATGTTATGATGTGCAATGCAATAATGCAACTCACACATGCGACTCTGTACGTACATACCTTGTAAGTTCCCTCTGTTCGAGTGTGTCAACTCAGGTACCCCCCATTGAGGCAAACAGGGGCAGTGGATCAGGCATATCCACTTCTAGGATCCTATCAACACCTCTCGGCCTAGACCTTATGTACGCCCCTAAGAACATATAGGGTATCTGCATACTATCTGGTAAGCAACAGCTCTTAATTGTATTTCCCCGAGCCTCTAGCTCGCTAGACTATCCAATCCTCCTTTGATAACACCGAGTCTACTGCTTGCAAGACTAACCCGACATGATATCATAACTTTCCGAGCCTCCAGCTTGCATGACCAACAAGTCCTTGTACCATTCTGTCCCATATTTGGGACGAGGTTTACCATATCAAGTTCTCCTACTTAAACTACTCTTGTCTATCGTTTAGTTGTACTTCAAAGTTTAGGGTGAATCTTGGACTTCCCGAGGGCTACCCGGTGAAGGGCTCACAATAGTACTAGGGTATACAATGGGTTGAAGCCCAAATACCCCTTTCTAGGATATTTACTCTTATTGGTAACTACACATTCTTACATACCCACTTCCTCTCGTAAGGTGGTTTACGATTAACGGGACATGGAAGCGATGATGTTCAATTGAACATCAAACCTTGCCCTTCTTTAGTGACTAATTACACCTTCACGTCGTCACTCAATCCCTATCTAATGGTTCCATATTAAGATGTTAGTTATAACTTTTACCTGTCGGTGGATTACTCCTCATATTTCTTAACATATCGTTATCAAAATCCCATATTGATAATTTTACTAAACGCACCCAATCCCAACAACTAAGTGTTGACACTAGTTGGTTAGTCAGCTAATCAATCTATGATGTACACAATGTTCCAGGGATTAATAATTATGTGTGTAAAGATCAAATGAGGTCTAATGCAAATATTTCACTTTTGCTATCCGCACACCAATTTGTCCTCAAGTATGACGTATGACCTATAAGAAGGAGCTACATGATTCCTATAGCTAATATGTATTCAAATAAGGTTCCAGAAGTTATAAAAGTGATAAAGTTCAGATTTCCAATTTTTTCCTTTAACTAAAATCATATTTGGGCCTAATATTCAATTCCTTTATATTTAGAGGATCTATCAATTTGTACATGAAGTGTCAATTAGCATGACCCAACGGGTCTAATAAAATTGGACGAGTTTAGATATGATCCAAAACAATGTTCAGCAGAGATTCATAATTTTCTCCCTAATTAAATTCCAGAAAATTAATTAAATGTCCAAGGGTACTGTTTATAACATTGTGAAGGATCTACTACAAATATTCATCCAAATGTTGTAACTAATTTTTCCAGGTATTTGTTTATCTCTAAAACGAACATCAACAAGGATTGACATTTTTCTAACAATAGTTGATCATCAATATTTAATAAATCATATAAGCCCATTATTTCCACTTTATGAAGGAGCTACTGTAAATCATCATACAAGAATTACAACAAAATTATCAGGGCATTATGGTGATATAATAAGTCTTCTGGATAAGTCTCATAAATTTCCAGTCCCATTTGACTAGCAATAATAATTACTCAAGAAAAATGATAAAATTCCACTTTATGAAGGAACCACTATGAATCATGAGAGAATAAATGTGACAAAATTATCAGGACATTTATATGATCTAAGAAGTCTACTGACCAAGTTTCATACTTTTCTAATTTTATTTGACCAGCAATATTAATTATTTTAAGAAGTCAATCAAATTCCACTTTGTGAAGGAACCACTGTAAAATCATATCAAATAAATGTGGTAAAATTCCCAGAGCATCCTATTGGTCTCAAAAGTTCAACTGCTTAGGTATATGCAACTAAAAATTCATTTGCTCATAAAGAGGTGGGGTAAAGTAATTGGGTGTAATTGGGATAAGTGCAATTTAATGGACTAAACTAGCTCTAAAATTTCAATTAAAATTTCTAGGGTGTAATTACACCCTCTAAAGTAAAATTCCAGAGCTTCATCATGATCTTGGGATATTTGACCCTATATTTCTCAATTGTGCATAATGTGACTAAAGCACATAAACCCTAATTTCCCAGGGAATTCAACCCCAATGTTCTTGGTTTTTTCCGAAATGATAGATCTCATGATATAAGGTGCATGTATCATGTTTAGTAAGGATTGACCAAGGGAATAGTTATCTATACACAAAACAGTAGGTGTATAATATAATTTTCAATTTTCCAAGCTACCATGGTCTTGCATGTGGATTTCCCTCACATGCATGAGCCCAAATGGGTTGAAAATTTAATCATGCCCATGATATAGATAATCAAATACCCCACCGAAGTTTTGGGTTATTTTGAAGGCATTTACACACCTAATTAGCACATGCATAGTCATTTAAATGTTTACTAAAACTTTAGGAAAATCTTATCTAAAAATTCCCAATTTTGGGGAGGGGGTGTATTAGGGCATGACTCATGCAACCCCAAAATTCATATCATTTGGAGTTATATTACTCCTTAAAACAATTTTCAAATGATTGTGTCACCATATGTACATGTTCCACTAGAAATTTATTTCTGGGGGATGTGGTGCTCCAAAATGTTTCAAGTAAATTTCTAAAAATAGTTAAGACCTAGGGTTACATTTTTCAAGTAGAGCACTTTTCCTGATTCCTCACCCATCTCCTTCTATAATTAATTTAATCCACTGCCAAATCTAGGTTTAAAGAACTAAAATGGAGTTTAAATAAATCCAGGAAATTAAACTAAAGGACGGTCACGATTTCATCTCTCCCAAGCAGCCAACGGTCCAGATTTCATCTTCCTGGACCAACTTTGGATCCAAATTCTGGCCAACTCTGACCATCTCCGGCAAATCCCCCAAGCCACCACCTCCGCCCAAGGTTTGGTCGTCGAATGGTGGTGAGAACTCAGACAGAGGTGGCCGGAGATGCTCTTCGGCTATCTCCATTTTTGAGCTTGAACATAAGAAAAATGAAATGGTGATCCACCATTTCTTCATTGATTTTGAAAAGGGAAGAAATGGGAAACTAGCACGTGAGGAGGGGAAGAGGAATCCAACCTAGGATCGAGTATTAGCCTGGGTATTCCTTTTGGGGGCCATTTTGGTTTTTCCGGTGAGCTCATTGTTGATCTCCTCAAACACAGCTCATCTCCCCTAATAAAGTTGGGGCTTTTCCTCCTCTCGAAATTCTGAAGCTAATACGATCCTCAGCTGGCATTGAGGAAGGCTTAAGCAGGGCTTGCCATTAATGGTCGATTTAGGCAAGGTTGCCACCTCCCAATCCGGCCAATGCTTGAGCTCCAGCTTATAGGCAATTAACTCCTTGAGATGAGGGGAGAAATTGCAGAGTGAAATTGAATTCAATTTCGGCTCCCCAATGGGTTGCCATTAATGTGGCCAGCAAGCTCCACTCCCCTTGCATTTCTCTCCCCTACACAACTGCCACCTCATCGATTATGTTGGGTTTCAAAGTGGGGGCTGAGAGCATGCTTAGGAGAGGGAAATTGGGTGCCAAGTGGCACCCATTCCCAATCTCCTCTTCTTGGTATCCTCTTGGTGGTGTTCGGCCACCCCCAAATAGGGATTCCTGAATTCTTCTCTAAACCAAGGTAAATGGGCCTCCATTGGGCTTAATTAGGTGGGCTTGAGCTCAATTTAGTTGAGACTTGGGCTCACTTAATCCAAGGTAGCCCAATTTAGGTTTTTAGGTCAAGGTTGACCCTTGGTCAACCATGGTGGTGGAGTTGAGTCACTGTAACACCCCAGGCTTCACTCTAGCTATTTCTGGAGGAAGGCAGGGTCAGGCTACTTCTCGAGAAACAACTGTTTCTCGAGAAGTGAAGGTTGTAGCTGCTTCTCGAGAAACAGCTAGTTCTCGAGAAGTGAAAGTAGTGAATTCATCGAACGTACTTCGACGAACAAGCAGCGCTAGAGTTCTCGAGAAGTGAAGGCGCTAGAGTTTACCGAATGGGGTTCGACGAACCGCTAGCGCTGGAGTGCGCCGAAGCGAGTTCGTCGAACTGAGTTTGACGAACCGCTTGCGCTGGAGTTCGTCGAACTGAGTTGGACGAATTCGATGAACCGCTGGCGCTGGAGTTCGTCGAATCGAGTTCGACGAACCGCTGGTGCTGGAGTGCGCCGAAGCGAGTTCATCGAACTGAGTTCGATGAACCGCTGGCGCTGGAGTTCGTTGAACTGAGTTCGACGAACCACTGGTGCTGGAGTTCGTCGAACCGAGTTCGACGAACTGCTTGCGCTGGAGTGTGCCGAAGCGAGTTCATCGAACTGAGTACGACGAACCGCTGGCGCTAGAGTCTGTTCGACGAACAGTTCATGTTGAGTTCGACGAAGCGCGGGCACGGGCGTAAGCAGCGTTCATGTACATTCGTTATGATTGAATCTTGATCCTACGGTCTAGATAAGTGCTTCCTAAGGTGTTATTTAGGGCAGAGAGTCCTCTTTCTGGCTTCAGAAAAATCCTTTGTGTTGTTGAAGGCGTAGAAGAGAGGTAGGGTTTTGGAGGAAGATGAAGGCTGGATCCGCCATTGTTGGAGCACCGGAGCTCCATTCGCCGATCTTAGACCGGCAGCGCGTAGGGGACGTCGAGGCGCTTCTTCTCCTCCATTCTTTTGCAAGTTTCCCATGGCTAGGAGGAAATCTCAAAAGGTAACGACATTTCTCCTCCCGGTCTTTAGGATGCGTGCATGGCATCCCTTTTTCCTCTTTAATTTCTGCATTTTGGCACCGGATCCGTCGAGTGAGAGGGATCCGGGTCGCCTTGGTTCAAGAGGAACCATCGGGTTGATTGAGTCCGTCCCCAACATGATTTGTAATAGAAATCAGCTCCGTTAGTGTATTAGGCATTGTGGTTGAAGCTGAATTCGCGACCGTTGGTCCGATTCGGTGATGTTGATTGACGCGCATTTTAGGGGTTTTGCTAGAAATCTGAATACGGCAAATTCGTCGTCGTGATGCCCTTGTAGGTTTGTATGTTAACGAATGTTGGTTCTCGGGCGGGGAAAATAATGTGTGTTATGAGGCGTGTGATGCCTAGTGATGTGCGAAGGTGTGATTTGGTCTTTGTGGTCGGCTGGCTATCCCATGAATGCCGGAATTCATGTGTGGAGAGTGTCCTGATAAGACAAGTCCCTTTGGTGTTGGCGGCAAGATCAAGTGAGCTGTCAGATAAGCCCGATGGCATGGTGGGCCAGGCGTGGTGGGTCACAGCGTGAGCTCTTGGCCTTGGGCTATGATGCCCTTTGGGGGAAGTGTTGAGTACCCCGTGGTTGTGTTGTGCGCAATGTTGGCGGCAAGGACATGTGAGCTGTCTGATAAGCCCAATGGCATGGTGGGCCAGCCGCGGTGGGTCACAGCGTGAGTTCTTGGCCTTGGGCTATGATGCCCTTTGGGGGAAATGTCGAGTACCCCATGGTTGTGTTGTTGATGTATGATGATGTGTTAAATTCATACGCTTTAGGGTGCCTTGGGTGAAACCCGGGTTGCATTCATATTGCATTTGTAGACCCCTTTTATTACTTGCTCAACATAGAAACGTGGATGATGGATGTGACACTCATGCCTGTTGTTTATGTTGTTTTTCCTTATATGCATGTGCATACGAAGTGCTGACTTGCAGGGTGATGTAGTTCCCCGGGGTCCGCTAGGATGACCGGGAGGAGGGGTGTTGTTACACCGTTTGTGGTCAGCCATAGCTGACCCTCGTTTACCGCTCTTTGTGATTTGGATGCAGGCCAAGGATCGCAGGCTGGACCTAGCTCGCTGGCTAAAAAGGTCTAAAGCTTCATGAAGCGTTTACTTAGCTTTCCTGCCTTTCTGTACTTGTCTTTTGTTATTTCCGGCTTGCATGCCGAGGTAGCTTAGGGAAGCTAGTTTTTACCCCTTTTGGGATTACATTTTTGTGTTGAATGTTTGATGACTTGGACACTGGTTTTGTAAGGTCTTAAGGCCGGTTTTACTCCAATGTAGTTGTGGACAATCTCTGTGTTTCTTAGTTTTATTTCTGCTGTGTTACCTGAGTTTTGAGTTGGGTAGTTATATCATCTTTTAATACTGAAGCTGTGGCGGTTATATGCTGTGGAGTCCCGGCCGGACCTATATTATATAGTCATTACAGGGGAGATGTTATAATTTGGTATCAGAGGGAGGTTTAGTATTCGTGCGAGGTCTAGTGTATTCGGATCGCGTAAAGAGGTTGTCAACATAGGAGTATTGTGCGGGATCATGAGTATCCATGTGTTCGATTCTTGCGAATAGAACTTGATGAGTCTTCTTTTTTCCTTGCTTATTCTAGGATGTTGGCGACGATGCGGGGACGTCGAGAAGGCAAGAGGATCCTTCGGGAAGTAGTGCTACTGCTCCGGGCCTCATGAATATGGGCATTTCCCCGGCTGATTTCTGTCGCATGCTAGCGGAAGCAATGGTAGCGACTCAAGCTGCGGCGATGCCACGGGTTCCGACGCCTGTGGTGCAAGATACGACTCATGCTACTCCGGCGTCTACACCAGATACACTGGAGGTGGGAGTGAGGCAAGAAGAGCCTTTAGCGGAGAGAGCTTATGTGATGGGCGATCGATTTATGAAGTACTTCTTGAGTTTCCATCCTCTGACATTCAAGGGAGTTGGCACTCCAACGGATGCCGAAGATTAGCTTTCGAGGATCCAGGAACTTTTGAAGGCAGCAGAGACCCCAGCGGAGAGTCAGGCCCACTTCGCGAGCTTCATGTTAGAGGACGATACGAAGCTGTGGTGGGTGAATCACAGCGGTCGCCATTTCCTTGGGCACGTTCCGTCCATGGAGGAGTTCGGGAATGCCTTCCTCAAACATTACATTCTGTCTTCGATGAGGTTAGCACTGCAGCAGCAGTTCTTGCATTTGGTGCAGCGTGAAAAGATAGTGGACGAGTATCTGCAGTAGTTCACTCAGTTGGGTCGTTATGCGGGAACGACTATGGCAGACGATGAACTCTTCTATCAAGGTCTAAGAGAGAATTTAAGGCAGCCATTGATAGCCTTAAAGAACGCAGGATTTAATGTGTTGGTCGAAGCCGCTCGCACATTAGAAAGCGGCCTGGAGCGAACCCAACGGCCAAAGGATTTTTGCTCCAAAGTTCTGTTTACTTGTTTCAAGTGTGGCAAGGTGGGTCACATAAGTCGGTTTTGTACCGAGGGCGGAGCTGAGCCAGAGCCGAGGCAGGAACAATCGGTGCGTTCCGGCCCTAGTGTTGTGGAGAAAGGTAAGGTGGCAGAGTCTAGTGCCTCGCGGTTCCCTCCGGTGCAGCCTAGAGCGTATAATCTTGGGCAGCAGGAAGCGATTCGTCAACCCGACGTGGTGACAGGTAAGAAAAGTTCAAGTTTTCGTTCGTTACGGTAATGTAGTTTGCGGCCTTTATGTTTGTTATGCATGTGGTTAGGTTTCGTGCTAGTTTCGGGCTACCCCTCTCGAGTGTTGTTCGACTAGGGAGCATCCCACTCTTTTCTCGCGGAAAGCTTTATCCAGAGGATTGGTGCTGAGTCTGTTGAGGCAGAGGTGGAGCTGAGCGTGCGCATGCCGAATGGGTCTTTCATAACCACCGTGAGGAAAGGACGCATTGTGTTGCAATTTTGCGATTGTGATTTCGAGCTGGTAGCAACGATTCTGCCACTGGCCGAATTTGACGTTATCTTAGGGATGGACTGGCTTGCAGAGCAGCGAGCTAGTATCGACTGCCAGTTGAAGGTGGTAACCCTGAGAGGCAAGGGTGGAGCAGAGGTCAAGTTTGAAGGCCTAATCAGAGTGGCTTGCTCCCTGATTTCCGCCATGCAAGTGAGGCATGCGGTAAACCAAGGAGGCGAGGCGTTCATAGCCTTGTTGGAGACTCACTCCACAAGGTTGGCTATTGGAGATGTTCCGGTGGTGGAAGAGTTTGAGTATGTATTCCCCGAGGAGCTTCCGGGAGCACCTCCTCAGCGTGAAATCGATTTTTCGATAGAGTTGGTGCCGGGTGCGAGGCCGGTGTCGCGTCCTCCGTTTAGGATGGCACCGAAGGAACTAGCCGAGCTTAAGGTTCAGTTGCAAGAATTGTTAGAGCAATGGTACATTAGGCCCAGCTCTTCGTCGTGGAGCGCACCGGTATTATTTGTAAAGAAAAAGGATGGAAGTATGCGGTTGTGCATTGACTACCGTGAGCTAAATAAGTTGACCGTCAAGAATAAATATCTGATTCCCTGAATCGATGATTTGTTCGACCAGTTAGTGGGGTCGGTGGTGTACTCCAAGTTGGACTTGAAGTCAGGGTACTACCAGTTGAAAATTCGAGAAGAGGACATTGCCAAGACAGGGATTGGGACTCGGTATGGCCACTATGAGTTTCGGTGATGCCGTTCGGACTGACGAACGCGCCATCTGTGTTCATGGATTTGATGAATAGGGTTTTTCGACCGTTCTTGGATTCGTTTGTGGTGGTGTTCATAGATGATATTTTGGTATATTCGAAATCAGATGCGGAGCATGAGTCTCATTTGTGGCTAGTTGCAGACTCTAAGGGAGAACCAGCTTTATGCTAAGTTCTCGAAGTGCGAGTTTTGGATCGAAAAGGTGGCATTTTTGGGTCACATGATCAGTGGAGATGGGGTAGCGGTAGATCCGACGAAGATTGAAGCCATTAGAGATTGGCCTGTTTTGAGAACCGTGGCGGAAGTCCGGAGTTTCCTTGGACTAGCCGGTTATTACAGAAGGTTCGTGGAGAACTTCTCGCGGGTGGCATTGCCCCTCACCACTCTTACTTGCAAGGACCAAAAGTTCGTGTGGACGCCGGAGTGTGCACGTGCATTTGAGAATTTGAAGGAAAGGTTGATGTCTGCTCCGATCCTTAGTCTTCCTAATGGGACGGAAGGATTTCAGATTTTCAGTGACGCATTAGGTTGCGGTTTGGGTTGCGTGCTGGTGCAGCACGGCAATGTGATAGCTTATGGGTCAAGGCAGTTAAAGACTCATGAGAGGAATTACCCCGTCCATGATCTGGAGTTGGCGGCGGTAATCTTTGCGTTAAAATTGTGGCGGCACTACGTATATGGTGCAAAGGTGGAGATCTTCACGGATCACAAAAGTCGGAGGTATCTCCTAGACCAAAAGGATCTGAATATGCGACAGCGTAGGTGGGTCGAGTTCCTTGGGGACTACGATGTGGAGATTCAGTATACGCTAGGCAAAGCCAACGTGGTGGCAGATGCCTTGAGTAGGAAGTACTCCGGACAAGGTACTAGGATTGAGGCGCATGACGAGCGTTTGGTGCGAGACTTGGAGTCTCTTGACATTGCTTGTGTGGCTAGAGGTTAGTTTAGCGTGGCCCGGTTGAACTGGATTGAAATGTAGTGTGATTTAACAGATCGAATCCGAGAGGCGACTAGTGCAGACGAAGAGTGCCAACAGTTGGCGTTGGAAGCTCAGCAAAGCGAAGACAGTGCTTTGGAGATGGTCGGTGGGATGTTGAAGAGAGACGGAAGGGTTTGTGTTCCGCGCTTTGGCAAGCTCCGCGAGGAGTTGATGTTTGAGGCTCACTTTACGAAGTACTCCATTCATCCAGGTAGTACAAAGATGTACTCGGACATGAAGAAATCCTTTTGGTGGCCTGGGATGAAGCGGGATGTAGCTGAGTATGTAAGCGGGTGTCAGACTTGTGCATTAGTGAAGGCTGAGTGCCAAAGGCCCGGCGGGTTCTTGAAGCCTCTTCCTATCCCCGAATGGAAATTCGACGATATCTCCATGGATTTTGTGCATGGTTTGCCTCGATCGCAGCAGGGTAACGATGCGATTTGGGTGATAGTGGATCGCCTGACCAAGGTGGCTCACTTCATTCCGAATCAGAAGGGCGATGGCGTGGAGAAGATCATGGATCTTTATGTTCGAAATATTGTGCGGTTGCACGGGATTCCTAAGAGCATTGTTAGTGATCGCGATGGGCGGTTCACGTCGAAGTACTGGAGGTTAGTGCAAAAAAGTTTAAGAACCAAGCTCAAGTTTAGTACCGCGTTCCATCCGCAGACCGATGGTCAGACAGAGCGAACGAATCGTACTTTGGAGGATATGTTGAGTATGTGTGCTCTTGACTTTGGTAGAAGTTGGGAAGACCACCTTTTCATGGTGTAGTTCGCATATAATAATAGCTTCCAGGCGAGTATCAAGATGGCGCCATACGAAGCATTGTATGGAAGGAGGTGTCGAACGCCGATGTCTTGGGCAGAGGCGGGAGACACTAAGCTTTTGGGAAAGCAAGTGGTGGCAGATGCTTGTGAGATCGTGTGGATGATTCAGGAGCGCATGAAGGTTGCTCGGGATCAGCAAGCGAAGTATTTTAACGCGCGCCATAGAAATGTGGAGTTTGTAGTGGGCGACATGGTCTACTTGAAGATCAAGCCATTCAAGGGCATTTCGCGTGTGCGGCGACTCAAGAAGTTGAGTCCGAGATATTTGGGTCCGTTCGAGGTTACGGAGCATATAGGCGAAGCAGCCTATCATTTGGCATTGTCCGCTGAGCTGAGTGGATTACATGATGTTTTCCATGTCTCTGTGTTGAGGAAAGCTTTGGTAGAGCCAAGCGTCGTGGTCGAAGCGGCGGTGGTGCCGGTGATGGAGGATCTGAGGACTATAGTTCATCCGATTTGTGTGCAGGATTCTGAAGTCTGGCGGTTTCGGAATAAAGAGGTTAAGCTGGTGAGAGTGCGTTGGGATAATTGCGGACGAGACGAGTTCTCGTGGGAGCAAGAGCAAACAATGCGGGATAACTTTTCAGAACTATTCGTTTCAGGTATGTGTGTTAGTTATGCTTTTGTTAACGTTTTTAAAATTTCGAGGACGAAATTCTTTTATGGGGGGTGGATTTGTAACACCCCAAGCTTCACTCCAGCTATTTCTGGAGGAAGGCAGGGTCAGGCTACTTCTCAAGAAACAACTGTTTCTCGGGAAGTGAAGGTTGTAGCTGCTTCTCGAGAAACAACTAGTTCTCGAGAAGTGAAAGCAGTGAATTCGTCAAACGTAGTTCGACGAACAGGCAGCGCTAGATTTCTCGAGAAGTGAAGGAGCTAGAGTTCATCGAACGGGGTTCGACGAACCGCTGGCGCTGGAGTGCGCCGAAGCGAGTTCGTTGAACTGAGTTCGACAAACCACTGGTGCTAGAGTTCGTCGAACTGAGTTCGATGAACCGCTGGCGCTGGAGTTTGTCGAACCGAGTTCGACAAACCGCTGGCGCTGGAGTGCGCCGAAGCGAGTTCATCGAACTGAGTTCGACGAACCGCCGGCGCTGGAGTTCGTCAAACTGAGTTCGACGAACCGCTGGCACTGGAGTTCGTCGAATCGAGTTCGACGAACCGCTGGCGCTGGAGTGCGCCGAAGCGAGTTCGTCGAACTGAGTTCAACGAACCGCTGGCGCTGGAGTCTGTTCGATGAACAGTTCATGCTGAGTTCGACGAAGCGCGGGAACGGGCGTAAGCAGCGTTCCTGGAAGTCCGTTATGATTGAATCTTGATCCTACGGTCTAGATAAGTGCGTCCTAAGGTGTTATTTAGGGCAGAGAGTCCTCTTTCTGGCTTCGGAAAAATCCTTTGTGTTGTTGGAGGCGTAGAAGAGAGGTAGGGTTTTGGAGGAAGACAAAGGCTAGATCCGCCATTGTTGGAGCACCGGAGCTCCGTTCGCCGATCCGAGGCCGGCAGCGCGTAGGGGACGTCGAGGCACTTCTTCTCCTCCATTCTTTTGCAAGTTTCCCATGGCTAGGAGGAAATCTCAAAAGGTAACGACATTCCTCCTCTCGGTCTTTAGGATGCGTGCATGGCATCCCTTTTTCCTCTTTATTTTCTGCATTTTGGCACCAGATTCATCGATTGAGAGGGATCCGGGTCGCCTTGGTTCAAGAGGAACCGTCGAGTTGATTAAGTTCGTCCCCGACATGATTTGCACTAGAAATCCGCTCCGTTAGTGGATTAGGCATTGTGGTTGAAGCCGGATTCGCGACCGTTGGTCCGATTCGGTGATGTTGATTGACGCACATTTTAGGGGTTTTGCAAGAAATCAGAATACGGCGAATTCGTCGTCGTGATTCCCTTGTAGGTTCGTATGTTAACGAATGTTGGTTCTCGGGCGGGGAAAATAATGTGCGTGTTATGAGGCGTGTGATGCCTAGTGATGTGCGAAGGTGTGATTTGGTCTTTGTGGCCGGCTGGCTATCCCGTGAATGCCGGAATTCATGTGTGGCGAGTGTCCCGACAAGACAAATCCCTTCGGTGTTGGCGGCAAGAGCAAGTGAGCTGTCAGACAAGTCCGATGGCATGGTGGGCCAGGCGCGGTGGGTCACAACGTGAGCTCTTGGCCTTGGGCTATGATGCCCTTTGGGGGAAGTGTTGAGTACCCCGTGGTTGTGTTGTGCGCAATGTTGGCGGCAAGGGCATGTGAGCTATCTGACAAGCCTGATGGCATGGTGGGCCAGGCGCGGTGGGTCACAGCATGAGTTCTTGGTCTTGGGCTACGATGCCCATTGGGGGAAATGTCGAGTACCCCGCGGTTGTGTTGTTGATGTATGATGATGTGTTAGATTCATACGCTTTAGGGTGCCTTGGGTGAAACTCGGGTTGCATTCATATTGCATTTGTAGGCCCCTTTTATTACTTGCTCAACATAGAAATATGGATGATGGTTGTGACACTCATGCATGTTGTTTATGTTGTTTTTCCTTATATACATGTGCATACGAAGTGCTTACTTGCAGGGTGATGTAGTTCCCCGGGGTCCGCTAGGACGGCTGGGAGGATGGGGTGTTGTTACACTGTTTGTGGTCAGCCATAGCTGACCCTCGTTTACCGCTCTTTGTGATTTGGATGCAGGACAAGGATCACAGGTTGTACCTAGCTCTCTGGCCAAAAAGGTCTAAAGCTTCATGAAGCGTTTACTTAGCTTTCCTGCCTTTCTGTACTTGTCTTTTGTTATTTCCGGCTTGCATGCTGAGGTACCTTAGGGAAGCTAGTTTTTCCCCCTTTTGGGATTACATTTTTGTGTTGAATGTTTGATGACTTGAACACTGGTTTTGTAAGGCCTTAAGGCCTTTTTTACTTCTATGTAGTTGTGGACAATCTCTGTGTTTCTTAGTTTTGTTTCCGCTGTGTTATCATAGTTTTGAGTTGGGTAGTTATATCATCTTTTAATACTGAAGTTGTGGCGATTATATGTTGTGGGGTCCCGGCCGGACCTATATTATATAGTCATTACAGGAGAGGTGTTACAGTCACATTGGTGACATTGGGTCCATGGACACCTATTGGGGTGACTTTTGGTTTGGTGAAGCCATTTGGGACCCTTTTGACCTATTTAGGTCAAATTAGGTTAAGTGAGTCAAGGGGTAAATTGACTCAAACCCTAGTCTTGACCCCTTTTTGTTTTTTGTGACTGATGTGAAAATTTCGGCAAGTGCACCGGTCGTTGTCAAGTAATAATATGAGGAAGTAAATCCCCAAGTGTCGGTCTCTCAAGGAACACAGTAAGGTGGAGTTAGGTTTCGAGGAAGGACTTGAGATCGAAGTCCTTGGTCGGGGTTACAATGGATGGTTGGTTTGGTTTGCGAATAATAAAATAAAATATTACAACTACTCCTATGCAATGCTGCTATGCAATGCTTCGCTTGGCGGGATGGAAAACTACGTAGGACTTGAACGCACTACTTCGTTGGGCGGATGGGCGAGTAGGCTAGCGGAATCGAACTATGCAGGCCTTGAGCGCGCTGCTTCGTTAGGCGGGATGGATTACACGGGCCGCGATGCCACGCTTCGGTAGGCGGATGGGCGAGTAGGCTAACGGAGTGAGGGTCGCAAGCACCTCTTCGACAAGCACGCCACTAGCAATTGCTAGGGCGGCACCGAACACGATGGTGGAATGGAAATTAGATGGGGGCGCACCTCAATAAGCACATATGAACTAAATGATTCCAAATAAATGAAATAAACATTAAGCAATATTGTTCATAGCACACATCATCAAAATATAGAGGGAACTAGTTTATACAATCAACAACATAAGGAAGGAAAAAGAGAGTAAAGGAGTCGACCACATCCGAAGCCTTGCCGAAGATTCACGGTTGGAATCGCTGGGTTGTCAATCCGCGTCCAAGCTCGGTCTTCAACTGCGTCCGAGGTAGAGGAGGGCTGTCACTTCCTCCCAATGGCTCGTCTTCTTCGTGTCACGATCCAATCTCCTCCGATATACGATCTCCTTGCTCGATGTTGGCGATCTTTGGGCTAGAAACCTCTCCTTGGAGCTCAAGGATGATGGAGGAGGCCTAGGGGGCGGAGAACCTGCGGAAGGGGCGAAAACGGCGGACTGGACGGAGGAAATGCGGAGCTCCCGACCTAATTCGCGAGCAGGTCAATTTATAGGCGCTGGAATAAACAGTGCGCACGGTCATTGGCGCACGACCAGTGGTCGTGCGCACTAGCATCCTGTGATCGTGCGCCTGCCTGGACGAAGCCTGCAAGGTAAGAAAATTATAAAATACAATGTTCGCACGACCAGTGGCGCACGACCAGTGGTCGTGCGCGCTTTCGTAAGTGGTCGTGCGATAAGGAAGACAGAACTCAGATTTCAGGAGGTAAGTGCACACGATCAGTGGCGCACGACCAGTGGTCGTGCGCAATAGAACCAGTGATCGTGCGCTGTGTTCCTGTACAGAATTGTACCGGAAACACCTGCACGACACCTGTTCCAGCACAACCACGAATCCAGACACTGATAGTGGCACTTAACAATGCATAGCAACTACTAAAGGAGAATAACACGAAATAACACCAAAAACGGGCCTAAAGGTGCACATAGCATGGAATAACAAATATGAGCGAAAAATTGTCTAAAATGTAGTGCATAGACTAGAAAATCGGCCCAGATGAGTCCATAAATGTGTATATAATTGGGACTCATCACACCCCCAGACTTACCTGTTTGCGCGTCCCGAGCAAACAAATTCTAAGCGAACGGGGAAAGAAAAGTAGATGGCTTAAAATTACAATACAGAGTACCATGCGAAGTCGCATGCTCACGTGCATAAGAAAAATAGTAGAGAAGATTTCTGATTATAAAAACAGTTTATATATTTCTAAAAGAGTAAAAGCATATTACAACTACTCAAAATGGTGAGCTACGGTGAATCATCCGGTCATGCATACGGAGAAAGTAAACTAAGCGCTAAGATGAGCATTGCTCAAGATTGGGGTGCCAGACAAACTCCACTGAAATCCATCGGTGTGGTGACCATAGGCTCGCCCGGTCACATTCTCTCCACGACATTAGATTGGTTCATAGCGTGAGTCGGTAGGACTTTAGGCTAGAGATGGGGCTTGGGTTACGGTGAGGTAAACAAAGATAAACATGGAGGCTAAGCACACCTAACCCAACATGAGCATAAGATAGAGCTACCCGCACGACGATAATAAACAAATGCACCACACCCCCAGACTTGGACTTATGCAACATAGGTGTGTGCACCGCCCACTCCCAATACCAAAATTTCAAAATTTTCAATTCAACTTTTTTCATAACAATCCCCTTTTTTTCTTTTCTTTCTCTACTTCATTCTTCTTTTTCTTTCTTTTCTTTTTTCAGCAAAAATATCAATGAATACACCCACAATTTCCACTATAAAAATTACCACATCAACACCCCCCAAAATGTAAATATAACTATAATTAAAGCTCAGATTTGGGTGTGCTACTAGGTTAGGCGTTTAGGCTTTGGCGAGATATATGTGGAGCTGAATCAAGAAAAGGGTAGGCACGAAGGGGCAAGCAATGGTAGACGATAGGCATGAAATAAAAAGTTCAACCGGGCCAAAATAATGGCCTACGTCATCCTCACGTACTAGAACATATCCTATGCCAATGCTTCAAGAATTGCTTGGGGCAAGTTCTAGCCACCGAGAAAGATTCTCCTTTCTCCCGACTCAAGCAATACGAGTCTAGCGATCGTTTACACACATCCCTATGCTACCGTTTGATTCACACCGGATTCACCGTTTGACTAGAGTAAACAACATTTACACTAATAGAAAAATATAAAACCATAAGTATAAAGAGAAGTCTAGTCTACACAAATTTCGATGCAACCGAGCACTCGACTAGGAGCACTACTAGAGTCAACATTTTACTCTGCTACATAGTCCTAAGCCATCACCTAGACTTTCCCAAATAAGCAGAAGAATTAAATTCACAACAGAGCAAGCAAACAGATGAGTACGCGCTCAAGTGGGTGTTGTGGTGTGCAATGAAAATGAACAACAATTTCTAAAAAAACTAAAATAAAAGTACTTCTAGCATGCTATGCAAGAGTGCACGCGAATGGGCACAAAAACTGCTCTCCCCCAGACTTAAACTAAACAATCCACAAAATAGATGACATGAAAATCAGAAAAAGCTAGGGAAAGAGAGTACCCAGTGCTCAGAAATGAGCACACCAGAAGATTGACGTGTAAGCTAAAATGAGTCGCAGCATCCGCCATCCAGAAAAGATACCTGCATGGGTCAGCTCCGCAGAAACAAAAGAAAATAGAAAACTGAAAAAAAATACTACTAACTAAACATGCTTAGATGAAATAAAAATGCAGAAAAGAAAGATAACTACTGGGGTTATTGTCATCCCAGCACGACTTATTTGGCATTTGTACAGTTCTAGCTAATGGGAGTATGGAAGGAGAAGTGGACAGGTAACTGGCCTAATATCCGTGTCGGTAGCGGGTACCTATACGGCGACAGAATAGTTACTCCTCTACCCAAATAATAATACCTACATAACGCAGGTAGAGGAAACAGAAAGTAAGAAGAGGAGGATATATCCTCACTCAACTCACCAAACACATCCTTGCCTAGCAAGGTGTCGTCAACAGGGAGGTGGCAGGAGGAAAAGGCAATGAGTGGAGTTTCCTCTACGGAGGGGAAATCAACCTCCTCACATAAGAGGATTCTCTCATCATTGACTTGGGCAATATGCACCAAATCCTCCTGGGGTACCTGTGAAGACTCAACCTGCACAGGCTCGGATGAAGAGGGGGGATCGAGAAATAAACAAGACGAAGAACATAAATAATCAAAAATCGGGGGAGTGGTCCCGGTCTCACTCCCATCAGGTTGGGTAAGTAAAATAATGTTTGCATTGACATCAATGCTACAAGATTCGGCGGGATCAACGGTGGCCAGGCTTAGGATTTGGACTTCCTCCACCGGTGCTGAGGAAAACTCCTCTTCACGTTGGAGGTTGTCCTCCTTCATAGGAATAGGCACAACACTCAGATCACCGACCTCATCCTGCGACACATCATCAACAATGTCGTCGGAGACGAGCGTAGTATGCACAACAGGGAGAATAATAGTGCTCAGATAAAGGTCGAGCACCGATCCCTCACAAGGAATCGAGTCCACTAGGGGTGGTGGATGCACATGGAGAATAGGCTCAGCAATGTTGGTGCATAGATCGGCCGCACATCCGGTGACCGTGTCCATGTTATACCCTTCAAGATGTGAAGGTGACAAAGACACATAACCGGATGGTGAAGGTGTGCCGCCAGAGTTAGGGGTTGGGACGATCCGGATATCCGGCTCGTCATCCTCGTCCAATTGGCGAAAATACTCGGCACAGTCCTTCAAGACATGATCAGTGCTCCGACAAAACTGGCACTGCCTTGCGGGCTTCTTTGGCACAGCGGGGGCTGAAGCCGAGAAGAAGTATGACGATAAAGGCTCAGCAGAGTAGCCATAAGACTTACGCGCACCATATGGAGTACCAGACGAAGTCGGTGCTCCATATGCTGGGCTATAAGAATTATGCCTACTATTCTCCTTAGGGCATTCATCACTAGAGTGGGAGGTAGCTCCACACCAACGGCAACGGATATTAAGATGTGCCCACATAGTGCGAAGATAAAACGATTCAAGACGAAGGACACTATTGTGCGAAATACCACACCTAACAATAATTACTAAAGCAACCTAATTAAAACATGAAAATGGAATAAAAAGAAATAAAACAAAGAAATGCAATTTACAAATGGAAGGGTTTCTCTCTCAGGTTCTCCCTCTCCAGAAAACTCACACGACTGTGTTCCCCGGCAACGGCGCCAAAAACTTGATGCGAAAATTTCGGCAAGTGCACCGGTCGTTGTCAAGTAATAATATGAGGAAGTAAATCCCCAAGTGTCGGTCTCTCAAGGAACACAGTAAGGTGGAGTTAGGTTTCGAGGAAGGACTTAGATCGAAGTCCTTGGTCGGGGTTACAATGGATGGTTGGTTTGGTTTGCGAATAATAAAATAAAATATTACAACTACTCCTATGCAATGCTGCTATGTAATGCTTCGCTTGGCGGGATGGAAAACTACGTAGGCCTTGAACGCACTACTTCGTTGGGCGGATGGGCGAGTAGGCTAGCGGAAACGAACTATGCAGGCCTTGAGCGCGCTGCTTCGTTAGGCGGGATGGATTACACGGGCCGCGATGCCACGCTTCGGTAGGCGGATGGGCGAGTAGGCTAACGGAGTGAGGGTCGCAAGCACCTCTTCGACAAGCACGCCACTAGCAATTGCTAGGGCGGCACCGAACACGATGGTGGAATGGAAATTAGATGGGGGCGCACCTCAATAAGCACATATGAACTAAATGATTACAAATAAATGAAATAAACATTAAGCAATATTGTTCATAGCACACATCATCAAAATATAGAGGGAACTAGTTTATACAATCAACAACATAAGGAAGGAAAAAGAGAGTAAAGGAGTCGACCACATCCGAAGCCTTGCCGAAGATTCACGGTTGCTGGGTTGTCAATCCGCGTCCAAGCTCTGTCTTCAACTGCGTCCGAGGTAGAGGAGGGCTGTCACTTCCTCCCAATGGCTCGTCTTCTTCGTGTCACGATCCAATCTCCTCCGATACACGATCTCCTTGCTCGATGTTGGCGATCTTTGGGCTAGAAACCTCTCCTTGGAGCTCAAGGATGATGGAGGAGGCCTAGGGGGGCGGAGAACCTACGGAAGGGGCGAAAACGGCGGACTGGACGGAGGAAATGCGGAGCTCCCGACCTAATTCGCGAGCAGGTCAATTTATAGGCGCTGGAATAAACAGTGTGCACGATCATTGGCGCACGACCAGTGGTCGTGCGCACTAGCATCCTGTGATCGTGCGCCTGCCTGGACGAAGCCTGCAAGGTAAGAAAATTATAAAATACAATGTTCGCACGACCAGTGGCGCACGACCAGTGGTCGTGCGCACTTTCGTAAGTGGTCGTGCGATAAGGAAGACAGAACTCAGATTTCAGGGGGTAAGTGCACACGATCAGTGGCGCACGACCAGTGATCGTGCGCTGTGTTCCTGTACAAAATTGTACCGGAATCACCTGCACGACACCTGTTCCAGCACAACCACGAATCCAGCCACTGAAAGTGGCACTTAACAATGCATAGCAACTACTAAAGGAGAATAACACGAAATAACACCAAAAACGGTCCTAAAGGTGCTCATAGCATGGAATAACAAATATGAGCGAAAAATTGCCTAAAATGTAGTGCATAGACTAGAAAATCGGCCCAGATGAGTCCATAAATGTGTATATAATTGGGACTCATCAGTGACTCACCGGGTTCCTAAGGGTTTAGGGGTGCCATGGTGGGGTCATTTATCACCTTGGGGTCCATTTGACCAAGCTTAGGCTAGGTGACCAAAAGTGGTAAAATGCACACCAATGTGCTTTTCACCTATTCACCTAGGTTTCTAGAGCTCTTTTTGGCTAGCCTAACCCTTTGTCATGACCCTAGTCATGACAAATTATCTTAGGGGTCTAGTTGTTCTAGGTATGTTACACTAAATATCTTTGAGTTCATACAACCAATCGGTTGGGTCTCCCTCTGAAAACCTAGGACATTGTATTTCTAAATTACCAGGTTGGTTAGAAACTACCTGGGTTTCGGTCGGTATTGGTGCGGACCAAGAATGTCGCTAGAAGATTGTCTAAACATTTCTGGGGGTCAATGATGATCCTTTTGGGATTCACTCATCGCCGCAAGGCCGTGGGGTTGACCCTGGGCCTTTGTGTTCAGCGATCTTTGTAATTGTTCATATTGGCTTAACATTTCTAGACGTAGAGCGGTAATCTGATCTTGAAGCTGATCTGTAGACTGATCTCTAGTTTCCATTAACTGGCGTTTGAGAAGGTTTTCTTTAAATTGTAACTCTGTGTTGAAAGATTTCTGGATCTGTTGGACCTTCTGTTCCATTTATGCTACCACAATTTGTTGTAGTTCTTCCATCTGTAGAATACGTTGTGTTTGTTCTGCTTGTAGAGCAGTCTTGACTTCCGCCAGAGATCTCAATCCTTCACTCATCTTTGCTTGGCAGGATTGATTGATCTCAACGAGAGCACCAAAATTTTGCAATCCTGCCAGTGACGACCTGGTAACCTAGACGAATGACCAAAGTGGTGGTCGGGAGGGAAGGAGAAGAATAGCAGGAGGCGAGAGAAGAAAGTAGATTCTTACATTAATCATTCCTTAATGTTTATTACATCTGCTAATCTATATATAAGCATAGAGATATTGTCGTTTGGCTTAATAAGGCTAATATGACTGTTACATTGAATAAACATTTGTATTTTAACAATAATAAAATGGATCACTTTGTCCGCCGTTGGATCTGCCTTGGGAAGACTGGAGCGCTATCTCCTATTGGATATATTATAAGTCCCTCCGTCGTTCGATGAGCCCATGATGATTATCTATCGTTGCATGATGATCTATGTTGCCTGATTTGTGATCATTGGATCTTAATACTTATATCTGAGGTCATTTGATTCAAACCCTAACACTCTCTCTCCCTCTCGGCGATATTGTAGAGAGGAGATCACTGGAGGAGCGATCGTCCTTATTCAGAAGAGAGGCCTTTGATGCTGCTGGATATTGAAGAAGGGAGATCGCTGGAGGAAGAGAGGCCTGCGGCGCCAGCGAGAAAATGCGGAAGAGAATCCGTCATCGTCCTTCGTCGATTGTCATGAAAGAGAAGATGCGCTGTGTGAGTGTCGTCTCTAGGGCATCGAGGAAGAGAACAGTTGGGAGCTCGACTGCGGAAAATGAGACTAGGGCTCGTGGGCTAAAATTGGAATTTCGGGGCCATGGGGATTAGAAAGGATTAAAAATTTGGGTGTGAGTTAACTTATGTTGTATGAATAATAATTTTGGGTGTGCGAATAGTCAATTTAACTAATGTTCGAACATTTTTGAAGTATTAGGAAATATTATTTTAAAGGGTGTTGCGGGTCGCTCGGGAGCTTTGGTAGACCGGTCGAATTGAACCACCTTAGCTCGGAAGCAAACCGAGCGCGCAAACAGTCAATTAGAGATTCGTTGAATACACTGAGACTTTTTAACGTGGAAAACCCGGAAAGGGTAAAAAACCACGCGGCCGGAGCTTTGCCGACCAAACTTCCACTATCTTCTGGGGGGGTTACAATTAGAGACTTAGAACTCGAGCGCGACAGGCCGCTGCTTGTTACAATAATAGAGAGAGAGGGAGAGAGGGAGAGAGTTCCGAAGGTGACATGCCACCTCCACAAAAACTAAGTCTTTTTCCTTCTGAGAACAGCTGGGAATGAAAGTGAGAATGCTCTAGAGAACAAAAGTGAGAATGATGAGTCGCCTTTCGGGATGAAGGAAATCTTCAAGTCCAAGAAGGAGATCTTCAAGCGTCGAAGGAGAATTCCGCGAAAGTCTGTAAGAAGCTCTCCCGGGTCCAGAAGGCAAGGTCCCTTGAAATGAAGCCCTAGTGCTCCTTTTATAGCTTTGGCCGGGGGTAGCCCGATAATTTCGCCGTTGTAACCAACGTATCTACCTGGCGGACGAATCATATTTTTCGGTTCGGAGCACACGGATTGCCATTTTTCGTAAATGACCATCTTGCCCTTCGGGCAGTTCGGGCAGTTCGGGCAGTTCGGGCAGTTCGGGCAGTTCTGGCAGTTTGGGCAGTTTTGTTGGAGGCGAAAATGGCGACAAGCTGTTCCTGAAATCTGAGAAACTGGAAAGACGAAATGTGAGAAGTCAGAAAGACAAAAAGTGAGCGCGCCCGAAATGTGAAACTGCTCGGGCGAAATTCGGGGCCCAAAGGACGCACAGCGAGCCTGGAGAGGGTGGACACCCCCGAACCCCCTCACGGGGAGGGGGCTTGGCCGCACCCCACTAGGGGTGCGGCTTGGCCGCACCCCAAAGGGGGTGCGGCCCGGCCGCACCCCACTAGGGGTGCGGCTTGGCCGGACCCCAAGAGGGGCGCGGCTTGGCCGCAACCCACTAGGGGTGCGGCTTGGCCGCTCCCCACTAGGGGTGCGGCTTGGCCGCACCCCGCTAAGGGTGCGGCTTGGATGCACCACCCTAAGGGTGCGGCTTGGCCGCACCCCAAGGGGTGTGGCTTGGCCGCACCCCACTAGGGGTGCGGTTAGGCCGCGCCCCCGTGGAGGAGCGGCCAGCGCGCTACCGCGCGCGCTACCATGCGGTAGCGCCATGCGGTAGCGTTACCGCGCGGTTGCGGGCGGTTCGATGAGGGCGGTTGGCGGCGGAAATGGCGCGTTGACCTTTGACCCCACCTCTCTTTAGTGTAGTTTTCTCTAGACGCACCCCAAGGCCTTTATGGATGTATAACATAAGCCCCCCAAACCTTCGGAGTCTGAATTTTGGCGCGGAGTTGTTCGGAGGTTTCGATTTTTCTGTGGTAGCTTTGATCATTGCTCTCTTCGCGGTGGCTTGGGTAGGAATTGTTGTCTGAGGATGAGCGTGCTATTGCTTTTGCTTCTGTATGGCATATTCAAGCACATTGTTCTGGGAGAGGCCAAAGTTTCTTGTGGGACGATTTGGACACTCAATTCTGGCAGAGGTCAGAGTCCTTTGTCGGACGAGCTGTACACTCTGTTCTGGGAGAGGTCAGAGTCCGTTGTCAGACGATCTGTACACTCTGTTCCGGGAGAGGTCAGAGTCCGTTGTCGGACGATCTGTACAATCTATTCTGGGAGAGGTCAGAGTCCGTTGTCGGACAATCTGTACACTCTGTTCTGGGAGAGGTCAGAGTCCGTTGTCGGACAATCTGTACACTCTGTTCTGGGAGAGGTCAGAGTTCGTTGTCGGACAATCTGTACACTCTGTTCTGGGAGAGGTCAGAGTCCGTTTTCGGACAATCTGTACACTCTGTTCTGGGAGAGGTCCGAGTCCGTTGTCGGACAATCTGTACACTTTGTTCTGGGAGTGGTCAGAGTCCGTTGTCGGACAATCTGTACACTCTGTTCTGGGAGAGGTCAGAGTCCTTTGTCGGACAAGCTGTACACTCTGTTCTGGGAGAGGTCAGAGTCCGTTGTCAGACGATCTATACACTCTGTTCTGGGAGATACAGTACAATTGAAAATGATGCTTATGGTTTGGGCGCATGATAAAAAGTAATAAATTAAATGACACTTGTTTGTTACATGGATGCTGAAAACATAAGATACAAGTAAATGCGTCGGGTGCCCTGGACGTTCCCTGGGCAGAGAACAGGCTATTCTTCGGGATGGTCGCTCTGGGGATTGCCACCCTGCTGGGTCATTCTTGACCTGTTGATTCAGGTTCCTTGGTTCGGAGGAATTTTTCAAGGAATCCCAGACGAACGAATCGTTCAATTTCTGCGCTCAGTCGCGAACAATCTTCTGTTTTTTGCCCGTGACCTCGATGGTAGTCGCAGTATTTGGATTGGTCTCCAGAATTTGGTGCAAGAGCCCTAGGCATCTGAAGAGAGGGATGATCGTGGATGGCAAGGAGAACGTTAGTCCTGGTTGTGTTCAGGGAAGTGTAGTCTTGATGCTGGCGAGAACCTCGGTCTCGGCTGGCGGTGTCGTGTTGCTTATTGTTTTTATCGGGGACCGTCTGCGGCAACGACTCCTCTCTCTTCCTCTTCGATCTCCCCCCGAACTGCTGGCGGTGCGCTTCAATCGCCTCATCAGCTGCTATCTGAGCTTCAACCCGGTGGACGAGGTCTAGGTAACTAGGCACAGTTTCTCGCATCAGTGCGGAGTAGAAGCCACCGGGGCGGAGTCCTCCAAGGAAGACCCCTCGCTGGAGCCCGGGGTCGACCCCCGGGATTTGCCGAGCCTCCGAAGTGAAGCGTCGAAAGAAATCTTTGAGAGTCTCTCCGTCACTTTGGCGGATTCCTGAGAGATGGGAGGGATCTCGGACAATCCTACGATTGGTGATGAACTGGTCCATGAACTGCTGCGCCATTTCTGCGAAGTTGCTTGTAGCCCCCTCCCGCAGGGAGTGAAACCAAGTGCGCGCTTGTCCCTTCAAGGTTGCCGGGAACACTTGACAGAGGAGTTGATCTGGAGCGTTGTAGAGTCTCATGATGGTAGCGAAGTGGTTGACATGTTCTAACAGGTCGTCCGTCCCGTCGAATGTTTCGATGCTGGGAAGCTTGAAACCATTCGGAACTGGATGGGCCAAGACCTGAGGCGATAGTGGGGAGCCTTGGTGTGCGGGATGGCGGGCGAGGGCTGCGAGTCGCCTCGCCTGGTCATACTCTTCCGCTATCATGTCACGTATCTCCACTCGCGTGGTTCGTTCTACTGCTCGACCAGGAACAACTCTTCCTTGGCGATGTTGATGGTGGTCAACTTCTGGTCCTCTGGTTGGCGGAGCGGGATGGGCGGAGCTTGCTGTGTCGGAGAATTCTTCTGAGGCTTCTTCTTCTCGAACGACCTCCTTATTCGGAGCATGATTCAGAGCTGGGGACGGCGGAACGTTCAACGCTGGGGGTTGAACGAGAGCTCGAGGAGCCCCAAGATTTCTTACGAGAGCCAGCATCTCGGCTTGCTGCTCTTCCATCTGACGCACGCGCCCTTCCAGTATTGTCGCGGGCGCGAGCACTGCCTCTTCTGTGAGAGGCGCATTGATAAGCGAGTGGGAGGGAGCTGGATCGATGCGCCACTCCGGGATTGAACCTTCAGTAGTGCGAGCACTTCTTCTTTCCATTGCAATTGGCGGCAAGTGTTACCTTCAGTTATCTTTGCTGAACTTTGGGAATGAAGTTCCCACAGACGGCGCCAAACTGTTGCGGGTCGCTCGGGCGCTTTGGTAGACCGGTCGAATTGAACCACCTTAGCTCGGAAGCGAACCGAGCGCGCAAACAGTCAATTAGAGATTCGTTGAATACTCTGAGACTTTTTAACGTGGAAAACCCGGAAAGGGTAAAAAACCACGCGGCCTGAGCTTTGCCGACCAAACTTCCACTATCTTCTGGGTGAGGTTACAATTAGAGACTTAGAACTCGAGCACGACAGGCCGCTGCTCGTTACAATAATAGAGAGAGAGGGGGGGAGAGTTTCGAAGGTGACAGGCCACCTCCAGAAAAACTAAGTCTTTTTCCTTCTGAGAACTGCTGGGAACGAAAGTGAGAATGCTCCGGAGAACAAAAGTGAGAATGCTGAGTCGCCTTTCGGGATGAAGGAAATCTTCAAGTCCACGAAGGAGATCTTCAAGCGCCGAAGGAGAATTCCGCGAAAGTCTGCAAGAAGCTCTCCCGGGTCCAGAAGGCAAGGTCCCTTGAAATGAAGCCCTGGTGCTCCTTTTATAGCTTTGGCCGGGGGTAGCCCGATAATTTTGCCATTGTAACCACCGTAACTACCTGGCGGACGAATCATATTTTTCGGTTTGGAGCACATGGATCGCCATTTTTCGTAAATGACCATCTTGCCCTTCAGGCAGTTCAGGCAGTTCGGGAAGTTTGGGCAGTTTTGTTGGAGGCGAAAAAGGCGACAAGCTGTTCCTGAAATCTGTGAAACTGAAAAGACAAAATGTGAGAAGTCAGAAAGACAAAAAGTGAGCGCGCCCGAAATATGAAAGTGCTCTGAGCGCGCTCAGAAGTGTTCTAAGCGTGTGACGAGCTGGGAAGCGCTCCGGGCGAAATCCGGGGCCCAAAGGGCGCACAGCGAGCCTGGAGAGGGTGGACACCCCCGAACCCCCTCACGGGGAGGGGACTTGACCGCACCCCACTAGGGGCGCGGCTTGGCCGCGCCCCACTAGGGGCGCGGCTTGGCCGCGCCCCACTAGGGGCGCGGCTTGGCCGCGCCCCACTAGGGGCGCGGCTTGGCCGCGCCCCACTAGGGGCGCGGCTTGGCCGCGCCCCACTAGGGGCGCGGCTTGGCCGCGCCCCACTAGGGCGCGCGGCTTGGCCGCTCCCCACTAGGGGTGCGGCTTGGCCGCACCCCACTACGGGCGCGGCTTGGCCGCACCCCACTAGGGGTGCGGTTAGGCCGCGCCCCCGTGGAGGAGAGGCCAGCGCGGTAGCGTTACCGCGCGATTGCGGGCGGTTCGACGAGGGCGGTTGGCGGCGGAAATGGCGGGTTTGGTTTCTCCAACTTGAGCGATCATGCGTTGACATTTGACCCCACCTCTCTTTAGTGGAGTTTTCTCTAGACGCACCCCAAGGCCTTTATGGATGTATAACAAAGGGCAATACATTAAAATTATTGTTTAAAGTGCATTTGCAAATACAACATTTCGCAATTGTTATCAATAATGGATAAAACAGTATTTACTAAATGTTGCATCGCAAATGTTGTCTAAAACTGCTATTCAATTGCAACATTTTTAAACTGTTTTCTATTACATGTTTAGACAATATTTTATAAATGTTGTAAACGAAAGTGTTGCTAAAGACCAAAAATATTGTAGCATGCCTAGAAGCTCGAGTGACAAGTTTGAAAATTGGGACGTTACAGACAATCTACCTCTCATTTAACACAAGCTTGAGTGAAAAATAGTGCACTAACTTCAAAAAGCTCCGCTCGTTTGAACCAGAGAACTTCTCAGTGTGTAGAAAGTTATGCGATTTCAGTCAAGTAAATTGCGTCTGCCATAAAAAATGCTTTGTGGTTTCACTCCAATAAGCTCCACCCATTGTGCAAAAAGCTTATCATTTCCACTCTAGAAATCTCCGCCCATTTTCTACAGAGTTTTATCCTCTCTAATGAAGAACTAATTCGATATTTATAGTTTTTGAAATGGCATGTTGTAACAGGACTACTTTTACTTTACGCACCGGGACCATATTAGCTGAGCTGGCAATTCTTTGTGTCACGCCTGCATCAACGGTCCTGTTAACATTTACTTTAAATACATAGGGAGATGTAACGTTAGGACTATTCAATGAATGAAAGTATTCTGATTCTACCTTAATCTCTCTCTCTCTCTCTCTCTCTCTCTCTCTCTCTCTCTCTCTCTCTCTCTCTCTTTCACTCTTCTCTCTCTCCCCGTTACCCTGCTTCTCCGGCGGATTCAGCCACTCAGCTATTCGCCGCTCGCCGCCAACCTCCAACCCCGCTACAATTGGTGCTCTCGTTGAGATCAAAAAATATGCAGATCAAACTAGACGGGAAAAGTCATTCCTCCCGGGAGAATTGGTCCTCCTGCATCTTCATCCATACAAACAACAATCACTGCACAGACGACATAATAAACGTATCAGCCTGAGATATTATGGACCATACACAATATTAGAAAAAATAGGAGCAGTGGCATACAAATTAGACCTCCCTGCATACAGCAAAATACACCCCGTATTCCACATATCCTTACTCAAACCATATTTACCTAATGCAAACTACACTATCCATCAGCTACCTCTTAATACCCTAACCACAGCCCAACAAAAATCACCACTCCAAATACTAGACACACGTATACTGCATCAAAACGATCAGCTGTTAAAACAAGCTTTGGTACACTGGGAAGGGGGATTACCAGAAGAAGCCACCTGGGAGGCCGTGGAGTCCTTGGATCCACTATTCCTACAATCTCAGACACCATCCGACACAGACAAGACCGGGGCCGCAGAACACACAGACATCAGCGCGCGAAAAAATGCCGACAGGGAAGTTACACCCCAAACAACTCCCCAAGTCATCCCAGTTTTAGATTGTGAGACATCTAACCCGCTAAATACTGTTGATTTTCCAGCAGAAGACCAAAGGTTCACAACACCAGAAGATACAACAACACCAGAAGAGAACACGCAGGGATCAGGGAACATCCCAGATCAGCACACACAGGCCCCAGTCAGGGACGCTCTCCGCCTAACCAACAATGTCATCCCCATTACTTCTAATTACCCCCATCTAAACAACTTACCCTGTCCATCGCAGGATCACGCATACCGCAACGCAACCACAGAAGACAGAGCTCGCAACACTCACCAGGAGAAGCACAATAAACAACACACGCCAGTACACAAGGCCATTTCCAGGGAGAACAAAAGCCACACCGCCATCGTCATCCCCCTAATTCAAAAACACACAGATCTAACGAATTTGTGCACTGATTCACAGGACCAACAAACAAAAACCTCGCCGGAGTTGGACAAAACAGGAAGTAAGCTCAAACACACGGAAGGAGATACAGAGATACCTCAACAAGACAACGCCGAGATGACAATGACACCAGGAGAACCCAGCCTCCGGCGATCTCGGCGCACTGCATCAGCTCTGACGCGCAGCTTGCCGCGGAACATTCCCCGCCGCGGCCGCTCAGGAAGGAAAAAGACTGGGCGTTAGGGTTTCTCAGGAATGGGAACCCATCACGAGGTTTTAAACTCGCGAATCCATCCGGGCAGCAAAGTCAGAACCGGGCAGCAACACAACACCTCGGGCAGCTTTTTCGGGCAAGATAGGGATGTAACAGGACTACTTTTACTTTACGCATCGGGACCACATTAGCTGAGCTGGCAATTCTTTGTGCCACGCCTGCATCAACGGTCCTGTTAACATTTACTTTAAATACATAGGGAGATGTAACGTTAGGACTATTCAATGAATGAAAGTATTCTGATTCTACCTTAATGTCTCTCTCTCTCTCTCTCTCTCTCTCTCTCTCTCTCTCTCTCCTCTCTCTCTCTCTCTTCTCTCTCTCCCCGTTACCCTGCTTCTCTGGCGGATTCAGCCACTCAGCTATTCGCCGCTCGCCGCCAACCTCCAACCCCGCTACACATGTGAAAAATTGTCTTTATTAATACTTCACATACAACCCTTAGATTGTGAATTATAGTGGTCGAACAATCCCCCCTGGCGGATCCAGGCAGCCTGGGCAGGTTTGTTGGAGTCGGGGGAGGGGGCTGCTGTATGACCTCCTCGTCTGAAAATTGAAAGTTCTTGGAACACAATGAAAATTTCAGGGAAACTTCATTTTACCACAACGAATTCATTGGTGACGATGATTTCTCGACCAAAGGTCCAAAATTCTTGTAGGATTTTTCGAGTGCAATTTGAAGTCATTTTTAGATCAAAGTTTTTTTGAGCGGTTGAAAAGTAATGAATTCTCAAAGGTATTCAAGGAATCCTCTATTAATGGTTGTTTTGGGAGTTCTTTCGACCAAGAAGATGAAGAGGGGTTTGCCTATGGGCACAGGGGGCTGCAACAGCACCCAGAGTTCTTAATGCAGTCAGGCAGCAATAGTACGCGGCGGTAGCGACGATTCAAGTTGCCCCCCCCCCCCCCCCCCACACACACACACACTCTGTGTGCGTGGGAATAGAGTGCTATTGCTCGGTGCTTGATTGTTTGGTAGGGATGATGGGCCACGACCTGTACAGGTCGACTAGGTTCGGTTCGGGCACTCTATGACGAGTCGTGATGTGTGTTTGATAGGTCGAATGAGGTCGTGATCATGCATTTTTGGGTCCGTTGGAATCGTCTCATCAAGCCGGCCAAAATCTCGATCATTTTGTTCGAATAGTCCACTTTTAATTTTACAAAGGTAGCCAACATATTTTAATAATTTAGTAAAAATATTAATTTTATTTAACCAAAATGCTATTTTTATTTTGGCATGTCTGTTTTTGAAAAGAATGTATTGACATGTCCTTTTCTAAATCGACTATATCCCTATTCAATATTTAAATGTGAGATTAAAGTTAAATAAAATGTTATTTTTATTTTGTAAATTTTGCAAAATATATTCTTATCTGAAAATTTTGAGAAATTAATTTAATATTAACACCCAGATTTGGATTTGAAATTTGAAACTCTACTCAATTTATCGATTATCGTATTCAAGAAGATTTCTCTCCCTCTCTTGCATGTGAGCTCACTTGAAGCTCACTCGGAGCTCACCCATAGCTCACCCAAAGACAACTGGATCTCACCCGGAGCTCGCCCATTTTGGCAATCAGCTCAATAGTTTGAAGGTCGGCTCGCCAACGGGCCCATCAGGCAGCCGCTTATAGAACCTACTAGTGAGATCCTTCCGAGCTCTCCGTCGAACTCGTTGTGCCAAAGCTCAGCTCGTCAATGAGCTCACAGAGGAAGAACCTGGCTCAGGCGGCCTCGTGAGATATGACCCCGGTCAGCTTGCCTCCTTTGGAGGCTTCCAGAAATCAGATCGCTAGGGTGACAGGTACCAGTATCTCCAGAAGGCGGGCGGTTATTCATAGACCGTATACCCCATGGATTGCCTATAAATAGGACCCCAAGACACAAGTTGAAGGCACGTTCAACCCCCCTGCTCCAAGGTTCCCTTTCGACAAATTCGTGTCTTTTTTGTGTCGAGCTCAGCCTTGATTTTGGAGGGGAAGTTGCAATAAACTTTCGGGTACATGGAAGGACCTTCTCGCAGCAGCACGCATGTCCAGTTTATAGGCAGTTCGAGATCAGCTCTAGTTCTTCAGCTTCTTCTAGTTGTAATTTGCTAGGGTCGAACACTAGACAAGTAGCATTAGGTCACCCATTGATCCGAACTTTTATGAACCAATTTTCTTGTTTCCAACACTTGGATTGCCACTAGTTAAAACTTGAGTGCTTATAACAAAGCTCTTAAAGTAAAACTCAAATTCATAATTTCGACATTTTTCAAAATCTCCAAATTCAAAATCATTTTTCAAACATCATGAAGCTTTTGTGTGCCAAGGGAGTGTGCACCCCAAATTTCTCGTACAGGGTCGTACCTATAAATAAGCCAACTTATCCTGAAGAACGAGGATCATTCTCTGAGTTCTTTATACCGTAAAACTACCAAGAACACATCTCTACCCAATCGGAACTAACATTTCGAAGGAGAGAAAAAATGATCATCTTCCAGCCTCGAGTTTGTTGGAAGGACTGCGTGGTGATCCTGGCGTTCATGTGGATATCTCTAGAGATGTGAATACTATTCCGCATTTAGACTCAAATGCCAAATATTCTTCTCAAAATCTGATTTCGACGCAGGTATAAACTTCTTTCTTGATTTAGTGTTTTTCGCTTGGATCTTGTCATTGGTTTCTTGTATTTCCACCGCGCATTTGATGCCCTTGAAACCCAATAGTGGTATCAGAGCATGCTGCGAAGCTTCTCTTTCAGAATTCATTTCCTCCTTTTCTTAATAACCATCTATCTCTATACAGATCCGTTCACTGTTACACAGATAGACGAGCATGTCTACTGTCTAAGAGAAGATGGATTTGAAATATTTGTGTGTGTAAATATGATGGTTTAGAATGGTTTTAAAACATCAGATTTAGTCCCGGAACATCAAATGTCGATGAATTTTCTATGAGAAAATGATGGTGATTTTTCAAAAATTGGTTGCGGCTTTACCCCGCACCTCGTAAGGGCTCTGCCCCTTGACCCAGATCGCTAATCGGCCAATGAGACCATCGCCAGGGGCGCTGCCCCATGGACCCTGTTAGGGAATCTGCCACTAAAATGCTGCCATAGGCAAAACCCCTTGGAACCCCGCCAAGAGCACCTTATATTTCAATGTGATTGTTTGTATATCTTGGTTGTCTAATGGTGTAAATTTTTATTGTCTAATTTAAATGGTTTAAGTGATCACTTGATTAAGCGTTAAAAATATACACTATATTTAAATGATTTAACTAAAAGTTCATTAAATATTAATCATTTATTTTGTTTAAAAATGTTTAATCATATGTGTTGGATCTACTGGTGCCCTTAGAGGAGGGGGAGGGGGGCAAGAGTTTTTAAGAATTTAATTCTGAATAAAAAATTTATTGTTAATTAAAAAGATTTCATAATATTTTATAGAAAACATTATTTTAATATTTCAGAAAAGGTAATATTCAAGATTACTATTAGAAAAACTTTTGAATTTAATATTTCTTCACTACCGTCGGCGGTAGGTGTTACCGCGCGACGTTAGCTCACAGAGATTGAATACTTTGAGTTGTAGAACACTAAAGAACCTTGCAATATATTTTGAGTTAGAACTTTGATAGAAAATATTATTTAAAACATTTAAGAATAAAAAATAAATTCAGTTAGTGAACAACAAAGAATGACATGATTTTATTTCATAAAACTTTGATTACATAATGTTTATTTTTTTAGTTTTCATATTAAAATTTTAGAATAAAAGCTCAACGAGGTTGAGATAATATTTCAGCCATCATAGTCCTGCAAGGCTTAATAATAACTACCCAATTGACAACCTCTGCATGTGTATACAAGCTTTGCAAATCCACTACACGGACAATTCATACGATTTACCAACAATGGAAGACACAGGAAGAGTAGGAATAACTTTTCTTGCACGGGCAAATCCCGTGCATGCCGAATGCAATTCATGTAAATACCATAGCCCGTTCGCATTGGGAGCATCACGTTATAAAGGTATTTCGTGCATACTGGGAGCATCGAGCAAGGGTGGTAGTCTGTGCGCACCCATGCAATGCCACCTTGGGTAAGCCCGGATGCACCCAAGGCAACCCATAAACCGGCGGAGCCCGTTTGGAACTGATAGCATGTTTGCACAAACCTAACAAATCGACCTTGGGTCCGAACGACCGAAACCCGTGAGCACCCATGGAAACTGGGAGCATCGAGCACGGCCGATAGGCTGTGCAAAGATGCTAGTATATATATAGATCACAGCCGTTGAATCGGGACGATACGGACTGCAAATAGCCAAAACCCTCAAAACAGCTCCCTGCCTCCCGAGCCGCACCCTGATATCACTGTTCCTTAGCGAAAGCACTCGCTCTCGCTCTCGCCCTTCCGTCCCGACCTGCTCGCAAACCCTCACATTTCCTCATCTCCTTCAACCGAATCAGAACCCTCGCAACTCCACGCCAAAGAAGATCGTCGACGATTCCTCTTTGGCTTCCTACTTCTACTTCTTCCATGGGGAGCTGTTGTCTGCCAAGCGGCGCGGGGAGACAAGGTTGTTCTCTACCCTAGACGCCAGTCAATCCCTTCACTTGGCTCGACGATACTCAGGTGAGGCTTCCGTCGAAGTGACGTTTGAGACTTAGGCGAGTCGGAACAATCCCTTCACTGGGCTCGCCGATACTCAGGCAAGGCTCCCGTCGAATTGGCGTTTGAGACTCAGGCGGGGCGGAACAATCTCTCCCTTCACAGGGCTTGACGAAACTCAGGCAAGACTTCCGTCGATGTTGCGTTTGAGACTCTCGTCTCCGCTTAAGTGGCACTTGAGACCCAGGTGAGTCATCCGCAGAAGAGGCGTTTCAGGAAATCGATCCATTAGAGGGGTAGAGAAGGGATACACCGATTCCTGTGTCCTACCCTATTATGGTGAAAGAAAATCCAAAGCCAGGAAATCGATCTATTGAGTAGAGAAGGGATATATCGATTCATGTGTCCTACCCTTTTCTGGTGAAAGCAAATCCAAAGCCAAGGCTCAATTTGAATATCGTTCATACATAAATGCAGTAAAATTTCATAAATTATCGTTCGATTACTCATTCAGATTTTCATTAATCATTTATCAAGAGCTTGGCCAGTTGCCAAACATTTATCTACCAGTTTCCAAACTTTTTTTTTGGTTTTGCTCTTATAGTTGACTAAAATCAAGAATTTCATCACTTCTTCGATGCAAATGTCATCATCAACACCTTTAGATTTTATCTGGAAGAATATAAGCGTTCCCTTGGGAATGTCCACAATCGCTAGGCATGAAAATACCATGAAGAATGATACACGCTTATATATAACGGGCGCGCGGCGGGGGGGGGGGGGGGGGGGGGGGGGGGGGGGGGGGGGGTACGACGCGGCGGGGGAGGGCGCGGCGCGGCGGGGGAGGGAGCGGCGGGGGCGGGCGCGACGCGGCAGGGTACTGTCACGCTGGGCACGGGGGGCCTATAACGCCCCTGGTTTTCGTTAATTATTTTGCGTAGCCGCTGTGACGTAATTTTGGCGTAAGGGCGTTACGTCAGCTCGTCGGGTTAGTTTTGAGCCTTAGCTTAGTTAGAGCAGGTAATTTAGATCGAGCGTGTGAGATTTCGCGTCGTTTCAAGTTGTAGATAAGATTTTGGGTAGTTATTGAGATCTTAGCCTCGGGAAGCTTTATCCTGAGTTCGGCTCGTCGGAATGGAATTCTGACCCCGTCGTTGGATTCGTAGCGCCGATTTCCAGTTTGGGTGCGAATTTCGTAGAAATCTGAGGTGTTTTGGTCGCCCACACGGTTCTAAGTAAGAGTGGGGTATTATTTAATTAATTAAATAGTAAATTAGGTTTTTAGTATAAAAACCTAAAGCCCTCCCCTCTTCCTCTTCTTCCTCCCTCGATCAAACCAGCCGCCGAGCGAAAGAGCGAGAGCGGAGCTTCGTGGAGCTTTCGGTCGACGATTCCTAGGGCTGTGGTAGTCGGAATCGCGTTTGGAGAGTAGATTTGGAAAGCTCTCGACGAGATCTTCGTCTTAGTGGTAAACTTTTCCTGTTTTGTGGAATTTTTGGAGTTAAGGTAGTGACCTAACCCCTCCTTTTGGTCCGAAAAGTTTCAAGAATCTGTGCTCGTGTGTTTTCCTAGCCATCCATAGCTTCCGGAGCGGAGATCTTCGAGTTTGCAAGGTTTAAGGCAAGTGGCAAAGTTTTTTTTCTCCTTCTCTTTCGTTGATGGAGCGTTGTTTCTTGCTTGAGATCGTATTGCTTTAGTTAACTCTTGATCCTGGACTGTTACCTTACTAATAAACTCTAGAAATCCTTGATCTTCCCCTTATACGATTCACTGTAGCTTCTCAAGAAGGTCTCCTCAGATTTCTCGAAAAGTGTCCGACTGCCACCCCTTCTTGCTCTCGAGAAAGACCAGCTTTCTCGAGAAGAGTCAAGTCTAGTTCTCGCGAAGGACCAGCCTTCTCGAGAGGCTGTTTCAGCCCTGTTCTCGAGAAATGCCTTTAATTTCTCGAGAAGTCCTCTATCCTGATCCTTAATTTCTCGAGAAGTGCCTTTATTGTTCTCGAGAAGTCCAGTGTTCCGATCCTTGATTTCTCGAGAAGTGCCTTATCGTTCTCGAGAAGTCCAGTGTCCTGATCTTCGAATTTCTCGAGAAATGCCTTAAACCTCTCGGGAAATCCTGTATCCTAACCCCTTTGAGTTCTCGAGATACTGTATTGCCTGCTTAGAATTTCTCGGGAAATCATTCTCTCCTGCCCTTGGAATGTCTCGAGAAGTTATCTTATCCCGCCCTTGTTCCTTGAGAAACTCTGTAATCCTAGCCTTTGATCTCATGGTTGTTCGTAACCCTTGGCCCCCTCGAGAAAAACCCTCTATCTTCTTAATACTCAAGTTATGCCTCCGTTTACTTCTACTTTTGAAACCTTGTAACCATTGTGGTTGAAGGACTTAGGTTTTCTCTTATGAATCGTCTTTTGTGACCTTATCCTTAGGGTATCCTGGTGATTATTTCTCGGGCTACGCCCCGTGTTTTAATTGAAGATTTAATTAATATGAATCATTGTCTTTAGCCTTGCACAGTAGTCGTGTTTGGGGTACAGTGGGGGAAATGTTATAGCCTTGCACGGTAATCGTGTTTGGGTGGTTGGGTCTAGAGGCACCCCCACCCGGTTTTGGGCTTTGGGTGGCGGAGGTAGGTAACCGCTCCTGTTTAATTTGAGTTGATCAGTCTCTTTAATTAAATTTAACAAGATAATTGAACTCTGTTTGTTCCTCGTTGTAGCATTTTGGGTGCACTTGATGCTTTACTTAGTTCTTTGTTTGGAGCTTCTACTTCGGTAAATCTGGCCTGGGTTGGTACCCCTATGCCTTATTTTACTTTCTGCTTAGTTTTTCTGCCACTTGTATTCCCTTGCTGAGGCGTTCTTTGTTTTATTGAATGCCTCAGGTTCAGAGCCTTAGCTGCTAGTGCTGTAGCCCGGAGTCTCCGGGAGTTCTTTTGTTGTTGTTTCACCCCGCTGCTGCGAGGTAGTTGCGGTTAGTTTTCTCTTGTGTTCAGACATGGTAGTATGGTGCCAACGGGTTAGTGTCAGGTTGTTGAAGCCCGTTGTGCCTTTTGATACTTTATAGCTTACTTGCCAGTTTATTGCTACTACTTTTTAGATCTTGTGTGACTTGCTCTCTGAGAATGATTTATGTCTAGGTGCATTATAGTTATAAAAATGGCTTTTCTTTCATCCTCATTGCATCCTTTTTAACAGAAATCCTTATCTGTAAGTTGCCTAAAAGATATTTTCTATACTTATACTATGCCTAGGTATGTGCATATCATTTACTTTATGTCATATCATCTCGTGCATCTAGGACCTTAAGTGAACTAAATAAAGTATTTTCCGCTGCAATTACATATATTTTCTCGGTGGACTAGTTGATCCACGAACTGAGAGACACAGTTCTTCCCCAAACTCAAATAAATGATTTCAAATGATGATCTAGCATGTAAACATGTTTTGATTAATTAAGTAATAGGTTCCCGCCTGAGCATCTGCAGTTGTCTCCTGCATGACGTGGCATCATGACGCGTATTTTCTCTTACTCTGATATTTCTAAATTCGGGGAAAATGCGGGTTGTGACAGTTGGTATCAGAGCTAGGTTGTTCGACAAGTTGGTCGGGCAACAAATTCTGATATAGTAGTTGTTTTGATTTCATTGCATACACACACCGATGTGTCATCAGTACGTCTTGGCCGAAGCATGAACACTACACTCATAGCATGATAAGAAATATACGAGACATATTATGTAGTATGGGATGCATAATATGTGTTTGTATATGGATCCACCATATGTGGCAACATGTGACGGTTATGTAGTATGGGATGCATAACCATCATCACATGAATGCCCATTAACACGTTTTTCTTTTCGTTACATGCAATATTATATAGTATGGGATGCATAATATTTCATGTGTACGCCGCTCATAACATGCATTAAGGCCTTAATTAGAATGCATAGCACAACATACATTACATAGCATTGCATAAGCACACGTGCGAAGTTAAAGACTTATATGATGACACACGTACACTCATGATTTCAAAACGAATACAAATTTCATGCATTCATGCCCCTTGCACATGAGTCAAGAGGGACGATGTAGTATCGTTCCTGAATTTAGCATATCATCATGAAAATATCCCAGAGAAAGGTAGTGGAAATGGCAAATAGTTGTACATGTATGTTCTGAACCAAGCAGTGTTGTTGTAGTGTAAGGTTAAGTTTTAATTAGAGGTTTATGCGTATTAGCAGAAATGGCGCGCAAGCGAGTCGCGACTAGGTCGACTCCCCAGTCGGAGGGTGAGTCATCCGGAGCGCAGAGTGAAGCTTTGATCGAGAGTCTGGCCAGAGCAATGAGGCTCTGACTAGGCAGATGGTCGCGATGCAATCGCAAGTTGAGAGCGTTCCGGTGGTGCGAGAGTTTCCTGATGTCTTTCCTGTCAGTCTTCCTGGACTCCCGCCTGATAGAGATGTGGAGTTCGTTATTGATCTTGAGGAGGGTACTCGTCCTATTGCTAAGGCACCGTACCGTATGGCCCCGTGCAAGTTAGAAGAATTGCGAACTCAGTTAGATGAGTTGTTGCAGTGTGGATTCATTAGGCCGAGTTCTTCGCCCTGGGGTGCTCCAGTGTTGTTCGTGAAAAAGAAGGACGATTCGATGAGGTTGTGCATAGATTATAGAGAATTAAACAAAGTGACCATCAAGAACAAGTATCCGTTGCCGAGGATAGATGATCTGTTTGATCAGTTGCGTGGTAGCACAGTGTTTTCGAAGATTGACCTTCGATCAGGCTACCATCAGTTGAGGATCCGTGAGTCGGACGTTCCCCGGACTGCCTTTCGTTCCTGTTATGGTCATTTTGAGCTTCTGGTTATGTCTTTTGGTTTGACAAATGCACCATCTGCGTTTATGGACATGATGAGCCGCGTGTTCTAGGATTTTCTAGATCATTCTGTTGTGGTGTTCATCGATGATGTGCTGGTTTATTCTAGAAGTGATGAGGAGCATGCTACGCATTTGCGCTTAGTATTGTCTACTCTTAGAGAGCACAAGTTGTACGCGAAGCTGAGTAAGTGCGAGTTCTGGCTTTCTCAGGTGTCCTTCCTGGGTCATGTGGTGAACAAGGATGGAATCACTGTAGACCCCGCTAAGATTTCTGCTGTGTTGGATTGGAAGACGCCTTCATCGCCTAAGGAAATAAGGAGTTTCTTGGGTTTGGCTGGGTACTACAGAAGATTTGTTCAAGGATTCTCAGTGCTGTCGGCACCTTTAACTAAGCTTACCCATAAGAATACCGCTTTTGTTTGGAGCAAGAAGTGCGAAGAAGCCTTTCAGGAATTAAAGAGGCGTTTGTGCAGTGCTCCTGTGTTGGCCTTGCCGATCGAAGGAATAGAGTGCGTTGTTTACGTGGACGCATCTCACATTGGACTAGGATGTGTTTTGATGCAAGAAGGAAAAGTGATTGCTTATGGGTCTAGGCAACTGAAAGTTCATGAAAGGAATTACCCTACGCATGACTTAGAATTTGATGCAGTGATTTATGCTTTAAAACTTTGGAGACACCTTCTTTATGGAGTGTCATGCAAGATTTATACAGATCACAAGAGTCTGAAGTATGTCTTTACCCAGAAAGAGCTGAATTTGCGCCAGCGCAGGTGGTTGGAGTATGTGGCGGATTATGAAGTTGATATCCTGTATCATCCGGGAAAGGCTAATCTGGTGGTCGATGCCCTGAGTAGAAAGACAGCGCATATCTTCAATCTCTCTGTGCAGTCCTTAGTAGAGGAGTTTTTGTTGATGGATATTTCAGTCGGTAGTTGTACTGCGCCTTCGAGCTTAGAGGCTGATGAACCTTCTTGGATTACCCTTACGAGATTGCATCAGAAGGAAGATCCTGACTTGCAGCATCTTCGAGTTAGGACTGAAAAAGGAGAATTACCTGATTTTTCTATTGATGATAATGATACCTTGATGTATCGAGGTAGATACTGCATTCCCGCGTCGGAAGATATTCGAGCAAAGATCTGTAGTGAAGCACATGACTCAAGTGTTTCCTATCATCCTGGTTCCACATAGATGTACAAAGACCTGAAGCAGATCGTTTGGTGGAAAGGTATGAAAAACGATATAGCTAAATATGTTTCGGAATGTTTAACTTGTCAGCGCGTTAAGGCAGATCATAAGAGGCCTAGAGGTAAGTTGAACCCGTTGGATATTCCAAGCTGGAAGTGAGAGAGTATTTCGATGGATTTCATTACCGGTTTGTCGAGATCTCCCGCAGGTCCTGATTCAGTGTGGGTCATAGTTGATCGTTTGACAAAGTGTGCTCACTTTGTACCATTTAAGATTGGATATTCAATGGAGAAGATAGCAGAGTTGTACTTGGTCGAAGTCATCAGATTGCATGGTGTGCCCGTGAGCATTGTGTCGGACCGAGACTCAAGGTATATGTCTCGTTTCTGGCAGAGTTTGCAGGGAGCTTTGGGCACTGACCTTAGATACTCTACCGCTTACCACCCTCAGACCAATGGTCAGACAGAAAGAGTAAATCAAATTTTGGAAGATATGATAAGGTGTTATATTCTAGATCATGGAGAAGCTTGGGATAAGCGTCTTGGATTGATGGAATTTGCCTACAATAATAGTTATCAGGAGAGTTTACAAATGGCCCCCTTTGAGGCTTTGTATGGGAGGCGTTGCCGAACTCCCTTGTTTTGGGCCGAGGTTGGCGAGAGGCCGTTGTTAGGCCCTGAGGCTTTGGAAGAGATGAGCGTTGTTGTGACTCATATCCGCGAGAAGCTTCGTATTGCTCAGGAGCGGTATGAGAAGTATGCCAATCGGAGGAGGGTGGATCTAGAGTTTGCTGTTGGAGACAAGGTGTTCTTGAAAGTTTCTCTGATGCCAGGTGTTAAGAGATTTGGAAGGAACCACAAGTTGGATCCCCGGTATGTGGGACCTTTCCAGATTGTTGAGCGCATCAGAGCGTCCGCTTATAGATTGGATTTGCCTGCTTCCTTCCCTAATGTTCACGATGTGTTCCATGTGAGCCAGCTGAGGAAGTGTTTGCATAATAATCAGTTTGTTCTTGATTCGGTGCTCGTGTTGCAGCCCAATCTTTCGTATGTTGAGGAGCCTGTCCGGATCTTGGAGACTCAGGAGCGTGTGTTGCGGAGGAAGACGATCCCAATGGCTAAGGTTCTTTAAAAGAATCAGGGTGTCGAAAGCGCAACTTGGGAGCTGGAGTCTACCATGAGAGAGGCTCGTCCTAGCCTCTTCTCTTAGATTTTCGGGTAAGTGTTCAGTATGGTAGTCTCTGGAATTGATTCTGTATCTTTCTTAATCTTTGGATTTCAAGTTTCGGGACGAAACTCCTTTTAGGGGGAGTGACTGTAACGCCCCTGGTTTTCGTTAATTATTTTGCGTAGCCGCTGTGACGTAATTTTGGCGTAAGGGCGTTACGTCAGCTCGTCAGGTTAGTTTTGAGCCTTAGCATAGTTAGAGCAGGTAATTTAGATCGAGCGTGCGAGATTTCGCGTCCTTTCAAGTTGTAGATAAGATTTTGGGTAGTTATTGAGATCTTAGCCTCGAGAAGCTTTATCTCGAGTTCGGCTCGTCGGAATGGAATTCTGACCCCGCCGTTGGATTCGTAGCGCCGATTTCCAGTTTGGGTGTGAATTTCGTAGAAATCTGAGGTGTTTTGGTCACCCTCGCGGTTCTAAGTAAGAGTGGGGAATTATTTAATTAATTAAATAGTAAATTAGGTTTTTAGTATAAAAACCTAAAGCCCTCCCCTCTTCCTCTTCTTCCTCCCTCGATCAAATCAGTCGCCGAGCGAAAGAGCGAGAGCGGAGCTTCGTAGAGCGTTCGATCGACGATTCCTAGGGCTGTGGTAGTCGGAATCGCGTTTGGAGAGTAGATTTGGAAAGCTCTCGGCGAGATCTTCGTCTCAGTGGTAAGCTTTTCCCGTTTTGTAGAATTTTTGGAGTTAAGGTAGTGATCTAACCCCTCCTTTTGGTCCGAAAAGTTTCAGGAATCTGTGCTCGTGTGTTTTCCTAGCCGATCCATAGCTTTCGGAGCGGAGATCTTCGAGTTTGCAAGGTTTAAGGCAAGTGGCAAAGTTTTTTTCTCATTCTCTTTCGTTGATGGAGTGTTGTTTCTTGCTTGAGATCGTATTGCTTTAGTTAACTCTTGATCCTGGACTGTTACCTTACTAATAACCTCTAGAAATCCTTGATCTTCCCCTTATACGATTCTCTGCAGCTTCTCAAGAAGGCCTCCTCAGATTTCTCGAAAAGTGTCTGACTGCCACCCCCTTCTTGCTCTCGAGAAAGACCAGCTTTCTCGAGAAGAGTCAAGTCTAGTTCTCGCGAAGGACCAGCCTTCTCGAGAGGCTGTTTCAGCCCTGTTCTCGAGAAATGCCTTTAATTTCTCGAGAAATGCCTTTAATTTCTCGAGAAGTCCTCTATCCTGATCCTTAATTTCTCGAGAAGTGCCTTTATTGTTCTCGAGAAGTCCAGTGTTCCGATCCTTTATTTCTCGAGAAGTGCCTTTATCGTTCTCGAGAAGTCCAGTGTCCTGATCTTCGAATTTCTCGAGAAATGGCTTAAACCTCTTAGGAAATCCTGTATCCTGACCCCTTTGAGTTCTCGAGATACTGTATTGCCTGCTTAGAATTTCTCGGGAAATCATTCTCTCCTGCCCTTGGGATGTCTCGAGAAGTTATCTTATCCCGCCCTTGTTCCTTGAGAAACTATGTAATCCTAGCCTTTGATCTCATGGTTGTTCGTAACCCTTGGCCCCCTCGAGAAAAGCCCTCTATCTTCTTAATACTCAAGTTATGCCTCCGTTTACTTCTACTTTTGAAACCTCGTAACCATTGTGGTTGAATGACTTAGGTTTTCTCTTATGAATCGTCTTTTGTGGTGTTTACATTATCGGTGACCTTATCCTTAGGGTATCCTGGTGATTATTTCTCGGGCTACACCCCATGTTTTAATTGAAGATTTAATTAATATGAACCATTGTCTTTAGCCATGCACGGTAGTCGTGTTTGGGGGACAGTGGGGGAAATGTTATAGCCTTGCACGGTAATCGTGTTTGGGTGGTTGGGTCTAGAGGCACCCCCACCCGGTTTTGGGCTTTGGGTGGCAGAGGTAGGTAACCGCTCCCGTTTAATTTGAGCTGATCAGTCTCTTTAATTAAATTTAACAAGATAATTGAACTCTGTTTGTTCCTCGTTGTGGCATTTTGGGTGCACTTGATGCTTTACTTAGTTCTTTGTTTTGAGCTTCTACTTCGGTAAATCTGGCCTGGGTTGGTACCCCTATGCCTTATTTTACGTTCTGCTTAGTTTTTATGACACTTGTATTCCCTTCCCGAGGCGTTCTTTGTTTTATTGAATGCCTCGGGTTCAGAGCCTTAGCTGCTAGTGCTGTAGCTCGGAGTCTCCGAGAGTTCTTTTGTTGTTGTTTCACCCCGCTGCTGCATGTAGTTGTGAAAAGTTTTCTCTTGTGTTCAGACATGCTAGTATGGTGCCAACGGGTTAGTGTCAGGTTGTTGACGCCCGTTGTGCCCTCTTGAAACTTTATAGCCTACTTGCCAGTTTATTGCTACTACTTTTTAGATCTTGTGTGACTTGCTCTCTGGGAATGATTTATGTCTAGGTGCATTATAGTTATAAAAATGGTTTTTCTTTCATCCTCATTGCATCCTTTTTAACAGAAATTCTTATCATTAAGTTGCCTAAAAGATATTTTCTATACTTATACTACGCCTAGGTATGTGCATATCATTTACTTTATGTCATGTCATCTCGTGCATCTAGGACCTTAAGTGAACTAAATAAAGTATTTTCCGCTGCAATTACATATATTTTCTCGGTGGACTAGTTGATCCACGAACTGAGAGACACAGTTCTTCCCCAAACTCAAATAAATGATTTCAAATGATGATCTATCATGTAAACATGTTTTGATTAATTAAGTAATAGGTTCCCGCCTGAGCGTCTGCAGTTGTCTCCTCTATGACGTGGCATCATGACGCGTATTTTCTCTTACTCTGATATTTCTAAATTCGGGGAAAATGCGGGTTGTGACAGTTGGTATCAGAGCTAGGTTGTTCGACAAGTTGGTCGGGCAACAAATTCTGATATAGTAGTTGTTTTGATTTCATTGCATACACACACCGATGTGTCATCCGTACGTCTTGGCCGAAGCATGAACACTACACTCATAGCATGATAAGAAGTATACGGGACATATTATGTAGTATGGGATGCATAATATGTGTTTGTATATGGATCCACCATAGGTGGCAACATGTGACGGTTATGTAGTATGAGATGCATAACCATCATCACATGGATGCCCATTAACACGTTTTTCTTTTCGTTACATGCAATATTATGTAGTATGGGATGCATAATATTTCATGTGTACGCCGCTCATAACATGCATTAAGGCCTTAATTAGAATGCATAGCACAACATACATTACATAGCATTGCATAAGCACACGTGCAAAGTTAAAGACTTATATGATGACACACATATACTCATGATTTCAAAACGAATAAAAATTTCATGCATTCATGCCCCTTGCACATGAGTCAAGAGGAACGATGTAGTATCGTTCCTGAATTTAGCATATCATCATGAAAATATCCCAGAGAAAGGTAGTGGAAATGGCAAGTAGCTGTACATGTATGTTCTGAACCAAGCAGTGTTGTTTTAGTGTAAGGTTAAGTTTTAATTAGAGGTTTATGTGTATTAGTAGAAATGGCGCGCAAGCGAGTCGCGACTAGGTCGACTCCCAGTCGGAGGGTGAGTCATCCGGAGCGCAGAGTGAATCTTTGATCGAGAGTCTGCGCTAGAGCAATGAGGCTCTGACTAGGCAGATGGTTGCGATGCAGTCGCAAGTTGAGAGCGTTCCGGTGGTGCGAGAGTTTCCTGATGTCTTTCCTGTCAGTCTTCCTGGACTCCCGCCTGATAGATATGTGGAGTTCGTTATTGATCTTGAGCCGGGTACTCGTCCTATTGCTAAGGCACCGTACCGTATGGCCCCGCGCGAGTTAGAAGAATTGCGAACTCAGTTAGATGAGTTGTTGCAGTGTGGATTCAGTATGCCGAGTTCTTCTCCCTGGGGTGCTCCAGTGTTGTTCGTGAAAAAGAAGGACGATTCGATGAGGTTGTGCATAGATTATAGAGAATTAAACAAAGTGACCATCAAGAACAGGTATCCATTGCCGAGGATAGATGATCTGTTTGATCAGTTGCGTGGTAGCACAGTGTTTTCGAAGATTGACCTTCGATCAGGCTACCATCAGTTGAGGATCCGTGAGTCGGATGTTCCCCGGACTGCCTTTCGTTCCCGTTATGGTCATTTTGAGTTTCTGGTTATGTCTTTTGGTTTGACAAATGCACCCTCTGCGTTTATGGACATGATGAACCGCGTGTTCAAGGATTTTCTAGATCATTTCGTTGTGGTGTTCATCGATGATGTGCTGGTTTATTCTAGAGGTGCTGAGGAGCATGCTACGCATTTGCGCTTAGTATTGTCTACTCTTAGAGAGCACCAGTTGTATGCGAAGCTGAGTAAGTGCGAGTTCTGGCTTTCTTAGGTGTCCTTCCTGGGTCATGTGGTGAACAAGGATGGAATCACTGTAGACCCCGCTAAGATTTCTGCTGTGTTGGATTGGAAGACGTCTTCATCGCCTAAGGAAATATGGAGTTTCTTGGGTTTGGTTGGGTACTACAGGAGATTTGTTCAAGGATTCTCAGTGCTGTCGCCACCTTTAACTAAGCTTACCCAGAAGAATACCACTTTTGTTTGGAGCGAGAAGTGCGAAGAAGCCTTTCAGGAATTAAAGAGGCGTTTGTGCAGTGCTCCTGTGTTGGCCTTGCCGATTGAAGGAATAGAGTACGTTGTTTACGTGGACGCATCTCACATTGGACTAGGATGTGTTTTGATGCAAGAAGGAAAAGTGATTGCTTAGGGGTCTAGGCAACTGAAAGTTCATGAAAGGAATTACCCTACGCATGACTTAGAATTTGCTGCAGTGATTTATGCTTTAAAAATTTGGAGACACCTTCTTTATGGAGTGTCATGCAAGATTTATACAGATCACAAGAGTCTGAAGTATGTCTTTACCCAGAAAGAGCTGAATTTGCGCCAACGCAGGTGGTTGGAGTATGTGGCGAATTATGAAGTTGATATCCTGTATCATCCGGGAAAGGCTAATGTGATGGTTGATGCCCTGAGTAGAAAGACCGCGCATATCTTCAATCTCTCTGTGCAGTCCTTAGTATAGGAGTTTTTGTTGATGGATATTTCAGTCGGTAGTTGTACCGCGCCTTCGAGCTTAGAGGCTGATGAACCTTCTTGGATTACCCTTACGAGATTGCATCAGAAGGAAGATCCTGACTTGCAGCATCTTAGAGTTAGGACTGAGAAAGGAGAATTACTTGATTTTTTCCTTTGATGATAATGATACCTTGATGTATCGAGATAGATACTGCTGATGCGCAAAACTATATCCGCAAAAGACAACGGCAAGTGTACCGCGTCGAAAGTGGTATAGGTTTATAAAAACCAAGGTCGTATTAGACTCGGGGAGGTCGAGTAATTCTACTTTGAAAAAATCGTTATTATCTTATCAATTAGAAATTTGGAGTTGGGTTGCGAATAGTAAAAACTAGAAGAAATGCTAACAGAATTAAATCGATGGTTTAAAACTAGTACCCGATCTTTGAGTCACCTCGGATTAATAAAATTTCGAAATGAAAGTAGCAATGCAATTCTCTTGTTGAAGAGGCTTTGACCGTGGAGGTTCCCAAAGTATGAACACTCCTCTTTCGAGGTTTAGGTTCAACTAAGCTTAGGTGTATCGACCGAACTTTCGTTCTCAAATCGCATCGCCTAAGTCTTGCCTTAGGGTGTGAACCTCGCTATTGGATTTTACTCCAATCCGGAAGAGTTACGTGGTCCTCTCTCGAGGGTTGCGTTCTACTCTTTTTACCAATGAGCGATCAATTCGTCTTACGAGCCTCTCGGCTAACTAAAGAACGAAAACAATATGAAGACTATATATTAATGATATAGCCTCATAATAATTTTTTAGATCAAAGGTAAATCGTAGGCGTTTCAATAATAAGAGAAAAACAATTTTCATAAATTATAACAATATTATCTCATCCTCGGATCATCGCGATCGAGCACCACAGAAATTAGCCGCTCATGGAGATGGAGAAATTATTATTATAAAACTGAGACATGATGAAAAAGAACGAACAAAGAAAAGAAGTAGCAAACTTTTAAAATAGAAAATTAAAATTAGTAAAATAGAGGTGAACTTTTATTACTAGCGGGGAAAGAAATTACAAGAAATAAAAATACAAGCTTTCATGTTCGAGACAATTCTAATTTGAAGAAAGAAAGACGTACAAGATTACAAGAGACTAACTAAAGCGTCGTCCGAAACACAACTTTCCGGAAAAATAAAACGGGAATGAAATTCTCTCGGCCGAATAATAATATACGGCCGAATAACAACAAACAAAAAAAAGATCTCTCAAAATAAATTCTCTCTCTCCAAGGCTTAACTTCTCTCACAAATAAAACTTCTGCACAAAATATAATCTCTCGATGGTTTTCTTTCCCAGTCAATGCCGCCTCTCCTCCTTCCCGAGGTAAGCATTTATAGGCCCAGAAGCTTGAAACGGCTTGGCGGGAGGTGCAGCTGACGGCAAATAATGGAGGCAGAGTTGGAGGCGGCATCAATGGGAGGAGGCGCATATGGAGGAACTTGGGCTGGAGGCGTTACACAGCATGGAGGAGACACGTTTTGGATTGCTGACGTGGAGAGCTGGAGGTGGTGCGTTTTGGATTGCTGATGTGGAGGGCTTGTCCGGAGGAGGCGCACGGGAGAGCTGGTGGAGTGAGCTCGGGCAGTTGCTGCGTGGAGTTTGGCCGGAAGCTGCATGGAGGAGGTGGCCGGAAGCTGCATGCGCATATTTATATATATATATATATAATCGTATATATATATAATCGTGTATATATATATAATCGTATATATATATAAACTTATATTTATATATATATGTGATTATATGTAAACGTAAATATATATAAATAATCATATATAAATAATCATATATAAATATATAAATAATCATATATAAATATATAAATAATCATATATAAATATATATATAATCATATATAAATATATATATTTAAACATGTACATATGTATTTATACGTAGATATGTATATATGACAACTTGCGAGCTTTGGACCCGACAGCGGGACTTCGCACATAAATTCCCCCCAGGCCTGCCGAATCCCTACAAAGATATAGAAAATATTTATTAGTTATATCGTACCGTATTATTATTATTTTACGAAAATTTATAAAGACAACGAACAAAATGCGATAATTTATGTAAATATCTAATAAGATATTAGCCTAAAATGATGACTAAAATATCAGTCATCAAACACCTCCATACTTACTCGTTGCTCGTCCCGAGCAAACCATTCTTCATAAGGGTAGGAAAAATTAATGCTAGATAGAATCTTGAAAGCTAGTGAGTAAAATGCGAAGTTTTATGCCGGCATGCATAGATATTTTAGTAAAAAGACGTCCTTGGCATAAATACTAATTTAGGAAATAATTCAAAATGCGTTTTAATTATTTATTATCACTTTTAAAATGAGCCGACGGTCAATCTCAAAGTTATGTAAAGGGAGAAAATAGCGTGATTGCTGAGATTTAAATTACTAGATGTTGACGCTCGGGGTGGCCTCCAAAGAAATCCATCAATGTCGATGGCCATAGGCTTGCCTGTTTGCACCTTCTCCACTGCACTCCATACTAAATCAACATTATGGATCTTTAGGACTTAAATAGGGTGTAATTTAAAGTTTGGGTTTAAGGGCGCGGTAAACAATGATAAACATGAAGGCTTATTCCACTTAAACAAAGAGTTTTGAGCTAAAAGAAAACAATGACTACCACAAAATAGAGAGGCTTTTACCCCCATACTCACATTTTGTAAAGGGGAACACTCCCTTTCTCCTTTATTTATACCACTATTCTTCATAATTGGGATCATTCCAAGCATGCATGTGCATACCTAGGCCGCATATCATTATGAGATTTTTGCTTTTTGATATAAACATATTTCTTTTGAATTGACACTCATGATTTTTTGAAAAATTGTCTCTTCGCCGTAGCATCTAAAATTTTTCAACAATTTAGCTCAAAATTTAAGTGTACATGGGTTTGGCTTTTTTTCTGGTTTTGGTGGAGAAGTGGTGAGGGTTGATCAAAAAGAAAGGATAAAAGGCTCAATTTTGTGTCAACAACGGCAGTAATTTTAGGATTGGATGCAAGGGCTCAAACTGTCCAAAGAAAGGCCTAAGTCATTTCCATATGGTCAATTAATCTAAGTGCAAAAGCTTTGAAGATAGCTAAAGGCAAGTTCTAGACATCGAGAAAGGACACCCTTCTGGTCGATTCGAGTAATAACTTTTTAACAATCTTCTACACACTCACCAAAACTACTTTTAGATAATTACCGGATTCGTATTAGAAGTAAAATAAATTATTTCTACGCAAATTAACAAATCATAATTTTAGATCTATGCCAAGAATTTAATTCTACACCAATACTACTCAAACACATACATTTGACTAGAAGCACTGCATGAGTCAACAATTTTACTCAAAAGTTTCAAAAAAAAAACTACTTTTGCACAAAAATTTCTTAGTCCATATGAAAAATAAGTCTACTTTAGAACTTACAATTTAGCAAGCTAGGACGTTTTGATAAACTAAACAAAAAGAACATTTGTTAATATTGTTTTTTTTTTAGTTCTTGGACTTCCCAAGGTCAACCCGGTGAAGGGCTCGCAAGGTACTAGAGGCTGTGATGGGAATTCAAGCCCAAAGCGTCCTTTCCAAGAAATTTGTTATAAATATATATATATTTTTCAGAAATTAAAATTCCAACAAAATGATATATGCTGCACCCCCATACTTAAAAGTAAACATTGTCCCCAATGTTTAAAGCTAAGTATGAAGATATAAAAAAAAAAACTAAAATGATAATAAAGAAGATAAAAATAAATGACTAAAGGGTGAAGAGGGCTTCCCTGGTTGGTAGACGGGGTTGCCGGACAAACACCTGCAGAATTAAAATCAACAACAAACAAGAAAGGAAATAACAAAAATAAAAGGGATAACGTTGGGGTGCCTCCCAAAAGCGCTTTGCTTACCGTCGCGTAGCTTGACTAAGTGGCGTTTTATTAAAAGTTTGGTAAGTTAAGTGATTCTATTTTTCCGGTTGAGGGGTCGCCGGAGTGATATAATTTCAAACGGTGTCCATTAACCTTGAATGAGCCATTTTCCGGGTGCTCAATTAGTACGGTCCCATATGGCCAAACCTCTTTTACAACAAAGGGGCCGGACCATCGAGACTTTAATTTTCCCGGAAAAAGCCTAAGTCTAGAATTAAAAAGAAGGACAAGATCTCCCGGCAAAAATGATTTTGGATTTTTAATGTTTCTATCATGATAAAACTTAGTTCTCTCCTTATAGAATTTGTTATTTTCATAGGCGTTAGCACGCCATTCATCAAGCTCATTTAATTGCATTTTTCGTTGGTCGGAAGCTAAGTTTAAATCTAAATTTATAAATTTAAGTGCCCAATATGCGCGATGCTCTAGTTCCACCGGTAAATGACATGCCTTTCCATAAACTAACCGGTACGGCGTGCAACCGATGGCGGTCTTGTAAGCCGTCCGATAAGCCCATAAGGCGTCATCCAATTTTAGCGACCAATCCTTTCTATTAATATTCACCGTTTTTTCTAAAATTCTTTTTAATTCACGGTTTACCACCTCCACTTGGCCGTTTGCCTGTGGGTGATAGGCGGTGGATAATTTGTGCGTGACGCCATACTTGGCTAAAATTTTAGCAAGTTGGTCATTACAAAAATGAGTGCCCCTATCACTAATCAGTGCACGTGGTGTGCCAAATCTAGAAAATAATTTTTTTAAGAAATTTACGACAACTCTTGCGTCGTTAGTGGGGAATGCTTGCGCTTCCGCCCACCTTGACACGTAGTCGACCGCAACAAGGATATATTTATTATTGTGAGAAGATGGTAGTGGGCCTACGAAATCTAAACCCCATAAATCAAAAATTTCACATTCTAAGAATATATTTTGGGGCATTTCATCCCGGTTAGAAATATTACCTGACCGTTGGCACCGATCACAATTACTCACAAAATTGTGAGCATCTTTGAATAAGGTGGGCCAATAGAAGCCCGCCTCTAGTACTTTCCTTGCGGTCCGGTTTGCTTGATAGTGACCACCGGTTGGCCCTTCGTGGCAGTGCCGCAGAATTTGGACGCCTTCCTCGCCCGAAATACACCTTCTTACCACTTGGTCCGCGCAGACACGAAATAAAAAGGGGTCCTCCCAAAAATAATTTTTCAAGTCCGAAAAGAATTTCTTCTTTTGCTGACTTGAAAAATCTTTTGGTAGGACCCGGGCCACTAAATAGTTGGCCAAATCCGCGTACCAAGGGGTGGAAGAAATCGTTACCTTTTCGATGGCGAGGAGGCGCTCTTCAGGGAATTTGTCGTCGATTTCGGCCTCCATTAGCGCTCCTGCAGCCGGATTCTCTAACCGTGAGAGGTGGTCGGCCGCAACATTCTCCGCTCCCCTTTTGTCTTGGATCTCTAAATCGAATTCTTGTAGTAGGAGGATCCACCTTAGCAGTCGAGGCTTTGCATCTCCTTTTTGTAGTAAATACCGGAGAGCGGAATGATCTGTAAAAACAATAACTTTTGAAAGCGTTAGATATGATCGAAATTTATCAAACGCAAAAACAATCGCCAAAAGTTCTTTCTCCGTCGTTGTATAATTAGCTTGGGCGGATGTGAGTGTTTTGCTTGCGTAATAAATTAGGTGAAAATATTTGTTCACCCGTTGGCCTAAAACAGCCCCTACAGCAAAATCACTCGCATCGCACATTATTTCGAACGGTAGAGACCAATTCGGCGCAATTAAAATCGGCGAGTTTATTAGTTCTTTTTTTATTTTTTCAAAAGCTTTCAAACATTGATCGTCAAAAATAAACGCGGATTCTTTTTCTAAGAGATGAGTTAAAGGTTTTGTAATTTTAGAAAAATCTCGAATGAATCGCCTATAGAATCCCGCGTGTCCTAGAAAACTCCTAATAGATTTAATATTGGTGGGTGGAGGAAGTTTCTCTATGACTTCGATCTTGGCCCGATCGACCTCGATCCCCTTACTTGAAACTTTATGTCCGAGGACTAACCCTTCTTGGACCATAAAGTGGCACTTCTCCCAGTTGAGTGCCGAATTCGTGTCTTCGCAGCGTTGAAGAACACGATCAAGATTATTAAGACAATTTTTAAAAGAATCACCAAAGACTGAAAAATCATCCATAAAAACTTTCATGACGTTCTCTACTAATTCGTTAAAAATTGCCAACATACATCTTTGAAATGTAGCCGGCGCGTTGCAAAGGCCAAACGGCATTCTCCGATAAGCGAAGGTGCCGAAAGGACAAGTGAACGTGATTTTCTCTTGGTCTTCGGGCGCGATTGGGATTTGAAAGTATCCCGAAAGACCATCAAGAAAACAATAGTGTGAGTGACCGGATAGACGTTCTAAGATTTGGTCAATGAAGGGTAACGGAAAGTGATCCTTACGTGTAGCATCATTTAATTTTCTATAATCGATGCATACCCGCCAACCCGTAACAGTACGAGTAGGAATCAACTCATTATTTTCGTTTGCGACTACCGTTATTCCACCCTTCTTAGGCACGACTTGCACCGGGCTAACCCAAGTGCTATCAGAAATTGGGTAAATAATCCCCGCGTCTAATAATTTTATTATTTCGGCCTTAACGACGTCCTTCATATTGGGATTAAGGCGTCGTTGAGGTTGAATAGTGCCGCGAGAAATATTTTCTAAATTTATTTTATGCGTGCAAAATGAGGGGCTAATCCCTTTGATATCTGAAATTTGCCATGCAATTGCATGACGGTGATTATTCAAAATTTTTATTAATTCGGAAATTTCCGATTCGTTAAGCGCGGAAGATATGATTACAGGCAATTTTGACTCTTTTTCTAAAAATATATATTTTAAATGTTCCGGTAATTGTTTTAATTCTAAACTCGGCGGCTCCTCGTAAGATGTTTTTACTTTGAAATTATTCAGTTTTATTTCTTCAAATTTCAGCGGCCGAGTTATTTCCTTTAAGCAAAATAATTTTTCAATATCCGGATTTTCAAACAAAGGAGAGATAATTTCAGAAAACGACGTTATTTCCTCTTCAAGATTTGTTTCTAAGGTAAAACAAGAGTCGTCGTTAGAAAAAGAGTTTTTCATAGAAGAGTCAATACTAAAAGTAACTTCTTCATCCCCTACTCGTAGGAGAAGCTTTCCGTTACTTACATCAATTATTGCCCTAGAGGTGGCAAGGAAGGGACGACCGAGTATAAGGGGTACTTCGGTGTCTTCCTCAATGTCTAGAATGACAAAGTCTACCGGAAAGATAAACTTGTCAATTTTAACTAAAACATCCTCTACGACCCCCATTGGGTATTTTATTGACCTATCCGCTAGTTGGATGCTCATTTTAGTTGGGGTTGGGGTGCCCAACCCAAGCTTTTTGAATAGAGAAAATGGCATCAAATTTATACTAGCCCCTAAATCGGCTAAAGCATGCTTAATTAGATAATTGCCGAAAAGACACGGGATCGAGAATCGTCCCGGGTCATTTAATTTTTCCGGCAGTTTGTTTAAAACAACCGCCGAGCACTCCGCATTTAGAGATACGCATGAAATATTTTCAAGCTTCTTTTTATTAGTTAACAAATCTTTTAAATATTTTGCGTACTTAGGCATTTGAGAAAGTGCCTCGCAAAAAGGAATATTAATTTGAATTTGTTTGAAAATATCAATGAATTTTTTATAATGCTCCTCATTGCGCTAGTTAATAAACTTAGAAGGATAAGGGACTGTAGGATTATTAAAATTGCGCGGAGCTAAAATAGACGAAGGTGGAGGAGAAGAAGAAATAACTTGCGGAGATGAAGTTGAAACGTTTACCTCGGGTTCAGCCAAATTTGTAGAAGTTACCTCCTTTCCGCCGCGGAGGGTTATTGCATTAGCGCTCTCCCTTGGATTGAGCTCAGTATTGCCCGGTAGAGCTCCTTGCTGACGTTCGGAGAACATCTTGGCGAGTTGTCCAATCTGATTTTCTAAGCTTTTAATGGATCCGGATAGGTTCCGGATGTTGGAATCATTGGAGGCAACGTATTTGGTGAAGACCTCTTCAAATGAAGAGGGCTTGTGTGGTGGTGGTGGAGCGAATCCAGGAGGATTCACTTGTGGAGGTCGTTGAGCATTATTGGGGTTGCTCCATGAAAAATTTGGATGGTTCCTTAAACCCGGATTATAACTATTATTTAACGGAAGATTATTATTCGGGATATAAGGAGGACGATAGGAGTTCCCCATATAATCTACATGCTCTTGAATAAAATTATTATTATTATTAAAATTATTATTATTAGCCCAATTAGTGGCGGAGGAAGCAGACATCTCCGCCACTTGCTTAGTAAGCATTTCTACTTGTAACGCTAAATTAGTGGTTCCCTCGACTTCATAGAGTCCGGCCGGCTTGTTAGGGCGCGTCCGTGGCGCATTCCACTGATATGCGTTCATGGCCATCTCCTCAAAAAGCTCTTGAGCAGCCTCGGGGGTTTTGTTATTAAGGGTCCCCCCCGCGGCCGCATCAATCATCTGCCTTGTTTGGAGATTCAAACCATTGTAGAAAGTTTGAACTTGTTGCCACACAGGAAGGGCATGATGAGGACATCTCCGTAAAAGTTCCTTGAAGCGCTCCCATGTGTCATAGAGAGACTCCGAGTCTATTTGCGTAAACGAGAGAATGTCCGTACGTAATTTAGCGGACTTTGCCGGAGGAAAATATTTCGTTAAAAATTTTTCCACCATTTCGGCCCATGTAGTGATAGAGCCACTAGGAAGAGTGGTCAACCACTGCTTGGCCTTAGTCCGCAAAGAAAAAGGAAATAAACGCAAACGAATGGCGTCATCAGTGACGCCATTAATTTTAAAAGTATCGCAGATTTCCAAGAAATTAAATAAATGCAAATTAGGATCTTCATCCGGTAAGCCGTCGAAAATGACGGATTGCTGAACATACTGAATGATACTCGTTTTTATTTCAAAATTATTATTCGCCATAGTCGGGCGAATAATGCTTGATTGTGTTCCCTCCCAATTCGGCTTCGCATAATAGGACATAGTCCGTAGCGGAGCCTCATTATGGTCGGGGTCACCCATTATATCTTCGTTAGTCTCTCCGACTGACTCTTCGCGAATTATTGGCAGATCACTAAATCGGAGACGTCGCCGCAAGGTGCGCTCGATTTCCGGATCAAAACCAAATTCAAGATTAATTGAAGAGTTTCCTCGGGTCATAAACCAAAAGAAAAGAAAAGATGTGGAAAAAGAAAACGTGAAAATAAGATTTTAGATAAATAAATTTATTTATTTATTTTATATTTTTTTTTTTGATTTTTTTAAATAGGTGATTTAAAATTAGTCCCGGACTTCCCAAGATCTGCCCGGTGAAGGGTTTGCAAGGTACTAGAGGCTATGATGGGAATTCAAGCCCAAAGCGTCCTTTCCAGGATTTTAGATTACACCTTTTAAGATTTTAAAAAAGAAAAATTAAAAGAAAGGGGTGAGAAGAAAGAGAACGATAAAATTAATAACTATTTCTTTTTCAAATTATCGACCAAGGTCCCCGGCAACGGCGCCAAATGCTTGATGCGCAAAACTATATCCGCAAAAGACAACGGCAAGTGTACCGCGTCGAAAGTGGTATAGGTTTATAAAAACCAAGGTCGTATTAGACTCGGGGAGGTCGAGTAATTCTACTTTGAAAAATCGTTATTATCTTATCAATTAGAAATTTGGAGTTGGGTTGCGAATAGTAAAAACTAGAAGAAATGCTAACAGAATTAAATCGATGGTTTAAAACTAGTACCCGATCTTTGAGTCACCTCGGATTAATAAAATTTCGAAATGAAAGTAGCAATGCAATTCTCTTGTTGAAGAGGCTTTGACCGTGGAGGTTCCCAAAGTATGAACACTCCTCTTTCGAGGTTTAGGTTCAACTAAGCTTAGGTGTATCGACCGAACTTTCGTTCTCAAATCGCATCGCCTAAGTCTTGCCTTAGGGTGTGAACCTCGCTATTGGATTTTACTCCAATCCGGAAGAGTTACGTGGTCCTCTCTCGAGGGTTGCGTTCTACTCTTTTTACCAATGAGCGATCAATTCGTCTTACGAGCCTCTCGGCTAACTAAAGAACGAAAACAATATGAAGACTATATATTAATGATATAGCCTCATAATAATTTTTTAGATCAAAGGTAAATCGTAGGCGTTTCAATAATAAGAGAAAAACAATTTTCATAAATTATAACAATATTATCTCATCCTCGGATCATCGCGATCGAGCACCACAGAAATTAGCCGCTCATGGAGATGGAGAAATTATTATTATAAAACTGAGACATGATGAAAAAGAACGAACAAAGAAAAGAAGTAGCAAACTTTTAAAATAGAAAATTAAAATTAGTAAAATAGAGGTGAACTTTTATTACTAGCGGGGAAAGAAATTACAAGAAATAAAAATACAAGCTTTCATGTTCGAGACAATTCTAATTTGAAGAAAGAAAGACGTACAAGATTACAAGAGACTAACTAAAGCGTCGTCCGAAACACAACTTTCCGGAAAAATAAAACGGGAATGAAATTCTCTCGGCCGAATAATAATATACGGCCGAATAACAACAAACAAAAAAAAGATCTCTCAAAATAAATTCTCTCTCTCCAAGGCTTAACTTCTCTCACAAATAAAACTTCTGCACAAAATATAATCTCTCGATGGTTTTCTTTCCCAGTCAATGCCGCCTCTCCTCCTTCCCGAGGTAAGCATTTATAGGCCCAGAAGCTTGAAACGGCTTGGCGGGAGGTGCAGCTGACGGCAAATAATGGAGGCAGAGTTGGAGGCGGCATCAATGGGAGGAGGCGCATATGGAGGAACTTGGGCTGGAGGCGTTACACAGCATGGAGGAGACACGTTTTGGATTGCTGACGTGGAGAGCTGGAGGTGGTGCGTTTTGGATTGCTGATGTGGAGGGCTTGTCCGGAGGAGGCGCACGGGAGAGCTGGTGGAGTGAGCTCGGGCAGTTGCTGCGTGGAGTTTGGCCGGAAGCTGCATGGAGGAGGTGGCCGGAAGCTGCATGCGCATATTTATATATATATATATATATATATATATATATAATCGTATATATATATAATCGTATATATATATAATCGTATATATATATAAACTTATATTTATATATATATATATGTGATTATATGTAAACGTAAATATATATAAATAATCATATATAAATAATCATATATAAATATATAAATAATCATATATAAATATATAAATAATCATATATAAATATATATATAATCATATATAAATATATATATATATTTAAACATGTACATATGTATTTATACGTAGATATGTATATATGACAACTTGCGAGCCTTGGACCCGACAGCGGGACTTCGCACATAAATTCCCCCTAGGCCTGCCGAATCCCTACAAAGATATAGAAAATATTTATTAGGTATATCGTACCGTATTATTATTATTTTACGAAAATTTATAAAGACAACGAACAAAATGCGATAATTTATGTAAATATCTAATAAGATATTAGCCTAAAATGATGACTAAAATATCAGTCATCAACTGCATTCCCGCATCGGAAGATATTCGAGCAAAGATCTGTAGTGAAGCACATGACTCAAGCGTTTCCTATCATCCTGGTTCCACAAAGATGTACAAAGACCTGAAGCAGATCGTTTGGTGGACAGGTATGAAAAACGATATAGCTAAATATGTTTCGGAATGTTTAACTTGTCAGCGCGTTAAGGCAGATCATAAGAGGTCTGGAGGAAAGTTGAACCCGTTGGATATTCCAAGCTGGAAGTGGGAGAGTATTTCTATGGATTTCATTACCGGTTTGCCGAGATCTCCCGCAGGTCATGATTCGGTGTGGGTCATAGTTGATCGTTTGACAAAGTGTGCTCACTTTGTACCGTTTAAGATTGCATATTCAATGGAGAAGATAGCAGAGTTGTACTTGAACGAAGTCATCAGATTGCATGGTGTGCCCGTGAGCATTGTGTCGGACCGAGACTCAAGGTATATGTCTCGTTTTTGGCAGAGTTTGCAGGGAGCTTTGGGCACTGACCTTAGATACTCTACCGCTTACCACCCTCAGACCAATGGTCAGACAGAAAGAGTAAATCAAATTTTGGAAGATATGATAAGGTGTTATATTCTAGATCATGGAGGAGCTTGGGATAAGCGTCTTGGATTGATGGAATTTGCCTACAATAATAGTTATCAGGAGAGTTTGCAAATGGCCCCCTTTGAGGCTTTGTATGGGAGGCATTGCCGAACTCCCTTGTTTTGGGCCGAGGTTGGCGAGAGGCCGTTGTTAGGCCCTGAGGCTTTAGAAGAGATGAGCGTTGCTGTGACTCATATCCGTGAGAAGCTTCGTATTGCTCAGGAGCGGTATGAGAAGTATGCCAATCGGAGGAGGGTGGATCTACAGTTTGCTGTTGGAGACAAGGTATTCTTGAAAGTTTCTCCGATGCCAGGTGTTAAGAGATTTGGAAGGAACCACAAGTTGGATCCCCGGTATGTGGGACCTTTCTAGATTGTTGGGCGCATCGGAGCGTCCGCTTATAGATTGGATTTGTCTGCTTCCTTCCCTAATGTTCACGATGTGTTCCATGTGAGCCAGCTGAGAAAGTTTTTGCATAGTAATCGGTTTGTTCTTGATTCGGTGCCTGTGCTGCAGCCCAATCTTTCGTATGTTGAGGAGCCTGTCCGGATCTTGGAGATTCAGGAGCGTGTATTGCGGAGGAAGACGATCCCAATGGCTAAGGTTCTTTGGAAGAATCAGGGTGTCGAAAGTGAAACTTGGGAGCTGGAGTCTGCCGTGAGAGAGACTCGTCCTAGCCTCTTCTCTTAGATTTTCGGGTAAGTGTTCAGTCTGGTAGTCTCTGGAATTGATTCTGTATCTTTCTTAATCTTTGGATTTCAAGTTTCGGGACGAAGCTCTTTTTAGGGGGAGTGATTGTAACGCCCCTGGTTTTCATTAATTATTTTGCGTAGCCGCTGTGACGTAATTTTGGCATAAGGGCATTACGTCAGCTCGTCAGGTTAGTTTTGAGCATTAGCTTAGTTAGAGCGGGTAATTTAGATCGAGTGTGCGAGATTTCGCGTCATTTCAAGTTGTAGATAAGATTTTGGGTAGTTATTGAGATCTTAGCCTTGGGAAGCTTTATCCCGAGTTCGTCTCGTCGGAATGGAATTCTGACCCCGCCGTTGGATTCGTAGCGCCGATTTCCAGTTTGGGTGCGAATTTCGTAGAAATCTGAGGTGTTTTGGTCGCCCTCGCGGTTCTAAGTAAGAGTGGGGTATTATTTAATTAATTAAATAGTAAATTAGGTTTTTAGTATAAAAACCTGAAGCCCTCCCCTCTTCCTCTTCTTCCTCCCTCGATCAAATCAGCTGCCGAGCGAAAGAGCGAGAGCGGAGCTTCGTGGAGCGTTCGATCGACGATTCCTAGGGCTGTGGTAGTCGGAATCACGTTTGGAGAGTAGATTTGGAAAGCTCTCGGCGAGATCTTCGTCTTAGTGGTAAGCTTTTCCCGTTTTGTGGAATTTTTGGAGTTAAGGTAGTGACTTAAGCCCTCCTTTTGGTCCGAAAAGTTTCAGGAATCTGTGCTCGTGTGTTTTCCTAGCCGATCCATAGCTTCCGGAGCGGAGATCTTCGAGTTTGCAAGGTTTAAGGCAAGTGACAAAGTTTTTTTTTTCTCCTTCTCTTTCGTTGATGGAGTGTTGTTTCTTGCTTGAGATCGTATTGCTTTAGTTAACTCTTGATCCTGGACTGTTACCTTACTAATAAACTCTAGAAATCCTTGATCTTCCCCTTATACGATTCTCTGCAGCTTCTCAAGATCGTATTGCTTTAGTTAACTCTTGTCCGACTGCCACCCCCTTCTTGCTCTCGAGAAAGACCAGCTTTCTCGAGAAGATTCAAGTCTAGTTCTCGCGAAGGACCAACCTTCTCGAGAGGCTGTTTCAGCCCTGTTCTCGAGAAATGCCTTTAATTTCTCGAGAAGTCCTCTATCCTGATCCTTAATTTCTCGAGAAGTGTCTTTATTGTTCTCGAGAAGTCTAGTGTTCCGAACCTTGATTTCTCGAGAAGTGCCTTTATCGTTCTCGAGAAGTCCAGTGTCCTGATCTTCGAATTTCTCGAGAAATGCCTTAAACCTCTCGGGAAATCCTGTATCCTGACCCATTTGAGTTCTCGAGATACTGTATTGCCTGCTTAGAATTTCTTGGGAAATCATTCTCTCCTGCCCTTGGGATGTCTCGAGAAGTTATCTTATCCCGCCCTTGTTCCTTGAGAAACTCTGTAATCCTAGCCTTTGATCTCATGGTTGTTCGTAACCCTTGGCCCCCTCGACAAAAGCCCTCTATCTTCTTAATACTCAAGTTATGCCTCCGTTTACTTCTACTTTTGAAACCTCGTAACCATTGTGGTTGAATGACTTAGGTTTTCTCTTATGAATCGTCTTTTGTGGTGTTTACATTATTGGTGACCTTATCCTTAGGGTATCCTGGTGATTATTTCTCGGGATACGCCCCGTGTTTTATTTGTAGATTTAATTAATATGAACCATTGTCTTTAGCCTTGCACGGTAGTCGTGTTTGGGGGACAGTGGGGGAAATGTTATAGCCTTGCACGGTAGTCGTGTTTGCGTGGTTGGGTCTAGAGGCACCCCCACCTGGTTTTGGGCTTTGGGTGGCGGAGGTAGGTAACCGCTCCCGTTTAATTTGAGCTGAACAGCCTCTTTAATTAAATTTAACAAGATAATTGAACTTTGTTTGTTCCTCGTTGTGGCATTTTGGGTGCACTTGATGCTTTACTTAGTTCTTTGTTTGGAGCTTCTACTTCGGTAAATCTGGCCTGGGTTGGTACCCCTATGCCTTATTTTACTTTCTGCTTAGTTTTTCTGCCACTTGTATTCCCTTGCTGAGGCGTTCTTTGTTTTATTGAATGCCTCAGGTTCAGAGCCTTAGCTGCTAGTGCTGTAGCCCGGAGTCTCCTGGAGTTCTTTTGTTGTTGTTTCACCCCGCTGCTGCGAGGTAGTTGCGGTTAGTTTTCTCTTGTGTTCAGACATGCTAGTATGGTGCTAACGGGTTAGTGTCAGGTTGTTGACGCCCGTTGTGCCCTCTTGATACTTTATAGCTTACTTGCCAGTTTATTTCTACTACTTTTTAGATCTTGTGTGACTTGCTCTCTGGGAATGATTTATGTCTAGTTGCATTATAGTTATAAAAATGGCTTTTCTTTCATCCTCATTGCATCCTTTTTAACAGAAATCCTTATCTTTAAGTCGCCTAAAAGATATTTTATATACTTATACTACGCCTAGGTATGTGCATATCATTTACTTTATGTCATGTCATCTCGTGCATCTAGGACCTTAAGTGAACTAAATAAAGTATTTTCCGCTGCAATTACATATATTTTCTCGGTGGACTAGTTGATCCACGAACTGAGAGACACAGTTCTTCCCCAAACTCAAATAAATGATTTCAAATGATGATCTATCATGTAAACATGTTTTGATTAATTAAGTAATAGGTTCCCGCCTGAGCGTCTGCAGTTGTCTCCTGCATGACGTGACATCATGACGCGTATTTTCTCTTACTCTGATATTTCTAAATTCGGGGAAAATGCGGGTTGTGATAGGGCCCCCCGTGCACTGTCACTCGTATATATATATATATATATATATTCTTGAAGTTCACCATTTAGAAAGGCATATTTAACATTTCAATGATAAATTGACATATCCTTTTGCACAACAAGAGCAAGTACAGTTCATATGGTTTTTATTATCACAATTGGGTCATATGTTTCTTCAAAATCTTTGTAAGACTCATTTTCCTCAAACAACCCGAACCGTAAGATCTGTCTGGGCCAACCTTATGCCTAAAATCATCGCCTTACGGTGGCACCAACACACGGGTTAGTCGCCATCATAAGACGCTGATTCTTCCGGCTAGATCGATCATTCAGGCCAACATGAGAATAGAAGCAAGATTTATCATATCAAGTCCACAATGACACAATATATATTAAAATGAAGATAGAAAATGTCAATCAATGAGTACACAAAAGTGAGTAAGGGTTTATGCTCGGTACATGTCCAAATGAAAGTACAAAACACTCTCTCACTTTATAATATGCGGAAGCAACTCAAGAACTCAACTATTTTGGGGTGAATGGTAATAGTGCGGTGCATCATCTCCTCAAGTCCAGTCACCACATGCTCCTGGTCCTCTGAGTCGTACTGCTATTGCGGTTCCACGTGCTCCTAAAATGATACGGTCCACCGATCGTTAGTCAAAAAGACTAAGTCATTTTGTCCTCGCCTTCTAGGTATCGGGCGGGAGGTTGGAAAAGGAGGACAACAAAAGTAGTAGTACAAGCAGGTGACATGGCTCTAACTAGCAAGTATATACGTAGAACTACAATAGTGTATAAAACCTATACTAGCAATTCAATATAAGTTAGAGCACTAATAAAGAGTAGAAGTAAGTAAAGTGCGGCGCAATAAAGTAAGGTAAAGTAAAGTAAAAAACTAAGCCACCATCACAGAAGCGTACCTTAACTTATATGAATGCTCATACAAACTTATAAGTTAAAGTTTTCAGTTATAAAATAACTTATCGTATAAAAGAGCTCATATTAATTTATATGATGAGGGTCTGCATTGTATGTATGATATGATATGCAATGCAATATATTATGTCATGCTTCATCAAAGTGCAACTCATCAACACGACTGTGTGCGCACAAACCTTTAGTTCTTGCTATTCAGAGGTAGCTAGCCTCTCAGGTACCACCATCGTGGCTACATAGGTACTGGAGCAGGCATCTCCACTCCTAGACGGGTATGCACACTACCAATCCTAGACCTTGCATACGCCTCTTATACACACCTTAGAGTCTTGCGTACTCCTGCTAGAAAACGACCAGTCTTTTATGGTCGAGTGTAGGTTATTAGGGATTGTTCTTCAGACCGCAGTAAAAAAAACCAACTGGCCCTCTAAACTACTACCACTTGCAATAGTCAACGTACTTCCATCGATGTGCTGATCGGACCAGTACCGAAGACCCGCCACATCATATGCACATGCAATGTATCTCCTTAACCATCCGAGCCTCTAACTCGCAGGACTAACCAGTCCTCCATATCACAACCACACTGAGCATCCAGCTCGCAGGACTAACAAGTCCTCCACAACCAATTACATCCCTTAACACGGGATGAGGTTTACCAATACCGTTATTCACCTACTTAATCTAATTTTGCTTAGTGTTTAGTTATATTTAGAGATTTGAGGTGAATCTTAGACTTCCCGAGGTCTACCCGGTGAAGTGCTCGCAACAGTACTAGGAGATATGATGAGCTGACATCTCAAATCTCCCTTTCTCAAGATATTTAATCTTATTGATGGTTATCCTTCCTTAGAACACGTTCTCTCTATTTATTCTAGTATTCTTAAAATAGATTTATAACTCTTGTAGGTGAGAGTTGATCTATCACTTGAACCCCAATTACTAACTACTCCCCACAGCGTCCTTGTGCTCTACCGCACATTAACACTTAGCTAATTGACCTAGGGTTCTAATCAGAAGTTTAACTTACTCCAAATGTGTCATTAATTCACCTGTAATCAAGTCTTAAGTTCATCTCCAGGGTTTTCTCATTAGCAAGCGTTTTGTTAAACGCAATCCACTTTCTAACTCTATAACATAACACATTGTATGAACACCACCCAAGCTAATCGATATGCTCCAAATTTTAATCCAGAGGTGTAATATGATCATAATGAGAGTGTTCCAGAAAATTGTAATTTTCCAAAGTGTTTAGCTCCCTAAATTTCATTAATACATGAATGTGACATAAATCGTATTTTAATTCATACTATAGGACATTTGTGCTCTAAAAATTCTATCAATTTTTGAATTTGATATAAATGTTGTCCTACTGTCACATGTCAATTTTCATCTATATCCAAAGTGATAATAGTGGTCAAATCACTAAGAACATATTTTTACTATATGAAGACCACATGCACTAATATTACTAATCATGTCATTTATGAAGAGACTATCATAATTTCAAGACCAATGCATCTAATATTAATCTCAGGGGTTCAACATGATATAAAAAGCGGTCTGCCAGAATTACAAGGATTTTCAATTTAATTTGGGCCTAATAATTAATTTCATTAATTATGTGACACTATCCAATATTGAACATGAAGTATATAAAATTGATGCCCAAATATTCCACGTAAATTTCTAGTAACATGGATTTGCAATTTTCCAATAATATTATAATCATAATATTTCATAAATGCCTAAGTGTGACAATTCAACATTTACACATGAACTATATAAAATTCTCTTCCAAAAATTCCAAGTAAATTTCCTGAGGCTTGTCATAATTCAAAAGAGTGTTTAATAAAGATTTGCAATTTTCCAATAATATTATAATCATAATATTTCATAAATGCCTAAGTGCAATGATTCACATTTACACATGAACAATATAAAATTCTCTTCCATAAATTCCAAGTAAATTTCCAGAGGTAAATACTACTCTAAAAACTGTCTAGTAAGAAGATTGGAATTTTCCAGATTAATCTAACCATGATTATTTCATATATTCACAAGTGAGATAAATCTAAATAAATACAATATTAAGGGAAAATGATGCTCAAAAAATTCTCAATACTTTCCTAGAGGTTGTTATGACCTAATAACTCATGTACGAGGGATTTGGATTTTTACTAATTTATTTGGTTGCAATTATTTCATTAATTTAAATGTGTGTATGTAATATTTAATTAATAAATAGGAAAATCTATTCCAAAAATTCTCATTCTTCCAGAGGTGATACATATTATCATATTACATGCTTTGCCAAAGTTACATTGGCATGCAGTTAGTATCTAGGGGAAATACACAAAATATCATTTGTGTCACAAAATAATTATTTTTCATAACACATTATTTGCATGTGGAATATATCCACATGTACTAAGCCAAATGTTCCCAAATTTTAACCAGGGACATTTGATGACCTAATAGACCATCTACAAAATATTTGAGGCATTTTGAGGTCATATAGACATGTATATGTCTTATATACATAAAATCATATTTGCTCTAAAACTATAGAATAAACTCCTCCAAAAATAATGATTTTTGGGTGGAAGGTGTATTTAGTCATATTACATCTATTTTTAATGTTTCATCCACATGTAATGTATATTTTGAGAAATATACACAAAATACACATGCATGCACATAAAATACACCCTCCACTAACATGAATATTGTGGGGGCTACACTCAACCTTTTGGTGAGTTTAACCCTAATCTAGAAAGGTCTCTTCAAGACCTATAAAATTTATGTTCAAGACCTAACCCAGATATGCACCTAAGGTACTCAAAAATAAGCTAGAAGTTGTTGTATAATGTGTGACAGAAATATACATTATCTAATAAAACAATAGTGTATATGAATATCAAATAACACAGATCTTAAAGCATAATCAGCGGTATCTGGTCATCGTCCCCGATAGCCAACGATTGGAATTTAACTTCCTGGGCTATTTTGTAGGGCCATCTCCCGGCAACCCGTCACCTCCTCGACTGGCCACCGCCACCACCTTCATTGAAGGGGTGGCTAGCGTTTGACGGTGGTTTGACGGCCCGAAAATGCCTCTACAGGAGATGGTAACAAGCTTAATTGAGGTTGTATCTTCATCTAAATGACCTAGGATGCTAGCACGGAGGGAGGGGAGGAGAAACGAACCGTTATTTGGGCTCGAGATCGGGTATTCCGGCGTGGTGTCATGGTGGCGACTTTCTACGGCGAGCTTGCTCAAAATCGTGATTCTCCGCCGATTTCTTCACTCCAAATTACTGGCTCGACTCCGTGATGCTCTCTGAAACTAATGGTGAGGTCGAAATGGCATGGGGAATGCTTAACAAATGCCAACCATTATGGTGATTTTGGCCAAGCATATGATGCTCATCCTTGCTGCCATTTGTCACCCTCATTGCTGGAATTCGACTGGGAATGACTGAGGGGGTTCAATGGAGAGCTTGGGAAGATGAGTGGAGGGCCAAGTGGCACTCAATCCCCATTTTCCTCTTAATTTGTCCTCACTTGAAATTGGGGGAAATCTCCATTTTGCCCCCATGCATGTCTCCCCCTTTCAAATTCAGAGGGAAAGTAGGGTAATCTAACATTGGTCTGCAAAATAGGCCTTGGGCCACGTCCCTAATCCATTGAAATTGGGTTTGGCACCCAAATTCCCTCTTTAGGCCTATGTTTGACCATGGTTGACTTTGAGGTTGACTTGGTCAATTTGATAAATTGACTGACCCCATATGATGGTCGTGAGTCATATGACACCACCCAATGTTGGTTGGGCCATGGTGGGGCCTTGGTTGGGCTAATTGAACCATATGGTGTAATTTTGACCTAAGTTTGACTTTGGTCAAATTGGGTCAATTGGTTGACCCAATATTGAGGCTTATGGTCCATTGATCCTCTATTAGGGTTTGGAAGGTAGTGGTTTGGTCAATTTGACCAATTGAAGTCTAATTGAGCCACTTAGGGTTGAAATGGGCTATGTTGACGCAATGTTGACTTTGGTCAATTTCATGAAATTGATTGAGCCCATTGGATTATTTCTGAGCTAATAGCCTACATTAGTGGTTAGGAAGGCATTAGTGAATTCAATTTGGCCAATTGAAGTCCAATTGAGCCAAATTAGGGTAAGTTGACTTATTTTGACTTTGGTCAACTTGGCTTGTTTGGTTTACCAATTCATATGGTGAATTATCAATTGTCTCCCCCTCAGGGTTAGGGATGTAATGGTGAAGTCAATTTGGGCTTGTGAGTTCAATTTGAGGTGAATTGACCCAAGTTGACTTGTGCCCTTTTGGGTGCACTAGGTGAGGTCACCTGTCTTATTGAAACCTAAGGTCACCTATTTGCCCTAACTCACATGTCACGCCACATGTCATGCCCTAAAATATTCAAGGGGTCTAGTTGAAATGGGGATGTTACAAATCCAAATAAACAAAAATAATAATTTCATCCCCGAAATTTAAGTTCGGGTCAACAAGGTTCTACGCACAATGAAAAAAGTAAATTTCTAGTTGGGTTTGGGTTGTACCTGAAGCGAAGAGTCATGGGTATCATTGTTGCATTAGATCCAACGACTCACATGTATGCTCCTACTATCCATGATTGGACCACATGACCATGACCAACATGATCTTCTTCCGTCGCAGGGCTCGACGTCAGTATCATCGATCCGAACTGGCTCCAGATGAACTGATTGGTCAAATGCTATCTGATACGCAAAACTATGCTTGCAAACGATAACGGCAAGTGTACCATATCGAATGTAGTATAGGTTATTAAAAAACAAGGTCGTATAAAAATCCGGGCATGTTGATTACTCTTACTCAAGATGATCTCTATTGTTCTATCAAATGAAACTTTGATTTGTTTGCAATGAGAAAAGTATCTTGACTAGAAGATTATAACTAAAGAAAAGAGAGGTGGACAAACTAGGAGAATGGATGAATAAAAACAATAAATTTTATTAATTCATGAAAAGAGATTACAACTATTGAAAGAGAACTTACAATTGCAAGAAAAAGTAAAGCTAGATTACTCAAACACAGGAGAAAAAACGCAGAAAATGGAGGCTTGGACTCCAAAACAAGGTGTCAAATAATCTGGAGGAGCTGCCCTTTTATAGCTGAAAAATTCTAGGTACACGCCCTCGGTCACGCACGTGACCAAGGGCGTGTAAGGCGCGCGATCATCTCGAAACGGAAAGGGCGCAATCTGGCTTTAATGCTGATGATATTTGCGTTCACGCCCTAGGTCACGCCCGTGACCTAGGGCGTGTAACCTTCAAAACGTGCTGCTGGCGGGAATCTTCGGCGGGAAGAAGCGGGGAGTGGCGCGGGATGAGTCACGCCCGTGACATTGAGTCACGCCCCTGGTCACGCCCGTGACCTGGGGCGTGTAAATTTAATTAATGTGGCAGGCTGATTCTGGATGCTTGCGGCGGGTCGCGGTCGTGACATTGGGTCACGCCCTTGGTCACCCCCGTGACCTGCGGCGTGTACTTGGCAAAATCTTCACGGAACGCACCCGTGGTGGCGGAAACAGGTCTGGAGCACCGCGCAGGTTACACGCCCATGGTCACGCCCGTGACCTTGGGCGTGTACTTGAAGTTTTTGTCTAATGCGTCCAAAAAAAACTGAAATACACAGAAAAAGCTTAAGTTAGTTTATAAAATTGAAAAGATAATAATTTTAATAAGAAAAACATAAAAAACTAATTAATTTCATATTAAAATAAATTAAACTTATATTAAAAGATGAGTACAAAAAGTACTCATCAAACACCCCCATACTTACTCGTTTGCTAGTCCCGAGCAAACAACTTTTCATAGGAGTAGAAAAATTTAAATACTAGAAAAGAAATTTGAACTCAAGGAATAAAAACGTGAAGTCTTACGCCTACGTGTAGAGATCCTAGTTGAAAGATCTATTCAGCATAATGATTAGCTTATAATTTTCAGTAGTGCGAATTAACAAATTGCTTTTACTTTTAAATTGAAAGTTCGGCAAATTCTAGAATGTTATTCAGGGAGCGGGTAGCGTGTTTTCTAAGGTCAATATTACCCAAAATTGAGTTTCGGGATAGCCTCCAAAGAAATCCATCAATGACGATGGCCATAGGATTGCCCGGTCGCACTCTCTCCACTACACAAGTATAATGTTATAGCTTAAAGATCAAAAGGGCTTTCATTAGGAGTGAAACTTGGCTTAGGTATATGATTTGGATTTGGAAATCAAAAGATAGAATATGACGGCTAAGGATCACACAAAACCAAGATGAGAGTTACCCAAAATTATCCAAAATTCAAACCTCGCGTAAGAGTTGTTATGAAGCAAAACTCTCATATTTTTCAAAAAAAAGAGGCCATGAATACTTTTTATATATATATATATTTTCACAGTTGGCCAAACATTTTTTCATATATATTTTTTTATATCCCTTTTTTTTCATAATAGCTCCGAATAAGAAGTTGTAATTTCCTTATTTTCACAATTGAACCCATTGCAGAATTTTAATAAATCTCAAATATTTAGTGTGATCATGGGCTGGATGTTTTGGCTTTGGTGAAAATGAAAGGTGGAGGTAGCAAAGGAAATAAGGTAAGGCCCAAAGTGTTTAAGCAATGAAAAGTTTAAAAAGGTGGGCAAACAGGCACAAACGATCAAAAGGTGGCCTAAATCACTTCTAAAAACTATGACAAACATATGTAAATGCTTCGAGAATCGCTAGAGGCAAGTTCTAGACATCGAGAAAGGACACCCTTCCGTTCAAAAATGTGTAATATTTCTCTAGTAAGCTTCTACATACTCACTTGAATTTATTCGCAGATTCTACCGGTTTCAAGGTAAAAGTAAAACAAGAATTGTTTTTTCGCAGTTAGAAAAACATAAATCTAATTTTATGCTGAATAGTTAATTTGACATAGAATTCTACAAACGCGTGCGTTTGACTAGGAACACTGCATGAGTCAACAATTTTATTCCAAAATTCAAAATCTAATGAAGTATAAAAATTCTCTACTACACTAAACAAAAGCAAATATACTAAGGATTTTGCAAATGAGTAAGTATAAAAATTCAGCATAAATCTAATAATTTTTTATTTATTTATTTCTTCTTAGACTTCCCAAGATCTACCCGGTGAAGGGTTTGCAAGGTACTAGAGGCTATGATGGGAATTCAAGCCCAAAGCGTCCTTTCCAAGAAATTTTATTTAGATAGAAAATATATATATATATATATATTTTCAAATAAAATAGAAATTCAAAGAAGGCAATGCTACACCCCCATACTTAGAATTAAACATTGTCCCCAATGTTTAAAACATGGTAAGAAGAAAAAAAAAGGAATTACACTTTTTATTTTATTATTATTATTATTATTAGAAAATGAAAAAAATAAAACAACAAAAGGAAGAAAGATAAATAAGTGGCTAAAGGGTGAAGAGGGCTTCCCTGATCGGTAGACGAGGTTGCCGGCCAGAAAATGAAACCTGCAAAATTAAGTTAAACAAAACAAACAAAAGAAAACGTTGGGTTGCCTCCCAAAAGCGCTTTGTTTACTGTCGCGTAGCTTGACTAAGTGGCGTTCTACAAGTTTGTGAGGTTAAGCGTTTCAATTTTGCCGGGCGCTGGGTCGCCAGATTGATATAATTTCAATCGGTGTCCGTTAACTTTCAAAAGGCCTTGATCCGGGTGCTCTATTAGCACGGTCCCATATGACCAAACCTCTTTTACAACAAAAGGGCCGGACCATCGGGATTTTAATTTGCCCAGAAAATGTTTTAATCTAGAATTATATAAACGGACTATGTCTCCCGGTGAAAAAGATTTTGGAAATTTTATTTTTTTGTCATGGTAAAACTTAGTGCGCTCATTGTAAATTTATTATTTTCATAGGTGTTTGCACGCCATTCGTCTAATTCATTAAGTTGAAATTTTCGTTGCTCGGAGGCTAAGTTCAAATCTAAGTTTAAAAATTTTAGCGCCCAGAATGCACGATGTTCTAATTCCACCGGTAAATGGCATGCTTTTCCATAGACCAATCGGTACGGTGTACATCCGATGGCGGTTTTGTACGCTGTCCGATAGGCCCATAGTGCGTCGTCTAATTTTAACGACCAGTCCTTCCTACTAACGGAGACAGTTTTTTCTAAAATTCTTTTTAGCTCGCGATTCACCACCTCCACTTGGCCATTTGCTTGTGGGTGGTAGGCGGTAGATAGCTTGTGGGTAACTCCATACTTTGCTAAAATTTTAGCAAGTTGGTTGTTACAGAAATGTGTGCCCCGATCACTAATTAGTGCTCGGGGTGTGCCAAATCGCGAAAATAATTTTTTTAAAAAATTTACGACGACTCTCGCGTCGTTAGTGGGGAAAGCTTGTGCTTCCGCCCACCTTGACACGTAATCGACCGCAACAAGAATATATTTATTATTTAAAGAATAGGGTAAATGACCTATGAAATCTATTCCCCAAAGATCAAAAATCTCGCATTCTATAAAAATATTTTGGGGCATTTCGTCTCGGTTAGAAATGTTACCTGACCGTTGGCACCGATCACAATTACTCACAAAATTATGAGTATCTTTGAATAAGGTAGGCCAATAGAAGCCCGCCTCTAGCTCCTTTCTTGCGGTTCGGTTTGCTTGGTAGTGTCCGCCGGCTGGCCCTTCGTGGCAGTGCCGCAATATTTGGCCGTCTTCCTCGCCCGAAATGCACCTTCTTACCACTTGGTCTGCACAGACACGAAATAAAAAGGGGTCCTCCCAAAAATAATTTTTCAAATCTGAAAAGATTTTCTTCTTTTGCTGACTTGAAAATTTTTTTTGTAGGACCAGGGCCACTAAATAGTTGGCCAAATCCGCATACCAAGGGGTGGAAGAAGTCGTTACCTTTTCGATGGCGAGGAGGCGCTCTTCAGGGAATTTATCATCTATCTCGGCCTCCACTAGTGCTCCTGCTGGCGGGTTCTCCAGTCTTGAGAGGTGGTCGGCCGCCAAATTCTCCGCTCCTTTTTTGTCTCGGATCTCCAAATCGAATTCTTGTAAGAGTAGGATCCATCTCAATAGTTGGGGCTTGGCATCCCCTTCATCTAGCAAGTACCGGAGTGCGGAGTGATCTGTAAAAACAATAATTTTTGATAGCGTTATGTACGAACGGAATTTATCAAAAGCAAAAACGATCGCTAGAAGTTCTTTTTCCGTCGTAGTATAATTAGCTTGGGCGGATGTAAGCGTTTTGCTTGCGTAATAAATTGGGTGAAAGTATTTATTCACCCTTTGGCCCAACACTGCACCTACGGCAAAATCGCTTGCATCGCACATGATTTCGAACGGAAGAGGCCAATCTGGTGAAATTAAAATAGGCGATTTGATAAGTTCGTTTTTAATTTTTATGAACGCCTTAGAACATTCTTCATCAAAGATAAACGTGGTTTCTTTTTCTAAAAGATGCGTTAACGGTTTTGTAATTTTTGAAAAATCTTTAATAAACCGTCTATAGAAACTCGCAGGTCCTAAAAAACTCCTAATAGATTTAATATTAGTAGGCGGAGGGAGTTTTTCTATAACTTAAATCTTGGCCCTATCGACCTCGATCCCTTTACTAGAAACCTTATGTCCGAGGACTAATCCCTCACGGACCATAAAATGGCACTTCTGCCAGATTCGTGTCTTCACAGCGTTGAAGAACACGATCAAGATTTTTTAGGCAATTTTTAAAGGAATCGCCATAAACTGAAAAATCGTCTATGAAAACTTCCATGACGTCCTCAACTAATTCATTAAAAATTGCCAGCATACATCTTTGAAATGTAGCTGGCGCGTTACAAAGCCCAAATGGCATTCTTCGATATGCGAAGGTGCCGAACGGACAAGTGAAGGTGGTTTTCTCTTGGTCTTTGGGCGCAATTGGGATTTTGAAATATTCCGAAAGACCATCAAGAAAATAATAGTGCGAGTGACCAGATAAACGTTCTAGAATTTGGTCAATAAAGGGCAACGGAAAATGATCCTTGCGGGTAGCATCATTTAATTTCCTATAATCGATGCATACCCGCCAACCCGTAACAGTACGGGTTGGGATTAACTCGTTATTTTCGTTTTCAATTACTGTGATTCCGCCCTTCTTAGGCACGACTTGCACCGGGCTAACCCAAGTGCTATCAGAAATTGGGTAAATAATTCTCGCGTCTAATAATTTTATAATTTCGGCCTTAACGACATCCTTCATATTAGGATTCAAGCGTCGTTGAGGCTGAATAGTGCCGCGAGAATTATTTTCAAGATTTATTTTATGCGTGCAGAACGAGGGATTTATACCCTTTATATCAGAAATTTGCCACGCAATTGCGTGACGGTGGTTATTTAAAATTTTAATTAATTCGGAAATTTCCGAATCATTAAGCGCGGAAGAAATAATTACGGGTAATTTTGAATTTTCTTCTAAAAATACGTATTTTAGATGATCCGGTAGTTGTTTTAATTCTAGACTCGACAGCTCTTCATAAGAAGTTTTGATTTTAAAAATATTTAAATCTGTTTGTTCAAAATTTTCCTGCCGGGTTGTTTCTTCAAGACATAATAAATTTTGTAACTCCGGATTTTCATAAAAAGGAGGATTTATTTCTGCAAAAGTTGATAAGTTTTCTTCAAATTTTGATTCTAAATTAAAACAAGAATCATCGTTAGTAATTGCATTTCTCATTGATTGATTAATATTGAAGATAACTTCCTCTTCTCCAACTCGCAGGAGAATGTTTCCGTTACTTACATCTATTATAGCTCGAGCGGTGGCTAGGAAAGGTCGGCCAAGTATTAGGGGTACTTCGGCGTCTTCTTCAATATCGAGGATGACAAAGTCTACCGGGAAGAGAAACTTGTCAACCTTTACTAGCACATCTTCAATGACCCCTATTGGGTATTTAACTGACCGATCCGCTAGTTGGATGCTTATATTAGTTGGGCTTGGGTTGCCTAAACCAAGTTTTTGAAATAACGCAAAAGACATTAAATTTATACTAGCCCCTAGATCGGCCAAGGCGTGCTTGATTGATAAATTACCAAACATACACGGGATGGAGAACCGTCCCGGGTCATTCAATTTTTGTGGTAATTTATTTAATAAAGCCGCCGAACACTCTGCGTTTAAAGAAATACGCGAAAAATTTTCAAGTTTCTTTTTATTTGAAAGTAATTCTTTTAAAAATTTAGCGTACTTTGGCATTTGAGCAATTGCTTCGCAGAATGGTACATTTATTTGGATTTGTTTTAAAATTTCAATAAATTGTTTATATTGCTCCTCATTGCGCTCATCTTTTAATTTCGAAGGATAAGGAATGAAGGGATTTTTAAATATGCGCGGAGCTAAAGCAGCAGACGGTAAAGTAGGTGAAGAAATAACTTGCGGGGGATAAGATGAAACATTTACCTCGGGCTCGACCAATTTTGAAGAAGTTACCTCCTTTCCATTGCGGAGTGTGATTGCGTTAGCGCTCTCCCGCGGATTGGGCTCAGTGTTGCCCGGAAGTGCTCCTTGTTGGCGTTCGGAGAACATTTTTGCGAGCTGTCCAATTTGATTTTCTAAATTTTTGACCGACCCAGTGAGATTCTGGATATTGGACTCATTGGAGGCAATGTACTTGGTGAAGACCTCTTCAAGCGGAGAGGGCTTGTGTGGTGGTGGTGGTGGAGCAAATCCGGGGGGATTTACTTGTGGGGGGCGTTGAGCATTATTGGGGTTGCTCCATGAAAAATTTGGGTGGTTCCTTAAACCCGGATTATAACTATTGTTAAACGGAAGATTATTATTCGGGTTATAAGGTGGGCGATAAGAGTTCCCCATATAATCAACTTGCTCAGGAATAAAATTATTATTAAAATTATTAAAGTTATTATTGTTAGCCCAATTTGCGGCAGAGGAAGCAGTCATCTCCGCCACATAATGTTTTGTGAGCATTTCTACTTGTTGCGCTAAGTTAGGGGTGGCCTCGACTTCAAAAAGTCCAGTCGGCTTATTAGGGCGCGACCGTGGCGCATTCCACTGATAGGCATTCATGACCATCTCCTCAAAAAGCTCTTGAGCAGCTTCGGGGGTTTTATTATTAAGAGTTCCCCCTGCGGCCGCATCAATCATCTGCCTCGTTTGGAGATTTAAACCATTGTAGAAAGTTTGAATTTGCTGCCACAAAGGAAGGGCATGATGAGAACATCTCTGCAATAATTCCTTGAAGTGCTCCCATGTGTCGTAGAGAGACTCCGAGTCTACTTGCGTAAAAGAGAGAATGTCCGTACGTAATTTGGCGGACTTTGCCGGAGGAAAATATTTCGTTAAAAATTTCTCCTTCATTTCGGCCCATGTAGTGATGGAACCTCTAGGAAGAGATCCCAACCACTGCTTGGCCTTAGTCCGCAAAGAAAAAGGAAATAAGTGTAAACGGATGGCATCATCGGTGACACCATTTATCTTAAATGTATCGCAAATTTCCAAAAAATTAAGTAAATGTAAATTAGGATCTTCATCTGGTAAACCATCGAAAACGACGGTTTGTTGTACCATCTGAATGATGCTCGTTTTAATTTCAAAATTATTATTCGCCACAGTTGGGCGAATAATACTAGATTGTGTATCCTCCCAATTCGGTCTCGCATAATAGGACATGGTCCGTAGCGGGGCCTCATTATGGATGGGATCACCCATTATTTCCTCGTTAGTTTCTCCGACCGACTCTTCGCGAATTATAGGCAGATCACTAAATCGGAGACGCCGCCGCAATGTGCGCTCGATTTCCGGATCAAATCCAAATTCAAAATTAGCTGGAGAGTTGTGTCGGGTTATAAACCAAGAAGAAAAGAAAAGAGAGAAAGAGGTGAGAGAGAAGAACAAAGCAAAAATTTAGATAAATATATTTATTATATATAAATTTTTTTTAATATAAATATTTTTTATTATTAGGTGATTTAAAATTAGTCCTGGACTTCCCAAGATCTACCCGGAGAAGGGCTTGCAAGGTACTAGAGGCTATAATGGGAATTCAAGCCCAAAGCGTTCTTTCCAGGAATTTAGTTACACCTTGAATGATAGAAAAAAAATAAGAGAAGAAAGGAAGCGATAAAGCCAATAGATATTCTCTTTCGAAATATCAACTCAGATCCCCGGCAACGGCGCCAAAAACTTGATACGCAAAACTATGCTTGCAAATGATAACGGCAAGTGTACCGTATCGAATGTAGTATAGGTTATACAAAAACAAGGTCGTATAAAAATCCGAGCGTGTTGATTACTCTTACTCAAGACGATCTCTATTGTTCTATCAAATGAAACTTTGATTTGTTTGCAATGAGAAAAGTATCTTGACTAGAAGATTATAACTAAAGAAAAGAGAGGTGGACAAACTAGGAGAATGGATGAATAAAAACAACAAATTTTATTAATTCATGAAAAGAGATTACAACTATTGAAAGAGAACTTACAATTGCAAGAAAAAGTAAAGCTAGATTACTCAAACACAGGAGAAAAAATGCAGAAAATGGAGGCTTGGACTCCAAAACAAGGTGTCAAATAATCTGGAGGAGCTGCCCTTTTATAGCTAAAAAAATTCTGGGTACACGCCCTCGGTCACGCCCGTGACCAAGGGCGTGTAAGGCGCGCGATCATCTCGGAACGGAAAGGGCGCAATCTGGCTTTAATGCTGACGATATTTGCGTGTCACGCCCTAGGTCACGCCCGTGACCTAGGGCGTGTAACCTTCAAAACGTGCTGCTGGCGGGAATCTTCGGCGGGAAGAAGCGGGGAGTGGCGCGGGATGAGTCACGCCCATGACATTGAGTCACGCCCCTGGTCACGCCCGTGACCTGGGGCGTGTAAATTTAATTGATGTGGCAGGCTGATTCTGGATGCTTGCGGCGGGTCGCGGCCGTGACATTGGGTCACGCCCTTGGTCACGCCCGTGACCTGGGGGGTGTACTTGGCGAAATCTTCACGGAACGCACCCGTGGTGGAGGAAACAGGTCTGGAGCACCGCGCAGGTTACACGCCCATGGTCACGCCCGTGACCTTGGGCGTGTACTTGAATTTTTTGTCTAATGCGTCCAAAAAAAACTGAAATACACAGAAAAAGCTTAAGTTAGTTTATAAAATTGAAAAGATAATAATTTTAATAAGAAAAACATAAAAAACAAATTAATTTCATATTAAAATAAATTAAACTTATATTAAAAGATGAGTACAAAAAGTACTCATCACTATCATGCCTAAAGTAGAAGTGATATGCTGATCTGGGTGAAGTAAAGCTCTCCAGAGAGAGGAGATATGAAAAACATAGTGCATGTTTGCCAACTCTAGTGGAAGCTCCAGCATGTAAGCCAAGGGGCCGATCCGCTCTAGGATCGTATAAGGCCCAATAAATCGTGGGCCGAGCTTCTTCTGTCTCCGCACCCACGAGACACCATGCACATGATGAATCTTCAAGAACACCCGGTCTCCTACCTGAAACTCCACGTTACGATGCATGGCATCGTAATACTTTGCATGTACATCGTAATACTTTGTCTGTCTACTGTGGACCTCCAGCATCTGATCACGAATCATCCGAGCAAGCGCATCCATATCATCAATGTAGTCCGATCCCAGTACCTTCGAATCCTCATCCTGGACCCAAGAGAGTAGTGTCTGACACTTTCTCTCATACAAATCCTCATAGGGAGTCATGTTGATGCTTGTCTGTTGATTGTTGTTGTAAGAGAACTCAATCAGTGGCAATAGTCTCTCCAAAAGCTTTCCTGTATCCAAAATGCACAAGCGCAACAAATCCTCCATAGTCCTGTTGGTTCGCTCAGTATGTCTGTCGGTCTGTGGATGGAAGGCGGTGCTGAATGTCAACCGAGAACCCAAGTAAGCCTGCACCATCCTCCACTCCCTCGAAGTGAACTGACCATCTCGATCTGAAATGATCGTCTTGGGTACAACATGGTACCTAACAAACTTCTCCACGAACAACCTCACCAACACACCAACTGGATCATCCTTCCTGACTGGGATGAATCTAGATACCTTGGTCAGTCCGTCAACTATCACCTAAATAGAATCGTGTAGGCAGTGGGAACGAGGCATACTGTGCACAAATCCATAGAAATATCCTTGAACTTCCACTCCGGCACCAGCAGTGGTTGTAGTAGTCCTCCAATGCTCATGCATTCGACCTTCACCCGTTGTCAGGTCTCGCAGTGCATCATAAAATGGTTGATGTCCCTCTTCATACCGGGCCAATACATAGTCCTCCGTAGGTCCGTCTTCATCTTGGAGATCCCCGGGTGCACTGAATACTTGGTGCAATGTGACTCTCTCAGTATGTCTTCCCGGATCTCACCAGCCACGGGTATATAAACATATCCCCGGAAATGAACGAGGTCATCTCGCATCGAATAATCCCCAGAAGAGTCCTCCTCTAGAGCCCTAAATACCGGCTTCAATGTTGCGTCCTATCTCTGCCCAACCCTGATGCGGACCCAAATATCACAGATGATGCTCAAACAAGCCAAATACTTTGCATATACCTTCGGGTCAGCTCTGGATACAGAGTAATCTGCATGTCCTCCATCATCTGGACTAGCTCCATAGCCATCAATCGGGGTTCTGGAATGGAAGTTCCTGCTCTCCTGCTAAGCGCATCTGTCATAGTGTTCTCCTTCCCAGGATGGTAGTGCATGGTGTAATCATAATCACATAAGAACTCTATCCACCGCCGCAGCTTGAGATTCAAATCCTTCTGAGTATCCACGTACTTCAGGTTCTCGTGGTTAGAGAAGATCTCGCAGTGCACTCCATAAAGATAGTGCCTCCATATCTTCAGTGCAAATATGACTTCTCCAAGTTCAAGGTCATGCACTGGTAGTTCTACTCATGCTTCTTCAGCTGCCTGGAAGCATATGCAATGACATGAACATGATGCATCAACACGACACCCATACCCTGATAGGATGCATCAGTGTATATCTGAAATCCTTCCTCATATGGGAGGGAAAGGATGGGAGTTGAGATAATCCTATCCTTCAACTCCAGAAATGCTGCCTCACACTGCAGAGTCCAAGTAAATGGGACATCCTTCTTCGTCAGAGAGGTGAGAGGGAGTGCTATCTTCGAGAATCCCTCCATGAATTTGCGGTAATAGCCCGCTAATCCAAGGAAACTGTGGATATCTGATGCCGACTTCAACGGAGGCCACTCCCGGACTGCATGCGCCTTGTCTGGGTCCACTGCCAACCCAGCTCCACTGATAGTATGCGCAAGGAATTCTACCTCCTATAGCAGAATTATCACTTCGAGAATTTTGCAAAGATCTGATGCTCCCTCAGCTTTCACAGGACTAGTGTCAAATGTTGTATACGATCCTCCTTGGTCCTGGAGTAGATCAAAATATCATCAATGAATACGGTCGCAAAGACGTCCAAATATGGATCGAAGATGTGGTTCATCAGGCTCATGAATGCGGAAGGGGCATTCGAGAGCCCGAAAGGCATCACCGTGAATTCGTACAAGCCATAACGTGAATTGAACGCCTGTAACACCACACCCATTGCACAGTATATAACAGCAGGTCTGGCTGGGACCCCACACCATATAAGGTGAACAAACAAGAGGGTTACGTATTCAGTTAACCAACCAACAACATCTCAGAGATTACGCATAAGCGGAAGCATAAATTCATTGCATCTTGAAACCAAAAGACATGTCCACAATAAAGAACATGAATAACTGATATATATATAAGGTCCGACACTAAGGCCATACATCAAATTGTGTTTCTCCTACTACATGCATGATTTACAAACATCGGCACGCAGGCTTGCAATACATGAAGTAAACACACTAAAAAACTTATGCCTTCGAGGGCCAGCAAAGCGCAGCAGCTGGGGTTCTAACCCGATATTTCCCGCTCATCTCGCCAAGACCTGTAGAGCACAATCCACCAAGCAGTGGGAAAAATAGGTAACCGGTCAGCTTTAGCTGACCAACATTTATAACGACCCCACCCCATGCCTGGGGCGGTGGTACTCCTACCCTACAAGCAAGCAATAGCAATAGAAGCATATATTTCACAAGTTCATCTAAGCACCGCATAGAAATAATCACCATATATGTCAACTCAAGGCCACACGTATCGTGCTCTCAAGGCACAGTTTCGGCGTACTCCCTGAGATACACCACAATCTAAGTCCTTTCTCAACTTAGACTTACTATGAGCTTTTACCGTCAAGGACGTCACACCTTACGGTTCCTTTACCAAAATTACTTCAGTGCATCGAGGGGTGACCTCTTCACTGACTGGGAAAGGGACGGGTTCGGTTCAGCTTTTCCCGTGCTCATAATGTCATGATCAACTCTGCCTAAAGCGGGTACGGCTTCACCTCAGCCCGACAATGGGACAACCACACCGGGTCATCAGTACAGCCTCAGGGGCTACTTCCAAACACACCACGTGACATCAATTATCACTGGCACTAGCGTCGGCGCTAGCACTAGCATTGGCGGTAGCTAACAGAATAGATTTCTATCATTTCCTTCGGGTATTTTCTGGAGATCACCTCCAGTACTCCCTGCAGCACATCACAGCACCAAGAACCCGAAAACAAGCATACGTACTCAGAGTCTTCTTCGGAGCACAATAAACATCACCAATCCAGACCAACCTGTCCATATGGGCTTCACCCAGTATGTTTATGTTTGTACAGCGATCCGGACTCTATATGCAATTTTCTACTGGGATAATCCATATCGACCCGTCGGAAGAAACATATCCACCAATTAGTGGAAATCTTCCTGCTACTATGCAAATCCAAGGACTAGTGTGTCAAGAGATTAAGAAGGAGAATTGTTACCCTTGCTGCTCATTTTGGTGTCATAGGGTTAAGCTTCCTCTCCACGGATTCAACGATGGTACAAGCGCGCAATAGATCTCCTACCTGGACTTTCCCTAGCCAAAACGAACCTCCTTCCTCTCCCTGACCACTGTCGTTGCCTTTGGAGTGAGTCCAAGTGAGAAACTAAGGAAATCCATGCATTTGGTGGCTATATATATCAAAATGCTACCGCATGCGCTACTCACTAACGCAGGCACTAGCCCAAAGGAGGTACGGCTGAACCTGTCCATATCCGCTTAAGGAATTCGTCGAAACTGCTAGCGCTAGAGATACCGCCTGCGCTATCTTTCGACGATGAATTCAACGGTGTTCAACACGATTTATCGGAATACATTCGACGTGACACAATTTCGTCGTAACCGCTACCGCCGGCGCTATCGCTACCGCTAGCGCTCGCAATCGACGAATCGTCTTGACGTTTTCGATGATACACACAAGTCCTTTCGTCGAATTCCACCCAATTCAACGATATGAGCTACCGCTAGCGCTAGCCCTAGCGCCAACGCTAGCTCCTAGCTTAGAACTTCGTGAACCTGTTGCACCTGAAAACTGGGGCCTTACAATCCTCCCCTCTCAAGCAGAATTTCATCCCGAAATTCGAACAGTGCTAAGAACTATAAAGATATAAAATGTAACTTGTACCTCAACGGAACAATTCGGGGAACTCGTCACGCATGGTCTGCTCACGCTCCCATGAAAGCTCCGCACGACCGCAAATGTCCCAGTGGACTTTGACCATCTTGATCATTTTATTCTGCAACTGCTTGACATCAGCGTCCTCGATGCGAATAGGCGTGACCTTTGCCTTTAGGGCATCATCGATTGGCAATTGATTTGCCACTAGCAATTGGATAGGCTCTGACACAACCTTCCTTAGCATAGATATGTGAAACACATCATGCAAACAACTCAACTCTATCGAAAGAGCGAGCCAATAGGCAGCGTTACCAACACTCTCCAGTATCTCATACGGTCCAAGGTATCTGGGACTCAGCTTTTTCAAACGTCGAATCTGTGACACACCCTTAAAAAGTTTGATCTTTAGGTAAACCCAGTTGCCCACGGTGAACTCATTGTTTCATGTGTTTGGCGTTATAGTACTTCGCGTACATATCTTGTACAATCAACAACCTCTCACGGATTGTTTGAATAGTTGAAGTAGCAGCTTCAACTTCCTTTCGCTTAAACAGCTTTGTCTCGCCCGTCTCCGCCCAAGCCAAAGGCGTACGACACTTTCTACCATAAAGGGCCTCAAAGGGCACCATTTGGAGACTTGTTTGATAATTATGGTTATACGCGAACTCAAATAGAGATCGTCCTCCCACCTCCTACCGAAATCCAAAGCGCACATTCGGAGCATATCCTCCAATGTCTTATTGGTCCATTCAGTCTGCCCATCCGTTTGAGGGTGGAAGGCAGTGCTAAACTTCAGCTTGGTACCCAACATTTGGTGGATTAGCCTCCAATCAGTTGAAGTGAAGCGCCCATCTCGACCACTTACGATGCTACGGGGCACACCGTGTAATCGTACAATGTTATCCACATATAGCTTTGCCAAATTTTCAACTAAATCGTCCCTTCGGTTTGGAATAAAGTGGGATGCCTTTGTCAAGTGATCCACGATCACCCAAATAGCATCATTCCCGCTTTGCGACCTCGACAAACCATGCACGAAATCCATAGAAATATCATCGAATTTCTATTCCGTAACAGGTAACGACTTCAGGAACCCACCAGGTCTCGGACATTCTGCCTTCACAAGTGCGCAAGTTTTGCATTTTGCCATGTAAAGGGCTATGTCCTTCTTTAAACCTGGCCACCAAAACAACTTTTTCATGTCTTGGTACACTTTTGTGCTCCCCGGGTAGATTGCGTACTTAGTAAATTGTGTCTCGTACATGAACTCCTCACGTAATTGACCCACATTTGGGACACATAATTGACTATCTTTCCACAAAAGACCGTAGTCCAACACAAACTCGGCAGCAGACCCATCCCTAGTTTCCGCCAAGTAGCGCTTCATGCTCACATCAAGCTCCAAGGCTTGTCGTATTCTGTCCGAGAGGTCATATTGCACCTCCATCCAGTTCAAGCACGCACTCATGCTAGTACTTCTATCCACCTAGGAAAACTCCAAGGCTTCCAAGTCTCTGATCAGACGCGGATCATGAATCTGAATCCAGCTGGCTTGTGTAGAAGCCCTCTGGCTCAAAGCATCTGCGATAACATTTCCCTTCCCGGGAGTATAGTGAATCTCCAAAGTGTAGTCCCCAAGGAACTCCAACCACCTTTGTTGTCACATATTTAGCTCCTTCTGATTTAACAAATACTTCGGGCTATTATGGTCCATAAAGATGTCGATCTTCACGCAATATAAATAATGCCGCCAATGTTTAAGAGCGAATATCACGATCGCTAGCTCCAAGTCATGGAACAGATAATTCCTCTCATGCACTTTCAATTGGCGAGATCCATACGCAATAACCTAACCATTCTGAAGAAGAACGCATCCTAAGCCGCTCCCTAATGCATCACTGTAAATTTCAAAGCCTTCCGTACCACTTGGCGAACATAATATTGGTGTCGTGGTCAGACGACTCTTCAGCTCTTCAAAATCTTGCGTGCACTCCGATGACCAAACGAACTTCTGATTTTTCTTAGTCAATGTTGTGAGAGGCAGAGCTATCCTCGAGAAGTTCTCTACGAAACGCCTATAATAGCCGGCAAGTCCTAAGAAACTTCGGACTTCCGCCACTGTAGACAACACAGGCCACTCCCGTATCGCAACTATCATCGCAGGATCCACGACAATGCCCTCTCCACGTACCACATGAACTAGGGGTGCAACAGAGGATAGCCAAAACTCACATTTAGAGAAAGTGGCATATAATGCGCAAGTGAAGTGCATTCTCTTCTTCCGACTGAGAGTATACCAGTAGATCGTCTATAAAGATAATAACAAACTTGTCTAGATACTCTCGAAACATTATGTTCACCAAATCCATAAATACCGATGGCGCATTTATCCAGCCAAACGACATCACTGTGAACTCAAAGTGTCCATAACGGGTACTAACGCCGTCATGGGAATATCACATTCTCTAATCCACAACTGGTACGTAGTAGCCAGACTTCAAATCCAGCTTCGAGTACACAGTCGATCCAACCAGCTGATCGAACAAGTCATCGATTCGTGGAATTAGATACTTATTCTTTTCTGTCAGTTTGTTTAGTTCACGGTAGTTTATATATAGATGCAATCTTCCATCCTTCTTCTTCACAAAGAGGACCGGTGCACCCCAATGGGATGAACTTGGGCATATATAGCCTTGCTACAGTAACTCCTGCCACTGACCTTTCCATTCCGCCATCTCGTTTGGCGTTATCTGGTACGGGGAGCATGACATAGGTTTGGCACCTGGCACCAGCTCTATCGTGAAGTCGATCTCCCGCTGAGGTGGCGCCCCAGGGAGATCTTTGGGAAATACATCCGGATACTCCGATATGACAGGAACGTCACTCAAATTGGGCTTTGGCTCAGCAGTCTCCAATAGCGTGAAGAACAACTCTGCGCTTTTCCGAACTGCCTTGACTACTTGGAGAGTAGACATCAACATCTTGCTCGATCCTCACATACCGGTCAACGTAGTCTCGCGTTCCATATTTTGCTCTAGTGTGACCTCCTTCAAATTGCAATCAATGCATGCACGCTACCTCAAAATCCAGTCCATGACAAAGATCACATCAAGCTCAGATATGGGTAGCATTGTCGCTTCCAAGTCAAACTCATGACTTCCTATCCTTTGAAATTGGTTCTCCATTTCAATGCGTTAAGCAGAAGGGAGATACCTCGCCAAGGACACTCTCGAGAATTCGTCAATCGAGATGTTTGTCAGTTACCTGTCGGCATACTAATGCACTTCCAACTCTTCCCGCCATAGCCTAGCATCTCCATACAACATATATGTAGCTAGGGTCACCTTTTGCCTTTCCTCGTCCTCTGACGCCATTAGGGTTCTCTTTACCTGAGACAGCCAATCCTCTACTTAAGTTGGCATTCCTACCCCCCTCAAATATAGGAGGGTGTAAACTCATAAAGTGTTTCAAATGGTGGTTTATCGCTCGTGTCGCATCAACTGGTACTACAGGAACTGGTCTCTCCACAATGGGTTCAACTGCGGCAACCGGCATCGGGGCCACCCCACAGGTAGGAGGCTACACATGCCTTCCTAGTTGAGCATTGATCATGGAAAACACAGCTTCAGCTACCAACCGTATCGTTTCAGTAGAAGGACGAGGTGTAAGCACCTCGGAAGATGCACTACGCTCAGCAGTGTGTTGGGGTTGAGATTGCACCGCACCACTTCTAGTCACCAATAATCCCGACGGACATAATTAGTGACTAGTGGCGCAACAAATTAGCAAGCAAGGAACACACAAGTTCCACAACCATGCTAAACATATATATAATGCATTCCGAAGTGGACAATCTGGTTATATAATTGAGTTAAACGACGATGCACACACGTGCTCACCACCCCTTAAAAGAATTCGACCACGAATGCGGACGGAAAGGGAATGAGACTCGCAGCTGATACCAAATTATAACACCCCACCCGTTGCACAGTATATAATAGTAGGTCCGACCGGGACCCCACGCCATATAAGGTGAACAAGCAAGAGGGTTACGTATTCAGTTAACCAACCAACAACATCTCAGAGATTACACATAAGCGGAAGCATAAATTCATTGCATCTTGAAACCAGAAGACATGTCCACAATAAAGAATAGGAATGACTGATATATATATAAGGTTCGACACTAAGGCCATACATCAAACTGTGTTTCTCTTACTATATAATTTACAAACATTGACATGCAGGTCGACAATACATGAAGTAAACACAGTCAAAACACTTGGGCCTTCGAGGGCCAGCAAAGCGCAGCAGCTGGAGTTCCAACCCATTATTTCCCGCTTGTCTCGCCAAGACATGTAGAGCACAATCCACCAAGCAGTGGGAAAAACAGGTAACCGGTCAGCTTTAGCTAACCAACATTTATAACGACCCCACCCCATGCCCGTTGCGGTGGTACTCCTTGCGTGCAAGCAAGCTATAACAATAGCAACATATATTTAACAGGTGCATCTAAGCACCGCATTGAAACAATCAAGATATACGTCAACTTAAGGCCACATGTATCATGCTCTCAAGGCACAGTCTTGGCGTACTCCCTGAGTTACACCACAATCTAAGTACTTTTTCAACTTAGACTTACTATGAGCTTTTACTGTCAAGGTCGTGATACCTTACGGTTCCTTTCCCAAAATTCCTTCAGTGCACTGAGGGACGACCTCTTCACTGACCGGCTAAGGTATGGGTTCGGTTCAGCTTTGCCCATGCTCATAACATCAGGATCAACTCTGCCTGACGCGGGTATGACTTCACCTTGGCCCGACAATGAGACAATCACACTAGGTCATCAGTACAGCCTCAGGGGATACTTCCATGCACACCACGTGACATCAATTATCACTGGTACTAGCGTCGGCGCTAACTACAGAATAGATTTTTGTCATTTCTTGGGGGTATTTTCTGGAGATCACCTCCAGTACTCCCTGCAGCACATAAAAGCATCCAGAACCAAAAAACAAGCATATATACTCGGAGTCTTCTCTGGAGCACAATAAACATCACCAATCCAGACCAACCTGTCCAGATGGGTTTCACACAGTATGCATATGTCTGTACAGCGATCCAGAATCTATATGCAATTTTCTATGGGGATAATCCATATCAACCTGTCGGAAGAAACCTATCCACTAATTAGTGGAAATCTTCCTGCTACTATGCAAATCCAAGGACTAGCGTGTCAGAGATTAAGGAGGAGAATTATTACCCTTGCTGCTCATTTTGGTACCATAGGGTTAAGCATTTTCTTCATGGATTCAATGATGGTACAAGCGCACAAGAGATCTCCTACCCGGACTTGCCCTAGCCAAAACGGACCTCCTTCCTCTCCCTGACCTCTGCTTTTTTCCTTTGGAGAGAGTCCAAGTGAGAAACTAAGGAAAATCCATGCATTTGGCGGCTATATATATATATATCATAACGCTACCACTGGCGCTACTCACTAACGCAGGCGTAGCCCAAATGCGGTACGACCAAACCTATCCATAGCCGCTTAAGGAATTCATCGAAATCGCTAGCGCTGGCTCTAGTGCTACCGCCTGCTCTATCTTTCGACGACAAATTCACTTGTGTTCAACACGATTCGTCGGAATACATTCGACGGGACACAATTTTGTCATAACCGCTACCGTCGGCGTTATCGCTACCGCAAGCGCTAGCAATCGATGGATCATCTTGACGTTTTCGATAATACACACATGTCTTTTCATCGAATCCCACCCAATTCGACGATATGAGCTACCGACGGCGCTAGCCCTAATGCCAGCGCTAGCTCCTAGCTTAGAACTTCGTGAACCTGTTGCACCTGAAAACTGGGGCCTTACAACGCCGTCTTTGGGATGTCCTCCTCATGGATCCTCAACTGATAGTACCCTAATCTCATGTCGAGCTTGGAGAACAAATGAGCTCCCTCCAGCTAGTCAAATAACTCGTTAATCCTCGGCAATGGGTATGTGTTCTGCACTATCAATCGGTTGAGCTACCTGTAATCGATGCATAGTCGGAGTGACCCATCCCTCTTCTTTACAAATAGCATCGGGTCTCCCCATGGCGACAAGCTCAGCCTGACAAATCCTGAATCTACTAACTCTTGAAGCAGCGTATGGAACTCTGCCAGCTCCTTTGGTGTCATCCTATATGGTGCCCGAGACACATGCCTAGCTCCCGATACCAAATGAATCTGGAAATTCATGTCTCGGTGCGGGGGTAGTCCGGGAAACTTCTCCGGAAAGACATCGAAAAAGTCCCGAACCACCGGGATATCAGCTATGGAGGCCTCTGCCATCACCGTCTCAAATCAAACTAGGAACACCTCGTCGCCCTGTTGGTGGGCCTTGACAGCCTGAATAGATGATAGAAAAAGACGGGAAGCCGGTCTGAAAGATATGGGTTTGATTCAATCTACACCTAGAGGGGGGTGATTATGTGTTTTCAAGGATAATTGCTACATTGAAATTCTATATATCACAGCACAAGAGCAACACAGAAAACACACAAGATTTATAGTGGTTCCCTACAAGACAATGTGTCTAAAGGTAGTCCAATATCCCTCCGACCAATAATCTAGCAATGTGCTAGACTATGCAACTTCTCCAACTAAGATCTCTTCTCAATAATCAGATCTTACAACTCAGGTTCACACAGAACCTTACTAAGCTCAGACTTTACAAGTCTTACAATAACTCAGATCTTCACCCAGATCCTACCAAACTCAGGCTCACACAGAACCCTACAGAACTTAGGCTCACACAGAACCTTACCAACTCAGATCTGTCACAAGATCCTACCAAACTCAGGCTCACTAAGAACCCTACAGAACTTAGGCTCACATAGAACACTACTAACTCAGATCTGTCATAAGATCCTACCAAACTCAGGCTCACTAAGAACCATACAAAATAATATAGATGAGATTGCTGTTGTAGAAGAGAAGGCTTTAAGATAAAATCTTTGACTGATCAGACTTCTTCTCCTTCTTGCAACTGTAAGCCTAGAGATCTTGTGAATCACTGAACCTTTCTATATAATTTTCTCTTGACCATCACTGCACAGCAGTGAAGTCTTCTTCTTGTTCTTTTTCTCTCTTTTCTACTTGTATGTATATGAATAAGAATGTGAGAGAATAACTGTGTCTTCTTATTTTCTTTTCTTGATCAGAATCAGTATATATGTGAGAGAGAGTGTCCTGTATTTTGAAATCGACAATTCCTTTCTTTTATATTCTTCTACAACTTTGCATAAAGGGCCCCTTGATAATTCCTTCCTTAATTAATTATGCCATTAAAGAACATAGACTGAAATGGCAGAATAAACTGCCATAAATGCTCTCTCCTTCTTGGAACTTGCAAGCCTTTGGAAATATATAATATTCTTCTTAAATATTGTGTAAACGGTTATATTCTCTAGAAGATATATATTTAATTATTCCATGATTGATGCGCAAGAGAGACGACGTGCATATTCCCTGTATATCAATTTCCGAGAAAATCGGAGCATTAAATGCAGCTCTGCATCTATCAAGACGATAAAATTCCTTCAAGCCGATATCGTGTTGATCATCTCAATGATGTGTAATCTTCTCGATGATATCATCGACATACTTCCTGACGATATGACTTAAGCTTAATCTTCATGTAGATAATCTTTCTAGCTTCATGTAGCTTCATTAAGCTTAATCTTCAGGTAGATAATCTTTCATCATGTAGATAATCTTTCTTCATGTAGCTTAATCTTCACGTATCTTAATCTTCATGTAGATTCCTTCAAGCCGAAAGATGCTTCATGTAGATTCCTTCAAGCCGAAAGATGCTTCATGTAGATAATCTTTCTTCAAGATGATACAAGGCCTTCAAGTCGATGTTGTCTACACGATGTTGCTTCTTTTAGATGATACAAGGTCTTCAAGTCGACGTTGTCTACATGATCCTTTCTTCATGACTTAAGCTTAATCTTCAAGGCGATAAGTTTTCTTCTCGACGATATCGTCGAGATGCTGTCTACACGACTTGACCTTGCTTTCTTAGTGATAAGGTTTCTTCAAGACGATATTGTCGAGACTGTATCAACGGTATGTTCCTTGTCTTAACTATATGTCAGCTAAGGCTCAAACCAATATTTGACTTAGTGAACTTTTCACTTCTATATAATTTTGATACTAGTGATGTATCTTTGATGCATTTCAACGATATATGTGTATCGTCTCAACGATATGTCGAGTCCATCTTGACAATTTTGGACTTAGAGAATTACTGGACATATGGTTTATCTTCTGCAGTCATGAATAAAATATGCCATCAAATACATAGTGCATTTATCATTGATCTAAGCACTTTTTCAAATCAGGAATATTGTTGGGCACTATTCCCAACCATCTTCCCCTATTTGAAGAAGTCATAACTCACTTCAATGATAAATGTCAAGTGTTAAATAGAATCAAAATTTGAAGACATTCAGCAAGTATAATATGATTCATCTATTAACATGATATAAATAGAGATAATGTTTTAAAAAAAATATTTCAGTCCTTTTGCCCAAGTCATTTTCAGACAAAACATTCTATGATCTTCAGGTCCTGTTGTTGCTTCCCTTTCATTTTCTTCTCTGCCTTTCAAAGAAGTTGATTGGTTTTGGAATCTTCTTTGGAGAAGGAGGAGGACCATGAGGGAATGCTAGCTTATGATTTCTCCTCTTCTCCATTTGATTTAAATGTAGATTCCAGTCAGCAGAATAGTAAACTCTTTCTGACCCATCTTGATGGTATCCAAGCTCCATCCAAGCTTCTGATATCAGGGTCCTAGAATTAGGACTCCACTTGCATGATTGTGGGTCCTGTTCAATTTCCCTTAGCCTCTTCTGCATGTACCTTTTGCACTTGTTGGGAAAAACCCCTTGTGATTTAACTTAACAAATTACTTAAAAGTGATTTAACTTCTAGGTTTATTACCCACATTGTATAGTAAGGGTAATTTGGTCATTAGATGTCTTAGGATGTCTCACTCATCTTAGAGTGTCAAGACTAGGTCAGGACAAGAACAATTGAGTTGAATTAATACATGCGTCGAATATAAGTCGACGCAACTTCGACTTGATGTCGACGCAACTCAATCTCTTTGTCAAAGTATATCAAGTCGATGATATGTCGAATAAGAGTCAATGTAGATAAAGGAGCATGTCAAAGTTATCTTAGAAGTCGATGCAACCTCGACTTTAATTCAACGCAGAAGGAAGTGTCTGTCGAAGCCATCTGAAGTCGATGAAACGTCGACTACAATTCGACGCAGACAATAAAGTTCAAAAAGAAGTCTTCAACTCGATGGTTACGTCGATAAGTAATCGACGTAACGTCGACAAAAGAGTTCAACCAGAGCTAGAAGGAATTCAAAGCTGCTCTTACAAGAACTCGAAGGTGCTTCGATAATAGAGAGAATGAAGTCGATGCAGCGTCGAATACAGTCTGAAAAGGAAACCTTTTCAGCTGTCCTTTTAGAACTCTCTCTGAAGGCCCACAACACTAAAGATCGTTCTACAATGACTTGATTATTGCCTAGAATGGAGAGGAGCATTAAAGATGACAGGAAAAGCTTTTTTGGAAAGTATTCAAACAGCTGACAGACGGGCCGTGAACAAAAGAAGAAAGAAACATTAATTCTCCAAGACTATGCCTTTTCAGGACAATCCAAAAGAGGAAACTAATTCAAAATTAATCATGGACGATAAATAGGATGAGAAGAGAGGAAAACATAGAGAATTCATCAAATCTGGTACAGTTTGTCGATTAGGGTTCCTACTTCTTCTTCTTCCTCCTAGAACCCTTACTGAGACAAATAGAGAAAATAAGTGCTCTCTCTCAGAACAGAGAACAGAGCTGCTTCTTCATCAACATCATATAGCAGCCAGATAGCAAGCAAAAGTTATACAAAAGGATCTGAAGAATATAACTCTTGCAAATCATCACAATCATATGCAAGAGTTCATCATTAGCAGATCCATTGAAGGGAAAAATAGAAGATGAAAGCTTCTACAAAATTCTGAGAACAGAATTCTTCTTCTTCATCTTCTTTCTTCTTTCTTCTTTCAACTTCCTCAATTGTACAGAGTTCTAAGAATCCCTCTTCCAAAGGATTCAGTGGTTTAAGATCTCCTTATCAAAAGATCTGAGTGGTTCAAGATCTCCTTATCAAAAGATCTGAGTGATTCAAGATCTCCTTATCAAAAGATCTGAGTTGTTCAAGATCTCCTTATCAAAAGATCTTTGGTTCTAAGAGTCTCCTTATCAAAAGACTCAGGCATAGGTTATGCATTCCTATTAGGTAGTAGAAGAGAGGACTACCCACATTTTGGGGAACCTCTATAAAATCTTGTGTCTTCTGTATGTGTTAATTTTCTGTGTTGTCTCATATAGCTTACATCTTTTCTGCTTTACTTTAACAGCATTAATTTTATTTTGTGTTAGGTATTGTTGAAGCATAACACTTAGTGTTTTTATTGTGTGTGCACAAATAGGATAGAAATATTTTTAAATCTCTATTCACCCCCCCCCCCCTTTAGAGTATACTCAGAGGCACACTATGCACTTTCAATTGGTATCAGAGGGAGGTTGATTATTAAAAGGTTAACACCTTGATCAAAAGATCTCCTACTCTCATTTATTTACTTTAAAATTAATTAAAACTTCTTAAATAAAATGAGTTCTAAAGATTATGCCTCAACAAGACCTCCAATGTGTAGCTTGTATAAGTCTACACTCTGGAAGGCTAGAATAAAACTCTATATGAACTTCATTGATGAAGAAATTTTCAATGTCATCCTTACAGGTCCCCCAACCCCAGTAAGGAAAGATGCTAGTGGAAAAGTCACACAATCCTCAGTCCCTAGAGCAGAGTGGACTGATGCTGAGAAGAAGGTCAAGGCATGTGATGCCATGGCCATGAACATCCTGGTCTCAACTATATTAGATGAAATATTTCAAAAAGTTGCTGATTGCAACTCTGCCAAAGAAATTTGGGAATCTCTCTCCAGATTAGTTGAAGGCAGCTCTGATGAGAGAAAAGACAAAAAGTCACTTCTCATATCCCAATATGAGAACTTTAAGAATTAGGTTGATGAAAGCATAACAGAAATGTATGACAGATTCAACCTCATCATAAATGAGTTGAGAGGGCTTGATAAAGAAATTTCTCTGACAGAAATTAATGACAAGCTTCTCATGTTCTTCCCAAGCACATGGGACTCTAAAATCTGGGCTATTAGAGACTCTAGATGCCTTAGAGAGATAACAACTGATGCTCTGTTGTGAAAGCTCAAGTCATATGAGCTTCTAATAAAAAGCAGGGTTGAGTCAGAAGCCTGGGAAAGAATATCAACTCATAAAGAAGGGACACTTGCATTAAAGACTGCTGAAGTAGAGTCCTCCACCACTGAAGAAGAAATTTTCAATCTCTTGGCTAAAAGATTCAAGAGGTGGGTCAGGACAGAGGACTCCAGAAGGAAAGAGAGGAGTTCAAGCAAGCCAAGGTATGATAAAACTCCTAAATAAGAGATTATCTATTTTTCTTGCAGAAAACCAGGACACTTTCCACTGAGTGTCCTGAGGAAGAAAAGAACAAGGACAACAAGCAGAGGAAGGAGCACAAGAAGAAATCCTTCAGGAGGAAGGATAAGAAAGGAGGGAAAGGTTTCATAGCGGAAACCTGGGTGATTCAGACTCTGAATCAAGCTCCTCCTCATCTGATGATGATGAAAATTGTGGACCAGAAGAAGCCTGCTTAATGGCTCTGAAGACTCCACTGTTGAGAATGAGGTAACAATTTTTGATGACTTTGACTTTTCATCAAGAGATTTTAAATACTCTTTGAAGAATTCTGTCAAGACTTTATTAACAACCAAAAGGAACATAAAATAATCAGAACAGAATTAGAAAACCTTAGGGAAGATAACCAGTACTCAGTTAACTATTATCTGAGAGATAAATTATATAAGAAAGAAAATGAATTATACATATTAGATAATGAAAATTCAGACCTAAAGAAAGAACTCACAAAGGCAAAAGCCTTTGAGGACTCCCTCAATGGAAGGAGTTAAACATTGGTAATCAACCAGGGATTTTAGGCAAACACCCTTAGAAAAATCAAATAAAATATTAAAAATCTCAATAAAAAGATTCATATGTCGAATAAAACTAGACGCAATTTTAAAGATGCCTCGAATGCAACTCGACGGAGTTCGGCATATGCTTCGACATCAATTTGAAGCAAATATGAGGGTGCGTTGAATTATATTTGACGCAACCAATACTCTGCATCGAATTATTATTGACGGAACTATGCTGACACGTCGAATTACATTCGACGCAACTCTAAAGATGCGTCAATTTCTTCTCGACGCATGTTTCCTGCAAAGATTTATCAAACATTTAGACCACTCTCTACCTTCATTCCTAGATGCTTCTATTGTTCTAAACCAGGACATATAGCCAAACATTGCTGGCACAATAATGCAGTACTTCTTCCCCTTAAGGGGTACACTGAAAGATCTCCTCACTCTTTTATAACTCCATATGATGATAAAAGAAAGAGACCTCAGCATGTGAGGATCTAAACTAATGGTTGATTTCATGTGCAGAAGGGAGACTGTTCAACCACAAACCAGCAGTTGTATCTGGACAGTTGATGATCCATGCATATGATTGGAGCAAAAGAACTGCTGGAGAACTTCAAGGCCAAGGAAGGGCCTAAGGTAATCTTTGGGAATTCCTACTCTGGGAAAACCAAAGGATATGGTTGCTCGGGATAGGGGAAGTCTCCTTTTCTAAGGTGGCTTATGTCGAAGGACTTCAACATAATCTAATCAGTATTAGCCAGCTGTGTGATGGTGAATACAAAGTTGTATTCACTAAGTCTTTGTGTCATATAGTTAGCTCTAAAACTGACCAAATAGTACTGGCTGGTCTTAGGAAAGGTAAGGTCTATGTTGTAGACTTTGAGTACACAAAGTCTGAGATCTACTTATTCAACTCCCAGTTAGAAAATAGTAAGTTGTGGCATAGGAGACTTAGTCACCTTAATTTTAAGATCATTGTCAAACTCTCCAAGCTCAACCTAGTAAGGGGCTTACCAACTGGTAAGTTTAATAAAGACCAACCCTGTGGAGCCTGCCAACTAGGAAAGCGGATCAAAGCATCATTCAAACCAATTGGTAAGAATGATTCCCCCAGAATCCTATTCCTGCTGCACATGGACCTATTTGGTCCCATCTCCACTCAAATCTTAGTAGGTAAGTCTTATACTTTAGTCATTGTTGATGACTTTTGTAGGTTCAGCTGGGTGTTCTTTCTAAAAGCTAAGCCAGACACCTTCAAGATCCTCTCAAGATTCATTAGACAGATTCAATCTGAATTCAATACTCATGTTGCTGTGATCAGAAGTGATCATGGTACTGAGTTTGAAAATCAGTTAATGTGTAGATTCCATGAGGATGAAGGGATAAGACAAAACTTTTCACCTCCTAGAACCGCCCAACAAAATGGGGTGGCTGAAAGAAAAAATAGAACCCTAATTGAATCAGGAAGGGCATTATTGGCTGAATCCAACTTGCCAAAGTACTTTTGGACTGAGGCAGTAAATACTGCCAACTCTGTTCTGAATAGGAGTCTCATCCACAAGACTAAGTTGAAGACTCTCTATGAGTTATTGAAGGGAAAGACACCTATAGTCACTTACTTTAGGATATTTGGGTGTACTTACTTTATCCTCAACAATGAGAAATGTCACCTTGCCAAATTTGACAAGAAGGCTGATGATGGGATATTCTTGGGATATTCCTCATCAAGCAAGGCCTATAGGTGCTATAATAAGAGCTCTCTCAAAATTGAGGAGTCTGTGCATGCAGTTTTTCATGAAACTAACATGTTTTATAAGGGGAAGGAAACTTCCACCAACACAATTTTGCAGGAATAAGATCAGCTAGCAAAACAAGTTGAAAGGCTAAGCATAATGGACCATCCATCAGTGTGTCAAGTCAAAGGGAAACAGAATATTGACACTGATTCAGATGAAGATTTTGGCAGATGAAGAGGAAATCATAACACATGAGGTGCCAGCAACTGAGATCACTCTAGTGAATGAGGATGAAGTCCCAACTATCACTAATGAAGTGATTCTTCAGGAAGAAGAGTCTCTCTTATATAACTCAACAAGATCCAGGATGACCCCAAAAGATCATCCTTCAACTCATGTTATAGGAGGCTTGACAGTGGGAGTCAAGACAAGGAAACAGCTCACTAGTGAAACAATGCTGCAATGCTTCCTCTATCAGTATGAACCCAAGAAGTTTGAAGAAGCAGATAGTGATCCTCACTAAATATCTGCTATGCAAGAAGATCTAACCCCGTTTGAGAGTAACAAGGTTTGGACATTGGTTGAAAGACCAAAGAATTACCCAGTCATTGGCACCAAATGGGTATTCAAAAACAAAATAGACTCAACAGGAGTCATAATCAGAAATAAGGCCAGACTTGTGGCCCAAGGATACAGGCAAGAGGAGGGGATTGACTTTAACCAGACATTTGCTGCAGTAGCAAGGCTGGAAGCCATCAGAATGTTTCTGGCATATGCAGCTCACAATAAGATCAAAGTGTATCAAATGGATGTGAAGAGTGCTTTCCTAAATAGAACTCTTCAAGAAGAAGTGTATGTGGAGCAGCCACCAGGTTTTGTCAATCCAACTTTTCCCTCTTTTATGTATAGGTTAGATAAAGCACTGTATGGTCTTAAGCAAGCTCCAAGATCTTGGTACGAGACCCTATCCGCTTTCCTTTTGGAACACTCCTTTGAAAGAGGGAAAGTGGATAAAACTCTCTTTACAAGAGCACATAAGAATCAGCTATTGCTAGTACAAATATATGTAGACGATATTATATTTGGTTTAACTGATCAATCGCTCTGCAAAAGGTTTGCTTACCTAATGCAGTCAAGATTTGAAATGAGTAGCATGGGGGAGTTATCTTATTTCCTTGGTCTTCAAGTAAGACAAAATGCAGATGACATTTTCATATGCCAATCCAAGTATACCAGAGAACTCATCAAGAGGTTTGGGATGGAAAATGCCTCTGTTATGAAAACCCACATGACTACTAATGTTGTTTTGGGTAGAGATGAAAAGGGTAAGTCCTTTGACAAGAAGACTTACAGAGCAGCCATTGGCTCTCTTCTCTACCTAACACCTAGCAGACCTGATATAATATTTGCTACTTGTATATGTACTAGGTTTCAGGTTGACCCAAAGGAATCCCACATGAGTTCTGTAAAAAGAATACTCAGATATCTAAAGGGTACACCTGAACTTGTCTTGTGGTATCCAGCTGAATATGGATTTGAATTAATTGGTTATTCAGATGCAGACTATATTGGATGCAGGATGGATAGAAAAAGCACTTCAGGAACATGTCAGTTCCTGGGTGCTAGACTGATCTCATGGTTTAGCAAGAAGCAAACCACAGTCTCCACTTCTATAGCCGAAGTCGAGTATATAGTTGCAGGAAGTTGCTGCTCATAAATATTGTGGATACAAAATCAGTTGTTGGATTACAACTTTCCCTTGCCAATTCCACAATATATTATGACAGCTCTAACGCTATTTCAATAGCTTCCAATCCTGTTCTCCACAGCAGAACTAAGCACATAGAGGTAAAACACCACTTTCTCAGGGATAATGTAGAGAAGGGCAAGATCAACCTTCAATATATATCCACTAACATTCAAAGGGCTGACATTTTCACTAAGCCACTTGATGAAAGTAAGCACAAGTTCTTCATCAATGCACTGGGTATGCTTGGTGGAACATTGTAGGTCACACTTATTATATATAATGATCTATTTTTATAGAAAGTTATTGCTGGGAAAAACAGTAAGGATTTTGAAGAAAAACATAACTATTTAATCAGAGCTGCGACGAATTCAAATCGACATACCGTCGACTTCTACTCGATGTCAGCTTCGAGATCAGCCTGGGACACCTTATTCGAATAGCACTCGACCTAACGTTGAATACCTATCGATGTTTACGTCAACATCATAGTTGATGATTATATTTAGGAGCCACGTCAACTTCCACTCGACGTTACGTCAACTTCAACTCGACGTTCCGTCGACGTGCCAAAACGCGCACATGATAGACATGTTTTGGCACGCTGAATTCAGTTTTTTTTCGACTTTGCTCCGAATAAAACCCTAAGTTGCGACGATTCATCTACTCAAAGCAACTTAAGAATTAGATGTTATTGTGCTTTTCAAAATTTTCCCTCTCTTGCTCTCCTCCTCTTCCCTTTCTCCGTCTTTCTCTCTATTTCAGTGCAGGTACTCGGAGGACATCAATGGCATCTCCTCAAGATATTGTCGAAGCTGTTGATCAATCCTTAGAGACCTTACTCTCTCATTTCAGCTCCCTCTATCTCGATTTTTCAAAAGACTGTTATAGAAAGACATGTGCTCAACATAGAAAACTACAGTATCTTACTGCTCAGATCAAAGATCTAGATGAAAAAGTAAGGTCGGTGAGTCTCCCTGCTGATGCTTTTATATCCTTCATCAATGATATACAGTAGGGGGAGAAGTCTGTCTGTAGGTCTCCTCAAGATTTTGCTCTTCAAGACTCAGTGTACACCACAACAATCCCACTCTCCTTTATCTCTGAAGGGGAGCCATCCATCACATCTAAGCTGCAGCTTGATGGTTCAGCAACTTAGGGGGAGCCAACTTCTCCAAGGATCCTGCCTTCAACACATGGGAAGTCCTCAATTCAGGGGGAGATTCCCCTTATCTCAGATGATCAGGTCTACCTACAGACTCTGCAAGAGTTACATGTGGACACATAGCCATCCATTCCTGATGCACTTGCATTCAGGGTTTCTTCTGAAAACTCTACAACAACACCTTCTCCAGTCAAGGTGGCTGATCAGGATCTTTCTCCATCTGATCCAGCTCCAACTCAGCTTTCACCTCCACTTGCTCCAATTCAAGCAGCTAAACCAATTCACCCAACACATGTATTCGGAGGAAAACCTCCATATAAAGGTAGAGGAAGAGGAAGAGGGGGCAGAGGAAAGCTTCCAATCTGGGGAATGTATTCAAAAGATCAAAGGAAGCAATACAAGAAAGACAAATCCTATCACAAAAAATATGAGAGGATTGAATTTCCTAGAGAATACAATGGAAACATACACTGATCCAAAGCTCTACAAAGCTTTAGAGGAGATTGGAGATAGAGACATATATGAATATGAGAAAACCCAAAAAGAGATTGAAGAAAAGAGGAACAGGTTCATTGATATTTTGAAGAGAGGAAAACAGGTTGTTGAACAAGAGGAGTTGGCAACAACAATCACCATCAAAACCACCCTTTGACCCCACTAAGTATACTACAAGAAATCCTCAAGCCAAAATGTTGGAGGGAATAGGGCAACTTCACAGGGGCGATATTGGATGTAATCCAGAGGATGCAGTGCAGCCACCCTAGAAGGAAAAGAAAGGAGAACAGCTACCTGTGAAGAAGAAGAAGATTATGTTCAAGACATCTTCAACCTCTAGCAAACCACAATCAAACTTTGTTGTACCAAATCCTGATTCAGACTCTGGGTCAGATGATTTAGATTTGGAAGTCATAAACTTGAGGACAGCTAAAATTCTTGATCTGGGCTTCAATTTAAAAGTTGTTCATCCTAAAACTGAAACTGATCTGGAAAAGTTGTTCAAGGGTCATGAGAGGATTCAGAAGAACCCAGAGAAAGCCACACCAGCAAATTTCAAATATGTGGAGAGGAAATTCAAAAAGGTCCATGAGGCCTTAGCTACTTTTCTTAAGGGAAGAAAGTAGACTATTCCTTCGGTAAACTCTGATAAACACTTGTTGATATTAATCAGATGCTTTTCTGTTTACCAACCCATTTATTTATATTTATATTTTTTTTTGGGGGGGGGGGGGGGGGGGGTATCTTATGTATAAGTTGCTTGTTTTAAGCTTTATGTAAGAGAATGTGTAAAATCACTTCAAAACAATCTGTAAATTTTTTAAGATAAATATGGGAGAATGTTGGGAAAAACCCCTTGTGATTTAACTTAACAAATTACTTATAAGTGATTGTACCTTCTAGGTTTATTACCCACATTGTATAGTAAGGGTAATTTGGTCATTAGATCTCTTAGGATGTCTCACTCATCTTAGAGTGTCAAGACTCGGTCAGGACAAACACAATCTGAGTTGAATTAATACTTGCGTCGAATATAAGTCGACGCAACTTTGACTTGATGTCGATGCAACTCAGACTAGAACTCTAAGCAACCCAATTTCTCTGCCAAAGTATATTAAGTCGTCGCTATGTCAAATAGGAGTCGACGTAGATAAAGGAGCATGTCAAAGTTATCTTAGAAGTCGACGCAACCTCGACTTTAATTCAACACAGAAGGAAGTGTTTGTCGAAGCCATCTGAAGTCGATGCAACGTCGACTACAATTCGACGCAGACAATAAAGTTCAAAAAGAAGTCTTCAACTCGATGGTTACATCGATAAGTAATCGACGTAACGTCGACAAAAGAGTTCAAATAGAGCTAGAAGGAATTCAAAGCTTCTCTTACAAGAACTCAAAGATGCGTCGATAAGAGAGAGAATAAAGTCGACGCAGCGTCGAATACAGTCTGAAAAGGAAACCTTTTCAGCTGTCCTTTTAGCTCTCTGATGGACCACAACACTAAAGACCGTTCTACAACGGCTTGTTTATTGCCTAGAATGGAGAGGAGCATTAAAGAAGACAGGAAAAGCTTTCTTGGAAAGTATTCAAACAGCTGGCAGACAGGTTGTGAACAAAAGAAGAAAGAAACCTTAATTGTCCAAGACTATGCCTTTTCAGGACAATCCAAAAGAGGAAACTAATTCAAAATTAATCATGGACGATAAATAGGATGAGAAGAGAGGAAAACACAGAGCATTCATCACAATCTGCTACAGTTTGTCGATTAGGGTTCCTACTTCTTCTTCTTCCTCCTGGAACCCTAACTGAGACAAATAGAGAAAACAGGTGCTCTCTCTCAGAACAGAAAATATAGTTGTTTCATCATTAACATCATATAGCAATCAGATAGAAAGCAAAAGATATACAAAAGGATCTGAAGAATATAACCCTTGCAAATCATCACAATCATAAGCAAGGGTTCATCATTAGCACATTCATTGAAGGGAAAAATAGAAGCTGAAAGCTTCTACAGAATTCTGAGAACAGAATTCTTCTTCTCCATCTTCTTTCTTCTTTCAAATTCCTCAACTGTACAGAGTTTTAAGAGTCCCTCTTCCAAAGGATTCAGTGGTTCAAGATCTCCTTATCAAAAGATATGAGTGGTTCAAGATCTCCTTATCAAAAAATCTGAGTTGTTCAAGATCTCCTTATCAAAAGATCTGAGTGGTTCAAGATCTCCTTATCAAAAGATCTTTGGTTCTAAGAGTCTCCTTATCAAAAGACTCGGGCACAGGTTGTGAATTCCTACCAGGTGGTAGAAGAAAGGACTACCCATATTTTGGGGAACCTCTATAAAATCTTGTGTCTTCTCTGTGTGTTACTTTTCTGTGTTGTCTCATATAGCTTACAACTTTTCTGCTTTACTTTAACAATATTAATTTTATTCTGTGTTAGGTATTGTTGAAGCATAACACATACTGTTTTTATTGTGTGTGCACAAATTGGATAGGAATATTTTTAAATCTCTATTCACCCCCTCTAGAGTCTACTCAAAGTCACACTGTGCACTTTTAGCTTCGAAACCTCTTCCTTTTTCTTGAGCTAGTAGATTCCCTAATTTCTATATCATTTACCTCTGAGACAGTGCTCTCAGATGGTTCTGCTAACTCATAAGCTGAGGGAGGCTTCTGTAAAGCTTGATTAACTTGATTTATAGTCCACATGGCTTGATTTGAGCCAGCATTTATCATTGTCTTCTCCCCCTTTAGGACTTCTTCAACAATGTGATCTGCAAGGGCTACTTGTACCAAATTTATCCTCTTATGTATGTGTTGTTCAGCCGCATACAAGTTATTTCTTACTTCTTGCAGATGTTCATCCAGGGTCTGAGTATTCACATCTATTTTGTTCAAAATTTGATCTCTATCTGAAATCATAAAGCCTGTTATTTATTGAAAAGCTCTCTTTGTAATCCTTGACATAGTGCCTTGGTTTTGAATGATTTGGTGAGACTGATGCCCAACCTCGTTGATCTCCTCACCAACATGTTCCATGGCTGGAGCTGCCAAGTGAAGAAAATGAGTATGTTAAGTGTTGAGATGATGCATATCATCCTTCACTGTCTGCAGCTCAGCTTTCATTTCTTGCCTTAGGCCATCTACAGTCTGCAGAATGAACCTTTCTATCTTCTCCCTTTGAGCATTCAGCAATACTGAAATCATGTGGAATAGGGATCCTTGCTGTGCAGTAGAAGGTCTAGCAATATCCACTTCTGGACCAGCCTTTTCCACTGGAGGACTTACAGGAGTACTATTTTGACCCTGAAGATCAGGAGAGTTTACCTGCTTCTACTCATCTTCTTCCACCAGCACTTGCTTGCCTTTGATCTGAACTAGGTCAAGCCTAGCCTGAGGTTCAGTGCTCATAACTTTTTCTAGCTCATGGTCTACAACCTCCTCCTGAACTACTTCTCCCTGATTTCCTAGGATAGAGCACATCAGATTGCTCTCCCCCTCAACATTTGCAGTCTCTTGGGCTGAGCTCCCAAGCTGGGACTCCCCCTCAACTGAATCACCTCCTAGAATGGAGCTTCTTCTTACTTCAATAACCTCTGTGTTAGCAGTTTCATTCACATCCTCTGTGATCATTTGATTTGGAGCTACCTCCCCCTTTGTCAAAGCAGGGTTTGGTAGAGATAGGGCTCCTTCTTCTTCAGAACTGCTAGAGGACCCTATCTCCTCTGATTCATCAATTACCATGACCTTCTTTTTCTTTCCTTTTATAGCTGCTTGTGCATCCTTTGGGGTTTTGGAGATAATTTCTCCCATCTAGCCAACATCTTTGAATCCAACTTCTTAGAATAATGTAAAGGTGCTCCCATTTTTCTCTTCACCACTTCCCCAAGGGAATTCAAGAGGAAGACATATAGGATTCTTCCAAATGAAGGGGGTCTTCAAGGTTCTCTTAATCCTTTGGAATAGAAACTTTCTCCAGTCTGTCTTCTTTAAGACGATGATCCTGCACATGACCTCAAACATTTCCTTAGAAATCCTGTCATGGGAACCAGGCTTGCACAGTAGCACTTTCCCTACAATGGCAGCTAGAAGTTTTCCTTGTTGGTTGAATTCTTCCCTTTTAATAGATCCATAGGTCTTACCACTGTGCCCACAACAAGTATATATAGCAGCGAGGTCTTCAGTTGTTAGATCTTCCTCTTCACTCTCTTTCTCCAGTCTTGGCATTCTCAGTGCTTTTCCCAAGCTCTTGGCAGTCATCATGATCTTCCTTCCGGCCACTACTGACTTTAGGATGGTCCCTGAATGATTAATTCTTGCTCCTTCAAAGAATTTCAGGAGCTCCCTGTTCAGGAGAACACAGGGTTCACAGAGTAGATATTCCAATCCTGCCGACTCCACCAGTCTAATTGCTGACCTAATTTCTTCAGAGCAGGAGTTGAATCCTCCTCTCAGAAGCTCACAGCCGGAGATGACTGAGGATTCTTCCTTCTTGGGAGCCATTGAAGCAGAACATCGAGAACGAGCGATTGTCGGAGACAGAACGAGGGTTTATCGTGGAAATGACTTAGGGCAGATGAAAGTGTAATTTTATCCTAAACATTCATTCTATTTATAGTAGAAGTAGATGAAGAGGTGCGTACCTTTTTGTCATGATTAGTAAATTAAAAGACCATCGGGCGACTCTGATTAAAGATCCAATATTGCATTGAGTATCTATGTTGTATTTCGACGATGTGCCTTTTTGTCGTCGATAGTGTCGTCGAGATTTAGATTTTGTCGTCGATACTTTTCATTCTGTATCACTGAGAACTCATATATGTCGTTGAGATACCCATCTAATACTTGTCTAACTTGAGAAGATTATCAGCACTTCTTAAAGGATTCTTGGAGATAGTGCCACTTAAATTTTCTCCTTCACATCTCTTATATAGAATTACCAATTTGATATTCACTTGAGCAAGGGCTCCATTCTTCAAAGTTTGGATTCTTCTTTACCTCCTCCATTCTCTTCCTTTTAGCTTCTTGTTCTTTAGAGTCAGCATGATGTCTTTTGCTTTTCCTGACCTGCCTACTTCCACTGGCATACTCATCAGCAAAGTAACCTTGATATCTGTCAGGCTGTTGATATTGCTCTGGAATAACTTCTGGCATTGCCTCATTTGATAGTCCTTCTGGGAGACTGCTTTCTGTAATGGGATGTTGATAAGAAATCCCATAGTCAATTGTATCTTGTCTCATGTGAAGTCTAATTTCATTGGATAGCCACATAGCATGGTGACTTGACATAATCTCCCCCTTTTTGGCTTCTGAAAATATTTCTTTAGAGAGAGCTACCTGGGAGGACTGAACTTGTCTGGATAGAAGATTGTTCAAATTTCCAATAGCATCCATGATGATGCCTTGGGATGTCCTAAGAGATTGAGTGGCAGAAGTGCATGGAGAGTTGATCTTGCATGACTAGAATCTGATGGAGAATGCTCTCACTCATATTATCTACTAGCTTATTAGAGGTTTGAGCAGTTGAGGAGATTCTTTGAGGAAGGGTATTTACTGCATCTTCCAAGTCAGTAAATAGTGTTTGTTGATTTTGAATAATGGCATGTTGATTTACCCTTACTACATCCAGTCTGTCCAGAATGATGTTGAGTTGTTGTCCAGTGAGAATGGTAGCTTGATTGATATTGGTTATTTCAGTCCTGTATGAGCCACAACATTTGCAGTAGTGTGATACATATTTGTATTGTGATGATTTAGATGCTGGATGAATTCTTGCAATACATTTATCCTGGTAGGTAGTTCATTCTTGCAACTTGTGACAACATTATTTACATATGCTTCAAAGTGTACTCTTTGTCTATCAAGTAGAACTACTAGTTGGTACATAAATGCAGGTGATGGGAGTGTGGGGACTGTGATGGTTGGAGAATGTTGCTCATCATCTATCCTTGGAAGTGAGGTCTGCACTGTGAGTGGAGTAGTAGACTCCCCCTTCATTGTTGCAGGGATTTGAGAGGGCTGCTCAAATTCTTCTTCATCTCATCTTAAGGAGCTGGAGCATTGTCCATCACAGGTGTATCTTTTCTCAGAGGCTCCCCCTCAGCCATCTTTTTGGTGAACTTCTTTTCCTATCTATTTACTCCAGCCATATGTTGGAGCAACCACTGTCCAAATACCAAATGAGAGACTAGTTGACCTTTGGACATACCTGCAAGAAAGATTACTTACCCTTAGGTGCCCAATTTAATTTGGGAACTAGGTTTCTGTTAGGGGGACGCTGAAATATCATACGTCTGAGTGGTTTGCATTCTTCTTGCACTAGATACTGTTGGATTGAACCAACAGTCCAAGGAAAAATGACCAATTTTTCCACATCACCAACACTCATACATGTTGTATCTTCTCTTATGCCTCACCATCTGGAAATGTTGGTGGGCAGGAGTGAAGATAGTTGACCTAACAGGCCTTGGGTGAACCTCACAATTGTGAGTATGTAGTTGAGCAGGTCTCACCACTTTGGGAACAGGCTTGGTGGGGACTGCCTTTCCCTTACTTTTGGGTGTTGATGTTGCATATCCATGGACATGAGGACCTGGATTCTTCATTTGAGTCTCTTCAAGGGGTGCTTTAAATGCACTCGGCCCAAAGCCTACTCTCATATGTGTGTTAGAGGTCGGGTTTACTACTTCTTGTAGAGCAGGCATTGGTCAGATGACCATATGTAGATTCCTGGTCAAATAAATTTGATGTTAGTAGCTTCTTCTTGAAAGGAGCTTGGGCTTCAGATGCCTTGACCTTGACGGTCTCCTTACCAAATCCTACACCACCTCTGAATGGTGCAGAGAATTTGTCAATGATGGGAAGGACAGTCTTGGGCATTGAGAAGCTGGCAACAATTTTCTTCTCAGCCAATAGCATTTCCTTAAGGTCCTTGATAACCTTGTTCTTCTGACCCAACTCAGCATTTTTGAGTTTTGTGGCATCCTTGAGTTTGTCCATTTCTTTGTTCATAGCAGTCAGCTTTTCAGCCGTCTCTTGGAGCTTAGATTGGGCAGATTTCATGGATGTTAACTCCTTAGATTGAGCTCTAAGAAGCTTCTTACTTATTTTCAAAGCAATCCATAAGGCTTCATTATGTTGCACTAGCTCAGATTCAACCTCATGTGGGGATCTTAAGGGTAAGTTATTGCAAGCAGATTCACACTTACTATCATGCACATAATCTGTCATTGATTCAGAATCAGAGACAGATAAGGGAGCTCTAATACATACCTTTCCAGGATAGGTGTTGTCATCCTGGATTTCTTCTATTATAGCCATGAGGCCAATGAGAGCTTCCTCCTTAGTTCCTGATAAATCTGAATCAGAATCACTAAGTGTTCTGATTTTCTTAGCAATGAATCCTTTCTCAAATTTCTTTTTGCCCCTTGGACTTCTTCTATCATCACTCTTATTTGATTCTTTCTTCTTGGAGGGGAAGTCAATAATCATGTGACCAGTCTTCTTGCAGTGATAACAAACTAAGTTAGTCAAATCAAATTCACTTAGTTTAGAGTTATACCTTTCCTCCTTTGAGGATCTGGGTTTTTCATGTTGACCAGATCTTCTGGAGTTTGAGGAGGATGTCCTATGGCTGTCTCTTCTTCTTATAGGCATCAACCTTTTGAACTGCTTGGTGAAGAGTACTGGTTTTGTAACAGTGTCATCAGATTCTGATGTGCTTACATCAGAAGCTTCATTGTCTTCAGAGATATTCTGAATTATAGGAATCTTGTCCTTGGTACTTCTCAAGCTTTCACCCTCAAAAGCCATGGGCCTTTCTCTGGTGTTTCCCCTTGAGTTTTCTTCTTCAGTTCCCTCCATGTAGACCACGAAGGAATCTCATATTTCTTTTGCTGTTTTGTAATGACTTAAGTTTTGAAATGTAGAATCATCAATTGCATTTTCAAGTATGTGATTTGCTCTCTTATCCATAGTTATCAGGTCAACATCTTCCTTGGTAAACAGTGACAAAGTTTTAGGGACTGAAGGAGTTGTTGGAGTCATTGAAACAGTCATGGGGACATAAGGTCCCTCTTCAACAACCATGAATATTCTCGGATCTGATGCTTCCATGAACAGCTTGACTCTATGCTTCCAGATGACAAAGTTCTCTTTGGTGCAAAGTTCTCTTTGGTGCCGATGGGCAGCTTCATTAATCTCAGTTCTTGATCATGCTCACAGGCCATTGAAAGATCACAACCCAATAAACTTATAGATCTTGTTCTAAGCAGTTAAGCCTTTGAACTCAACCTCGCTCTGATACCAATTGAAAGATATGGGTTTGATTCAATCTACACTAGAGGGGGGTGATTAGGTGTTTTCAAGGTTAATTGTTACTTTAAAATTCTATATGTCACAGCACAAGAGTAAAACAGAAAATACACAAGATTTATAGTGGTTCCCTATAAGAGAATATGTCTAGAGGTAGTCCACTATCCCTCCCACCTATCTAGCAATGTGCTAGACTAGGTATCCAACTCAGACCTCTTCTCAATAATCAGATCTTACAACTCAGGTTCACACAGAACCCTACTAAGCTCAGACTTTACAAGTCTTACAATAACTCAGATCTTCACCCAGATCCTACCAAACTCAGGCTCACAAAGAACCCTACAGAACTAAGGCTCACACAGAACCCTACCAACTATTAAAATTTTGGAGTAGGATAGAAGACGATATAGCGGAATAATTCAATTCAATTTCAAATCAAGTAACCAGTGACAATGAAGGACAAGAAGATCTTTTTTATTGACTATCTTTTTACAATACGTTGCATACATGGCGAGAGATGATTTATAAGAGAAACATAGATGAGAAGACGAAGCAACAAAACAAGCTTCTGCCTGCTAGAACATCTGAGACCGCACAGACCGCTCGATTACAGCAAGACCGCACGACTTCCCTGAGATCGCACAAACAGAATAGGTCGCTGACCTGTCATCTGTCAGACCACCAATCACAGACCGCACAATCTGCTTCTTATTGAACTGCTGAAAACAAACACCCTGTCTAGATCACAGAAGTATCCCGCAAACAGAAGAGAAAAACTGCTCACTACTGCAAGACTGCAACTCCAGACCGCCTGACCGCTGAAGTTCGCCTGATCAACTGAGTCCGCTGCACACAGATCAAGAACTACAAATCGCAGACCGCCCATACGAGACCGCTAGAGAGCTGGCTATTCAAAGCAGGAAAGATAGGAAGAATGCTGACGGAGACTGTTGGCCGCCTAACCTGCGAACACAACAAACGGTCAACAAACTTCAGACCGTGTGACCTCAAAAATGAGACCGGCACAATCGATCCAAACTTTAGTTCTTACAGTTCTTGCTTACAAATGGCTGGCCCTGTAACCCTATTTATCGGCAAACGAACGGATGTCATCACCGCCCACAAGGGATGCAGACACCTCCCTTATTAGGACACACGATCACAGAGCCAGACCGCCTAGTCTTCATAAGACAATTATTTCACTTGAGCAAAACTGGATCAACCAAGTCAGCTTGCCAGAACAAATACTTATAGACTGCCTAAATTATATAAGAACAGAACTGCATGAGCACAACTGACCAACCAAGGTTGACCGCCAGAGCGAACTCATGTAAACTGCCCGGTCTCACTACCAGACCGCCCGAACTCTATGAGTACTTGAGCACTCCTGGCTAACTGAAGTTGTCCGCCAATACCGAGCTCTCACAGGCTGTGTGAGCTCTGCGGTCTCCAAAATGCAGACCGCCCGGACTCCCACTTACACTTCAAAATCTAACAATCCCCCTTGAAGTGGGAAGTGGAAGTCAGCCCAAGTAAACTCCTCAACCGATCAAACGGTCCCTTCAACAACAGCTTCATAAAGATGTTTGCGACATTATCCTTGCTCTGCACATGCCCAACCATAAGATATCCCTCCAACATCTTCTCCCGAATGAAATGATGTTGAATCTCTATGTGCTTGGTTTGAGCATGACAAACTGGATTGTTCATCAGTTTTAGGGCACTCTCGTTGTCACCACAAAGCAGAGTAGGACCAACCAAAGCCCAAAACACCAAAGGATCAGAAAGAACCTTTCCCTTATCATGTCGAAGTATTATGCCAGCCTCTAGTGGAGTAGAGCTGCTCTTCCCGCCTTCCATTCTGAATCGCTTCACAATTCGATCTGCATAGCCCTTTTGGGAAACAAGCATGCCGCTCTCTTTCTTCTTCACCTCAAGTCCAAGGAAACGGTGGTGCACCAAGACATGAAGCTCCCCCCTCTTCTTTACGAAGAAGCTTGAATCAGAATCAGAAGCAAAGTATCCACAGAACTGGAGGTATTCTGCGATCTTTCAATACCACGCCCGAGGCACTTTCTTCAAGCCATAAAGAGCCTTCTTGAGCTTACAAACATGTCTAGGATAATCTTCAGATACATAACCAAGTGGATGATCCATGAAGATGTCTTTGTCAATCTCGTCATAAAGGAAAGCATTCTTGATGTCGAGTTGCCAAATCTTCCACCCTTGGCAGGCTGCCAATGCGATCACCACCCGAACTGAAGTCATCTTGGCAACAGGGCTGAAGGTTTCTTCATAATCCTCCCCATACTTCTGAGAGAATCCTTGAGCTACAAGACGAGCCTTGTATCACTCGATGCTGCCATCAGCCTTCTTCTTCAGCTTGAAAACCCACTTGCAAGTCACAGGAGTAACACCCTCAACTTTAGGCACCAAGTCCCAAGTCTCATTCTTTCTGAGGGCAGCCATCTCTTCATCCATGGCCTCTTTCCACTCCTTGATTCCAATGGCATTTTCAAAACAAGATGGCTCTCTCTCATCTAGGGGACCTGCGAAGAAATATGAGACGAAGCTCACCAAGTTTCCCCCTGTATACCAATTTGGTGGAATGATAGTCCTCTTGGACCTCCTTAAATCCTTACTTTGATCCATCTCTTCAGCTACCTATTCTAGACTAGCTCTCCTTTCAGGCATATTTGGAGCATTGCTCCCCCTACTTCTAGAACCAGAAGCACCTGGCCTAGAGCTAGAAGCAACTGGAGCACCTGGAGAAACAGGCAACTCCACCAAAACTTCCTTAGTAGCTTCTCCAAGTCCTCCATCTAGCTCACTTTCTTGTAAATCCACAGAAGAGCTACCCTGGTATGATGTTAACTCGTCAAATACCACATCCCTTGATACCACAGCTCTCTGTGTCTCAGGATCCATGCATCTCCATCCCTTCTTACGGTCATCATAACCGACAAACATTAGCTTCCTTGCTTTCGCATCTAGCTTCATTCTAAGATCATTTGGAACATGCACGTAGCAAGTAGATCCGAACACACGAAGGTGTTCCACCGTAGGCTTTATCTTGAACATCAACTCATGAGGGGTCTTCATGTTGATTGGACTTAGAGGCATCTGATTAATGACATAAGTTGCACAAGACATTCCCTCTACCCAGAAAGACTTCTGGATATTCTTGGCATGAAGCCAACATTTGCAGGCCTCCGTCAGATGACGGATCTTCCGCTCTGCAACTCTATTCTGTTGTGGAGTGTGAGCACAAGAGAGCTCTCTCTCTAGATGCCATGCTTCCTGCATAAGTTGAAGAACGCATTTGAAGCGAACTCTTCTCCATTGTCGGTTTTGAACTTCTTGATCCGCAGGTTAACCCGATCATCCACTAGCTCCTTGAACTCCACAAACTTTTCAAAGGCTTCTGACTTCTCCTTTAGAAAATATACCCAAGTATATCTAGTGAAGTCATCAATCCAGATCAATATATACATGCTGCCTCCAAGACTGACAGTTGCGGTAGGTCCAAACAGATAGCCATGAATACAATCCAATGGTGTTTTGCATCTGCTTTGTGATTTGTCTAATCGAAGGCGATGAGCCTTACCATATTGGCAAATGCACAAATATGACCTTCTCTGAAAGATGACAAACTAGGCAAGCCTCTCACAAGGCCTCTTCCTGTCATAGCCTTCAACTTATCCATCCCAACATGTCTAAGTCTTTCATGCCAGATAGCAGCGCTATCATTAGTCATCATCTTATCAACATAGGAACTTATAGATAACATAAACAAGTCCTTCACCCTTCTTACAACATAAGTGACTTCAGCCTTCACCGCTGAAACATTTCGAAGAAACTTCACTTCTGTTGGACCAAACAGAACGTGATATTCAGCATCAACAACGTTGGTCACCGAGAAGAGGTTTTTCTTCATCCCCGGAACATGATAGACACTCTTCAATGTGAGTGGACCTCTATCTCCGTTTAAAGAAACTGCACCCTCCTTCTCAACTACATGTATATTATCATCAGCAATAATGATAACATCATTGTCTGAGTATGCCTGCAAAGAAGAGAACTTCGACTCATCTCCAGTTAGGTGATGACCACAACCCGAGTCCACAATCCAATCATCTTGATAGTTGATAGAAGCCAAAGCCCAAACACAAGTGCCCGTCATAAAAGCTCCATCATTCCACCTATCTCCTGTATTGGAAGCAACCTCTTATTTTCCTGCAGCATGCCCTGGCTGAAGATGGACTCTACAATCTCTCTTGAAATGACCAAGCTGATTGCACATGTAGCACCTTGGTCCTTCCTTATTCTTTCCATCACGCTTAGGAGCATTGCTCGTCTCCTGCTGATATGAAGTTGAAGGTCCAACGCTAACATATGTCTTCTTCTTCTTGTCCCATCTCTTCTTCTTGCCAGAATAGAGAACCTCGCTTTCTCCTCCAGAGATAGATATCCCAGGCATTTGCTTTGCCAAGCTCACTTACGAAGCAAGCAAGTTTTCTAGCTCTAGCAATGATGTTGATTTGCCCAACCTTGCACAGAAGTGATAAAGGCAAAATACTCCCACCGCAAGCCGCGGATTATGTGCCTCTTCAACCTTGCTTCTGAAGTAGGCTCATCCGGGTCCAAAGCTGATATCTCGGCACATAGGTTCTTCATTTTCAAGAAGAAAGATGAAACGGATAAATATCCCTGAGTTGCTTTCGCCAACTCATTTTCAAGAAACTGTAGTCGGACTACATTCTTCTTGTTTAACAAGCCATCCAAGGTTGTCCAAATCTCAGCAGCTGACCTACAACCAATTATGTGGTCAAACAGCTGTGAAATGATAGCTCGCTTGAGAGTGAACTCTGCCTTAGAATTTGTTCTCTTCCAAGCCTTCACCGGCTCAGCATTCCCTTCAGCAGCTACAACTGCTTATCTAGCATCTCCTCCGACTACCTCCCATAAATCTTCGCCAAGAAGATAGCTCTCCATGTACACTTACACTTCTTGAAGTTGTGAAATTTTTCTAAGGACCTTGTGAGAGCAAGCAGGAATCGATTATGCAACTTAGAGATACAAGCCAAACAACCAGAGACAAACTTTAGGCAAGCAATTTATCTTTATTGATAGCATAAACTTCATTACAGGGCAAGACATGCTTGGCGAGACATGATTTCGCCAGCACAGATACCAAACAGAAATACAAGTAGATGAGGATAACTTGAGATCGCTCCAGACCGCGCGACCTCCCTGCGACTTCAACACACTGCCAGACCGCAGCGCCTTGCCGATCACAGCACACCACCAAACCGCTGCACAGACCGCTCCCTTCTTCCGATTTCCTGATCCTCCCGAACTCCAGCACCACAACTCCAAGCCGCAGACCGCCCGAACACTTTCAGAGGAAGAGGTGATCGATGCTGCCCACACTATCCGCAGAAGCTGCACAAGAGGAATTCAATCAGCAGACCGCACGGTCAGAATAAACCAGACCGCAGGAAACAAGCGAACTCAGCTTACACTTGGTGTGTTCTATTCTTGCTGCTACAGTGGCTTCCTATTTATAGGCACGGGACCTGATCCAATCACCACCCTATGAGATAGGATCACCACCCTCCAGATCGCGTGACCTGATCGGTCAACCCGCGCGATCAGCAACATAACTCCTGCTTCATTTTGGTGAACCCGCCAGCTTCAATTCTCCACCAAGAGAGACCGCCACTCTCACAGCAGACCGCGACTCTCCAAAGAGATCGCCAGACCGCTCGAAGCTATTCACCACCTATGTTCGCTCGAGACCGCGAACACAGCCAGTCCGCCATCAACCCGCGAACTCCTGTCCGTATGCCGATCTCCTCCTGAGACCGCGAACAGCAACCAGCTCGCATACCAGTCTCCTCCTGAGACCGCGAACTGAGACCGCGCGACTAAGAGCCTTAGTCCGCGACAACTCCAGAGAACCTGGAACACCCTGTGCGGTCACACCTGACCCCCCACAGCCTTGAAGAAGACAACCCGCCGCACGGTTATAGACAACCTGCGTGGCCTTGGACCAGATACCAGCGGTCACTCCAGGAGACCACAGTTAGGCTACTACTAGCCAGACCGCGGAGGCAGACCGCCAGGCCGTGCGGTCATGCCAGACCGCCCGACCTCCTCCCAGACCGCCCAGGTCCAAAAGCCTCCTTCACTTCCACTTCAACAATTTCAACACTCCCCCTTGAAGTGGGAAGTGGAAACCAACCCAAGTAGCTCCCTTATCCGTGTGAACGGCCCCTTTGCCAGCGCCTTTGTGAAGATGTCTGCGACATTGTCCGCACTCCGCACATGCTCGACCGAAAGAGACCCCTCCAGCACCTTCTCCCGTATGAAGTGATGCTCGATCTCGATATGCTTGGTCCTCGCGTGACAAACTGGATTGGTTACCAGTTTGAGAGCACTCTCGTTGTCACCGCGTAGCAGAGTTGGCTCCCGAACCTCTTTGTGGACGTCTCTCACCAGCCTCCTAAGCCAGATGGCTTCCTGAGCTGCCAAGGCCGAAGCCTTGTATTCCGCTTCTGTGGTGGAGACCGATACTGAATCGTGCTTCTTGCTGCACCATGATATAGCCGTAGGGCCCGCCATGAAGACAAATCCAGATGTCGACTTCCGATCATCCGAATCTCCCCCGTAATCAGCATCCATGTATCCATGCACTTCGAAGCCCGCATCCCTCCTGTATAGGAGACCCATGTCCGAGGTCGCCTTGACATACTTCAGAATATTCTTGGCCGCTAGCAGATGAGGTATCCGAGGCTCCGCCATATACCGACTCACCCTGCCTACTGCATATGCAATATCTGGCCTCGTGATCGTCAGATAGATCAAGCTCCCAACCAGAGCTCGGAACACCAACGGATCTTGCATAATCCTCCCCTCATCCTTCCGAAGCTTCATAGCCTTCTCCAAAGGTGTAAAGATGCACTTCCCTTCCTTCATGCCGAATCGCTCTACGATTCGCTCCGCATATCCAGCCTGGGAAACCAGCACTCCACTTCCCTTCCTCTGCACCTCGAGTCCAAGGAAATGGTGAAGCTCACCTAAGTCCTTCATCTCGAACCTGATGGCCAGCTCGGCCCGAAGCTGAGCTACTTCCTCCTTCGAGTTCCCCGTCACGATCATATCATCGACGTATAACAGCACGATGACCTGAAGCTCCCCACTCTTCTTGACGAACAAGCTTGAGTCTGAGTCTGAAGCAACAAATCCACAGAATAGGAGATATTCTGCGATCTTCCCGTACCACGCCCTCGGCGCTTGCTTCAACCCGTACAAGGCCTTCTTCAGCTTGCAGACATGCTCCGGAAAATCTTCAGACACAAAGCCAGGTGGCTGGACCATGAAGATGTCCTTGTCAATCTCGCCGTACAAGAAGGCGTTCTTGACGTCGAGCTGCCAAATCTCCCATCCACTGAACGCTGCCAAGGCAATGATGAACCGAACTGAAGTCATTTTTGCCACCGGACTGAATGTCTCATTGTAGTCTTCACCGTATTACTGCGAGAATCCCCGAGCTACAAGACGAGCCTTGTACCGCTCGATGCTGCCGTCAGCTTTCTTCTTCAATTTGTAGACCCATTTGCATGTTACAGGAGTAGTGCCCTTGGGCTTGGGCACAAGAGACCAGGTCTCATTCTTCTCAAGAGCTGCCATCTCTTCTTGCATTGCAACATCCCACTCCTTCACGCCTTGGGCCTTCTCAAAGCTTGACGGCTCCCTCTCATCCAAGGGACCAGCGAAGAAACATGAGACAAAGCTCACTGCGTTTCCTCCTGTATAGCGATCAGGGGCAACGATTGCTCGCTTCGACCTCCTCAGCTCCTTCCCCTGAACTGCATTATCTCTAGCTGCTTCTTCCCTAGCTCCTCTTCCAGACGTGCTAGGAGCATTGCTCCCCCTGCTCCCTGAACCAGAAGCCCCCGTCTCGGAACTAGAAGGAGATGGACCACCTGGTGACACAGGTAGCTCCACCTGAAGATCTTCCACTGCTTTCTCTGGCACCTCCACCCTGCTCTCTGGTAGTTCCACTCCAGAAGACCCCTTAAAATATGTCACCTCATCAAATACAACGTCGCGAGATACAACAAATCTCCGCGTCTCTGGGTCCATGCACTTCCATCCTTTCTTCCACTCGTCGTATCCCACGAAGACTAGCTTCCTTGCTTTCGCATCTAGCTTCGTCCGAAGAGCATCTGGAACATGCACGTAGCAGGTGGAGCCAAACACCCTAAGGTGTGCCACGCTTGGCTTCTCCTTGAACATCAACTCATGCGGAGTTAACATATTGATGGGACTCAGAGGCATCCTGTTGATGACGTAGGCAGCACAAGACATTCCCTCCGCCCAGAAGGACGTTGGAATACTCTTGGCATGCAGCCAACACTTGCAGGTCTCCGTCAGATGACGGATCTTCCGTTCTGCAACTCCATTCTGCTGTGGAGTATGAGCACAAGTAAGCTCCCTCCGGATGCCTGCCTTCCTGCAAAAAGTAGAGAACTCACTGGAGGTGAATTCCCCTCCGTTGTCAGTCCTCAGCTTCTTCACCTGCAGTCTCAGTCGACCTTCCACGAGCTCCTTGAACTCCACAAACTTGGCAAACGCCTCCGCCTTCTCCTTCAGAAAATAAACCCAGACATATCTGGTGTAATCATCGATCAACACCAGCATATACCTGCTGCCTCCGAGGCTTGGGGTAGCAGTTGGTCCCATCAAGTCACCGTGGATGCACTCCAACGGCACACTACTCCTTGTCTGCGATTTTTCAAACGGTAGTCGATGAGACTTGCCGAACTGACATCCCGCGCAAACATGACCTTCTCCGTAGGAAGATAGACTTGGCAGGCCCTTGACCAGACCTTTTACCGCCATTGCTTTCAGTTTATCCATCCCTACATGCCCCAACCTCTCATGCCATATAACGGCACCATAATTCGTCTTCATCTTGTCGACGTAGGAACTTGTCGATAAAACGAACAAGTCCTTTGCCCGTCTCCCGATATGAACGACCTCGGCCTTCATGGCCTCTACATTACGTAGAAATTTCACTTCTGTTAGACCGAACAGAACGTGATACCCAGCGTCAACAGCGTTGGTCACGGAGAAGAGGTTTTTCTTCATTCTGGGCACATGATAGACACTCTTCAAAGTAAGTGGCCCTCTATCACTGCCCAAAGAAACAACCCCCACCTTCTCTACTGGATGCACGGTATTATCAGCAGTAATGATTGCATTGTTACCTGTGTAGGGCTGTGCAGAAGAAAGCTTGGTCCCGTCTCCGGTGAGGTGATGACCACACCCCGAGTCCACGATCCAGTCCTCCAAATAGTTGATGGGAGCCGAAGCTCCAATAGAAGCCGAGAAAGCTCCTCCCCATCCTCCATCTATATGTCTGGCCTCAGCTTCCTCCTTCTCTGCAGCATGCCCTGCTTGAGTGACCACTCTGCAATCCTTCTTGAAGTGCCCAACCTTCCCGCATTTGTAGCATTTGAGACCTTCCTTCTTCTTCTTCTCCTCAGCCTTAGGGGGATAACCCCTCTCCTGCTGTCCAGAAGTTGAAGGCCCATAGCCTCCAGTGGTCTTCTTTTTCTTATCCCACTTCTTCTTCTTCCCCGAGAAGAGAACTTTGCCATCTCCCCCAGTCACTGACAACCCCGCCATCTGTCTTGCCAAGCTTTCTTGCGAAGAAAGCAAGTTCTCCAGCTCCAACAGAGACGGCTGATTTGCCCATCCCTGCACCGACGTCACAAAGGCCACATATTCCTTCCGCAAGCCGCGGATGATGTGCCTCTTCAGCTTCGCCTCAGAAATTGGCTCATCAGGATCCAGTGCTGATATCTCAGCGCAGAGGTTCTTCATCTTCAGAAAGAAAGTGGAGATAGAAAGATCGCCCTGAGCCGACCTTGCCAGCTCATTCTCCAAGAACTGCAGCCTCGCTACATTCTTCTTATTAAACAGCCCATCCAGGGCTCTCCAGATCTCGGCAGCTCATCCACACCCTAAGATGTGATCAAATAGATCAGGTGAAATGGCACTCTTCAAAGTGAACTCGGCATTGACATTGGTCTTTCTCCACGCCCTTATGGCCGGACCATTGTCACCAGCTTCCGTTGCCTTCACCTCTTCTGTCTCATTTCCTCCAACAACTTCCCATAGATCCTCACCCAGAAGATAGCTCTGCATACATGACTTCCACTTCTTGAAGTTAGTCGATGTAAGCATCTCAATACCAAGACCTCTTGCAAATCCACCTTCCATTGGTTTTCCTCTGGTTCCTTCTTCACAAAGGCGATGGCTACTCTAAGTTGCAACCTGCTCTATCCACTCCAACCTCGCTCTGATACCATGTGAAATTTTTCTAAGGACCTTGTGAGAGCAAGCAGGAATCGATTATGCAACTTAGAGATACAAGCCAAACAACCAGAGACAAACTTTAGGCAAGCAATTTATCTTTATTGATAGCATAAACTTCATTACAGGGCAAGACATGCTTGGCGAGACATGATTTCGCCAGCACAGATACCAAACAGAAATACAAGTAGATGAGGATAACTTGAGATCGCTCCAGACCGCGCGACCTCCCTGCGACTTCAACACACTGCCAGACCGCAGCGCCTTGCCGATCACAGCACACCAACAAACCGCTGCACAGACCGCTCCCTTCTTCCGATTTCCTGATCCTCCCGAACTCCAGCACCACAACTCCAAGCCGCAGACCGCCCGAACACTTTCAGAGGAAGAGGTGATCGCTGCTGCCCACACTATCCGCAGAAGCTGCACAAGAGGAATTCAATCAGCAGACCGCACGATCAGAATAAACCAGACTGCAGGAAACAAGCGAACTCAGCTTACACTTGGTGTGTTCTATTCTTGCTGCTACAGTGGCTTCCTATTTATAGGCACGGGACCTGATCCAATCACCACCCTATGAGATAGGATCACCACCCTCCAGATCGCGTGACCTGATCGGTCAACCCGCGCGATCAGCAACATAACTCCTGCTTCATTTTGGTGAACCCGCCAGCTTCAATTCTCCACCAAGAGAGACCGCCACTCTCACAGCAGACCGCGACTCTCCAAAGAGATCGCCAGACCGCTCGAAGCTATTCACCACCTATGTTCGCTCGAGACCGCGAACACAGCCAGTCCGCCATCAACCCGCGAACTCCTGTCCGTATGCCGATCTCCTCCTGAGACCGCGAACAGCAACCAGCTCGCATACCAGTCTCCTCCTGAGACCGCGAACTGAGACCGCGCGACTAAGAGCCTTAGTCCGCGACAACTCCAGAGAACCTGGAACACCCTGTGCGGTCACACCTAACCCCCCACAGCCTTGAAGAAGACAACCCGCCGCATGGTTATAGACAACCTGCGTGGCCTTGGACCAGATACCAGCGGTCACTCCAGGAGACCACAGTTAGGCTACTACCAGCCAGACCGCAGAGGCAGACCGCCAGGCCGTGCGGTCATGCCAGACCGCCCGACCTCCTCCCAGACCGCCCAGGTCCAAAAGCCTCCTTCACTTCCACTTCAACAATTTCAACAGAAGTTAGTCTGCGTAAGGAGCTCAATACCAAGACCTTTTGTATAACATCCTTCCATTGCTATCACACTGGTTAACAATAACTTCAGAGACACAAGCAAGATTATGTGGTTGATCACTGCTTAGAACCTCCCTCTGATACCATGTTAAAATTTCAGAGTAGGATCGAAGATGATACAGCGGAAGATTTCAATTCAATTTCAAATCAAGTAACCAGTGACAATGAAGGATAAGAAGATCTTTTTTATTGACTATCTTTTTATAATGCGTTGCATACATGGCGAGACATGATTTATAAGAGAAACTTATATGAGAAGACGAAGCAACAAAACAAGCTTCTGCCAGCTAGAACATCTGAGACTGCACAGACCGCTCGATCACAGCAAGACCGCACGGCTTCCCTGAGATCGCACGAAAAGAATAGGTCGCTGACCTGTAATCTGGCAGACCGCCAATCACAGACCGCACAATCTGCTTCTTATTGAACTGCTGAAAACAAACACCCTGTCTGCACTTCTTGATCATCCAGACCGCATGGTCACTAGATCACAGAAGTATCCCGCAAACATAAGAAAAGAACTGCTCAATGCTACAAGACCGCAACTCAACACTGCCTGACCGCGGAAGGTCGCCTGATCAACTGAGTCTGCTGCACACAGATCAAGAACTACAAACCGCAGACCGCCCAGACGAGACCGCTAGCGAGCTGGTTATTTAAAGTAGGAAAGATAGGAAGAATGCTGACGGAGACTGTTGTCCGCCTAACCTGCGATCACAACAAACTGTCAACAAGCTTCAAACCGCGCGACCTCAAAAATGAGATCGGCACAATCAATCCAAACTTTAGTTCTTACAATTCTTGCTTACAAATTGTTGGCCTTGCACCCCTATTTATAGGAAAATTAATGGATGTCGTCACCACCCACGAGGGATACAGGCACCTCCCTTATTAGGATGCGTGGTCACAGAACCAGACCGCGCGGTCTTCATAAGACCATTATTTCACTTGAGCAAAACCGGATCAACTAAGTCAGCTCGCCAGAAAAAATACTTATAGACCGCACGACTTATATAAGAACAGAACTGCATGAGCACAACTGACCAACCAAGGTTGACCGCCAGAGCGAACTCATGCAAACCGCCCAAACTCTGCGAGTACTTGAGCACTCCTGACTAACAAAAGTTGTCCGCCAATACCGAGCTCTTGCAGGCAGCATGAGCTCTGCGGTCTCCAAAATGGAGACCGCACGGACTCCCACATACACTTCAAAATTCAACACCAACTCAGATCTGTCACAAGATCCTACCAAACTCAGGCTCACTAAGAACCCTACAGAACTCAGGATCACACAGAACCCTACTAACTCAGATCTGTCGCAAGATCCTACCAAACTCAGGCTCACTAAGAACCTTACAAAATAATACAAATGTGATTGCTGTTGTAGAAGAGAATGCTTTAAGATGAAAGCTTTGATTGATCAGACTTCTTCTTCTTGCAACTGTAAGCCCAGAGATCTTGTGAATCACTGAACCTTTCTGTATAATTTTCTCTTGACCTTCACAGCACAACAGTGAAGTCTTCTTCTTGTTCTTTTTCTCTCTTTTCTACTTGTATGTATATGAATAAGAATGTGAGAGAATACCGTGTCTTCTTATTTTCTTTTCTTGATCAGAATCAGTATATATGTGTTAGAGAGAGTCCTGTCTTTTGAAATAGACAATTCCTTTCTTTTATATTCTTCTGCAACTTTGCATAAAGGGCCCCTTGATAATTCCTTCCTTAATTAATTATGTCATTAAAGAACATAGACTGAAAGGGCAGAATAAACTGCCATAAATGATCTCTCCTTTTTGGAACTTGCAAGCCTTTGGAAATATATAATATTCTTCTTAAATGTTGTGTAAACAGCTATATTCTATAGAAGATATATCATTAATTATTCCTTGATTGATGCGCAAGATAGACAACATGCATATTCCCTGTATATCAATTTTCGAGACAATCAACGCATTAAATGCAGCTCTGCATCTGTCAAGACGATAAATTCCTTCAAGCTGATATCGTGTTGATCATCTCAACGATGTGTAATCTTCTCGACGATATCGTCGACATACTTCCTGACGATATGACTTAAGCTTAATCTTCATGTAGATAATCTTTCTTCATGTAGATAATCTTTCTTAATGTAGCTTCCTTAAGCTTAGTCTTCGTGTAGGTAATCTTTCTTCATGTAGCTTAATTTTCATGTAGATTCCTTCAAGACGAAAGATGCTTCATATAGATAATCTTTCTTCAAGACGATATCGTCTTGATCTTCTAGACGATACAAGGTCTTCAAGTCGATGTTGTCTACACGATATTGCTTCTTCTAAACGATACAAAGTCTTCAAGTCGATGGTCTACATGATCCTTTCTTTATGACTTAAGCTCAATCTTCAAGGTGATAAGGTTTCTTCAAAACGATATCGTCGAGACTGTCTCAACGGTATGTTCCTTGTCTCAATAATATGTCAGCTAAGGCTCAAACTGATATTTGACTTAGTGAACTTTTCACTTATATATAGTTTTTGAAAGTGCACAGTGTGCCTCTGAGAATTCTCTAGAGGGGGGTGAATGGAGATTTAAAATATTTTCTATTCTTTTTATGCACACACAATAAAAATGCTAAGGTATTATGCAATCAACAAAAACTAATGGTAGAATAAATGAAATAAAGTTTGCTGAAATAAATACTGAATAAGTAAATGGGACAGCACAGAAAATCACAGAGCAACGACGCAGGAATTTTTATAGAGGTTCCCTAATATGTGGGTACTCCTCTCTTCTACCTCTCTGGTAGGATTGTACAACCTGTGTCTGAGTCTTTTGATAAGGAGACTCTTAGAACCACTGAGTCTTTTGATAAGGAGACTTTTAAAACCACTGAGTCTTTTGATATGGAAACTCTTAGAACCACTGAATCCTTTGAAAGAGGGATTAATAAAACTCTTTACAGGTAAAGGAAATTGTAAGGACAAAATAAGAGGGAGAAGAAAAGAATTTTGTTCTCAGAATTCTTCAGAAGCTCTGATGCTGCTTCTGTATTTCTTTCACTGGATCTGAAATGATGAACCCTTGCTTATGATAGTGATGATTTGCAAGCGTTATTTTGATTGATCCTTTTCTCTCAGCACTTCTTGTAATACAGCTGTTATATGATGATGAAGAAGAAGCAATTGTATGTATGTCTATTCAGAGAGAGCTCTTCTGTATATCTGTCTTTTAGGGTTTGAGAAGGAAGAAGGTGAGAGCCCTATTTGACAGATATAATAATGTAATAACTCTGCTTCTTTTCTTCTCCTATTTTTGCATACTTATTCTGTATGATTGAGATTTCAAATCCTTTCTTCTTTTGGGTTGTCCTGGAAAGGAATTCACCTAATTTCCTTTCTTCTTTTGTTCTCGACCCATCAATCCATTTTGAATACCTTCCAAAGATGATTTGTTGTGTCTTGGAAAGCTCCATACCATTCTTAGCAATAAATGAGCCATTGGAGAACTGTCTCTAGCCTGGTGGTCCTTCTGAAAAGGTCTCAAAAGGACAGCAGAAAAATCTTCCTTTTTCTGACTGTATTCGACACTGCGTCGACTTCATCAATCTTCATGTCGACGCACTTCTGAGTTCTTATTGACTTAGCTTCAAATTCCTTCTTAGCTTTAGCTGAACTCAGATGTCGACGTTACGTTGATTCCATATCGACGTGTCCGTCGAGTTGAAGCCTTGGACTGGTGCTTCTATCTTCTGCGTCAAATTGTAGTTGAAGTTGCGTCGACTTCTGAGATGGCTTTGACAAGCTCTTCCTTCTGCGTCGAGTCCCTTTCGACGTTGCATCGACTTTACTTATACTTCGACAGACTGAATATGTTGCTCCGATTTCTAGTCAGAGTTACGTTGATATACAGTCGAAGTTGCGTCAACTTTCATTCGACACAAATCTTAACTTAACTTATTTTGTGATTGTCTTGACTTGGCCTTGACACTCTAAGGGGAGTGTGACATCCTAAGACATCTAATGACCAAATTACCCTTACTATACAATGTGGGTAATATAACCTAAGAAGTAAAATCACTTATAGTTAATTTGTTAAGTTAAATAAAAAGGAGTTTTTCCAACAGTTTTGATAATAGTGATGTATCTTTGATGCATGTCAACGATATATGTGTATCATCTCAACGATATGTCCAGTCCTTCTTGACAATTTTGGACTTAAGAGAATTACTGAACATACGGTTTATCTTCTGCAGTCATGAATAAAATATGCCATCAAATACATAATGCATTTATCATTGATCTGAGCACTTCTTCAAATCAGGAACATTGTTGGGCACTGTTACCAACATGGTATAATACCTTCGATCACCACCTCAAAATCTCCATGCCTCAGCGCAATCCTCTTTATCAGGCAGTCGATCCTGGCATGGTGACAATGCATCCAAGTCATGCATAGGATCAAATCAAAGTCTGGCATCCTCAAGATAATGGCTGGTGTATCAAATAGCTTTCCTCCGATCTCAGGATCCATATTGAACTTGGCAGAGGAGAGCACCTCTGAGCCATCTGGAAGTCGAACTCTCCTAACGATGCTTGTGAATCGCTGAATGTCATCCACGCCCTCTACGAATTCCTCTGAGATGAACAAGTGTGAGGCACCCATATCAAATAAGGTGTGTGCGGGCTTGCTGTTGATTAACACTATACCTAAGGGGTTTTGGTTGTTTGAGTTACAATTTTTAGCAAAACTAAAGGTTTTGCATGGTACTAAGTTTAATATTAAAAACAAATACTAAAGTACCTGTAATAACCTCCTTGGGGTTCCTTTATTGAGCCAAGTCAAGGGCGTACATCTGCTCTGGCCTTTGGTTTCTATCGTGAGGTCTTCGGCCCCGACCTCTTCCTCGGCCTCGGCCACGACTCTACTGTGCTGGAGGGGCTGTGGGAGGGGGGACGTGGAAGGAATTGTTGGGGGCACCAAGACATGAAGCTCCCCCGTCTTCTTTACGAAGAAGCTTGAATCAGAATCAGAAGCAATGTATCCACAGAACTGGAGGTATTCTGCGATCTTTCCATACCACGCCCGAGGCACTTTCTTCAAGCCATAAAGAGCCTTCTTGAGCTTACAAACATGTCTAGGATAATCTTCAGATACATAACCAAGTGGCTGATCCATGAAGATGTCTTTGTCAATCTTGTCATAAAGGAAAGCATTCTTGATGTCGAGTTGCCAAATCTTCCACCCTTGGCAGGCTGCCAATGCGATCACCACCCGAACTGAAGTCATCTTGGCAACAGGGCTGAAGGTTTCTTCATAATCCTCCCCATACTTCTGAGAGAATCCTTGAGCTACAAGACGAGCCTTGTATCACTCGATGCTGCCATCAGCCTTCTTCTTCAGCTTGAAAACCCACTTGCAAGTCACAGGAGTAACACCCTCAACTTTAGGCACCAAGTCCCAAGTCTCATTCTTTCTGAGGGCAGCCATCTCTTAATCCATGGCCTCTTTCCACTCCTTGATTCTAATGGCATTTTCAAAACAAGATGGCTCTCTCTCATCTAGGGGACCTGCGAAGAAATATGAGACGAAGCTCACCAAGTTTCCCCCTGTATACCAATTTGGTGGAATGATAGTCCTCTTGGACCTCCTTAAATCCTTACTTTGATCCATCTCTTCAGCTACCTATTCTAGACTAGCTCTCCTTTCAGGCATATTTGGAGCATTGCTCCCCCTACTTCTAGAACCAGAAGCACCTGGCCTAGAGCTAGAAGCAACTGGAGCACCTGGAGAAACAGGCAACTCCACCAAAACTTCCTTAGTAGCTTCTCCAAGTCCTCCATCTAGCTCACTTTCTTGTAACTCCACAGAAGAGCTACCCTGGTATGATGTTAACTCGTCGAATACCACATCCCTTGATACCACAACTCTCTGTGTCTCAGGATCCATGCATCTCCATCCCTTCTTACGGTCATCATAACCGACAAACATTAGCTTCCTTGCTTTCGCATCTAGCTTCATTCTAAGATCATTTGGAACATGCACGTAGCAAGTAGATCCGAACACACGAAGGTGTTCCACCGTAGGCTTTATCTTGAACATCAACTCATGAGGGGTCTTCATGTTGATTGGACTTAGAGGCATCTGATTAATGACATAAGTTGCACAAGACATTCCCTCTACCCAGAAAGACTTCGGGATATTCTTGGCATGAAGCCAACATTTGCAGGTCTCCGTCAGATGACGGATCTTCCGCTCTGCAACTCTATTCTGTTATGGATTGTGAGCACAAGAGAGCTCTCTCTCTGGATGCCATGCTTCCTGCATAAGTTGAAGAACGCATTTGAAGCGAACTCTCCTCCATTGTCGGTTTTGAACTTCTTGATCCGCAGGTTAACCCGACCATCCACTAGCTCCTTGAACTCCACAAACTTTTCAAAGGCTTCTGACTTCTCCTTTAGAAAATATACCCAAGTATATCTAGTGAAGTCATCAATCCAGATCAATATATACATGCTGCCTCCAAGACTGACAGTTGCGGTAGGTCCAAACAGATAGCCATGAATACAATCCAATGGTGTTTTGCATCTGCTTTGTGATTTGTCTAATCGAAGGCGATGAGCCTTACCATATTGGCAACTGCACAAATATGACCTTCTCTGAAAGATGACAAACTAGGCAAGCCTCTCACAAGGCCTCTTCCTGTCATAGCCTTCAACTTATCCATCCCAACATGTCTAAGTCTTTCATGCCAGATAGCAGCGCTATCATTAGTCATCATCTTATCAACATAGGAACTTATAGATAACATAAACAAGTCCTTCACCCTTCTTACAACATGAGTGACTTCAGCCTTCACCGCTGACACATTCCGAAGAAACTTCACTTCTGTTGGACCAAACAGAACGTGATATTCAGCATCAACAACGTTGGTCACCGAGAAGAGGTTTTTCTTCATCCCCGGAACATGATAGACACTCTTCAATGTGAGTGGACCTCTATCTCCGTTTAAAGAAACTACACCCTCCTTCTCAACTGCATGTATATTATCATCAGCAATAATGATAACATCATTGTCTGAGTATGCCTGCAAAGAAGAGAACTTCGACTCATCTCCGGTTAGGTGATGACCACAACCCGAGTCCACAATCCAATCATCTTGATAGTTGATAGAAGCCAAAGCCCAAACACAAGTGCCCGTCATAAAAGCTCCATCATTCCACCTATCTCCTGTATTGGAAGCAACCTCTTATTTTCCTGCAGCATGCCCTGGCTGAAGATGGACTCTACAATCTCTCTTGAAATGACCAAGCTGATTGCACATGTAGCACCTTGGTCCTTCCTTATTCTTTCCATCACGCTTAGGAGCATTGCTCCTCTCCTGCTGATATGAAGTTGAAGGTCCAACGCTAATATATGTCTTCTTCTTCTTGTCCCATCTCTTCTTCTTGCCAGAATAGAGAACCTCGCTTTCTCCTCCAGAGATAGATATCCCAGGCATTTGCTTTGCCAAGCTCACTTACGAAGCAAGGAAGTTTTCTAGCTCTAGCAATGATGTTGATTTGCCCAACCTTGCACAGAAGTGATAAAGGCAAAATACTCCCACCGCAAGCTGCGGATTATGTGCCTCTTCAACCTTGCTTCTGAAGTAGGCTCATCCGAGTCCAAAGCTGATATCTCGGCACATAGGTTCTTCATTTTCAAGAAGAAAGATGAAATGGACAAATATCCCTGAGTTGCTTTCGCCAACTCATTTTCAAGAAACTGTAGTCGGACTACATTCTTCTTGTTTAACAAGCCATCCAAGGTTGTCCAAATCTCAGCAGCTGACCTACAACCAATTATGTGGTCAAACAGCTGCGAAATGATAGCTCGCTTGAGAGTGAACTCTGCCTTAGAATTTGTTCTCTTCCAAGCCTTCACCGGCTCAGCATTCCCTTCAGCAGCTACAACTGCTTGTCTAGCATCTCCTCCGACTACCTCCCATAAATCTTCGCCAAGAAGATAGCTCTCCATGTACACTTACACTTCTTGAAGTTAGTCTGCGTAAGGAGCTCAATACCAAGACCTTTTGTATAACATCCTTCCATTGCTATCACACTGGTTAACAATAACTTCAGAGACATAAGCAAGATTATGTGGTTGATCACTGCTTGGAACCTCCCTCTGATACCATGTTAAAATTTCAGAGTAGGATCGAAGATGATACAGCGGAAGATTTCAATTCAATTTCAAATCAAGTAACCAGTGACAATGAAGGATAAGAAGATCTTTTTTATTGACTATCTTTTTATAATGCGTTGCATACATGGCGAGACATGATTTATAAGAGAAACTTATATGAGAAGACGAAGCAACAAAACAAGCTTCTGCCAGCTAGAACATCTGAGACTGCACAGACCGCTCGATCACAGCAAGACCGCACGGCTTCCCTGAGATCGCACGAAAAGAATAGGTCGCTGACCTGTAATCTGGCAGACCGCCAATCACAGACCGCACAATCTGCTTCTTATTGAACTGCTGAAAACAAACACCCTGTCTGCACTTCTTGATCATCCAGACCGCATGGTCACTAGATCACAGAAGTATCCCGCAAACATAAGAAAAGAACTGCTCACTGCTACAAGACCGCAACTCAACACTGCCTGACCGCGGAAGGTCGCCTGATCAACTGAGTCTGCTGCACACAGATCAAGAACTACAAACCGCAGACCGCCCAGACGAGACCGCTAGCGAGCTGGTTATTTAAAGTAGGAAAGATAGGAAGAATGCTGACGGAGACTGTTGTCCGCCTAACCTGCGATCACAACAAACTGTCAACAAACTTCAAACCGCGCGACCTCAAAAATGAGATCGGCACAATCAATCCAAACTTTAGTTCTTACAATTCTTGCTTATAAATTGCTGGCCTTGCACCCCTATTTATAGGCAAATTAATGGATGTCGTCACCACCCACGAGGGATACAGGCACCTCCCTTATTAGGATGCGTGGTCACAGAACCAGACCGCGCGGTCTTCATAAGACCATTATTTCACTTGAGAAAAACCGGATCAACTAAGTCAGCTCGCCAGAAAAAATACTTATAGACCTCACGGCTTATATAAGAACAGAACTGCATGAGCACAACTGACCAACCAAGGTTGACCGCCAGAGCGAACTCATGCAAACCGCCCAAACTCTGCGAGTACTTGAGCACTCCTGACTAACAAAAGTTGTCCGCCAATACCGAGCTCTTGCAGGCAGCATGAGCTCTGCGGTCTCCAAAATGGAGACCGCACGGACTCCCACATACACTTCAAAATTCAACAACAACTCAGATCTGTCACAAGATCCTACCAAACTCAGGCTCACTAAGAACCCTACAGAACTCAGGATCACACAGAACCCTACTAACTCAGATCTGTCGCAAGATCCTACCAAACTCAGGCTCACTAAGAACCTTACAAAATAATACAAATGTGATTGCTGTTGTAGAAGAGAATGCTTTAAGATGAAAGCTTTGATTGATCAGACTTCTTCTTCTTGCAACTGTAAGCCTAGAGATCTTGTGAATCACTGAACCTTTCTGTATAATTTTCTCTTGACCTTCACAGCACAACAGTGAAGTCTTCTTCTTGTTCTTTTTCTCTCTTTTCTACTTGTATGTATATGAATAAGAATGTGAGAGAATACCGTGTCTTCTTATTTTCTTTTCTTGATCAGAATCAGTATATATGTGTTAGAGAGAGTCCTGTCTTTTGAAATAGACAATTCCTTTCTTTTATATTCTTCTGCAACTTTGCATAAAGGGCCCCTTGATAATTCCTTCCTTAATTAATTATGTCATTAAAGAACATAGACTGAAAGGGCAGAATAAACTGCCATAAATGATCTCTCCTTTTTGGAACTTGCAAGCCTTTAGAAATATATAATATTCTTCTTAAATGTTGTGTAAACAGCTATATTCTATAGAAGATATATCATTAATTATTCCTTGATTGATGCGCAAGATAGACAACATGCATATTCCCTGTATATCAATTTTTGAGACAATCAACGCATTAAATGCAGCTCTGCATCTGTCAAGACGATAAATTCCTTCAAGCTGATATCGTGTTGATCATCTCAACGATGTGTAATCTTCTCGACGATATCGTCGACATACTTCCTGATGATATGACTTAAGCTTAATCTTCATGTAGATAATCTTTCTTCATGTAGATAATCTTTCTTCATGTAGCTTCCTTAAGCTTAGTCTTCGTGTAGGTAATCTTTCTTCATGTAGCTTAATCTTCATGTAGATTCCTTCAAGACGAAAGATGCTTCATATAGATAATCTTTCTTCAAGACGATATCGTCTTGATCTTCTAGACGATACAAGGTCTTCAAGTCGATGTTGTCTACACGATATTGCTTCTTCTAGACGATACAAAGTCTTCAAGTCGATGGTCTACATGATCCTTTCTTTATGACTTAAGCTCAATCTTCAAGGTGATAAGGTTTCTTCAAAATGATATCGTCGAGACTGTCTCAACGGTATGTTCCTTGTCTCAATAATATGTCAGCTAAGGCTCAAACTGATATTTGACTTAGTGAACTTTTCACTTATATATAGTTTTTGAAAGTGCACAGTGTGCCTCTGAGAATTCTCTAGAGGGGGTGAATGGAGATTTAAAATATTTTCTATTCTTTTTATGCACACACAATAGAAATGCTAAGGTATTATGCAATCAACAAAAACTAACGGTAGAATAAATGAAATAAAGTTTGCTGAAATAAATACTGAATAAGTAAATGGGACAGCACAGAAAATCACAGAGCAACGACGCAGGAATTTTTATAGAGGTTCCCTAATATGTGGGTACTCCTCTCTTCTACCTCTCTGGTAGGATTGTACAACCTGTGTCTGAGTCTTTTGATAAGGAGACTCTTAGAACCACTGAGTCTTTTGATAAGGAGACTCTTAAAACCACTGAGTCTTTTGATATGAAAACTCTTAGAACCACTGAATCCTTTGAAAGAGGGATTAAGAAAACTCTTTACAGGTAAAGGAAATTGTAAGGAGAAAATAAGAGGGAGAAGAAAAGAATTTTGTTCTCAGAATTCTTCAGAAGCTCTGATGCTGCTTCTGTATTTCTTTCACTGGATCTGAAATGATGAACCCTTGCTTATGATAGTGATGATTTGCAAGCGTTATTTTGATTGATCCTTTTCTCTCAGCACTTCTTGTAATACAGCTGTTATATGATGATGAAGAAGAAGCAATTGTATGTATGTCTATTCAGAGAGAGCTCTTCTGTATATCTGTCTTTTAGGGTTTGAGAAGGAAGAAGGTGAGAGCCCTATTTGACAGATATAATAATGTAATAACTCTGCTTCTTTTCTTCTCCTATTTTTGCATACTTATTCTGTATGATTGAGATTTCAAATCCTTTCTTCTTTTGGGTTGTCCTGGAAAGGAATTCACCTAATTTCCTTTCTTCTTTTGTTCTCGACCCATCAATCCATTTTGAATACCTTCCAAAGATGATTTGTTGTGTCTTGGAAAGCTCCATACCATTCTTAGCAATAAATGAGCCATTAGAGAACTGTCTCTAGCCTGGTGGTCCTTCTGAAAAGGTCTCAAAAGGACAGCAGAAAAATCTTCCTTTTTCTGACTGTATTCGACACTGCGTCGACTTCATCAATCTTCATGTCGACGCACTTCTGAGTTCTTATTGACTTAGCTTCAAATTCCTTCTTAGCTTTAGCTGAACTCAGATGTCGACGTTACGTTGATTCCATATCGACGTGTCCGTCGAGTTGAAGCCTTGGACTGGTGCTTCTATCTTCTGCGTCAAATTGTAGTTGAAGTTGCGTCGACTTCTGAGATGGCTTCGACAAGCTCTTCCTTCTGCGTCGAGTCCCTTTCGACGTTGCATCGACTTTACTTATACTTCGACAGACTGAATATGTTGCTCCAATTTCTAGTCAGAGTTATGTCGATATACAGTCGAAGTTGCGTCGACTTTCATTCGACACAAATCTTAACTTAACTTATTTTGTGATTGTCTTGACTTGGCCTTGACACTCTAAGGGGAGTGTGACATCCTAAGACATCTAATGACCAAATTACCCTTACTATACAATGTGGGTAATATAACCTAAGAAGTAAAATCACTTATAATTAATTTGTTAAGTTAAATAAAAAGGAGTTTTTCCAACAGTTTTGATAATAGTGATGTATCTTTGATGCATGTCAACGATATATGTGTATCTTCTCAACGATATGTCCAGTCCTTCTTGACAATTTTGGACTTAAGAGAATTACTGAACATACGGTTTATCTTCTGCAGTCATGAATAAAATATGCCATCAAATACATAATGCATTTATCATTGATCTGAGCACTTCTTCAAATCAGGAACATTGTTGGGCACTGTTACCAACATGGTATAATACCTTCGATCACCACCTCAAAATCTCCATGCCTCAGCGCAATCCTCTTTATCAGGCAGTCGATCCTGGCATGGTGACAATGCATCCAAGTCATGCCTAGGATCAAATCAAAGTCTGGCATCCTCAAGATAATGGCTGGTGTATCAAATAGCTTTCCTCCGATCTCAGGATCCATATTGAACTTGGTAGAGGAGAGCACCTCTGAGCCATCTGGAAGTCGAACTCTCCTAACGATGCTTGTGAATCGCTGAATGTCATCCACGCCCTCTACGAATTCCTCCGAGATGAACAAGTGTGAGGCACCCATATCAAATAAGGTGTGTGCGGGCTTGCTGTTGATAAACACTATACCTAAGGGGTTTTGGTTGTTTGAGTTACAATTTTTAGCAAAACTAAAGGTTTTGCATGGTACTAAGTTTAATATTAAAAACAAATACTAAAGTACCTGTAATAACCTCCTTGGGGTTCCTTTATTGAGCCAAGTCAAGGGCGTACATCTGCTCTGGCCTTTGGTCTCTATCGTGAGGTCTTCGGCCCCGACCTCTTCCTCGGCCTCGGCCACAACTCTACTGTGCTGGAGGGGCTGTGGGAAGGGGGAGGTGGAAGGAATTGTTGGGGGCATTGGGCCCGAATGTGCCCCGGCTAATTGCACGCATAACATACCACTAGAAAGCATCCTCGATCATCATGTCTCTGCGGATCCTGGATGCGTAGTGGTGGTGGGGCCAGTACTCCAAGAGGTTGCTGCTCCGTCTTATCATTCGGATGAGGGTGTGTTTCGCCTCTCCGATGTCCCATGATATGTCCCCTCTGCGGGCCTCTGCCACTCTCTCCAAAGTCCACTTCATCCGTCGTCATCTTTTCTCTTCCTTATACCATAAGATGAACTGCCTCTAGTTTCTTCGCAGTCTCTATGATCTTCGCCAGGCTGGCGCCAGCAATAAGCATTAAGGCCTGTCTGAGAGGATCCTGAAGTCCTCTATAGAATCTCTCGGTATAACGTCGATCATCCTATATATATCCCCATAAACCTAGCAAGTTGGGAAAACTCTTGCCGGTATTCCAGCACCGAACGACTACCATGTCTGAGGTTCAAGAACCTCTCCTCTAGCTCATCTCTGTCTATCGCCGACATGAAGTGCTCTAGGAGTGCCACACTGAATTTTTCCCAAGTGATATCCGAGTACTCATACCCGACGTAGGTGGAGTCCATGAGGGACTTCCACCAACTCTTCGCGTGGGAACGCATCACTGAAACTGCCAATGTAACCGCCATGCTGACCGGGCAGCTGATGTCGACTAGCATCTCCTGGATCATATCTAACCACTCCTCGATCTTGATTGTTGTCTCAGTCCCATGGTACGTAGGCGGGGAGAGGCCTCGGAAGGCACTCAACCAATTAGATACCAGATTTGGCTGAGGAGTCGGGACCTGCTGCGCCTTGAAATCCTCAAGACTGGCTGTCAAAATGATCCAAGAGAAAAAAGTACACAAAAACACAAGGACACCCCGCTCGAGCATAGTTTGCGGACAAACTAAAGCAGCGAAAGCATTTTTGTGCCCATGTGTGGAATCACACAAAATTTTCAACATAATCAATGAATTTAGGCCAACTTCTAATACATTCCATACAAGTTGTAAGGCTCCTTTATCCCAAACAACCCAAATCGTAAGATCTGTCTGGGGGAGCCTTATGCCCAGAATCGCCGCCTTATGGTGACACCAACACACGGGTTAGTCGCCACCACAAGACGCCGATTCTGCCAGCAAGATCGATCATCCAAGCCAATATGAGAATAGAAGCAAGTTTTATCATATCAAGTCCACAATCACACTATATATATATATATCAAAATGAAGATAGAATGTAAGATCCCTCTCCCGCACCGGAGAGTTCCCGGATCTTATGCCCAGAACCGCCGTCTTATGGTGACACCAACACAAGGGTTAGTCGCCTATGCAAGACGCCGATCCTACCAGCGAGAATGATCAACCAGGCCAACAATGGAAAGAATTAAAAGTATAATAAACCAAGTCCACAATCACATATTATTGGAACATGGTCTTCCGCATCTCCTAGATTTGAGAATAACAAATCCTATGTGTATTTGATCTTGTGTGTTTAAGTGTGCAGGAAAAAAAGTCATATGACTCAAGGATAACATAAGAATGTTGCCCCCAAGTTTGAAGACAAAACTTCAGCATGGCCACTAGCGCCGGCGATAGCCACTAGCACAGGCGCTAAGCTTGATTAGAGCAATTCGGAGAAGCAGTTATAGAAGGAGATAGCATCAGGCGGTAGCAGCTAGTGCAGGCGGTAGCAGCTAGCGCAGGCGGTAGCTCAATGCATAAGTGGAATGGCGGTTGGCTTGCCTTGAAAAGAAAGATTCTCACTCGCAGAATATTGCCTAATCCGAGATAGCGCTGGCAGTAGTGATAGCGCAGGCGGTAGATCCAACTCTATAAAAAAGGACTCTTTGGCTCCGTCTTCTTCATCCTCTATGAACCTTAAATTCCAGAGCGTCGTGCCACATCATATAGAGGAAGTTTCAGAGAGATACTCCCACAAATCCATGAATGCTTAAGGAGATCCGTGGAGAAGATTTTAACACGCTTCATCATCGTGATAAAAGACCGCATCGACTGCGATCATACTCTGCGGTTCTTCATCTACCTATTCAAGAGATCTACATAGGGAGTTTTTCATATTATTATTATTGCTTGCAACGTGTAGTGAATTTGCCTCATGTTGGCGACTAGGTCTAGGTAGGACTTAGGGCAAAAATTTGCCTTGTGTTGGCGACTAGATCTAGTGTAGGTCTAGGGTGTGATCAAGGCCGTATTCGGGGGAGGATTGGCTAGAGCGGCTTGAGGCCGTATCCGGGGGAGGATAGGCTAAAGCCACCTGTTCATGGGGATACGAGTCGGGATAGAAAACCCAAGAGTCTTATTAGTCACCTCTGATTTCTAGCGTTATAGAAATCTAATTTTGTAATCATTTTTATTAATAGTATACATGTTTCTCTTTTTGTAATAAAAGTGAGTTGTTCTTCATTTCTCTAAATTGTTTATTATCCTCTCTTTCATTATAAAACAATTTAGATCTTTATTCAAAATCACTATTTTGATCTACTTAGTTTTTAGGTCATTTGAAATAAAATAAAAAAGTTTTAAAACTCTAATTCACCCCCCCCCCCCCCTCTAAGGGCGCCTACAGATCCAACAAGTGGTATCAGAGCAGGTTATTCCAAATTGGCTTAACAACCGGGAATAATGGTGCTTTGTAGTCATGATCTCGCTTCTACTAGTGAGAGAAATATTTATATAGAGGGAAAGTCTTTGGCACCACCATTATTTAAAGGAAAAAAAATTTAAAGGGTGGAAAATATTAATGCAAAAATTTCTTAAGTCGTTAGATATTAAAATATGGAATATTACCATTAGGAAGCCACCAAATAAGTTGAGTAGGGAAGAGTGTGTCTTAAATGCTAAATCAATGAATTGTCTATTTTGTGCACTTAATCAAAATATTTCCAAACTCATTTATACTTTTCCTACTGCATATGAGATGTGGAATTTTCTTGAAATAACTTATGATTCTTCATCTACAGGTATGGAACAAATGTAAGAATTGGAGAACATACAAGCTTGCACAGATGCACAAGAAAGCTCCTCTCCTAATGGATCAATGGAGTGTACATCAAGTGGAAGAGAAGAAGAAATTTTATCTTTGGAAGAGGAGTGCCAAAAAGATGAAGATAACAAAGAAACTTTATGCTCAAATCTCACCGCATCCAAAATCACTGTAAAGAAATCAAATTCCCTTATTGTTTGCAATTCTATTTCTACTTTACAATTTCTATAAATTACTAAACGTAAAATTAAGAAATTGAAAATTGCTAATGAGAAATTACGTTAAGAAAATAAAAGGTTAAAAGCTAATGTTAATGTAGAATCTAGTTGTGATGTGGCTTCTCCATCTTGTTCTCTAATTGAAATTTTGAAGCCTTGTTTTGATTGTAATGATATTAAAGAAAAATTCAAGGATTTTGAAAAAGAACTTTTAATTTCAAAAGAGCACAATGAAAAAATGGTAAATGAAAATATTATTTTATCTGATAAACTAGAATCATTAAAACTATTTGTGCAAAAAATTTCAAGTAATCAAAAATCTTTTATTTCTAGTTTATCATCAAACATGTGTAAAACTTCTACTAGTATTTTAAAATATATTAAACATGCACCTAGTATAATGTTTAATCATACAAGCATGAGGAATTCTAACCCTCATTATGTATCTCCCAAATTAAATTCAAATGTGCAAAAAAGTCCAATGAAAAATAATTTCAAAAGTCATTATTATTTTATTCTCCTTTCTTTGTTTATTTGTTTGATTTCTACCTCGATATGCAGAAAATCAAATACAAAATTAAAAAACAATTATTTTACCAAACAAATTTATTTTTGAACTTAATTTTTTCTATTTACATATATCTTGCGAAAGGGAGATTTGGATGTCACCCCATCACATCTCTAAGTACCGGTGTGAACCCCTCACAGGGTAGACCTCGGAAGTCCAAGATCAATTATAAGATTTCAAAATTTTATTCACAAAATTCTTTTTCAAAATATAAAAAAAAACGGTATGGACTTTCTTGTTAATATCAAGCATGGTTTAATCTATCATTTAAACCTTCTGTAATGTTTAAATTTATCTTTTCAAACTACTCAGAACATTGTTTTTATCATGCTTTGATATATCTAATAATATGTGCATCAATTGTATTGAAAAAGTTTTGTGTAGAATTAAGTTTAGTATGTCTCTAAGTATGAGTAAATATTTTATGATTGATTATGATATTTCTTCACTCACTTTTTGGCCAGTCTATATGTGCTTTTAATCTAAGAATGCTTGCTTGGGTATTATAATTGTGTGATAAATTAAAATTGCACAAGTATCTTACCTACACTACATTTCTCTGCACTCTTAAAAATTAAGAAAAGTGGTTGTGCTTTCAAAATTAAGAAAAGTGTGTGATCCCCCAAGCATTAATTTGCACCCTGATAAGTCTTCATAAGCATTGTGTGTGCAAAGCACCTTGGTAGTTGTACATTTTTTTGTATGTGCATTGAAGTGTGTGGAAGTGAAATTATTTGTGTTTTATTGTGCACTTTACTCTACATATGTCTTGTATTTTTGATTAAATCATTTGTTTACTTTCTTCAAAATACACTTATATGCACATCATTATCTTCCATAACACTTATTCTCAAGAGTATTGGATCCTAATGCTAAATTCTATTCTACTCTTTATATATAAATGCATTAGATAACCTAGCATGCTCTCTACAATGTTTGGTATGTTTTGAATTTATGAATTATAATAACATTGTAGTAGTCTCTTTTTGATATCTCTCTTTCATGCTTGGTTACTTTAATATAAACCTTAAAGATTTTAAAAAGAAAATGATTTACAATAACATCTTATCAGTTTGGACTTTAACTCATATTTCTTCTTATGAATCGTCATGTTTACAAAAAGATGTTTCTTGTATTTTTATAAGTCTTCCGCAATATTACCATATAATCTTTTACCTTGTGCTTTCATACTTATTTCAAGTCTTATCATCACTTAAATCTCAAAATTCCTTCTCTTCAACAAGTGGTAGACTTGCTTGGTAAAGTTTATATTGGTTGTTCTAACATGCATATTATGTTAAAAACTCCTTATCATTACATTTCTAATAAAAGCTCGATCATGCATTACTTTTTTATTAAAAGAATCCTTCTATGTCTCTTGCATCCTTAACCCGCTTTTGCTAATAACAAAAGGGGGACACCTAACATGATAAATAATAACCGCTCTCAAATGGGAAAATTAACATGATTAAGATGATAACCTACATATAAGGGGAGCATTCACATAAGGGGAGGATGCATTTAGGGGGAGCACTTCTAAATACCATAATCGACAATTATCCTAAGTCATCTCTCTCACACACACAAGTAGGATTCGTCATGCTTTGTGTATTAATTCTCTGATTTATCATTAATGGATTTGCTATTATCAAAAGGGGGAGTTTGTTGGAACATGGTCTTCCGCATCTCCTAGGTTTGAGAATAACAAATCCTATGTGTATTTGATCGTGTGTGTTTAAGTGTGCAGGAAATAATGGCATATGACTCAAGGATAACATAAGAAAGTTGCCCCCAAGTTTGAAGCTAAAACTCTAGCATGGCCACTAGCGTCGACGGTAGCCACTAGCACATGCACTATGCTTGATTAGAGCAATTCTGGGAAGCAGTTATAGAAGGAGCTAGCGCAGGCGATAGCAGCTGGCGCAGGCGGTATCGGCTAGCGCAGGCGGTAGCTCAATGCACAAAAGGAATGACGGTTGGCTTGCCTTGAAATGAAAGATTCTCACGCGCAGAATATTGCCTAATCCAAGATAGTGCCGGTGGTAGTGATAGCGCAGGCGGTAGCTCCAACTCTATAAAAAGGACCCTTTCGCTCCATCTTCATCATCCTCTATGAACCCTAAATTCCAGAGCTTCTTGTCACAACATATAGAGGAAGTTTCAGAGATATACTCACACAAATCCATGAAGGCTTAAGGAGATCCATGGAGAAGATTTCAACACGCTTCATCATCATGACAAAAGGCCGCATTGACTACGATCATACTCTGTGGGTCTTCGTTTACTTCTTCAAGAGATCTACATAGGGAGTTTTTCATATTATTATTATTGATTGCATCGTGTAGTGAATTCGCCTCGTGTTGGCGACTAGGTCTGGGTAGGACTTTGGACAGAAATTCGCCTCGTGTTGGTGACTAGATCTAGTATAGGTCTAGGGGTGCTCGAGGTCGTATTCGGGGGAGGATTGGTTGGAGTGGCTTGATGCCGTATCCGGGGGAGGATAGTCTAAAGCCACCGGTTCCTGGGGATACGAGTCGAGATAGAAAATCCAAGAGTCTTACTAGTCGCCTCTGATTTCTAGTGTTATAGAAATCTAATTTTGTAATCATTTTAACTAATAGTATTCATGTCTCTCTTTGTGTAATAAAAGTTATTTGTTCTTCATTTCTCTAAATTGTTTATTATCCTCTCTTTCATTATACAAGAATTTAGATCTTTATTCAAAATCACTATTTTGATCTACTTAGTTTTCAAGTCATTTGAAATATAATAAAAAGTTTTAAAACCCTTATTCACCCCCCCCCCCTCTAAGGGCGCCTACAGATCCAACACACACACACACATATATATATACACATATATATATCCAAAAAAAGAATACATGTCTAATAATGAGTATAAATAATCTGAAGGAGAGTAAGGGCTTATGTCCGGTACATGTCGAAAGTATAACAAAACACACTCTCTCATGTTACATATATGCAAAAGGTAACAAAATCTAATCAACCTATCGTTGGGTAGTAGTGTTGCGCGGCAACTGCTCCTCAGGTCTTGCCATCAAATCCTGTTGGTCGTGGTGCTGCTTCGGCTCCTCATATACCTATTGTTATGGCCACATACGACCGTTAGCCATAAAGGCTAAGTCGGTTTTGTTCTCTCCTCCCCCCGTGACTCCTAGGCATCGGGCGGGAGGACAAAGCGGAGGACAATAAGGGGTAAAGACAAGTAGGTGACGTGGAACTAGCTAGCAAAAGCATCTACTATACAGTCTATATATAAGAGTGAAATAAATAAGTAAAAGCTCTAATAATAGTAACATAGAACAACGAGCAAACAATAGCATTCGCAACAGTATAAGTAAGTAAAGCAGTGTATATAAAAGAAAACGCTATGAAAGTAACCCTATCTTATAAGAATGCACATACAAACTTATAAGTTAGGGGATCTGGCACTAAGGTAAACTCATCGTATAAAAGAGCTCATACTAATTTATACGATAAGGTCTTGTTTATGAAATATTGATATGCTATGTTGTGCAATGCAACGATGCAACTCACCCACTCGACTCTGTACGTACAGACCTTTTAAGTTAGTTCCCTTTGTTCAAGTGTGTCAATTCAGGTACCCCGTTTAGGCAAACATGGACAGGATCGAGCATGTCCACTTCTAGGCTCCTTTTAATATCTCCCGGCCTAGATCTTATGTATGCCCCTAAGAACACACCGGGTATCTGCATACTTTTTGGTAAGAAACACCTCTATCTCGCTTTTTGAGTCTTCGCTCAGGTACACCCCATTGAGGCAAACAGGGGCAGTGGATCGGGTCCTCCACTCCTAGGCTAGTATGACACCTTCCATCCTAGACCTTATGTACGCCCCTAAGAACACAAAGGGTATCCATGCACTATATGGTAAGAAACAGCTCTTAATTGTATTTCCCCCGAGCCTCCAACTCGTCAGATTATCCAGTCCTTCTTAGATAATATCGAGCCTACCGCTCGCAGGACAACCCGTCATGATATCATAATTTCCCAAGCCTCCAGCTCGCAGGACTAACTAGTCCTTGTACCATTCAGTCACAAATTTGTGATGAGGTTTACCTTATCAAGTTCTCCTTCTTAATTTACTACTCTTGTCTATCGTTTAGTTGCACTTAGTAGTTTAGGGTGAATCCTGGACTTCCCGAGGGCTACCCGGTGAAGGGCTCGCAGCGGTACTAGGGAATATAATGGGCTTAAACCCAAATCCCCCCTTTCTAGGATATTTACTCTTATTGGTGGCTACCCATTCTTACATACCCACTTTCTCTCTAGTTACTCTAAAATCCTAAGGTGGTTTATAATAGACCGGACAGGGGAGTGTCGATGTTTAATTGAACAACGATCCCTACCTTTCCTTAGTGGCCAACTACTCTTACATGTCCTCACTCAATCCCTCCCAAATGATCATATCTTACACTTGCTGGTGGGTCACTCTTCACCTCTCCTAACATATCGTTATCAAAATCACATTTTTGATAAGTTTTACTAAACGCACCCCGATCCCATCCATTAAGTATGGGTACTAGTTGTTTAGTTTACTAATCAATCTATGATGCACCCAATGTTCCAGGGACTAATAATTCAGTGTGCAAAGATCGAAGGGTGTCTAATTCAAATATTTCACTTTTGCTAACTGCAGACCAAATTGTCCTCAAGTAATATACATGAGCTAAAAGGGAGCTACATGGTCTTTCTAACTAATATATATTCAAGTAAAGTTCTAGAGGTTGTACAAATGATAAGCTACTAATTTCCACCCATTTTACTTGAATATGATTATGTTTGGGCCTAATATTCAATTCCTTTATATTTAGGGAATCCATCAATTTGTACATGAAATGTCAATTAGCATGGCCCAAAAGGTCTAATAAAATTTGCTGAGTTTAGTTATGATCCAAAATAATGTTCAGTAGAGTTTCATAATTTTCTCCCTAATTAATTTCCAGAAACTAATTAAATGTCCAATGGAATTATTTATAACATTGTGAAGGATCTACTACAAATATTTATCCAAATGTTGTAAGTAAATTTTCCTGGTATTTGTATAACTCTAAAATGAACATAACATGGTTTGGCATTTTTAACAGCATATTATCATCAATATTAAATAAATCATATAAGCCCATTATTTCCACTTTATGAAGGAGCTCCTGTAAATCATCATGAAATAATTACAACAAAATTACCAGGGCATAAAGGTGATATAACAAGTCTTCTGGCCAAGTCTCATAAATTTCTAGTTCCATTTAACCAGACATATTAATTACTCAAGCAAAATGATAAAATGACACTTTATGAAGGAAATATTGTGAATCATCAGAGAATAAATGTGACAAAATTATCAAGACATTATTATGAACTAAGAAGTCTACTGACCAAGTTTCATAACTTTCTAACTTCATTTGACCAACAATATCAATTATTCTAAGAAGACAATCAAATTCTACTTTGTGAAGGAACCACTGTAAATCCTCATCAATTAAATATACTAAACTTCCAGAGTCTACTAATGATCTCAAAAGTCCAATTTCCCAATTTCATAATTTTCCAGATCAATTTGACCAGTATTTACAATTAAATAAGAAAGACATTTAAATTCCACTTTGTGAATGAACCACAGTAAATAATAATCAATTAAATATAATAAAATTCTCAGAGGCTACTAATGATCTCAAAAGTCTAACTACTAAATTTCATGTCATTCAAAATTCATTTGCTCATAAAGAGGTAGGGTAAAGTAAGTGAGGGTAATTTGGGCAAGTGCAATTTAATGGACTAAAATAGCTCTAAAATTTCAACTAAAATTTCCAGGGTTTCATCATGATCTAGGGAGATTTGACCCTAGATTTCTCAATTGTACCTAATGTGACAAAATCACATAAACCCTAATTGCCTAGGGAATTCAACCCCAAATATTCATGATTTTCCCTGAGATGTGAGATCTCATGATATCGAGTGCATGTTTTGAATTTCATAAGAATTAACCAAGGGAATATCTATCAATTCACAAAACATCAAACTTGGCTAAGTGCACACCAAGTCACTTACAATATATGTACACATACATGTATAATACACCACCATGCATATGACCAAAAGACCTTAAACTTTGGTCAGAGACTAAGCATAATCAACTTATCCTTGTGCCCAAAATTGGGGTTATTTTGAGTTGATTTAACCATGTAAATCTAGTACTACATTATTGTGCTATATTCACACCAAATTCCCCTTTACATGCATGTGGAATACACCAACATGTTGAGGTCCAAATGATCTTAATTTTTTGTCAGAGATTAAGCATAATCAAATTATCCTTGTGCCCAAAATTGGGGTTATTTTGAGTTGATTTAACCATGTAAATCTAGTACTACATTATAGTGATATATGCACAAGAAATTCCCCTTTACATGCATGTGGAATAAACAAATATGTTGGGGTCCAAATGACCTTAAATTTTGGTCAGAGATTAAGCATAATAAAATTATCCATGTGCCCAAAATTGAGGTTATTTTGAGTTGATTTAACCATGTAAATCTAGTACTACATTATAGTGCTATATGCACCCCATTTCCAATCCTACATGGATCTTGCCTAGGAAATTCCTTCACATGCACAAAGCCAATTGGTTCCAAATTTTTACCAGAGGCTTATAGTGACCTACACTACCATCTATCAAAATTTGGTGTCACTTGGTGTTGTCTAGCCATGAATATTATAAATACATGATTTGTCAAATTATTATAAATACTATGAGAAAATGCTTTCCAAAAATTACAATTTTTGTACAGAGGGTGTAAATAGGCATTATATGCCTATGGTAAAAAATCCAGTCCTATTCACCCAATGGTTTGAGAGATATTCACAAAATACTCTCTGAGTTATACAAATACTATTTCCCATACTAGGTAATATTTGCATGATGAAAATACTCACATGTGTAAGTCCAAATGGTTCAAAATTTTGGTCAAGGAATTTTATTGTCCTAATTGAACTTCCAGAGAAGATTTGATGGATTCATAAAACTCAAAAATCAACACATGCATGGATTATTAAATATTTTCTAAAACTATAGAAAAATGTTGTCCAAAAATTCTCATTTTTTGGACAGAAGGTGTATTTAGGGTACATGTGCATGTATAATATTTCAACCTCCTAGGGACCGGTCCCACTAAAACTGCCCTACAGGGAGCAGTATGGCACCAAATGAGGTGATTTCAATGCCTAATTAATGTAGACCCCAAGTGCTACCGTTTTCATGTTTTACACTTTTCATGAATCTGCCCCTAAGAGGCCTTACTTTAAGCATGAATATGTCTGAATATATGTGACAGAAATCATTTAATACAAAAATGATATGGCCTGCATTTAGCTGATCCTTGATCAAAACCAACGGCATCTGGTCATCCCCCACCTCCAGCCGACGGTCCCGATTAACCAAAGCTGGGCTGCCTTCCAAGGTTATTTCCCATCCACTGAGCCACCTCCCTGGCAGGCCACCGCCACCACCAACTCCGTTGAGGTGGTGGTTGTAGCCTGGCGGCGGCTTGGCCGCCGGAGGGACTATTTTCGGCGAACATGACGCTCCAAATTTCATGGAATTTCTCAATTTTCTCAACTTGGATCGGGCTCAATTGAGCCCAATATCTCTCCTAATGGATCTAGGAGGCTATCACAAGGGGAGAGGAGGAGAAACCAAACCAATAATGGGATTGTTGATGGCTATTTCTCTGGGATGCCATTTCTGACCACCTTCCTTGAGCTCCTTTCCGATCTCCCAATTCTCCATCAATTCCTTCAACGTAATGCTCTGGCTTGACTCCTCAGGGCCTTGTAAAGCTAATGGAAAAGTCAATTTGGACTGAGCTTGGCTATTTTATGGAGAGCCATAGGGAGGGGTTCGACCAACACCTTGGATTCTCCTCCCAGGTGCAGCTTGGCATGGTCTGGCTGAGCTTTTGCTCGAAATTTGCTGGGGAGTTGAATGGAGAGAGTTGGGAAGGGAATTGAGTGCCACTTGGAGGGAATTCACCAATTTCCTCATTTTTGTCTCTTTTAAATTGGGGATTTTCCCAAATTACCCTTGCATGTCATCCATTTCCTGAAATCAGAGGGCATGGGAGGTAATTGGACATGTGGGCTGCTGGATTGGCTTCCCATGTGGGCTTTAGACCATTGAAATTAGGTTAGCCCTTTGAAAGTCCATATTTTAGGTCAATTTGACCTATGTTGACTTTTATGGTTGACTTGGTCAACTGATGGGTTGACTAGTCCAATGTGTTGGTCTTGAGTCCCTTGACACCACCCAATGTTGATTCGGTCATGGTGATGCCCTAGTTGGGCCAATTTGGTCATTAGTGTGATTTTGACCAAAATTAGGGGAAAGTTGACTTTGGTCAAATTGGACTAATTAATGACCACTTGATGGGGATTTTGGGTCCATTGGGTCCCCTATGATGTTAAAATACTAGGGTTGAGGTCAATTTCATGCTTTGGGGGTCAATTGGACCTATTGGTGAAGGATTGACCTATGTTGAGCCAAAGTTGACTTAGGTCAATGTGGACCAATTGGTGACCCCATGATGGGGCTTTTGGGTTCATTTCACTCCAGTTATGGTTTGTAATACAGTGGTGGGGTCAATTTGATCATATGAAGTACAATTGACCCAACTTCAGTTGAATTGACCTATGTTAACCTATTTTGACCAAGAGTTGATTTGGTCAAATTGGCCAAAATTGGTGACCCTATGATGGGGCTTTTGGGTCACTTGTGTCTCTCTTAGGGTTAAGGACCTATTGGTTAGCTCAATTTGAGTTGGTGAGTCCAATTTGAAGTAAATTGGCCTAGATTGACTTGTGCACTTTTGGGGTGCTTATAGCAATTTTCCTAAGTTCAAGGTAACTTATGGTCATACCATGGCCTCTAATCACAACTCAAGTCCTAACCCTAACCCAAGGGGTCTAGAAGGAATAGGGATGTTATATAGAAAATGTCCATCAATGAGTACACAAAAGAGAGTATGGGCTTATGCCCTGTACATGTCCAAATGAAAGTACAAAACACTCTCTCACTCTACAACATGCAGAAGCAACACAAGAACTCACAACTACCTTTTTGTATGTATAGAAGTGCATTTGAATCCTTTTTCAAAATTTCCGCTACTATTTTTCTTGGAACATGCGTTCTGCATCTCTCAGGTTTGGTAATACAAATCCCAAGTTGTATTTGATCTTACATATTGGGTATAGTGTGCAGGTTTACATGTGTGAAGCCGTGCTGAAACTCAATGCTGTGAGTTACTGCCAATGCTAGAGATAACGCGACGCGCTAGCTCGGATTATGCAATACGACTGGAATTGCTTAAGTCTAAGGAAAATATCGTCGAAAGCATATCGTCGAGAACATATCATTGAGACAGCCTACCGCTGGCACCAGTTCTTACGCGGCGCGCTAGCAATATCGACTTGAAGGCTCATATCGACTGGATGATTGAAGTATCGGCTAGAAGGAGCATATCGTCGAGAGCATATCATCGGTGCTAGCTCTAACACGACACACTAGCAATATCGTCTAGGCAGCTTGTGTCATCGAGACAACTAAAGAATCAGCTAGAAGAGGAGCATATCGTCTAGATGACTACCGTCGTGCGCTACCACTAATGCCCCGCACTATCCTAGAGTCCACGTTAGCAATCCAAATGATCAGCGAGATAAAGTGGCGACAAACTAGAAGAGGAAAAGTTACCAAACATGTTACTACCGCTCCGCGGTAGATATTACCGCCATGGGGTAACCATGGTGTACAAGGAATGTTCTGCCACTTTCCTTCTCTACAGATGCCCAATGAATCAAGTTTCTTAAACAAACGAGACAACGGCTCATGCTAGATCTAACGCTTCGCGCTAACGATGATAACGAAGGAAAGGTTTGCCACCTCCCTTACATGGAGCACGACAGTTGGAGAAAATGCGTAAATGAATATATTGCCAGGCATTAACGATACCGCCGGCGGTAGATTTTGTAACTTTGTATAAAAGCATTCTTTTCTCTCTTGGATGCATGACTGCTGAATCCTAAAAAGACATAAGGTAGTTACATCGTCTCTACAGAAAGGAGCCATCATTCAAAGAGAAGGAACATCACCCTCAATCAAGAACGAAGAAGAACTTTGGAGAGTGCGAACAACGAACGAGAATCAAAAACGTCGATCGATCACCGCCTCCAGAAACAATATTTGAGGGAGCCAAATTAATTCTCTTCTATCTTTTGTATTTCTTTTCTTTCACCTTTTTGTATCGTGTGGAGAAATCGACCGGGGAGGTCGTCAGATTCCGGGAAGGAGTCCATGAGAAATCGTTCGGGGAGGGCATCTATATCGGAGAGATCTAGTGGGCTTGAAGACTATCCGAGTGGAAGGGAGAGAGACGACTAGAAGACCTTCGGGTAGAATGGAGAGAGCCAAGCGGTCCTCAGGGGGAGGGTCGGTATAGAAACTAAAAGAGTTTTCTATTCTTCACCTACGATATTCGGCGTCATGGAGATCTAGTTTTGTAATTGTAAACATTATTTTAATATTCAATGAAATCAAGATTTCTTACTCTAATCTGCAATTACATATTTCTACTACTGCGTCTCTGAAGTATTTTTCATACATATACTGAAACGATCTTCTGTGGTATTAGAGTACAGTTTCTGTTGATACAGCCGACGGTATATCTAACGCCCCATGCTAGCTTCTAGAAAGCATAATTCGGTGCAGAAATCTTTAAAACTCCAGTATTCTGTTAAAACCTTATTCACCCACCTCTAAGGTTGGCCACCAGATCCAACAAGTGGTATCAGAGGAGGTTACTTCGAAAAGGGATTAAAATCCTGAAGTAAGATGACCAACAATAATCATGCCTTTTCTGAGGGGCTGGGAGTGAGTAGACCCCCACTATTTATGGGGAGTGATTATAGTCACTTGAGGACACGCATAGAGATATTTCTGATGACTCAAAACTTGGACGTATGGGGCATGGTTGAATCTAAAAGTGCACAGTGTACCTCTGAGAATCCTCTAGAGGGGGGTGAATAGTGATTTAAAATAATTTCTATAACTGTCAAAATAATAAACTTAATTAAGAATTTATGCTGAATAAGAACACAGGCAGAATAAATATGGTGCAGAAAGTAAAGTGCATAAAATAAATTGGGACAGCACAGAAAATCAACAACCAAAAGACACACATGATTTTTATAGAGGTTCTCCAAGATATGGGTAGTCCACTCTTCTACCACCTGGTAGGAATGCACCAATGTGCCTGAGTCTTTTGTTAAGGAGACTCTTAGAACCAATGATCTTTTGATAAGGAGATCATGAACCACCAGATCTTTTGATAAGGAGATCTTGAACCACCGGATCTTTTGATAAGGAGATCTTGAACCACTGAATCCTTTGAAGAGAGATTACTAAAACTCTTTTACAGAATGAGAAAGAAGAAGGGAGAAGGTTGAAGGAATTCTGTTCTTAGAATTCTTGAAGATGGCTGTATGAAGATCAGCCTATTAGTTGTTCCAAAGGACCTGTTCTTGATTAGCCCCTGCTTTAGATAGTGATGATTTGCAGAAGCTTTGTATTGTTAGATCCTTTCTTCTTCTTCAGATTATGATCTGGCTGCTAAGAGATTATGATGAAGAGCAGCTTTCAGATCCTCTATTCTATTTGATGAAGAACAGCAGAGCCTTCTTTTCTTTTCTCTTATTTTGTGTTGGGGTTCCTAAGGGAGATGGAGAGGAAGAGGAAGCACTGGAAAATGAAGAAGACAGCGGATTCTGATTAATGCCTTGTCTTCCTCTGTCTTCTCTTGCCTTTTTATTCTTCCTAATTCAAATTTGAATATATTTCCCTTTCTGATATGCCTTGATAAGGTAATCTGCTTATCACTTTCTCTTTCTTTCCTCTTTAATTCTCATCCAGACCACCTATAAGGAATATGGTTCCAAGAAACCTTTTGTGTCCTTCTTTAATACTCCTTTCTATTTCAGGCAATTATTGAGCTGTTGGGGAACGGTCTTGAAGGATGTAGGCCATGAAAGAAGGATCAGAGAGACAGCTGAAAAGATTACCTTTTACAGACTGTATTCGACGTAGCGTCGAATTCAGTTCTTCTCTTATCGATGTAGCTTTGAGTTCTTCTAGGAGCTGCTTCGATTTCATTTCTGGTCCGACTGAACTCTGTTAGTCGACGTTGCGTCGATATCTTATCGACGTGTACGTCATGTTGATCTGCCTGGCTCTGAGCTTCATCTTCTGCGTCGAGATGAAGTAAAAGCTGCGTCGACTTCTCCAATTACTTCAACAGGTCCCTGACCTCTATGTCGATATCTATTCGACGTAGCGTTGACTCAAGTTACATCGACAGAAGGTTAAACCACTTGGCTAGTCAGAGCAGCATCAATATGGACTCGATGTTACGTCGAATTCTATTCGACTAAATATTAACTTAGCCCAATTTTGCTTCCCTTGATCTGGTCCTGACACCCTATGTTGAATATGATATCCTAAGACATCTAATGACCATATTACCCTCACTATACAATGGGTAATTCAATCCTAGAGATAAAATCACTTGTAAGTAATTTGTTAAGTTAAATCAAAATGGGTTTTTCCCAATAGAATCAAAATACATTGCACCCACTATTACGGTAGGAGAACAAATGCTGATTAAACTAATCGACAAGTGGGATGACACAGATAAACTAAGATGCTCCAATAATGCTAAAGCCATGAATTCTTTATTTTGTGCACTAGATAAAACTGAATTTAATAGAATCTGCAACTGTGTAACTGTATATGATATATGGTTATTATTAGAACCAATGCATGTGTAACATCCCATTTCCTACTAGACCCCTTGACTTCAACTAGGGTAGGTCATGTGGTGAGAAAAGTGAGTTTGAGCTTGGTAGTGACCTTAGGTCACCTTGAATTAAGTGAAGTGTGAGCTACTATAGGGGCAAGTCATTTTTAGACCAAATTAGCTCAAATTGAACTTATAGATGTGAATTAACACCACCACCATTTCCCTAACCATAAAGGAGGCATAATTGACCACAAGTCTCATCAATTGGTCAACCAATTTATCCAAGTGGACCAAAGTCAAATCTAGGTCAATACAGCCCAATTCAACTCAATAGGGTTCAATTCATACTCATATGACCAAATTAACCCTACCACAAGATGGTAAACCTTTTAAGGAGTGCTATGTACCCAAAAGCCCCATCATGGGGTCACTAATTGGTCCAATTTGACCAAAGCCAAACTTAGGTCAACATAAGCCAATCCTTCATCAATAGGTTCAATTGACCCCCAAAACATGAAATTGACTTCACCCCTAGTCTTAGAAAATCATGGGAGACCCAATTGACCCAAAAGCCCCATCATGAGATCATCAATTTGGCCAAATTGACCAAAGTCAACTTTCCCCCAATTTTGGTCAAAATCAAACCTATTGGTTAAATTGGCCCAATTGGGGCATCAACATGACCCAATTAACATTGGGGGGTGTTAAGGAACTCAAGGTTAACATTTTGGACCAGCCAACCCACCCAATTGACCAAGTCAACATCAAGGTCAACCATGGTCAAATTTAGGCCTAAATGGAGAAATTGAAAGCCCAAAACAAATCCAATTGGGCTAAGGCCTCAAACCAAGCCCACCCAGCAGCCCAAGGGTGCAATTACCAGCCATGCCCCCTGAAATTTAAAAGGAGTGACATGCAAAGGGGCATTTTTTGTTTTTCCCCCAATTTCAAGTGAAGACAAGGAGGATTTTGAGGAATGGAGGCCACATGGCTCTCCATTCCTCTGCCCAAGCCTCCCACTGATCTCTAGAAGTGATTCCCAACCGAATTCCAGCAAGATGGAGGCCACTTGGCTGCTAGGAGGAACATCCAAGGTGGTGGCTGAGCTCCTCCTAATGGCAGCACCACATAGAGCCCTTCCCACTCCATTTCGACGACATCATCAGCTTCAGAGGGCCTGGAGGATTCAATATGCTACCTTGGATCAAAGGAATCGGCTAAGAATGGAGGAAATGGCAAGGGTTGTCGGAGCAAGAATCGACAATGGTGAATCCAAGGAATTGTCGCCGACAAGCCCATTAGAGGTCCGGTTTCTCTCCCTCTCCCTCTGTGCTAGCATCTAGGTCCAATTAGGAGAGAAATCGGGCTCAATTGAGTGTGATCCCATGCGAGCTTGAGGGAGATCTTCCAAGCTTTTGTCCTAGCCCTGGTTCACCGGAGAAGCCATCTCTGGCGGCCGTGTCGCCGCCTGGCGGTAGCCACCACCTCAAGGAAGGTGGTGGAGGTGGTGGCCAGCAGTGGTGGGCCGTGGATGGCCGGGAAATGGGGGATCAAATGCTTCCAGGTCGGGCAGATCTGAGTCGTTGGCTCAAGGTAGGAGATGAAGGAGAGCCGTCCAATCTGAGGCAAATTGATAGTTGCGGACCATTACATGTTATGCACAATAATATTTAATTCGGTCACACTTTTAGTAGTTATTTGTATCTTAAAATTAGGTGCCTTAAAGGCCATTTCATGAAAAATGTCCTAAAATAACTTTTGTAGATCTTAAAGTCTACTTTAAGTAGGAATTTGTATCAGCCCATTTGGGGCACTGTAGAACCCCCAGCATCCAATTTGGTGAGACTGGTCCAACTAGAGGCCAGAAATTATATTGTGTTAATATCTTAAATGGTAAGTCTGATGGATCTAAATTTTTGGCCACGCATGCATGTACCATGTATCTAGCTTGCATCCCAAAATCAGATTTTTAGGAGATAATTTTCCTAAGGTTTTATTCAAAATATGGTAAATCAAATAAGTGACATTTTTGGAGTTGTATAGCTCCAACTGGCCCCAAATTTGGGTGTCACCCTTATTTAGGCAATATTAGTCCATGGTTAAAATTTGAGATCAATTGGACCTCTGCATGTAGGGCAATTCTCTTTGCATGTCTCTACTTAAAAGGTGATGTGGTGTGCCAATAGCCAAAAGAGGTATATTGTGTATTTATCTCAAATGGCTTTAAGTTATCTTCTGAAATTTTACACACACTCTCCTTATGATATAATACACCACTTTAGAAAGACTTAGGATCTCTAGGATCAAGAACCTTAGGAATATGATCAATGTGATCCATGTCACGCTTTTGTATTTATGAAATGTTTATGGTTGACACCTTGAGGAAAAATGTGAAACTCTGGATAATCACTTTGAAAGAAATCGTTGTCTACCTAAATCACCTAGAGGGGGGTGAATAGGTGATCTCTACTGCGATTGCGGGATAAATATTTTGCACAAACAACAAAAAAATCACAGCACAAAGACACAAGATTTATAGAGGTTCCCCAAGGGTGGGTACTCCTCTCTCCCGCTCCTCCTATCTAGCACTTCGGGCTAGCGTCGGCAACTTCACCAAAACTCGGATTTATCAACAAAACCTACACTCGGAGACAACGGCTCCTACAAACTCGGAGAACAACCTTTCCTACAAACTCAGAGTAAACAACTCCTACAACTCGGAGTAAACAACTCCTACAACTCGGAGTAAACAACTCCTACAAAATAACTCGGAGTAAAAACTCCTACAGGAATTAGATAAAGTTTAAAACGAAACTTCTCTTGAATCTCAATAGAGATCAACTTCAGATCTGGAAAGACTGAATCTTCTTCTTCCTTTAGAGTTAAAGCTTGGATCTTCAAAGATTAGGAAGAGTAAAGAATCGACAAACCTGATCTGAGTAGGCCCTTTGATTAAATCGAAAAGATCTTCAATATTGAGAGCAGCAACTTGATCAAAGGCCTTCTTATCTGAGAAATCTCTAGCAGCACTGAAGAACGAATCTTGAGCGGCGCAGAAGTTAGATCTCAGAAAACGTGTTCAGCACGAGAGGAAGAAAACGGCGATCTTCTTCTTTTTCAATCGGGTTCTATCTTCTTCTTGCCCTAAAATAAGAGATTATTTATAGGAAGACCTCCAACGGCTCGGGCGACAAACAAGGAGGGATCGCCACGTGTACTGTACACGGCGGCCAACCCTAATTTTCAAAAACGAAACTAAAATTTGAAATCCGTCTGTCCGTCATTCGTCGAGACTTCACGTGAACACTCGACGAATTGACTTGGCCATTGAAAATACAGATCAAAGCTTGAAAACTGTCTGCGTTATCAGGAGTGATCGAGAACATTCGACGAATTGACTTAGCCGCACCATTTCCTTCACAAGTCTGCCTTTTTGACTTCTGTCTGCGTTCGTCGATATTCGTCGGGAGTTCACGAGAACATTCGACGAACAGACTTAGCCGCAGAAATTTCTTCTTTAAACTGGAAATTTGGCTTCGTCGAGATTCATCGGAACTTCACGAGACATCTCGACGAATTGACTCAGCAAAAATAATTATTTTCTTCTGAAAACCTGCTCCACTCCTCAAACTTGAAAGCCTTCAGTTATGAGTATATGAAGTACACCCCAATAGAGAGATTACACATAGACCAACACTTTGTTCTACACAATGAGGGATTACATTGTCTAGAACTGTGTTCGGTGATCCATTGCAACCTGACTTTGGTGTGCACTTAGCATTAAGACCTGTCATAACACATCTAAACATAAATCATCAAATACATACTCAATTCAATTTAGTTCACTAGGGGACATCTTCAAATCCAGGTAATTGTGGATACAATACCCAACAATCTCCCTCTATTTGAAGATGTCATAACCCTATGCACTAAGTTGAATTGTACAGAAAATATAATGAATAAGAAGAGCACTAAACAGGCAGTAATATTTAAAGAAAAACTCAATGTTTATCTTAACACAAAATATATATATATATAAACAAAGAAAACAACATGATTCCAAAACAGCTCAGCTCATGCTTGATCCTTGCCTTTCTGCTTTCCAAAAATTCATTCCACTGCTTCAGCTCTCTTTTTCTGTTCAGATTCCATTCTTTTCAAAAAATGCCTTTGGCTTGGGCCAATATTTATCAGGAGCAGTTTCTTTGGTTCCCCCAGTCTTGAAGTGAATCCTTCTTTCAGATGTCCTTTTCATGAACTTACTCCATTCAAATCATTTACTTTACTAGCACTCTCCTCCTCTATCTTAGACACCATACTCTCCTCCCCCTTTATGACATCTTCATGTAGGAGGGCATAGAGTTTGGCCAGTTGCCTTTCAACTTGATCACTTTTGAATTTGCCCATTTCATGCCTTATTTCAGTCATTTCCGGCTTCAAAGCACTATCAACAGTTGGAAGCTCCCCCACAACATGTTCACCTCTTCCCTGATCAGGAGCTGGACTAGGTCCACTTCCCCTTGAGGATTGGAATCACGTGTTTTCAATATTTATATATTAAAAAAAATGGGCGCGTACCTGATTTCACGGATGGCTCTTCGGATCCAATAAATTGTATTTAATAAAAAGATTTCACGGGAGACGTGTCCGAGAAGAGAAATATTTTAACAAGTGAAATCCCGTGAAACTTCATGAAATTTTCTAATTTATCCAGTGAAATCCCGTGATATTTGTGAAATTCCAACAGTCCTGTCTTCAAGATTCCTTGTTAAGCATTCCAAGTTCCATTTTGAAGAAATTGAACTTGGTCTCGTCCAAAGGCTTCGTAAAAATATCTGCAATTTGTTGGTCAGTATTGACATATAACAAATTTATATCCTTACTCTCAACATGTTCCCGGATGAAGTGGTAGCGAAGCTCGATGTGCTTTGTTCTGCTATGAGAGACTGGATTATTTGTTATGGCAATAGCACTTGAAGAGTCACAGAACATGGGGATTTCTGTGAGCTTTAAGTTATAGTCCTCAAGCTGATTCTTCCACAAGAGTTGTGCACAGCAACTGCCGGCAGAGATATACTCCGATTCAGCAGTTGATATTGCAACACAATTTTGCTTCTTGCTACTCCATGAAACAAGCCTTTTTCCCAAGAATTGGCAAGTTCCTGAAGTACTCTTTCTATCACCTTTGCTACCTGCAGAATCAGTATCTGAAAAACCAATTAGTTCAAAGTCATTGCTTCTCGGGTACCATAAGCCGAGATTTGGTGTACCCTTAAGGTATCTCAAAATCCTCTTTGCAGCGGCATAATGAGATTCCTTACAGTTCACCTGATACCTGGCACAAACATATGTTGAAAACATTATATCAGGCCTACTAGCAGTGAGGTAGAGCAAGGACCCAATTATTCTTCTGTACTTGGTTTCATCAAAAGGTTTCCCTTTCTCATCCTTGTCCAGAGACATGCTTGAGCCCATTGGAGTCCTCATAGAGGTTGCACTCTCCATTCCAAATTTCTTAAGGAGCTCTTTGGTGAACTTCGTCTGAGAGATGAAAATTCCATCTTCAGATTGGTGCACCTGGAGTCCTAAGAAATATTTCAGCTCTCCCATACTGCTCATTTCAAACTTACCTTGCATCAAGTTAGAAAACTTTTTGCAAAGTTTGTCATCTGTAGAGCCAAAAATAATATCATCGACATAGATTTGCACAAGCAAAATCTCTCCTTTCACTTCCCTAAGAAACAATGTCGTATCTATTGTTCCTCTTGTGAATTTGTTCTCAAGAAGGAACCTAGACAATGTCTCATACCAGGCTCGGGGTGCCTGTTTGAGACCATATAAAGCTTTATGTAAATAATATACATGATCAGGAAAGTTAGGATCTGCAAAACCTGGAGGTTGAGCTACATATACTTCCTCTTTAAGGTCTCCATTCAGGAAGGCTGACTTCACATCCATCTGGAAAACCTTAAAGCCCTTATATGCAGCATAGGCCAGAAATAATCTGATGGCTTCAAGTCGTGCTACTGGTGCAAAGGTCTGATCAAAATCAATCCCTTCTTCTTGCCTGTATCCTTGTGCAACTAGTCTTGCTTTGTTCTTTGTAATGATGCCCTTTTCATCAAGCTTGTTCCGGTAGACCCATTTGGTTCTAATCACATTTTTTCCTTTGGGTCTGGGTACTAACTCCCAAACTTTACATCTCTTGAATTGGTTGAGCTCTTCTTGCATAGCAAGGATCCAAGATGGATCGGTGTTTGCTTCTTCAAACTTCTTCGGCTCAATCTGTGAAAGAAAACTTAAATGTAAAACTTCGTTAGTTGTACCTCTTCTCGTTAGAACTCTGCTTGAAGGATCTCCGATAATCTGATTAGCTGGATGATCTCTTGAATATCTGACTCCCAAGTTACTTGCATTTTCAGGAGCAACTTGAGGTTCAGCCCCCTCTGGAACATCTTCTTCTTCATGAACTTCTTGTTCATCTTCAGAGTGATCTGAGATCTCTTCTGCCAACTTTGGTGCATCATCTGTGGTATTTACTCCATCTTTCATAGTGAGTTCCTTTAGCTTTTCACCTGCATCTTCAATGAACACACTAGACGAGTTGTTATACAGCAGGCTCGTCTCATCAAATACAACATGGGCTGTTTCTTCTACCACCAGAGTTTTCTTATGAAAAATCCTATATGCCTTACTATGGCTACTATATCCTACGAAAATACCTTCAAAACATTTTTCACTAAACTTGGTTGTAGGATGTTTTCCATTGTTAAGTACATAACATTTACTGCCAAAAATTCTAAAATATGAAATCTTTGGTTTTCTGCCCTTTAGAATCTCATATGGGGTCTTACGATGGTTCTTATTGATGAGTGCTCTGTTTTGCACATGGAAAGCTGTGTTGATAGCTTCTGCCCAGAAGTATTCTGGAAGAGCAGAATCACTCAACATAGACCTGCCAGCTTTTATGAGGGTTCTATTCTTTCTCTCGGCTACTCCATTGTGATGTGGAGTACGTGGAGAGGAAAACTCATGGAAGATACCTTGACTTTCACAAAACTCTGTCATGGCCCCAGACTGAAATTCTGTTCCATGGTCACTTCTGATTTTGACCACTGAACAGTCTTGTTCATTCTGAATAAGCTTGGCAAATGTAGTGAATATGCCAAAGGTTTCTGACTTAAGTTTTAGAAAGAACACCCATACAAACCGGGAATAGTCATCAACAATAACCAAGGTGTAAGCTTTCCCACCTAAGCTTCTAACTGACATTGGACCAAATAAATCCATATGCAGCAGATGAAGACATCTGGTAGAATTATTGTCAATTATGCTCTTAAAGCTAGCCTTTGTTTGCTTACCCATTTGGCAAGCATGGCAAGGGCTTTCTTTAATGCATTTAACTTTGGGGGCATCCCTTTACCAAGTTGTGAGAAAATAACATAGATATAGTTTTGAAATTAATATGTGCTAGTCTCTTGTGCCATTGGTCATAAAGAGATGCACTATCTTTGGCAACAAAACACACTGGGGTAGAAGACTATAAACATATAAAATCCAAACAGTATATACCACTACTCCTAGAGCCTGTTAAAATAGTTTCCGCAGACACGGACATCTTTATCAGACATCTATCTCTAAAGAACTCAACGGTATAGCCTTTGTCACACACTTGGCTTATGCTAATCAGATTGTATTTCAATACTTTCACATGAGCTACACGTGTGAAAATGACTGAGCCGTTGGTTATTGGACCATAGCCTATAATAATACCTCGTTTAGATCCGCCAAACTTTACTTTAGGCCCGTTCTCAACTGGAGCATAATCCTGAAGTAATCTTCTTCTCCTGGTCGATCATATGCCGAGAGCAACCACTGTCCAAATACCAGATAGGAATTTCGTCGGCCTTTGGACATTCCTGCAAACATGATCAATACCCCTTAGGAGCCCAAACCTTTTTGGGCCCTTGGTTCCTTGTTAGTGGAACACCACTTGGAACATTAACTTTGCAAGTGGTCGGTCTTGCACTGTTAACTCGTGGAGTTCTTGGCACAGTATGATTGAACCAACAATCTATGGCAAAATGACCAATTTTGCCACAACACCAGCATTCAAATCTATTGTATCTTCTCTTTGTGTTCTGCTGAGCCTTTTGAACGGGTGGCTTTGCATGAGGAGCAACCTTGGAAGTAGAAGCCTCGTTGGTGCAACATACACAATTCTTAGGCACAATAGGCTTGACCTGCGGTGCCTTCTTAGCATTTGATCCATGAACGAATGGTCCATGATGCTTCAATTGAACTTCCTCATAAGGAGCCTTGAGGGAGCTAGAACCAAAGTTTCTGGGTCTGGTCCACACTGAGTTCACCTTGGCAGGCTCAACATGGGTTGGTCTGCTGAAGTGACCATAAATGCTCTCGAGATCATAGGTGTTCGTAGGAAGAATCGCCTTCTTAAAAGTTGGAGCACACTGTGGACCCTTACCCTTTGCTTTAGCAGCTCTTCTTTTGGCTGACTTAGGCTCTTTTCAGCAACATGGCCCAAACCACTACTACCAGAACCAGCAGTGAAAGTGTCTATGATAGGCAAAACTGTCTTGGGCTTAGAGAAGTTCATTGTGATCTTCTTTTCAGCCTCAAGCTGTTTCGTCAAATCATTGATAATTTCACTCTTCTGAATGCCTGCTGAAGTGACCTCGGAGAGTGCAATCTTCAAGGATAAGATTTCTTCCCTGAGTAGGTTAGATTCTTCAATCTCATTTCTCAGGTTTGATTCTTGATCCTTTAGGGATTGAATCTCCTTTGATTGAGTTTTAACAAGCTTTCGACACTTATTAAACCCCTTCAACATTTCCTCATACTTAGCAGTCAACTCAGAATCCTCTTCCGAATAGTAGTTTTCATTAGCATCAGATGTCGTTTCTGAACATGAAAGAGGTGTAGAAGATAATACCTGACTGGTGAAAGGAACAATATCTTTGTCATCATCTGACATGGTCATTAGACTGTAGAAGCAGTCTTTTGTGAGACCGTTTCCTCTATATTGACCAAATTGGTCTTCTGTATCAGGTTGAGCCATCAGTCCAAAGAATGCCTCTTCATCAGAGTTAGACTCTTTGTGTCACTATCACTCAGAGTCTTGGACTTCTTGGCAACAAAACTCTTCTCCTCTTTCTTCTTTCCTTTGAAGGACTTATTTTCTTGAAGATTCCTTCTTCTTGTGTGGGCAATCAGCTATCATGTGCCCTGGCTTTTTACAACAATAACAAAAAGGTTCAGTATAATCGTGTTTGTTCGGTTTAGAACCATACCTGTCGTTTCTGTCACGGTGTGATCTCCTGTGATCTCTTGAGGAAGATGAGCCTTTTCTCATTTGCCTCCTCTTGCTAAGCAACTTCTTGAATTGCTTGGAGAGGAGGGAGAACTCTCCTTCAGATAGTTCTGAGTCTGCAGAACAGCTTTCAGCTTTATCCTCAGAGGACTCATCCCTCAGAGGGGACAGAGCCCTGCTTCTCCGGGAGCTTTCAGCCTTTAGAGCAATGGTATTCTCCTTGCCAGATCTCCTACTGCTTTCCTCTTCTGACTTCCTGATATTCAACTTTAGCTCATGGGAAAGCAGCTTCCCATACAGAATCTGTAGCTCTGTAGTAGCCAACTTACCATATTCTCTGATAGCTAACACTTTGGGGTCCCATTCCTTAGACAGGGATCTAAGGAATTTATCGTTTAGTTCACCCATGGTGAATTCCCTTCCATAGTTTCTCAAACCATTTACAATCTTGAAGAATTTCTCGTAGGTGTCAGAAATTGGGTCTTTGCCTTGTTGCTTGAAGGCTTCATATTCTTGGTTCAGCAAAGACTTCCTGTCATCTCGAACTTCTTCAGTACCTTCCATCAAAACCACAATAGAATCCCACATCTCTTTTGCAGACTTGCAGTGAATCAGATTTTGTAGCATTGAATCATCAACTGCACCTGCTATGATGTGCTTTGCTTTCTTGTCCAGAGTGACAAGTGCAATTTCGTCCTTTGTCATATCCATTAGTTTCTTTGGCACCTTTTTGGTGGGATCAATGGTAGAAGCAACCGTAGGAATAACGGGACCTTCCTTAACTATCTGGGAGATTCGAGGATCATTTGCTTCCATGTAGAAGATAACTCTTTCTTTCCACATTGGGAAGTTCTCCTTAGTGCAAACTGGGAGCTTGGAGGAAAACCTTTCCATGCCTCTGTCCATAGATAGAGATCTTGACAACGTAGAAGGATCTTTAATCTAGGTGTTAACCTCTTAAAGATAACCTAGCTCTGATACCAATTGAAAGAAATCGTTGTCTACCTAAATCACCTAGAGGGGGGTGAATAGGTGATCTCTACTGCGATTGCGGGATAAAAAATTTTGCACAAACACAACAAAAAAATCACAGCACAGAGACACAAGATTTATAGAGGTTCCCCAAGGGTGGGTACTCCTCTCTCCCGCTCCGCCTATCTAGCACTTCGGGCTAGCGTCGGCAACTTCACCAAAACTCGGATTTATCAACAAATCCTACACTCGGAGACAACGGCTCCTACAAACTCGGAGAACAACCTCTCCTACAAACTCAGAGTAAACAACTCCTACAACTCGGAGTAAACAACTCCTACAACTCGGAGTAAACAACTCCTACAAAATAACTCGGAGTAAAAACTCCTACAGGAATTAGATAAAGTTTAAAACGAAACTTCTCTTGAATCTCAATAGAGATCAACTTCAGATCTGGAAAGACTGAATCTTCTTCTTCCTTTAGAGTGAAAGCTTGGATCTTCAAAGATTAGGAAGAGTAAAGAATCGGCAAACCTGATCTGAGTAGGCCATTTGATTAAATTGAAAAGATCTTCAATATTGAGAGCAGCAACTTGATCAAAGGCCTTCTTATCTGAGAAATCTCTAGCAGCACTGAAGAACGAATCTTGAGCGGCGCAGAAGTTAGATCTTAGAAAACGTGTTCAGCACGAGAGGAAGAAAATGGCGATCTTCTTCTTTTTCAATCGGGTTCTATCTTCTTCTTGCCCTAAAATAAGAGATTATTTATAGGAAGACCTCCAACGGCTCGGGCGACAAACAAGGAGGGATCGCCACGTGTACTGTACACGGCGGCCAACCCTAATTTTCGAAAACGAAACTGAAATTTGAAATCCGTCTGTCCGTCATTCGTCGAGACTTCACGTGAACACTCGACGAATTGACTTGGCCATTGAAAATACATATCAAAGCTTGAAAACTGTCTTCTATTTTCATTCATCGGAATTCGTCGGTAGTTATCGAGAACATTCGACGAATTGACTTAGCCGCACCATTTCCTTCACAAGTCTGCCTTTTTGACTTCTGTCTGCGTTCGTCGATATTCGTCGGGAGTTCACGAGAACATTCGACGAACAGACTTAGCCGCAGAAATTTCTTCTTTAAACTGGAAATTTGGCTTATGTCTGGATTCGTCGAGATTCATCGGAACTTCACGAGACATCTCGACGAATTGACTCAGCAAAAAAATTTCTTTTCTTCTGAAAACCTGCTCCACTCCTCAAACTTGAAAGCCTTCAGTTATGAGTATATGAAGTACACCCCAATAGAGAGATTACACATGGACCAACACTTTGTTCTACACAATGAGGTATTACATTGTCTAGAACTGTGTTTGGGGATCCATTGCAACCTGACTTTGGTGTGCACTTAGCATTAAGACCTGTCAGAACACATCTAAACAGAAATTATCAAATACATACTCAATTCAATTTAGTTCACTAGGGGACATCTTCAAATCTAGGTAATTGTGGATACAATACCTAACACACTTGTTATGTCATTTAGAACCCCTGTAAATTCTAGTAGAAAATTCAGAGATCATTTCCACTAGGATTTATCAAATTTGCCTTATGTCACAATTCTGAATAAATGAGAATTCACTAGGCAAAATGTTTGAGTAATTGTTCAAACTCTGGAAAGTGGTTAGGAATTTAATCATGAGCCCCTGTAATTTTTGGTAGACTTTTTAGAGATATTATTTATGGTTAAATTCCACTTATTCAGTTTATCTCTCGTCTCAATTTTTGCAATATCCATGGTAAAACGTTCTTGGAAAATTATGAGACTTTGGATTTGATATTCTCTGTTCACTATAGTGTTATAGTAAGTTTCGCAGAACTATTGGAAGAAAAAATCTAGTACTTGATGTGTAAAGCCATCTTAACATCTTTTTATGTTAAATATAAAATATGGTTATAAATTCTCTGGTAAGATGCTTTTAAGTCACTAAAGTGCTATAGTAATTTTCTCAGAATTTTTGGAAGTCATAATACAGTACTTGGTGTGTAAAGTTATGTTTTCAACCCTTTCAAGTTAAATAGAAATTATGATCAAAGAACCCTGGAAAATTATGGAATTCTGGAATTGATGTTTTTATGCCATTATAATTCCACTGCAATTTTCTCAGAATTTTTGGAAGTCTTGAACTAGTACTTGATGTGTACAACCCTAATTGTACACCTTTGATATTAAATGGAAATTATGATCGTAAATCTTCTGAAAAATTATGAAATTTTGGAATCCATGTTTTTATGTCATAAGTCACCTCTGGAAATTTATTTAGCAAGATTGGAACTATTGATATGATACTTCCTTTACATTCTAGAAGATGACATTTGAGTAATGAATTTTAAATAGAGGTCAAACCTATATGAAATATATCAAAATTCTGGTCAACCCTTAATTTATCATTTATGACCCTATGGTAAAAATTAGAACTCATTTGGACATGATATGGTCAACATTGCATCATAGGACTCAAATTTAGTTCAACCTCATTGTTGGTCTGCGAATAGTAAAAACTTAGTGTGATGAGTTGACTAGCAGGATCACTTAGAAAAATAGTGAAATTAGAATTATGGCAGTAACATATCATTTATATTAGCCCCTAGAAGTTGTGGAATTTTTGGAGAACGTTAGCGCTATGGGTTAGGGAATAATTTAGACTCGTGTCGCACTATGCATAAAGGGCAGGGATCACATTAAGAGCATAGTAATCACACAGCAAGTTGAGGTATTCATGATATATCTTTAGACTGTGATTAGGGATATTGTGAGTTACATAAGGCCCACACCATTTAGAGGATGAAAGATCTTAAGTGTTGAGCATCGTTCAAGAGAACGTTTGCTTAAAAATAGGGTGAATGATAAGTCATAAAATATCTAAGTTATAAAGAGTAATAAGGAGAGTGGGGCTTTAGAAAAGGGTAGCCACCAATAAAATTAAATGTCTTGGAAAGGGGAATTTGGGTTTCATCCCATCGTATTCCCTAGTACCGCTGCGAGCCCTTCACCGGGTAAACCTCGGGAAGTCTAGGATTCACCCTAAATTTCTAGTATGACAATAATTAGACAAGAATAGTCTAACTAAATGAACTAAGGGTTCGTTCGTTTCACAGACATTGATATTGAAGTATTGGCTTTGAGAATATGAAAGTCATTTCTGTTGTTCGTACCAACAATTGTAGAGTGGAATTGGCTTTCTGGTGGAAAGTCGACGATATTCACCATAACCTAAAAACCTATTGATCCAATGTTTATCTCCAGGGGTGGATATTGAGATTGCCAACTCCGACTTTCCAAAAGGATATCAAATTTTTTTTTGCCCCAATGAGCATTTTTTGCCCGTACGTGATTATTTCGCCCGTACGCTATTTTTTGCCTCCATACGTGATTTTTTGCGAGGACGCGGAAATTTCGCCCGAACGCAATTTTTTCGCCCGGACACAATTTTCCGTCCGGATGTGATTTTTCCGGTCGAACATGATTTTTCACGCCTTTCGTGATTTTTTTTGCACGGGCGCGATATTTTCGCCCGGGCGCGATATTTTCGCCAGGGGACGATATTTTCGCCCGTGCGCGATATTTTCGCCCGGGGGCGATATTTTCGCACGGGCGCGTTTTTTCACCCTTGCGCGTTTTTTCGCCCAGACGCGATTTTTTCGCCTAAGCGCGATTTTTTTCGCCCGGACGGGGTTTTTTCGCCCACGCGCGTTTTTTTCACCCAGACATGTTTTTTTGCCCGGGCGGGTTTTTTCCGCCCGGGCGCGTCTTTTTTGCCCTGACGCGATTTTTTCGCCCGGGTGCGATTTTTTTCGCTCGGGCGCGATTTTTTTTTACGGGCGCGATTTTTTTCGCCGGGCGCAATTATTTTCGCCCGGACACGATTTTTTTTCCCGGTCGCGATTTTTTCGCCCGGGCGCGATTTTTTCGCCCGGGCGCGTTTTTTTCGCCCGGGCGCGATTTTTTCGCCCGGGCGCGTTTTTTTCGCCCGGGGGCGATTTTTTCGCCCGGGCGTGTTTTTTTCGCCCGGGCGCAATTTTTTCGCCCGGGCGAGATTTTTTCGCCCGGGCGCGATTTTTTCGCCCGGGCGCGTTTTTTTCGCCCGGGCGCGTTTTTTTCGCCCGGGCGCGTTTTTTTCGCCTGGGCGCATTTTTTTCGCCTGAGCGCGATTTTTTAGCCCGGGCGCGTTTTTTTTCGCCCGGCCGAGATTTTTTCGCACGGGCGCATTTTTTTCGGCCGGGCGCGATTTTTTCGCCCGGGCGCGATTTTTTCACCCGGAAGCGTTTTTTTCGCCCGGGCGCATTTTTTCCCCCGACGCGATTTTTTCGCCCGGGCGCGCTTTCTTTCACCCAGGCGCATTTTTTTCGCACTTGCGCATTTTTTTCGCCCGGGCGCGATTTTTCCCCGGGCGCGTTGGCGAAAAAATCGCACCAGGACGAAAAAAATCACGCCCGGCGAAAAAAATCGCGCCCGGCAAAAAAATCGCGTCAGGGCAAAAAAGACGCGCCCGGGCAAAAAAATTGCGCCCAGGCGAAAAAATCGCGCCCGGGCGAAAAAAATGCGCTCGTGCGAAAAAATCGCGCCCGGGCGAAAAAATCGCGCCCGGGCGAAAAAATCGCGTCCGGGCGAAAAAATCGCGCCCGGGCAAAAAAATCGCGCCCGGGCTAAAAAAACGTGTGCCGGGCTAAAAAACGCGTTATTGCTATGATAATTTGCAGGAAGAAACTTAGAAGCTCAACATTGATTAATGCCAATTCCTATGAAAGAAAGTCTTTCTGCAAACGAACAGTAAAAAATAATGAATATCAATTCCTACAACAGAAAATCATTATACAGACGAACAAAAGAATTGGATTTAAACTTAATGTCATTTCCCGTGTGTATTGATATTGGATTGAAAGTCAATACTTCAATATCAATGTCTGTGAAACGAACGGACCCTAAGAGATATGGTGTACTCCATCCCTAGATAGATGATGGGAAATTGTATATCAGGACGGGATGATCCTGCCAGCTGGAGTCTCGGGAAGTTGTATATCGGGACGGGATGGTCCTGCGAGCTGGAGGCTCGGGAGGTTGTATATCAGGACAGGATGGTCCTGTGAGCTGGAGGCTCAGGAAGTTGTATATCAGGACGGGATGGTCCTGCGAGCTGGAGGCTCAGGAGATTGTATATCAGGACGGGATGGTCCTGCGAGCTGGAGGCTCGGGAGATTGTATATCAGGACGAGTTGGTCCTGCGAGCTGAAGGCTCGGGTGGTGATAACTTGCATGTGCATAAGAACAAATTAGTGGCGGGTCTTCGGTACTAGACCGGTCATCACACCGACAACAGTACGTTGACTTAGGCAGGTGTGAGGGTTTGAGGGGCCAGTAGGTTGTTTATACTGCGGTCTGGAGGACGATCCCCAAAAATGCAGACCTGACCTCAAAGACTGGTGGTTACCAGCAAAGAGTATGCAAGACTCTAGAGTGCACCTAGGACGTGTACAGAGGCGTACGAAGGGTCTAGGCCTGGTAGTGTATATACCCGCCTAGGAAGTGGAGTTGCCCACTCCAATGCTGCCGTAGACACAATGGTGGTACCAGATAGTGAAGTCATGCAGCTCCAAAAATCGGAAACTAAAGGTCTGTGATCACAGAGTCGTGTGGGTGAGTTGCACTTATATGAATCATATCATAGCATGCATATCATATCATACGTAAACCTTAGAACATTATTTGCAGACCCTCATCATATAAATTAGTATGGGCTCTTTTATATGATAAGTTATAATTCCGGAAATCTTAACTTATAAGTTTGTATGGGCATTCATATAAGTTAAGATACTCATGTGATGGTAGTATACTTTACTTGTTTACCTTACTTGCGCTGTATTACCTTACTTACTGCTTTACTTATAGCTTTACTTATTGCCTTACTTCCTGCTCATATATACTGCTAGTTAGGTATTTTACGTGTTTTACTTTATATACATGCTGGCGTATAATTCATGTCACCTGCTTGTTCTATTACCCCTTGTTGTCCTCCGCTTCCTTCCTCCCGCACGGTACCTAGGATTCGCGGGGTTGGGGGGAGGCGGGGACAAAACTAGCTTAGTCTTTATGACTAACGGTCGGTTGTGACCGTAGGAGTTCGAGGAGATGGAGCACCAGCACGACCAAACAGACAGAGTGGCAGGAACTGAGGAGCAGGTGTCGCGCATTACTTCCACGATGAGACAGGTGCTTGATGATGAGAGTGTTTAGCTTCCGCGTGGAGATGATGAGAGAGTATTATTACTTGTTTTACTTTATTTTGGACATGTACCGGGCATAAGCCCTTACTCTTTCATTTATTGTACTCATTGATGGACTTGTATACTGTTTTGACTTATATATATGTGTGTGATTGTGGACTTAGATATTTTACCTAGTTTTTCTTTGTATCTCTTGTTGTCCTGGTTGATCATTCTTGCCGGCAGGATCGGAGTCTTGCGGAGGCGGCTAACTCGTGTGTTGGCATCACCGTAAGGCGGCAGTTCTGGGCATAAGATTCGGGAGCTCTCCTGGTGCAGGAGAGGGATCTTACAGCATGAAGGCACCTCGCAGGTAAAGGAGTCGAAGTTGTTCCAACTCGAATCTGAATATGAACAATTCTGAATGGAAATCGATGAGGAGGTGGACAGTATATACACTCTTCACGAAGATCATTAATGCCTCGAGATCTCTCAAAAAGACTTTCTCGAATGGACACTTGGTGAGGAAGATCATGTGATCCCTCCCTCCACGGTTTAATCCAAAGGTGACCGCCATAGATGAATCTTATAACATTAGTGCCCTGGAGATTGAGAGCCTCATTGGGAATCTGAAAACCCATGAGCTTGAACTTAAAATTCAAGATGAAAATATCCCAGGGAGAAAAAGGAAAAGGCACTCGCACTAAATGCGGCCAGGAAAAAGGAAGTGATCGAGGAAACTGATAATGAAGAGAGCATGTATGCCCAAGGGTTCAAAAAATTCATGAGGAACCCTAAGAGGCGTGAAAAAATCTGAAGATTCATGAAGAACGATGTTGAAGAAATACAAAGCTGGAACAAGCCGTCAATGGTGGCGGAATGTGATGATGAAAATACCACACCGGTGTGCTTCCACTGTCACAAAATTGGACACATTAAGAGAGAATGTCCAAAATATCTGAAGGAAGAAAAGGAGAAGAAAAATCAGAGCAAGAGAAAGAAGAAGGTGATGAAGGCGTCAACGTGGGACGATACTTCATCTGATGAATCAAGCACTTCCAGCTTGAGTAGTGAGGAAGAGGCAAATTTGTGTCTCATAGTGAAGCATCATAACGAGTCGGACTGCGAATCCAGTGTTCATAGCGATACTGAGGTAACTCCTCCTTCTTATGAAGCATTGTATGATTTATATGAGAGCATGTGTGATAATCTAGATGATTTATTAGATGAAAACAGCCTTTTGAAATCTGAGAACAAACAAATGAAAAAGAATTTAAAAGGTTTATCTAATGATATAAAATTTTGGAAAAGAGAAAATTGAATGTCAAGAGTGCACTCACTCGTTGGCTACGATTGAAGAACTAAAAGAAAGCCTCTCCAAGACTTCCTCCTCGCTCGAACTCATACAAAAAGAGGAAGGATTTGGAGAAAAGGCTTGGGATTTCTCTTAGCCGCAATGAAGATAGTAAGAAACAGTTTGCAAACCGGTGCGTGATGCTCGTTACGGAAAACACCGCTTTGAAAGCTAGGATCCATGACCCGAACAATAACATCCAAAAATTTGGGATTGGCCAGAAATCACTTAATATGCTACTGGGAGCTCAGTGTCAGGGATCTGGAAAGTTTGGGCTAGGATACAATAACGAACAGTTACCGCCAAGCGCTAGTACTACCGTCGGCGGTAACCGCTCTCCAGCAAACCAGAAAATTCAAAATAAGAAAAAGAAAAATAAATCTGCTTGCTCATCCCCTTCCTCCAGCATGAGCCCAGCCAGAATACAAAGGGCGGATTACACCACTTACACCAAGTGTGCCAAATGCAAAAGGTTTTGTCACACTTCTGGCTCATGAATGAAGAAAGGTCTAAATAAAGAAATGCAAATTTGGGTACCAAAGTCTTCTACCTACACTATGGGTGGAACAACTTGACTAACCAGATCTTTACCCTCATCTTCTTTTTAGGTGTGTTGGTAGGCTAAGGACAAGGAGAACGTGTGGTACTTGGACTCTGGATGTTCCAAACACATGACAGGAGATGAAGATAAGTTCCTTAGCCCTGAGAAGAAGAAAGGAGGCATGGTGACATTTGGGGATAACATTAAAGGAAGAATTCTAGGCATCGGGACCATAGGTAACAAACAGTTTCTATTTCAAATGTACTATATGTAGATGGTTTGAAGCATAATCTAATCTCCATTAATCAATTATGTGATAAAGGGTTGAATGTGTTATTCGAAACCACTATCAACACGTGCAAGATTATTGATGCTAAAATGAACACTGTGTTGCTCACTGCACCGAGAAAACACAACGTATATACCATCATGTTTAATGAATTATCTTCATCTAATTTGAAATGTCTAGTAGCTAAGAATGAGGAGCTAGAGCTTTGGCATAGGAGACTCAGACATTTTCGGAGCAAGCTCATAGTCAAACTATCGAAAGAAATGCTAATCAGTGGTCTTCCACTACTAAACAGTAGTTTGACTTCTTTATGTGCTCCATGTCAAAAGGGCAAGTTCACAAAATCATCATTTAAAAGCAAACACGGCGTTACGACTTCTAGACCACTGAAGTTGATTCACATGGATCTCTTTGGACAAATCGGTTCGTAAAGTCTAGGAGGTAAACGATATACATTTGTCTTAATTGATATTATTCTAGATTTTGCTGGACAATTTTTCTAGCCTCTAAATCTGACGCTTTCTGCGAATTCTACACCATGTGCACACTAATCAAAAATGAAATGGTACTTAAAATAAAATGCATAAGGTCAGATCGCAGGGGAGAATTTGAGAATGAAAGCTTTACAAACTTCTGCAATGATTCAGGAATTTGATGCGAGTTTTCTGCTCCACGCATTCCACAACAAAATGGCGTAGTGGAAAGGAAAAATCGGACATTACAAGAATTGGCTTGCAACATGCTATCTGAGTACAACTTACCAAGAAATATATGGGCTGTAGCGTTCAACACCGCATGCCATGTAATGAACCGGACCATGCTTCACCCAATCCTAATGCGAACTCCATATGAGTTGTATTTTGAAAAGAAGCCAAATTTATCCTATTTTCGAGTCTTCGGTTGCCCATGTTTCATTCTGAACACCAAGGATCATTTTGGAATATTTGATGAAAATTTTGACTTAGGCATCCTTTTAGGATACTCTTCCACGAGCCGCGCTTACAAAGTGTATAATAAAAGAACTTGGTTGTAGAAGAATCAATACATATGCACTTTAATGAAAATACTCCAAATGAAGACGCTAGATCGAATAATAGTAATGATAATGATGTAAATCCATTAGGAGAGGAGAGTGTGGAGAGAGAGGAAGTAGATGTTGAACTAGATCATGTTGAAGGATATAAGCCTTCAAGCACATTAATTTATACCAAACAAGATCCACGAGAATTAGTGATTGAAGAACCTTCACATGGTGTAAAAACTCGTTCAACCTTCCATGAATCTTTTTCGAACTTATGCTTTATATTCGAAATAGAACCAAAGAACATCTCTGAAGTGCTAAATGATGAGTCTTGGTTTATGACAATGAACGAGGAATTGAATCAATTTGAGCGGAATAAAGTACGGACATTAGTGGAGCGCCCAAGTAACCATCCAGTAATAGGCTTAAAATGGATTTATAAAAATAAGCTTGATGGTGAGTCCAGGATAATGTGAAATAAGGCAAGGTTAGTTTCTCAAGGATACCCGCAAGTAGAAGGAGTAGACTTTGAGGAGTCCTTTGCACATGTTGCACATCTTGAGTCTATTAGAATGTTTTAAGCATTTGCTAGTTTCAAACGAATAAAATTGTATCAAATGGACGTCAAGAGTGCGTTTCTAAAAGGCTATATTAAAGAAGATGTGTATGTTGAGCAAACACCCGGGTTTAAGAATGGCAAACATCCAAATCATGTATTCAAACTCATAAAAGCCTTGTATGGTGTAAAGCAAGCACCTTGTGCATGGTACGACAAGATGACAACATTTTTTTTGAAACATGGATTTAGGATGGGGAGTGCGGATACCACGCAATTTGTGAAACATAGTAATCATGATCTGATGATTTTAAATCTATGTTGGTGCCACTAATGAACTCTTGTGTAGTGAAATTGCAGATGTGATGCAAAGTGAATTTGAAATGAGTTTAGTAGGAGAAGTGACATATTTCTAAGGATTTTAAATTTCTCAAAGACTAGATGAAATTAGTATATGTCAATCAAAATATGTAATGGATATGCTTAAGCGATTTGGTTTTGAGAATTTGAAACAAGTTAAGGCTCTAATGAGCGCATCACTCAAATTAGGAAAATATGAAAGTGTCATTTCAATGGACCAAACGGTATAACGAGGTATGATTGGATCACTTTTGTATCTTAGTGCGTCTAGAACAGATATTATGTTTGTAGTGTGCCTTTGTGCTAGATATCAAGTTAATCCTAAATAGTCTCATTTTAGAGTTGTTAAACATATCTTTAGGTATCTTATAGGCACTCAAAATCTTGGTCTATGGTAACCACACACTGACACATTCACACTCCAAGGATATTCCGACTCGGACTATGTTAGTTGTTCACTCGATCGCAAGAGCACAAGTGACACTTATCACTTCCTAGGACCAGCACTAGTTTCATGGTTGAGTAGGAAACAGAATTATGTTGCCCTCTCCACGATCGAGGCCGAATACACAGCCTTAGGAAATTATTGCGCACAAGCACTATGGATGTCATAAATTTTAGAGGACTTCAGTTTGACATTTAAAAAAGTTGAATTAAGGTGCGACCACAAGAGTGTCATAGATTTAACATCCAATTCGGTTCATGACTCTCGTTCTAAACACATAGATGTACATCATCATTTTATTTGAGATCATATCAAGAAGGAGAATGTGAGAATGAGCTTTATTGGCATAGACGACTAGCTTGCGAACATCTCCACAAAACCCCTTCCGGACGCACGATTTTCTCTACTTTGATTAGAATTTGGGGTTTTGGATATCATGAGCTAACTTTTAAAATTCATAATTTTTCGTGTTTTGCCCCGATTTTTTCGCTGCATTACATAGGTCTTACAACGAGAATACAGAATCAAGAAAAATTGAAAGCGAAAAATCACGAAATCTGGGTCGTTTATGCAAAAAATTAAGTCTCTGTGAGATACTGCTAGGCGGTATCATACCACGGGCGATAGCTATTTTTCACTACAACAATAAATGGCTCATCTGATTTGGTTGTGCACTTTGTCTTTGTTGTTTTCCTGTCATTTGTTGTTGTATTTTCGAGTTTTTTTGTTTGTAAATTAGAAAAATCACATAAGAACTACAAATTTCAATACACAAAATTATGTTTTTGAATTCTTCTACACTCTCAGCATTAGTTGATTTTTTTACTTTCATGTTTTGATCATTTTCTTTCAAATTCTGTCTTCAATAATTGAAATCAAATAAAAAATTGAAAACCTAAAATTTATAAAAACATGTTTTGTTTGTCTTATTATATTTTTTAATTAAAAAAACTGAAAAAAAACAGTAGTTTGGGGCATGCATGACGAGAACTTAAAGCATAAAGATTACATATATACAATGTTTGATTTAGGAATATTAATCATTGTTTACATTATATGCATTGTCATGAAATGTCTAAATCAATAGGTATTTGCTACCGAGTGTTACATGATATGTACAATATGTTTATATTCCTCTAGGTATGTGTGAGGATTTCGGTAAAACAATGGCGATACACATAACACACATCCTTGGAGAATGCACTCAAGTGGAGATTTCAATACGTACTTGGTATGACTCGTGATATTATGTAAACACGCTAGGAATGATTTGTTGAATCAATATCACGTAGTTCAATTTTATATATATAGAGCTTAGAACTTTGGGCCGAAACAATATTGTTGTTGGGAACAGTGTCCTGCATTGTTCCTGATTTGAAGAAGTGCTCAGGTCAATGATAAAATCACTATGTATTTGATGGTATGTCTTACTTATGACTGCAGAGTATAGACAGTATTTCTAGTACTTCTCTAATATCCTTAAGTCCTAAATCGTTGAGAAGGATTGGACATATCGTTGAAATAGTAGAACTTACCTGAAACCCTTGGCCCCGTCGTCAAGCCCTCCTCTCAACCTCTCTTCCTCTAGCCATCTCCCATGGCCGACCACTTCCAGATCCGAGCAGCCATGGATGAAACCTCAAACCTCAAGCCAACGAGCTGCTCCTCCTAGCTCCAGAAAAGACCTTCCTCTTCGTTGAAATCTCCTTCGCAGCCCTCTTCGAACAGTAACTCTTCTTGCTTCCATGGCCAAGTTCCAAAAACAGCCACCTCCCATTTCTGAGAACTCCTCTCCAAATCTGATAGCACCAACCCACTTCGTCAAGTTTTCGGTAATGATACTCCAACTGAGAGCTTGTCTAACTATCAAATCAACATCTTATTATCTCTCCAACAATGATTAAGTCTCCCTCACTCTCCAAAGGCCAAAACGGCCCTTCTACAAGATTCAAGATCCGACCACTTAGACTTCAAGAGATCTAACGACATTTGATCGTATCTGGAAACATTCAAAGAGATCCAGTCAAGGGTGGGAGAACTGGACAAATACCGCCTCTGCGATGATCGGGTAGCATGCACGGACCTACTGTGAGTTCTTCCTCGACTCCTCCCTCTGCATAAATCTTAGGTCTTCCATTGTAGAAACCTTCTCGCAATGGCCCCATTTTTCCCGGGACCCGTGGACACATGAGCGTATTTGTGCTCGGCATGGCCACAAATCATGTTGAGTGGGTCCTTCCGACTCCTCTCTGCGAGTCTCGGGGTGCGACACGATGATAAATAAATATTATTGTGAACACGGTCGAAATAATGACGATCGCGCATCGACAAATAATATTGATGCGCGCGCGATCGAAATGATGACGATTGTGCGGCGGTAAATAAATATTAATGCGCACGCAGTCGAAACAACGATGATCATGCAGGGACAATTAATATTGATGTGTGCGCGGTTAAAACATCGACGATCTCGCAACGACTAATAATATTGATGTCTACGATCAAAATAACAACGCTCACGCGTCGATAAATAATATTAAGTTTGAGGTGAGATCGATGGTGGATCTCGTGATGAAACCCGCGACGATTGTGCATTGGTGGTAATCATGGAGCTTGCAGTGGAGAACTTCGACCGTGAAGATTCTCAGGCTGTGGAATGCATTGTCGACTTAGGGTAAAATAAGTGAATAGACATTGTTAGCATTACCCAAATCCTATTTGTTGGGTATTGTAGCCATAATAACCTTGATTTGAAGAAGTGTCCCTTGAACTAAGATGAATTGATATTGTATTTGATATAGTTTCTTAGTTGTGTGTTTGCGGGACTCTAATTGCTAAGTACAAACCAATGTCAGGTTTCAATGAGTCATAAACACAGGTCTATGCAATGTAATCCCTCATTGTATAGACCAAGGTGTTGACTCAGGTGAAATTTCTCTATTGGGGTATACTTCACATTCAAGCACTAAGGAAAAGTTAGGAGTCAATGGTTGCTGGAATGAGGATTGGAAGAAAATCAGTCCAAGTGTTTTTCGTCGAGTGATTTCGATGAGTCCCTATAAATTCGTCGAATCATCTCGTGAAAGACTTAGCCATTTGCTGAAATTACTCGAATAGAATCAGAAATTTCGGCCAAGTACTTTCGTCGAATAATATTCAAATTCGTCGAGGAAAATTATTTCATCGACGAATTCAGCGAGTTATGAAGATTTCTTCTTCCCGTCTCACCGAATCCCTTTATGAATTTTTCGTCGAGTAATACACTGCTCTCTCGATGAATAAGTGACTTTCGACGAATGTTGACAGAGCGCTTTTTTGTCTTCTGTCTGTCGATTTAAGGTTTTCGTCCACGTGGTTCCATCTCCTTAAGTAATGCTTATAGCCGTTGGAGAGAAGTCTATAAATACTTAAGAGATGTTCTTCCCTAAACCCTAATCGTGAAAATCAAAATAGAGACATCGAGATTTCTGTCGTATTCTTCTCGCTCACGCAAAAGACGAACTTCTTCCGCCAACAAGCTTTGTGCTCGATTCTTCAGCAAGTCTCAATTCAACAAGATCCATGTGCTTGGATTGCTTCAATATTCTTCTAGATCTTGTTGGGTAGATAAGTGTTCAGATCAAAGCTTTCAAGAGAAAGAGTTGTCTTCTCCCTCATTCAAGTTCAGGATTTCATTTTTCAAGGAGGAAGAAGACTTCTTATCTCGGATTTGAAGAAGCAGAATCTCATGGAGATTCTTAGAGATTGGATTTTCAATCCAAGGTTTTTGTAACATCTTTTACATATCATTGTAGGAAGCTTTATCTTCTGAGTTCTTGTAGATCCTAGTTTAAAGGATCAAGTATGTAGGAGAGTTTGTTCTCCGAGTTCGTAGGGGACGTGGTCTCCGAGCTTGTAGGAGTTGTGAACTCCGAGTTGTAAGATTACGTTTAATCTGAGATTAGTGAAGTAGCCTAATCTAGCCGGGCGTGCTAGATAGGTGAGGCGGGAAAGTGGACGTACCCATTTCGGGGAACCACTATAAACCCTTGTGTTTGCGTGTGCCCTTTTGATTTCTGAGCGTTTTTCTTTCTAGATTTTAATTCCGCTTAAAAACCATAGAAGTCACCTATTCACCCCCCCCCCCCCCCCCCCCACCCTCCCTCTAAGTGATTTAGGGAGCAACTAGATACTTTCACTATTCTAGGTATGGGAAGTGATTATGATCCCTATTCTGATGCATTTATCGAACTTAAATAATATGTTTTTTCACAACCATTTAGTGGTTTTATGATTTGGCAGGGGCGAGGTTTGTGTAGTGTTTTGGTTGGGTAGAGTAGTGAGTTATTCGCCTTCCCTAGTTGGTGCCCTACATTGCATGTAACTCTGCTTGTATGAAAAGATAATGTGTGTATATGTATGTGGCGGGTCGCTGGTTCTACCAGCGACACACTCTGAAGGGTTAGCACATCGACTCTAGGATTGCATCATGGTCAAACAACAGTGTGTGCCCTAGCCTAATTTGATGTTTGTGTTGGTGTTAACCACCTGGAGTTCGACCTGAGTTATGCCTCGACACTTTTGTTTAATCTGCCAGTATGGGCGAAGACTAAGTACGGGTTCGGACATTCGTACGAAAGGTCTAGGGATGATTGTGCTTACCACGACGAAGGTGCCTGTGGGCTTAGCTACCCCATGAATAAGTGTCCCAATCGTTAGTTTGTACTTGATTTTTTGATGGAGTGGTTGCATCTCGACACTATTTGAATTGTAAAGGTTATGTCGACATAGATTTCATGTACACATGTGATAATGATGTTAATCCCGGTTGGATTTATTCTTTTACTAGTACTGCTCTTAGATGATATCACGTTTCATATTGTTTTAGCTTAGCCATCGTTGGGTGCGTGAGTGTGGACACCGATGGGTTCAAAATAGTAGGTTATTATCACTGTTCAATTTATTATGCACCTATACTTGATAGTCTACTAGTTGTACCTTCATTTTCTTATTATACACTGCTCAGTCTATTTGCTCATATATGATATCTTGCTGGTTGTATTTATCTTATTACCATATTTATATTCGTCTGTTATATTTGCATATTATACCGTCTGTCACTTTCTATAGTGTGGTATTTTCTCTCTGTTGAGCATTAGGGCTTTGGGGGGAGCTGGAAAAACCATTAAGTATAGTTTGACTGACGCGTTTGCGTTTATCATTTTAGGCAAAGACTATGTCGATGGTAACACAATCAAAATTGCGGGTGTTTACAGAGCTATGGCGTGGACATGATGTGGACTTGACGTGGACATTATGTGAACTCGGGTGTGGACTTGATGTGGGCTTGATGTGGACTTGGTGTGGAGATAGAAGACATGATGATGATCATTGGTACCCTTAACAACATTATCAGTCATATAGTTAGCTCACTATATTTACATATTTACAACACTTATTATATTATCTTTCATCAGGCTTGACATGTTACTTTTGAGCCCCCAAATTTTCTATAAACTATTGTACTTGGACTGTGGGGTCATCGTGTTATTGTTGTGGCTAATTCTATCTTGTCTTTATTTACTCATATATTTATGTGCTCTATTACGTGGTCAATGTTTAAAATGTCGGCCGACATGTCCAACATGCCGGCCATGTTGGCCGACATGTCTGTTTTGAGGGGAAAACGATCTATTTTTACAAATTTATAAAAATAATATGTTTTTAATCAATTCGGTCGATATCTCAGAAATTTCCCGAGATATCAACTGTTCCGTGAAAATAGTGATTCGAGCGAGATTTTATTTTCACGGGTTTAAAAGTTTTGCTCAAAAACCGCATGTTTGCCCTAAATCCTAATTATCCCGCACCTGATTGGAGTCATCTGCATGCGAGCCAGCCGTCAATGCTTCTTCCTCGACATTTCTGGCAAACGTCAATGCTTCTTCCTCCTCCCCCATCATCGTCTACTATGAGTGATGTCATCGTCTACTGTCATTGTCAGCTGTCGTTTTCTATTTCTGGAAGCCATCACCGCTAGGTCTGAGTTGTTGCAGCTAGGCTGCGGCTTGGGGGCTTGCAGTATCAAGTATGGACAAAGGAATGCATCAAATTCTTCTTATCTTAATTGTATGGAACATAATTAAATTTACTTCCTAGTCTTGAGATTGTGGAAGAGCATTACATGCATTTCTCCGTATGATTTGTGTAATTTTGTATGTTTAATACTCTCTACTTTTTCATGCCTTTGTACATGACTACTCTATTTCCCCTTCTGTGACCTAAGAATAAAAGAGTGGATGAAAACAAAGGAAGATTATTCCTTGATTAGTTTCTATTGAAATCATGCTAGCTGGATATTGCTTTTTCACCATCAAAAGTTCATTTGCTTTCCTCTCTAAAAAGGTTCCTGGAATGGAGAGCTACGTTGTTAAATTTCTGATCTGATTTGAGCTTATATAGAATGGGCATTACGTTGTTACACATTGACCTGCAAAGTTTAGCATGATAGAGTGTAGAAATGTTTATGTAGGAGGGCACATCTAGCTGAGCTACGAGGTAATGTAAAATCATGCCCAAAAATACCAACATAGGTGAAAATCAAAGCTTATGTTGCTTTAAAGTCACAACTAGTATTGAAAGAAGAAAAAAATGCTAGATTGGAGGGGGACCATGATGAAGTTGTGGTTGGAGGTGCAATGGATTTAGAAGACAACTCTGAATCACATAGGAGTATTTTTTCCTAAAATGAAGACGAAATGACCACTAGATATACATTTCCAACTACCAGCAGATAGTATTCCACAAACAAGTAAAGGTGGAAAGTTGACATTGGGAGGAGATAGGTGGAATAAGAAAATAAGGGAGGAAACAAACACATATATCACAAGATGTGTATATGAGGCTGACATTTCCTTTAATTCTGTGTCGCTTCCCTCCTTTGATCACATGGTACAAGCTATTGGTGTTGAAACCGATCTCTCGGTCTCTCGTAGAGCTCGGGGCCCTTACCGAAATGAGGGGCGGCTAGCCCTTACTGATCCCTCGAGGAGGGTAAATGGAATATTAAGAAATTGGCTAAAACCTTAGTCACAGCGAGGAGGTCCCTCCACTAACCCGGAAGATCGTTGAGCGCTTCCCCTCCCAAGCCAAAGCTGAGACTTGGGCACCTTGGAGAGCTCTGGAAATGCTAACCAAAGAAAGCCTAAGGAGAGGGAAGCTGAAGTGACATCCTCTCCAAAGGTGCCCTTAAGGTCCTATTTATAGATTTTCTGATCTGGTCTGCAAATAACAGGATTCCGCCTTTAGATTTTACTATCTGCACCCCAAATGGGTCTGCTAACAGCCAAGCTCCGCTGTTTGGAGAGGCTAAGGGCAGACCACCAAGGGTAAAATGGTAAGTTGACCCTAATGATTTATGGATAAGGGGTTGCGATGACCTTACTGTCGGAGCTCTCGCAGGCCTTCTCGCGGATCCTGTCCGCGATATCTCTTCTGGGGGATCGCCTTGCGAGAACCTTGCTGAAGGAGTTCTCGCGGGTCCTCTCGCGAATACTGCCCGCGGCGTCTCTTTTAGAGGGTCGCCTCGCGAGGACCTCGCTGCCTATTTTGGTGGTCTGCCGAGGTCTCATCGGCTGGGGGCCGATCTCGGCAAGGTCTGGATCTCGCCACTCCCGTCTCGCTCGATTTCCTTACCTGGCGAATATCGGGGTTGTACACAATCCCCGCTCTTCGCAAGGACTAATGTCCTCGCGAAGAATCGTCCAACCCCTGATATTCGATCGCTCCCGGATGACCTGTCAGGAATCTTTGGTGGGACCCACCCCGTAGGCTATAAATATCGTCCTGAACCCCTATTGGCGCGCGCCGTTTCTTTTCTTCCCTTTCTTATTTTAGCTGCCTGGAGATGCCGATCTCCGAAGAAGCAGAGGCTCGCCTGAGGGAGATGAGAGCTGGCGGGCTACCTTCCACGACCAAGGTCCCCGCCTGGATGAACCGGCCGCCCCCCGTTCAATCGCCGAAAGTCAAGAAGGCGAAGGCGGCTCGTCGCTCCGGCGACGACTCTGTGATGCTGGACTCCTCCCCGGATGATTGCCGCCCCGAGGAGGTATGAGCTACTCGAATTCACGTCAATAAATCACTCCTCACCAATTTCTACTCGCAGGATGCTTTGCCGAGCGAGAACATTGGAGAACCCGCTGAGAGGTCTCGCAAGAGTCCACAGGCGGATCTGAACCTTGCTGGGAAAGATGTCACCGGTATGATCTTAATCTCGCATACCGTAATACTTCTGTCAACCGTATATGCCTCCGTTACTCTTTTCTTACAGTCTTGCCCCTGAAGTCCCCGGCCCGCCCGTCGTCGCGGCCGCCGTCTCCGCCTCCTCCAAGTAAAATCATAGATAAGCTCGGGTTCCAGCTCCTGACGAGCGAGGAGACCGGTGGCTCCGGCCGCACCGCCAAAGATTCCCCCGACCAACAGCACAGCTTATCCCGCCGGCCTGGGCAAATCTCTCTACCCCCACTATGGCAATGTGTTCCAGGGCCGTCCTTCGTCTTCTCGCCCCCCTCTCGGTAAGCGTTATGGCCTCGCCGAAACCCTGCGTGATCTCGCGCTCGTCATCTAACCTTGTAAAATCTTGCAGGCAATGCCGAAAATCCGCATACCGATTCCGAACTGGGCGATGACGAGATGTCTCCCCTTCCTGACCAGGTGGAGGAATTCTTAGGGGATCCGCGAGATCCGGAGACGATGAAGCAGCGAGCCGCGGAGCTCTTGAGGAAGCATGGGCGAATGCTGATGGATCTCAACATGCAGGCGAGACGGGATAGGGAAGCCGCGGAGGATAGGCACGCGATCCTGATGGAGGAGTGCGCGAGGCTCCGGCAAGCGAGACAGCGCGATCAGGACGAGAACGCCACGACGCCGAAGGTGCACATAGCGAGAATGAGAGACTACGCTTACCTCATGGACCGGGATGGTCGTTTGGCAGAGGACTATTATAATTCTAGGGTACCGCCGAGGTCAGGGTCGCGGGGTGGCGGCCGGTGGAAACGACTCCCCCACGATTCTCGTTAGACGTTATATTGTGACTGTAATAATCGTCGTTGTCTTTGAACGGTCTCGCCACATTTTGCGACTCGCATATTCGCCACTCCTGCTGGCTGCTATTTCTTTCGACAATAAGTATCATTACCTTTTATGGTTTCTCGCTCGCTATCAATGAATTTATTTATTTTGTTACATCGCGCTCGCGAGGACCCTCTGTCCTCACTAAACGTATTCTGCAGGGATGTCGTTTGCGCTAACCCCGCGGGTCTCCCTCGCCCATGTACGTGATTTGATGTTTTTGTTGATACACATGCTCGCCGACGTTTGGGCTTCCTCCCGCCCTTTTGCTTTGGCTATAAATAGGTGGTCTTGACTGGGCCAACCACCGCATTTATTCTCGATCTTCTTCTTCTTCTGCTGCAGAGCTCTCGCTCTTTCTCGTTCTCGCGTTCCTTCCTTTCTCGCAGGTTTTCCAGATGGGCGGCGACGCGGAGTCGGAGGGTCGACGAAGGGTCGTGAAGGCCTTTGCCGAGCATAGCTTTTTAACCTGCAACTTGACTGATGAGGAGTACTTCAGCGCGGTCGCTGATTACGTCACCCCCCCCCCCCCCCCGTTCGAGGCACGCCGCCCTAGCGAGGACGACGTGATCAACGACCCGTTGGTCAACGAGCTGGCCATTCCTACCGCCCATTTCGCGGTCGGTTTGCGCCTTCCTTTATGGCCAGAAGTTCGCCAGGTAATAATCGTTCTCGCTTACTTCCTATTTTTTTGCCACTCGAGTCTCGCTCGCCACGCGGATTAATCATGTTCTCGTTGCCTGTTAGGTGCTCAAGCATTATGGCGTGGTTCCCGGCCAGCTCACACCTAATGCCATGGCGGTGGTTACCGCTTTCGCCTGCTACCTCCGCGAGTAGCAAATCGAGTTCAGCCTCCTGGTCTTCCGGAAGCTGTTCTCATTTCGGGCCTACAAAGATGGGACAGCCTACTTCGTGGGCACGGGCCCGAAGGTGGTTGAGACTGTCAACAAGGCCCACTTCTAGGCCCAGAAGTTCGTCGTCGTCAAGGGGAACTTCGGCAACATTCCCCTCTCGCCGGTTCAACACAGCGAGACCACCTACCGGCCCACCGCCCTCGGCGGCCATGACGCCCTCCTCCATCAGTTCTTCTGCAAGAAGAACTTCGAAGTCGTCTACCTCCGCCGCAACCTAGACTCGCTGCCTCCGGTTCTCGCCGGAGAAGGTAAAAATCTCGCCTAATATCTTTGTCTCAATTCGCTAGCATATTATACTTATCCATATTATTGTTTGTTTTTAGGCGAGCGAGATCTTCCCCTTCATCCCCCCTACGCGAGCAACCGGAAAACCGACGCTACCATGGCTCTCGCTACCATGGGGGCGGAAGCTTGCCGAGGCGTCGTCGCTCCGGCCGAGCCCTCTTCTCGCAATAGATCGGGGGCTTCCGGTAGTCATGTTGCCCCTTTGAAATCTCCGCCCAAGAAGAAGAGCAAGAAGAGTGCAGCCTCGCTCACTCCGTCGAAAGGTAAGGAACCTCGCGAGGCCGCCTTCGACGAGTTTGACCTCACCGGCCTCTCGGTGGGCGAGGACGAAGAGCCCTGCCAGGAGGTGGTCAGGACCTCCGCCCTCCCCATCCCGGTGAACCACTACAACTTCGGGCTCGGCCAGAGGCGTCGGGACGAGACTGGTGAGATCCTCGTCACCTGGAAGCCGGAGACCAATAGGGTGGACATTTCTTCTATCCTCCCCTCCTGGGTGGAGAAGGAGACCGTCAGTGGTCATGCCTTTGACCTCGCGTTTGCCCTTTATGGTCGCGAGGATGCGGGGTTTTATAAGGATGAGACCGCGAGGACCCTTGCTTACGAGAGCGCGAGGTCCCAGCTGCGCTCTGTCGAGCTCGCCCACATGACGGGGAGGCGTTGCTTACAGCTGGAGCTTCAGAATGTGGAGCTTGCGAGGGCCTACCAGGGGGTTCTTGCCGAGAACACGCAGCTGAAGGAGAAGCTGCTCGCCACGGAGGGCAGTGTGGTGAGTCATCTTGACCTCCCTCATCCTCCTTTCCCCTGGCCGTTTCACCTTTAACTGAACTTATTTGCAGGATGTCGAGGCCGCCGGGAGAGCCAACGCTCGCATCGAGAATTTGGAGGGCAAGGTGGTCAGGCTGAAGGCCCTAAACTGCGACCTCACTCGCGCCGTTGTTCCCCCCTCGCCTCGCCGTTTAAAAGAAGACCGGCGAACGCGAGATGAAGAAATCCGCGTGGGATCTATAGAGTCAGCTCGCTACATTTTTTCGGTGGCGAAGGCGATCGGCCTCTTGGCTGATAATGCGGCCGACATGACTCTGGAAGACATCGTCCCGGAGCTCTTCCTCCCTCTTCCGCTCGTGAAGGATAGTGATGACGAAGAAGGATCGGCGGGTGGTTCCTGAAGCTTGCCGCTATTCCTTTCTTTTGCGTTGTAATTATGATCGGCGAGATCTCCGAAGATTGTAACCAAACTATGAACTGTGGAATGCAAATTTTGCTTTGCTCATTGTGTCTTCTCTTTCCTGTCTTGTTATTTTTATGCGTTGAATGTCTCGCTCTCGCTTATCTCGATATCCGCCTTCGCGGAGGCTATTCTCGCGTTGGTTGTTCTCGCGTCATGCGTTGTTGAATAGATAGGTATAGGATACTTTGGTTGCTCAGCCCTTTCGTCGTTTCTTAGGATTACTACCCTTCGGGTTATGCGTATTTCTTCCTAGGTTTCACAAGGCGTTTTTCTTCTTGGCGAGGGCTCGCCTCTTACCCGGTGTCGGCAACCTTTCTGTCGAGGACCAGTTGTCTGAGATCATGTAAGATTGATTCTCGCCACTCGCCTGTCGTCGTGCAAAATTTCTCTTTGCCGAACGGACAGGTCCGCCGAGCGAGACAGAGTATTCTAGCATAAAGACCTCATCCTTGCCAGCCTCTCCAGAGATCAACCTGAACCCCCCGTCTAGTGAGAGCCCGGGAGCGGAATCGATCTGGGGCATTCCAGCACCACCACCTGTTACCTTGCCAGCCCCTCCAGAGATCAACCTGAACCCCCCGTCTAGTGAGAGCCCGGGAGCGGAATCGATCTGGGGCATTCCGGCACCAACACTTGTTACCTTGCCAGCCTCTACAGAGATCAACCTGAACCCCCCGTCTAGTGAGAGCCCGGGAGCGGAATCGATCTGGGGCATTCCAGCACCAACACTTGTTACCTTGCCAGCCTCTCCAGAGATCAACCTGAACCCCCCGTCTAGTGAGGGCCCGGGAGCGGAATCGATCTGGGGCATTCCAGCACCAACACTTGTTATCTTGCCAGCCTCTCCAGAGATCAACCTGAACCCCCCGTCTAGTGAGAGCCCGGGAGCGGAATCGATCTGGGGCATTCCAGCACCAACACTTGTTACTTTGCCAGCCTCTCCAGAGATCAACCTGAACCCCCCGTCTAGTGAGAGCCCGGGAGCGAAATCGATCTGGGGCATTCCAGCACCAACACTTGTTACCTTGCCAGCCTCTCCAGAGATCAACCTGAACCCCCCGTCTAGTGAGAGCCCGGGAGCGGAATCGATCTGGGGCATTCTAGCACCAACACTTGTTACCTTGCTAGCCTCTCCAGAGATCAACCTGAACCCCCCCGTCTAGTGAGAGCCCGGGAGCGGAATTGATCTGGGGCATTCCAGCACCAACACTTGTTACCTTGCCAGCCTCTCCAGAGATCAACCTGAACCCCCCGTCTAGTGAGAGCCCGGGAGCGGAATCGATCTGGGGCATTCCAGCACCAACACTTGTTACCTTGCCAGCCTCTCCAGAGATCAACCTGAACCCCCCGTCTAGTGGGAGCCCGGGAGCGGAATCGATCTGGGGCATTCCAGCACCAACATATCCAACCTTGCCAGCCTCTCCAGAGATCAACCTGAACCCCCCGTCTAGGTGAGAGCCCGGGAGCGGAATCGATCTGGGGCATTCTAGCGCCAACATATCCAACCTCGCCAGCCTCTCCAGAGATCAACCTGAACCCCCCATCTAGGTGAGAGCCCAGGAGCGGAATCGATCTGGGGCATTCCAGCGCCAACATATCCAACCTTTGTCACGCCGGCACGGCAGTAGTTATAAGCATCATAAAAAAGGAGTAAGACATTAATTAAACAACATAATAAATCTCTCAAGGGTAAAACCTTTTCAAATCATCCCCACTTCGGGCTCGGTCGAGGGGTACCCCTTCCACATCCTGGAGGTGATATCCCCCCAACTTGAGCGCCTCGCTTACAATATATGGACCCTCCCAGTTGGGGTTAAGCTTACCCACCGTGGCCCCTCTGTCGGCCGCATCGACCTTCTTCAGGACCAGGTCTCCTTTCTGAAAATGTTTTATCTGGATATGTTTGTCAAAATATCGAGCCATCCGCCGCTTGACCTCTTCCCGTCTGATGGTGGCCAAGTCCCGGAGTTCTTCCACCAGGTCCAAAGACAACTTCTGCTCTGCATTGTTACCTTCCAGCCATTCTTCGTCCCCCTCGCTTGCAGCGATCACCCGGGGGGTCTTCACCTCCAACTCTATGGGGAGAACGGCCTCGGACCCGTGAGAGAGCTTGAATGGGGTCTCCCCGGTGGCGGTATTCGGAGTAGTCCTCATGTCCCAGAGGACGGAGGGTAGCTGTTCCACCCAGTTTCCTCGAAGGTTCTCCACTTTCTTTTTTAGTAGGTTAACGATTATCTTGTTCGCCGCCTCCACCTGCCCATTGCTCCTCGGGTGGTGGACCGATGCGAACCTGAGGTCGATGTCGAGCTGAGTGCAGAAGCCAACAAACTCTTCACTAGCGAACTGTGGCCCATTATCCGTCACTATATCTAGAGGGAGTCCGTGCCTGCAAATTATCTCCCCCCACACAAAATTCCTTACAACCTGAGAGGTTACCTTAGCAAGTGCTTTCACTTCTACCCACTTGGAGAAGTGGTCGATCATGACCAGCAGGAACTTCCTCTGGCTGCTGGCTTGGGGGAAGGGACCGACCAGGTCCAGCCCCCATATGGCGAAGGGCCAGGGAGCCATGATGGTTCGGATCCTTTGAGCTGGGAGGAGTTGGAGCGGAGCATAGAGCTTGCACTTCGGACACTTTCTCGCGAACTCCGCCGCGTCTTTGCTGAGAGTGGGCCAGAAGTAGCCTTGCCTCAATACTCTTCCTTCCAGGGTCCGAATCCCGGAGTGACTGCCGCACTCCCCAGAGTGGATTTCTTCCAGGACTCTCGGAACCTCCTCCTCGGAAACACAACGGGTCAGGAGTCCCGAGAGGGTCTTCCTATATAGCCCTCCTGCATGTAAGGAGTAATAGGCGGACTTATACCTGAAGCGCCTCTTGTCCACGTCCCCTCCAGGGAACTGCCCGGGGGAGAGGAAGGTGATGAATGGGTCCATCCACGAGGCTTGTTGATCCACCTCCATCAATTCTCCTTCCTCGATGGAGGGCCGGAAGAGTTCCGAAGTCGTCCCTCCCGCTCGGGGACCGAACTTGGCTAAGAGGTCCGCCTGGGTGTTCTCCTCCCTCGGCACGTGCATGATGGAGAAGGTGCGGAACTGCCCGATGACTCCCTTAACCTTCTCCAGGTATAGTAGGAGGGTCGGGTCCTTTGCTTCAAATTCTCCCTTGATTTGACATGCTACCACCATGGAGTCCGTGGAGACCTCCACGTCCTGCACACCCAGTTCCCGGGCCAGCCGAAGGCCCGCTAGCACTGCCTCATACTCAGCCTGGTTGTTGGTAATTGGGAAATGGATGTTTAAAGCTTGCTCAATCCGAGTACCCTGAGGACTTACCAGGACCATTCCCCCTCCATAGGAGTATTTTCCCGACACTCCGTCCACCAACATCTTCCATGCCTCTGGGGGAGGTGGCTCGTGCTCCCCCACTTCGGCCGCATAGTCAGCCATGAAGTCTGCCACCGCCTGAGCCCTGATAGACGTCCTGGGCACGAACGTGATATTGAATTCACTTAACTCCACGGACCACTTTGCCAACCTCCCTGAGTGCTCCACCCCTTCCATGATTTTACGGAGCGGGTGGTCCGTCACTACCTTGATTGAATGGGCTTGAAAGTAAGGTCGGAGCCTCCACGCCGACACCACCAATGCGAAGGCTAACTTTTCTAGGATCGGGTACCGGAGCTCTGCCTTCTTCAGCACTCGGCTGACATAGTAGATATGGAACTGTTTCTTCCCCTCTTCCCGGATTAATATGGAACTTACTGCTTCGGACCCTACCCCCAGGTACAGGGACAGGTCTTCTCCGGGCCTCGGTCCCTGGAGCAGAGGGGTTTGGGTGAGCTGTTCCTTCAGAGCCTAGAAGGCTTTCTCGCACTCCGGGGTCCATTCAAACTTCTTGTTTCCCCGCAGCACCTTGAAGAAAGGCACACACTTTTCTCCTGCCTTGGAGAGGAACCTGCTGAGCCCAGCCAACTTCCCTATAAGGCTCTGAACCTCCTTCGGATTTCTCGGCGACCACAACTCCATCACCGCTTTAACTTTGTCTGGGTTAGGTTCCACTCCCGCGGGAGTGAGCAAGTGGCCCAGGAACTTTCCTCGGCTCGCCCCGAAGACACACTTCAAGGGATTGAGTTTCATCTTGTACCGCCGCAGGGTCCCGAACGTCTCTTCAAGGTCTCAGAGGTGAGACTCGAGGTCCCGGCTCTTTACCATGAGGTCATCTACATAAACCTCTAAGTTTCTTCCCTTCTGCTCGCGGAAGACCCTGTCTATCATCCTTTGGTATGTGGCACCTGCATTCTTGAGCCCGAACGGCATCATTTTATAACAGTAGCATCCATCCCCCGTGATGAAGGAGACATCTTTGATGTCTGGGGGATGCATGCGGATTTGATGGTAACCTGAAAAAGCATCTAAGAAAGACATTACAGGAAAACCGACGGCTGAGTCAACTAGCGCGTCGATTCTAGGCAGGGGGTAACAATCCTTAGGGCATGATTTATTAAGCAAGGAAAAGTCGATACACACCTCCACTTACCTCCCCCTTTTTTCACCATAACGACGTTGGAGACCCAACCTGGATACTAGATCTCCGATACAAAGCCTGCCTGCAGGAGCTTGCCCACCTCCTCGCGGATGGGCCCTTCCAGCTTGTCTGCGATAGCCCTCCTCTTCTGGCGGATGGGGCGGGTGCCGGGGTCGAGGTTGAGGCGATGGCAAGCCACATCCGCGTCGATCCCGAGCATTTCCGCGGCGCTCCAAGCGAAGACGTCTACGTTCTTCTGTACGCAAGCCAGAATCTCCGCTTGATCTTCCGGGTTGAGTCCTCCGCTGACCCAGACTTTTTCCACCACCCCCAGCCGGGTGGTGACCTTAAGCTCTACGACCTCGTCCACAGCCTCCAACCGGGACTGCTCTCCCCAAGCCCTCTCCTCTTCGGCACAAGTGGGAGCCTGGGTTTCCTCCTCGACTTCCTTCTCTACCACCATCAGCCCTTCCGCCCTTCCCTCCTGGGCCTTCTCTTCTTCTTCCTCTCCTTCCGCCCGGTGTCCCTCAGCTACCCCTTCCTGGGCATGGACTTCATCTCCCTCCATCTTCTCCTCGGCTACCTCCATACTTTCGGCTTCGGCCGCCTCCTCCATCATCCTATCCCACTCCTCAGCTTCTCCCATCCAGGAGATGGTGTTGACAGCCGTTACGTAGCACTGTCTTGCCACCTTGGGATCCCCCCTGATCCGCACCTGAATCCCTCCGTCGTTGAACTTAAGGCATTGATGAAAGGTGGAGGGGACACAGCGGAACGCGCTGATGAGCGGCCGTCCGAAGATGGTGCTGTAGCTGCTTGGGGCGTCCACTATGACAAAACGGCAGTTTCTGGACTGCCCACCCAGGGTGACATGAAGTCCTACTCCCCCTTCTACTTCTTTCCTCTCCCCCGAGAATCCAAACAGAGGGCCATCCGAGGCCAACACCCTTCTGGGTTCCACCTCCATCTTGTCAAACTCCTTCTTGAAGATGACGTTGACCGAACTCCCGTTGTCCACCAGGATTCGGGAGACGGTGAAGTTCTCGATCGCCGTCTGAATAACCAGCGCGTCGCAGAATGGGTCCTCATAGCCCGGCATGTCTTTCTGGGTGAAAATGATTTTTTCGGCCGGGGGCGGAGTTGTGGAGGTCGAAGCCACGCTCCGGCGGTAGATGGTATGGAGGCTAGCCTTGCGGGTCGCCTCTACCCCTACCCCCCCCCCCCCCCCATGGATCACACCGATCCCTCCTCTACTTCCCATATCGGCTCTATCCTCACACCTTTCTTCATCCTCCTCTCGAGGTTCGACCTCCACGATCCTTACTGGCTGCTGCTGCGGTGGCGCGGGCGCTCTGCCCCTCTTTACTTCCAGGAACTCCGGACAGGTGTATGTCGAGTGACCTTCCACATCATGAAAGATACAATATGGCAACGTCACTTCCCCTGCATCGGCCTCTGCCACCCTATTCCTTCTCCTCCTAGCGGCTGCCGTTTCCACCTCTCCTCCCCTTCCTCTTCCTCTTCCTCTTCCTCTTCCAATTGTCATGGCCTGTTGGGGAGGGGGAGGCATTTGCATCGGACCTTTCCTCCACCCTAACTGGGGGGCCTCCATTGACCTCCGACATGGTTACCCCTTCCTGGGCCGTAACCCCTTCCCTGCCCTTGCATTCCTCCACCTTGCGGCCTCCATTCCCCCTCCGGGGCCCGGGGCTCTTCCCTTCTCCTGACCTCCTGCTGCCTCACCTCCGGCTCACTGAGCTTTGCTAGCCTCTTGGTGAGCTCCGGATTGGCTTCCTCACTCGCGACTTCCTCCGACACCCTCTCCATTAGCTCTTCAAAGGAGACGGGGGCTTTTCTCTTCAACGCCATCTTGAAGAAACTCTCTTTCAACCCGACCGTGAAGGCGAGTTGGAGTGCAAACCCAGGCATCTCCTGAGTGAGCTGTACTTCCTCCTGAAACCAATCGGCATACTGAGCCAGTGACTCCCTGGGTCCCTGCTTCACTGCGAAGAGGGAATCAGCGTCCTTCTTCCTCTTTTTTGAGGTCGAGAACCTCAGCAAAAAACTTCGGCGCAAATCCTCGAACGAGTAGATTGACCCTGCAGGGAGATGATGGAACCAGTCCCTGGCCTTCTCCTTGAGGGTGACGGCAAAGAGCCGACACTTGAAGGCATCTGGCATCGGCCTAATGGAGACCGAGTCTTCGAAACTCTGCAGGTGCTGGACAGGGTCATCTCTACCGTTGTAGTATACCCGGTCCCATTCTCCAAATCCCCCCGGGACGGGTGCGGAAAGCACCAACTCGCAAAAGGGGCTTCCCCCTCCTGTCACTCTTCCTGGCTCCACTCGTCCCTGTTGGAACACGGTCTTCCGCATCTCCTAGGTTTGAGAATAACAAATCCTATGTGTGTATTTAATCTTGTGTGATCTAAGTGTGCAGGATAACAGGTCAAAATGACTCAAGGTTTACATATGGTGGTTGCCCCCGAAATTGAGCCATCAACTCCAAACTGATCACTAGCGCAGGCGATAGTGGATAGCGCCGGCGCTAGCTCGATGCACAGAAGGCTTGCTGGAATTGTTGCCTCGGATTGAAGATCTTGCCGCGCAAAGAGTTTCTTAACCAGGGATAGCGCAGGCGGTATTGGATAGCGCCGGCGGTAGCATGACTCACTTAAGGCATAGAGCAAGAGGTTGCCACGGATGGGAGATTCTGCCGCGCAAAACGTTGCCTAATCCGGGATAGCGCCGGCGGTAGCGTGAAAGCTATAAATTGGACCCCTTGCCTTCGTATTCTTCATCCTCTTTAGATCCTAAACTCCAGAGCCTCATGCCACAGTAGAGAGAGGAAGTTGTAGAGAGATACTCCCACAAATCTGAAAAGCTGAAGAAGATCCGTGGAGAAGATTTCAACACGCGTCATCATCGTGACGAAAGGCCGCATCGACTATGATCATACTTTGCGGGCCTTCATCCACTTCTCCAGGAGATCCACATAGAGGGAGTTTTATATTATTGTTTGTCTTTTTATTTCATTTCTAATTCTTGTAAACAGTTCGTTAATTCGCCTCGTGTTGGCGACTAGGTCTGGGTTAGACTTAGGGGGTAATTCGCCTCGTGTTGGCGACTAGGTCTAGGGAGTAGATCTAGGGGGTGCTTGAGGCCTTTCTGGGGATAGATCGGCTAGAGCGGCTTGAGGTCGTATCTGGGGAGAGATCGGCTAAAGCCAACCGGTTCGTGGGGATACGAGTCGGTATAGAAAACGAAAAAGAATTTTTATTAGTCGCCTCCGATTTCTAGCGTCAAAGAAATCAAGTTTTGTAAAACATTATTTAATATCAATAAAGCATATCTCTTTATTATTGTTTTACTTAATGTCTCATTATTAATCTTGCAATATTCCGAAGTTTTTCTAAATATAATCTAAAGTTTTTAAAACCCTTATTCACCCCCCCCCCCCCTCTAAGGGCGCCGACCGATCCAACAAGTGGTATCAGAGCAAGGTTATTCCAAATCGGCTTAACAACCGGGAATAATGGCGTCTCATGATCTCGCTTCTACTAGTGGGGTAAATTTGTATGAAGAAGAAAAATCTTCTAAACCACCTTTATTCGAAGGGAAAAATTATAAAGGGTGGAAATTATTAATGGAAAAATTTATTAAAACTTTAGACATCGAAGTATGGAACTTAGCAATTATAAGGCGTGCGGATGAATCAAATAACAAAGAACGTCAGCTAAATGCCAAAGCCAAACACTATTTATTTTGTGCACTATCTAATGAAATCTTCAAATTCATATATTGCTTTTCTAGTGCATACAAAATATGGCGCTTTCTTGAAGAAATGTATGATCTTCCTCTCGCAGGTGTGGAAAAAACACAGGAGGAAAAGAACGTACAAGCATCCATAATCATCCAAGAAGATCTCTCTCGGAGCGAATCCATGGAGAATATTGAAATAGAAAAGGAGAACAATACACCAAGGGAAAGGGAAGATATAGATCCATCTATAATGGAGGAAGAACTAAAAGATGACGAAGGAATTTCATGTTCACAATCTGCCTCCTCCAATAGCGCTGTAAGGAAGACTAAATCTTCTTCTTTTGTGATAACTTCCATTTCTAGTTTCAATATACTAAAAACTGCTAAACGTAAGATCAAGAAATTGAAAATCACTATTAAAAATTTACATTTAGAAAATAAGCGATTAAAAGCTAATGTTAATTTAGAATCAAATTGTGATGTGTTTTCACCATCTTGTCCTTTACTTGAAAACACAAAACCTTATTTTGATTGTGATATTATTAAGGAAAGACTTAAGGAACTTGAAAAAGAAATTATTTTTATAAGAGAACAAAATGAAAAATTATGTTTAGAAAATTCATCTTTAAAAAGTAATTGTGCTAAGTGTAAGGACTATAAAATTGAAATTAAAGAGATGGATGAAACATTTGATGAATATAGAAACAACTATCAAGATCATATAGATTCAATTGTTTCCACTCTTAAAAATAGCACAATCGCTTATAATAAAGCTAGACATAATTTTAAAATTAAAAATGATGAATTAAAATCAAAAATCAACTTGCTTATGAAAATTGTAAATACAAATTCTCAATATCAAGAAATATCCAAAAGCAAGTTGAACATGAATATGAATATCATAACTAAGTCTAATAATGGGAATAAAAAACATAAAAAATTTGTAAATCAAAATCACCATCATTACAAAACTATGTTTCTTCAAAATTAAAATCAAATTTGCAAAAGTTTCCTATGAAAAATGATTTCAATAGTCATCATTATTTTAAGCCTAAATTTAATATATATGGAAATTTAATGCAAAATTATAATATTAAACCTAAGTATGAGTGGAGACCCAAAATTAAAGATGAAACATCAACTTCACTTGAAAGGGTCCATTCGTACTTGTCTCCCCAAAAGTCATCTCGCTATATTTGGGTACCCAAAGGAACCACTACTCCCGGTCCTCTTTGGATACCTAAATCTCTTACTCATTAGTATCCCATCATTTGCATGAAGTAGAAATCAATTAAAAATGAAATATCATTTCTCTACTTCATGATATGCTTAAACCTTTTTTTGTTTATTTTCTTTTGCTTTTGAACTATCATGTCATGGTCATCCTATACAATATTGAAAATATGATCTTATCTCTTAAAAGCTTAATATGTTTATAAAATCAAATTGATCAAATTCAAAATCATATTTTTATTTTGATGACCTATCTTTTATTCTTATATTCATTGCTTCTAAATATCTTATATTATCCATATGAATCAAACTTTAAATTTGCTATAAGATATTTTCAATTAAATCCGGTTATTAGGCTATTAAGATTCTTAGCCTTCACCAACAAGTGGTTTAGTGAAATTACTTAAAGAAAATTCAAGATCTAAATAAAAGTTCAACTTTCAATATAGTTGCCATTGTTCACAACAAAAAAATATATTGTGTTCACTCCTTGATGTCAAACATGATCTAAACCATCACTATTGTTCACCTATCAAAAATCACATATATTCAAAATTCTTAATTAAAGGAAAATCACTAAAATGTATTGAAAGAATTTATCTTCATAATGAATATTGAATTCACAAACATCACTATGATCTATTGATACCTTTTGCTAAAACTCTCTAAAATCATAATTCATATCAAGAATTATCTATCACATTGGTATTATAATCACTTACTATGATTGGTATATTATGTGTATTGTGATTTATTTCAAGTTTAGACTTTTAAATCATCTTGATATCTAATCAAATTAAATCATCACTTCATTCTAGGTCTCTAAGTTGAAACACAATCAAAACTTGGTATAACATTAATCTCAAACTTATCACTCTAACATTGCCACCTAAAGAATATCTGTGTCTATGTTAGGCTTTATTTGTTTACCAAGATATACAGGCTAGGTATTCTCATCTAGGGCATATCCTTAGTATGATTATGCATGAACATTATTATTAATCTCTAAAATCATGCATATTTGACTTGTTCATTCATGTACAATCATGCTTACGTTTCTAACTACATTGGTAAATATAAGCCCTAAAATATTAAAATGGAGATATAATGAGATATATCACTTGCAAAGTTTATTTGGAAAAGTCATATACAAGATCGCTAATGTTTCATGCAATTTGGACTATCTAGACATCTCCGAAAAATCTGAAAATTCAGCATGAAACTACTAATGGGACACCTAATCAAGTCCAAGCATCAAAATTTTCAAAACCTTAAAAAATCACTTACTGTTTCCCGCGCTAGCGCTAGCGCCGGCGCTAGCGTCGAGGTTCATTTTTCTGTATTTTTTCAATTTCTAAAAATCCCTTAAAATATATAAATCTATATTTTCTACTTAGTTTTGCACTTATGTGTTTCTTTATTTTTTTTAAAAATCAAATACAAAACTACAAAAACCAAATTACAAAAAATATTTTTTTTGCTTGTGTTGTTTTCTTTATTTAAAGTTCATTTTTATGCAAAAATCAAATATAAAAGTTGCAAAAGCAAAAATTACAAAAATATGCTTTTATTTGAAAAAAAAATCAACTACAAAAATATAAAACAAAACAAAAACAAGCATCGAAATTATTCTTCTGAACTTAACTTGTCTATGTATCTTGCGAAAGGGTGATTTGGGCTATCATCCCATCATATCACCTAGTACCGGGCGAACCTCTCACAAGGTAGTCCTCGGGAAGTCCAAGATCAATCTTATAAGTTCAAACTTTAAATAAAGATTATTTTTTCAAAAATATCAAAAATTACTGTATGGACTCTATTGTAAAAATCAAGCATGATTTAATATATTATTTAGTACTTCTATAATGTTGCGATTTATCATCTCAAACTACTTTGAACATTGTTTTCATCATGCTTAGATATATCTATTAATATGTGCATCAATTATATTGTAAAAGTTGTGTATAACTATGCGTAGCATGCCTCTAAGTATGAGTAAATGTTTTATGTTTGATAATGATCTTTATTCACTCACTTATTTTTGGCATTGTCTACATCTGTGTTTAAATCTAAGATTGCTTGTGTATGTTTTGTATTAGTACAATGAATTAAAATTGCGCAAGTATCTTATCTACACTCCTTTATTTGCACTTTTACAAATTACGAAAAAATTTTATCTTTCTTATAAATTATATTGGTTTGCAAAACAAGTGTATTCGGAGAACTTTGCACAAAACAAAAAATCATGAAATAATTTAACAAAGTTATCTCCACCAAGCACTACTTGAACCTCCTGATAAGTCTTAATAAGCATTGTGAGGTTAAGCACCTTGGAAAGAATAATAAAGTATCTTGTGCAAACCATATCTTTCTTTCAAAATAAAAACCACTTATTCTTAAGTACACCGGATCACAATAAAAAAACACAAGAATAAAATTATGTGATCCCCCAAGCACTACTTTGCACCCTGATAAGTCTTAATGAGCATTGTGTGTGCAAAGCACTTTGGTAGTTGTACATTTTTTTTGTGCATTGAAGTGAGTGGAAGTAAAATTATTTGTGTTTTATTGTGCTTTTACTTTACATATTACTTGTATTTTTGATTAAAACATGTGTTTACTCTACTCAAAAATACACTTATGTGTGTTTGTCCGGAAAGCCCGCGACCTCCTCTTGCTGGTCAATTTTTTCGGTCTAAAGCGGTCTCAGTTTCGGTGACCGCCCAGATCGCCAGCTGCCTCCTCGACTGGAATTTTCTAAGTACCGAGCGGTCAGAGCAGTGTGAGACCGCCGGCTTAAGCGGTCTGATCGTTTTTTGTTTTCTTTGTTATTTGTTTCCCATTTCCCTGCCCTGGCTCTCCTGTATCCCGGGCAGCCCGTAGTTTTCAGTTCTGCCCGTTTGGGCAGCCCCCTCGTCTATAAATAGAGGGGTAGGGGTACCAGAAAAAGGACTTTTGGCTCCGGGGTTCCAGCTTACAACCTGTGTAAGCGGTCTCACTTTTTTGTGATCGCCTTTTCCGTGATCGTTTTCCTTTTGTCTCAGCATCTTCTGTCTCAGTAACCTACACTTCGCAGTTTTCTCCCATCCCCCTTTAGTGTGAATTTTGGAGGTACCATTTTTGGCACCAACAGAACGAACACGCGACCTTCAGATTCGAAGTGTTAGGTGAAATTCAGACTTTCAAGATGGCTGATCGCCGTAGAGGTCGTCCTTTGCGATCTCCCAGTGTTCCCCCTTCCGATCACAATCCGTTAGAAGCGATGGAGCGCCGCTTCGAGCTTCGCGTTGAGCAGGCTCTCCGCGAGGCCGCCCGAGCCAGGCAGGACGCTGCCGCTGTTCAGCAAGAGATCGCGCGGTCTCAGCAAGAGGCCGCTCGAGATCGGCAGGAAGTTGTCCGGACTCAGCAGGAGTCCGCGAAGCAGATCGAGGCCATGAACCAGGTTCTGGCCGCGATCTCCCAGAAGATCCTTCCTCAATCCCCTCAGATCGCTACCCCTGACCGCAGGGCAAGCGGTCACCCTAGCGATCATCCCGTTTTCCAGCCTGCAGCTCCTCAGCGATCTCAGCATGAGGAGTTTGTCGCCCGTCGAAATTCTTTCCGAGCCGCAGCCCAGGGGCCTCCGGCTCAGACCTTGAATTTTGAAGAAGGATTTGCTTACCCTCAAGATCCTCCAGTTCCTTTTCTTCCTCCAGGACTTTCTGTTTTTGGGGAGCCTTCCCCCTTTACTGATGAGATTCGTCGGGATCCAATTCCTCATGGATTCAGAGAGCCCCGTCTTCCTGTGTATACAGGAGAGACCGACCCGATGTGTCATCTCCAAGCCTTCGAGTCTGCCGTTGCCCTCAGGACCATTTCAGATGGGGTGAGGTGCAAGCTGATGGTTACCTCCTTCGATGGGTCAGCCATGGAATGGTTCTATAAGCTGCCAAGTCAGTCTATCCCGAGCTTTGCCGCCTTGAGGCAAGAGCTCCTCCTGAGGTTCGCCACCGCAAAGAAAAGGAAGAGTGGTCCTGCGACCCTCTTCAAAATTAAGCAAGGGGACAACGAGACTGCAGCGCATTTCGTTGATCGCTTTCAGAAGGAGATCTTGGGAGTCAGAGACATGGATCCCGAGCTCTATATGGTGGCTTTAATCAGCGGCCTGCAGGAGGGTCCTCTGAAGTTTAAAGTCACAACTAAGGAACCTGGCTCCTATCAGGAGCTGATCAGCATTGCCAATCGCTACATAGAAGGAGAGATCAACAACCCCACCTATGTTAGCAACCTAACCAACAGAGCCACTCAGAAAGGCTCTGCAGGATTCTATCCTGCGGCATCTTCCTCAAAACCTCGGCAAGAGCTTCCACCTCCGGCCCCGAGAGGTAAGAATTACCGAAACAACCGCTTCAACTGAGGTAATCAATCTTTCCCACCTCAAAATTCATTTCTTCAAACCCCCGCTACTCCTGCTCCGCAAGTCACCCCCATCCACCAGATCCAGTATGCTCAACCTCCTATTCTACCCGTTCCTTCATTTTACAATGAATCCCAAGAGTCCTTCACAGACTTTGGTGTTCCTATGAATGAAGTGCTTCAAATCCTTCAGAAGCAGCCCTTTTTTAAGAGGCCAGCTCCGCTGAATTCAGACCCAAAAACCAGAAACCCCACTCTCTACTGTGAGTATCACAGAGATAGGGGGCATTTGACAGAGGATTGTAGAGCTCTCCGCCTATTTTTAGAGAAGCTATTGAATGAGGGAAAGCTCCGCGATCTCATTCAAAAGAATGACTCTGCCAAAGCTTCAACCTCCAAGGCCAAGAAGGTAGCAGAAGTTCACTGGGAGTGCGAAGAAGTAGATGATGTTGGCCATCTGGGCAACATCGGTTTTCCCAGTGAATGCGTGGACGCTAATGATGAAGGTGCCTTGGGCAACCTATTCTGCATCCATGGGGGTGCAGGGCCGGAGTCCTCGAGAAAGGCAAGTCTGAAGAGGGTTTACCAGTCAGAGGTTGCTGCTACCTCTTCGGCTCCGGTTCGAGGGACGGTCACTTTTGGAGATGAAGATCTTCCTCAGACCGCGAATCCCTTTGATGATGCAGTCGTCATCAAAGCTGTAATCGAAAATTATACAGTGGAAAAAATTCTAATAGATACGGGGAGCTCAGTCAATGTGATTTTCAAGCCTGCCTTTGAGGCGTTAAAAACAGGTAAAACCCTCCTTTCAACTGAAGGCCCCCTCTATGGTTTTTCAGGAGAAAAGAAAGAGGTGGAAGGACTCGTCGCCCTTTCTGTGGTTCTGGGAGGGATAGTGAAGTTGGTCAAATTCATAGTCGTTGATGCTCCCAGTAGCTACAACGCCATCTTTGGAAGACCCTTCCTAAATGCCTATCAAGCCATCGTCTCTACCTACCATCAAGCGGTGAAGTTCGCCTTGAACGGCAAACAACACCGAATCAGGAGCGACCCAAGGAAGTCCAGGGAATGCTATGTAAAGACGGTCAACATGATCGTATCCCCTCCTCAAGAAATCATGATGGCTGAATTAGTCGAAGCTCCTGAACGAGTTCCAGTTGCAGAAGAAATTGAGGAGGATGCAAGAGAAGGAGTTCGCTTGGAACCTGCCCAAGCAACTCAGAAGGTCCAAATCAGCGAGGAAGATGAGGACAAGAGCCTCTCCATCAACGCTGAATTATCTGAAGCTGACAAGGGCCAGCTCATCTCTTGTCTTTTGCAAAATTTAGATATCTTCGCTTGGTCGGCAGACGACATGCCTGGGGTGGATCCAGATGTTGCTTGCCATCACCTCAACATCAGCCCAAACGTCATCCCAATCCAGCAGAAGAAGAGGACTGTTGCAACCACCCTGGCTCAGCCTATCCGTGAGGAAGTGGAGAAGCTCCTGAGGGCAAAGTTCATCAAACCGATCCAATATCCTGAGTGGGTGTCAAACGTTGTAATGGTAACAAAGCCAGGGGGAAAGTGGAGGATGTGTGTCGACTTTACTAAACTCAATAAAGCTTGCCCCAAGGATTGCTACCCCTTGCCTCGGATAGATTCCTTAGTAGATTCTGCGGTAGGTTATTCTTTTATGAGTTTTTTAGATGTGTTTTCAGGTTATCATCAAATCAGGATGCATAAACCAGATATTCCCCATACTTCATTCATCACAAATGATGGCTGCTTTTGTTATCTCGTAATGCCTTTCGGGCTAAAGAATGCTGGAGCGACCTATCAGAAAATGATGGATACAGTGTTCAGAAGTCAAAAAGGAAGAAACCTCGAGGTATATGTTGATGATCTCTTGATAAAAAGTAAACTATTCTCTTCTCATCTTAGAGACCTCTCGGAAACCTTTGCAACCCTTCGAACTTTCAATATGAGGTTGAACCCGTTGAAGTGCGTTTTCGGGGCAAGTAAAGGAAAATTCCTGGGTCATCTCCTTACTCCAGAAGGGTTGGAACCCAATCCTGACAAAGTGAAAGCTATTCTGGAAATGCCACCTCCCAAATCCCCAAAAGAAATTCAGCAGTTGGGAGGAAGGCTGGCGGGCTTAAGTCGCTTTATCTCCCGTTCAGGGGATAAGAGTGCGCCTTTCTTTAATACCCTTCGAGGAGGGAGTAGGTTCGAGTGGACAAAGGAATGTGATGATGCTTTCACTCAGCTGAAGAAGCAACTGACATCAACTCCTTTACTTCAAAGCCCGCAAGAGGGGGAAAACCTATTTCTATATTTAGGAGTCGGAGCCGACGCCATAAGCTCTGTCCTGGTTCGAGAGGAGAAAAAGAAACAATTTCCGGTCTATTACGTGAGTCGAATCCTGAAGAATGCAGAGACTCGTTATCCTATTCTCGAAAAGTTGGCTTTAATGCTTATAACTTCAGCAAGAAGACTAAGGCCGTATTTTCAAGCTCACTCAATTTTAGTCGTTACTGATCTTCCACTGAAGAGTGTCTTGGAGAGGCCGGAGCATTCAGGCAGATTGGCAAAGTGGGCGATTGAGCTCAGTGAGTTTGACATATCTTATGTTCCAAGAATAGCAATCAAAGCTCAAGTCTTAGCAGACTTCATGGTGGATGCTAAAGAAGTTGAGTCGCAGAAGGGGGTCGGAGTACCCCTTGCCTGGAAAATCTTCGTGGATGGAGCCTCAGGGAAAAATTCTTCCGGGGCAGGAGTTGTCCTAATCAGCCCAAATGGAGTAAGGCTGGATCAAGCACTGAAGTTCTATTTTCAAGTAACAAACAATCAAGCGGAATATGAGGCTTTGCTAGCCGGTCTCAAGTTTGCCAGGGAACTGGGGATTGATGATGTCGAAGTTTTCACAGATTCTTTGGTGATGGCTTCTCAAGTAAATAGGACTTTCGAGACGAGAGATAGTATCTTGAAGCAGTATTTGACTCTGGTAAAAATTGAGGTTGGGAAGTTCAAAAGCTTTACTATCAATCATATCCCAAGGGGTGAAAACGTGGAAGCAGATGAGTTGGCAAAATTTGGGCTTCTTTCGGGGGGAACAACTTCGGAGTTGTTTCGCCCGGCAATTGAGGAAGGAGAGGTCATGGAGATTGATCAGCATCATTCTTGGATGGATCCGTTTGTTCTTTATCTTTCAACTGGAGAGCTCCATTCTTCAATAAAGGATAGGAAAAGGTTTAAACGGAAAGCGGCTAACTATTATCTCATTGCAGGAGTGCTCTATAGGAGAACTTTCCTTTCACCACTAGCACGGTGTGTTTCGAAGGAGGAGACTCCAGCGGTACTTCAGGAGGTCCATTCTGGAGAATGTGGAAGTCACTCCGGAGCCAGGACATTGGAAAAAAGAATTCTAAGGCAAGGTTATTTTTGGCCTCAAATGAGGAAAGATGCGGAAAAATTTGCTAAGAAATGTGTAAAGTGCCAGAAGTTTGCTCCTCTCCAAAATCAGCCGGCTCAACAGCTCAAGTCAATAGCAACTCCATGGCCATTTGCAGTTTGGGGAATGGATTTGATTGGGCCTTTTCCTATGGCAAGCGGGCAACGTCGATATATAATAGTTATGATCGACTACTTCAGCAAATGGATAGAGGCAAAGGCATTGGCTAAAATTACCACTCAAGCCGTGAAAAACTTTATTTGGGGAGAGATAGTATGTCGACACGGGATCCCAATGGCAATCATCACAGATAATGGTTCTCAATTCAACAATTCAACTCTTATTATTTTCTGCAAGCAAATTGGCATTGAGTTACGTTTCGCTTCCGTACATCATCCTAGAAGCAATGGGCAGGTAGAGGCCGCCAACAAACTCATCATAAATCTCTTGAAAAAGAAGGTAGAAAACGTTAGAGGCAACTGGGCAGAACAACTACCTTCCGTCTTATGGGCCTTGAGGACGACTCCGAGTTCTGCTACTGGGGAAACTCCGTTCAAACTATCACACGGTTCCGAAGCCCTTATTCCGGTAGAATTTGAAGTGAAAAGCCCAAGAGTATTATTGTCACAACAAAATCAAATCGAGTGGATGGAAGAAAATGATGAAGAGTTAAAATGCAGCCTTGATTTAATTGAGGAATTAAGAGACACTGCAATCATTAGACAGGAAGAGGTGAAAAGAAGAATGGCAAGGTTGTTCAATAAAAATGTAAGAACCAAAGAATTCGCTGTTGGAGATCTAGTCTTGAAGAAAGTAGATGCAGCAGCAAGGGCTGGTTCAGTTGGAAAGCTTAATCCGAATTGGGCAGGGCCGTTCGTGGTAAAGAATGTGCTTAAAAACGGTGCTTACCATCTCCAAACTTATGAAGGAGAAGAGTTGCCTCATTCCTGGAGCGGGGATGATCTTAAACTTTTCTTCTCTTAAATGTTCGTATCTAATTCACTCATTCTTTGTTCCTAACTCTTTTCTTTTCTTAAACATCACACAGGTATCACCAAAGCATTCGTAATGTAAGTAATGGATGGCAAGTCTTAAAAATAAGTTGATTTTTGAAAAACCAAAAACCTGTCAAGTGAGATATCGACGGATCCTACTATCTTCCCCCTTGACTTGTTAGCTCGACGTGTAATTCTGCCAGGACCACAGATGTCGGGGAGATTTCGAATCTGTGTAGCAGTAGCTCGCCAAGCTCGAGCGGTGGAAGTTTAGGATACCGGGTCCTTGCTGACATCTGGCACACCTCAGCATTTTAAGGAGGTCTAGGTGGCTGGCTCAGCTCTGTCATGCATTGAAAAGGACATTGTTACAATCTTAATGATCCTTCAGGGAAAGCAATGTCGGTGTAGCCTCCGCGGCATGACCACACCTGCCCTACCGATCATTTTGGTTTGTAACTCTCGAATACTCGTTGAAGCGTGGTTAGGTAAGGGGCGGCAAGAAACATCTATGACCGTCACCTGAACCTTGGATTGGCAAATTTGCAACAAACTCAGCAATCCTTTAAGAAAAGGAGTGTCGGTACAGCCTCCGCGGCATGACCACACCATCCCTTTGGGTCATTTTCAAGATCCATCCCTCTTTTTTTACCATAAAGGTCTTATTCATTCCTTTGTATTGGGATCGGGCGGTCAGCAGTTTATGAGACCGCATGTTCTTCTCTTTTACAAAGAGCGATGGCTTTTATGATCGTCGGATGAAATTTTTTCAGGATAATCGAGGTCGCTATTTGGGAATCTCCTATGCCAGCTTGATGGAGTTCGGCCCGGTCTCAGTAAGATCGAAATTCCGATATTCCCTGTTATTCAAAGTTACATGGAGTAGGCATGATGCTTTGTTTCCCGTCGAGTTGGGTTTTTTCTTCAGAAAGGGCGGTCTGAATAAAATATGATCGCTGATCTGGAGATTTATGAAGGGGTATTCTTTTCACAATCTTGGTTATCAAGGGGCCGTCAAATGGATTTCCTGTCATTTAGGCGCCGATCATCCAGAGTTCAATAAAGTTCAAATCATATTCAAGATATAGTTTTCATATATCGCGACCTGTGTAATATGAGACCGCGTGACTATTGTGAATAAGTTGGTTATTTTCTAATCATAGATAAGTGGTAGAATTTCTTTCAGCGATCTGGTTGTATCGAGACCGCAGAGTAATTTGTGTTTATGCAGAATCAGTTTCTTTTAAAAAGTCTTTGGAGTTTTTTTCCAAGAGATCGCTCAAGTTTTTTAAATGATTGATATAAAATTATGATAAACTCGAGGCATTGAGATCGAATGCCAATTTTAAATTCAGAAGAACAAATAAATATACGCATCCAAAATAAACTTATTCACTTAGGCAAAATCCAACAGATATCAAATTTATATATATATTCTGAAAATTCAGTTACAACAAGACCGCTCGGTCTCCAAAAAGGGAAGTTATTATAATTCACTCCTTCTTTGATTTCTTGGGAGATCGCTCGTCTAGAGAAGTGGAATCAGTGTCTCCAGAAGATTCTTCCGAGCCCTCTCCTGGAACTTTTGACCCAGAGCTTGAGGCCGCTCCTGAGCTCGTATCCTGGCCTTCCACATATTGGCTGCCGCTCAGCTGGTCTTCATCTTCGATCGCGACGTCTTCCTCGTCGTCGGCGGACTCTTCAGTAGTCAAGGATTGTTCAGCAATTCTTCTTGCCGCCTGAGGGAAAAGAGCAGCAAAAGTTGTATCTTTGTACTCCTCAGAAAGACCGCCTCGATTTCGGAGCTCCGTGATTACTTGCTCGGCGGTCTCCCTTACGTGGTGCGCCATTGCTCTCTTAAAATCAGGATTATGGATGTCGTAGGCCATTTCCTTCGCCCGCTGAAGAAAAGAGATGATCAGATCGCGCGGTCTAAACGAGTTCAGGAAAAACATTTAGTAAGAGATATAATACCAGCAGATCTTCATTTTCCTTCAAGACGCTTCGGAGAGTTCGCCCCATATGATGCTGAAGAGTGACATTCCGAAGGGCCGTTTGAGCACAGATATCTGGAAGCAGGTCGGTCTCGATATCAAAAATCTCAGCCGTATTGTCCTTTCCGTATAAGGCCGCGGTCACAGCAGTAGCGTGGTGGGTCAGTTTCCCGCTCCAGAGGGGGAGATCGGTAGAAACTCTCACGGTCTTTCCTTTGGCACCCCATTTGAGTAAAGGTTTGCCTTTTAAGTCTTTTTGATGACGCATATAGCCATGCAGAGGAAATGGCTCCGCAGCGGTCTTAGAAGAATTACCGGTCTCAGCGGTCTGAAATTTTTCTTCTCTCTTCAATCTTCTTTCCCTTTGGGTAAGTACTCCTTCAGCAGGTGCTACCGGGTCCTTCGTTGGGATCGTAAAGGATGCTGAAAATGGAAAGTTAGAGAAATAAAGAAAAACGTGTAAGCAATGCTGGGGGATCATTGGAAACAACTCACTTTCTTCAGGAACGATCTCAGCGATCTCAGGCCAGATCGCCAGATAATGAGTGAGATCCAGGCGCTTTCCAGCCAGAAATGCCAGAATCTTTAACTCTTCCTTTGAGATCGATTTGCTCTTCTGAAAGATCTTGTCAGGTCGCGGAGAAGGGCGACTCTTGAGACCGCCAAGATCGCCTTCGAACACAAGGAACCTCTCTGTCCAGAAGGGAACCTTGTTTGGAAGATTGAGAACTTTGAATCCTTCAGTAGAAAAGTATATTAACCCTTTGAATTCCTCTTTCTTTTGACCTTCTTTCAGGACCTTAGCAGTAAAGGACGCACGGAAGAGCGCCATCGTGAATTTTATCCTCTCCGATCTCAGGTAATTTATAAAAACACTAATAAGACCAATCGAGTTCGGCGGCAGTTGGGCGAGCACCAGCCCATAATAATCCATGATCTCCAAAAGCTCCCAAGGGAGAGGAATCCTCAACCCGCACTCAAAGTGATCAACAGGGATGATAAACTTCTTCTCCTCCCCGAAACTGAGTCCTTCGGTCTCAGTTGGCGGTCTCACAACAATTTGAGTCTGGATCATGTGCCTCTTCAAGAACTCAACATATTCCTCTTTTGAAAGGTGGCAAGGTTTGTGATCGGCTCTGAGGAAAACTAAGGAAGCAGTGGCTCGAGCGGACACCATTCTTGGAGATCGCAAAAGCTTGGCTCCACACCATACCACCCGGCACAGCTACCACTTGGGACATTCTACAAGCAAAATTTCTAGCGAAGTTCCATCCTGTGGACAAGGTTGTGAACTTGAGGAGGGAAATTGCAACCTTCCGACAGCTTGATCAGGAGACTCTCACGGAAGCTTGGGAAAGGTTCATGGACCTTCTCCAGAAATGCCCCCAGCATGAGCTGCAACCATGGACCATAGTAGAAAATTTTTACTTTGCAATTGAGCCTAACTTCAGGGCCATGATTGATGCAGCTGCAGGTGGTACTCTGATGAACCACACTCCCGAAGACGCATTGCGGATCCTCCAAGACACTGCCATCCATAGCTCATTTTGGACCACTGGAAGAAATGCTCCAAGGAACGCTCGGGGACTCTATGAGGTAAACAAGGCTGCTGCCCTCCCTTTTGCCCCAGTGATGGTTATATCATGTCAAGGTTGTGGAAGCCCGGGGCTATTGGAACCTTAGTTTTTGATTTGAGTTAGGATTCATCCCTTTGGTCATAGACCATTTAATTACTCAGACCAAATCTCATTAAGATAAGAAAGCTGATAAAAATAATATATATAAAACATACAAAGAAATTTATATATACATTTGGCTGAGAGAAATAAAGAAAAGGAATTAAAATTTATATATATTCTCTGTGATCGACAAATGTCGATCGGTGCTCGACGAAAGCCAGCCAGCGTTCGACAGTTTTGTTGCCAGCGCTCGACGAAAGCCAGCCAGCGTTCGACAGTTTTGTTGCCAGCGCTCGACAAATCTCTATCAGAACAGCCGTCGACAAATTCAAGTCAGAATAGATCTCAGCGGCTAAGCGTTCTCTAAACGGCGCTCGACGAATCCAGAAGAGCTCGACAAATATGTTATCAGCAATACTTTTATTATTATTATACAGCTGGACTAACATTAATATATTCATGCTTTTCTGATATAACCGTTGCAGGCAATAAAGATTATAGCCGTTTTTAGAAGAGCAAGAGACGGAAAACTTATCTTCCCAAGGAATCTAATTAAAGAGACTTTATCTCTTTCCTTTTTCCCGGGCAAGAATTCAAATACCTTCTCCAGATTATATATAGAGCAGAAAATATGAGATAGACAAGAAATAGACAGGCATATACAACGGAGATACAACACTACAAGAAACCTCTCTTTTTGCCTAACATCTTCTTGCAGATCATACACATCCTGAGACAACAATCACAATCATTTGCTCAGGATCATCACTGCATAAGAAGAGGTGCTTGTTCAATCAAGAGAAGGAGCCTCCAGAACTGTCACCAAGCTCTATCAGACAGGGGGAGTCTTCTTCAACATCATAATCAGATCCTTTCAACACCATATCAGGATCTTCAAGAGTCTTCCTATACAGAGAAGAACATTATATTTTTCCTTTCCCTTTCTCCCATCTTGTACAGGGTTATTACTCCCTTCAAAAGTGAACTCTCGGTGACAGGTCACCTTAGCAAAAACCTGACTGTGGTGAATTGGGCACCTGATCAAACCTCCATTGGTGTAAGGGCACCTGATCAACTCTCCTAGTGGATTCCTACCAAGGGTGGTAGAAGAGTAGACTACCCAGATTTTTTGGGGAACTACTATATTTCTTTGTGTCACCTGGAATGCTTCTTGTTTATGCTTTGTTTTATTTCCTGTGCTGTGTTTATTTATGCACTCTAGCTGTTTGTGTTTATTACTCAGCAAACACTTATATATATATATATCATTATTTTGAAACTAAAACTTAAGCAAGAGCTTTAAACTTATAATAAGAACTAAACTCACTTTCAGGGGCATCATGCATATGAGTGCCCCACAGGTGAGCAACCTAACGAAGCCTCTTATGATGAAAGCGTTAATTATATTAATGATCAAAACCGCGGAGCCCCTTTTAATAATGCTTACAACCCGGGTGTGAGGAGTCACCCAAACTTCTCTTGGAAACAAAACGTTCCTGGCCAAAGATGGCAAGGAGGCTCGCATCAATTTGATGCTCAAACCTTCGGTAGCCAACCGCGGCCACCTCCACCGAGTCATGATCAAGGTGCTCCAGCCCCTAAGAGGAGTAACTTAGAAGAAATGATGGAGAGGTTTATGCAGGCCGCCAATTCGAATATGGTTAATCAAACCGCATCCTTGCGAAACTTAGAGACGCAATTGGGCCAATTGGCTCAACTGCTAACCGAGCGTTCGCAAGAGACCCTTCCCAGCAACACTGAGAAAAATCCGGTCAATCAAGGGAAGAGTCTCACGGATGCGGAGGTCAGTAACCCAAGTGAACTAATAATCACCTGTTCCATTAATAATGTCGAAACTACAGCCTTGTGTGATTCCGGTTCATCCCGCAACATCCTTGCAATGCAGGACGTTGCTAAATTGCATCTGGAAATGAATAAGGATGACCGGAAGTCCTTTGTACTTGCTAACAGTACCGTCATTCAGGCGGAGGGAGAAGTGAAAAATGGTTGAAGTCATAGTCGAGGGGACGGTGGTGGTCGCCGATTTCCAAGTATTGGGACCCCATGAGAATCAATCTATCCCCATCTTGGGAGTGCCATTCTTGAAAGAGAGCGGTGTCACTTTAGATTTCTCTGCGGGGAGTGTTATCTTACCTAGTAAGGTAACACCCCCCCCCCCCCCCCCCCCCATTCGCCCCAAAACCGCAGCTGAAACATTGTCTCGCTCCCCCAAGTTAATATTGACGAATCTCTCAGCGATGTAGAAAACAGGGAAGGAAAAGTATCGTTGGAAGAAGAAAAGGAAGAGGAGCCGTCGAGCGGAAAAGAAGGAGAAGTTGACTCTCGAAAGGAATATGACCCGGGGAGGAAGAAGAACCTCCATTCTGAACTTATCAAGCCGAACACAACTCGAGACAGCGTCCCATTTTTATTTTGTAAACAACTGTGTAATAAACTTCCTAAACGCTCTATCTCGTGGGCTGATCCAGTTGCCATTGAGGCAACGGAAGTGATGCCACCCACCACCAAGGTGGGAAATTCTGATGACTATCAACGCTGGCGCTCTCCAACAGTGGAGAAGATTAAAGAAGAAAGACTGTTGCGTGGTGCACGCTCTGCCGCCCTCCAGCGCGAGAAGGAGTAGGTTAGGGGCAAGGGGGAGACATCCTCCTTGGGCCCTAAAGCCTTCGCTTCCCTCCCATCTCACGTGGCTGGGGAGGACCACCACAAATCAGCATATAGTTGATGCATGATGGGGTCTCCAGGTTTTGGTTGTGCTGTGTCTTCTGATCTGATTTTTGTGCGTTGTTAATCTGCCATGATGTGTGGTGTTTTTATTTAGTCTGGAACATTTTTCATAACTGCTGCTATCAAACATTAATACAAGTATTTGGTCCACCTTTAAGGACGTTAAACAAAAGGGCTTCTTGGGATACAACCCATGGGAACCACCCGGTTCTGTGTGCTTATTTAATCTCTAGTATGTTTTGTTTATTTGTTTTTATGCTAACAATGCAGGTGTGAACTCGCTTGGAGGATTAGGAAGGAGAAATTTAAAGAAGGAATTGCCGCACTTCTGGCATGCTCATTCGTGAGCATAGGTCCAATCTACCCTTGTATCCTTTTTCTTGAATTCTCTATTTTATATGGTTTTGATTAAGTCTGGGGGAGAGATCGGTTATGCACGGGCACACACTTTGCATAGCATGCTAGAATGTGCTGAGTTAGGATTTTTGATTTTGTTGCACACATTTGCACCTAGTTCACGCGTACTTGATCACACGCGCTTATTGGGTATTGCTGCGAGGTTCCCCGCTCGTGAGAATTGGAATGTTAGTGTAGGAGTGAGGGGTAGAGAAAAATGTCGACTCGAGTAGTGCTCTAGTTGAGTGCTCCTGTCACGCCTAGAAATTCAATTAGAGTAGAATAAAATTCAAAGTTATAATTTAATTATTTCTATTATAGTAGTTGCAATTTATTTAACTCTAGTGGTGAATCTGGTGAATCCAATGGTAGCATAGGGTCGAGTGTAGCAAGATTAGTAGTAGCTTATTACTAGGGTCGGAAGGAAGGATAACCTTTCTCGGTGGCTAGAACTTGCACTAGGCGGCTCTTGAAACGATGCGTTGAATAGCTCGTTATAAAGCGTGATTTAGGCCGTTTCTTGAACCGTTTGTGCTTTTGAAATCCTAATCAATGTAATCATCTTTGCAAGCCCACTTGAGCCGACCTTTCCTCCTTGTTTAGCTCCACTTAAATTTCACCAAATCCATACGGCCAGCCCTAATTTCGCACCAACAAATGAGTTGAAAGAAATATATATATATATATATTTCGTTTGTTGTTATCTCTGAGTGTATGGTAGCTTTGTAATAGCTAAAGGAGAAGTTTATTGTGCCTACAAAAGATATTTTGTCGAGAAAAGAAAGAAAAGAAAAGAAATTTTTTTTGCGAAAAGAACGTTCAAATGCAATCTCTCGACAAAACATTGTGTGATCGGCTTAGCACACACCTAGTGTCCAGTTAAAGTCTGGGGGTGTTGTGTGGTTCTTAATTTTCTTGTATTGGTGATTTTATGCTCTCGTGTGCTCAGGTTATGTTGAGTGTGATGCCCATCGTTCTTCTACTTATCTAACCTAAGCTCATCCTAAGCCAAATCTTAACCTATAAGTCCTATTGATTTTAGATATGAGTCATCTCATGCAGTGGAGAGAGTGCGAACGTGCAAGCCTATGGACACCGACTTTGATGGATTTCTTAGGAGATTGTCCCGAGCTTCGATTCGAGTAATCCTCTACTCATTAGTCACGCTATTTTCACTTGTGCGCGACCGAACGATTCACCGGGATTCACTATCCGAGTAAACTAGATTTCAAATTACTATTCTGGAAATAGTTAAATATAATCTTGAGTTAAATTCTATTCTAACGTACTTCTACGCACGTGAGCATGCGACTTCGCATGGGTCTCTACCGCTCAAACTCACTCTAACACCCAATTGTTCCGACAGGAGAGCTGAGTAGTTTGCCCGAGACGTGCAAATGGTTAAGTCTGGGGATGTGATGAGTCCCATTTATATACACATTTATGGGTTCATCTGGGCCGATTATCGAGTCTATACACTACACTTTAGGCATGTTTTCATTCATATTCGTTATTCCTTGCTAAGTGCACTCTTAGGACCATTTTGGTGTGCATTTGCGATCCTTGTTATTGGGGGTAAGCACATGGTGCTCCCCAATCCTTTTTCTGTGTTTGATTGGTGCTGGAGGTGTATTCCCAGCTGGTTTGCTTTGCTTGCAGGTGGTTGAATCACCCTGTTTTCCAGAAATCGTGACTGTGTACAACGCACGGTCGTGCATTTTATTGACGCACGGTCGGATGCGATCGTGCGCTCTCATCTGGGTAGGAATCCGGTGATCTGACTTTGGTCGTGCGTTTTAACGCACGAGCGGTTTGCCCGTGCGTGAGTAAAATGCACGATCGCCTGTTTCTTCTTGATTTTAGCTATTCTGAGTTTGTCCGTGCATTCTTACGCACGGACGGATTTGCCCATACGTGAGTAAGATGCACGGGCACTCCTGCTTCTCCCTCAAGTCAAGTTTAATCGTTTAATAACGCACGGGCAGCGCACGACCGTGCGTTCGCCCGTGCGTGACTAAAATTCCGCCTGTTTAGTTTTTAACGCAGAAAATCTGCAGCATTGGGAGGATTCCGGGGAGGACGATCCCTCTCGCGGGAAAAGCCAGAGAAGCCCGCCATTTTCACCTTTCCACCCTAGGAGACCACCTTCGGTGATCTCTTCCACCACACTTCCATCCGGGATCGTTTGCAAGCTTTCTCCACCACGAGTTCAAGCATTCTTCGTCTTGGAGGCCATATAAGCGCTGAAGATTGCTGAAGAAGTGACAGCCTCCTTCGAGTCCGCACACCATCTGTGGGACGAGATCGGAGAGAGACCAACAACCTCTCATTCCAGCCGAGAACCCAGGATACGGTGACATCTTCTGTTGGGTCCTTTCTAAACCTTGAGCTTGTGCTTATTTTAGTGTTGATTGTAATGAACTCTTGCTAGTCTATTGTTATAGACCTTGTGTGTGATGTTCATGTGCAATGATGCTATGGTTGTGAGAAGCGCTTTGCTTTTTGGTGAGATATTCTGAGTTGTTTGCGTGTGAAGTCATCTACCAATTTCTAGTGGTGATGTTGGCGAAGAGGTGAATACGACCCTCGCAAAACCCCGCTCTGTGGCCATTTCACCCGCTTACCGAAGCGCGGCATCGGGGCTGCTGCACTCACCCCCACTTTGCGAAGTGGAGCTCTAGGCCCGCATTTTCCCTCTCTATTGTTAACTTAGGAAAACCACTTTCAAAACCCTCTTCTTTCATTATGTATTTGAGAATCTCTTTAAACATTTCCTAATAGGCGAATCATACTACCCAACTTGCAGTCCGTAGAGAATGATATTCGGGAAGCTTCTCCCTACTTTTATTACTTGACAGCGACCAGTGCACTTGCCGAACGCGCATCAAGTTTTTTAAAAACTTCATGCGCAAATCTCGCACACCGCTATAGGCGGTAGCTAGACTGCGGCACGAAACGGCAGTGTACCGATCGTTCAAGTAATATAAAACGAGGAGTGAATCCCCGAGTATCGAATATCAAAGGAACACAGTAAGGTGGAGTTAACTTTCGAGGAAGGACTTGAAATCGAAGTCCTTTAGGTCGGATGGATGCGAAAGGGGGTGATTTGGTTTGTGGAAATAAAAGAAAATAACTAAACTACTCATATGCAATGCCTCTATGCAATGCTTCGCTTGGCGGGATGGAGACTAGGTAGGCCTTGAACGCACTACTTCGAGAGGGCGGATGGACGAGTAGGCTAGCGGAATGGAAGGGGTCGCACCGGCGGAATGAGGGTCGCAAGCACCTCGTCAACAAGCAAGCCACTAGCAATTGCTAGTGCGACAACACCAAACACTCACACCACAATCACCACGAAAGCACACCTCAAGCACTCATAAAGCATGAAAACATTTCATAATATATAACAAGAAGTTCAACAAATATAGAGTGCAACATCATCAACATAATGAAGATTACACTAACAACAATAGTCCAAGAGGAGAAAAATGCAAGAGATACAACCGAATCCGGAGGCTTGCTGTAGATTCACGGTAGGAATCGTCGGGTTGTCAATCCGCATCCTAGCTCGGTCCCAGCTATCATCCGGGGTAGAAGAGGGCTGTCACTTCCTCCCAATGGACCTGTCTTCTCCGGTAAACTACAATCCGGCCACGTCCGATGCGAAGAACTCCTAGCTTGGCGATGAAGATGAGTGTAGAATCCTCTCCTTGAAGCGCTTGGATGATGCGAGGTGGCCTCGGGCAAAAGGGGGAGGAATAGTGGAAGAAAATGGAGCAGTCGCCCCTTCCGGCGAAAGAAATCGCGGAACAAAATCGGGAATCTGAAAACCTAAAAAACCGCAGTTTAAATAGAATAGTTGCAGAATTTTGTTCATGCACGACCAAACGCACGACCGTGCGTAAAAACGCACGACCATATTCAGAATGCTATTTTGGGCCGCAAATGAATGCGCACGATCGACCAGATCATGCGTGAAGGATAAACGCACGACTGTGCGATCAAGAAAATTGCAAAATGACATAAATTCTTAGATAAAAGTGGGAAACTCGTGCGATTTTGCTCACGCACGATCAAAACTGGTCGTGCGTGAACAAAACGCACGAGCCGGGGCAGATCACCATTTATAAGTACTGTAGGAATCACATGGTCGCTGAATTCATGCGTCAAGGAATCGCACGACCGTGAGATTTCTCCATGTTACAATTCCCATAGAATGGGGATCTGCCCACCTGCAATATTAACCAACAAGCTGGGAAACATACCACCAGCACACAGAAATATATAATAACAATAAAATAAAGACATGGGGAGCATCATGTGCTTACCCCCAGCAGATTAGTGCGTAATTGCACACCACAATGGGCCAAAATGAGCACTTCGTGAAGAAATGTGTTCAAGTGAAATATAAGCAATAATGTGCAGAAAGTGAAGTGCATGTGCGTGAAAATAAGCCCAGATGAGTCCAAATATGTGTATATAAATGGGACTCATCACACCCCCATACTTACCTGTTTGCGCGTCCCGAGCAAACATATCCGGCGGAGTAGGAAAAACATAGCTAGCCAAAGCATTACAAACATGGAGTAGTATGTGATGTTGCATACTTGTGTGTGTAGAAGCTCATTAGAAGAAGTTTCTAAATATGCTAGCTAATTTATAAAAGTGTAAATGCGTAAAAATGAATTTATTCTTACTCAAAAATGGAATGTTGGTGAATCTCGTGGTCACGCGTAGTACGAAAGTAAGCTGGACGCGAAGGTGAGTGTTACCCAAGACCGGAACTCATAATTATCTCCGTTGAAATCCATCAACGTCGAGAGCCATAAGCTCGCCCTGTCACACTCTCTCCATAGTGCTAATGAACTCACAAGACGAATCGATAGGACTTTAGGTATACATGAGGCTTAGGTTACGGTTTGGAATGCAAAGATAAACATGATAGCTAATCACAACCCAAATGAGCACACAAAAGTGCTAAATCATAGCAGCCCCCAATAAAACACGTGCAACACACCCCCAGACTTGACTTTGAAATCGGGTGTGCACACGGCCTACTCCAAATGATAGAGATAGAAGTTTCAATTAAAACGCTAGGGATATATTTTTTTTTCTCTTTGCTTTTTTTTCTTTTCTTTTTCTTTTCCTTCTTTTTTTTATAACCCCAAAATTCGCAAAAATCTCAGCATATAGAAATTTTTAAGAAATCCACATCAACACTAAAATTTCTCATCGTCGCACCGCATTGGCAAATTACAATTCATTAATGCTTTTGGCTTATTTTTGGTTGCGATAAAGGGATTAGCTTTTAGGCCTTGGTGAAGTATGGTGGAGCTGAACCAAAAGGTCGGGTAGGCACAAAATGGGCTAGCAACGGTTAGCGTATAGGAATGGTAGAACAAAGCTCAAGTTTGCCAAATAGATGGCCTATGTCACACTCAACTTGCAAATCATTCACACCCATGCTTCGAGAGTCGCTTGGGGCAAGTTCTTAGCCCCGAGAAAGGTAATCCTTCCTCCCGACTCGAGCAACACGACCTCGTGCTCGCCTACACACAATACCACGCTACCACTAGATTCAACCACATTCACCATTTTGAGTAAAATAAATAAAAATCTACGCAAATCCACTAATTATAAATTAGAAGCATAAATAAAAACTAATTCTACTCAAATCCCTATGTAAGACACGAGTACTCAACTAGAGCACTACAAGAATCAACATGCCACTCCATCTTGCAATTTTTAGGCTAATACAGCAATTTCTACATCACAACCAAGAATTGAATATACAGGAGCATACAAACAAGCGAGTGCGCGCTAAAGTGGGTGTAGTGGTGTGCGGTGCATATGAAATAATAATTATAAAACTGAACTAAAATGTACTTCTAGTATGCAGTGTCATGTGCACGTGCAGTGAGTAACACATAGCGGCTCTCCCCCAGACTTAATCCAAGCAATAAAAGCAAATGATGTACCCATGCTCAGAAATGAGCATACCAGAAGATTGGCGTGTAAACCAAGAAAAAGCTGCAGCATCCCATCCAGAAAATGAACCTGCAGGGGTGAGCTCCGCCAAAAACAAAAGGAAATATACAAAATAAAATGAAAAACACTAACTAAACTAAACTAGATGAAATAAAAATTCAGGAAAAAGAAAGATAACTACTGGGGTTATTGTCATCCCAGCACGACTTATTTAAAAACATAACAGTTCTAGCTAATGGGCGTATGAAAAGAAAAGTGCACAGGTAACTGTTCTAATATGCGTGTCGGTAGCGGGTATCGATACGGCGACAGAACAGTTACTCCCCTACCTAAATAAAAATACCTGCTGAACACAGGTAGCGGGAATAGGAAGTAAGAAGAGGAGGAGAGCTGGTCCTCACTCATCTCACCACAAACTAAATCCTTGCCCAGCAAGGTGTCGTCTTCAGGGAGGCGGCAGGAGGAGAAGGCAATGAATGAGGCTTCCTCTATGGAGGGGGAATCAACCTCCTCACATGAGAGGATGCACTCATCATTGACTTGAGCAGAATGCTCCAAGTCCTCCTGAAGTACCTGTGAAGACTCAACATGCACAGGCTCAGATGAAGAAGGGGGGTTAGGAAATAAAAAAGAAGAAAAACTTAAATGAACATCAATCGGGGGAGTGGTCCCGGTCTCACTCCCAAGAGGTTGGGGAAATAAGATATTGTCGGCATCATCGACAATGCTGCAGGGCTCAGTAGGATCATCAGTGACCTCCTCCACGATTTGGACTTCCTCCACCGGTGCTGAGGTAGAATCCTCGTCACCTTGGAAAATATCCTCCTCCATAGGAATAGGCACAACACATAAATCACCTGCCTTATCCTGCGAAACATCCTCAATAATGTCGTCAGAGACAAATGTAGTAAAATGCACAATAGGGGAGGAATAGTGCTTGGATAAAAGTCAAGCACCGATTCCTCACAAAGAATCAAATTTATACACGGTGATATATGCGCAGGGGAGATGGGCTCAGCCGTGTCAGAGCCTAGATCAGCCACACATCTAGTGACTGTGTCCACGCCATACCCTTCAAAATGTGAAGGTGACACGGACACATAACCAGATGTTGAAGGTATGCCGCCAGAGTTAGGAGTCAGGATGATCAGGATATTCGGCTCGTCATCCTCATCCAATTGGCGAAGATAAGCAGCACAATCCTTCAAATCATGATCCGTGCTCTGACAAAATAAGCACTGCCTTGCAGGCTTCTTTAGCACAGCAGGAGCTGAAGCCGAAAAGAAGTGTGACGGTAAAGGCTCAGCAGAAGAGCCATAGGACTTACGCACACCATATGGAGTACCAGACGAAGTCGGTGCTCCATATACTGGGCCTTGAGTGCTAGGGCTATTATCTCCCTTTGGACATCTATCACTAGCATGAGAGATATCTCCACACAAATGGCAATGAATATTAAATGAAGCCCACATTGTGTGAAGATAACAAGATTTAAAAGAAAAACACTATTGTGCAAAATGCTACACCCAACAATAATTTACTAAGCAACCTAAGTAAAACAAGAAAATGGAATAAAAAGAACTGAAATAAAATAAAGGATGCAATTTACAAATGGAAAGGCTTCTCTCTCAGATTCTCCCTCTCCAAAAAACTCACATGACTGTGTTCCCCGGCAATGGCACAAAAAACTTAATGCGCGTTCGGCAAGTGCACCGGTCGCTGTCAAGTAATAAAAATAGGGAGAAGCTTCCCGAATATCGTTCTCTACGGACTACAAGTTGGGTAGTATGATTTGCCTATTAGGAAATGTTTAAAGAGATTCTCAAATACATAATGAAAGAAGAGGGTTTTGAAAGTGGTTTTCCTAAGTTAACAACAGAGAGGGAAAATGCGGGCCTAGAGCTCCGCTCGCGCGCTTCGGTAAGCTGGTGAAATGGCCATAGAGCGGGGTTTTGCGAGGGTCGTATTCACCTCTTCGCCAACATCACCACTAGCAATTGCTAGATGGCTTCACACGCAAACAACTCAGAATATCTCAACAAAAAGCAAAGCGCTTCTCACAACCATAGCATCATTGCACATGAACATCACACAAAAGGTCTATAACAATAGACTAGCAAGAGTTCATTATAATCAACACTAAAATAAGCACAAGCTCAAGGTGTAGAAAGGACCCAACAGAAGATGTCACCGTATCCTGGGTTCTCGGCCGGAATGAGAGGTTGTCGGTCTCTCTCCAGGCTCGGCCCTCAGATGGTGTGCGGACTCGAAGGAGGCTGTCACTTCTCCAGCGATCTTCAGCGCTTCTATGGACTCCAAGACGAAGAATGCTTGAACTCGTGGTGGGGAAAGCTTGCAAACGATCCCGGATGGAAGTGTGGTGGAAGAGATCACCGGAGGTGGTCTCCTAGGGTGGAAAGGTGAAAATGGCGGGCTTCTCTGGATTTTCCCGCGAGAGGGATCGTCCTCCCCGGAATCCTCCCAATGCTGCAGATTTTCTACGTTAAATACTAAACAGGCGGAATTTTAGTCACGCACGGGCGAACGCACGGTCGTGCGCTGCCCTTGCTTTATTAAACGATTAAACTTGACTTGAGGGAGAAGCAGGAGTGCCCGTGCATCTTACACACGCACGGGCAAATTCGCCCGTGCGTATGAACGCACGGACAAACTCAGAATAGCTAAAATCAAGAAGAAACAGGCGATCATGCGTTTTACTCACGCACGGGCAAACCGCCCGTGCGTTAAAACGCACGACCAAAGTCAGATCACTGGATTCCTACCTAGATGAGAGCGCACGATCGCATACGACCGTGCGTCAATAAAACGCACGACCGTGCGTTGTACACAGTCATGATTTCTGGAGAAAGGGGTGATTCAACCACCTGCAAGCAAAGCAAACCAGCTGGGAATACACCTCCAGCACCAATCAAACACAGAAAAAGGATTGGGGAGCACCATGTGCTTACCCCCAATAACATGGAGCGCAAATGCACACCAAAATGGGCCTAAGAGTGCACTTAGCAAGGAATAACGAATATGAATGAAAACATGCCTAAAGTGTAGTGCATAGACTCGATAATCGGCCCAGATGAACCCATAAATGTGTATATAAATGGGACTCATCACCCTCCAAGGTGCCCGGGCTCAGCATTGTCTTGGGAGGGGAAGTTCCTTGTGAGCTTCCGGGTATGTGGTGGGACCTCCACGCTGCAGCTTAAGGGGTCCGTTTGTGGACTTAGGTGTTCTCCAAGGGCAAGGTTCTTTGGTTCTTAGTGACTGGTCAATGGTCTCGCTTAGGTCAAATAAGGGTTAGCTGCATCCCCGTTGCGAATGTCGAGACCAGTTCTCTGGTTTCAACATTATGGTGCGGTGAGCGTGGAAGCAGCTAGTTCGGAAAGCTCTGAGCAAGTCTCATGGCTGGAAGCGATGAGATGGGGGACTCACCCCCTATCAGCGAGTACATGAAGAAGGGAGATTTTGACGAGTTCAGGAAGTCAATCCTGGAGCTCTTGCAGGTCGCACTCCCCCCTCATGGCGAGTGCTCGACACCACCCGCACCCGTGCTCGCCTCGCAATCTCCGATGGAGGTGGAGCAAGCACATCGGCAAGGTAAGGATCTGGCCATAGGGGAAGGCTTGGGTCTTCAAGCAAGAGTGCTCTTCAACAGCTCTCCTGGGACCGGCTACCCCAGTAGGGAGGCAGAGAGAACGCCTTCGACTCGCCAGGGAGGATGGGGAAGTCCCTTCTGCGAGCTGATCATCTCAGCTCCCATTCCAGATGGGTTCAGCGAGCCTGACATGTCTTACTACGCAGGGAAGGACGACCATGTTCAGCATCTCCAGTGGTTCGAAGACATGGCCTCGATCAGGCAAATGTCGGATGCCTTTAAATGTAGACTCTTCGCGGTCACGTTCAGGGGGAAGGCAATAGGCTGGTTCCACCAACTCCCAGTGGGAACCATCTAAGGCTTCGAGGACCTACGCCGAAGTTTCTTGCTAAGGTTCTCCACTTCAAAGAAGAAGAGGATGGGGGCGGAGGCCCTGTTCTTGGTTCGGCAAAGGCCAGGGGATACATTAGGTAGTTACGTGAATAGATTCCAGGGGGAAGTCCTCCTTGTCATTGAGGTGCCCGGACATACCCTGCAGCTGGCTTTCACCCTCGGCTTACAGTAGGGGCTATTCAGGATGAGCTTGACTCGGGACCCACCCCTGTCTTTCGAAGAGCTGATGGAGCGCGCTGCTCGAGAAATTGAGTGTGAGGCCACAAACCAGGAGTTCATGGCAAGGTTGGCCAAGGGTGAGAAAGAGGAGAAGGAGGAGAAGAAAGAGCAAGGAGGGGAGAAGAAGAAGGAAGTGAGAAGTCAGGGGGACCAGGGACCCCCCGTTGGGCAGGAACAAGGCTGAGGGTTTCAACTACCAGTCGCTCGACCGACCTGGAGGCCGCCAGGAGGACTCCCTCAAGGCCTAGGAAGAGGCCATTTCCAAGGGAGAGCAAACTTTCAGGGAGAACAAGGACGGTTCAACCCAGCAGGGTGGCAGCCGGACCCAAGGACATTGCAACCCCAACCCCTGCAGGCCATGACGATTGGCCGAGAAAGAGGAAATAAGAAGAGAGGTCGCGCAGGGAAGGAATCAAGGATGATGGCATTGCAGTACTGTGACTTCCATTAGCAGGAGGGACACGTGACAACCACATGCCCAAAGTTTCTGGAGGTAAGGGAAGGAGGAAGAACCCCGACAGAGAGGAGATAACTCAACCTGGAAGGACCAGGAGGAAGCTGAGGAGATGGAGGAAGTGCTGAAGGAGACGGCCAAGGTGCATGTGGTCGAGTAAGCGCAAGGAAGCGCATTGTAATGGTATGTAATCAATTTACAATATATCAAAAGTAGTTAAAGATAGCATCTAGGTCGAGTCCTCGACTAGAGATCACTCGCCCGGGCTTATTTATGTCGGTCGCTGGGTGGCTCGTCGGGTAGATTCGTTTTAAGTCGAGTCCTCGACTAGATACTACTCGCTCGGGCTTGTTGATGCCGGTCACTGGGTGGCTCGTCAGGTAGATTAATTTTAGGTCAAGTCTTCGACTGGAGATCACTCGCACGGGCTTGTTGATGCCGGTCGCTGGGTGGCTCGTCGGGTAGATTCGTTTTAGGTCGAGTCTTCGACTAGAGACCACTCGCCCGGGCTTGTTGATGCCGGTCGCTGGGTGGCTCGTCAAGTAGATTCATTTTAGGATGAGTCTTCGACTCGAGACCACTCGCCTGGGCTTGTTGATGCCGGTCGCTGGGTGGCTCGTCAGGTAGATTTGTTTTAGGTCGAGTCTTCGACTAGAGACCACTTGCCCGGGCTTGTTGATGTTGGTCGTTGGGTGGCTCGTCGGGTAGATTCATTTTAGGTAAAGTCCTCGACTGGAGACCACTCGCCCGGGCTTGTTGATGTCGGTCGCTGGGTGGCTCGTCAGGTAGATTCGTTTTAGGTCGAGTCTTCGACTGGAGACCACTCGCCCGGGCTTGTTGATGTCGGTCGCTGGGTGGTTCGTCAGGTAGATTCATTTTAGTTCGAGTCCTCAACTGGAGACCACTCGCCCGAGCTTGTTGATGTCGGTCGCTGGGTGGTTCGTCAGGTAGATTCATTTTAGGTCGAGTCTTCGACTAGAGACCACTCACCCAGGCTTGTTGATGCTGGTCGCTGGGTGGCTCGTCAGGTAGATTCATTTTAGGTCGAGTCTTCGACCGGAGACCACTCCCCCAGGCTTGTTGATGTCGGTCGCTGGGTGGCTCATCGGGTAGATTCGTTTTAGGTCAAGTCCTCGACTGGAGACCACTTGCCCGGGCTTGTTGATGCCGGTCGCTGGGTGGATCATCGAGTAGATTCGTTTTAGGTCGAGTCCTCGACTAGAGACCACTCGCTCGGGCTTGTTGATGTCGGTCGCTGGGTGGCTCGTCAGGTAGATCCCTATTAGGTGTTGAGTTCCTCCACCTCCAGGTGAGCTCGACTCCATGTTAGGTGTTGAGTTCCTCCACCTCCAGGTGAGCTCGGCACCCTGTTGGGTGTTGAGTTCCTCCACCTCCAGGTGAGCTCGGCTCCCTGTTGGGTGTTGAGTTCCTCCACCTCCAGGTGAGCTCGGTTCCCTGTTGGGTGTTGAGTTCCTCCACCTCCAGGTGAGCTCGGTTCCCTGTTGGGTGTTGAGCTCCTCCACCTCCAGCTGATCTCGGCTCCCTGTTCGGTGTTGAGTTCCTCCACCTCCAAGTGAGCTCGGCTCCCTGTTAGGTGTTGAGTTCCTCCACCTCCAGGTGAGCTCGGCTCCCTGTTAGGTGTTGAGTTCCTCCACCTCCAGGTGATCTAGGCTACCTGTTAGGTGTTGAGTTCCTCCACCTCCAGGTGAGCTCGGCTCCCTGTTAGGTGTTGAGTTCCTCCACCTCCAGGTGAGCTCGGCTCCCTGTTAAGTGTTGAGTTCGTCCACCTCCAGGTAAGCTCGGCTCCATGTTGGGTGTTGAGTTCCTCCACCTCTATGTGAGCTCGGCTCCCTGTTGGGTGTTGAGTTCCTCCACCTCTAGGTGATCTCGGCTCCCTGTTGGGTGCTGAGTTCCTCCACTTCCAGGTGAGCTCGGCTCCCTGTTGGGTGTTGAGTTCCTCTACCTCCAGGTGAGCTCGGCTCCCTGTTAGGTGTTGGGTTCCTCCACCACCAGGTGAGCTCGGCTCCCTGTTAGGTGTTGAGTTTTTCCACCTCCAGGTGAGCTCGACTCCCTGTTGGGTGTTGAGTTCCTCCACCTCCAGGTGAGCTCGGTTCCCTGTTGGTTGTTGAGTTCCTCCACCTCCAGGTGAGCTCGGCTCCCTGTTGGGTTTGAGTTCCTCCACCTCCAGGTGAGCTCGGCTCCCTGTTGGGTGTTGAGTTCCTCCACCTCTAGGTGAGCTCGGCTCCATGTTGGGTGTTGAGTTCCTCCACCTCCATGTGAGCTGAGCTCCCTGTTGGTTGTTGAGTTTTTCCACCTCCAGGTGAGCTCGGCTCCCTGTTGGGTGTTGAGTTCCACCACCTCCAGGTGAGCTCGGCTCCTTATTTGGTGTTGAGTTCCTCCACCTCCGGGTGAGCTCGTCTCCCTGTTGGGTGTTGAGTTCCTCCACCTCCAGGTGATCTCGGCTCCATGTTGGGTGTTGAGTTCCTCCACCTCCAGGTGATCTCGGCTCCCTGGTGGGTGTTGAGTTCCTCCACCTCCAGGTGAGCTCGGCTCCCTATTGGGTGTTGAGTTCCTCCACCTCCAGGTGAGCTCGGCTCCTTGTTCGGTGTTGAGTTCCTCCACCTCCAGGTGAGCTCGGCTCCCTGTTAGGTGTTGAGGTCCTCCACCTCCAGGTGAGCTCGGCTCCCTGTTAGGTGTTGAGTTCCTCCACCTCTAGGTGAGCTCGGCTCCCTGTTGGGTGTTGAGTTCCTCCACCTCCAGGTGAGCTCGGCTCCCTGTTGGGTGTCGGCTCCCTGTTGGGTGTTGAGTTCCTCCACCTCCAGGTGGGCTCGGCACCCTGTTGGGTGTTGAGTTCCTCCACCTCCAGGTGAGCTCGGCTCCCTGTTCGGTGTTGGGTTCCTCCACCACCAGGTGAGCTCGGCTCCCTGTTAGGTGTTGAGTTTTTCCACCTCCAGGTGATCTCGGCTCCCTGTTGGGTGGAGAGTTCCTCCACCTCCAGGTGAGCTCGGCTCCCTGTTGGGTGTTGAGTTCCTCCACCTCCAGGTGAGCTCGGCTCCCTGTTAGGTGTTGAGTTCCTCCACCTCCAGGTGAGCTGGGCTCCCTGTTGGGTGTTGAGTTCCTCCACCTCCAGGTGAGCTCGGCTCCCTGTTGGGTGTTGAGTTCCTCCACCTCGAGGTGAGCTCGGCTCCCTGTTGGGTGTTGAGTTCCTCCACCTCCAGGTGAGCTCAGCTCCCTCTTGGGTGTTGAGTTTTTCCACCTCCAGGTGAGCTCGGCTCCCTATTGGGTGTTGAGTTCCTCCACCTCCAGGTGAGCTCGGCTCCCTGTTGGGTGTTGAGTTCCTCCACCTCCAGGTGAGCTCGGCTCCCTGTTAGGTGTTGAGTTCCTCCACCTCCAGGTGAGCTCGGCTCCCTGTTCGGTGTTGAGTTCCTCCACCTCCAGGTGAGCTCGGCTCCCTGTTGGGTGTTGAGTTCCTCCACCTCCAGGTGATCTCGGCTCCCTGTTGGGTGTTGAGTTCCTCCACCTCCAGGTGAGCTCGGGTCCCTGTTGGGTGTTGAGTTCCTCCACCTCCAGGTGAGCTCCGCTCCCTGTCAGGTGTTGAGTTCCTCCACCTCCAGGTGAGCTCGGCTCCCTGTTAGGTGTTGAGTTCCTCCACCTCCAGGTGAGCTCGGCTCCCTGTTAGGTGTTGAGTTCCTCCACCTCCAGGTGAGCTCAGCTCCCCGGCATGTGTGGAGAATGGTTTGCCTCCCACCTCAGGTCGAGCTCGGCTCGACTAGAGGTGTTGAGTTTTTCTCCACCTCAGGCCAAGTTCAATTCGACCTGAGGTGTTGAGCTTTCTCCACCTCCAGCTGAGCTCGGCTCACAGGATGGTTGTTAAGTGGAGAAAGGTTCGCCTTCCGCCTCAAGTCAGGTCCCACCTACTCGTCAAATAGGTGGGTTGGACTTTCTTTCCGAGCTTAAGACAAGCTCGAAAAGAGCGGGAATTGTGTACAACCCTCATATTTTCCGAGTCGGTGTGACCCGATGCGGATGAGGTCAAGATAGTAAAGGTGGCCGAGACAAGTAGAGCGACCGCTCAAAGGCGATCAAAACCAGTCAAGGAAAAAAGAGGCTCGGGGATGAGAAAAAAAGGGGCGGCGGGACAAGTGGGGGGGGGGGGGGGGGGGGGGGGGAGCACCCACTCGCCCCCTCCCTTTGGGCGAGTGGGAAGGGCCATCCCACTCGCCCGTCCTCCCACTCGCCTGACCTCTTTGGGCGAGTGGGAGGAGCCCTCCCAGTCGCCCGACCTCTTTAGGGCGCCACTCGCCCGGCCCCTTCGGGCGAGTGAGAGGAGCCCTCCCACTCGCCCGGCCCCTTTAGGAGAATGGGAGGAGCCTTCCCACTCCCCCAAAGGCAAGGGGGTGGGTGGATTTTGATCCGCCCTCCTGACGCCAAGGGGGGAGTGGACCGATGTCCACTCGCCCAGGAAGGGCGACTTCGGTTCGTTGGGGCAAGGGGGCCTCGGTCCATCCGTCCAGAGCAAAGTCAAGTTCAAATTGGGGTGCAGGTAGTATTTTCAAATAGCGGAACTAGGCTATTGGCAGACCATTTTGGCTATCCGCAGACCATTTTTTGGGAAGTCTATAAATAGACCCCCCATGGGCACCTTGGGAAGGGATGTTGAGACCCCCCCTCCCTCGCGTGAGTGTTGTGAGCAAGCACTACCCCCTCCCCTTCCCTTTGTCAGTGAAGGTGGACGGTGAGGTGATCCTTAGTGCCCTCCAAGGTGCCGAGGCTCAGCATTGGCTTGGGAGGGGAAGTTCCTTGTGAGCTTCCGGGTATGTGGTGGGACCTCCACGCTGCAGCTTAAGGGGTCTGTTTGTGGACTTAGGTGTTCTCCAAGGGCAAGGTTCTTCGGTTCTTAGTGACTGGTCAAAGGTCTCGCTCAGGTCAAATAAGGGTTAGCTGCATCCCCCTTGCGTACGTCGAGACCAGTTCTCTGGTTTCAGCACATAGCATTTTGGATGTCTAGGAATGTCTCGTCTGACGTTCATGATGGAAAATTTATTTTTGATTTTGTTGACGAGTCAATCAGATCTGAGTCTGGACCGGGAGAAGAAAATGTAGTGCAAGTTGTCACGGACAATGCATCTAATAATATGCTAGCGGCAAAGATGTTATCTATGAAAAGACATTATATATTTTGGATGTCCTGTGCCGCCCACATAATCAATTTATTGATTGCAGATATTGCCAAAATAAAGAAAATCAGAAATGACATCACCCTTGGTCTCATGACAGTATTTATATATGGACATACCATTTTTCTTGATTTATTGAGGCAATTTACCAAGGATTTGGATTCTCATGAACTTATTCGTCAGGAGTGACTAGATTTGCTATTGCATTTCTATCTTTGCAGAGCATTTTAGACAAAAAGAAAGAGATAAGGAACATGTTCTCATTGCAAAAATGGGAAGACTCAAAATTAGCTCGTACACCACCTAAAAAGAGGGTAAAATAAATAAATATATTTATAGTTAATGATTAACTTGTGTTACTTCTTAGTTCTTACTTAAGTTATTATGTTAATTTATTTAAAATTACAGGCTGCTACAATTGTGTATAATGTGAAATTTTGGAAAGATGCGGAGATTGTTGTTAGTATGTTTGCTTCGTTAGTGAAGGTTCTGAGAAGAGTTGATGGAGATATGCCTTCTATGAGGTGGATATACGGAGATATGCTAAAGGCAAAAGAAAAAATTGCTATTGTTTTAAATAGTAATGAATCTCGGTATCTTCCTATATGGAAGCTAAGTGAAAGAAGGACTGATAGTAAGTTGTGTACTCCCCTTCACATTGTTGGTCATTACCTTAATCCATACTTTTAATTTGCAAATTGGTAAAAAATGGAGAAAGACGGTAAATACATGAATGCGGTAATTTATTGTATGACTAAGATGTATGGTAGGGATGTAGCCATTCAAGATCGCATTGCTGGCCAAATAAGTTTATATCGAAATAAGAAAGGTTCTTTTGGCAGAGAAATTGCAAAGAGACAAAGTATCAATAGTTCTCTTGATCTTGGTACAATTATTTCTTAAATTATTCACATATTTAACTGTTTTATTGAATAATGTTATGTATAATTTCTTATTGCTGATAGTTTGATTACTATTTTTGGTTTCAATATAAATAGTGAATTGATGGAAGTTTAATGGGAATGATGCACCTTATTTGAGAGACATGACAGTACGTGTTCTCAGATTGACTACTAGCTCTTCAGGTTGTGAAAGAAATTGGAGTATATTTGAATTGGTAAGTTACTATTTACTTATACGTTATAACTAAAATTTATATATCTTTATTATCTAAATTTTTTTATTAGATTAATTGACTTTATAAATTTCAGATTCATACAAAAAAGAAAAATTGACTAGATCATAAGATATTGAATGATCTTGTCTCTGTAAAATTCAATGATACTATAAAGACAAGGGCAATGAGCTAATCGAGATCAAATAGCTGCAAAAAACTTTGCTGATGGAAAAGTGACAGAGTGGTTGGTGGGCTCTAGTTCTTCAAAGAAATCAATTGATGATGAAGAGGTCTTTTTGAAGAGGGGTTGACTTGGCAGCAAGTGGCAGAGTGCATGGATGTTGATGTAGAGCCAAGGAAAAGTTCCCGTCAATCTTCTATAACTACGAATAATAAATCATCAAAGAATAAAGGAAAATGAAAATTAGATTGTGTTGTTGAAGAAGAGGAACTAGAGTTTTCCGCTTCATCAGAGGAGAACCTCATTGAAGATGACATTTCAGAAGGTGATAACGAGACAAATAACGATGAAATTACAACATGTTCAGAAAGGATTGATGATGACTGAGGTGAGCAAAACACAAGTGATTCATTCAATAGGTTCAAATATTCATTATTTACTGATTGTAATCTTTAATTTGTGTAGCCAATTCGGAGGGGAGTATTTTACGAGTTCAACTTTTGAAGGAAAGTATTTTGATGTGAAGTTAAAGACAGTGCAACTCTATGTTGTTATGATAAGTGATAAGGATTAATATGCAGTTAAAGACAGTACGACTCTATGTATTTAAAAACAATGCGACTCTATGTAGTTATGAGAAGTATTTTTATGATATTGATGATAAGTGATAAGTGATAATTTTGATGTGATAAGTGATAAGTGATAATTTTGATGTGATAAGTGATAACTGATAAGACTAACATCTATGAAATTTATGTGATTATGGATTGTTTTTCTTTACTTATTGTTGTATGTTCAAGTTTGACCAATCTATTACAATTTGTTTGAAAGAGAAACCCTTGTTATTTCCAATGATTTTAGTAATACCACACTATTGAGGTAAGTCTTTTACTTTATAAGCATGTCTCACCCAACAAAGGGTGATTGGGTGCCATCATATTTTAAGAACATAGATGACATGGATGATAAATAATTTTGAATTTGTCTGCTTGGCATCCTTCGATTATTTTTGCTTAGACATTTTCATTAATGATTTAAATAAATAAATGTTGATTTATAGTCTTCTTTTTAGTTGGTTGTGTTGCTGACTGTGAGTCTGTGAAATACATCTTGTTCGCTTTGTTCATTTTCAGCCATTCAGAAACACAATCATACAACTCTTGCATTATATGAGATTCATCTAATTCATCTTTGTTAGTTAGAAAAGACAACAAATATCTACTATAAAGATATCTATTAAATAAAATGAGTTTTTTATTCTTATTGTGTGTATATATATCTATATAGATAGCTACTATAAAGATATATAATATATTTAATAAAAACTACTTCTGAACAGTTCTTACGCCTTTGCTTTCTATGTTGTGCTCAGATTTCTGCAGGAAGATGCTGCGAATTCTATACTTCATATATTGTTGTCTGCTGATGCAGTTGCTATCATATTAATGCCCCCAAATGGCTATAGATCATTACATAGAGCTTGCATAAGTGGAAGGTATTCTTTTATTTAATTTGTTGCTCAGTCTGCATGAATATTCATTTGTTGTTGTATCTCGCTGTTACATCTTTGTTGAAATATTTATTTGATGGCCTGTGCAAACCTGCAAATAAAAAAAGATGATAAATATTTATCATTGTTTTACCAATTTAAATAATAATAAAGAGCTTATAAAACTATATAATTATTACACGTGTCATAATCTTGCATGTATTTTAGGGTTACATAATGCATATTTATATTTTTACATACATAATATTAATATTTATATATTGTAGTTTTAAAATTCGATATTTTCAAATGTCTCTGACATCTGACATTTAAAAACCCAGTCCAATATGTACCCGACATCTGACATTTAAAACATTGTGCGTGGCTACTAGTCTTCCGCTACTATTTATAGCGTACCCTGATTGGGTTGTGATGGTTGTTCGCTTAGCACCATCGTCAGTTCGTAGCTTGGAAGAGAATGATGAGAGAAGGTTAAGACGTTCATACCTCTACTCTTCAGTTATTCCCTTCCTTGTTGTAGATTGACGGTGGTGTGCGATAAGATCCCCTAGTCGTGCCTAGTTTCGAAAGGGAGTCTTACACGACTCCCTGGGCCGGGTCGGCTTGCATGAGCATTTTGGTCAAAGTCATACCGATTTAACTCAGAATTTTTTAAGGGAAACCCCAACAATTAGTAAAATAACTCGGAGGATGAGAAGAAGTAGCCGCCTACATGGAAGTATCATACATTCTTATTATAACATCCTTGTTTGGAATCAGTGAACAAATTGGCTGCATGCCCTCTTAGCGATCAAAATAATCACCATGGGTCCATTCATTTAGATGCAATCGAAAACCTAAAATTAGAATTAAACGTTATTTTCAATTGAATTTAACATCTAATTTTAATTCTGAAGCCTCAATTCCATCACACGAACGGAGCCTAAGATTTAAGTTTCCAAAAAAATAGAAGACATTGTTATACAAAGAAAAAAATTTCCATATGTTAAAATCACTAAAAATGATAGCATGCCACCAAACCATAAATAATCGTATGCTACAAAAGATGATCATATATACGATTTAAGAACATTCAAATGCAACTGAAAATGATCGTATCAGATCGCATGATACCACTTTTTATGAGGGAAAAAAGAAAGAAAAAGCGACTATAAAAGTGAGGCTTGTGCACAGAAGCCATGACATAAATTTGGCTCGAGTCCAGCCCAGGGGTTTATGTCAGACGGTTCATAAGTTTGGACCCGGTTGAACATTGCTCTTCGCCGGGAGTCGTGTCTTCGCCATCTCCGAGAAGAGGCCATCGTCATTTCTTTTCCCCCACTCCATGACCAGTAATGGAGGATTAGCTAGCTGAGATGTGCCGGATCTAGGACGCCATGCTTCTCGAAGCGCCCGTTGATTCTTCCCTCTGAAACTTACTCACGCAGGATCCTCACTGAATACTAATTACGCACAAGATGCAGACCGCGCAAGCTTGGTTCACCGGAGGCACGACCGGAAACGACCTGCAGAAATCGTCCTCCTCCCTACTATCCGACTGGAATTCTTATGCTGCGTCGAGATCGGTGGACGATGGCGGACCGTCTTCCCTCGGTTTCGATCTCGAGGCTGCTGTTAGGACTGCCAACGATAAGGTCTCCGGGACGTTCAGCTTGTAAGGAACAATTTACGCCACCTTTTGTAAATAGATCTTGGATTCTGTTTTACTCGATAAGGTTATTGGAGGACGGAAGATTAGGGCTTATATAATCGATTATAATGGATAGATTGTTCTTTTACTTTTAAATTATTATCTTAGGTATAATTAGTTAATTTGGGGATTGATTAGTGGTGAGCCAGACAGAAGTTGATTAGTAATGGAGGATGTTATTGAAGACACCTGTTGGCTCATGTGTTAGACATAAATTAACTTTTTTAATCTGCAGGCTGAGTATTTTGGCTGTATTTTGAAAATTATAGATGTTTATGAACTCTCTGGTACTGTTTGGAGAGGATATGTTCATCATTATGATTGCCCAATGTACTCCATTGTCGCCTAGAATGAGTAATTATGCAATAAGATTAGTTGTTTATTAGGGTTAGGGTTTAGGACATTAGGATAATTGAACAATGTTGGACATGAACTTAGCATGTAAGCAAAATAGGCCCGATTATTTTACTTGTTTATCTTGAAGATGTTTGTTTGTTATTTAACAAGTAGCTTGACAAGAGCTCCACTAAGTTCTTATTTCATACCTGTTTATAGCTTATTTATGGAACTTTCATTTATTTGAATCAAACTTTGATCACATAGTATGGACTTGAAAATAAGGTATGTTATTATTGGTATATGTAGAATAATAATTATTTGATAAATTATTAAATAGTTGAATATAATTTTTTCCTTCTTTTATCATTTTAAATTTTAAAAAGGTAAAATATGAATTAAATAACCATAATAAGTTTATATCAGGGAAGGAGATTATACATCTAATTATTTAATTTTATTTCTTCTAAGTTAGCCAAGCTTGATTAAAGCTAGACTTTGTTTCAAGCTCAATAAAAATGTAAAACTTGCTTGAACAAGACAAATGCAGCCCAAACATGTTAAGGAAATAAATGGAGAAGCTAGAACAGATAGTACTAGGCTCAATTTAGACTTTTACAAACCTTATGTTTTCTCAAGAGGATATAGCTCTTGGTTATTGCACATGATGAATATCCATTAATACCAGTAAGTAGTTGCCTCTTTACAATTAAGTCGAATTGTTGTTGGGACATTCATGGATTCAATTATCTCTTGAGATCTCAAGTTTCAATAAAAAAATGCATATTTTAAACTGAATTGGGGTAGATCTTGTACCTTTTGTATAAATTACATGAGGAAAAGTATGCAGATGAGGAAAAGTAGATCCTACGTGAGCTTTGGACTATCTTTCTGGAACTTTTGTATGCAAACAATTCAACTTACAATTTAATTAGTCCCACTTTTTTGAAAGTCAACACTTGGATGTCTGTTTATATATAGAAGTCTAGTATAATAGATATTTAATTATCCAAGCACCAGTCCTTTAAGATGCCTGATTATGGTGCAATTCATTAAATTTTTGTAAGAAACTACAATGGGTGAGCTTCCTCGGGAACACTCACCACACTATTTAACTATGTTGGAGAGATCATGCATTTGTAGTTTAAATCTTCCATTATAATTAGTGGGTAACAGTTAGTAAAAAGCGTCATTCATTTTTTAAGATATCTCCATATACGTGTGAGCCCGAGAAGAAATTGCTTATACTTAATCCACTAATCAAGCAAATTGTTTTCTATAATCATCAGAGTATGTTAGCGAAAAACTAATTCCTCGTTCTATGTAGAAATGATAAATTACTACAAGCAGTGTAACAAATTAATGAGCACCTTTTCAAATTTAATTATACTAACAAGTAGGATTTAAAGCATACTTCCCAAATATTTATTTCTCTTTCTTACAAGAAATAAACTTTATGGGGGTTTTCTCTGTTCATGAGATGCTTGATGGTGTAATAGTTCAAAATATAACCATCAAGATATTATCCGCTCTAGCGTTGTAAGCCTTACAGTTTTGATACTTCCTAGAAGTTTACCAATATGTGTAGTCATCTACCATGAGCAAATTTAACTTTGAAAACATTATACTAAAGACGTCTCAATATTTAGGAGTTTCGTAGGATTTATGAACAGTCACTTCTGAAAGCATTTGAAATCATTTTTTTTCATTTATGCATGTGCTTTCCCTAAGGCCTTATAGCTTGTGGAATGCAGGAAAAGATGCCATTAGTATGTTTAAACGGTGGATTGTCTTTTTTATCAATTCTTATTAATTCCCCCATACACTTAGTTGAAAGTTTTAAATAACATTTTTTCTCTTCCTTTCATTGCTTATCATTTTAAAATCTTATGGGAGCTATGTTGAATTGCATGCATAAATGACACTCCTCTGTTATCATATACCCTGTTCAATTTTTTCCTTGAACTTTACAGTTACTTTTTTTTTCATGGTTTGTAAAGCTAGTTGTCATGTTGTTATCTATAACAACAACAACACTCAAGCCTTTATCCCACTATAGTGGGGTCGGCTATATAGATCCTTTGTCGTCATTGTGCCCTATCTTTAGTCATAATCTCACTAATGCCTAAATACATCATGTCTTTCCTTATTGTTTCATTCCAAGTCTTTATTGGTCTACCCCTCCTCCGTTTAACATGCCTAGTGACTAAACTCTCACAACGCCTAGCAGATGCCTCTAATGGTCTCCTTTGTACGTGTCCAAACCATCTTAGTCAAGCTTCTCGCATCTTCTCTGCAATTGGTGCCGCTCCTGTCTTATCCTTGATACATTCATTCTTAATTTTATCCAGTCTCGTGTGTCCACACATCCACCTAAGCATTCTCATCTCCGCAACTCTCATTTTTTGCTCATGTACATAATTCACCGACCAACACTCAGAACCATAGAGCATCGCTGGTCTAATTGCAATACGGTAAAACTTGCCTTACGCTGTTATCTATATATTGAAAAAAAATAAACAAAATAAAATTGTTTCTAACTAATAAGATGACGATCTGAGATCATTACTTCAACAATTATTAGCTCAAAGTTATTATGATTGGGTGTCATGGTAGAAAAAAAGTCATGATGCTGGGGCTAATGTACTGAATAATAGATATAACCAGAAATGCATCAATGCATTGTCGACCTATATTTCTTAAATCTTCACTCATGAATTTCCCTTTTCATTCTCCTTTTTTTATGTCATAGTCATTACTCTCTCCTATTCATAGGCATGCATGATTCATGCTGCAATTGTCTACTTCTTTCTAAATAACTAAAAGGAAAATATATTTCTTTTTATATTAGCTTACAATTCTAATTGGATACTGGCCATTTAGAGGTAGAGAAGTAATATCTGTATTACCTTTTTTATTTTCTATAGATCATCAAGGTGTTGGACAAATTAATTAAAATAATTGTTGGTACCAAAAATGGTACCTCCAAAATTCACACTAAAAAGGGATGAGAGAAAACTGCGAAGTGCAGGTTACTAAGACAGAAGATGCTGGAAGAGAGGGAAAACGATCACAGAAAGGCGATCACGAAAAAATGAGACCGCTTACACAGGTTGTAAGCTGGAGCCTCGGAGCCAAAAGTCCACTTTCTGGTACCCCTACCCCTCTATTTATAGACGAAGGAGCTGCCCAAGCTGGCAGAACTGAAAACTACGGGCTGCCCGGGATACAGGGGTGCAAATAGTAAAAACAAAGTAAAAATCCCAGACCGCTTAGACTGGCGATCTCGAGCGGCTTCGGTTGCTTGGAACTTAGAAAATTAGACCAGGCTGAAGGCTGGCGATCTGGGCGATCATAAATATTGGAGACCGCTGAGACCGCCAATTTGCGCTGTAAAGACAAGATCGCGGGCTTTCCGGGCAAACATAATCCCCGCACATTTTTAAGTTATGCTGGAACTTCGAAAATGTAATCTTTGACCGCTGAGACCGCGACTGTCATAAATGCGGCTTGGGCTATAAATACCGCCTCAGATCTTCAATCTTCCAGATACTTTGAAATCCTGACCTTTGAGCGGTCACTGTTTATTGAGATCGTGAAAAAAGCCTTTTCTCGAGATGGATGCTCTTGACATGATGAAGGCGTCGGCACAATCTCGAAAATCTCCACGGTCTGCATCGAAAACGAAAAAAGTTATTTCGAAAAAGATCGCTGATTCTAGTAAACAAAAATTGGTCAGAAGTTCAAAGGAAAAGGAAGATTCCGCTTCGAAGGCCATAGTTGATCTGACGGTCCCAGAAGCTGCCGTTAAGACCCCCCTGGAAGCGGTCAACCAGCCTGCTGATCGTCCTGGGGAGACCGCTTCTGTAGAGTCGATCAAGGCTGCTATGCTGCAGGTGAAGGCTTCAGCTGAGAATCTAAGAAGTTAGATCGCTGATAAAGGAAAAGCCGTTAGAGATTTGAAAAGAAAAGAAGTGAGCTCTCCTGATCAGACTGCTAAGAGGACAAAAGCTGATAATGGACAAGCTATGATCGCCGATGACATTAGTCTTCAGGATTATCTTTCAGAAGGCCATCCGGCTGATCAAGTAATAGATGTAAGTGATTAAATTATTATATACTTGTTTTAAGATCGATTTTTCCTATTAATCTTTCTCAATTATCAGTCAAGGGACCCCTTTGAAGTTGAACAACTTCGAATGATCGCCGAGGAAAAAGCTGCTGAAGAAGAAAAAAGGAAAGAAGAAAGAAAGAAAAAGGAGCAAGAAGCAGAAAAGGAGACCGCCAGGCTTGCGGCTGTCGCTGAAGGTGAGAGGAAAAGTAAGGAAGAAGAAAAGAAGAAAGAGCGAGAAGCTGCAGAGAGAAGAGAGAAAGAAGAAAAAGAAAAGGAGACCGCCAGGCTCGCGGCGGTCGCTGAGGGTGAAAGAAAGAGGGAAGAAGAAGAGAAGAAAAGGCAGGGGGTCGCCAAGGAAGAGGAGAGAAAAGAGAAGGAAGCGATCTCCTTGGCAGCGGAGATGGAGAAAAAGGAAAGAGAAAAGGAGAGGGCCCTAGCTGCTGAGAGAAAAAAGGATAAGAAAGAGAAGAAGAAGAATAAGAGGAAGAAGAAGATCGCCGAAGGGGCGGTCTCAACTAAAAAGAAAAACGAGAAAAACGAGACCGCGACATCTAGCGATCGCGGCGATATCTTCGTTGAATTGGGCGAGAACCCGGATTCTGGAGAGGCAGACCGCGCAGCCGCGTTGGAAGCTATTAAGACTGGTAAGGCGAGGATGGTCGTGAGATCGATTGATTCTCTTCCCGTACTTGCTTTCCGACCCTCATCCCCTGTGAAGAGGCCTGAGATCGTTCTTATAGAAATTGATGATATCCTTGTTAGTAATGCCGAGTTAAAAAAGGAGAAGAAAAGAAGGAGAGCGGTCACAAAAAAGACAACTAGAAAAAATCAATTTAGAATGCCTAAGGGGATCTGACCGCCTTTTGTTGACTGCCAATGATGCGGTCTCAAAAGATGTTGAAAAGAACTTACTTGACTGCGGTCTTGCTACTCTGTCAAGTATTTTACACAATCCTTACTCTTTTTGATATCAATTTCTGATTATTTTTGACCGTTTTTCTCCTGGTTGTAGATGAAAACATGAGCTCAGCTTCCGAAGAAGGTGAGATACCAAGAAAAGTCTCAATTCCTCCAGAGTTCGCTGATCTCCTTAAGCCGATGCTTGAAGATATGAGGGTCATGCGAGATCGGGAGCGGATGCTAGAAGACCGCCTCCGAATCCAGACCGCGAATTTCGAAGCTAAGGAGAAGCGAATTCTTGCAAACTTCGAGGTCAAAGAAAAGCAGGCTCGAGGCGAGTTTGAAGAAAAACTTCGGAAAGCCGAAAAGGATGCCGATTATTACAGAGGGAAGGCCGCAGCACTTGCTGCTGAGATCGCCACCCTCCGGGGGGGCCCTCAAATGTCGATGAAGGCGGGTTCTTCCAGCGGTCTCGCGGAAAAGAGATCGGCGGAAATCGTGGTAATCCCTATGGAGCAAGTAGACCGCGAAATGTCTAAAATCCATAGGGCTGCTATGATTGCCAATCACAGCCTAGCATCTGCATGGACTGCGGTCAACGAGATGCAGGATGTGGCGGCATTCGTTGGGAGGAGAAAAGATCAGAGGAGATGAGACCGCAGCCCTTCTTCTTTCATTTAGCGATCTCTTTAGAAACAATGCTTAGTTAATTTCTGGTCTGTAAGATATATTTGATTTTGTTTCATGGTGTTTAACTTTAATGTTGTGACATTCATTTTGCGATCTCTGGCTTTCATGAATGCGATCTTATTAAATAGTGTTTGTATTGTGAATTGTGTGTTGCGATCTTCATGCGAGCTGTTATGATCTTTATCTGATAAAAATTCTATTCATGCTTGTCATTTTCGAGCCTATATAGCTTTTGGCGGTCTGACCCATCTGCAGGGCGATCTCAAGAAGTGTAATCATTGCACAATCATCTTCTTCTTTCTATAAATAGTTGATTTCTCGGACCATTACTCCATTCTTCTCGAATTTTCTTTAGATTGTTGATTTTTGCGATATCAGAAAATGGTGTCCGCGCGTTCCAGGGCTGCTGAAATCTTCCTAGACTCTGATCATGAGTACGGGCTAATCCCGGAGGAAGAATACTCTCTGTTTATTGAGAGACATAAGATCGATGAAAAGATCGCGATCAGAATTCCGTTCGAGGGCGAAGACTTGAACTCAGGGGATGAAGGTAGGTACATCATCCCGATCGATCACTTCTATTATGGTCTTCAAATCCCCGTTCCTTGGGAGATTCTTGAAGTATTGGAATATTATGGTCTCGTACTGGCTCAGCTTCCACCGAACTCAATCGGTCTGATGAATGTTTTCATTAATTACCTGAGATCGGCTAAGATAAGGTTCACCATGGCGGTCTTCCGAGGGACTTTCTCTGTTAAAATATTAAAAGAGGGTCAGAAGAAAGAAGAATTTAAAGGATTGATGTACTTCAGCTGCAATGGTATAAAAGTTTTAAATCTGCCTAACAAGGTTCCTCTTTGGACTGAGAGGTATCTGGTGTTCGAGGGCGATCTCGGCGGTCTCCCCAGCCGGCCTTCCCCGCGAGCAGAGCGAATCTTTAGAAAAGAGAAGCTCCTTTCCCAGGAGGAGCTGGCGATCTTGAAGTGGCTTGCAGGCAAGCGTTTTGATCTGATTCATTACCTGGCGATCTGGCCAGATATTGCTGCGGTCACACCTGAAGAGAGTAAGTTGTTAATTTCCGCGGTCTCCTGTGGCTTCTGAATATCATTATCTTTTTTTTTTACCGACTGTTCATTCTACAGCTTCTTTCGCCATCCCGGATGTTGACCATGTGACTCCTAAGGGAGAGGTCCTCACTCAGAGGGAAAAACGGTTACGTCAAGATCGCCAAAGAAAGGCGAAGGAGATCGCTGAAGAGGGCGATCTGGAAGAAGGGCCCTTTGCTTTAGTGGGCTTTGGGAAGAAATTGAAAGATAACAAAGGGAGACCACTCCTGAGATGGAGTGAGACCGGTGACTCTCTGAAGGTGTCTACCGATCTCCCCTTCTGGGGAGGTAGGATGACTAATCATGCCTTCGCGGTCACTGCGGCCCTTTACGGAAAGAAGAATGCCAATGAGGCATTAAGTCATGAGACCGATCGTCTGCCCGATATATGCTCGCAAGCGGCCGTCCGAAGTTTAGTCCTCAATCATCACATGGGGCGATCTCTCCGCGCATCCTTGGAGCATGCAGAGCGCCTGCAAGACCGCTTCGACGTAAGTAAAAATGTAATCTTAAAAATCTGCTTTACCTTGACCGCTGGCGATCTGACCCGTTTTTCTTTCCTCAGAACTTCAAGAAGACCGCATTTGACATCCACAATCCTGACTACCTCAAATCTCTGTACACTCATGTTAGAGACGCATCAAACAAAACCATTGCTATCCTTCGTGAAAGAGGCGGTCTCACCGCCGATTTCCAGGATACCACTTTTGCCGATCTCTTTCCTGAGGTCGCGGAGATGATCGAGGAGGCAGAGGAGAAGAAAAAGGCCAAGGAGTCAGGAACCAGGGAGGCTACCGAAGATGAGTCTATCGAGATCACGGGAAGTCCAGATAAAGATGATCCCGCTTCTTCTATCCAGGGTGAGGAGACGATCTCGGAGGCGGTCTCAGATTCTGGAAAAGGTGAATCTGATAGTAGTGAATCTTCAGAAGGATCAGCTTCTTCGTCAGAGGAGCGATCTCCCCGAAAAAAGAAGCAGAAGAAATAGTTTGTTTTTAGAAAAATGATGTAATCTCCGGTCGTTGACCGCACCAATCATTGTAATTTTTTGAAATGAATAGAAAATTATTTTTGTTCATGAATGATTCTCTTGTGTTAATTTTTGCTGTATTATTCACATAAATCGATCACGACTTCCATCGTATGCGATCACAGCGTAATAGATTTAGCATTCGATCTCAATGCTTTAGGTTTCGTCGATCTCTGGTTTATGAGGATATTGAAAATTTGACAGAAATCCGGAATCTCGTATAAGAAAGACAATTCTGCGATCTCAGCATAATTAGACCGTTTAAAAAATTTAAAACACTTGGTCAGATTTACTTGATAAGAAATCTTCACGAATATTGATCTGGCGTTCATAATATATTCAGACCGCCACTTTGAAGAAAACCCAACTATCACTTGATGGGAAATGAAGGAGTAAGAACATTCTCATATAATTTTGAATAATAAGAGATCTAGATTGCGATCCCATTATGATCAAACCGATCACTATCAAACCAACAAGATTCCTGAAAAGCAATTTCAATCATCTTTGGAAAGACTTGCACGACGATCACTTCTTCCCAAGTCCTAGAGAAGATGAAGCCGGTGATCACAAATAACTCAGACTTCTTCCGATAATTTTTGAAAACCCAAGGCTCTTTAGAAAATCATGCCTGGCGATCACAAGAAGTTCAAATTTCTTTCTCCTTTATTAGAAAAACCACGCCTGGCGATCACAACAAACCAAGGCCGATTCTAACTTCCTTCAAAGAATCAATATTGGCGATCACTTTTATCCAGGTCCTGGAGAAGATCAAGCCATTAATCATGAATAATGTAGATCACCCTTTGAAGAGAGGAAACCTGCGGTCTCAAAAACTCTGACCGCTCGATCTCAGTTTTAAAAGAAAAGGGGCCCTTGTAGAAAAGAGAAGAGGGAAGAGGAGAGAAGGAGAATTCCTAAATGATCCGCAGGGCAGGTGTGGTCATGCCGATGAGGCTACACCGACATTGCTTTTCTTAAAGGATTACCGAGTTTGCTGCAAACTTGCCAATCTAAGGTTCAGGCGACGGTCATGGATGTTTCTGACCGCCCCTTACCTAACCACGCTTCAACGAGTATTCGAGAGTTACATACCAAAATGATCGGTAGGGCAGGTGTGGTCATGCCGCGGAGGCTACACCGACATTGCTTTCCCTGAAAGATCATTAAGATCGTAACAATGTCCTTCCCAATGCATGACAGAGCTGAGCCAGCCACCTAGACCCCCTTGAAATGCTGAGGTGTGCCAGATGTCAGCAAGGACCTGATATCCTAAACTTCCACCGCTCGAGCTTGGCGAGCTACTGCTACACAGATTCGAAATCTCCCCGACATCTGTGGTCCCGGCAGAATTACAAATCGAGGGGGAAGATAGTAGGATCCGTCGATGTCTCACTTGACAGGTTTTTGGCTTTTCAAAAAATAACTTATTCTTAAAACTTGTCATCCATCACTTGTATTGCGAATGCTTTGATAATACCTGCGTGATGTTTGAGAGAAGAAAAGTAAGAAAAAGAATGAGTGAATCAGATACGAACTTTTAAGAAAAGAAGAGTTTGAGATCATCTCCGCTCCATGAATGAGGCAATTCTTTTCCTTCATAAGTTTGGAGATGGTAAGCACCATTTTTAAGCACACTCTTCACCACAAACGGCCCTGCCCAGTTTGGGTTAAGCTTTCCAACTGAGCCAGCTCTTGCTGCTGTATCTATTTTCTTCAGGACTAGATCCCCAAAAGCGAATTCTTTGGTTCTTACATTTTTATTGAATAGCCTCGCCATTCTTCTCTTCACCTCTTCTTGCCTGATGATTGCCGTATCTCTCAACTCCTCAATTAAATCAAGGCTGCATTTTAGCTCTTCATCATTTCCTTCCATCCAATCGATTTGATTCTGTTGTGCCAATAATACTCTTGGGCTTTTTACTTCAAATTCCACCGGAATAAGGGCTTCAGCCCCGTGTGATAATTTGAATGGAGTCTCTCCAGTAGCAGAACTTGGAGTTGTTCTCAAGGCCCATAAGACGGAAGGTAGTTGTTCTGCCCAGTTGCCCCTGACATTTTCTACCATCTTTTTCAAGAGATTTATGATGAGTTTGTTGGCGGCCTCTACCTGCCCATTGCTTCTTGGATGATGCACAGAAGCGAAACGTAGCTCAACGCCAATTTGCTTACAGAAATTAACAAGAGTTGAATTATTGAACTGAGAACCGTTATCCGTGATGATTGCCATTGGAATTCCGTGCCGACATACTATCTCTCCCCAAATAAAATTTTTCACGGCTTGAGTCGTAATTTTGGCCAATGCTTTTTCCTCTATCCATTTGCTGAAATAGTCAATCATGACTATAATATATCGACGCTGCCCGCTTGCCATAGGGAAAGGCCCAATCAAATCCATTCCCCAAACTGCAAACGACCATGGGGTTGCTATCGACTTGAGTTGTTGAGCCGGCTGATTTTGGAGAGGAGCAAACTTCTGGCACTTTACACATTTCTTAGCAAATTTTACCGCATCTTTCCTCATTTGAGGCCAAAAATAGCCTTGCCTTAGAATTCTTTTTTCCAAAGTTCTAGCTCCAGAGTGACTTCCACATTCTCCAGAATGGACCTCCTGAAGGACCGCTGGAATCTCCTCCTCCGAAACACACCGTGGTAATGGTGAAAGGAAAGTTCTTCTATAAAGCACTCCTGCAACAAGATAATAGTTAGCCGTTTTCCGTTTAAACCTTTTCCTATCCTTTATTGATGAATGGAGCTCTCCAGTTGAAAGATATAGAACAAATGGATCCATCCAAGACGGATGTTGATCAATCTCCATGACCTCTCCTTCTTCAATTGCCGGGCGAAACAATTCTGAAGTTGTTCCTCCCGAGAGAAGTCCAAATTTTGCCAACTCATCTGCTTCCACGTTCTCACCCCTTGGAATATGGTCGATGGTAAAGCTTTTGAACCTCCCTACCTCGATTTTTACCAGAGTTAGATATCGCTTTAAAATAATATCTCTAGTTTCGAAAGTTCCATTTACTTGAGAAGCCATCACCAAAGAATCTGTGAAAACTTTGACATCAATCCCCAGCTCCCTAGCAAACTTAAGACCGGCTAGCAAAGCCTCATATTCCGCCTGATTGTTTGTTACTTGAAAATAGAACTTCAGCGCTTGATCCAGCCTTACTTCATTTGGGTTGATTAAGATAACTCCTGCTCCGGAAGAATTTTTCCCTGAGGCTCCATCCACGAAGATTTTCCAGGCAAGGGGCACTCCGACCCCCTTCTGCGACTCAACTTCTTTGGCATCCACCATGAAGTCTGCTAAGACTTGAGCTTTGATCGCCACCCTTGGAACATAGGATATGTCAAACTCACTGAGCTCTATTGCCCACTTTGCCAACCTGCCTGAATGCTCTGGCTTCTCCAAGACACTCATCAATGGAAGATCAGTAACGACTAGAATCGAATGAGCTTGAAAATATGGTCTTAATCTTCTTGCTGAAGTTATAAGCATTAAAGCCAACTTTTCGAGAATAGGATAACGAGTCTCTGCATTCTTCAGGATTCGACTCACGTAATAGACTGGGAATTGCTTCTTTTTCTCCTCTCGGACCAAAACATAGCTTATGGCATCAGCTCCGACTCCCATATACAGAAAAAGATTTTCTCCCTCTCGCGGGCTTTGGAGCAAAGGAGTTGATGTCAATTGCTTTTTAAGCTGAGTGAAAGCATCATCACATTCCTTCGTCCACTCGAACTTACTCCCTCCCCGGAGGGTTTTAAAGAAAGGTGCACTCTTATCCCCTGACCGGGAGATAAAGCGACTTAAGCCTGCCATCCTCCCTCCCAGCTGCTGAATTTCTTTTGGGGACTTGGGAGGTGGCATTTCCAGAATAGCTTTTACTTTGTCAGGATTGGGTTCCAGCCCTTCTGGAGTAAGGAGGTGACCCAAAAATTTTCCTTTACTTGCCCCGAAAACGCACTTCAACGGATTCAACCTCATATTAAAAGTTCGAAGGGTTGCGAAAGTTTCCGAGAGGTCTCTAAGATGAGAAGAGAATAATCTGCTTTTTACCAAAAGGTCATCAACATATACTTCAAGGTTTCTTCCTTTTTGACTCCTGAAAACTGTATCCATCATTTTCTGATAGGTTGCTCCAGCATTTTTTAGCCCAAAAGGCATTACGAGATAACAGAAGCAACCGTCATTTGTGATAAATGAAGTATGAGGTATATCTGGTTTATGCATTCTGATTTGATGGTAACCTGAAAAAGCATCTAAAAAGCTCATAAAAGAATAACCTACCGCAGAATCTACTAAAGAATCTATCCGAGGCAAGGGGTAGCAATCCTTGGGGCAAGCTTTATTGAGTTTGGTAAAGTCGACACACATCCTCCACTTTCCACCCGACTTTTTTACCATTACAACGTTTGACACCCATTCTGGGTATTGGATTGGTTGGACGAACTTTGCCTTCAGGAGCTTCTCTACCTCTTCACGGATAGGCTGTGCTAGAGTAGTTGCAACAAACCTCTTCTTCTGCTGGATCGGGATGAAGTTTGGGTCAAGATTGAGATGGTGGCAAGCAACATCCGGGTCCACTCCAGGCATGTCATCTGTCGACCAAGCGAAGATATCTAGATTTTGCAGAAGGCAAGAGATGAGTTGACCCTTGTCAGCTTCAGATAATTCAGCGTTGATGGAGAGGCTTCTGCTCTCATCTTCCTCGCTGATCTGAACATCTTGAGTTGCTTGGGCAGGTTCCAAGCGAACTCCATCTCTTGCATCCTCCTCAATTTCCTCTGCAGCTTGGACTTGTTCAGGAGCTTCGATTGATTCAGCCATCATGATTTCTTGGGGAGGAGAGGATACAATCGTGTTGACCGTCTTTACGTAGCATTCCCTAGCTTTCCTTGGGTCGCTCCTGATTCGGTGTTGTTTGCCGTTCAAGGCGAACTTCACCGCTTGATGATAGGTGGAGACAATGGCTTGATATCCATTCAAGAAAGGTCTTCCAAAGATGGCGTTGTAGCTACTGGGAGCATCAACGACTATAAATTTGACCAGCTTCACTATCCCTCCCAGGATTACAGAAAGAGTGACGAGCCCTTCTACCTCTTTCTTCTCTCCTGAAAAACCATAAAGGGGGCCTTCAGTTGATAGGAGGGATTTACCTGTCTTCAACGCCTCGAAGGCAGGTTTGAAGAGCACGTTGACTGAGCTTCCCGTGTCTATCAGAATCTTCTCTACTGTATAATTTTCAATTACAGCTTTGATGACGACCGCGTCGTCAAAGGGATTCGCGGTCTGAGGAAGGTCTTCATCACCGAAAGTGACCGTTCCCCGGACCGGGGCTGAAGAGGTGGCAGCAACCTCTGATTGATAAACCCTCTTCAGACTTGCCTTCCTTGAAGATTCCGGACCTGCACCTCCGTGGATGCAGAAGAGATTGCCCAAGGCGCCTTCGTCATCAGCATCCACACATTCATTGGGAAAGCCGATACTGCCGAGATGGCCAATATCGTCCACTTCTTCGCATGCCCAATGGACTTCCGCTACTTCCTTAGCCTTGGAGGTTGAGGCTTTGGCAGAATCATTCTTCTGAATGAGATCTCGGAGCTTACCCTCCTTCAGAAGCTTCTCTAAGAACAGGCGGAGAGCTCTGCAATCCTCTGTCAAATGTCCCCTATCCCTGTGGTATTCACAGTAGAGAGTAGGATTTCTGGTCTTTGGATCCGAGTTTAGCGGAGCTGGCTTCTTGAAAAAGGGCTGCTTTTGAAGGATTTGGAGCACTTCACTCATAGAAACACCAAAGTCTGTAAAAGACTCTTGGGATTCATTGTAGAGTGAAGGAATGGGCAGAAGAGGAGGTTGGGCGTACTGGATCTGGTGGACTGGGGTGACTTGTGGAGCAGGGGTAGCAGGGGTTTGAAGAAATGAACCCTGAGGCGGGAAAGATTGATTACCTCGATTGAAGCGGTTGTTGCGATAATTCTTACCTCTCGGAGCCGGAGGTGGGAGCTCTTGTCGAGGCTTTGAGGAAGACGGAGCCGGATAAAATCCCGCAGAGCCTTTCTGAGTGGCCCTGTTTGTCAAATTGCTCACATAGGTGGGGTTGTTGATCTCCCCTTCTATGTAGCGATTGACAATGCTGATCAGCTCCTGATAGGAGCTAGGCTCCTTGGTTGTGACTTTGAACTTCAGAGGACCCTCCTGCAGGCCACTGATCAAAGCTACCATATAGAGCTCGGGATCCATATCCCTGACTCCCAAGATCTCTTTCTGAAAACGGTCAACGAAATGCGCCGCAGTTTCGTTGTCGCCTTGCTTAATCTTGAAGAGGGTCGCAGGACCACTCTTCCTTTTCTTCGCGGTGGCAAACCTTAGAAGGAGCTCTTGCCTCAGGGCAGCAAAGCTCGGGATAGATTGACAAGACAGCTTATAGAACCATTCCATGGCCGACCCATCAAAGGAGGTGACCATCAGCTTGCACCTTACTCCATCTGATATGGTCCTGAGGGCAACAACAGACTCGAAGGCTTGAAGATGACACATTGGATCGGTTTCTCCTGTATACACAGGAAGGTGGGGCTCTCTGAATCCGTGAGGAATCGGATCCCGACGAATCTCATCAGTAAAGGGGGAAGGCTCCCCTAACTCAGAAGGTCCCAGAGGTGGAAGGAAGGAAGCAGGAGGAGCTTGAGGGTAAGCAAACCCTTCTTCAAAATTCAGGGTCTGAGCCGGAGGCCCCTGGGCTGCGGCTCGGAAAGAATTACGGCGGGCGGCGAACTCCTCATGCTGAGATCGCTGAGGAGCTGCGGGCTGGAAGACAGGGTGATCGCTCGGGTGACCGCTTGCCATGCGGTCAGGAGTGGCGACCTGAGAGGTTTGAGGAAGGATCTTCTGGGAGATCGCGGCCAGAACCTGGTTCATGGCCTCAATCTGCTTCGCGGACTCCTGCTGAGTCCGGACGACTTCTTGCCGATCTCGGGCGGCCTCTTGCTGAGACCGCGCGATCTCCTGCTGAACAGAGGCGGCGTCCTGCCTAGCTCGGGCGGCCTCGCGGAGAGCTTGTTCAACACGAAGCTCGAAGCGGCGCTCAAGCGCTTCTAACGGGTTGTGATCGGAAGGGGGAACGCTAGGAGATCGCAGGGGACGACCTCTACGGCGATCAGCCATCTTGAAAGTCTATGATTTTCACCTGACACTTCGGATCTGAAGGTCGCGTGTTCGTTCTGTTGGTACCAAAAATGGTACCTCCAAAATTCACACTAAAAAGGGATGGGAGAAAACTGCGAAGTGCAGGTTACTAAGACAGAAGATGCTGGAAGAGAGGGAAAACGATCACAGAAAGGCGATCACGAAAAAATGAGACCGCTTACACAGGTTGTAAGCTGGAGCCTCGGAGCCAAAAGTCCACTTTCTGGTACCCCTACCCCTCTATTTATAGACGAAGGAGCTGCCCAAGCGGGCAGAACTGAAAACTACGGGCTGCCCGGGATACAGGGGTGCAAATAGTAAAAACAAAGTAAAAATCCCAGACCGCTTAGACTGGCGATCTCGAGCGGCTTCGGTTGCTTGGAACTTAGAAAATTAGACCAGGCTGAAGGCTGGCGATCTGGGCGATCATAAATATTGGAGACCGCTGAGACCGCCAATTTGCGCTGTAAAGACAAGATCGCGGGCTTTCCGGGCAAACAATAATTAATATGCAAAACACTCTTATTTATTTATGTTTAACATCTCAAAGGCATCTAATTACCTATAGACACTGTAATAAAACTGAATAGACCTTCTTTTGTTGGTTTTAGGCTTTATACATAATGGTGCATGAGAAAAAGAGAAAATTGAATACAGTTTCCAGTCTATATTTAACATTTGAATCATCAAAACACTTTTTTGAGCTGTACCAGCGATGTATTGCATCATTCAATGTGTTTGGTTCAACTTTTGAGTGTCCAATTCAATGTGTTTGGTTTAGCAGGTTTCTTTTCAAAACGTTTGATCAAATATAAATTAGTTCATAATGATACTAATCATTTCAAATGTTGGCATCCTCTTTGCTCAAATTTTCTACTCTTCTTGCATTTGCTTTACTTGGTCTTTTGTTGCCCATCTCCTTGCTATTCGTTCTTATCTCCAATTTCAAGAAACAATGGCCTATTTATTTATATTTTGTATCTTCAATTCTTCCTCAATTGACCTTCAAATGATTAGATTTTTTTTTTAAATTTCTATCTTTTGATTATGTTCAACCCCATTTTAATGATGAAAAAGATCTTTTATCTTACATGTTAAAGTTTAACGTGCTTACGGAGCTTGATCAACCATTAACAAGCAATCAAATCTAGGAGGGTTTGTTTAGGTAGGCGTATTGCAATACTATTGATTCTTAATATTTGAATTTCTATATTTTAAAAATCATTATACTTTTATGCTCTGTAAATGTTATTAAGTGTTTTGATACCTTTAGTAATTTCTATGCACTAAAGTTTAGGTGTCTATAAGTTGTTAGCTATGTACTTTGTTTGTTCTCCTCGATTCAAAGCAAAAAATACCATTTGTGCTCTGTGTTTCAGTTTTTATATGTTAACAATCTTGGATTATTAACACTCTTTATCTAGGGGCTTTCTTTCACGACCACCATATCTAAACTTTATCAGAAGGTGCGTTAAAGTGAAGTTAGTTGAATTACTCTTGAGATTGCGGTTTTTAGCTCTATAATGGAATTTTGTCTTTTCACCTTGTAGAAAGAGAGAGAAAGAAGATTTACAAATGTATTATTATTTCTCTTCTTAATACATATACAAGATACTTCTTATATAGAGGAAAAGAGAAGGAGTTGAGAGTCCATACAAGATTTGGGACTAAAGGAGCCTAAGAGAAGAATGAGCCCAATGAGCCATAATACATGTGCTAAATACAATAATGAATAACTCTTTTTATTTATTCTTCAACACTCCCCCGCAAGATGGAGCATACAAATTGTAAGCACCAAACTTGGAGATAAATTCTAGATATAGTGGGAGAGATAAGGCCTTAATGAGTATATTAGAAACTTGACCAGCCGTGACACATGTCGCAAAATCAAATTTTGAAGTTGAACCTTTTCCCAGACAATGTGGCAATCGACTTCAATGTGTTTTGTGCGTTCCTGAAACACAGGATTCTCAGCGATGTGAATAATAACTTGACTCTCACAAAGGAGAACAGCGGTGATGAAAGTTTAACGCCTAAATTAGTAAGAAGGATTTCTAGCCATGTGAGTTCTGAAACAACGGCGACCAAGGAATGATACTTCGTGTCTGGTGAGGAGCGAGCAACTACATTCTGCTTCTTACTTCACTAGGAACCAAGTTCCCACCAAAATATGTGCAGTAACCACTAGGATCGACGATCATCGAGGGACCTAGCATAATCAACATCGCACTTGCAATGAGAGACAGAGTAGTGGAAGACTTGTATACCAATCCTTGTCTTGGCGCATTCTTTAAATATCTATGAATACGCTCCACTGCCTGAAGGTGGGAGATCCGGGGAGCATGCATGAAGCGGCTGATCACACCAACCACAAAGGATATATCAGGTCGTGCGACAGTAAGATAGATTAATTTCCAACGAGGCGTCAATAATACGCTGGATTAGGGAGGAGTTGATCAGAGTCCGAGCCATGAGCAGAGAACTGATGATTTGCATCCATAGGTGTATCCACAGGCTTACACCCAGAGTAGCCTGTATCGTGAAGTAGATCGAGACAATATTTCCGCTGAGACAGAGCAAGACCATCAGGTTGTCGGGCTACTTCAATCCCCAAAATGTATCGGAGCCGACCTTAGTCTTTAGTTTGAAAATGGGATGCTAGGTGTTTCATGATTTGAGTAATGCCGAGAAGATCATCATCCGTGACAAGGATATCATCAACATAAACCAGAAGAATCACCGTGCCTGTCGGACGCCGACGAATAAACAATGTGAAGTCCGTCGAGCTTTCGGTGAAGCCAAAATCACGAACCACTCGATTAAACCACGAACCACTCGACTAAACCACGAACCACTCGACTAAACCACGAACCACTGGACTAAACTTATCAAACTAGGCGTGTGGAGACTGTTTGAGGCCATATATTGATTTCTTTAGATGGCAGACTAGGGACTCCCCCATGGATACATAACCAGGAGGTTGTTGCACATACACAATCTTCACAAGATCGCCGTTAAGAAATGCATTTTTAATGTCGAGTTGATGCAACGGACAATGACGGTGGACATCAATAGAGATTAAGACAGGGACGGTATTGAGTTTTGCAATAGGAGAAAATGTCTCCTCATAATCAAGACCGTGTTGTTGATACAACCTTGGGCAACAAGGCGGGCTTTGAGGAGGTCAATCGTCTCATCAGGATGATGCTTCACGGTGAATACCCATTTACAACTAACCATGAAGTGATTAGGAGGAAGGGGAACAAGGTACCATGTATGGTTGGCCCAAAGCGCAACCATTTACTCATCCTTTGCCGCCTGCCACCCTGGATGCTGAAGAGCTTTCTGCATAGAAGAGAGAGTCAAAATAGAGGACAAAGACATTGCAAACCTGCGCTCACCGGAGGAGAGACGGTGCAAGGAAATATATTTAGAGAGAGGATGTGTTGTGGAGGACGTGTTCGAATCAGCAATCTGCGGAGCATCAGTAGTAGACAGGGGCTGTTGTAGGGCACGAAAGCGAGGGGGAGGCGAGAGTAGAAACGAAGAGGAGGAGCCAAGGCAGATGGTGATGTCAGTAGTAAAGGTGGTAAAGAAGAGTGGGCAGTAACAAGAGGACGTAGCAGATATGGGGATGGCGTAGGTGAGATGGAGGAGTGGTGGAAAAATTGGTTTTCCATAAACGTCACATCAACATATGTAATTAGCTTCCAAGTGGAGGGAGAGTAACATACATACTCCTTCTGAGTGCAGGTATATCCAACAAACATGTAACGGGTATCACGAAGTGCTAGCTTGTTGACGGGAGGACCCGGGTGGTGTACAAAACAGACGCAACCGAAGACCCGGGGAATCAGAGGGAAGGGACTTCGGTTGGGAAATAAGATAGAGAAGGGCGTCACAAAATGGAGAACAAATGAGGGCATGCGAATGACGAGATACCAATCAGTAGAGACAACAAAATTCCAATAGGTAGTGAGGACGTGCATCTGGAATAGGAGAGACCAAGCAACTTCGAAAAGATGACGGTTCTTCTACTCAGCAACACCATTCTGTTGCGGTGTATACACACAGGAGGTTTGGTGGATGATGCCCAACAAGGCGCAAGTTTCCTGAAAGGCATACCCGGTGTATTCACGCGCATTATCAGGGCGAAGTATTTTGTTAGAGCGGGAAAATTGCGTTTGTATTTCAGAAGAAAAGAGACAGAAGCTCAGAGCGTCGTGCATCACGTACAACCAAGTCATGCGTGAATAATCATCAATAAACGTAAGGAAGTAACGATATCCAGATATACTAGCTGTTTTGTAGGGACCCTAGATGTCAGAATGCACTAAATCAAAAGGAGCAGCACTCCGAGTACAATGCGGGAGGGGGGGGGGGACAGAGCGATGATGTTTCCCATAGATACATGATTCACAATCAAAAGAAGAAAAAAATGAAAATTGGGAAGATCCTTCTGGAGAATCAGGAGAGGAGCATGACCAAGACGCCAATGCCAATCAACAGAGCTGACAGAGGATAGAACGAAGGCGGGGAGATCCAGCATGTAGAGCCCATTGGAAAGACGTCCTTTACCAATGATTGTCTGCGTATGCCGATCCTGAACATCAAAAGAAGAAGAGGAGAAAGTGATTAAACAATCATGATCTTGAGTGAGATGACTAATAAAAAGCAAATTAAAATGAGATCCATGAACATGAAGAACATAGTGAAGAGACAGAGATGAGATTAGCAACACATCGCCAAAATCGGCAACGAGAGTGGCATCGCAATTAGCCACTGCAATGAACTTTGGACATGTAAAGTCTAAGTTCCGAGAGGGCCTCTGTAGAGTGATGTGGTTTGTGGCACCCGAGTCCACAATCCTAGACGGACTATGGGAAAAACAAGAGATACCTTCATTGGATACAAAAGCAACAAAGTTGGAGGGGTGGGAGATCAGCCCGCGAAGAAGCTGGAGTTCCTTGCGTAAGGTGTCAATGTCGAAGCGGGAGGTGGAAGAACTATGAACAACAGGGGATGCATGACAAGAATGAAAGCCGATGAAGCCAATGGCAATATGTGCGACAGAGAGGGAGCTTGCGGCTGGGGAAAACCATGTTTCTGAAAAAAGTCGCCGCAGTATGATTATCCCGACCACAATAAGTGCATAAGCGATAGGGCTGACCCTTATAGCGAATGCGACCATCTCGCCCACCACCCCGAGAACCAGAACGGACGCCACGAGCAGGAGAGGGCGGAGGTATGTGGTCAGAGCCACGATGTAGGAGAATTGGAGGAAAAGGCACTGGAACATCAGGTGGTGACGTCACCTTTATCGGCATAGAACAACCATCGGACAGTGAGAGAATAGTTGGAGAGGAAAGGATATGAGACCGGACACCGTTGAGATGAGGTGGGACCCATGCCATCATCAAGGAAATACTAATAACTTCTTTCTGAGCTCGTTGAGCGGCAAAATCAAGCGTTGGGGGTTGGTGTTGAATCCAAGCCTCGACAAGAGTCTTGGATTGGGCAACATAGGACATGAGGTCCCCATTCGCTCCCCGGTCGAGGTATTGAAGGGCCATGAAGATATCAAATAAGTGCGGGAGACTATCCTTCGCAGAATAGAGAGAGTGGAGCTCATCTCACATTACTTTGGCAGTGTCATGGTACATAGCCATCCGATACGGTTCACTGTTCATGGAGTTCAAGATCCAAGATTAAATGCAGACATCATCCCAAAACCATTGCTCAAGTGGGCTCGTCGGGGGGGGGGGAGTGAGTTGATGAAGAAGACCCTTGGTCTGAAAAACATGGCGTCCCGAGTGCACCTACTCCACAAAGTTCTTCTTGCCGACGAGTGAGATAGTAGTAATCCGGAGTTCATCCCAAGCATCAGGGAAAGGGATGGAGCAAGAGCAGGAATGGTCGAGGAAGTCGGAGCAACACTTGCTCTCATCGTCTCAAGAGGAGGTATGCTTGCAGGAGGAGGCGCGTCCTCAATAAAGGAGTTCGCCCAAGCCGCAACAAAGGAGTCTTGGCAGACAACAATAGTAGGGGGTTGCGACCTCTAAGAGGAGTCCGCCCAGGGTCACCAAAGATAACTGCAGAGGCCTCGGGCCGGCTGCAAAGCGGAGTCCGGGCAGGCCGTAAATAAGAGGCCGGGTGGTTGCAATAGAGAGGCCACACGAACATTGCGGGTAGTCCGGACGGTTGGAAGATGGAGTCCGGGTGAACACGGCTGGGGAGACTGCACGGAGTCCACACGGGTTGAAGAGGTCCAGGCGACCTCACTTGCAGGGGCCCGGGCGGTCTCAAAGAGGAGTCTGGGGTGACCACACAGGTAGGAGAGGTCAAGGAAACCGTACTGGTAGGGGGTCTGAGTGGGCTCAAAGAGGAGTCCAGGGAGACCACACGGGTAGGAGAGGTCCAGGCGACCTCACTGGTAGGGGGTCTGGGCGGTCTCAAAGAAGAGTCCGAGCTGTGGCAATAACAAAGCGACGGTGGGTCCCAGCAAGCGGCACAAGAGTTATATAAAGCCGAGTAGGGTCCAAGCAGGAGGCTTGGAAGGAGCAGAGGCACTTCGGGCGACTGCTGTGAGGGAGGCTGCACGGGGGGTCCGGGCGGTTATAGTCAGGGAATCCGCCCGAGGTGAAAAGGCGAGAGCATGAGCTCAATCGCGTAGAGGCCAAGACATCACTTGTTCTGATACAATGTAGAAAGAGAGAAAGAAGATTTACAAATGTATTATTATTTCTCCTCTTAATACATGTACAAGATACTCCATATATAGAGTGAACGAAAAGGAGTTGAGAGTCAATACAAGATGTGGGCTCTAGGATGTGGGACTAAAGGAGCCTAAGAGAAGAATGGACCCAATGTGACATAATACATGGGTTAAATACAATAATTGAACAACTCTTCTTATGTATTCTTCAACACCTAATGTTGTGTGGGCCTTTTATTGATCATTGACATGACAACTTAAACTCTTTTTCATCACCTTCTATGTCGGCACTAATTCTCTATTTCAATATTTGCGTTTAGTGCAAATATCTCCACATAGACTAATTTAAAATCAGTTTCATAATTGTTTTGGCCAATTCTTTAACTATCCACATTTTCGTTTATTTATTAAGCCTAAAAGTAATGCGATAATTACATTAAAATTTCTCTAATGATACTAATAATAAAATAAGCTAAATATGCTAATACTCAAACTCGAGATTCGAGAGGGCATATTATATGTCTACTTGAGTTTGTAGCTATGATTATATGTCATCACTCTGACTTGAGTTTAGATGTAGCTAATATGTCTAGTAGTAAGATCTTGTTTACTGGGAAGGTGCGGCTCAAATTTTTTCTTTGAAAGTAGTAAGATAAAGTTGCTTTAGATAGGTTTAATAACTGAAGTTACACCATCTAAGAGTGAAGTCCAATAATTGAGGTTTAGTCACTTGAGATTAATGTTTGCCAACTTGCGATTGAGTTTTGTAAATTGCGAGTAGATTTGACTACTAGAGTATGTTCCACAACCTAAGAAAGCTAAAATCATAGAGACGGGATCTGAGCCAAACAATATAAAGTTAGGTAGTTTTTCGTGGGAGATGGTACAACACCTCTAATGAGTGACAACAAAAAATCCTCACAGCCGAAGGTGAGCAGCAAAGTTGGAGTAAGCAACTTAGTGGAACCTATTTGTTTTACCATGTTATTGAACATCTACAATGGTGTAGTTGAGAATCTTCATACTATAAGGAATCCGTACGTTTTATTTTGGAATGCTGCTGGGGAGAGAACATTGTTTGGATGTCGAGGGAACACAATTAGCTATTCAAGCGCTACAAATCATTGTAGTTTAGTGGAGGAAGTTGGAGATGGAGGTAGAGAGAGACTCGTGGTTGGATTTTGAGTAAAGGCTAAGATGCAATCGTAAACATGCAAGGTGAAGTGAGATGTGGAGGTTGGCGATGTTGTCATAGATCATATAGTGAAAGAAGTTGATGTTGTGGCCGAGATGATGTAGAGGAATGATGATGAGAGGGTAAAAATTGTCATCGACTACTGCATAATGAGCAAGAAGTAGCCATGGAAGGTGAACATGAAGTGGCCACAGTGGAAACAAGTTCAAAGGTGTCCGATGAGTATAATGTTACGAGCTTTCTTTGGAGCTTCGTCGGAGGTGGCGGTGGAGGCGGAGATACAAGAGGGAGCCGAGCTCGACTGTAGAGAATGCGTGGGGGAGAGGAAGAAGGAAAGCTGTGCTCAACCCTAATCCTAGGAATTGAGGAAGAAGGGAGAACTAGAGAGAGAAAGAGAACTTGGTTAATTTCATTCATAATTTCCTACATGACCCAAATGGTCTATTTATAGACTTACAAAGTGGCGTGAGTGTAAATACCCGAAAATAAAACGAACAACACGAAATGATAAAACATTACGGTCTCGTACATTGACTCGATTAATAAAAACACCTAACATGAATACATGACGACACTAATTAACGACGTAGATAACTAGTCGCGTGGGACCATAACATCCCACCCGCCCTTCAAATCGAGCTTGTCCTCAAGCTCGAGTGAGTCTTGCATGACTTGATCATCTGGCTCTTTGATTTCTCTCCAGAACATCTCCCGATAGCACATTGTTGTTGCAGCGACTGCGACGAGTGGAGGGCCGGTAGCGTGCTCACAAGAGGCACGAGAGACTACAATGATCTGACGTGGCCGAGGAGCGTGCAGAAAAAAGACCGTTAGACAGAAGCTCAGGAGTCGGGGCGAGTGTGCCCGGTGAATGCAAACGAACGAGGGCGACGGGGGCCCTAGATGAAGGTGAGTTGCGGCGTTCAGAAGCGGTGGCACCGATGTGGGGACGGTCATCAGAAGGAATGGATCGAGAGGGACCACTAGAACAAGTGACTGGAGCGCATGCTGCGGAGTAGAGACCACGAGGGCAGATGACGACGCACTATGAGACGACATCACCTTGGGGCTCGGTGGTGACGAGGCAGGTTGTGTGAACTGCATGGAGGGAACAACTGGAGGCGATGGTTGAGCAACCATAACTGTGGCTGTCGCAGGGGTTACTTCGAGCGCAGGTGGGGTCGATGGCTGCAGTAGTGGGATCAGTTGTGACACCGGTGGAATCGGACCTCCGAAGCGTCAGTCGATACTGGCGGTGAGTCGCGCCAGTGCGACATCATATGATGCCGACATCTCTAAGAACTTATGAAGAACGAACGGTTAGTTACTCGGCAGGGTTCATCGTCATGCCAAAGCAATTACTAAATCAATTACTTGAGTTAACAAGTAATCAAGCCCTCTTCCATAGTTGCAGGAGGTACGTGGGGGCCGTCCGAAGGTGGGAGAAGTGGGGGCAGCAGATGGAAGCCCGGATGCTGCTGACCGGGCACTCGGCTGGGCGTGGAAGCAACATAGCAGCGGTATGGGAGGGATGTGAGGCTCGTCGGAGGTAGGTGAGAGCAATTTGGTGGACTGTAGAAGGTGAAACCGTAACTGGAGTCGAGCTGGGAATAATCGAGCTGGAGTCGAGGGGAAGGGTCAGAGTCGAACTGGTTGATCGAGAGACTGTGTCGGTAGTTCCGCATGTATTGGGCCGAAAACGAGAAGCTGAGGCGTGCAGGAGTCGTCGAGTGCCTGGCGAGGTGTGCGTGGTTTCAGAGGAGGGTCGATCGATTGGTAGTTGCGTCTTCTGGGACGAAAACGAGCAGTCGAGGCGGAAGACAGTCGAGTCATGTTGCGGCCGTAGGAGGAAGGATGCTCGCGGTTCGACGAAGTCGTAGGCTATAGCGTCGATTGGGAGGATGTGGCTGACGATGGATGCTGCCTGTGTACCGTGGATTGGACGGCGACGATGTCAAAGCGGTATGAAGGCCCGTCGGGGCTGCTGTTTGAGGGGGTGAGGGGGACTGAAAAGCTCTGATACCAAGATGTTACGAGCCTTCTTCAGAGCTTCGTCGGAGGTGGCGGTGAAGGAGGAGATACAAGAGGGATCCGAGCTCGACCACTGAGAATGCGAGGGGGGAGAGGAAGAAGGGGAGCCTTGCTCAACCCTAACCCTAGAAATTGAGGAAGAAGGGAGAACTAGAGAGAGGAAGAGAATTTGGTTAATTTGATTCATAATTTCCTACATGACCCAAAAGGTCTTTTTAACTTACAAAGCGGCGTTGGTGTAAATACCCAAAAATAAAACGAACAACACGAAACGATAAAACATTACAGACTCGTACATCGACTCGAATAAAAGACACATAACATGAATACATGACACTAATTAACAACATGGATAACTGGTCGTGTGGGACCATAACATCCCAGATTCCAAAATGTTACGAGCCTTCTTCGGAGCTTCGTCAGAGGTGGTGGCGGAGGTGGAGATACAAGAGGGAGTCGAGCTCGACCGCGGAGAATGTGAGGGCGGAGAGAAAGAAGGGGAGTCGTGCTCAACCCTAACCCTAGAAATTGAGGAAGAAAAGAGAACTAGAGAGAGGAAGAGAACTTGGTTAATTTCATTCATACTTTCCTACATGACCCAAAAAGCCTATTTATAGACTTACGATGTGGCGTGGGTGTAAATACCCGAAAATAGTAAGAACAACACGAAACGATAACTGGTTGTGTGAGACTATAACAAATAACACCAACAAATGATGACTGTGCCGAAGAGGTCGAAGATCTGCAATGAGGATGGCTCTGAAAAGGTCAAATGTTAGCCAAGTTGACAAAGTGCGAGAAGCTGCAAGAGATTATATGCAAACGACTACCAATGTGAAAGAGAGATTGAAGCTTCATCAATGTTAAAATTGAGGGGAGTTTTAGAGGAAATGTATCTCGGTGTCGAAAGGCTGATGTTCTACCAGATTAAAGGTGATAACCTTTACGGAATTAACAGTGGAAATCTAGAGCTCTGATGGCACATTGAATAAAAGTAGGTGATAAAAGTGCTATGTTCTTCTTGCTGAACTCCTCTGTATATAACTAACATAGGTTCAATTCGTCTGAATAAGAAATTGTTGGAAATGTCACGCAATGTCGGTCTATTAGTGTTTTGTAGTAGTGAGTGAGTTTAGTCCCACACCGTGAGTTGAGTGTTAGGTGTCCATGTAAACTCTTATATAATGCCCCATTGTGGATGAATATATTTGCACTGTCTAATTATTTCACTCTTCCAACATGGTATCAAAGGTGGAATTGACAACTTGAAATTTGGTTGCCCTAATTATGGGCAACGTACATTTCGCGGTGGCTTCCTCTTTCGATTCTTTCTGATTTCTCCTCTCCCGTCTCCCTTCTCGCCCGTCGAAGTAATCCAGCCTGGCGCTACGTTCTCGGTTCCCAACTCAATCGACGACGATGTAGACACTCTCCGTCGCTGCTGGCTTCGTCGATCTCGTCGGCCGAGTGCTGCTTCCATCGACGTCGATGATTGGATTGCTGATCCCGCTGCTTCCTATCGCAGATCCCGTCGCTGGCTTCGTTCTCGACGGCCCGACTGCTGCGTCCATTGTCTCCAACGGCAAGTCTACTTCTCCACCAGCTGCTTCCAGATTTTGTCGCATCCTTTCATCGATGTTCTTCCTCGATGCTTCCTTCTTCTGCTTCGTCAACCCAATCATTCTTCCGCAGATCTGGCGGCGTCGACAGCAGGGTACTGCACGATCACCTTCCTGCTTAGCATCGATGGCTTCCAGCTGTTGCCGCTTCTATAAATTTTCCCTCACCTCATGTCGTCGACATCGACGAACCCAGTTGCTACTATTGATCCCGCGGACGATCCCTCTGCTCCACCAAATATGTGCTCAAGCTTCCCTCAGTCCATTACAGCCGCTGCCCATTATGTGTCCGTGCTACCAGCCGCTTTCAAGGTGCTGATCTCTCGCAGAAGTTTTAGTATTTTTTGTGTTTTTCAGTCATTTGTCCGTGGTTTTATTATTGTATTTGCTTCTTGTTGTTGGTATGCCTATATGCACGTGGTTTCCACGTGAGGGGGAGTGTTGGGATGAAGGCGACTCTCTTTCCCGACTTTTTGCCTTCCTTCCACATGACCTCCAGGCTTATGTCATGTGTCTCCCCATGTTTTTTTTCGAGTGGTCGTGTGTCGGGGAAGCGATTGATGTTGGTGCTCTAAATCTCACCGGGTTGTGTCGCGTGGGACCATGATGTGTGGGACTGTGACGTGTGGGACCGCTCTCGTGCGGATGTATCCCCGACAGATTATCCCCGACGGATTATCCCCGACAGATTATCCCCGACAGATTATCCCCGACGGATTATCCCCGGTTGCTCGGTTGATGATTTGCTCCTCATTTTTCGTTCCTTTTTCGCATGTTGTGTGTGAAGATGATGTTGGTTGACCGGTTTCCAGGAAGTCCTCGTCGTGTGTGAGACCCGACTTGATTCCCCGGTTTGATTCCCCGACTTGATTCCCCGGTTTGGAATTTTCCCAGGTGGCTCGTCTGTTGTTTTGTCCCGCATCGCCTACCTCCATTGCCGTTAGTTGATGTATCCAAGCTGAAGGTTCCTCCCTTCAACTTGAGGGGGAGTGTTGGAAATGTCACGCAATGTCGGTCTATTAGTGTTTTGTAGTAGTGAATGGTTAGTCTCACACCGTGAGTCAAGTGTTATGTGTCCATGTAAACTCCTATTTAATGCCCCATTGTGGATGAATATATTTGCATTGTCTAATTATTTCTCTCTTCCAACAGAAATGAATAACTAAGAAGACTTTTCTAATGACACTAATAATAGGGTGCTGTTATTAGCAAACCTATTTTAGATGCTAGCAAACCATTACTAATAGCAAACCAACACTTTTGAAAATGGTTATTTGTAAACCTTTTTGTTATCAGCAAACCATCCAAAAAATAAAAAAAAAATCAATCATATTATGTGGCATTCAAGTATTTTCAAATAAGCATTATAGTAAATATTTTTGTTAGCATTACATATAATTTATGTAAACAAAAAGTGCCCCAAAATTTGATGATCCCTTCCAAATCTTTCTTCAGCACACCCAAAAGTCTTTAAATGCAACAAAATATCTTTAAGTATCCCAAATTTTTTATGGCCATAGTCTACAAACAAAAAAAGATTAATATTAGTAAGCAATGTTTTTTAAAGAATAAAATTGAAAATTTGAAAACAATTAGTAAGCAATTTTACATTTTATCCCTTTAAATTGAGTATGCTCTCTCATGGAAGTGCCAATTTTGTATGATATCGCCTCCATGGATAGTAGAGTGGAGGTAGTGGTCTCCCTTCTTTCATATATAATCCCATGAAATGATTGCCATTAATTAAGCCGATGAAGATGAATTTCGGCTCACGAGGAAGCGGTGACTCCAATGGTAAAAATGTTAAACTTTGATTTCTTGAAATATGAGCCACGCCAATATTGTAGCAAGTTGAAATCACTAACCCCATATCCAGCATGGACATCCACTTGTCGTATGCTGCCAGTGAGCTTTTGCATTCAAGATTGTTGATTAATTCCTTTCTTTTTGTGCTTCCATAAATTGCATCATATAAAATATCTTTTCGCCCCAACTCATTCATTAAATCGGCTCTAACTTGTTCCCAATTTTCGCCCATGCCTAGCGATTCACTAATCACACGAAATCCACAATGGCCATCCACGGCGACATTGAACACATCAACCAAGTGATCTGAAATACAAGACGGTAGTTGTCGGCGAACGCTATCATATAATCTATTGCTTCACATACTTTGCTCCCTTGATGACTTTGATAATTTTCTTTGTGTAGCTATGTCATCTTTCAAGATGTGCTCGAACAGTGACGGATTGCGCTTTGTAGTTTTGTAGTCATTTTTGAATCTTTTTGTGCTCCCTTTTGGTCTTCCTTTTAATTTTGTTGGCAACAGTGGCTCTTTCATTCAGGTTGATGTTGGATCCATTATTTCACGCAATTTATTTCTAATCTCCTTTTGTTGATGTTCATTAGTGTTTGCATACCTTGTTATGATCCCCTCCAACTCATTGGCTATATCTATGTCTCCGATGTTCATAGATTCTTGTGTTTTTGGCATTGCATCACTTTCCAAGGGGAAAGATAATTGCTTCCAATGTTTGTGTACTAACCATATCGGACATGCTTTGTTTTGTGAGATATAAGGTGCCAATTCATGACTATATGGTAACCCAAGTGTTGAACGACTTGTATGCGGACATGCAGACTCATGAAATATTTCTTACTATTGGATAAAATATTTCTATTCACATGAACTTGACATAAGATATGCTTGACATTTGGAAAAGTATTTTTTATGGCATTCATCAATGCCAAGTCTCTATCTGTGATGATTACATTAGGCAAGGAGGTGTCTGTTACGGTACCAATACCGCCCGGCGACAGGAGCCCTATACCGCCCGGCGACAGCAGCTCGATACCGCCCGGCGACAGCAGCCCGATACCGCCTGGCGACAGCGACGGGATTCCGGAAGATCTTCTTTGGGGGCGGGTCTACCAGCGCCGCAATTCCACCTCGGGACCACGAGCAATTCCATAAAGATATCTTGCCTATTCTAGCCTCTCTATATATGGCTATAGCTTTTAAATCCTTTTAATTATTATGCCTAATTATTATGCCTATTCTAGCCTAATTAAATATGGTTAGATTTGTATCTTTATTTGTCCCGTTGTTTAAGGCCCAAATGGGGGGTCAGCTCTCATGTGAGAACTCTATTTATATGCGGAGTCTGGTACCAAGGAATTTAAGCAGAAATAATATTAATCTCTCTCTCATCAAGCTCTCTCTCTATCTCTCCCCTACTTCTCCAATTTCCGCCTGCAACCACGCCTCCACCATCCCCCTTCGAACCCATCCTGGAGGATTCAACCTCCAACCGTCCATTCACTCGTCGGCAAACCGCGGCACGCAACAAACTGGTATCAGAGCCAGCGCTCCCAGGGCCGACCGCCCCACCTCGCCTAGCCGCACCGAACAGCGTCCCCATCCTACCTCTCCCCACACTCCAATCCATGGCCGAACGCGAACTCCTACAACAAATCTTGGATCGGCTCGATAAGATGGATTCTCGTCTTGGCGAAGTCGACAACCGTACTGCACATCTTCTCGCGGAGAGATCTTCCGCCGAACCCCGCCCAAGCCAAAACTCGGCACCGGAGAACTTTACCGGTGAAGGCTACACCGGCCAACGCCACGAAGGAAACACCTTTCCTCGCTATGTCAAACTCGATTTTCCAAGCTTCGACGGACGCGAAGATCCACTTGCTTGGCTTACTAAGTGCGAGTTATTCTTCTCCAACCAACGCACAACCGGGGAAGACAGGTTGGGCCTTGCTTCCTACCATCTCAATGGCGCCGCACAAATATGGTTCTCTCAAATACAAGGCGAACGCAAAAATCTCCAATGGGATGAGTTCAAAACCGCCTGTATACTCCGCTTTGGTCCCGCGATCCGCGGGAATCCCCTAGGCGATTTAATCGCTCTCCGACAAACGGCCGCACTAGAAGACTACATCGACCGCTTTCAACTTCTGCTCGCACGAGCAGCTACGTGCCGTCTGGACCAGCAGGTATCGATATTTACAGCAGGACTCCACGAACGTCTCCGTTTGGACGTCGAGTTCCAAGATCCCCAAGACCTCACGACCGCCATGAGCTTCGCGAGGACTTGCGAGCGCCGCATACTTTTGGACCGCCAACACCACGCACGCCGAGATTATGCACACCCCTTCCGCGGGTGTAGTCAGCATCCTCCACCAACTCCGCCGGCAAAACCAAATGAACCATCCAAACAACCCTTCCGGCGTCGCCTTTCCAACGCCGAGATGATCGAACGGCGCGCAAAAGGACTTTGTTTTAACTGCGAAGAGCAGTTTGGGCCGGGCCACCGCTGCAAACGTCTCTTCTGGATTGAGGTGGATGACCCCTCCGATGATGACACCGAGGATCCCGACTCCGAGACACCAGAAATCTCCGTTCATGCAATCGCCGGCCCACATGGTGGCCACATGCTACAACTTCCAGTCCACGTGGCAAACACCACCTTGGCGGCTTTATTGGACTCCGGTAGCACACACAACTTCATCCGCCACAAGACAGCAAGCACCTTACATCTTCCAATCACAACTCGCAACTCGCTCCAGGTTTCGGTGGCCAATGGTCATAGCATGGCGTGTCCCGACCTTTGCAGGCGGGTACCGCTAACAATACACGATTGCAAGTTTGAAATAGATCTCTTGGTGGTCGACCTCGACGGCTTCGATATTGTCTTAGGGGTACGATGGCTGCGTACCTTGGGACCCATCACATGGGATTTCAACAACCTTACCATGCAGTGGTATAACGGAGCAACGAAGATTGAATGGCAATGTCTTCCCCCAACAACAACGCCGCGGGCTTTCCTCATTCATGGATCGGAACCACCGGGCGTTCCGATAGCCACACCGAGCTCCAGCGTTTACTCAAGGAGTTCGCCGACACCTTCACCATTCCGGAGCAACTACCACCCCACCGACTCCAAGATCATCGCATTTGTCTTCTCCCAGGAGCACCGCCGGTCGTGGTCCGCCTCTACCGTTACCCGTTCCTCCAAAAGATGAAATAGAACGACAGTGCTCTACCATGCTCCAACAAGGCCTGATACGGCGGAGTGTCTCCCCCTTCTCCTCCCCAGCTCTTCTGGTCCGCAAGAAAGACAATACTTGGCGTTTCTGCGTCGACTATCGTGAACTCAACGCCAACACAGTCAAGGACAAATTCCCGATTCCGGTGGTCGAGGAGCTTCTCGACGAGTTACATGGTGCACGTCATTTCTCCAAGCTCGACCTGTACTCCGGATATCATCAGGTGCGCATGGCAATCGAGGACGTCGAGAAAACCGCCTTTCGGACGCACCACAGACATTTTGAGTTTCTGGTCATGCCCTTCGGCCTGACTAACGCGCCATCCACATTTCAATCACTCATGAACGAGGTATTTCAATCCGTCCTCCGAAAATTTGTACTTGTTTTCTTTGACGATATTTTGATCTATAGCAAGTCTCGGGCGGAACACCTCATTCACGTACGTGAAGTCCTCAACATACTCCGCCTTCACCGCCTCGTCCTCAAAGAATCGAAGTGTTCCTTCGGGCAACCTAGCGTCGCCTATCTCGGCCACGTAATACATGAACACGGCGTATCCGCCGACCCGGAGAAACTACAGGGAATCGCAGCTTGGCCAACTCCCCGATCGCAACACGACATCCGAGCCTTCCTCGGCCTGACGGGGTACTACAGGCGCTTCATCCGCGGTTATAGCCACATAGCCGAGCCCCTCCTGGCGCGCCTTCGACACAAGGACTTTCAGTGGGAAGACACCGAGCAACGGGCGTTCGAAGCCCTCCAAACCGCCCTGGTCTCGGCCCCCGTTCTACAACTTCCGGACTTCAACACAATTTTTATCATCGAGTGCGATGCTTCCGCCCTGGGATGCGGTGCCGTCCTACAGCAACAAGGGCACCCCATCGCCTATTACAGTCGTCGCACCGCGCTACACCACCGTAAGTTGCCAGCATATGAATTGGAGCTCATTGGCCTAGCGAAGGCCGTACAACATTGGCGACCCTACCTATGGGGGCGTTCCTTCATAGTCCGCACAGATCACTATAGTTTGAAATATCTTTTGGAGCAAAGATTAACCACTATACCGCAACAACGGTGGGTGAGCAAATTACTGGGTTTTGATTTTACGGTCGAATACAAGGCGGGAGCTCTCAACAAAGCCGCAGACGCCCTCTCACGCCGACATCCAGAGGACACCATCACTATTTGTGCCATCTCACGGCCGACCGTCCCCTTGATAGATCACATCCGGGCCGACAACGCCAATTCACCACACCTCACCGAGCTCATGCTCCGGGCGCAAGAGGGCCTACTACCGCCAACATGGAAGGAGCACGACGGTCTCATTCTCTACAAAAACCGAATTTACTTGAGCCCGACATCCCCCCACATCCCAACCATAGTGCGAGAGGCGCACGATCAAGCTCATGAAGGGGTCCACAAAACCCTCCACCGCATTAGAGCCACCTTCTATTGGAAGGGACTTCGCCGCTATGTCCAACAATTTATCGCACAATGCGCCATTTGCCAACAACATAAAGCGGTGAACTTACTACCAGCGGGACTTCTTCAACCGTTACCCGTGCCAACCCAAATTTGGGCCGATATTTCCATGGATTTCATCGAAGGACTTCCACGCAGCAAGGGCAAAACAATCTTGATGGTAATAGTGGACAGATTTTCAAAGGGGGCTCATTTCCTACCACATGTCCGTCCACTTATAGCCGAACGGGTGGCTCAAATATTCTTCACCGAAATCTTCCGACTACATGGCTTGCCGGATAGCATTGTCTCCGACCGCGACAAAACCTTCACCAGTCGATTTTGGAAGGAACTCTTCACCCTCAGCGGCACAACACTGCAATTCTCCTCCGCATACCATCCGCAATCTGACGGCCAAACAGAAGTGGTCAACCGAACCGTGGAAATGTATCTCCGTTGTTTAGCAGGCGCACACCCAAAAACATGGGTAACGTAGCTTCCGTGGGTTGAATACTGCTACAACACGTCCTATCACTCGGCCCTCAAAACAACACCCTTTCGGCTAATCTATGGGCGCGACCCACCCAAACTCATCTCTTACCAACAGGGCCAAGCCACCATAACCGCCGTGGACCAACAACTACGTGACCGGGATCATATGCTCGCCACCGCCCGCAAACACCTTCTGCAAGCTCAAAACCGCATGGAGACAACATACAACCGCGGACATCGCGATGTATCATATGCAATCGGCGAATGGGTGTGGCTCAAGCGCCGACCATATCGCCAAACTACGCTCCAGCACGCCATCACCGACAACAAATTGGGACCACGATTCTACGACCCGTTCCAAATAACGAAAAGGATTGGCGAAGTGGCTTATCGTCTCCACCTACCCACCGGGGCGCGCATCCATGACGTGTTTCACGTATCCCAACTCAAACGCTTCATCGGCGAACCTCCCGCAACACCAATCGCGGACCTTCCAACACAGCTTGAGGACAAGTTGTCTTCCGACGAGGAAGGAGATGTTACGGTACCAATACCGCCCGGCGACAGCAACCCGATACCGCCCGGCGACAGCAACTCGATACCGCCCGGCGGCAGCAGCCCGATACCGCCTGGCGACAGCGACGGGATTCCGGAAGATCTTCTTTGGGGGCGGGTCTACCAGCGCCGCAATTCCACCTCGGGACCACGAGCAATTCCATAAAGATATCTTGCCTATTCTAGCCTCTCTATATATGGCTATAGCTTTTAAATCCTTTTAATTATTATGCCTAATTATTATGCCTATTCTAGCCTAATTAAATATGGTTAGATTTGTATCTTTATTTGTCCCGTTGTTTAAGGCCCAAACGGGGGGTCAGCTCTCATGTGAGAACTCTATTTATATGTGGAGTCTGGTACCAAGGAATTTAAGCAGAAATAATATTAATCTCTTTCTCTCATCAAGCTCTCTCTCTATCTCTCCCCTACTTCTCCAATTTCCGCCTGCAACCACGCCTCCACCATCCCCCTTCGAACCCATCCTGGAGGATTCAACCTCCAACCGTCCATTCACTCGTCGGCAAGCCGCGGCACGCAACAGTGTCATCCAAAATAGCCTTGAAGTGCTCTAAAGCCTATCTATAACTTGACTCGGATTCTCTGCATTCCGCTTTTTAAGGTTGATAATATACATCCGGGCTTAACATTGGAGGCATACATGTCGTGAACTATCTTCTTCTCAAGACAATCCAACCTTCCAACGGTGGCATGTGTTTCTAAATGTACCATTTCATGGTTATGTGTCCCACATTTTACTTCCACAGTCCATTCATCTGAGAAGGCATTTTTCCCCAATCACAGTAAAGGGGCAACCACAACGCTTACTAATAGATTTTCTTAAATTTGGTTTAGTCCAACCCATTTTACATTATTTCTCGCGGTAAAATCCACCTCTATCACACCCAAGAATTACACGTGGTTGTGCTCTACCACCTTCTAATTTATCCGAACCTTTAACTGTGACAGCAAAACTACATGATTTGCCAATATTACGAGCCCAATCAATCAACACCTCCCGAGATGGAAACTGAATTTTTGTTTCAAAATGACTACCAACATCAACCTTCACATCCGATCCACAACTAAACAATGAAATGAATAAAATATCGCATTCAATAAAACCATATTGCCGACTATAGAACATTACATTATCACAAATACTTAGGGCTACAAAGGGTACCTTTCAGTTGATGGATTAAAAGATAGCAACCTCCATGGAGGAATCAACACCAAATGCTGTTTCAGTCAATGTTTCCGATGTAACTGTTGATGTAACTAGTGAAGAAGGGTGTACATCCATCATTAAACCTAGAGCAAGAGAATAACAAAATGTTTGAGCAATTTGTTCACATTCATAGGATCCGTAAAAACAAGAAATAAAATCCAGAGTAAACACAAAAGCAACCTAACAGATTAAGCAATGTCCTGTGTAAAACTCGTCGAGTAGGGACTCGACGGCCCGTCGAGTGGGACTCGACGGCCCGTCGAGTGGGACTCGACGGCCCGTCGAGAGGAGGGGGGTCTTACAACTATGCTGCACTAGGTTAGCCGAGAAACATGCCACGATGAGGATGAAGAAACAGCAAATCGAGTAAGGATCGTGTGCTATACTCTAAGCAATGTCCTATAATTTTTCTACAGTAAACTCACAGTAAGAAGAATCCGGAATTCAAGTAGCTCTGGGAGGTCTTGAACGGGAGAGGAAAATGAAACGCTGCACGGATCTACGGTGAGGAAGAAGAAATGTCGCAAGGATCTGGGATGTCCCGAACGAGGAGATGTCGCCGGATTTGCGCCGAGCCTGGAAGGATGTAATAGTTTTCGAGGAAGAAGAAACAGGAAAAAGGAAAAACGGTGTGGAAAAAGAAATGCGACATTAGCAGAAACGGAAGAACAGTCCAGGAGGAAGAACCACGAGGCTCGTCCGACAGCTGGGAGGAAGAAGAAAAATAACCCTAGTTCGGCAACCGTGAGGAAGAAACGCGAGCAGGCATGCGGCGGACGACTTCGCAAGCGGAGAGAACAACGGGAGGGGAAACCTAATGGTTTGCTAGTAGGAGTTTTTTAGGATAAAAAAAACATAAATGTTATGAACCGGGTTTATTTTGGCTTGCTAGCAGCCAAAATAGGTTTGCTATTAACACCACCCTAATAATAACGCATGTTAAATATGCAAAAAAACACCCTATATTGCTAATCATAGAAGTTGCATATTACAAAAACAGCCATATTACATTTTTCCCATATCTAATTGCCTCTGCAAATCAGAAGACATTTTCTTTTGGGGAACTTTGTTCTATCAAACAGCATTGCAATGAAAATTAAGTCATTCTTTATTCCCAGGACGACATCATAAAAGAAAGAGAATATTCCAGTCACCAAATTCACAACTACGGTGAAGGTTACTTAACTAGAATTAATTTTTTTTGTTCTTGACATTTTTGCAAAACCTTCCTCCAATGCTTCTATTTGATTTCAAATATTACATTTCTCAATGTAAGTTTGCATCGCCTGTAAAACTTTGTGCTATGTTGCATATTATAGAAGATTTTCACTCCTGGTCTTTTTATGGTACAAGGTATTGCTTTCAAGTATTTAATCCATTTTAAATAAACTAAAGGAGTGTTGTTGCATTTGTTGTGTTCATCCTTTTTAATTTAATAGTTGTTTGGATAGTTATTGATATTTATGTGTAACGTTTTGACTACACCTCAGGGTATCAAAAAATGTAAGGGAAATACCTGGAAGCTTCCAGACTGCCACTAGTAGTGTTCCTTCTGGGAAAGCTCTCATGTACTTTGGACTCTTTCTGGCTAGTGGAGTATTCTTTATCTTTATTGCATTCACGATGTTCCTTCCAGTTATGATGTTGATGCCTCAGAAATTTGCAATCTGTTTTACTATTGGCTGCGGTTTCATTATTGGATCCTTTTTTGCTCTCAAAGGCCCTAAGAATCAACTGGCACACATGTCTTCAAAAGAGGTATGCTTATTTTGGATGAGGTTCATCAACTATGGGATCTCTATTACAAATCTTTGATTTCACAATTTGGGTTGACTTTGTTCTCAGGAACCAAGTCTCATGAGTTTCTAACTGATAATAATGTAGATACGATTTATTTTGTTTTTAGTTGCATTCATGATTATGTTATCTGTTTGTCTATGATATGGGCTAGTTATGCCGTATCAAGATCTAGAACAAAGAATACGAACTTGCATTGCATGAAATAAAAATACAATCGGGAGACAAGCTCCCGCCAAGCATCTGGATGCTGGGTTCTCCAAGGCACTCTGATGCGGAGCATAGGCGAGATTGATGCGGAGCATAGGCGAGGACGAGCTTTGGGCCCATTCGGGGCTGATTTGACGACTTACCATATATGGCGTGCCCGGATCGACGATCCGACTCCGTGGATGCGTCCGGATGCATGTTGCGAGTCAATTTCATATATAGCTTTGTATTATTCGGTTATTATTTTATGTAGTTTTGGCCCCGAAACCAACGGCCAATCATAGCCGTTGATTCCGGGTGCCCTAATCTTATTTTCTTATAAATAAGAGGTGTTAGGGCTGCTGTCATTTTATTGCTGAATGATTTGGAGAGCTTCTTCCTTCATTCCGGTGATCCCCTTCGCGGTGCCGACTCCGTGGAACCCCTTGGTGACGACTCCTTGGGTAAGTTACTTGTATCTTTGTGTTTTCCCCGCCCTCTCCACGTCTCCATCCCGCTGTCCAGCTAGCCACCTCCTCCCTTTCCCCTGTTTTCAGCCAGCCGCCGCCCTCCCTGCAGCCAGCCGCCGCCCTCCCTGCAACCCCAGCCAGCCGCCGCCCTCCTCCCTGATTTCCGCCCTGCAAACCGCCCCCTCCCTGCTGTCCCAGTCAGCCGCCACCCTCCTCCCCTAGCCCCAGCCCGCCGCCCCTCCTCCTCCCTGCCAACAGCAGGCCGCCAACAGCAGCCCACCAACAACAACCCGCCACTCCTCCACTCCCCAGGTAACCTTCCCGCAAGCCACAACAGTCTTCCTTGGCTGTCTACACTCAGAACCAGTCCAGATCTGGACATTCCAGCCAGGTCCAACCCCTTCTCCTTCCCCGTTTGCTGCCATCACCCCTCATTACGTGGAACCACCTCCAAAACTCGTTCCCCCCTTTAGATCTGCCCAGATTTGGGTATTTCAGCCCGGATTCAGCCAACCTCCGCCCCGATCCAGCCCTCCCAATACCCAATCAGCCTTCCCCTTACCCGATCCGGTCCACCAACCACCGGAACCCCTCTTTGTGCCCTCAAACGTTCAGATTTTCATTATTTACAGCAGCCCTAATATTTGTGTTGTGTTTTGTATTGGTATTCGGTTGTAAAACATTGATATCGTTTGGATTATAACATGCTTGTGTGAATGTTCATTCTATTATAGTTATTTGCGCCTGGATTAATCTCTAACTGCAGGAAGGAATTATTCGCCGCGCGCTCTTGCTTTGGCCCTCCACGCGGAGGGAAACCAAAACCTGTTCGCTTAATAAATTATTTTGCTTTGCTATGAATTTATTTTTGCGTGGGATGTTTAATGTTTATTATTCAATTGTGATTTAATCCGTCGGGCTTTGCATAGCATGTAGGGTTAGGTCACGGTTTATCCGCCGCCTATAGATTCGTCCTGCGTCACACTCCCCTCTCCAAAGAGACACCAAAGGCTAACACTTCAAAGATAATATCTCACCGCCTAAGGGGCTCCTTGTATAGATGGAGGCCCCACTACAGGACAAAGAGACTACATGTAAAAATACGTATCAACACTCCCCTCCCGAAAAAATGACCTTGTCCTCAAAGTGGAGGTCCGTAGGGATCATCCGCGAGCATCAGGGGGTCCAAGTCCCCGAAGTCAGGACTATCATCTTCAGATCCCACCAACAGGCACAAGTCTCTGAAAGCGCAGATGTGGGTGGGAGAGTACATCTACTGGCAGTGAAAGAAAAGGCCCTTGCGGCGAAGCTCGAGGTATTGTGCGTGAGATAAGTGGTGGGGTCGTCGGTGCGCCGGTGGAGGCGAGGCTGGCGGAACTGGCGGCTGAGGAGGCGGGCCTAGCAACGTGGGTAGGTGATCCGAGTGGGTAGGAGGAGGCGGAGCTTTCGGCAACAACGACTTGTGGGGTGGTCATGCCGAGAAAGACGGCTGGGTGGTGTAAAGTTCCTCGTCGAGACAACGAGTTTACTTCATGGCGCGGGAAAGAGTCGTTGGATTGTGGATCCGGAGGCGCACCCGAAGGTGGGGTTGTAGACCCCCAAGGAAGTAGTATCCCTTGTATTGGTCAGGGGATAGACCGAGTACGTGTAACACCCCGATTTCCACATGGAAGGACCAGAAATCTTGGAGCTACTGCTGCACGGTAAGAGTTACCATTGGCGGTAGTGTTGGTTTCGAGTAGCCCGTTTAGATTTGGGGATACCGCGACGCAGTAGCGGCCAGATAGATCAACTAAGGTCCGCGATCGTGGCCGTTTAAACTCCTTGGAACTCAATCGTAGGGCTACGATGAGTTTGCCCAAGCCTCTTAACAGGGGCTGAAGATCTAATTTTCAAATTGGCTATGCTTTCCTTCAAGAGCTAGGGCAAGAGGAGAGGCAGGTTCTCCACCGAGCGTGAGGAAGAAGGGAAGGGTGTAAGACCCCCCTTCGGAACTAGGCACGAACAGGGGATCTTATCGCACACCACCGCCAATCCGCAACAAAGAAGGGAATAACGGAAGAGTAGAGGTATGAACGTCTCAACACTCTCCCATCATTCTCTTCCAAGCTACGAACCGATGACGGTGTTAAGCGAACAACCATCACACCCCAACCAGGGTTCACTATGAGCAGTAGCGGAAGAAGTACTAGCGGAAGACCAGCAGCCACGTAGTAGAGCACAAAAATATATGAGTATGTAAAACAAGACAGAAATAGCCACAACAACGGCACGATGGCCCCACAGTCCAAGTACAACAGTCTATAGAAAATCCAGGGGCTCACAAGTAACATGCCAAGCCGGATGAAAGATGATATATAAGTGCAGTAAATATGTAAATCTAATAGCTAACTATATGCCTGATAATGTTGCCAGGGGTGACAACGATCATCATCATACCTTCTATCTTCACGTCAATCCACGTCGAGTTCACGTCATAGTTGTAGAAACACCCACGGTTGCGTTGCCATCAACGAAGTCTCCGCCTAAAATGATAAGCGCGAACGCGTTAGTCAAACTAGACTGAGTGGTTCTTCCCGCCCCCCCAAAGCCCTAACGCTCAAGGGAGGGAAATACCACGCTGCAGAAAGTGACAGGCAGTATATATGCAATAATAACAGACGAATAGCATAATAGTTAATGAGTAAACTAACAACCTATTAATTATGAGCATATAAGTAAGCAGTGTATACAGAAAATGAAGGTATAAGTTCTACTGTTTCGAACCTAGCGGTGTCCACACTCACGCACCCAACGATGACTAAGCTAGAACAGTATGAAGCGTGCTATCATCTAAAGAGCGGTACTAATAAAAGAATAAACCCAACTGGGATTAACATCACAAATGCACATGAAATCTACGTCGACATAAACTTAACAAACACACAGTGTCGAGACGTAAACACTCGATCGAAATCGAGTACAAACTAACGACTGGGACACTTATTCGTGGGGTAGCTAATCCCACAGGCACCACCATCGTGGCCAAACGGTGGCAGTGGCACGTCCTGGCCACTTCTAGGGTGCATTCTTGTCATGGCGTCGCCTAGGCGTCCAGGCGCTCGAATGTGTGCAAGGCGTTGGACGCCTTGTTATAATTTAAAAAAAATTTGAATAGACAGCGGTTTTTATAAAAACCGCTGTCTAAAGTCATTTCTAAACATATATATTTTTTTCAGCAAATTTTTTTTTCTAATGACTTTAGACAGCGGTTTTTATAAAAACCGCTATCAAAAGTGATTTTAAATTCTAAAACATTTTTTTCAGCAAATTTTTTTTATTTATTTATTTATTAACTTTAGACAGCGGTTTTTATAAAAACCGCTGTCTAAAGTCATTAAAAGTTTTTTTTTCAGGGGAAAATTTGTTTTTTTTAATGACTTTAGACCGCGGTTTTTATAAAAACCGTTGTCTAAAGTTATTAAATTTTTTTTTTTTGCTGAAAAAAAAAACTTTACACAGTCTAAAGTCATTTTTAAATTTTTTTTTCCTAGCCACAATTTTTTTTCCTCGCCTTGCTCGCCTTATTGTCGCCTGGGCGTCTCGCCTTATCGCCTAAGCGTCCAGGCGCCCGACGCTCGCCTTGGTTCGCCTTGACGTCGTGACAAGAATGCTAGGGTGCTTAAGCACTATCACCCCTAGGCCTTACGTACGGCTGTCCGAGCCCGTACTCAGTCATCGCCCATACTGGCGGAACAAACAAAAGAACCGAGGCATAGCTCAGGTCGAACTCCAGGTGGCTAACACCTACACAAACAACAAACTAGGCTAGGGCGCACGTTGTTGTTCGACCATGAGGCTATCCTAGAGTCGCTGTACGAACCCTCCAGAGTGTGCCACCGGGAGAGCCAGCGACCCGCCACATCACACACATACAAACATACAAACAATCACTTAGGGGAAAGAACACCCTACTAATCATCGCACATGGGGGAAAGACACCTAGCTTGTGTGTTACGCGCACGCGCCATCCCATGTATCATTACTGTTTTTTCTTTAAATATTTTAGGTTTGATGTGAGCCCCCTCCCCCCTATATAAGGAGGTATGGGAGTGTTATTGTCATCTTTGGATCATTAGGGATTTAGGCTCTCATTTGAGAGAGGGATCATTGGAGGAACCAGCCTTCTTGATCTTGGTCGGACTTCGATCCGGATTGTATCCTTGTTCTTCTTCGATTAATGCAACTTCCTTCTTGTTCGTATTAATTGGTCCGACCTGCCGCTCCGCCCGCTGACCTAGCCGCCGGAGTCTTGCTCTCAGCAGAGGATTCTCCCCGGACTCGTCCAGCCGCTCGGCATTCGCCGTCTCCAACAGCGATCGGCTCCGCGCTGTCACGCCTGCAATCGACGCCCGCCTGCGCTCGTCCCGCCTGCTATCGACGCCCCGCCCGCGCGGTCCCGCGTGCGATCGTCCTCAACCCCGCCTGCGCGGTCCGCCTGCGATCGTCCTCCTCCGCCTGCGATCGTCCTCCTCCGCCTGCGACCTGCAATCGACGCACCGTCCCGTGCGTCCTCCTCAGCCCGCACGTGCATCCTCCTCAGCCCGCCAGTGCCTGTGCATCCTCCTCAGCCCGCCAGCCACCGCCCATGCATCCTCCTCAGCCGCCAGCGCTCCCCGCCGCCGCCCCGGCCCCCGGCGGGCCAGATCTGCCCCGTGCCACACCAATCCGCCCCGTGCCAACCTCCAACTCGGAGCAATCGTCCTCATATGCCAAAGAGCCGGATGGAAGCCCGCGTGGAAGCCCTCGAACACTCCCTCGCCACCATCAACTCTCGTTTCGAGGCACAGAACGAGCAGTTCGCCTCGATTCTGACCATGCTCCAGAAATTGCAGCCCACCCAGCACTCCGGGCCCTCTACCACCTCTGTTGTGGGATCCCCCAGCACCGTGCTTCACGATGCTTCCGCAGCGGTGGAAGTGCCTACTCCACCGTACCGTGGACCTGACATGCCTACCTTCAACGGGTCTGACCCCCTCGGGTGGATTGCCCGCGCCGAGCAGTTCGACATTCACCAGACCGCACCGACACAACGGGTCTCCACCGCAATCATCGGCATGGAAGAGTCGGCCCTCCATTGGGTCCGTTGGCTCCGGCAGACCTCTCCCGACCTCACCTGGCCAGCTCTCTCTGAGGCCCTCATTCAGCGGTATGACGCCCGCTACTCCGGCCCCATGATCGAGCGACTTTGCGGAGTCCGTCACACTGGCTCCATTGACTCATACATTGATGCCTTCGTGGAATTAGTCACCCATGTCCCCGGTCTTCCACCAGACCATTACTTGGGGTTCTTCATGAACGGCTTGCAACCCCACTTCCGCTCCCGTCTCCGCACTCTCCAACCATTAACGGTTCACCACGCCATTGACCTCGCCCCCCTGGTGGAAGCATAATTTCTCGCGACGTACGGCGACATTCCTTCCCCATCACCCCCCTCTCGGCCTCCCTCCTACACATATTTCTCGACCCATCCGAAACCTACACCTCCGCCACCTCCTCTGCCTCGGCCACCAATGATTGGTCCTCGCCACAACCGGCCTGTCCCTACCCACCACCTCTCCAACCAGGAGTACAACGACTTACGAAGCAAGGGCCTGTGCTTCCGCTGCAAGTACCCCTACTCTCCTGGTCATGAGTGCTCCGTGAAGGAGTGTCGTGTCCTCATCGGCGACGACGTGGCCGCGCTCTCCGCCGCCGACTTCGACGCCCTGCTGCTCTCACACGGACTACCGCACGACGCCCCGGGCACCTCGACGGCATCCCACTACTGACCGGCGGGCGGCGCTCCGACCTTGGGGACAAGGGCGCTTTTCTGACGGGATGTATTGTTACGCGCACGCGCCATCCCATTTATCATTACTGTTTTTTCTTTAAATATTTTAGGTTTGATGTGAGCCCCCTCCCCCCTATATAAGGAGGAGGTATGAGAGTGTTATTGTCATCTTTGGATCATTAGGGATTTAGGCTCTCATTTGAGAGAGGGATCATTGGAGGAGCCAACCTTCTTGATCTTGGCCGGACTTCGATCCGGATTGTATCCTTGTTCTTCTTCGATTAATGCAACTTCCTTCTTGTTCGTATTATTGTGTATCGTCCCACCCTAGCACTCTCTGCATTACAGGTGGACGCTATAAATCTCCTTGATCATCTCAAGCCACTCCTCATCACTTAGGGGAAATGAACACCCTTTCATATCCAAGGTCACCAACAGTTACAATTCATCAACTTTTATACTTTAGATTAATAACTTATAATGTAATACAACATTACTCGTTCCTCAATTTATATTCTCATTCAATCACACATTTCATTTTACCCTCATCAGGTCAGGATTGTCACTATTGCCTTCAAACATACTTATTGAGGATTCAAAAACCTGATTCATTTCCAATATAAGGTTATACTCATCAAGACTGGATCAACCCACGAGATCTAGTCTAGGTCATTAATCACATCCTATATTTAGGGTTCGTGACGTACTCTCGTCTACTCCCACTGAAATCATCTTTTATATTCATAGCATCGAGACTGCGATCATCATTTCATGCTCGGTCCTGGTTTCATCGTAATAGGCTTAAACCTACTAATTCTTCAAGTCTAAGTTCATTATATGTTTTTGTCATCAGACTCGTCTAAGCATTCCAAGGGTTAATAACCTCAATTATAAACCAGGATTTGGACTATCCGCTCATAGGCATCAAATATCATCAGTTACGATAATACCCTTGGAAGGTATCATGTCGTTGGCTAAATAATACTGCAATCGACGATGCTTCCTTGGTTCGACGATTCTACCCTAAATCTGAATCACGTGACAACAGATTTGATTTCATCTTTGACGTCAATCTCCTCCGCAAGCTTAACCATTTATTTCCATTGCACGGTTCTCTGTTGAGTTCGTCGCATGATCCACCGTCGATCTCTGGCACAAGTATTGTTGATCTTCGTTGCGGAATCCATTTGTGATTTTCGTCGCACCCTTCTTTGTTGATTTCCGTCGCACGATCAACACGAGTTCATCGCACGATCCACCGTCGGTCTCTGCCACAAGTATTGTTGATCTTCATTGCCGAATCCATTATTGACTTTCGTCGCACGATTCTTTGTTGATTTCCGCCGCGCGATCAACACGAGTTTCTCGCGAGCCGTCGATCTCACCGCACAATTTATTATTAATTCTCGACGTGCGAGCGTTGTTATTTTGATCGCTCGCATCGATATTATTTACCGTCGCGCGATCGTCGTTGTTTCGACCGCGCGCGCATCAATATTATTTGTCGTCGCGCGATCGTCGTTCTTTCGACCGCGCGCCAACAATATTTATTTATCGTAGTGTCGCACCCCGAAACTCGCGGAGAGGGGTCGCAAGGACCCACTCAAAATGATCCGCGGCCACGCCGAGCACGACTACGCTCGAGTCTCTGCGGGTCGCCGGAAAAACGGGACCTTTGCGAGAAGGTTTCTACAATTGAAACTTAAGATCTATGCGGAGGGAGGAGTCGAGGAAGAACGTACCTTGTGTCCATGCATGCTACCCAATATCCGCGTATGCGGCATTCGCACGCCGCTCCCGGTCATGGTCGGATCTCGCCGATCAGGATCTCGTCGGACGCCGCCAAAGAGGTGTCGTCCTCTTTGAGTGCGCTGCCCTATTTTTGGAGAGGACCTTGCTAATGTTTTGAGAGCTAGAAAAGCCCTCGGTCGAAAGGGATCTCGCCACTTTCTCACTTGGAGTGAAGATCTCGAGCAGATGGAGTGGAAGAGCTTTGGAGGAGCTCTGGCTTGATGTTACCAGAAAAGTGACCCGAGCTCGGCCTTTAGAGTTGCCGATGGTCGGATCTGAGGAGGAGGGTTGCTCGAAAAATAACTCGGCTACTATGGAGATGGATCGGCCTGGAGCTTCGAGGGGTGTTTAGGCTGTGTTCTCGCCGGAGAAGAGAATGGCGGAGAAGATAGCTAGTGAGCCTCGCCGGAGTAGACGAGGAGGAGCTCGACATGCCGAATCTGGAGGAAGAGTCGCCGAAAATGGAGGGAGAAGGGGCGGAGCTTGGGTCGGCCCTTAGCCGCGTCTCCTTGTTATTGACCACGTTAGAGGTGAAGGTCATCGGATTTGAACGTATTAAGGATGAGTATGTCAATTGTCCGGACTTCAAAGAGATATATCTCTTCGCTCAAGGCGATGCGCCCACGACCATTTCCGCGTATTATATTCGCGACGGTTACCTATTTCGGCATGCCAAGCTTTGTATCCCTCGCTCGTCCCTTCGCCATTTCATCGCGTGGGAGTTGCATAGTGGTGGTCTAGGCGGTCATTTTGGACGTGACAAAACCATCACGTTAGTGGAGGACAAGTTTTATTGGCCGAGCCTTAAGTCTACGGTGCATAAGATTGTGAGCAGTTGCCGGACGTGCCAATTGGCTAAGGGCAACAAAACGAATGCAGGGCTTTATACCCCTCTCCCGATTCCTTCCGTACCTTGGGAGGATATTAGTATGGATTTTGTTAGATGATATATATATGTATGCAGCCCGGTTTAAAATATTCATTCACTTTTCTCTCCGTAACATGGTATCAGAGGGCGATACGCTCCGCTAGGGTTCTCTCGACGCTCTCGCATCCGCCGCCGCTTCGCTCGCCCGTCTCGCATCAGCCGCCGCTCTCCGTCTCGCATCAGCCGCCGCATCCCCGTCTCGCATCAGCCGCCCGTCTCGCCCGCTCCGCTTCGCATCAGCCGCCCTGGTCCCTCCCGTGCCCTAGACGGAGGCGCATCGCGTGATGATGACGCCTGCCGTCGCTACTGTTGCCTGATGCCGATGACTACCACTGGTCGCCGATCCCTGCTGGACGCCGATCGCTGCCTGATGTCGAGCCTCGAGTGCTGCCCTGCTGCTGCCGATCTCCTCTGCCTGAAGCCGATCGCTGCCGATCTCCTCTCCTCTGCTCTGCTGCACTGAGGTCGCCCGCTGTTGTGTAGCTGTCTTCAGGTTCGGTTTGTTGCCTCCTGCTGTTTATTGCAGGTTCCTGTCCAAGACCATGGGGGACTCGGATACAAGCACCACCCAGACACCTGTTCCCTCCGGGGAGTCTACCACCACTTTTCCTTCCAATGCAAGGTTGGCTACCACTATTCTTACCTCCTCCAACTTTCAGTTGTGGAAAAAGGGGGTTACTATGTCTCTAGCAGGCATCCGACGTACTCACCACCTTACTAGACTACCTACTCATGCCGTGGGCAGTGCCGAATACGACGATTGGTACATTGATGATTGTCGTATCTTTGCGCTCCTTCTGAGTTCCATGGATCCATCAGTTCAGCAAATGTGCAAGAATTGTGATAACACTAAGGAGCTGTGGGACACCCTGCATATGATGTTTTCTCAAGCTAACAACCTCTCTCGTCTTGGTGAACTCTTTCCCAAGATGGCTGAGCTACGCCAAGGAGCCCGTCCTGTCCCTGAGTACTTCGCTGAATGGAAGGTTCTTGCCGATGAAATCCTGGATCTTTGGGAGATCCCCTCTACCCGTGAAGGACATCAGGCTCAACGTGAGCATCTGGTCCTCATCTGGCTTCTGAACGGACTTGATCCAAATTTTTCAACAACACGAACGGAAATGCTTGCGAGTCCTTCTACTTTGCAGACGGCTAGTGTGTTCCATCGTTTGACTAAAGCAGGCTCTGCCGCTTCTCCTGCTGCTCTACATGTTTCCTCCAGCGAGTCCATTGCGCTGGCCTCTCGAGGGGGAAGGGGCACTAGCAGCAGAGGTGGTCGGTCTGGTTCTGGACGTGGTCGGGAGACTGATACGCGACATTGTACTCATTGTGGACGTCGTGGTCACACAAGGGATACGTGCTGGCTCGTGCATGGGAAGCCAGACTGGGCGGCCAAAACCTCGTCAGCTTCACCTCGATCTGCTCACGTTGCCGACTCGACTCCGGCTCCTCCGGGTCACCTCACGGTCCAACTCTCTGAGGAAGATTATCGTCGCCTGCAGGCTCTTCCAGTTTCCTCTCCACCTCATAGTGCTGCTGTAGCCCAGACTATTCAGCCTGCCTGCACTTCCCAGACCACCCAGCGCCCAGTTCAGTGGCTGACCGATTCTGGAGCTTCTGACCACCTGACTAGCTCTTCAGGTATCTTGCATTCGTATCATACCCATTGTGGGTCTTCCATTACTGTTGCAGATGGATCCACTGTTCCCATTGTTGGCTTTGGCAGCTGCAATGTGACACCGGATATGCCTCTATCCTCGGTTGCTCATGTTCCTCAATCTGCTTACAACCTATTGTCCATTAGTAAGCTTACTCGTGATTTAAACTGTACTGCTATCTTCACATCTTCTGGTTGCATTTTTCAGGAACAGTCGACGAGCCGTATTATTGGTAGAGGAAAGCTGCGTGGTGGTGTTTATGTTTTGGATGAAGTTTCCCACATTGCCTGTTCTGCTGCTTCGGCCAAACTCTTGGACCTCCACTACCGTCATGGTCATCCCTCTATGCAGGTCATGCGTCGTTTGTATCCTGAGTTTGGGAAAGTTTCCCATCTCAGCTGTGAGTCGTGTTTGTTTGCTAAACTCCATAGAGTTAGCTATGTTCCTCGTGTCGATGTTCGTGCTTCTGCACCTTTTGATTTACTTCATTCTGATGTCTGGGGACCGTGTCCTGTCCCTACTTTGTTAGGACACAGATATTATGTTACCTTTATTGATGATTTTTCTCGCATGACTTGGGTTTACTTAATGAAAAATCGCTCTGACTTACTATCTATTTTTCAACATTTGTGGAATGAAATTTTTACTCAATTTTCTGTTCGTCTGAAATGTCTTCGTACCGATAATGGGAGGGAATACATGTCCCAGGCCATGTCTAGCTTTCTTTCTGACAAGGGTATCATACACCAAACCAGTTGCCCTGATACCCCCCAACAAAACGGAGTTGCCGAAAGGAAAAATCGCCACCTTCTTGAGGTAACCCGGGCTATCCTTCATCATACACATGTTCCCAAACACTTTTGGGGAGATGTTGTTCTTACCGCTGCCCATCTCATTAATCATCTTCCTACTCATATACTTCAGGGGGAGACACCTTATCACATCCTTTATCCGGACCACTCGGGGCCTCCTCTACCCTTCAAGGTCTTTGGGTGTGTTTGCTATGTCCGGGATGCTCGTCCCTCCGTTTCCAAACTTGACCCTCGCTCTTTGAAGTGTATCTTCCTTGGATACTCTCGGACTACCAAGGGATATCGCTGTTATTCTCCAGAACTCCACAAATACATCATTTCTTCAGATGTTGTCTTCCTCGAATCTGTCTCGTATCGTACCACTGGCTCTCCCCTTCCCACTTCATCTTCTGATCTCTCTCTTGATGAGATGCTAGTTCCTCGTCCTGATTCTGCCCTCGTCTCTCCGACTGACATATTGCGCCCCCTTTGGGGACAGGTCTACTCTCGTCGCACTTCTGACAGAACTGAAATACCACCATCTCAGCCGACCTCAACCATTGATGGCTCAACTACTGTTCCTCAGATTGCTCCTGCTAGTGAGGACCAGAACCAAACTGAAATGCCTGCCGCTCCACCTCTGGCTAGTACCGAGCTTCCTATTGCTCTCCGCAAGGGCAGTCGGACTTGTCAGAATAGACCTCTCTTTGTGAGCTCTTATCAGGGGTTGTCTGCTTCTCATACCGCTCTTCACTTGATGTTGGATCAATACACCATTCCCTCAACGGTTGGGGAGGCCAAAACTCATCCTGGCTGGATGGCTGCTATGCAAGAGGAATTGACGGCACTTCAACTGAATAATACTTGGGAACTTGTGTCTTTGCCGCCTGGGAAGCGTGCTATTGGTTGCAAATGGATCTACTCTGTTAAAGCCAATGCTGATGACTCTCTTGCTCGCTTGAAAGCCCGCCTCGTTGCCAAAGGTTATGCCCAAACTTATGGCGTGGATTATGAGGAAACATTTGCACCTGTTGCCAAGATGTCCTCTATTCGGATCGTGATCTCTCTTGCAGCCACTCACCGGTGGCATCTCCATCAGTTAGATATCAAGAATGCGTTCCTTCATGGGTCCTTGGAGGAAGAGGTGTATATGGAACAACCACCTGGGTTCGTTGCTGAGGGGGAGCGTAACAAGGTGTGTCGTCTCCTTGCCTCCTTATATGGGTTGAAACAATCCCCGCGCCAGTGGTTTGCTCGCTTTCGGTCTGTGGTCACCAAATTTGGACTTACCAAAAGTGTCAAAGACTCATCTCTCTTTTATCGGAACTCCTCTGGTGGTACTGTGCTCCTAATTGTGTATGTTGATGATATCGTCATCACTGGTAGTGATCCTAAAGGGATAGCCGATCTCAAAGCGTTCTTACACTCCAACTTCCAAACCAAAGATCTAGGGCTGTTGCGATACTTCCTTGGGATTGAAGTTACTGATCATGACGACTCTATCTTTGTCTCCCAACGTAAATATGCCCTTGATCTGTTATCTGATCTTGGAATGTCTGACTGCCGTCCTATGGATTCTCCCCTTGAACCAGGAGAAAAGGGTCTTCATGCCGAGAGCAAATCTTTTGATTCGCCAGAGAAGTATCGGAGAATAGTTGGAAGACTTAACTACCTTCCTATGACTCGCCCAGATATTGCCTGTGCTGTGAGTAAGGTCAGTCAGTTCATGGCCACCCCAACTATCTCTCAATGGGACTCTGTTCTCCGCATTGTTAGGTACATAAAGAAGGATCCTGGTCTAGGAATATCATACAAGAATCGTGGTCATTCCAATATAGAGGCTTACTGTGACTCCGACTGGGCAGGTTGTTTAGCCACTCGGAAGTCCACCACAGGATTTACTATATTTATGGGAGGAAACCTTGTCTCCTGGAAGAGCAAGAAACAGACCACTGTCGCCAGATCCAGTGCCGAGGCAGAGTATCGGGCTATGTCGCACACTGTTGCTGAGATCATGTGGATCAGACAGACTCTTTGCGAAATCGGATACCCTGTTCATGACCCAACTCCGTTATGGTGTGATAATCAAGCTGCAATACAGATAGCAACCAATCCTGTGTTTCATGAACGCACAAAGCACATCGAGGTTGACTGTCATTTCGTACGAGAGAAGTATGAAGAAGGTCTTATTTCCTTGAGCTATGTGAAGACTGGGGACCAAGTTGCTGATATTCTCACGAAAGGAGTTACCGGGGTCAGAATGAATTTCATATGTAACAAGTTAGGTCTGGAAAGTTCCCACGACCCAACTTGAGGGGGAGTGTTAGATGATATATATATGTATGCAGCCCGGTTTAAAAATATTCATTCACTTTTCTCTCCGTAACAGATTTCATTCTAGGTCTTCCTGTCACTTTTCGTCGTAACGATTCCATTCTGGTGGTCGTTGATCGATTTTTCAAAATGACGTATTTTATTGTGGGTAATAAGACCGACGATGCATCTCATGTAGCAAAGTTATTTTTTAAGGAAGTCGTTGGACATCGGGGCGTTTCTAAGTCTATCGTCACCGATCGGGATGTGAAGTTCACTAGTTATTTTTGGAAGACCTTGTGGCGAATCATGGGCACTAAGCTCTTGTTTTCCTCAGCCTACCATCCACAAACGGATGGGCAAACAGAGGTAGTGAATCGGAGTTTGGGTAGTTTACTACGGTGTCTCGTTGGTCACCACAAGGGTACGTGGAACCTCATCCTTCCCCATGCACAATTGGCTTACAATAATTCTAAAAATAGGTCCACCGAGTTGTCCCCAAATGAGATCGTGCACGGCTATAAGGCCCCTGTGCCACTTGACTTGATTTCGTTACCTCCATCTTACAAGTCGAGTCAATTTGCACAGGATTTTGCCGCTCATGTTCATGAATTACATAAACACGTGAAGGACACGCTCGATACTCAATACGCGTCTTATCAATTACACGCTAACGTACATAGGAGGGCATCCCACTTGAAAGTTGGAGATTTGGTTATGGCGCGTCTTGTCCCTGAACGGATGCCTTCGGGTGCCATAACAAAGTTGGCTAATCGGCGAGCGGGCCCGTTTCGAATTCGTGCCCATATTGAAAGCTAAGGCTGTGTTTGGGAAGGTGGGTGTGAATGTTAGGTGAGACGAAAATGACGATTCAAGATTAGAGGTGGAGACCCTCGGTCCAAGATGATGCAAAATTGAGGAAATTTTGCATCGCACGTTCCCTGAAAACACAATGCTTTTCGTGCCCGGTTGGAAGGGTGACCTCTGTGGTGCTGCAACATGCATTCCTATCGGAGCCGCACGAGGGGGTAATCGCCCGTGATCTGGTCCATTGACCGTATGCTGTCCCCCGCCCCACTGATGGGCCATGGGTGGCCTCTCCTGCCACTGATTTCCGTAGCCGTATCCCTTAGGAGGGGCAAAATCCCATGGAAGTGGTAAAATCTCTGCGTTCGCTCCCGTGGGTCGAAACGAACCCTCTACCTGCCCTGGGGGCCGCCAAGTGTGCTGCTGCTGAGTTCCGGCCCTATTCCAGGCCCGTTGGCCCCCTCCCAGGCCGATCGGGCCTCCTGGGAACTCCGCCGGCCTCCAGTCTCCCGGCCGACTGTAGCCGGCTTCCAACCGTCCCCCGGGGCCGTCCAGACCTCCCCGCACGCCTCCGAGGAAGCGTCGTCTGTCCGGCAGTGCGGGCCGCCGATTCTGGCGGAATCGGTTTCGAGCCCTAGGCTGCCTGTCGACCCCGATCCGGTGCCCTGCTGCGTCCAACCCTCTATTCCCGCACCGTAGAGTTGCGTCGGCGGCTGGTACGAGGCTTCGACCTCGGATCCGTCCCCCACAGTGTCTTTTCCTTTCAGATTTTGCACGAGAAGGGCTTTGACCTCCTCCATACGAGCGTCCAAGCGTTCCTCCAGATTTTTTTGGGAGGATTTCACTTGTTCCTCGATCGCCGCCACCGTATCCGCCAACCCTGCATAATTTTCTTCGAGAGATGCGAATCGCGCAGTTTCGGCCCGATTCTTTGAAGAAAATGATCGTCCAAGCGTTCGTATCACCATCGTCGCAGGAACGATGCTCTGATACTAATTGATATGATCCTAGCGGGAGAGAAGAAGAGAGAGTAGAGAGATCTAGAGATTAAGAGAAGGAGAATTATGGCTAGGAAGAAGAAATCAAGTACCTTGGATATTTCTTGATGCCGCTTCCACAAGGGGTCCCGGTTATTATATAACCCGGGACCAAGGGGGCCGACCGGCCACCATAGGGGCTGAACCAGTGTGGTTCAGCCCCGTTTCTGCTTTATTACTGTTGGCGGGCTGAACCGGGTGGTTCAGCCCAGTCTTGCTCCGCCGTCTCCTTTGGTCGTCTCGCATAATGAAATCCTCGGAACCGGACGCCGAGTGGGGGCGTAACATCGACATTGTTCTTCATCAAATTTAATAGCCTTTAATGAACCAACTATAATCCCATCTTTTTTCTCACTGAAAGATAACATTTTTTTTATTGTTATTTTTCACTCTAAAGCGACATAAAGTTAGGGCTGAGCATATTATTCGAAACTTGAAAGTCACTCGAAAAAAGCTCGAATATTGAGCCGAATCGGAATCGGTTACAATTGATTCGACTCAATTTGAGTCGATTCAATTTGACTCGAATCTGATTTCGAGTCGATTTCGAGCCAGCCCTGAATCGCTCGAAATATGATTCGAATCAGCTCAAAATCATATAAAAAATATTATGTATTATTAAATATTATTATTTTAAAATTAAAAACACTAAATGTTAAACCTAAATAAAAATATTGAAGGTTTTAAGTGTTTCATTTGCTAAATTTAAATGTTTCCCAATTTAATTTCGAGCCAACTAGGAATAAAGAGAAAAATTGCTTAATTTCGAGCCAGTTTGATTCGATTTCGAGCCAGCTCGATTCGATTTCGAGTCAGCTCAATTCAAGTTCGAGCCAGCTCGATTCGATTTCGAGCCGGCTCGGAATCGAGCCATTTCAAGTCGAGCCGACTCATCGATTTCGAGCCGAGTTCAACTCAAAAATTTCGATTTCGAGCCGAGCCCAAATCGCTCGAACTCGACTCGATATCAGCCTTACATAAAGTTAGCATATGTGCTCGTAAAGCACTTGCTTTGTTCTTCCGAGGATTAGCAACATATATCTTCGAGCAATGCTTGCACTTAGGTTTATCCTTTCCTTCGCTATCTTTAAACTTTGTGAACCAATCACACACTGCAGATTTAACCTTGTCCTTACTACTATCAGAGTCATCAACTTTAGTTTTCTTTGAGATATGTTTTGATTCATCATTATCAATCACAAGAGGAAGTGGATCTTTTTCTTTATTTTGAGTACTCTCGCCTGCCTCCGTCACAAGATGTTCTTTCCCTTTATTTTTTTTGGATGCTATGCAAATATTTGGTAATCTACACACAATAAAATAGAAATTACAAAAATATGCTAACTGTTATTCTGTTAAACAAGGCAAATCAAAAAGAGCAATTTACCTAAATTCAAAAGGGCAGAGGCAAATCAAAAAGGGCAAAGGCAAAATAGATTTCAGTAACTGTTATTCTGTTAAACACCAAAAAATCTTCATTCAGTAGCTGTTCAATGGTGGAGGAATCACAAGCCATTACAAAAAAGGGGCCAAGGGCAGATGCGAATCACAAGCCAATACTTTCGATGGAAGAAAAAGGAGTAAGTTACAAGCTATAACCTTCCCTGGAAGAAAAAATGGAGGAAATCGGCAGTCGGCTGACGTAGTTTGTGGGAGTCGATGGTCGGAGGAGACGCGAGGAAAGGCAGTTGCTGAGTTGCGAGGAACGACCGTCGGCGTCGAGGCGTCGACCGAATGGGACCTTGGCGAGCGACGCTCGCCTGGAACACTGGAACGACAGTCACGCGACACAAGCAACAAAACCTTGGCTAGGGCAGACAGTCACGCTCTGGCTCCGATTAAAACAGAAGGAATAAAAAATTTGGTGCAGTTTGCGGTTTGGAAAAAGCAGAAAGGCTTTTAATATGAATTAAGTTTTAAACTACATGCGGTTTAAAAAACTACGTGCGGTTTGGGCAGACAGTCACGCTCCGGCTCCGAATCACACTCCATTTTTTTCTTCCAGGGACTTTAATATAAATTAAGTTTTAAACTATTAATATGAGAGGCTATGACTATGAGCGAGCCAGCCAGATCCTAAGTCCTAACCCCCAAATCTCGGTTCTGAATTAAAATTTTATAACGTTAAGACGGGGGTGCGGTGCAGTGCGGTTTACACGGTTTTGAGGTGTACAAAACCGCACCAATAGCTTGCCGGTTTGCACACGCAATAAACCGAACCACACCGCAACCGATTGGTTCGGTTTGAAAGTCGGTTTGGTGTGGTTTGGTTTGACGGTTTGGTGCGGTTTTCGGTTTTCCTGCACAGGCCTTCCACCAGCTTGAGAGGGAGTGTTGAAGATATTGGTATTTTAGTATTTATGGGTTTTGTTCCACACCTTGTGTTGGTGTTTGTGAGCCTTTTTGCAATCCTATAAAATGCCCTTTTGTGGATGAATATATTTGCACCTTTATTTCCATTTCATTTCTTTCTATTTCTATTTCATTTCTTTCTATTTCTATTTCATTTCTTTCTACAAGCTCTCTTAATAAGATATTTGTTGAATAATTTAGACATCTTTGCCTGCTCACCGACTGATATGCCTAGGATAGATCCCGACGTGGCTTTACATTGTCTCAATATTAATCTGATTTTCAAACCAATCTAGCAAAAAAAGCTAGTAGTGGCAACAACCCTAGCAGAACCCATTCTAGAAGAAGTAGAAAAACTCCTTAAAGCAAAGTTTATAAAAGAGATTCAATACCCTGATTGGATCTCCAATGTGATAATGGTGAAATCCAATGACAAATGACGTATGTGTGTAGATTTCACTAAATTCACAAATTCTTGTCCTAAAGATTGCTATCCCTTACCTCGGGTAGCTTCGCTAGTCGATTTAACTGTAAGATTTCCTGTGATGAGTTTTTTAGATGTTTTCTCGAGATACCATCAAATATGAATGCATATTCCTGACATTCCTCATACCTCATTCATCACAAATGACGAATGCTATTGTTCTCAAGGCATGCCTTTTGACCTTAAGAATGTTGATACTACTTATCAACGAATGATGGATTGCATCTTTAAAAGTGAAAAAGGACAGAATTTGGAAGTGTACGTAGATGACTTGCTCATCAAAAGTCGGAAACTTGAAGATCGTATCCAGAATCTTACAGAAATATTCTCAACTCTCAGGAAATATAAGATGAAACTCAACCCAACAAAGTACTTGTTTGGTGCCAGCAAAGGAAAGTTCTTTGGTCATTTGTTAATACCTCATGTCCTCAAACCTAACCCCTATAAAATAAAAGTAGTTTTAAATATGTTGTCTCCTCGGACTCCGAAAGAAGTACAACAATTGACAGGGAGGATTTCCGAACTCAGCCGGTTTGTCTCGTAATCAGGTGATACGCGTGCACTATTATTCAAGACCCTCCGTGGAGCATCTAAGTTTGAATGGACTAAAGAATGTGACAAAAAATTTGAGGGACTTAAGAAACAACTAATATCCACCCCGCTTCTATGAAGTACTTGGGAAGGAGAAGATCTGTTAGTATATCTCGGAGTCGGTCCCGAAGCCATAAGCGGTGTTTTAGTTCGAGAAGAGGGAAAGAAACAGTTTTGAGTACATTGTGTGAGCAAACTATTAAAAGACGCAAAAACTAGATATTCAATACTTGAAAAGTTGGCCCTCGCTCTAATCACAACAACAAGAAGGCTCCTTCCATACTTCCAGGGACACTCTATTCAAGTGGTGACGAACCATCCTCTCAAAGTTGTCCTAGAAAAACAGAACATTTTGGAAGATTGACAAAGTGGGCCATCGAACTCGAAGAATTTGATATCTCTCGTACCATGAGTAGTGATCAAAGCACAAGTCCTTACTGACTTTCTCACAGATTTCATCGAAGAAACTTCCATCAAATGAGAAATAGAAATACCTTTGTCTTGGACTATGCTAGTAGACGGGGTGATGCAGTGGTAGGTGGACTTTTGGCGGACTAATGAAATGCAGGGTTTAATGCAATGTTTCGATGCGAATGCAAGAGGCGGTCCGCTTAAAACAGCCACAATAATTAACTATTATAACTCAAGTAGAGGCACAACATTTGCAAATATTAATTAAAGAGAAGCAGATATGGATTGCAAACAACCAAAGCGCAAGTAATTTTAAGCGCACACGAAAGGGGTCCTGCAAATCAAACAACCAAAAGTACTACTAGCATATAAAATATTGTCCACAACAAAGCATAGGTGCTGAATATTCAACAATAAAAGACTAAACTCCAACTAACAACTTACACGTGCAAATAGAGGCGAGTAGGGGCTGGTTGAGGGCTGCTGGGTGGCTGCACGAGGAAGAGAGGGAGGGGAGAGGGTGCGGCTGGTGGTGGCTGTGCGAGGGAGAGCAGGAGGGGGAGGGGTGCGGCTGAAGGTGGCTGCACGAGGGAGAGGATGAGGGGATGGGTGCGGCTGGAGGTGGCTGCACGTGGGAGAGGATGAGGGGACGGGTGTGGCTGGAGGTGGCTGCACGAGGTTGTGGAGTGGGGCTGCAGGAAGTGGAGGGCTGGGAAGAGGATTCACGGAAGGGGAAGGGGAGGTGGACGGGAGGTAGTTGCTGGAGGAGTATTAGGGTGGTAGGATATACGTAGGTGGGGAGAGGGGGTGGTGCTGGACGGCGGTAGGAGGGAGAGGGAGAGCTGGCGGCGGGCTGGTTGGAGGTGGGAGGGTCCGGCGGCGGGCTGGAAGGAGGGGCAAGGCTTGGCGGCGAGTGGCTGGGAGGGAGGAGGGGCTGCGAGTGGTTGGGAGGGCTAGGGTTCAGGTGGGAGAGGGAGGGGGCCGGGGTAGGGAGGCTGGAAGGGGAGGAGGAGGAGAGAGAGGCTTACCCTTGGAGTCACACCAACGGGAGGAGGAGCGCCGGCGTCGCACCAGGCGAAGAAGACCGAGCGGCTGCCCTGTTCAGCAAACCCCCGATCCCTCAAACAGCCCCCATTTGCACTATTTATAATAATATGACTAGGGCAACCCGAAATGGACGGCTCAGAATGTCCGGTCCGATCGGGCGCTAAATAGACTCCGAAATATAAAATAAATATAGCAACTCGACTCGCAACGACGATCCGGACGCAACCGTGGGCTCGGATCGAACGTCCGAGCGAGGGTTCACCACCTCCTGCGGGAATAGACGCGCGCGCGCCATCAACTCTCCCCGGCTTGAAAGCACTCAACTCCGGTGAGTGGAGATGATCACAGTCTCGGCGAAGCTGCGGGGCGAGTCTCTCGAGCTCCTCTGAAGAAATCCAAGTGGCATCATATGGCGGACGACCGCTCCATCGAACTAGATAGCGGACAACGGATCGTCCGCTAACTGTATAGAAGTCGTGGCCCAAGATCTGAAGTATGTCGCCGGTAGGAGTGGGTGTCTCTGGCAAAGATGTATCTCCGTCTGACTGCTGGCTCGGCGGGATCGGGACCGGTGTCGGATGAACCTCCTGGAGTGACTCCCCGGGTGGGAACAGGGAGGGGATGGTAAGGGACACAGGTGGCAAAAGCTCAGGTGAGGGTGTGGAGAAAGGGTCAGCATACACGTGCTCCTCGTAGTAAGGAGTCAAATTTTCTACGTTAAATACTTGGCTAATGCCCATACCATGAGGGATGTCGATCTCATATGCGTTAGTGCCAATGCGTCGCACGACTGTGTAGGGGCCCATTCGGCGGGCGCTTAATTTCTTTGCAGGCCCCTGTGGGAGCCTCTCTGGTCGAATGCGAATCAACACCTGCTCTCCCACCTCAAAAATTTGTTCATGTTTGTGTTGGTCTGCTCGATCTTTATAACAATCATTACTATATGCAATTTTCTTACGGACCAACTCATGCAGCACATGCAAATGATAAACAAACGACTCAACAGACTTGTGCAATTGATGTGAATGATGCAAAAAAGACGATGGACTCGAATCATGCGACATAGAAGCGTCGTGTGCTATATGAGAATATCCATGCAAGTCATGCAACATATGCAAATGAATGGTGATTGACACGACAAACTGACTAAATGCATGTGCTATATAGCAGTGAAAATCTCTAAGGACGGACGGTTTATCTGGAGGCTCTTTGGGTGAAGTGTAGAAAAACTATCGAGCGTACGGAGATCACCCAACTGATTGTCTAAGACATTGGCGGTGAACTGCGAAATATGTCCAATGTCTCTTAAAGGAGGCGGATCATCGGGAGGCTCACCGGGCGGATGATAGGAAAACACGTCATGTAGGCGATCACCCGAAGGGATGTCATAGATGATGACAAAAGATAACGACGCACAGGTGTGATGGGTACCTCTCAAAGGACAAGGCCCGTCAGGTGGCTCACCAGGAGGTGTGCACCAAAAGTCATCCCGAATGTGATGATCACTAGAGCTAAGACACAAACAATCGATAATGGAGGCGGTGCTCTCTGGGGAGGGATGTTCGTAAGACGCGCCTCTTGAGGACTGAATCCTAAGGGAATCAACAATAGTAGATTGGTCCTCCCAGAGGGAAGCACAAAAAATGGGTAAATCACGGGGAACAAGTAGGTCGCCGACAACAAAGTCAATGATTGCCTCTTGACCCTTATAAAGGGGTGGGGGCTCATTAGAAGACGGAAGAGGATGACCATCAAAGCATCGATCAATATGATCATGTTCCTTCAGATGAGGACCGACAACAGGGGTGCTGTCCCAAAAAATGGGAGAAGCTATCGATAAGTGATCGTCACTAGGCTCTTGACTCTCAGACATGATGTGGCTCGAGGCAATGCCAAGGGAAGAGTGGGGAGAGCTTAAACTCAAGTGTTGACCAATCGGTAGAGTGTCGAAAAATGGGTCCATAACTGAGGGGGTAACTAGGCCAACATGGGGTGTAGAGGATGGACATACCATCACAGTATCACTGGGTCGCTCGGCTTCACTCCCATGTTCAAACTCAATAATCGTATTAATTACGCTCTCCACCTGTCGTATAAGATCATGATCAGACTCAGTTTCTGAATCACGTGTGCGTGAAGTCTCAGTAAGAGGAGTACTAAGATCAGGTGGTAGATCTCTCGTGTCAATAAGACCACTCCTACACGCATCGGTGGTCTCACTTAAATCCTGATGTGTCACCCTATCGGTCCCTCTAAGGGCAAATCTCAGGCGATCAAACTGATCAAGAAACAATTGCTGAAATTCAGCCTCAGGTATCTCAGCATGTGGGACACTGGGGCGATCCGTACGCGTGAAGTCATATGTGTGATGGTGACCTCTAGAGAACTCAAGGTCGTCATCTAAGTGGGCGTGCCAACTAGACTCACCACGTGTCCGAGAGTAGACGTGATCCCTACGAACGCGAGGTGGCGAACGAGGATGATGCTTAGAATAATAAGAAAACCTCTCTGGAGGGGCTCTACGAGGTCGAGCATATATAGATTCAGGTTCCTCAAATAACTGGGAGGTGTAATGACGAGGACCAGAATAGTATGAGGATCTTTTCGGAGGGGTCCTGTGGTGATGCCCAACTCTACTATCATCAAGTCGTGGCGTGGTGTAGTGACGATATCGTGAAGGTCTATCATCATAGCGACGCGGAGAGGTGTAACGATGATAAAGTGAAGACCTCTCGTCGTGGTGATCGTATCTAGCATAAGGGAATTGCGTCGAGGGGTCGACACGATCTCCAGGAGTGGTGTGCGATGAGCGATAATAATTCTCATGATAACATGAGGGTTTTTCTAAAGGTGTTCTATGAGATCGGCCATAGGTGGACTCGGGATCCTCAAATAGAGGAGACGAACGACGACGATAGCTAGACATAAATGAACCTAAAGACTCTATAAGACCTACCACTACACATATAAATGTGGCCCAAACCTCTTGCTTTGATACCAATTTGATGCAGTGGTAGGTGGACTTTTGGCGGACTAATGAAATGCAGGGTTTAATGCAATGTTTCGATGCGAATGCAAGAGGCGGTCCGCTTAAAACAGCCACAATAATTAACTATTATAACTCAAGTAGAGGCACAACATTTGCAAATATTAATTAAAGAGAAGCAGATATGGATTGCAAACAACCAAAGCGCAAGTAATTTTAAGGGCACACAAAAGGGGTCCTGCAAATCAAACAACCAAAGGTACTACTAGCATATACAATATTGTCCACAACAAAGCATAGGTGCTGAATATTCAACAATAAAAGACTAAACTCCAACTAACAACTTACACGTGCAAATAGAGGCGAGTAGGGGCTGGTTGAGGGCTGCTGGGTGGCTGCACGAGGAAGAGAGGGAGGGGAGAGGGTGCGGCTGGTGGTGGCTGTGCGAGGGAGAGGAGGAGGGGGAGGGGTGCGGCTGAAGGTGGCTGCACGAGGGAGAGGATGAGGGGATGGGTGCGGCTGGAGGTGGCTGCATGTGGGAGAGGATGAGGGGACGGGTGTGGCTGGAGGTGGCTGCACGAGGTTGTGGAGTGGGGCTGCAGGAAGTGGAGGGCTGGGAAGAGGATTCACGGAAGGGGAAGGGGAGGTGGACGGGAGGTAGTTGCTGGAGGAGTATTAGGGTGGTAGGATATACGTAGGTGGGGAGAGGGGGTGGTGCTGGACGGCGGCAGGAGGGAGAGGGAGAGCTGGCGGCGGGCTGGTTGGAGGTGGGAGGGTCCGGCGGCGGGCTGGGAGGGGCAAGGCTTGGCGGCGAGTGGCTGGGAGGGAGGAGAGGATGCGAGTGGTTGGGAGGGCTAGGGTTCAGGTGGGAGAGGGAGGGGGCCGGGGTAGGGAGGCTGGAAGGGGAGGAGGAGGAGGGAGAGGCTTACCCTTGGAGTCACACCAACGGGAGGAGGAGCGCCGGCGTCGCACCAGGTGAAGAAGACCGAGCGGCTGCCCTGTTCAGCAAACCCCCGATCCCTCAAACAGCCCTCATTTGCACTATTTATAATAATATGACTAGGGCAACCCGAAATGGACGGCTCAGAATGTCCGGTCCGATCGGGCGCTAAATAGACTCCGAAATATAAAATAAATATAGCAACTAGACTCGCAACGACGATCCGGACGCAACCGTGGGCTCGGATCGAACGTCCGAGCGAGGGTTCACCGCCTCCTGCGGGAATAGACGCGCGCGCGCCATCACGGGGCTTCCAGTTAAAATTCATTAGGAGTTGGAGTGATTCTTATAAGTCTAAACGGTATTCGAATTGAACAAACAGTAAAACTATATTTCTCAACCACAAACAATCAAGCAGGGTACGAAGAATTAATTACTGGAATGAGATTGGCAAGAGAACTTGACATATATGACATAGAAGTACCAACGTACTCATTGGTAATGACATCACAAGCCAAAGGATCATTTGAAATGAGAGATGTAATTCTTAAACAGTACCTGATGATAGCATAAAGAGAAATCAAAAGCTTCAGGACCTTCAATATTCAGCACATCCCTCTAGTTGATAACGAGAAGCCGATGGAATAACCAAGTTTGGACTTCCATCGGGAGGAACCACGGTCGAACTATTTCATCCTACTATCGAGGAAGGTGAAATTATGGAGATCAACCACCATCCCTCATGGATGGATCCCTTTGTCCTTTATCTATCCACAGGAAAATATCATCCCACAATCACAGATAAGCAAATGTTCAGGTTTAAAGTTGCTCATATTTTTCTTCTTTCCGGAGTCTTGTGCTGAGAACATTTCTGTCACCATTAGCAATATGTGTATTTGAAGAACTGATCCCTATCATCCTCCGAGAAGTTCATTCGGAGAGTGTGGAAGTCATTCCGGGGCACGAACTCTATAGAAGAGAATACTTAGGCAGGGATACATTTGGCCTCGAATCAGAAAGGATTTAGAATTGCACGCTAAAAAAATGCCTCCAATGTCAAAGATTTGTTCCCTTACAATTAAAGCCTGCACAACAATTACGATCGATTGCCACGCCTTGGCCATTCACTGTTTGGGGAATGGATCTTTTAGGACCCTTCCCCATGGCAAGAGGACAACGCAGTTACATCCTCGTCATGATCGATTATTTCAGTAAGTGGATTGAAGCGAAAACACTAGCTAAGATAACTCAGATTGTGGAAGTTTTTATTTGGAGAGATATCGTCTGCCGACATGAAATTCTGATGGTCATCATCACTGATAACAGGCCTCGGTTCGCTAATGAAGATTAATTTTTTTTTTGCGAACAAGTAGGAATTGAGCTTCATTACTCTTAAGTTCATCACCAAAGGAGCAATGGACAGGATGAAGTGGCTAACAAACTGATTTTAAACTTGCTAAAAAGAAAAGTAGAAAACGTTTGAGGAAATTGGGCTGAGCAACTTCTTTCTGTTCTTTGGACTCTCAGAACCACTCATACCACAGCCACTGGAGAGACACCTTTTAAACTGCCACATGGATTTGAGGCATTAATCTCAGTAGAATTTGAAATAGTGAGCCCAATGGTCCTATCGAAATAGGGAGTGAAGATTGGATGAAAGAAAATGAAGATGAGATGCAACCAAGATCTCGTTGAAGAATTAAGAGATTTAGCAATCACCAGACAAGAAGAGGTCAAACGAAGAATGACGAAGCATTTCGATAAACATATTAGAATAAAACAGTTTACTACCGTGGATCTAGTAATGAAGAAAGTAGACGGCGCAGGAAGGATGACTTCAGTCAGGAAATTTAGTTCGAAATGGGTAGGGACGTGTATTATCAAAGAGGCATTAAAGAATGACAGCTACCGTCTACAAATCCATGATGGCAATGATATCCCGAACACCTAGAGTGGGGACGATATGAAACGCTACTACTCTTAAAACCTTATGTATTTTTTCAACATATCTTCTACACATCTGATTTCTTTCCATTCTGATGCAGCAAAAATAAGATCAATGAAACATCAATAGCTGCAATATCGTGTCAGCTTCTATCAAAAAACGGTTTTTTCCTTATAAGATGAATCCACTCCAAACAGGCTTTGTATCCCTCTCCTTTTTGAAACTCCATTCAACACTTGAACTCCCTTATGTTGCGATCCTCAGATTCAATCTCACGGAGGACTATAAGCAGTTGAATCATTCTAAAGGTTATTTTCGGCGTTTACTTGAACCTCCTTGAATTGGAACGCTGGGCAGTAACACCCACCAAGACCACAACCCAACTAGAATTGAATCGCGGTTGTGTGGTGGTTGCCTGATCCAATCTCTCGCAGTGGTCTTTAGGTGTCCGGATCTCTCTTTGATATCTATCGCACCACTAGAACAATTGATGTAACATTCACTAAAATTGCTCTCACTGGAATTGTTCGCGATTTGCATATGCGTTGTATGCTGATTAGGGTGACGGACCAGCTCTGTCACGCATCAACAAAGATATTGTCGCTGCTAAGGAACCTTTCTGAGGACAAGCTTTCTGATAGGCGGATGTCTTATACCCAACTGAATATCCTTTCGAGGACAAGCTCTGTCTTGTACAAATGCCTTATGCCTAATTGGATTATGCTTTACGAGGAAAAAGCTTCATGGATGCCTTATGCCCAATTGGTTTTTCCTTAGCCATTTGGTTCTCGAGACCCTCTATATAATGATCATTTTTTGAATATGAACATTTCAGGCATTGCGAACTACCTGGCCTTCATTTGTTGTCCTTGTTAAAAATAATGTCTTCTATGGAGCGGTTCACATTATCCTGTCAAAACATGGATCTTTTATAATCCAAGGGCATATGAAATCCGTGTGAATATGTTTTTTTCTCATTTTGCCGGGGAATATCTGCAAAACCTATATTGAATTTTCCGGAGCTCAGAATCCGCAAGTGATAAACACTTTGCGATTTTCTCTAAATTAAAGAATTAAAGATGCACACACAAATTAACTTGGGATTCATTATATCTTATTTCTTCAACAAGTGATCAACATTAGGTTAATGGTGATATATCCGCAAATCCTACAAAGTTCGCTGGAGTTTCTATTATATTTGAAGTCAAAAGGCACGATAAGACGCCTTTTCTGGAATTCACAATACGTAATCTAGAGTTCGTAATAACCCATTCTCTCAACAATGTGCACGACTATAATGATAATTGCGCGTTCGCACATCCTATAATTATGTTCGCATGATACCTTTTTCTACAACCGGAACTAAAAATCCAAGGATAGAAGCATAATCACATATCATAAGATATGAATTCGCAAAATTATATTATTCCCGAAGTCTACAATCCAAAATAGCACTCCACGCAAGCGTCTTTAAGTTATTTCCATGAGATGGGAAAGAATTCACATATGATAGTCAGGTAGTGGCACAACGCCATTATCCATGGGGAACTATCTCGAATCAGAAAATCCTTCAAACAAATAATCTAGTATTTGAGGAATATGCTTCATCAGAAACAACCATTATCAAAACCGCAAACCTCTACAAAGAAGTATTAACATAAAAGAAATTACAAGCAAAGAAAAATAAGATGTTAGGTATGAAAAGTAATTCCTCTTATTCATGTCAAAAACTTTTGTTATAGGGATACAATATTTGCGATTACAAAACACTCGCGCGAATACTAAAAAACAGAAGAAACTACAACATCAAGTCCACCTAAATCTAAAGAACATAACCATCATTCGTGATAATCTCGCCCAAGGTCCAGTTCTTATCTGCAATAATTGTGATAAATATAGAACCGCGGGATGTCGGATGGTTGTCGATCTTCTCCGTGGATACATAAATGTCAAAGTCTTACTTTTGACATCGAACGCTAGGATCTTCTTCACGGGTTCAAAAATGTTACTTTAACATCGAAAGCTAGGATCTTCTTCGCGGGTTCAAAAATGTTACTTTAACATCGAAAGCTAGGATCTTCTTCGTGGGTTTAGAAATGTTACTTTAAAATCGAAAGCTATGATCGTCGTGCACTTTTTCCTTTTCCAGAGTGCAGCTTTAAGCACTGATATCACCACGTACTCCTTCCTCTCAAGCATGACATCGGAGATTTGAAATGTTGAATGTTCCTTTTTCCTCTCGAGCATGGCGCTAGGAACACATATATGAAGCTGACAAAATGATTTGACCGCAACAAAGGGAACTCTATATATCCAGAGATTAACTACATTTAGCTCGCCACATCAAAATCATAACCGGCAGATGACAACTCGTCTTCAAATTAAATCTTTATGGGTTAATTACTGTCCTATTTATTGAAAAAGGGAGGGAAGACGAAGAGCCATAAATCCTGACGTACCCGTACATATTACAACAAAATTCACACTAAACTTCCTACCCCTTCAGAGAATTCTAAAGGAAAGAAGTATGATTTCCCATTTCACTTTCGTGTCTGTCAAGACATCAAGAATAAGTACTATTCACGGCTATCGTTTATTTTTCTGAAGTTCTCGTGAACTTAGAAAAATACGGGGATTCTGTTCACCCGAATACAACGACCGTGAAATCAATCCACAAGATTTTTCTTTAGTACGGGCAAAGCATTCCGGACAAAGGACGCACGTGCTTTTATATGGAACATCAACCGTTATAGCACAAGCGAACACTGCTTATGAAAACGTGCAAGCTCCAGTTTACAGCTACATCATGTGAGTTTGCATAATTACAGGAATCTCCCCTCTATGTTTCGAAATTATAAAGACCTCCCATACAAGTTTAGTTTGTTTACAAACTTCCCCTTCCGCCACTGAAGTCGTGTCAATGCCTTAATCCGTCGCTGAAGTCATCTCGAGTAGAAGCTCTGTCGGCATCAGAACAGTCGTCGATGCCCTATTAGCAGGTCCTCATTGAAGTTGTCGATGCCCTACTCCTTTACCCATGGATTCTCGAGCGGAGGCCCTACCAGCTATGCGAGAGTGTGGAAGTGTTGGGAGCTGGCGCGGTCGAGTGGCAAATGAAAATTGCCAAATCGGCTTTGTTTTTTTAGGTTTATACTATAATTTGCCCTAAGGTTTATATTGATTTTCTTTTTATAAAATGAGAGGGTAATTTGGACTTTTTATAAAAAAATTGTTTAGAAGTTTTAACGTAAGGGGGGAGTTTGTAAACCGACCAAACTTGTAGGGGGAAGTCTTTGTAGTTTCAAAATATAGAAGGGAGATTCCTGTAATTATGCAAACTCGCAGGGGAGGTCCTTGTAATTAGCCATATATATATATATATATATATATATATATATATATATATATATATATATATATACGAGTCGAACGGCACGGCCCGCCGGCCGTTGCACCCGTCGCGACAGAACTATCGGCACAAGCGTACCTCGTGCCATATCTATCTCTCCGACGATGACGGGATCTGCCCCTACTGCCAAGTGCGACAGTTCTCCGCCCGCCCGCCCACGACGGTCTCCCATTTATGTTTAATGTTTTTTCTTTTTTAAAATTTAAAAATCTAAAATTAGGTTTTTAATTTTTAATTTTTTTAAAAATTATGTAATTTATAATATATTATAATTTATTGTAATTTAAAAAATATATAATATATATATTATGTTATAATTTATTGTATTATATATATAATATATATGTTATGTTATAATTTAAAAAATATATAATTTATTGTATTATATATAATATATATTATGTTATTATATATGTAATATTTATGTTAGTTTCATAAAATTTTTCGTTTTTTTTTACGAAACCGCCCCCCCTGCCGTCCGCCGCCGCCGCCGGAGCCACCGCCGCCTGACCGGAGGCCACCGGCGAGGTCGCCGGACCCCGGCGAACCTGCGGGGTAGGTCCGGCGGCGCTTCGGCAGGTCCACCGGCGGGCGGACGGCAGGGGGGGGGGGCGATTCCTGTTGCGTTTCGGCTATCGGGATTTTATCGGGTTGAAGGATTGGTGGAATTGAATTTGTGGCTATTAGCAGACCTTTTCAAGCAGATTTTGGCTATTTGCAGCCTAAATCAACGGTTCCTATTTTTTGAAGCCATATCTGGACGGTCCAATTTTTTTGGGGATTTTTGATCTCATGCTATTCGCAGACCACCATATTTCTTTTTAGAATAGTATATATATATATGTGTATATATATATATGTGTGTGTGTATATATATATATATTTCAAAACATTTTTGCTTATGGGTTGCCAGTAATTGCATCTTATTTTTATCTCCCCAACAGTGCATGTTAGTTCAAATCTTTCACTCGGTGACAAATATGTCGCTGCAGACTTATTTTTTTCAGTTCATCATGGTGTCTAAGATTGCATGAACTTGAGCTGGTTTTTAAAGCTGTCAGACCTTAGTTTTGATTATAGAAATTTAATGGTGATTACATTTATTTTTATAAGGTTTAAAAAAATTATCGACACCTTCTCATAAAATATCCGATGATTTCATAATGTACAATTCATTGAAAATGTTGAAGATTTTCTATACAATTCATTAAAAATGTTGAATTGGAGGTCTCTACTGTCATCGCAACTGGGCGACAGTGATAAAAGGTAGCCGATTTATAGTATTAACTGTAGAGGGTATTTCATAATTATAGTCCTCCGATTTATTGGACGATTAGGATCAAATTCACCAAAAATCTATCTGAAGTGAATCAGATGACTGGGATCATTAACTACATCTCTACAGTCATTGTTGCAACTTGTGAAGGATTCTCACCCAGGAGCGCTAGGGTTCTTCAGCCTCTTGTCTCTGCTCCTTTACCTCAGTGCTTTGGCCATTCTATTTGATGAGAATTAATTACTTAGCTTGTTGTTTTCTAATTAAGCTGCTTAAATTATAAGTTTATTAAGTGTAATAATGTGTATTTAGCCGTTATGAGTTTCTATATATTATAATCCTTTCTGAAATCAAGTTTTTATGGTGTAATTGCAGCGGCTTCCCTTCACATTGGGATTTTTATGCAGTATGGTGGGGACAATCTATGTATCCATGGTGCTTCATAGCTACCTGCTCTCTGTTTTCTTTTCTGTTATTCAGGTGTTTAGACAGGCCTTCAAACCTTCTTCCCCTATACTTTAGCAAGTTACTATTATTTCTCGAGGCAATTTATAAAAAATGGGCAGATGGATCCCATGGGGGCCGTTCGTTTGGATGTGATACCTAGAATTAGAATTGGAGGTCATTTTCAATTGAATTTAACTTTCAATTCCAATTCCAAAGCCTCAATTCCGCCCACCCGAATGGAGCCTTATAATTTTGAACACAAAAAAAAGTAGTAAGATCCATATATTTATGAACTTTTAACTGAATAAGACCAATTTTGACAGAAGTGAAAAAAAGTGTTGCTCAAACTTATATAAGGGCCCGTTTGATTGGATGAAATTGAAATTCAATTCCAATTTCTTAAGAATTGGATTTAGTAACTCAGAGATCCAAGCTCATTTTTTTGCTTGGTCCTTATTTTATGTCATTCCATTAGCAAAAGAAAAGAATATTTTCATTATTATTATCATTGTTTATTTCATAAATGGAATCTTCAGCTGATTACATGCGCATTCACCATAGGTTATGGCGCTCGCATATTACTCGATATCATACTTTCCAGGAGGTTCGGCGGGTATGAAATTCTTGTCATCAGCTCTCATGTCCTCCATACTGAAGTGCTTTGGGAGATGAAGCCTCTTCAAACCTTACTCTTCCTTAGCGCTGCCTTTGTTTCAATCCATTGGAGCTTTCAATGATCTGCTGCTGCTGCTGCTGCTTTTTAATAGAATGCCTTAATTCTCTATACCTACTTGAGAAATCAACTTTTTTGTTGGTCAGATTGCGTTTAGATTTTTCGGGATGTAAAAATTGACAGCAGGTGTCTAGTGAAGCTTTTTCCTGTTGATGAAGTGAGTGCTGATGTCTTTTAGCTTTCCCCTTTTTTCATTGGGAGAATTATTTAAATAGTGGGTTTATTTTATTTATTTTTCAATCCTAATAGTTTTAGAGAATATAGGGTGTGTATATACACCTCAGTAAGACCTAGACTTAAGACCCCGAAAGGGTTGAGAGCTCGGTGGACCGGTCTCGTCGATGCCCTCTTATCTCAGTTGAAAACTCGACGAGACCACACCAAACCTGAGATATTTATAGCGAGATAATTATCCAAGCCTCTTCATGGGAGAGCGCTCCCCAATAATTCTTGGCTATTGAAAATTCTTAACAAGTGGACCGGTCTCGTCGATGCCCTCTTATCTCAGTTGAAAACTCGACGAGACCACACCAAACCTGAGATATTTATAGCGAGATAATTATCCAAGCCTCTTCATGGGAGAGCGCTCCCCAATAATTCTTGGCTATTGAAAATTCTTAACAAGTGTCCCGCGCGATTCATTTGATGCTCTCTCGACTTGATCAAATTATTGTAGCCTTTGAAGTCGTGTTGCAAACACTGCCATTACCTAACAAGAGAAATCTAGAGACTCATTGCTTCTTCCACATTTGCGGTGATCATGCTCTTGACAAGGACTACTAATGCCTTGAGAAGAGGACGTATGTGAGACCAAGAGTGGAGAATAAGTCAAGCCCTAAAAGATGAAGGCCGTCCACATCACTGATGAGGATGTGTATCCTCAAGTTTCTTCGGCAACGGAAGACCATGAGTGCCTTAATGTATTCTCTCCCTTTTGCATGGCGTGTGATTATTTTCATTGACATTGGCTTGACAACCGACAACCGTAATCATATTTAATGCACTAATTGCAAATATGAACTTTTAATTTGCAGGAGTTTGATATATATCATCTTCAAGCAATAATAAGCTTAATGTATGTATTCCTTGAAGAGAAAAGGGAATACAAATTGGTCATAAGGCACTGGTTCCTTACGAAAAAATGGGGGTGACATGGTGAATGTACTACCTCCTATACAAATCCGTAGTATGATATGGGTACAGTTAGGCTCCACGACATACAACCTCATTACACAATAGTATTAGAAAGTGCTAAAATTCAACTATTGACTCGCAACACAACTATTACAAGCACCTCATAATGTAAAACTTTCTCAGATCCTCAACCCAGACCACATGATGCCCATCTTTCCTAGCACCATAATGACCCAGAGGAACCTTATCACCTTGCAAGTAAATATTTTTATATACAAGTGAAACATTTTATGAAAGTAATAAATAAATACCTTATCACATGCGATAACTAGCTCCGTCCACCACCGCTTATCACGCCTTCTTCGGCGCCGGTGCGGGGGTGGTTCCAGGCGGTGACACCTATAGCTGTCTCCCCTCGTTTGGTGACCATAACTGGAGTTGCCGGCAGGGTGACGTTGCCGGTGTTCATTGGAAAATGTCCCTACTTGGGGGACAAGATAATTTTGGCGGCTTTCTCACCACCGGCGGTCTAGGGCGGCAGAGAATCTAGGATCTAAACCCATAAGGAGAATGTGACTCACCATGGCTAGTTGGAGGCGATGGTCGGGTTGGTCCATGGAGGAGGCGTGTAGGCTCAGGTATTTTGTCATTAAAGACTGCAGAAGGAGATTATCATAATTAAAGGCTGCATCAAGAAACCAAGGTTTTAAGAACCGGACCGGAGATCGAACCGGTGAGACCAAAAGTTCAAGGTCCGGCCGGTTGGACCGGTCGGACCGGGGTTGAACCGTAATATTATAATAAATAATAAAAACATATAAAAATTATGTATAACTATATAATAATACTAAGTTGTATAATTTTATACATATTTTTATAGTTTTATAGTTATATATATTTAATTTTATACATATAAATACAATATAAATTATACTCACGAATAAATATAATAAAATATAATATGTTATATATATTATACATATATTTATATAATTATTTTTTATAAATATACATAAGTCGTGTATAAGAAAACTATTTGACTAGATATTATAAATGGTTTCATGGTTGGTTGGTTTGAGCTCTTCCTCTTATCTTGGAGGTCACAAGTTTGAAACCTGGCAACCCCAACATTTTAAAATTTTAAATTTTAAACTGTTTCTCCAACTGGGCGGGTTTCCAAAACCCGCTCCGGTTCGCCGGTCCGCGGTCCGCCCGCGGTCCGCCCGGTTCTGCGGTTCCCAGGCGGTCCACGGACCAAGCAGGCTGATAACCTGGACCGGACCGGCTGGGCGTCCGGTCAGCGGTTCGACCGGTCGGACCGCCCGGTCCGGTCCGGTTTTCAAAAGCTTGCAAGAAACATCCAATTCATCCCCAACAAAATTCATATATTTATTTTTGGTGATTGTTATCCGCATTACAGTTTTGGATATCCGCACTTTTTTTTGTATGAGTTATTATGCGCCTTTTGAAAATACGCCTTGTACAAGTATTTTTAGGAAAAATGTTCAACACGAAAGTTGTAGATCTCGACGAGATCTACAACTTTTGTGTTGAACATTTTTCCTAAAAATGCATGTACAAGGCGTATTTCCAAATATTCGCTATAGTTACGCACATATTTCAATCAGAGCGGCAATACGTCTTGTGCGTGCATTTTTAGGAAAAGTGCTCAACACGAAAGTTGTAGATCTCGATGAACACGAAAGTTGTTGATCACTTTTCTTAAAAATGCATGGACAAGACGTATTTCCAAAAGGCGCGTAATAACTCATACAAAAAAAGTGCGGATATCCAAAACTGTAGTGCGGATAACAATCACCTTATTTTTTCTAACCTAGTTGACTTGTAACATAAAATAGTAATATATTGCAATCTAATACATTTAATCATATAAAATTGATAAATATTTGAGCATAATTCCATAGTAGCATCATTTTATATTTCAAAACCTTAATAAAGAAATAAAATGAGAGATCGCATCAAATTAAAAATTAAAAATAAGATAGTTGTTTACATGCTTTAGCTCTCTACCACACCATCAAATATTCCACCTTTGCTATTGCCATGAAAAGACACAATCCTGATATTAGGGAAGAAGGCTTAGTCCTTTGGAGACGATGAATTCTTAAACATGGTATTATTCTACTTTATTTAAATTTATCTTCAAAGATCAAAGAAGAAATATTGAAAATATATGAATAAAATATGAAAAGACAGCAATAGAAGTAATGCAAATATATTTATTGTCCCATCACAATCCTATCCATTTGAACATTTAGTGACATGGCCTGTTAAAGACTTTCAAAGAAAAGGAATTTTTTCAAAATATTAGTTAGATTAGAAAATTATGATTTGTCTTCAGAACAGATTAAAAATGTCCAATAAAAAAAAATTTCAAGGTATGTTTCAAACTCAAGTAAAAGTCATTTAGCCGCAGCAAAACTTATCCTTCGTTATGTTCAAGGAACAAAAAGGTTTGGGTTGATCTATCAGCAAGCACATCGCTGTGCGCCAATATTTTGTCCAAGAATAAGTAGAAAATGGCAAAATCGCTTTGGAGCATTGTAGAACAGAAGATCACCTTGCAGATCTATTGACGAAACCCCTTCAAAGAGTTCATTTCATTAAGCTAAGAGAAGCCATGAATGTATGGCCTCCTTCAGATCAAGGGGTGAAGGAAGAGATATAAACTGATTTGCTGATGTAATTCCTACAAGATGCCAACAAAAGAAGTCATAATGTCAAAAGAGGCAGGAGAGACAAAATAACAGCATGTATGATGAGCAACTACTTGATAGCTCTATAAGAAGTCACTCTGTAATGAAAATTTATAATAACAAAAATATATCTTCTACCAATTTCATTGTAATTCCAAACTAACACCTTAGTGCTCATTCCTCGGACTCTATCAACAATGTTGTGTCCAATTTGACTGTGGGATCAAGAGTGTTGAAATTGCAAAGGAGGCATGAAAAACTCTCAAACAAGAATAAAAATGCTCTTACAATGGCAGTCATCAAACTCCAAGCCCTTCATAGAGATTTTTGATATCTTCCTTATCAAGCCTGGAGAATCAATTTGACATTTTTGCTCGAATCATAAATGTGATAAATCAATCAGGGTCTGTTCGTTTGGGCGGAATTGGCTTTCTGAAATTAACATTATAGATTAGAAATTCAATTCTAGCGTTCAGCATGATGAAATTTACGCGAATATTGACTTTTATGTGAAAATACATGACTTTGCGTTTGAACTAAAAAATCAATCGTAATTCTTATCTCCGTCCATAAGTTTTCCAGATAATCGAGTGTTTTTGCCTGAGAGCGCATTTTTTCGGCCCGAGCGAGCAATTCTCTCGCCCAGGCACGCATATTTTCCTCTGGGTGCGTATTTTTCGGCCAGCCGTGTTTTTTTTTTCTGGAGGACGCACAATTTTCGGCCAGGTGCGTGTTTTTCTGCACAGGTAGATGTCTTCGCCCATGCGCTCGTTTTTTGGCCCGAGCAGACATTTTTCGCTCGTGCGGGCCTTTTTCGCATGAGCTCGCATTTTTTGCGCATGCGCGCATTTTTCACACGTGCGCATTTTTCGGTTCGGGATTGCGCTTTTCGCCGGGGGGGGGGGGGGGGCATTTTTTGCCCGGGCGCGCGTTTTTTGCCAGGGCCATCATTTTCGCCTGGGGCGCTTTGTTTCGCACGGGCGAGCATATTTCGATCCGGGCGCATGTTTTTTGGCCCGGGCACACTTTTTTTACTCGAGCACGCATTTTTCAGCTTGGGCGGACGTTTTTTCGGATCAACGCGCATTTTTCGGCCCGTGCACATGTTTTTCACCCCGAACGCGCGTTTTTCGCACTGGAGCACATTATTTGGCGGCGAGCGTTATTCGGCTCGGGCGCGTGTTTTTCGCCACGGCACGCGTTTTCGCCAGGGTGCGCGTTTTTTCGCCAGGGAGCGTGTTTATTCCCGGGAACACGTTTTTCTCCCGGGCGCGCATTTTTTGCCCCGCCGCGTGTATTTCGGCCCCATCGTGCGTGCACTTGTTTTTCGCACGGGCACGTGTTTTTCACCCTTGAGCGCGTTTTTCGGCCCTGGATCGCGTTATTCGTTCGAGCGCGCGTTTTTCTTCCTCGGCGCGAATTTCTCCCGGGCGCACGCTTTTCGTTCGGGAGCACATTTCCTCGGCGCGAATTTCTCCCGGGCGCACGCTTTTCGTTCGGGAGCACCCTTGAGCGCGTGTTTTTCGCCCGGGGGCACGTTTTTCGCCCGGTCGCGCGTTTTTTTGCGTGGCCGGTCGTTTTTCGCTCGGGAGCGCGTTATTCGCCCGTATTCAGCCGAACAACTTTTGTACTTCAATTCTAATTCTTTTGACTGAATTCAATCCTGCAGCCGAACAATATAATTGGAATTCTGCACAAAGCCAATTTTTATATATATTGGTTTTCGTTGAAAAACTAATTTTTGAAAGGAAATTCCGTCCAAACGAACAGTCCCTTAAAGTATTATGGAGATACCATTAATGATAAGTAAATAGTTGCTAAGACCCTTATATGTTATCTTCATATCATGTTGTAACATTGAAGAAGAATCTAAAGATTTAAATATTCTCATCATGACTGAATTAATGAGATCTTTGATAGACATAAGAGAGCCTCATAACCTTTGGATCGAGCATTACAACAAAAATGAATATCAGTAAACCTGATTAGAATGAAAAAGAAGAGGTGGATCTTCACATGAAGCATACCCAAAGGAAGAAAAATAGAATTAGAATTGGAAACCCTCCTATGAAGGTAAAGGGAGAGGAAAATTTAAAGTTCACTGGAAAACACCAACCAATATATGGAAAACCAAAATTTAGGTAAACAATCACGACCGTAAAGATTATTATTTTATATGTAAAAGATGCAAGATCTCAAATCATTCTCAAAGGGATTACTGATTTAACAATAAAGAAGAGTCTCATTTTACTAAAAAAAAAGAACATGAAAAAGAGGATAATCTAATCTACTCTTGCTACAAGACTGTAGAAATAAAAATCTATAGATAGATAATGGCAGTTCAGGTCACAAGCCCAATGACAAAGATAACATTGTGTCTTTGGATGAAAATGTTAAATTAGAAGTATTTCTAAGGGGCATGAAGAAAAAATAGAAGGCTAAGGAACTATAAAATTAGAGTGATGTTAGCAAACCAGATTCGCTATTAGCAGCTCAAAAAACCGGGTTCAAATAGAAAAGTTGGGTTTTATTTCAATGTCTATACATTTATTAACAATCCAAAACCCTTGCTCTCTCCGACAACAAACGCATATGAAACCCTACACGTGGAAAATTTCTTGTGTCCGAGTCCCAGTTATAACCGGGATGCATGGACACCGTTGATAATCATCCAGCAAAATCACGCTCATTCACCCAAAACGCACATTACATGTTGCGGCATACATGTGACCGCGGACGGTCCGAAACCAGGACACAGAAATTTCTCCTACACGCGAAACCGATCAAGCGCTCGCTAGTTTTGGAGGAGGTCGGCATTCGTGAGGATTTCAGTCGCCGGTTGCGGCGGAGGATTTCAGTCGCCGGTCCCCATTTCGCGAGGATTGCAGTTGCCGGTCGCGAGGATTGCAGTCGCCGGCCCCCATTTTAGTCAGTCGCGAGGATTGCATCTACGGGCAGCCCTCGTTTTCTAGGTTTGTTTCCTCTTAACCTCTTATTTTCCCTTTCATGTGCCTTACCCTTTTCTATACACAAGCTCATTTTCCATTTTAATTCTGTAAGCCTTTCCCTTTCTAGGAAACTCGCGATGTTGCAATGTGAAGCAACAAAATAATGTTGCAATGTGAAATTATTTTGTTTTGACTAGTTTCCGAAATTTTTTATTTGTAGAATTGCAATATGGAGGTTGAGGGAGAATGCTAACAATCACTTGCATCCACCAGGCTCGCAACCCTAGAGGAGAACTACACTGGACTTTCAAATACAGTTTGTAACACCCCTGAATTTCCAATAATTTAATTAAATAATATTTCGGCGTAATAATGACGTAAGAGCGTTATGTTTGCGCGGAGTTTATCGGTGCGCTGTAATTCGTGCGATTTTGCATCCGTGCGGTCAATTTAGTCATGTTTTGAAACTTACCGGAATTGAGATTTTAAACTTTAGAAAATTTGATTAATTAATTTTAAGCAGGCCCGTGAAGTTTCGTTGTGATTCGAGCCATTTTGAGAGTTCGGTGAATTTTAAAAAATTCTTCTTTTTATTTATTTATTTTCTCTTATAAAAGGGCAATCTTATAAAGATTAGGTTTTCTTTTCTTCTTCCCGTACCTGCCGAACCAGAGAGTGAGAGAAGTTGGTAAAGTTTTTTGTGAAGCTTTCATCGGCCGCCGCGAGAGTTCTACTGTGCGGAAATCTTGTCAGAGCATAGTTTAGGAAAGCTCTCGTCGAGATCTTCGCGTGGGCGGTGAGTACTTTTATTTTTGTGGATTTTTGGCGTTGGAGTATTTGACCCTAAGCTTTGTTTTGTCCAAATCTTTCAGAAAAAAAGCTTGTTGAGGTTGTGTTCTTTCGGCTAATCCTTGGAAGGAGGTTCGAGAGGTCGGAGATCGGAATGTTTGAGACAAGTGGTGAATTTTTCCCCTTGCCATGTTCGTTTTCTAATCCATTTTCCTCTTCTTTTTATCTGTTTAGGGAAGGAAATAAATGGTAGAACCGTCAAAGAAATTCTGGCGTTTCCTAGCATAATTCATCTTAAGCTTAAGTGAAATTAGTCGAGTTGTCTCAGCATTTCGTTGAGTGGCCTCAGGCTTTCGTCGAGTGGTCTCAGCCTTTCGTCGAGTGGTCTCAGCCTTTCGTCGAGTGGTCTCAGCTTTTCGTCGAGTGGGCTCAGCTTTTCGTCGAGTGGGCTTAGCGTTTCGTCGAGTGGTCTCAGGCTTTCGTCGAGTGGTCTCAGCGTTTCGTCGAGTGGTCTCAACTTTTCGTCGAGTGGTCTCAGCCTTTCGTCGAGTGGTCTCAGCCTTTCGTCGAGTGGTCTTAGCTTTTCGTCGAGTGGGCTCAGCTTTTCGTCGAGTGGGCTTAGCGTTTCGTCGAGTGGTCTCAGGCTTTCGTCGAGTGGTCTCAGCGTTTCGTCGAGTGGTCTCAACTTTTCGTCGAGTGGTCTCAGCCTTTCGTCGAGTGGTCTCAGCATTTCGTCGAGTGGTCTCAGCATTTCGTCGAGTGGTCTCCGCCTTTCGTCGAGTGGTCTCAGCCTTTCGTCGAGTGGTCTCAGCTATTCGTCGAGTGGTCTCAGCTTTTCGTCGAGTGGTCTTAGCTAATTCGTCGAGTGTTTTCAGCTAATTTGTCGAGCATTTTCAGCTAATTCGTCGGGCTTTTAGGTAAATTAGACGAGTTCATCGCGAGGATTGTGGTTTACTTGTAATTTTCTGGGTTTTTCTGTGGTGCCAGTTTTCGTCAAGATGTTGTGGATCTCTATTCCCAGTTGGTTGTTTTTGGACTGTTGGTTGAGTTGGACAAGTGACCACCACCACAGTGCCTGTTTTTCTTCCTTGAATGTGTAGACTATTGGTTGTGTGGACCGTAATCACCACCCAGTGCTTTTGTTCCTTGGATATTTTGGACTGATGGTTTGTGTTGGAAAGATAGCCACTGCCTCAGTACCGTTTTATGGATGAGGTATTGATTCACTTCTTGAGCCAATCCGATGCTTGTTTTGTTTTTTTCTACTTGGATGTTGATATAAAACTTTGACTGCACTTTGTGCAAGTCTTTCCCTATTTGGATGCTAATATTTCGTTGCTTTACTGGCTGTTGTTTCATTGCTTCATCTTGTTGGGTTGGTAACCCACTTTAATTTATTGCGTCCTTTTACTCTATGATTAAGCTACCTTTTTGCGCCTTTATTCTGAGACATTCTTTTCTCTTGAATGCCTCATGTTTGGACCAATAGCAGTTTGAGCTGACCGAGATCGATTCTTCCAGACTTTCGACAACTGTCTTCTTTACTCACATTTTGAGAGGTAGATTGTTGACCTTTTTCTGACCTTGTTTGTAAGACCCTTTTTTTCAAAAACCCGGGTCTTATGCCCAGAACCGCCGCTTTGTGGTGACACCATCACACGGGAAGGACGCCACTACAAAGCGCCGATCCTGCCGGCTATATCGATCACAGAAGAAGAAAAGTATAAACGAACAATAGAAGTTCAAACACACAAATCACATGCTATATATATAACATAAATGTCCATATAATATAACTGAAATAACAAATGTTACAATAATAAAGGGTTCATGCCTTGTACATCATGTTCTCACTACAAGATCACTCGCGGAAGCTAACTACTAATCCCTCCCTGATCCTGAATCTGGTGCTCCTGTAATAGGCTAGCCTGCCTCCGTCTGCACCGGCCTCTGGTGCTGCCGCGTCTCTTCGATCACCTAAAATGATATGGTCCACCGACCGTTAGTCAAAAAGACTAAGCCTTATGTTCCCCACCCCACCCCCAATGGCTCCTAGGCACCGTGTGGGAGAATGAAGCGGACGACAACAAGGGGTATAACAAAGAGCAGATGACGGTGAATCTAACTATGGAAAGTTCTACCAGTACACATGTGTATATATATAATTGAAGCAGTAAAGGAGCATAGTAAGAGCAGGAAAAGAATAAGTAAAGTGCAGTAAGTAAAAACATGTATATAATAGAAAAGTAACCATTGATTTATAGGAATGCCCATACAAACCTATAGACCAAGGGGTCGTTTAGCAAGGCCTATCGTATAAAGAGTCCCATAACCAATTTATACGATAGGGGTAGGGGTTGAAATGCAATGTTGATGCTATGACATGCAAGTATGCAGTTAAATGTTATGTTCACACAAGTGCAACTCACACACTTCGACTCTATCCGCACAGACCTTTAGTTCCCCCTTTTTGGAGCTAGCAAGACTCCCAGGATACTCCCGTAGTGGCAAACGGAAGCGGTGGGTTGGGCCTCGCCCACCTCTAGGTTGGTATTCATACTACCTAACCTAGACCTATCATACGCCTCAACGCAAAATCGCGGAACATCTGCGTACTCTTACTGGCTGGACCACCAGACTTTTATGCCTAAGTGCAAGTTCCACACTTGTCGAGTCAACGTATTGACGCCGGTGTGAACGAACGTCCAATACCGAAGACCCACCACCTTCATGCACATGCAAACATGTTCTACTATATTTCAAGCCATAAACTCCCCGGTCTAACCTGCCCGACATCATAACCTTCTGGGCCAACGGCTCACCGGACCAACCCGTCCGTACCAACAAGCATTACAGAGTCACAAACTCACCGAACTAACTAGTCCGCTGCTTCAACCACCGAGCCTACCGCTCGTACATCCAAACCAACTAACCTCCCATAACTAAGGGGTGAGGGTGCGCGTATTATTAAGATAATCTTGTACAACAACTTATCCCTACAATTTATGGTTAACCTTGGACTTCCCGAGAATTACCCTGTAAGGGTCTCGCTACGGTAGTAGGAGCCACAATGGGATGAAACCCCAAAGCTCCCTTTCTCAAGACATTTAGTGTTATTGGTAGCTACCCGTAAGAATACCCTTCTTGTCATTTCTCTTGAATTACTCTATGATATAGATTTTCCGCGTTTTGAAATTTAGTGAAGGTTTGAGATTTTCTCCAAAACTATATCCGATAAAGGCAAGTGTACCTTATCGTCTATAGTATAAGATATTTAGGAATATCAAGGTCGTATTCCACAGGGCGCGTTGATTACTTCTACTTCGAGGAAAATCACTATTATTTTATCGACGAAAATTTGAGATTTTGATTACTTAGCTAAAAAGAGAAAGTAATTGCAAGCTAAATGAAAAAATTAAATATTGTATGAAAGGAAAGAGAAATTGACCTTGCATAAAAGAGACATTACTAAGGAGAGAAAGATTGACATTGCATGAAAAAGAAGAAATTACTTAAGGAGAAAGAGAACATGAAAGAGGAAACTAATTTTTAGTGAAAATAAAAAACTATTACAAGCCTTAATTAAAGAGTGCAAAGCTAAAGAAAATGAAGGTTACAAGCTTAAGAAAACTAGTACATGAAAGTTACATCAAAACATTGCATGAATTGAAAGGGAAGAGAACATGAAAGCTTTAAGAAACATGAACATTAACTTGAAAAACTCACTCTCAGCTCTAACAGCACCTCCCCCACTCCAAAATTCTGTACCCTGGACTCAAGGAGAGCCTCTGAATTTATAGCAGAAAATTTCAAGTTACACGCCCTCGGTCACGGGCGTGACCTAGGGCGTGTAAACATTTCTGACAGTGGATCTGGCAGCGGCGTGGATTTTGCGTGACGACGACAGAAAATCGGACATTACACGCCCGTGTAACTTTGGTCACGGGTGTGTACCTGGGCGGCTTCATTAAATGCAGCGTGGGCTTAAATTCGGCGCGGCAGGGGGCAGGGATCACGCGGGAAGTCACGGGTGTAAGATCCCCCTCCCGGAACACAAAACACGGCCGAGGGAGATCTTATGCCCAGAATAGCCGCCTTGCGGAAGCGCCAGCGCATGAGCTAGCCTCCCCCACAAGAGGCCTATCCTGCCGGCCAAACCAACTGAACAGCGCCAACCCATCAATGAAAGAAAGCATTAAAATCCAAAGATTCATAATAAGTAAAAATGTCCAAATCAAAGTACAAGAAAGACAGAAAGCTACACAGGCTCCTGCAAATCATCAGAGTACCCAGCTAAATGCCCCAAGGGATACATCTCAAAACACTGACCCGCCTCTGACACTGACGGCAGCTAAGGTACCATAAACCCCAGCGCTGCACCCCTGACCTGGCTGGCCTCCGGTGTTGAACGCTGCTACACCACTGAAAGTGCTCCTAAAAAGAGGGACGTAGCAACCGTTAGTCATAAAGACTAAGTGGCTTCCCATCCGCTCCCCCGGCGACTCCAAGGCACCGGGCGGAAGGAAAGGAAGAAAAGCTGCAATATACACAATAATATACAAAGCAGGTGACAGGAATGGTTGTAAATATATAAATGAAGCTGTAAGTGAAGCATAGCAAAGAGCATGTAAAGAGCAGTAAATATAATGGCAGGTAAAGTAATTTAAAAGTAACCATTGATTTATAGGAATGCCCATACAAACCTATAGACCAAGGGGTCATTTAGCAGGGCCTATCGTATAAAAAGTCCCATACCAATTTATACGATAGGGGTAGGGGTTGTAATGCAATGATTATGCCATGACATAAAAGGTATGTTGTTATTCTATGCTCATACAAGTGCAACTCACTCACTACGACTCTATGTGCATAGACCTTTAGTTCCCCCTTTTTGGAGCTAGCAAGACTCCCAGGATACTCCCGTAGTGGCAAACGGAAGCGGTGGGTTGGGCCTCGCCCACCTCTAGGTTGGTATTCACACTACCTCACCTAGACCTATCGTACGCCTCAACGCAAAACCGCGGAGCGTCTGCGTACTCTTAATGGCTGGACCACCAGACTTTCAAGGCTAAGTGTAAATACCACACTTGCCGAGTCAACGTATTGACGTCGGTGTGAACGACCGTCCAATACCGAAGACCCACCACCTTCGTGCACATGCAACATGTCCTACTATCTATCTCTGAGCCATAAGCTCCCCGGGCTGACCTGCCCGTCATTAGTAACCTTCCGAGCCACCGGCTCGCCGGACCAACCCGTCCGTACCGACAAACACTACTGTGTCGCAAGCTCACCTGACTTATCAATCCGCTCTTACAACCACCGAGCCTACTGCTCGGAGCACAAAACCAACTAAACTCCCATAACCACGGGGTGTGGGTGAGCGTGTTATTAAATTATTCTTGTATAACATCTTACTCTTACAGCTTATGGTTAATCTTGGACTTCCCGAGGGTTACCCTGTGAGGGACACACTATGGAACTAGGAGCTAAAGTGGGATGATAGCCCAAGGCTCCCTTTCTCAAGACACTTAGTATTATTAGTTACTACCCACAAGAATACCCTCTTATCATTGCACTTGAATCAAACCTAAGTGCTTTATGACCCTCTAAGGGAAAAGACAATCTTTCGTCAATCCCGAGCACAGTCTTACCCTTAGCTCACCAAGCATTCTCATCACCTAAACTCCTTTTTGGTGACCTCAACCTCTTCATCCAAATCAGGTACACCAACTAACTCTCATTCCCACCTAATGGTCTACAAGTTATCTCCATTCTACCATGTGTCCCATACACGCACATGTAATTCCCTGTTACCTGCATTGCCCACTACAAGGACTACATAATCTGACCTCAGCATCCACCCTGGGATTTCACTACTTACCTTGCATGTTTATCAATCGTATTACTTGTTATATCACATTTAAGTATGATGCCTACTCGTTTAGGGGACTCATATCCTAAACCCCGCACAGGACTGCTTGTGCATTTAATAACTATAACAAATGTTAGTACTTTACATTCTTCCTTTCACCTTCTTAATCGTAGTTATCATCACAAGATTCATTGCGTTTAGCATTCAAATCGTTTACCTTTAACTGTAATTTTTATGTTCCTCACATGTATTCTTCCCAACGTGCAACATAATTCAAGCACAATTACAAAATCACACTATAGCATTTATCACGATCGTAGTAGATAAAATACTTTACGGAATGTTTTCCACTATCCAACCTAGTGGTACTAACAATATGTGAAGTATTAAAATCTTCACCATCATACTCCTAGCAATTTCCCCAATCCAACCAGGGTGAGTAAATATATTAACAAAACGAGATTACTCAACGACATTCCTTGCAACATAGACAATTTAATCTTTATAATCATGTTCCCAAGATTTATCACGTTCAAAGGGGTGAACTTTAAAATATCAACATAAGAGCATAAAGATTCATAAATACCCAGTTAACATATACTCATCTAAAAAATTTATGAAACTTCACAGGACTAATCACAACTATATAAAGAATATCTCCACCAATTATTGAAACCTTGAACATAATGACACTGTTTACTAAAACTGATATTCTGGGAGCTATACTTATCCAAGAATTATGTGCTACCCCATTTTGAAAAGCTAAGAGCAAGGGCTACAACTCTTACGTTGAGCCCGTGACCCAGACATAAGTATTTAATGCATAAAATTGGACCTGAAGTCAGTTGTGTAAAACTGGGCAGAAAACAGAGAACAATAACACAATTCAGCTCCCTGGACAGTCCACTCGACTGGACTTTTAGGGAACTACAGGTCACCCCAGAAAACGTGTAACCTATCGTTGGAAATCTCTTTCCGAGGGCTACAACATTCATGTTGAGCCCGAAACCTAGTTCCAGTGGAGTCAGTCCGAAAAACTGGCTTGAACCCAGCTGCGCACAATTTTCCTTAATAGCTACGTGCAAGTTATAAATTGAATCTGATTTAACAGGGAGCTGTCATCACATTTATCATACCTAATTAACAATCCTAATAACAGAGGATTATTCATCGTTTCCCCCAAACATGATTTAGGTCATTATATATATATAATTGAAATTCAATTAATCAGGGAACTTCATTATCATCCCAAATGCCAAATGAATATATATATATCTTAGTGAAATCCCATTTAACAGGGAACTCTCCCTCGTTTCTCAAGCAACCCAAAGAACAACATATATATATATATGTATATATAATTGAAATCCCAAAACAGGAAACTTATTTCTCAAGCAGCTAACAGAACACACATATATATATATATAATGAAATCCCATATACAGGGAACCTCTTCCTCAAGCAGCCAAATGACATTTATATATATATATATAAATATATAATTGAAATCCCAATTGTAGGGAACTATTCATTATCATCCCAATTGCAATTTAGGGCAACGCCTTCTCTCCTCCCATGCACCCTCACGAGGCCTTCGATTATCACGACACCAACGCCCCACGTTCGTATTGAAGCGGGGAGTTGAATGAGGGCATTTTCGCGGCGCTCGGCGCCCTACGGCGAAAACCCTAACGCGGCCTTTTTCCTACGGAGCTTCATCACGCTCGCAAATCGACTCAATTGAGTTCGATATCTCGCCTAGCGGATCTAAGAAAACTAGCACCAAGGGAGAGGGGAGGAAGTCACCTGATTTCCGTGCATGCTACCCAATAGCCGCGTACGCGGCATTTGTCCGTCGCTCCCAGTTATGGCCGGATCTCGCCGATCCGGATCTCGTCGGACGTCGTCGAAGAGGAGTCGGACCCTCGAGTGGGCTGTTTTGGCTTCCGGACGTGAAGCTCGTTGGAGTTGGAGAAGATGGTGGAGGAGGACCTTGGAGGAGAGTTGCTGCTCGAGGACGGGGCGGCGATTTGCTTGGAGGGGAGAGCTCGCCGGAGGAGGAATGTCGGACAGAGATGGAGCCGCTCATTTCCGCCGTCGGATTGCAGGAGGGAGAAGGTGGAGTTCGGCCATGGCTGGAGGGCTGCTCGGAGAGGAGCTCGCCGGAGAAGGGGGCACGACGGGGATCTCGCCGGAAATGGAGGAAGAGAGGAGGTCGACCTTGGAGAGAGAGGAGATCGGCTGCAGGGAGAGAAGCGCCGTCAGAGAGAGGGAGCAGGGAAGGGATCGGGGGGGGGGGGGGGGGGGGTTCTCCTTTTCTAACCTAATCAATACGCATGTATATATAATAATATGATTATTATTATTATTATTATTATTATTATCATTTCTATTATTAATAATGGATTCAAAGGCTCGTATCTCGCTCTATAGGGCTCGGAATTTGCCCCGGACGGGCTCGTTACGACCGTCTCGCCGACACGCATCCACCGGGATGATCCGAGATCAATTCCGAGTCCGTTTGCTCATTTTATGCTTGACGGAGCGTTTACGGCCTAATATACGTAAACGTCAAAACTCATTTAAACGACGTCGGAATCGCAAACAGATAAATTTGTTGAATTCATACTATCGTTACGAGTCTAACAAGACTGATTGGGGTCAATTGCGAGGTTGTTTGGTCCATTTCACCATTTTGGATAAATATGCTATTCGCAGACCACATTAATAAAATCGCCGATTCTCATCAGAATCGAGCGCAGACAGTTTTGTTGAACTCGTATAGGCTTCACGAGTTTAACAAAACTGACTGGGGTGAATTCTAAGACCGTTTGCTCGATTTCACCGCTTTGGATAAATAAGTTACTTAGAGTCGCGTCGACGCGACTAATTCTCCGATACACATCGGAATTGAGTGCAGTCGACTTCGTTGGACTGGTATCAACTTTACGAGTCTAACAAAATCAACTAAGGCCGATTATGCGGTCATTTGCACAATAGTCATATTTGAGGCGTCGCGTAGCTCAAGGCGACTGTTTTGGTCGACTTCATATATACGCTATTTGAACACCATGACATTTGAGCTAACGTACGCACTAATAATTCCTTCGAGGCGGTACGCCTCCTTCGAGTTTTATCGCCCAAGTTATGCTCTCCGGACGGCTCGGATCCCGATACAACAAACATCGGGACAAAGAATAGAACTGATACTCGCCGCATTCGACGAGTGCACTTCCCCGACTCAGTTGCAAGCCTGGCCCTCAGTACACCCCGAGCCCGAGTCAACTCGCGTGACTCAAAAACGCGCACAAGGGGTCTAGCTCGAATCGGGATGTTACAAATCCAATAAACGAAGAAATAATTTCGTCCCCGAAATTTTAGGTTGACGCTATGAGGATTTTCTGAACGAGAGTAAAATATACTCATCATATTCATTCATGGGCACTTCGGCCATAATAATTTCAAGCTTACATATGCATTCTCACTTGTTGCGATTTATACATAGAAACTAGATGGCTTGCGCACTCTTGCCCTGTGAAGTCATACGAACTAATAATGACACACACTATTTCAAAAACCACTACATCAGTCTAACTGATTATGTTGTGATTTAATCTCAAGCACACAACATACAAGGGAACATTTAGCAAGGCTTGGTGTGAACGGCATCAAGCATGCTATTTATATATAAAAGCACGATGCAACAGGCTACCACTACAAACATCTATATCACTGTACAGGTTCTGCAAACCAACAAGACTACCGAGCCACCAGATCGTTTACACCTTGCAGGACTAGATCTCAAAACACTATATCTCTATAGCAGGTGTCATCCACAGTTGTCTTGCATCAATATCATACTGGTTTTTTCAAGAGTCTCCAACACGCATCCTTGGTAATTTTATTTAGGTTACAATATGATGGCGCAAATCTCGCACACCGCTATAGGCGGTAGCTCGACTGCGACACGAAACGGCAGTGTACCGATCGTTCAAGTAATATAAAACGAGGAGTAATCCCCGAGTATCGAATCTCGAAGGAACACAGTAAGGTAGAGTTAGGTTTTGAGGAAGGACTTGAGATCGAAGTCCAGCGATAGGTGGAGTGCGGACGAAAGGGATTTGGTTTGTGAATAATAAAATAAAATATTACAACTACTCCTATGCAATGCCGCTATGCAAAGCTTCGCTCGGCGGGATGGAAGACTACGTAGGCCTTGAACGCGCTACTTCGTAAGGGCGGATGGACGAGTAGGCAAGCGGATCAAACTATGCAGGCCTTGAGTGCGCTGCTTCGTTAGGCGGGATGGAATACACGGGCCGCTATGCCACGCTTCGGTAGGCGGATGAGCGAGTAGGCTAACGGAATGAGGGTCGCCGACACCTCTTCGACAAGCACGCCACTAGCAATTGCTAGTGCGGTACACGAACGTGACGGCGGGATGGAGGATGGAATGGGGCGCTCCTCAAGTCACATAAACCACAAAAGTATTCCACATAGAAATGAAATATATAAAAATACAAGCAAGTTTAAGTGCAACTTCATCTTAATACATAGATCTAACTACATACACACATCAATAAGAGAAGAATAAGGCAAGAAATCGACCGAATCCGAAGGCTCGTTGTAGATTCACGGTAGGAAGCACCGGGTTGTTAATCCGCGTCCTAGCTCGGTCCGCAACTACGTCCGGGGTAGAGAGAGCTGTCACTACTCTCCAATGAGCCCGTCTTCTTCGTGTCACGATCCGGTAGGGGTTGCAAACTTCCTCTTGCTTGATGGAGATGGCGGCTAGATCTCCTCTTTAAGCTTTAGGATGAAGAAGGAGGCCGAGAGGAAGCTCCGGCTCAAGATTGGCGTGAAGAATAAGCCCGGAGCACCTCCATATGGTGGGCGGCGATGGAGGGGCGAAAAACCTGCGGAAGGGGCGAAAACGGCGGAGCTGGGTGGAAGAAATGCGTCGATCCCGACCTAATTCGCGAGCAGGTCAATTTATAGGCGCTGGAATAAACAGTGCGCACGGTCATTGGCGCACGACCAGTGGTCGTGCGCACTAGCATCCTGTGATCGTGCGCCTGCCTGGACGGAGCCTACAAGGTAAGAAAATTATAAAATACAATGTTCGCACGACCAGTGGCGCACGACCAGTGGTCGTGCGCGCTATCGTAAGTGGTCGTGCGATAAGGAAGACAGAACTCAGATTTCAGGGGGTAAGTGCGCACGATCAGTGGCGCACGACCAGTGGTCTTGCGCAATAGAACCAGTGATCGTGCGCAGTGTTCCTGTACAGATTTGTACCGGGAACACCTGCACGACTCCTGCTCCAGCATACAACACTAATCAAACCACTGAAAGTGACACTTAACCATGCATGAAAACTAATAATGAAGATAAACAAGAAATAACACCAAAACGGGCCTAGAAGTGCACGTAGCATGGAACAACAAATATGAGCGAAAACATGCCTAAAGTGTAGTGCATAGACTAGAAAATCGGCCCAGATGAGTCCATAAATGTGTATATATTTGGGACTCATCACACCCCCAGACTTACCTGTTTGCGCGTCCCGAGCAAACAAATCCCTCAAGCGGTTGAGAAAAATACACAGCTGGCATAGAAATTATAAAGCGGGGTATCATGCGAAGTCGCATGCTCATGAGCGTAGAAATACAGTAGACAAAATTTCTAATTATGCATATTAGTTTATAATTTCCTAGGAGCGTATTTATATATTACATTTACTCAAAAATTGAATCACGGTGAATCATAAGGTCACACATAGGAAGAAAGTAAACTGAACGCTGAGGCGAGCATTGCCAAAGGTCGGGGCTCGGGACAACTCCATTGAAATCCATCAATGTCGGTGACCATAAGCTTGCCCGTTCGCACTCTCTCCACGACACTGGTATGACTCAAATGCGTGAATCAATAGGACTTTAGGGTTTAGATGAGGCTTGGGTTTAGGTGAGGATAAACAAAGATAAAAACGACGGCTCAGGCACTAAACCCAAATAAGCTTATGCAGAAAGTAATCTCGTTGACCACACAAACACACGGGTACATCACACCCCCAGACTTGGACTTAACAACATGGGTGTGTGCACCGCCTACTCCCAAACATATATTTTTACACAGACTTTTCATTAAAGCTCATATCTTTTTTTTTTCTTTTCTTTTCACTTCTTTTCTTTCTCTCATTTTCTTCTTTTCTTTTCTTATCATTTTCAGCAACTGAACAATAAAACACATCTTCATCTTCGCAAACATATCACCAAATCAACAACCCAACTCAAGAAAATAATAAACAGCTAAAGCTCAGATTTGGGTGTACGACTAGGATTGGCATTTAGGCTTTGGTGAGACAACAGTGGGGCTGAATCAAAGAAAGGGTAGGCACAACTGGGCTAACGAGGATAAAGCGATAGGAGTGGGCACAAAGGCACAATCGGGCCAAAATGATGGCCTATATCACATACACGCAATTGACTAACCGTATACCCATGCTTCAAGAATCTCTTGGGGCAAGTTCTAGCCACCGAGAAAGATAATCCTTTCTCCCGACTCAGGCAATACGAGGCTAACGAGCATCTACACACATTCCTATGCCACCGTTTGATTCACACCGGATTCACCAATTGAGTAGAGTAAACAATATTTACGCTAATAGAAAAAAAATATAAACTAAAAGCATAAAAAGAAATTGAATCTACACGATTTTCTAAACGAGACATGAGCACTCGACTAGGAGCACTACCGGAGTCAACATTTTACTCCGCCTCATAATCCTAAGCCAGCATAGTGATTTTCCAAATCACACGAAAAGAGATGAGTTCGGCTCAAGACGTGCCAACAGCTAAGTGTACGCTCGAGTGGGTGTAGTGGTGTGCAATGCAATTGTACATAACTAAATAATTGAAATTAAAATACTCCTAGTATGCAAATGCAATAGTGCACGTGCGTGGGCACACAGAACTACTCTCCCCCAGACTTAAACTAGATAATACACACAATATATATCTATGAAATTCAGAAAAGAGCTAGGGGAAGAGAGTACCCAATGCTCAGAAATGAGCATACCAGAAGATTGGCGTGTAAGCTAAAATGAAGCTACAACATCCGCCATCCAGAAGAAGGATACCTGCAGGGGTCAGCTCCGCAAAAACAAAAGAAAATAGAAAACTGAAATAAAGTGCAATTAACTAAATAAAATTAGAAAAGAAATGAAAATGCAAGAAAAATTAAGATAACTACTGGGGTTATTGTCATCCCAGCATGACTTATTCAAAACTTTATAATATCTAGCTAATGGGAGTATGGAAGGAGAAGTGGACAGGTAACTGGCCCAATATCCGTGTCGGTAGCGGGTACCTATATGGAGAAAGAACAGTCACGCCTCTACCCGAATATAAATAAAACCTGCCTATCACAGGTAAAGGGAAAAGAAAGTAAGAAGAGGAGGAGGCCTGGTCCTCACTCATCTCACCAAAACTATCCTTGCCCAGCAAGGTATCGTCCACAGAGAGGCAGCAGGAGGCGAAGGCAATGAGTGGAGCTTCGTCTACGGAGGGGGAATAAACCTCCTCACATGAGAGGATGCTCTCATCATTGACTTGAGCAAAAAGCTCCAAGTCCTCCTGAAGTACCTGTGAAGATTCAACCTGCACAGACTCAGATGAAGGAAGGGAATCAAGAAATAAAGAAGACGAAGAACATAAATAAACATCAATCAGGGGAGTGATCCCGGTCTCGCTCCCCTCAGGTTGGGAAAGTAAAATAATGTTTGCATTGTCATCAATGCTACAAGAATTGGTGGGATCAACGGTGGCCAGGCTTAGGATTTGGACTTCCTCCACCGGTGCTGAGGAAAACTCCTCTTCACCTAGAAGGTTGTCCTCCTCCGTAGGAGTAGGCACAATACTCAGATCAACCGCCTCCTCCTGTGACGCATCATCGACAATGTCGTCAGTGATGAATGTAGTATGCACAACAGGGGGAAGAATAGTGCTCGGATAAAAGTCGAGCACTGATTCCTCACAACGAATCGAATTCACTAGAGGTGGTGGATGCACATGGAGAATAGGCTCAGCAATGTCGGTGCATAGATCAGTCGCACATCCAGTGACCGTATCCATGCCATTCCCTTCAAGATGTGAAGGTGACAAAGACACATAACCGGATGTTGAAGGTGTGTCGCCAGAGTTAGGAGTTGGGACGATCCGGATATCCGGCTCATCATCCTCGTCTAATTGGCGAAGATACTTGGCACAGTCCTTCAAGACATGATCAGTGCTCCGACAAAACCGGCACTGCCTAGCGGGCTTCTTTGGCACAGCGGGTGCTGAAGCCGAAAAGAAGTAAGACGGTAAAGGCTCAGCAGAGTAGCCATAAGACTTACGCGCACCATATGGAGTATCAGACGAAGTCGGTGCTCCATATGCTGGGCTATAAGAATTATGCCTACTATTCTCCGTAGGGCATTCATCACTAGAGTGGGAGGTAGCTCCACACCAACGGCAACGGAAATTATGATGTGCCCACATAGTGTGAAGGTAATACGATTCAAAAATAAAAATGCTATTGTGCAAAATAATACACCTAAAAAATTTACTAAAACAACCTAATTAAAACAGGAAAATGGAATAAAAAGAAATAAGACAAAGAAATGCAATTTACAAATGGAAGGGCTTCTCTCTCAGGTTCTCCCTCTACAGAAAACTCACACGACTGTGCTCCCCGGCAACGGCGCCAAAAACTTGATGGCGCAAATCTCGCACACCGCTATAGGCGGTAGCTCGACTGCGACACGAAACGGCAGTGTACCGATCGTTCAAGTAATATAAAACGAGGAGTAATCCCCGAGTATCGAATCTCGAAGGAACACAGTAAGGTGGAGTTAGGTTTCGAGGAAGGACTTGAGATCGAAGTCCAGCGATAGGTAGAGTGCGGACGAAAGGGATTTGGTTTGTGAATAATAAAATAAAATATTACAACTACTCCTATGCAATGCCGCTATGCAAAGCTTCGCTCGGCGGGATGGAAGACTACGTAGGCCTTGAACGCGCTACTTCGTAAGGGCGGATGGACGAGTAGGCAAGCGGATCGAACTATGCAGGCCTTGAGTGCGCTGCTTCGTTAGGCGGGATGGAATACACGGGCCGCTATGCCACGCTTCGGTAGGCGGATGAGCGAGTAGGCTAACGGAATGAGGGTCGCCGACACCTCTTCGACAAGCACGCCACTAGCAATTGCTAGTGCGGCACACGAACGTGACGGCGGGATGGAGGATGGAATGGGGCGCTCCTCAAGTCACATAAACCACAAAAGTATTCCACATAGAAATGAAATATATAAAAATACAAGCAAGTTTAAGTGCAACTTCATCTTAATACATAGATCTAACTACATACACACATCAATAAGAGAAGAATAAGGCAAGAAATCTACCGAATCCGAAGGCTCGTTGTAGATTCACGGTAGGAAGCACCGGGTTGTCAATCCGCGTCCTAGCTCGGTCCGCAACTACGTCCGGGGTAGAGAGAGCTGTCACTACTCTCCAATGAGCCCGTCTTCTTCGTGTTACGATCCGGTAGGGGTTGCAAACTTCCTCTTGCTTGATGCAGATGGCGGCTAGATCTCCTCTTTAAGCTTTAGGATGAAGGAGGAGGCCGAGAGGAAGCTCCGGCTCAAGATTGGCGTGAAGAATAAGCCCGGAGCACCTCCATATGGTGGACGGCGATGGAGGGGCGAAAAACCTGCGGAAGGGGCGAAAACGGCGGAGCTGGGCGGAAGAAATGCGTCGATCCCGACCTAATTCGCGAGCAGGTCAATTTATAGGCGCTGGAATAAACAGTGTGCATGGTCATTGGCGCACGACCAGTGGTCGTGCGCACTAGCATCCTGTGATCGTGCGCCTGCCTGGACGGAGCCTGCAAGGTAAGAAAATTATAAAATACAATGTTTGCACGACCAGTGGCGCACGACCAGTGGTCGTGCGCGCTATCGTAAGTGGTCATGCGATAAGGAAGACAGAACTCAGATTTCAGGGGGTAAGTGCGCACGATCAGTGGCGCACGACCAGTGGTCGTGCGCAATAGAACCAGTGATCGTGCGCAGTGTTCCTGTACAGATTTGTACCGGGAACACCTGCACGACTCCTGCTCCAGCATACAACACTAATCAAACCACTGAAAGTGACACTTAACCATGCATGAAAACTAATAATGAAGATAAACAAGAAATAACACCAAAACGGGCCTAGAGGTGCACGTAGCATGGAACAACAAATATGAGCGAAAACATGCCTAAAGTGTAGTGCATAGACTAGAAAATCGGCCCAGATGAGTCCATAAATGTGTATATATTTGGGACTCATCACAATATCATTATATATGTACGCAAACCAGTGCATATACACCACTGTTGTGAATTTGTTAACTTAACAACCACGTTGTAAAACCTTAGCACTATGAGTGCTACGATTTAAAACAATTATCCTAAATATGTCACTTTTAAACACACCTCATTGATCAACAATCAAATACAACTCCAACTCAATAAATTTCAAGGTTTCCCCCAAAATTTGTCGTGCGGTCATCGGACCGACCATTGATCACTGAGAGGCACTACAACACTATCAAGAGGATTCAAGTTTTCACTTACTACCCCTAAAAGGTTCTAATGATGGAACTCATGCAATCAGAACCCAACGACTACCACCAAGTCCTTAAGTCATCCAAGCACTTGCCAAGATCCGACTAGTGCATAGCAGCACTCGAGGACTGCCAACTCGAGTCATTACCATCACATCAGGATATCATCGCATCCTTCACATAGTATTGACATCCATCTAAAACCATGCTAATTTTACCCAACGTGACCCACAAAGCTCCTAATTGGCACACAGCGGGATGTATTCATATCCTCAATTACCCAGCAATATGATTTATCCAGGAGTTCCTGTATGAAAACTCGACAACCTCGGTGTATATCCCAAAAGGTTTTAGATCACCATTTCTCCTTGGTCTATTTCTCCGCATAACCTTCGACCAGAGCGAAGACATAACCAACCTTTAGGTACTCACCTCTGTTATTTTGGTAGGGGACTCAACGTAATCCAAAACTTGGTGTTTAACCATCCACCTTGCTTAAAATGACTCATTCATCATGGCGTACCTAATTCTAATATCGTCGACTTGTAACGACTTAGATGAGAAAACCTCATTATAGCAAGGCTAAGTGAAGCAGTCTGCAAAGATTTTTAACTCTCGGAGAAACCTCAGTTGGTCCATTAGCTAGGTCAATAAACGAAGAAAAAGGGGTAGCCCCCATACACCTAAGTTATGCCTCTTCGACCATCAGTATGGTACATTCATCACGCGTATGGGCACAAACCTTAGGGGTATACCTTCCTCGACTTAGAGTTCTTACCCTATAGATCCCCGCAACGACGCACTCATATACCAACCGGGATGATTTTCCCTTTGAGACGAGTTATGCAGACTATCAAAAGTAGGACATACTTCACGTATGATAAACAAAATAAAATCCACTACAAGCGCCCTACCAACCCTGCCAACAACCATCCATGGCATGCATGTTTATTTTATACAAACTCTTAGGATTTTAAATCATCAATCAAGTCATATTAATATTGTTGACTCCACCGCCTAACACTTATTAATTTTTCGATGTCAAGTAATTACAACACTAAAGGAAACGTTCACCGAGAATTTCCAAACTCAGGGGTAGTTGATCATCATACCCGCAATGCATGCACAAAATTTCATTAACTTCCCAGTTATAATGTTATCGCAACATAGCTGCGTATCCCCAAAGTGTAGATTTACTACTCTCCTCGTTACTTAACCACATAATCTTAGAACAATATAGAGAAAATAATCATCTTCAAAATGTTTTTCCTCTCTTATTCCGCTAATAAAATTCATATCAACCCACACATGGCCTTAGCAGTCTGCTTTGTTTAAGGTGAATTAACTTCTCAAGGATCAAAACTCCAATATCAAAAATTACAAAGATTCTAACTCCTCAAGGGGTCCAAGACGGTACATAACTAGCCCAATAAACGAAGAGATTAGCCTCCATATCTCTTCGACTGAGTTTCTTCCGCCGCCAATATAACACATTCGTCCCAACATGAGCCTTCTTTGGATCCGAATTCTTATCGTGTCTTCTCCATATGAAACCTTCTACATAAATAGAAGTGTGAGGTATCCACGTAGAGTATAAATGACATGCTTGGTGGTCTCTCACTAAGCTGGTAATAGACTACAAGCACCACTCTCATTGAAATTGGCCTAATTTTTTGTGTAAGGTGATAATATTACTCCATATCTAGGGTAGAAATCTCAGGGTGTGAGTCTCCAACATTTACACTTACGTTAAACTCTTCCCTTAGTCACTCAAGGTCACTTATTGTTTGGCCCAATCACCCCCAAGATTAGTATAAGGCTAGGATATGTCACGACATATCTTGCTAAGTCGACCAAAAATGGTATCCTAGTTAGGTTGGCATCAATCTTATGCCAAACCAACTCTAATTGTTGGAATGGGAATACCAATTACTGTCTCGGAGTGAGCCATCATTTGTATGTAAGGGTACGAGTTTGGCTTAGGTTGGCACTATCTATAGGAAAAAGCGGACATACTTATTGTGAATTACACATGGGCACACCACCGCTTCCGCTGCATCAGTTTGTCCTCAAACTGATCTAGCTAGCAGGGGTGACCTAGTGTTCTAATGGTCTTCTTTATCTCAGGATCGTTGCAAGCTGATACCATTTGTAAGATCCCCCTCCCGGAACACAAAACACGGTAGAGGGAGATCTTATGCCCAAAATAGCCGCCTTATGGAAGCGCCAGCGCACGAGCTAGCCTCCCCCACAAGACGCCTATCCTGCCGGCCAAACCAACTGAACAACGCCAACCCATCAATGAAAGAAAGCATTAAAATCCAAAGATTCACAATAAGTAAAAATGTCCAAATCAAAGTACAAGAAAGACAGAAAGCTACACAGGCTCCTGCAAATCATCAGAGTACCCAGCTAAATGCCCCAAGGGCTACATCTCAAAACACTCACCCTCCTCTGACACTGACGGCAGCTAAGGTACCATAAACCCCAGCCCTGCACCCCTGACCTGGCTGGCCTCCGGTGTTGAGCGCTGCTACACCACTGAAAGTGCTCCTAAAAAGAGGGACGTAGCAACCGTTAGTCATAAAGACTAAGTGGCTTCCCATCCGCTCCCCCGGCGACTCCAAGGCACCGGGCGGAAGGAAAGGAAGAAAAGCTGCAATATACACAATAATATACAAAGCAGGTGACAGGAATGGTTGTAAATATATAAATGAAGCTGTAAGTGAAGCATAGCAAAGAGCATGTAAAGAGCAGTAAATATAATGGTAGGTAAAGTAATTTAAAAGTAACCATTGATTTATAGGAATGCCCATACAAACCTATAGACCAAGGGGTCGTTTAGCAGGGCCTATCGTATAAAAAGTCCCATATCAATTTATACGATAGGGGTAGGGGTTGTAATGCAATGATTATGCCATGACATGCAAGGTATGTTGTTATGCTATGCTCATACAAGTGCAACTCACTCACTACGACTCTATGCGCATAGACCTTTAGTTCCCCCTTTTTGGAGCTAGCAAGACTCCTAGGATACTCCCGTAGTGAAAAACGGAAGCGGTGGGTTAGGCCTCGCCCACCTCTAGGTTGGTATTCACACTACCTCACCTAGACCTATCGTACGCCTCAACGCAAAACCGCGGAGCGTCTGCGTACTCTTACTGGCTGGACCACCAGACTTTCAATGCTAAGTGTAAATACCACACTTGCCGAGTCAACGTATTGATGTCGGTGTGAACGACCGTCCAATACCGAAGACCCACCACCTTCGTGCACATGCAACATGTCCTACTATCTATCTCTGAGCCATAAGCTCCCCAGGCTGACCTGCCCGTCATTAGTAACCTTTCGAGCCACCGGTTCGCCGGACAAACCCGTCCGTACCGACAAACACTACTGTGTCGCAAGCTCACCTGACTTATCAATCTGCTCTTACAACCACCGAGCCTACTGCTCGGAGCACCAAACCAACTAAACTCCTGTAACCACGGGGTGTGGGTGAGCGTGTTATTAAATTATTCTTGTATAACATCTTACTCTTATAGCTTATGGTTAATCTTGGACTTCCCGAGGGTTACCCTGTGAGGGACTCACTACGGAACTAGGAGCTAAAGTGGGATGATAGCCCAAGGCTCCCTTTCTCAAGACACTTAGTATTATTAGTTACTACCCACAAGAATACCCTCTTATCATTTCACTTGAATCAAACCTAAGTGCTTTATGACCCTCTAAGGGAAAAGACAATCTTTCGTCAATCCCGAGCACAGTCTTACCCTTAGCTCACCAAGCATTCTCATCACCTAAACTCCTTTTTGGTGACCTCAACCTCTTCATCCAAATCAGGTACACCAACTAACTCTCATTCCCACCTAATGGTCTACAAGTTATCTCCATTCTACTATGTGTCCCATACACGCACATGTAATTCCCTGTTACCTGCATTGCCCACTACAAGGACTACATAATCTGACCTCAGCATCCACCCTGGGATTTCACTACTTACCTTGCATGTTTATCAATCGTATTACTTGTTATATCACATTTAAGTATGATGCCTACTCGTTTAGGGACTCATATCCTCAACCCCGCACAGGACTGCTTGTGCATTTAATAACTATAACAAATGTTAGTACTTTACATTCTTCCTTTCATCTTCTTAATCGTAGTTATCATCACAAGATTCATTGCGTTTAGCATTCAAATCGTTTACCTTTAACTGTAATTTTTATGTTCCTCACATGTATTCTTCCCAACGTGCAACATAATTCAAGCACAATTACAAAATCACACTATAGCATTTATCACGATCGTAGTAGATAAAATACTTTACCGAATGTTTTCCACTATCCAACCTAGTGGTACTAACAATATGTGAAGTATTAAAATCTTCACCATCATACTCCTAGCAATTTCCCCAATCCAACCAGGGTGAGTAAATATATTAACAACACGAGATTACTCAACGACATTCCTTGCAACATAGACGATTTAATCTTCATAATCATGTTCCCAAGATTTATCACGTTCAAAGGGGTGAACTTTAAAATATCAACATAAGAGCATCAAGATTCATAAATAACCAGTTAACATATACTCATCTAAAAAATTTATGAAACTTCACAGGACTAATCACAACTATATAAAGAATATCTCCACCAATTATTGAAACCATGAACATAATGACATTGTTTACTAAAACTGACATTCTGGGAGCTATTCTTATCCAAGAATTATGTGCTACCCCATTTTGAAAAGCTATGAGCAAGGGCTACAACTCTTACGTTGAGCCCGTGACCCAGATCTAAGTATTTAATGCATAAAATTGGACCTGAAGTCAGTTGTGTAAAACTGGGCAGAAAACAGAGAACAATAACACAATTCAGCTCTCTGGACAGTCCACTCGACAGGACTTTTAGGGAACTACATGTTACCCTAGAAAACGTGTAACCTATCGTTGGAAAGCTCTTTCCGAGGGCTACAACATTCATGTTGAGCCTAAAACCTAGTTCCAGTGGAGTCAGGCCCAAGAACTGGCTTGAACCCAGCTGCGCACAATTTTCCTTAATAGCTACGTGCAAGTTATAAATTGAATCTGATTTAACAGGGAGCTGTCATCACATTTATCATACCTAATTAACAATCCTAATAATAGAAGATTATTCATCGTTTCCCCCAAACATGATTTAGGTCATTATATATATATATATATATATATATATATATATATATATAATTGAAATCCAATTAATCAGGGAACTTCATTATAATCCCAAATGCCAAATGAATATATATATATCTAAGTGAAATCCCATTTAACAGGGAACTCTCCCTCATTTCTCAAGCAACCCAAAGAACAACATATATATATGTATATATAATTGAAATCCCAAAACAGGAAACTTATTTCTCAAGCAGCTAACAGAACACACACACACACACATATATATATATATATATATATATATGTATATATATATATAATGAAATCCCATATACAGGGAACTTCTTCCTCAAGCAGCCAAATGACATTTATATATATATATAAATATATAATTGAAATCCCAATTGCAGGGAACTATTCATTATCATCCCAATTGCAATTTATGGCAACACCTTCTCTCCTCCCATGCACCCTCACGAGGCCTTCGATTATCACGACACCAACACCCCACGTTCGTATTGAAGCGGGGAGTTGAATGAGGGCATTTTCGCGGGGATCGGCGCCCTACGGCGAAAACCCTAACGCGGCCTTTTTTCTACGGAGCTTCATCACGCTCGCAAATCGACTCAACTGAGTTCGATATCTCGCCTAGCGGATCTAAGAAAACTAGCACTAAGGGAGAGGGGAGGAAGTCACCTGATTTCCGTGCATGCTAACCATTAGCCGCGTATACGGCATTTGTCCGTCGCTCCCGGTTATGGCCGGATCTCGCCAATCCGGATCTCGTCGGACGTCGTCGAAGAGGAGTCGGACCCTCGAGTGGGCTGTTTTGGCTTCCGGACGTGAAGCTCGCCGGAGTTGGAGAAGATGGCGGAGGAGGACCTTGGAGGAGAATTGCTGCTCGAGGACGGGGCGGCGGTTTGCTTGGAGGGGAGAGCTCGCCGGAGGAGGAATGTCAGACAGAGATGGAGCCGCTCATTTCCACCGTCGGATTGCAGGAGGGAGAAGGTGGAGTTCGGCCATGGCTGGACGGCTGCTCGGAGAGGAGCTCGCCGGAGAAGGAGGGCACGGCGGGGATCTCGCCGGAAATGGAGGAAGAGAGGAGGTCGACCTTGGAGAGAGAGGAGATCAGCTGCAGGGAGAGAAGCGCCGTCAGAGAGAGAGAGGGAGCAGGGAAGGGATCAGGGGGGTTCTCCTTTTCTAACCTAATCAATACACATGTATATATATTAATATGATGATTATTATTATTATTATTATTATTATTATTATCATTTCTATTATTAATAATGGATTCAAAGGCCCGTATCTCGCTCTATAGGGCTCGGAATTTGCCCCGGACGGGATCGTTACGACCGTCTCGCCGACACGCATCCACCGGGACGATCCGAGATCAATTCCGAGTCCGTTTGCTAATTTTATGCTTGATGGAGCGTTTACGGCTTAATATACGTAAACGTCAAAACTCATTTAAACGACGTCGGAATCGCAAACAGATAAATTTGTTGAATTCATACTATCATTACGAGTCTAACAAAACTGATTGGGGTCAATTGCGAGGTTGTTTGGTCCATTTCACAATTTTGGATAAATATGCTATTCGCAGACCACATTAATAAAATCGCCGATTCTCATCAGAATCGAGCGCAGACAGTTTTGTTGAACTCGTATAGGCTTCAGGAGTCTAACAAAACTGACTGGGGTGAATTCTGAGACCGTTTGCTCGATTTCACCGCTTTGGATAAATAGGTTACTTAGAGTCGCGTCGACGCGACTAATTCTCCGATACACATCGGAATTGAGTGCAGTCGACTTCGTTGGACTGGTATCAACTTTACGAGTCTAACAAAATCAACTAAGGCTGATTATGCGGTCATTTGCACAATAGTCATATTTGAGGCGTCGCGTAGCTCAAGGCGACTGTTTTGGTCGACTTCATATATACGCTATTTGAACACCATGACATTTGAGCTAACGTACGCACTAATAATTCCTTCGAGGCGGTACGCCTCCTTCGAGTTTTATCGCCCAAGTTATGCTCTCCGGACGGCTCAGATCCGGATTCAGCAAACATCGGGACAAAGAATAGAACTGGTACTCGCCGCATTCGTCGAGTGCACTTCCCCGGCTTAGTTGCAAGCCTGGCCCTCAGTACACCCCGAGCCCGAGTCAACTCACGTGACTCAAAAACGCGCACAAGGGGTCTAGCTCGAATCGGGATGTTACAACGGGCGTGACACTTTGGTCACGGGCGTGACTTGGGTCAACTCTTCGACAGCGTCTCCACGTCTCGACGGCGGCCCGCTGGGAAGATTCTATGTTTACACGCCCTTTGTCACGGGCGTGACTTGGGGTCACGGGCGTGACCTGGGGCGTGACTTACGGTGGATTCGTCGAACTCAGCTCGACCTTCGTCTAACGCAGATCTTTAGGTTACACGCCCTTGGTCACGGGCGTGACTTAGGGCGTGTACTTGTCAATTTTTCCAATTTGTCCCAAAATTCTGCAAATATTAAAATTAGGCTAAGTTAGAGACAAAATTGTAAAATAACTAATTATGACCTAAAATTGACATACAAAAGAAGAATACATATTAAATATTTACAAGAAAATCTATTAAAAAGATATATAAATACTACGTATCAAATACCCCCATACTTGAGGTTTTGCTATTCCAGAGCAAAAGTGTGAGACATAATTTATAAGACATCCTTAAAATTTTTAATTTAAACTAAAATTTCATTTAAACCAAAAGTTAAGTTAAGAGTAAATTCAAGGAGGAGTTAAGTCCTAAATTATGATGATGATTTGAAAAGAGGAAAAAAATGTTTAGGCAAGGATTTCTCAAGAAAATTAATTAGTTTAACAAAATTGTAGAAATTATAAAACTAAATTAAATTAAAATTATAAGAACTCTACCTTAAAAGAAACTTAAGGAAAAGTAAATTACTAAATATTGCTCTCTCCATAATTTTCAACTAAAACTTGAACAATGATAATTGGCTAAGGGGGATTTCATAAAATTTGGCATAAGAAGAGATATTTTTGAATGGAGGAAATGAAATTTATCCTCATCATGAATATTTTTTCTCCTTTTTTTCTCTTCTAATAAAAACCCAAAATGTATATGTTTAGGAGTAATGAATTTTATCCTCTTACTCCATGCCATATAATCTTTTAAATGATTTTGGGTGCATATGTTTAGGGAATAATGAATTTTATTCTCTTATTCCCATGACATATGATCTTTTAAATTCCTTTTTTTATGCCATCAAAAGGCTTTTAGGGTTTAGAGGTAGAGAAAATAAATCTAGCTAGCTTTAAATTATTTTGAGAGCAAATTCTAGTAAAATTAAATTTCCTAAGATCTAAAAAGTTAGAAGAAAATATAATTGAAATCTAAAGAGGTTTAGCAAATTCACAACAAAATGAAGCCATTTAAAAGTAAAAAGAGAAGTCATGCTAAATAAGTTCTCTAATCAAGTTAAAATCATAAGATGATTCTTAAAACAAGATTACCTCAAATTTAAAATTAATAAACTATGATAATCAAAATTTTAGCTAATTAAAAACCTAAACATGCTTATAAATATTCTCAACTAGATTTCTAAGAAATCACAAAAACAACAAATAGGAGAGGTATAAGATTTTTGTATTATATTTTTTTTGGTTTTTCTTTCTAAGTTTTTCGTATATATATTTTTTTGAATTTTTATATTATCTTTTTATTTTTTATTTTTGATATTATCTAAATAATACAAAAAACTAAACATAAACTAAAAAAAACTAAAATGTTTTTGTTAATTCTCAGACTTCCCGAGGTCTACCCGGTGAAGGGCTCGCAAGGTACTAGAAGTTGTGATGAGAATTCAAGCCCAAAGCGTCCTTTTCGAGAATTTAAATTTTCGATTTTCTAGAAATTTTTTTTTTGAGTTTTTTTGGGTTTTACAAGTGCTTAAAAAGAAGAAAACATAAGAAAATATATTTTATAATTTTTTGAAAATTTTCTAATTTAAAAAGAACTATTTACAAAGAACTATTTACACCCCCGTACTTAAAGTTAAACATTGTCCCCAATGTTTAAAACTAAGTATGAAGTAAGAGAAAATAAAGTGCAAAACAAAACAAAAATAAAAATAGAAAAGAAAGAGAGGTTAAAAGGGCTTCCCTGGTTATGAAGATGCGGGGGAAGCGGCGGTTACCTACAAAACATGTTAAAATAAAAAGAAAAATAATAAAAAGATAACTTTGGGGTGTCTCCCAAAAGCGCTTTGTTTAAGGTCGCGTAGCTTGACCCACTTACCGATCATATTATAGGAGAAAGTAAAATCGAGTCACTCTTTTCATTAGTTAACTCTCCCGGAAGATATAATTTAAGGCGGTGCCCGTTAACTTTGAAGGAACCTTTTTCCGGGTGGGAAATTAATATTGTCCCATAAGACCAAACCTCTTTAACAATAAAGGGTCCGGACCATCGGGATTTTAGTTTTCCCGGAAAAAGGCGAAGGCGAGAATTATAAAGGAGGACGAGGTCGCCCGGCAAAAAAGTTTTCAGAAATTTTATATGTTTATCGTGATAAAACTTTGTTCGCTCCTTATATAATTTATTGCTCTCATACACATTTGCTCGCGACTCGTCTAATTCGTTCATTTGGAATTTTCTTTGTTCGCCCGCTAAAGTGGAATCGAGGTTTAAAAATTTAAGCACCAAAAATGCGCGGTGTTCTAATTCGACCGGAAGGTGGCATGCCTTGCCATAAACCATTCGATACGGTGTACAACCGATAGCGGTCTTGTACACCGTTCGATAGGCCCATAACGCGTCATCGAGCTTTATTGCCCAATCCTTCCGATTCATAGAAACTGTTTTTTCTAAAATCCGCTTTAATTCTCGATTAACAACTTCGACTTGGTCGCTCATTTGTGGGTGATATGCAGTGGATAATTTGTGCGTGACACCATATTTTGCTAAGATTTTTGTAAATTGACTATTGCAAAAATGGGTGCCCCGATCACTCACAATAGCGCGCGGCGTGCCAAATCGAGAAAATAATTTTTTTATGAAATTAACGATGACTCGCGCATCATTGGTGGGGAGAGCTTGCGCTTCCGCCCACCTCGACACGTAGTCGACCGCCACTAGAATATATTTATTTGAAAAAGAGGGAGGGAGAGGACCAACAAAATCGATACCCCAAAGGTCGAAAATTTGGCATTCTAAGAAAATGTTTTGGGGCATCTCATCCCGGCGAGAGATGTTCCCCGACCGCTGGCAGCTGTCGCAAGTACTCACAAGGGTGTGAGCATCTTTGAAGAGTGTGGGCCAATAAAAGCCTGCCTCCAGCACCTTCCTCGCGGTTCGGTTCGAATGATAATGACCACCGGTGGGTCCCTCATGACAATGACGTAAAATTTTAAGGCTTTCCTCACTTGAAACACATCTTCTCACAACCTGGTCTGCGCATACACGGAATAAAAAGGGGTCCTCCCAAAAGTAAATCTTTAAATCAGAAAAGAATTTCTTCTTTTGCTGACTCGAGAATTCTTTTGGCAGGACCCGGGCTACTAAATAGTTAGCCAAGTCCGCAAACCAGGGGGTAGAAGATGAATTAATATTTTCAAGAGCTAGGAGGCGCTCTTCGGGAAATTTATCGTTAATGTGGGCTTCTATTAATGCTTCCGAGGAGGGATTTTCTAAACGAGAAAGGTGATCGGCCGCTAAGTTTTCGGCTCCTCTTTTATCCCGGATCTCTAAGTCAAACTCCTGCAAGAGGAGGATCCATCGCAAAAGTTGATGCTTGGCGTCCGATTTACTTAGAGATACCTAAGCGCGGAGTGATCTGTGAAGACGATAACTTTTGAGAGAGTGATATACGACCTAAACTTATCGAAGGCGAAAATGATTGCTAAAAGTTCCTTCTCGGTCGTGGTGTAGTTTGTTTGTGCCGACGTGGGTGTTTTGCTCGCATAATAGATCAGGTGAAAATACTTACTCACCCGTTGGCCTAAAACGACACCAACCGCAATATCACTCGCGTCGCACATGATTTCAAAAGGGAGCGACCAATCTGGGGCGACTAGAATCGGGGAGTTTATAAATTTCTCTTTGATATGTTGAAAGGCTAAATGACATTCATCGTTAAAAAGAAAAGATGATTCTTTCTCGAGAAGATGGGTTAACGGCTTTGTGATTTTGGAAAAATTTTGTATAAAGCGCCGATAGAACCCCGCGTGGCATAGGAAACTCCTAATAGCTTTTACGTTTGTTGGAGGGGGGAGTTTTTCAATTACTTCAATCTTGGCCCTATCGACCTCGATCCACTTGCCCGAAATTTTATGGCCAAGGACTAGTCCTTCCTTGACCATAAAATGACATTTCTCCCAATTAAGCGCTAAATTCGTTTCCTCACATCGCTGCAACATGCGCTCGAGATTTTTTAAACAGTTTTTAAATGAGTTTCCGTACACGGAGAAGTCGTCCATAAACACTTCCATCACCTCCTCTACTAACTCGTCAAATATTGCCAGCATACATCTTTGGAATGTAGCTGGTGCGTTACAAAGGCCGAATGGCATCCTTCGATAAGCGAAGGTGCCAAAGGGACAAGTGAAAGTGGTTTTCTCTTGGTCATCGGGCGAAATCGGGATTTGGAAGTATCCCGACAAACCATCGAGAAAACAGTTGTAGGAGTGACCCGAAAGGCGCTCTAAAATTTGGTCGATAAATGGTAGAGGGAAGTGATCCTTACGGGTGGCATCATTTTGTTTTCGATAGTCGATGCAGATCCGCCAACCCGTAACAGTACGAGTTGGGATCAATTCGTTATTTTCGTTCGCAACTACCGTGACGCCACCTTTCTTTGGCACGACTTGTACTTGGCTAACCCAAGTACTGTCCGATATCGGGTAGATGATTCCCGCGTCCAGAAGTTTTATAACTTCGGCCTTAACGACTTCTTTCATGTTCGGGTTTAGTCGTCGTTGAGGCTGGACTGAGTTGCGGGAATTTTCTTCGAGAAATATTTTATGAGTGCAGAAAGATGGGTTTATACCCTTAATGTCCGATAATTGCCACGCAATTGCGTGGCGGTGCTTTCTTAAGACTATAGTCAACTCAGAATTTTTTGAGTTGCTAAGATCGGATGAAATGATGACCGGTAGCTTAGACTCTTTTTCCAAAAACAAGTATTTAAGGTGAGGGGGGAGTTGTTTCAACTCTAATACGGGTGGTTCTTCATAAGAAGTCTTGATTTTTAATTTTTCTAAAAGTAATGGTTCGGGTGGTGTGGGGTGAGAAACTTCTTCTTCATCATAAAAGAGCTCTACGGGCTCGGAATCACAACACTCTTCCAAGTAAAAACACGAATCGTCATTTTCTAGTGTGTTCCGCATCGAGGAATTTATGCCGAAAGTAACTTCATCGTCTCCAACCCGTAGGAGGAGCTTTCCGTTACTTACGTCTATAATAGAGCGGGAGGTGGCAAGGAAGGGGCGGCCGAGTATGAGGGGTACTTCGGCATCCTCTTCGATGTCAAGAATGACAAAATCCACCGGGAAGATGAATTTGTCAACCTTGACGAGCACGTCCTCCACTATTCCTATCCGATATTTTAAAGAACGATCTGCTAATTGAATACTCATTCGAGTGGGCCTTGGATTTCCTAGACCTAGCTTTTTGAACAAAGAAAACGGCATAAGGTTGATGCTTGCTCCAAGATCCGCTAAGGCGTGTTTTACTAACGAATTGCCAAATAGACATGGGATGGAAAACCGTCCCGGGTCATTTGCTTTTTTAGGCAATTTGTTTAGTACAACCGCGGAGCATTCTGCGTTCAAAGAAATATGCGAAATATCTTCTAACTTTTTCTTATTGGAGAGCAACTCCTTAAGATATTTCGCATATTTAGGCATTTGAGAGATAGCCTCGCAGAAAGGTACATTAATATGGATTTGTTTTAAAACATCTAATTTTTTTTTATAATTTTTTTCTGCGCTTTCATTTTTAAATTTAGATGGATACGAAATATTATAAGTAGGAGCGCGCGAATTTAAAATAGAAGTGTGCAGAGCTATCGTAGCGGGCAAATTCGAAGATGAATTAAAAGTAGGAGGAGAGGAAATTACCTTGGGTTCGTCCTGTTTTTGAACCACCTCCTTCCCGCTTCAGAGTGTAATCGCGTGCGCGCTCTCCTTTGGATTTTGCTCGGTATTCCCCGGTAGTGCTCCTTGTTGACGCTCAGAAATCATCTTTGCGAGCTGGCCCACTTGATTCTCTAAATTTTTGATCGATCCGGTAAGGTTCCGGATGTTCGTTTCATTTGTAGCAACATATTTTGCAAAAACCTCTTCAAGCGGAGAGAGTTTTTGCTGTTGCGGTGGAAAACCGGGTGGATTAAAATTTTGAGAAATCAAATTTGGAGGTGGAGTTAAGTTAAGAAGTTGATTAGGGGGAGGTTGATTTAAATTCATAGGACGCTGAGCATTTCCTTGGTTGCTCCACGAGAAATTCGGGTGATTCCTATAACCCGCATTGTATGTGTTGTTATACAGAGAGGTGTTGGGGTTATTGGAAGGCCGAGGCGGATTTCCCATGTAGTCAACATGTTCTTCAATTAAAACATTATTAGCCCAAGGAGGAGTGGCGGAGGAAGCAGACATCTCCGCCACTTGCTTTGTTAAGCGCTCAACTTGTAAATCCAAATTTGCGTTAGCGTCTATTTCAAAAATTCTGGCCGGCTTATTAGGCCGTGCTCCGGGCATGTTCCATTGGTACGCATTTGTGGCCATCTCTTCGAAACGCTCTTGAGCGGCGACCGGGGTTTTGTTATTTAATGTCCCCCCGGCGGCCGCATCAATCACTTGCCTCATTTGGAGATTTAAGCCATTATAAAATATTTGCACTTGTTGCCAAGTGGCAAGTGCGTGGTGTGGGCATCGCCGCAAAAGCTCCTTGAAGCGCTCCCATGTGTCATAGAGAGTCTCCGAGTCGATTTGCATGAACGAAGCAATATCCGTGCGCAATTTAGCGGTCGTTGAAGGCGGGAAATATTTATTGAGAAATTTTTCCGCCATTTCGGCCCATGTAGTGATGGATCCCCTAGGTAGGGAGCTCAGCCACTGCTTGGCCTTAGAGCGCAAAGAAAAAGGAAAAAGACGTAATCAAATGGCGTCATCGGTGATGCCATTGATCTTAAAAGTGTCGCAAATTTCAAGAAAGTAAGAAATATGCGAATTAGGATCCTCGTCCGGTTGACCATCGAAGGTCACCGATTGTTGCACCATTTGCATGATGCTGGACTTGATCTCAAAATTATTGTTCGCCACCGTGGGGCAAACAATACTTGACTGTGTGCCTTCCAAATTCGGCCGCGCATAATAGGACATGGTCCGTTGCGCATCCTCATTAGGATTTGGCTCGTTAAGATTAGGAGGATTAAGATTATGATCCATATTCGCTGTGTTAGTGTCCCCGATCGACTCTTCAGATTCTACTTGATTTTCCTGATCACGAGAACGGCGGTGCCTCAAAAAGGTTCGCTCGATCTCCAGATCAAAAGGAATAATCGAAGTGCTACCGCGGGTCATACACTAAAAAGAGAAGAAAGGAAGAGGAAAACTATATTTTTTTTCTTTTTGAAATTTAGAAAAAGCAAAATAAAATAAAAAGAAGCATGATAAAATTAATAGCTATCCTCATTTCAAAATATCTGCGCAAAGTCCCCGGCAACGGCGCTAAAAACTTGATATAGATTTTTCGCGTTTTGAAATTTAGTGAAGGTTTGAGATTTTCTCCAAAACTATATCCGATAAAGTTTGAGATTTTTCGCGTTGATTACTTCTACTTCGAGGAAAATCACTATTATTTTATCGACGAAAATTTGAGGTTTTGATTACTTAGCTAAAAAGAGAAACTAATTGCAAGCTAAATGAAAAGATTAAACATTGCATGAAAGGACAGAGAAATTGACCTTGCATAAAAGAGACATTACTAAGGAGAGAAAGATTGACATTGCATGAAAAGAAAGAAATTACTTAAGGAGAAAGAGAACATGAAAGAGGAAACTAATTTTTATTGAAAATCAAAAACTATTACAAGCCTTAAATAAAGAGTGCAAAGCTAAGGAAAATGAAAGTTACAAGCTTAAGAAAACTAGTACATGAAAGTTACATCAAAACATTGCATGAATTGAAAGGGAAGAGAACATGAAAGCTTTAAGAAACATGAACATTAACATGAAAAACTCACTCTCAGCTCTAACAGCACCTCCCCCACTCCAAAATTCTGAACCCTGGACTCAAGGAGAGCCTCTGAATTTATAGCAGAAAATTTCAAGTTACACGCCCTCGTTCACGGGCGTGACCTAGGGCGTGTAAACATTTCTGACAGTGGATCTGGCAGCGGCGTGGACTTTGCGTGACGGCGGCAGAAAATCGGTCCAATCAAAATGTAATCCTCTGCCATTACTGAGGACTTTGTTCTGGTGACTCATCCTATGTCCATGACGACTCAAACCTAGATCTGCTCCTCATGGACCTCGACAACCTCGGTCCAATCAAAATGGTGTATATGACACAAATGCCATGATACTCACAATATGCAAGGATGCTAAGATCTTGCTCAACGCAAGGCTCAAGAAGTTACATATGGTATACCTCGTGTACGTCCTTAGCCTAGATAAGTAGTTATTGCAGAGACCACCCCTCCTACTGGACATATGCAAAAGTTTGTCTTCACTCCGAAATAGTTTCTATTAGAATGAAATTAAATATGTTGTATTTCCCCCCTTATATATAGTGTTTTGAAATTTAGTGAAGGTTTGAGATTTTCTCCAAAACTATATCCGATAAAGGCAAGTCTACCTTATCGTCTATAGTATAGGATATTTAGGAATATCAAGGTCGTATTCTACAGGGCGCGTTGGTTACTTCTACTTCAAGGAAAATCACTATTATTTTATCGACGAAAATTTGATGTTTTGATTACTTAGCTAAAAAGAGAAACTAATTGCAAGCTAAATGAAAAGATTAAACATTGCATGAAAGGAAAGAGAAATTGACCTTGCATAAAAGAGACATTACTAAGGAGAGAAAGATTGCCATTGCATGAAAAGAAAGAAATTACTTAAGGAGAAAGAGAACATGAAAGAGGAAACTAATTTTTATTGAAAATCAAAAACTATTACAAGCCTTAATTAAAGAGTGCAAAGCTAAGGAAAATGAAGGTTACAAGCTTAAGAAAACTAGTACATGAAAGTTACATCAAAACATTGCATGAATTGAAAGGGAAGAGAACATGAAAGCTTTAAGAAACATGAACATTAACTTGAAAAACTCACTCTCAGCTCTAACAGCACCTCCCCCACTCCAAAATTCTGAACCCTGGACTCAAGGAGAGCCTCTGAATTTATAGCAGAAAATTTCAAGTTACATGCCCTCGGTCACGAGCGTGACCTAGGGCGTGTAAACATTTCTGACAGTGGATCTGGCAGCGGCGTGGACTTTGCGTGACGGCGGCAGAAAATCAGACATTACATGCCCATGTAACTTTGGTCACGGGCGTGTACCTGGGCGGCTTCATTAAATGCAGCGTGGGCTTGAATTCGGCGCGGCAAGGGGCAGGGATCATGCGGGAAGTCACGGGCCGATCCACGTCTCGACGGCGGCCCGCTGGGAAGATTCTATGTTTACACGCCCTTTATCACGGGCGTGACTTGGGGTCACGGGCGTGACCTGGGACGTGACTTGCGGTGGATTAGTCGAACTCAGCTCGACCTTCGTCAAACGCAGATCTTTGGGTTACACGCCCTTGGTCACGGGCGTGACTTAGGGCATGTACTTGTCAATTTTACCAATTTGTCCCAAAATTCTACAAATATTAAAATTAAGCTAAGTTAGAGACAAAATTGTAAAATAACTAATTATGACCTAAAATTGACATAAAAAAGAAGAATACATATTAAATATTTACAAGAAAATCTATTAAAAAGATATATAAATACTACTTATCACTCTACGTATTTTATGACAGGCTAAGGGAAAGACGATCTTTCGTCAATCCCGAGCACAACTTTACCCTTAACTCCCAAGCACACCCTCATCACCTAAACTCCTTTTGGTGACCTTCAATCTTCTCAACTAGTCTTGGTACAACCTCTACCTTCCATTTCCTCCTAATGATCCATAAAGTTCTCAGGTTTTACAGTTTTACTATACGCAGACCAAATTAACTATATGAAGCTAATAAGTAGAAGTACTCCAAATATTCATCCAACTGACTCAAGATATTTACTGGAGGTCTATCATGATTTTTCAAAACTAAATCCAGAGAATCATATTTTCCTTAATTATTTGCATTTATTATCATTTCTCCAATATTTGCCAAGTATGAATATGAGCATGAAGTGTACGGTATTCTTATGATATAGCTCCCATAAAATTATGATAAATCTATCATGCCAAAAAAATAGTAAGTAATGAATATCACAATTTTACAGTAAGGAAATATCCTCCGTTTTTAATATTTATCATCTATCCAAATTTGAAGATTTATGAAGGAACTACCAAGAATACGTATGCCAAAATTAGGAAACAATTACTAGACCTCTATATTAATCAGAAAAGTTCTCAGACCAAATTTTAGAATTTATAAAGGCATATTAACCACTCAAATAAATATTCCAAAGAAATCCTAATATGAGCATGTTGTGAAGTAACCTACTTATAATAATCTCCAAAAATTATATAAAAATTCACAGAGTTTCCAAGTGCTTTGAAATATCCTATCACCAAGTTGCACATTTTTCCAAAGAGTTTTGGACCCTTAATTATATTTCTTAAGATTAAGACAAATTAGTGCCTTGTAAATGAAGTACTAGTTAAATCATCTACTAAATTCCACAAAAAATACCAGAGGTCTATAATATGATTATAAAGGCACCACCAAGATTTCATCTTCCTCCAGGATCATTTGTACATATAAATATCTCTTACAAGAAGTTTACCTAAAGGGGTTACGTCCTAATTTTGGGGAAATAAATTCTCCTAAAATTCTCTCAAAATTCCCTAGGGCATAAATACATCCCATGATCATATCTCTTAGGTTCCATGACCATTCTATAGCTGTTGACCACATGTCCTTCACAAAACTCTAACTGCACCCCAAGGGGTAAAACTAGGGTTCTAGGGCATATCCACATCTACACCACCCCATCTTACTCATGAAGGTGTTTTAGGTGATTCTAAACCAGTGGACAAGGTTTCAACTCATGGTGATGAGTTGTGACCACCATACCCCAAGATAAACACCATGCCCTAACTTTGACCCAATTTGACCTAACTTGGGTTGACAAATTACCCAACCAAATCAGTCCCAATTGGGCTGAGATTTTTACCATGGTCATACAATAACCCCAAGGAGCACCCACCAAAATTTGTAGGGCATTGGAGGTCATTTGACCCACTAAGTAATAAATATTTGATTTATGAAATTACTACAAAAATCTTAGAAAACGGTTCTCCTAAAATTCTCATTTTTGGATATGATGTGTGAGGTGTAAATAGCCTAGGTTTCAATTTTCAAGTCCATCCCATAACCCAATCAAAAGTTATTCAAGAAATGGTAGATGTCCTACACTAGGGACCAGTCCCACCAAAATATACCTACAGGGAGCTACAGAACTCCTTTTGGGGTGAAATCAATTTTAAAATAAAGTAGACTCCAAGGGCTACAACGTTGGTATTGACCACTTTTTCAGTAGAGGGGCCTAATTATTTTTAATAAAGTAATCTATGTACAGCGAAATAAAAGACAGAAATACGAAATAATATAACAAAACTGCAGCACACATCTTGATGCAGAAATGGACGGCATCCCACTTTCTTCTTCCTCTAGTCGACGGCTGAGATTGCTCTGACCTGGGCAGTTTTGGAAGTGGTTTTCCCAGCCACCCACGCCCCTCCCCGGCCGGACAATGCCATCACCACCTTCCTTGAGGTGGTGGCCGACGATGGGAGGTCTTGGCCGGCCGGTGGTGGCCGGAAATATGGGTTTAGACAAGAGGAAAAAGCTCCAAAAAATGGAGTTTTCGGCTCACACGATCTAGGGCCAATTGGCCTTAAAGCTTGCAAGCAATAGATGTAGATCTATCCACTAGGGTAGAGGAGAAGAACTAGACCTTCTTGGAGCCCGACGAAGATGGCGGCGGTGTTTGGCCATGGCTTTTCCCTTCTCCGACGAGCTTGCCCGATCTCTCCATTATCCATCAAAACCTTCGATCCAATATATGATTTCGACTGCCATCCACCTTTTGAAGCTAATGGTGGAGTTAGATTTGATAATGGGGGGGGGGGGGGGGGGGAATTTGAGGGGGAAAATTTCATCCATGGCCATTAATGGCCATTAAGCTTAATTTCGGCCATGGTGAAAACTCCCCATTTCAGCCCCCATGTGGGCTGGAAAAACTCCTAAAATTCTTGTAACATCCAGTGGAGATGAATCCCCATCAATTGGGAGAGCCTTTGGCCTCCCCTTGGCCATGAATGTCATTACTTCTCTCTTTCTCTCTCCTTCATTTTTGGGGAAAATGAGATTTTCTCTCTCCTGGACAAATTCTCTAAAATTGAATGGCAATTTTAGTAATTACCAACCCCATTAGGTGGTGGACCATCTTAATTGAGTCTAGCCCAAGTGGATTGGGCTTGATTAGGTCAAAATAGGTCATTTTGACCTAAATTTAGGGTGGAGTTGACTTTGGTCAATTTGACCATTTGGGTTGGCCCCAATGGGTGTTTGGTGACCCATTGGCGTCCCCTAAGTGTTAGGAAGGTCTAGGTAGGGTAAATTTGGCAAAGTGGAGGTCAATTGGCCCACATTAGGGCAATTTGACCAAAACAGGGCTAGAGTTGACTTAGGTAAAATTAGCCAAATTGGTGGCCCCATGATGGAGCTTTTTGGTCCATTGAGTCCCTAATAACCTTATAAGGGTAGGGGAAAGGTCAATTTGGCATGGTGGAGGCAAATCGACCCTAATTAGGCTACTTTGACCAATTTAAGGTTAGGGTTGACTTTGGTCAATTTGGCCTCTTTGGTTGACCCCAATGGGTCCTTGATGCTATACGGGACCCTCCAAAGGGTTAGGTGTGCCATGATGGGGTTAAAGGGTCAAGGTGAGGCCCTAAAGTCCAACCATAAGCTTGGTAACTGGAAATTGCTATTTGTTGACCAAGGTGCTCTTCTCCTTCAAGCCTAAGACCAAGTGATCTCTTCAAGCTTCCTAGGGTTTTGTCATGACCTAGTCATGACAAAACCACTCTAGGGGTCTATTTGTTTGGGGGATGTTACAAATCCCAATTAACAAAAAAAATAATTTTGTCCTCGAAATTCAGGCTAGGCTCGCATGATTTTCACCGAGAGTGTCTGAACGTAACATCCCCTAAGAATTGAAGTTATTTCTGACTCGAAGAGCACCGACTATCAATGACACACCAGTTCTAGTGGCTCTCCGGTGAATCAATTGATCGGAGGCTACCGGGCCATCTATAGTTGAAATTTGCTGCTCTGGTCGTAGTAGAGCTCTCCTAAAGGAGGAGACATGGAAGACGTCGTGCAATCCCGCTAACTCCGGTGGCAACTCCAGTCTATAAGCCAATGGGCTGATCCATTCCAGGATCCTATAGAGCCCCATCTATCTCAGACTGAGCTTCTTTCTCCTGCGAACCCGCAAGACTCCCTGCATCGGACGTATCTTCCGGAACACCCGGTCTTTAACCTGGAACTCTACTTGACGATTCCACGCATCGTAATACCTGACCTGGCAGCTCTGGTCCCCAACATCCTAACTCAAATTAGTCACGCCTGGGTATCTATGTCCTCCATAAATTCCGAGCCGAGTGCCTTGAGGTCCTCATTTTGGATCCAAGATAGTGGAGTCCTGCGCCTCCGTCCCTCTGAGGGTGAAAAGCTGTGCTGACGTCAACCAAGAGCCGAGATAAGCCTGGACTGATCCTCACTTTTTGGCCGTAAACTGTTCATCCTGATCCGACACGATCGTCCTGGTCACACCACGATAACGGACAAACTGCTCAACAAATCCCATCAAACACCAACGAGAGCGTCCTTCCGACTCGGGGTGACCCTAACTACCTTGGTCACTCTATCCTTGATGTTCTAAATAAACTTGTGCCCGGAGTGGGGACGTGGTAACCTGTGTATGAAATCCATAATTATGTCCTCGAACTCCACTCTAACACGGGCAGTGACTGTGGTTGTTCTCCAAAGACTTTTTCACTTGGCTTTCACCGCGCATCACAAAACTTATGACGTCTTTCTTCATTCCGAGGACATACGTGTTCCGGAATACACCATTTTTTCCAGTGACTAAAGCTCTTGTTAATATGGGTAGACAACGCTTCTATAATGTTTTCTCCACATGTTTAGGTTCTTATTCCTTGAAGTACGTCCGGGTGGTCAATCATCTCCACTCTACAACTTATCCAGTTCTTACCATTGGTGGGACTGATCGGATCATCAGGCGTCCCAATCATCCTCAAATTTCATGGTGGTGCACTTGTGAACCTTATGCGTATATGTTAACCAATCTTTATTAGTATCAATGTTTGTAAGATGGATCCCAATCATTTTATATATGGAGTTTGATTCATAAGGTATATAGGTAAAATCTTTTGAAACCCTAAGGTTTTTCACAAGTCAATTTCATCAAGGAAGTATCACCACGTTTATTTCACCAAATTCCTATTACTTCCACATATGCTAGTCTTGATCACTTTTGGATGGTCCAAAGTAAGATAAACTTAGATCGTTCTGATCATAGTAAACTCAAACACTAGATTCTAATTCCAATAATTCATCGTCTAAGATCTCTAGTTATTCGAAATCATAGCTTCCAAGGTATAAAGGTTATTGTACTTAAAAGTTTATACCATGATAAGGTGTGATTTTTAACAAATCATAAGTTGATCACTTCCGAATGTCCCAAACCTCAAGAAATTCTGGATATAACTATAATTTGTAAGATCTAATTTCCATCCTAAACTTCTAGAATAGGACATCGACATCCCTAAGTGATTAATCATAGCGACTTTACATTTCCAATGATTCAACTATGGTTAAGTCGTTGCTTGATCAACGATGTCTATCCATTGTCCTAGCAACACCACAAATCATCATTTCAAACATACTGTTACACAATCTCATCTTCGTCCAAGTAACATTGAATAAGATTGACTTCAAAATCATTATGCTCACAATGCAGCACTTTCTAAATTAAATCTAAGGGAAACCCAAGCCAGTCATTAATTTGCCCAATAAACAAAAGGTCAGCCCCAATAAACAAAAGATAAGCCACTATCTATTTTGGGCTAAGTATCTTTGATATCGCCATGTTATGTTCATCCCAAGTATGCAAAAAATCCTTAGGGCACACAACCTTAGACTTGGGGTTCTATCTTGAGACTTGTTGGTGTACTCCATACATTAGACTCTTCAAGGTACCCTTTTTGACAACCTTAACAAGGTCAACATATGAACCAATCTTAAACGGGTCCCTTCCGAACTTGAATTCTTATCCGACCCTCGGTGTTTTTCATGGTGGTTATCTCAATATAATCATGTCACTGATACGAGGGTTGAGTTTATGAGTCCCATACCATTCTACTTATGTGTCAATCTCTCTTTCTCTAGCCTCTTTGGGGTATTCTCGTACCTTCACCAAAATTATACCTATGGTCTATTTCAGACTAGAGCATGGTGTAAATTGTCATGGTAAGTCACGTGTCCTAGTGAGGTTGAGTCTAGCTCATTGCCTAAAGGACTATCTACAGAGATCTTTACAGCCGAGGGTATTTCCTGCTGGGGGCACGGTTCGCCAAAGGCTACAAAAAAAAAACTTGTCAAAAAGATTCAGTTAAAAGTGGACTTTTTCATGTGATTTCCCCATATGGGCACACCATTGCTTCCGCTGCTTAGTTTGTCCTCAAACTAAACTCACGCGGGGTGGCCCAGGGTTTGTAGACTTCTTTTCTTCGGATCGAGGTTTGCTCTGATACCACTTTGTAAGACCCCATTTTTTTTACAATAACCCGGGTCTTATGCCCAGAACTGCCACTTTGCGGTGACACCATCACACGGGAAGGTCGCCACTACAAAGCGCCGATCCTGCCGGCCATATTGATCCCAGAAGAAAAAAAGTATAAACGAACAATAGAAGTTCAAGCCCACAAATTACATGCTATATATATAATAAATGTCCACATAATATAACTGAAATAATAAATGTTACAATAATAAAGGGTTCATGCCCTGTACATCATGTCCTCACTACATGATCACTCGCGTAAGCTAACTACTGATCCCTCCCTGATCCTGAATCTGGTGCTCCTGTAATAGACTGGCCTGCCTCCGTCTGCACCGGCCTCTGGTGCGGGTGCGTCTCTTCGATCCCCTAAAATGATATGGTCCACCGACCGTTAGTCAAAAAGACTAAGCCTTATGTTCCCCACCCCACCCCCAATGGCTCCTAGGCACCGTGTGGGAGAATGAAGCGGAGGACAACAAGGGGTATAACAAAGAGCAGATGACGGTGAATCTAACTACAGAAAGTTCTACCACTACAAATGTGTATACATATAATTGAAGCAGTAAAGGAGCATAGTAAGAGCAGGTAAAGAATAAGTAAAGTGCAGTAAGTAAAGACATGTATATAATAGAAAAGTAACCATTGATTTATAGGAATGCCCATACAAACCTATAAACCAAGGGGTCATTTAGCAAGACCTATCGTATAAAGAGTCCCATAACCAATTTATACGATAGGGGTAGCGGTTGAAATGCAATGTTGATGCTATGACATGCAAGTATGCTGTTAAATGTTATGTTCACACAAGTGCAACTCACACACTTCGACTCTATGCGCACAGACCTTTAGTTCCCACTTTTTGGAGCTAGCAAGACTCCCAGGATACTCCCGTAGTGGCAAACGGAAGCGGTGGGTTGGGCCTCGCCCATATCTAGGTTGGTATTAACACTACCTAACCTAGACCTATCATATGCCTCAACGCAAAACTGCGAAGCATCTGCGTACTCTTACTGGCTGGACTACCAGACTTTTATGGCTAAGTGCAAATTCCACACTTGTTGAGTCAACGTATTGACGTCGGTGTGAACGACCATCTAATACCGAAGACCCACCACCTTCATGCACATGAAAACATGTTCTACTATATTCCAAGCCATAAACTCCCCTGGCTAACCTGCCCGACATCATAACCTTCTGGGCCAACGGCTCACCGGACCAACCCCTCCGTACCAACAAGCATTACTGAGTCATAAACTCACCGGATTAACTAGTCCGCTGCTTCAACCACCGAGCCTACCACTCGTACATCCAAACCAACTAACCTCCCGTAACTACGGGGTGTGGGTGCGCGTATTATTAAGTTAATCTTGTACAACAACTTATCCCTACAATTTATGGTTAACCTTGGACTTCCCGAGGATTACCCTGTAAGGGGCTCGCTACGGTACTAGGAGCCACAATGGGATGACACCCTAAAGCTCCCTTTCTCAAGACACTTAGTGTTATTGGTAGCTACCCGTAAGAATACCCTTCTTGTCATTTCTCTTGAATTACTCTACGTATTTTATGACAGGCTAAGGGAAAGACGATCTTTCGTCAATCCCGAGCACAAATTTACCCTTAACTCCCAAGCACACTGATGTAGGGTTGTCCGTGATTTTAGAGAATGACACGAACAAAACGCTTCATTACGTCTTTCACACCTAGATCTACCGCACCTACACAAGCATCTATCGTCGCAATACATTCGCATCTGACGCAACACATACATCACAAAGGAGGAATGATCGACTCTAAAATAACGATTGGAAAGGAGTCGTATTATTCCCAAAAGTTAACGCAAAGGGTGCCAATCCTTTTGGAGGGCAAAACCAAGGCTAGAGGCCAAGATCCGCTCAAGCAAATTGGACCTACCCGATCCGGAAATAAAGAGTTTGATAACAATGAAATCGATTTCAGAAAATTGCAACGGAGTATTTAAAAATCGCGAAAAAAACAGATGCTCAACCTCCACAAATCTAAAGCAAGAAATCACAAAGACAAGGAGATGTTACCCAACCCGGATCTAGCAATCGCACAAGATATGTGTGGGAGAATCACTCTCTCCACGGATCCACCGGCGTCACATCGAATGGGGCTGCAACCTTCTTCCTTGGAGTCGCACTGAAGGAATCCTCGCCGGAGTCGCACCGAAGAGGGATGGAGGGAGCAAGAGATGGCTTCACACCACATGGGGGGCGGCGGCAAGGGGGAAACCCATCATGGCCGAAATTCTCAAGGGAGGATTTTAGCTTTAAATCTTTTTTACCATAATCCTCAAAAAAAGCCTCCTTAAATAGGAGTTACAAACAACTCATAACCGTTCAAGATGGAGATGTAATCTCTGCCATCCAAGTGGTTAAATACACACCAAATATTGTTTAAGTGCAGGAAATAAAATAGATAAATGCTTATACGAATATAAAATTATTACCCAAACATGGAATAATTTTATATTCATAAATATAAAATAACAAAGCATAATAATTAAATAAAATAGGCCTTCAAGTGGGCTTAGCACGCCGCAGGCGGAGGTTGTAACGCTGTCTTCCGTTAGCGTCAACATGGCACCGAAAATCTTTATGTCGTTGCGCTTTGGCGACCGGATCATCATCAAGTAGTGGTGGAGGGGTCGCGACATCAATCCTCCCCTGCTCAAAATCACGTATCTCTGATGCGTGGTTCGAGAGATAGCGATGGAGAAGGTCGGCATCCAAGCGTCGAAGCTCCGTCTCGAGTACCCATGAGTCGTCCGAAGGGGGACGGCCACGCCAACGGATGAGGAAGCGGTAGGTATCACCATCCGTAGTCGCAAGTGGCTCAGCAGCAAGTATCGTATCTGGAGTGAGAAATGTCTTGGGAAACCTGGAAACATGTCAGCAGTAGGAATAAAAGAATGCAACTCACCATCCGATGATATACCTGTGGGGACCGAAAGAGAGAGATCATCCGAATTACCACTCCCCAACCCATTAGAAATTTTAGTGGAGGGAGAAGACGACAAAGAAGACAACTCATGTGGAGACGAAACAAACAACGTCAAATCCGAAACATTATAAATGGGGGAGATACCCCAATCAGCAGGCAAATCCAAAACGAAAGCATTGTCACCTAGTTTCTTTATAATCCGAAAAGAGCCGGCGCGCTTTGGTGCTTATTTTTTAACGGTGCCAGATGGCAGTCGCTCGGGAACTAATCGGACTAAAACCAGATCGCCAACTTTAAAGTGTGACACTCTCCTATGTAGATTAGCGTGCGCTTGATAGGACTCGTATTGAGAAGTCAAGGTAGCCCATATACGTGCATGTAGATCATGAATGTCTTGGGCGAAGGATTGTGCAAATTGACTTGTTTTATATGTTTGTGGCAACGGAACCAAGTCAAGAGGCACCGGAGCCTTATACCCGTGAAAAATCTCATTAGGTGACATACCCGTGGACCTATTCTTAGAGTTATTGTACGCCAATTGGGCATGGGGCAGCAGTAGATCCCACGTGCCTTTGTGATCACTCACAAGACACCGAAGGAGGTTCCCCAAACTCCGATTGACCACCTCTGTTTGCTCATCGGTTTGCGGGTGATAAGCAACGGAGAATAGTAACTTCGTTCCCATTAACATCCATAAAGTCTTCCAAAAGTAGCTAGTGAATTTTACATCCCTATCCGAGATAATTGTCTTCGGCACTCCGCGATGGCTAACGACCTCTTTAAAATATAATTTTGCTATGTGAGACGCATCGTTGGTCCTAGTGCACGGAATAAAATATGCCATTTTCGAGAACCTATCCACAACTACGAGAATAGAATTGAGACGGCGTAAAGTGGTGGGTAAGCCTAAAACAAAGTCCATGCTCACGTCTTCCCATGGTGTGGAAGGGATAGGCAAGGGTGTATATAATCCTATGTTGGTTTTTGTACCCGTAGATACCTGACAGGCACGACAACTACTCACTACCCTTCCCACCATCGCCTTAAGTTTAGGCCAATAAAACTTCTCCTCAACTAACGTAACGGTCTTATCTCTACCGAAATGGCCACTCAACCCTCCGCTCTGCAGCTCCCAGATGATATGGAGATGCAAAGATGACTGCGGGATGCACAACTTCCCATGCCTAAAGAGATAGCCATCCTTAATAACGAACGCATATATAGTCGTGGGGGAACTATCCTGGGCAGATAAATATGAATCCTGAAAATCTGGGCAGGTAGCGTACTCATCCTTAATGCGCTCGAATCCTACAACATTAACCTCCATAGTAGTAAGCAGAATGGTAAGGCGACTAAGAGCGTCCGCGACTCGGTTATCAGCTCCCTTAAGGTGCTTAAGATTAAACGTGTAACCTTGTAGGAAAGATACCCATTTAGCGTGACGCGGGCTGATTTTATGCTGGCCATTGATGAATCACAATGCCTCGTGATCGGAGAGGATCACAAACTCCTTGGAGAGGAGATAGTGCCTCCAATGGTGTAAGCACCGCAAAACCGCATAAAATTCCCTTTCATAGTTCGAATAATTTAACTTAGCGCCAGATAATTTCTCACTAAAGTAACTCACAGGGTACCCTTCCTGACTCAAAACACCTCCTATTCCTGAACCAGAAGCGTCACAAGTAAGCTCAAAGACTTTGGCAAAGTCAGGTAGACGTAATACAGGTGCCTCAATCATAAGCTCCTTAATGCGTTGAAAAGCATGGGTGGCGGACTTCGTCCAGGTGAACTCGCCCTTCTTCATGCAGTCAGTAATGGGGGCCATGATGCTACTAAAATCCCGTATAAAATGGCGGTAAAATGTAGCTAACCCGTGGAATCTACGCACCTCTCGTAAAGTGGTCGGGTCGGGCCAGTCCTTAATGACTTGGACCTTGCTAGGGTCAACTCTAATGCCCTCTGATCTGACTATGTAGCCTAAAAACTCCACTTCAGGGACATAGAATGTGCACTTCTTAAGGTTAAGAAATAATGTTTCCTTCCGCAGGGTGGAAAGAATCACCCTCATGTGGGAGGTGTGCTCGGCAGTGGTGGTGCTATAAATCAATATGTCGTCAAAGTAGACTACCACAAACCTACCCATGAACGGCCGAAAGACGTGGGTCATCATCCGTGAAAAGGTGCTGGGGGCATTGGATAGCCCAAAGGGCATCACAAGCCACTCATACAACCCATCCTTAGACTTAAACATAGTCTTCCATTCGTCTCCCTCGCGGATCCTAATCTGGTGATAGCCACTCCGTAAATCCAACTTCGAAAAGATGGTGGCGCCAGATAAGACATCTAAGAGGTCGTTTAATCGTGGAATAGGAAACCTATACTTGATGGTAATCTTGTTGATAGCACGGCTATCAACACACATCCACCATGTACCATCCTTCTTGGGGGCAAGCAAGGCTGGCACCACACATGGACTCATGCTAGTCTTAATGAACCCCTTCTTCAACAGGTCCTCAATTTGGGCCTGTAACTCCGTTTGAGCTGCAGGATGGAGTCGATAATGGGGCTGGTTTGGCAAGGAGGAGCCCAGGATCAGATCTATCGCATGCTGAATATCCCTAAGCGGGGGTAATGACTACGACAACTCTTCCGGGTACACGTCCCTATACTCTTCCAACAGTACCCGTAACTCTCTGGGCAAATCATCCAAAACACTAGAATCAGACTTCACACTCATAAGTACTAGTGCGTACATCACTCCATCAAGAAACGGATCCTTCACAAACTCTTTCCTACCAACTAGACTCAACGTCTTCCTCTCTACTGGGACAGTGGTGTCCTTAGCCATAACTACTGGCTCCTTCGGGATGGTCGGCCTCAAGCTGATGGTTTTGCCATTGAATTTAAATTCATAAGTGTTGGCTCTACCAAAATGCGTCACATCACGGTCATAGAGCCAAGGGCGGCCTAACAACACGTGACAAGCGTCCATCGGCAGGACATCACACCAAACCTCATCAGTATAGGATTTGAATGAGAGGGGGACCAGGCACCGCTTGGTGACCGGGACCGTGATCTTGCTAATCCATGCTACCTGATATGGGGTCGGGTGTGGTTCCGTGGTAAAGTGCATACGTGTGACGGCGCTCTCAGAAATGACATTCACGCAACTAGCACTATCAATAATCAGCTTGCAAAGCTTCTCACCACTCTTAAAGATCAGAGAAAATATGCTCGTCCTCTTCCAATCATCTAACGGATGAGGTGTGGTCAAGATACAACGCATCACCATAAGGTGGTGATCATCCTATAAATCACTTGGGACCCCACCTGGGTCTCTCTCCTCTTCAGCCTCATATACGTAGTCTTCGGGGTCGGTCGCCGAATCTAAAAGTGTTATGGCTTTAGTCTTTGTTGGGTATTCGAAGGCATATTGACCTTGAATGCCGCATGAATAACAAGTAGTGTTGTCCTTGCTAACCTTCCCTGTGGGGACACGCTCACTCGCGGGATTCCTACCGTTTCTAGCGGTGATCACTACAGACTTCGACTCAGAAGACCTAAACTTTCCCTTATCCGGATTCGTGGAGGAAGACGCTCCAATCGTGTTCTTGCTCTTCGTGTGGGAATAACGAGAGTGGGCCTTCGAAGCAAGATGCTTTTCAATGTCAAGGGTGGCATTGAAAGTCGTGTTCAGGTCCGTGTGACCATAGCGCAGGAGCTTCCTCTAAATATCTGGTTGAAGCCCCTTACGAAATCTAGATAGGGTGACCTCAGGAATCTCCCTAAGATCACAACGCACCATACGGTCCTTCAGCTCTCCCATATACTCAGCTTCCGAATTGGAGCCCTGTCGCAGGGTGGCAAGCTCATCGAACATCTGTGTTCGATGGTACGCAGGGACGTACTGGTCGGTCAGCAAATTCTTCATCATCGGCCAACCTATAGGTGGGACTCCCTGCCCGACTCCTAATCTTCGCTCCTCATTCAGCCAATAAGTCTTCGCACGACCTGTTAACTTCATCCTGGCAACTTGGACCTTTTGAGGGCCCGTCAAGTTGTGCCATTCGAAATAACATTCAATATCCACTACCCAAGTAAGGAAGACCTGGGGGTCTCCCAGACCATCGTAAGTGGGGGCGTCAATCTTAACGGCCCTAGTAGTATCAAAGCCACGCTCGTGGTGGTGTTCTCGAGGGGGCACTCGTGGAGAGTTCCCATTGGAATCCGAATCCTGGGCCCGTTGGTGCCGGTTGGGCTGCCCAACATTAACAGGTGGTGGTGGCGGCCCTCCTTGATTCAGAAGGATTTGTGCTAACATGGTCCTAAGCTCGGTCATATCGTTACGTAACCCCTCTATAGCCTTAGCGTTACGATCTCCGTGCTCATTCGCTGCCATCCTAGACGATGAAGGTGTGTTATACTCCGTTCCTAGCCTAGTGCGCATACATGGTTGGACAAAATTATGATTAGTGAATTTTTGTAGTGCAGATTAAAAGGAAATATTTTGGCAGGAAAATATATTCGGGATGTGACTAACAGTGATAACTTCCAGAATTTTTTTGTTTTAATTTTGACGAAAAATAAAGATTTTAGCCTGTTACTCGCAGACCACAGAAATTTTTTTTTTTAATTTTTTTTTATTAGTTTGCGCCACGAAAATGAATTTGAAGATTGTATCAATTTAGAAATTGATACGACCTGCTTTGATACCAAATTGATGTAGGGTTGTCCGTGATTTTAGGGAATGACACGAACAAAATGCCTCACTACGCCTTTCACACCTAGATCTACCGCACCTACACAAGCATCTATCGTCGCAATACGTTCGCATCTAACGCATCACATACATCACAAAGGAGGAATGATCGACTCTAAAATAACAATCGGAAAGGAGTCGTATTATTCCCAAAAGTTAACGCAAAGGCTGCCAATCCTTTTGGAGAGCAAAACCAAGGCTAGAGGCCAAGATCCGCTCAAGCAAATTGGACCTACCCGATCCGGAAATAAAGAGTTCGAAAACAATGAAATCGATTTCAGAAATTGCAACGGAGTATTTAAAAATCGCGGATAAAACAGATGCTCAACCTCCACAAATCTAAAGCAAGAAATCACAAAGACAAGGAGATGTTACCCAATCCGGATCTAGCATTCGCACAAGATATGTGTGGGAGAATCACTCTCTTCACGGATCCACCGGCGTCACACCGAATGGGGCTGCAACCTTCTTCCTTGGAGTCGCACCGAAGGAATCCGGAGTCGCACCGAAGAGGGATGGAGGGAGCAAGAGATGGCTTCACACCACATGGGGGGCGGCGGCAAGGGGGAAACCCATCATGGCCGAAATTCTCAAGGGAGGATTTTAGGTTTAAATCTTTCTTACCATAATCCTCAAAACAAGCCTCCTTAAATAGGAGTTACAAACAACTCATAACCGTTCAAGATGGAGATGTAATCTCTGCCATCCGAGCGGTTAAATACACACCAAATATTGTTTAAGTGCAGGAAATAAAATAGATAAATGCTTATACGAATATAAAATTATTACCCAAATATGAAATAATTTTATATTCATAAATATAAAATAACAAAGCATAATAATTAAATAAAATAGGCCTTCAAGTGGGCTTAGCACGGCGCGGGTGGAGGTTGTAACGCTGTCTTCCATTATCGTCAACATGGCACCGATAATCTTTATGTCGTTGCGCTTCGGCGACCGGATCATCATCAAGTAGTGGTGGAGGGGTCGCGACATCACACACCCTCATCACCTAAACTCCTTTTGGTGACCTTCAATCTTCTCAACTAGTCTAGGTACAACCTCTACCTTCCATTCCCTCCTAATGATCCATAAAGTTCTTAGGTTTTACAGTTTTACTATACGCAGACCAAACTAACTTTATGCAGCTAATAAGTAGAAGTACTCCAATATTCATCCAACTGACTCAAGATATTTACTGGAGGTCTATCATAATTTTGCAAAACTAAATTCAGAGAATCATATTTTTCCTTAATTATTTGCATTTATTATCATTTCTCCAATATTTGCCAAGTATGAATATGAGCATGAAGTGTAAGGTATTCTTATGATATAGCTCCCATAAAAGTAAGATAAATCTATCATGCCAAAATAACAGTAAGTAATGAATATCACAATTTTACAGTAAGGAAATATCCTCTGTTTTTAATATTTATCATCTGTCCAAATTTGAAGATTTATGAAGGAACTACCAAGAATACTTATGCCAAAATTAGGTACCAGACCTCTATATTAATCAGAAAAGTTCTCAGGCCAAATTTTAGAATTTATAAAGACATATTATCCACTCAAATAAATATTCCAAAGAAATCCTAATATGAGCATGTTATGAAGTAGCCTACTGATAACAATCTCCAAAAATTATATAGAAATTCACAGAGCTTCCTAGTGTTCTGAAATGTCCTATAACCAAGTTGCACATTTTTACAAAGAGTTTTGGACCCTTAATTATATTTCTTAAGATTAAGACAAATTAGTGCCTTGTAAATGACGTACTAGCTAAATCATCTACTAAATTCCACAAAAAATACCAAAGGTCTATAATATGATTATAAAGGCACCACCAAGATTTCATCTTCCTCCAGGATCATTTGTGCATGTAAATATCTCTTACAAGAAGTTTACCTAAAGGGGTTAAGACCTAATTATGGGGGAATAAATTCTCCTAAAATTCTCTCAAAATTCCCTAGGGCATAAATACATCCCATGAACACATCCCTTAGGTTCCATGACCATTCTATAGCTTTTGACCACATGTCCTTTACAAAGATCTAACTACACCCCAAGGGGTAAAACTAGGGTTCTAGGGCATATCCAACTCTACACAACCCCATCTTACTCATGTAGGTGTTTTAGGTGATCCTAAACCAGTGGTCAAGGTTTCAACTCATAGTGATGAGTTGTGACCACCATACCCCAAGATAAACACCATGCCCTAACTTTGACCCAATTTGACCTAACTTGGGTTGACAAATTATCCAACCAAATCAATCCCAATTGGGCTGAGATTTTTACCAAGGTCATACAATAACCCCAAGGAGCACCCACCCAAATTTTTAGGGCATTGGAGGTCATTTGACCCACTAAGTAATTAATATTTGATTTATGAAATTATTACAAAAACCTAAGAAAAAGGTTCTCCTAAAATTCCCATTTTTGGATATGAGTAGGTTTAAATAGCCTAGGTTTCAATTTTCAAGTCCATACCATAACTCAATCAAAAGTTATTCAAGAAATAGTGGATGTCCTACACTAGGGACCAGTCCCACCAAAATGGACCTATAGGAAGCTACATAACTCCTTTTGGGGTTAAATTAAATTTAAAATAAATTAGACTCCAAGGGATACAACTTTGGTATTGACCACTTTTTCAGTAGAGGGGCCTAAGTATTTTTAATAAATTAATCTATGTACAGCGAAATAAAAGATAGAAATACGAAATAATATAACAAAACTGCAGCACACATCTTGATGCAGAAATGGACGGCATCCCACTTTCTTCTTCCTCTAGCCGACGGCTGAGATTGCTCTGACCTGGGCGGTTTTGGAAGTGGTTTTCCCGGCCACCCACGCCCCTCCCCGGCCGGACAATGCCACCACCACCTTCCTTGAGGTGGTGGCCGGCGATGGGAGGTCTTGGCCAGCCGGTGGTGGCCGGAAATAGGGGTTTAGACAAGAGGAAAAAGCTCCAAAAAATGGAGTTTTCGGCTCATACAATCTAGGGCCAATTGGCCTTAAAGATTGCAAGCAATAGATGTAGATTTATCCACTAGGGTAGAGGAGAAGAACCAGACCTTCTTGGAGCCCGACGACGATGGCGGCGGTGTTCGACCATGGCTTTTCCCTTCTCCGGCGAGCTTGCCCGATCTCTCCATTATCCATCAAAACCTTCGATCCAATATATGATTTCGACTGCCATCCACCTTTTGAAGCTATTGGTGGAGTTAGATTTGATAATGGGGGGTTGTATAGAGGGAATTTGAGGGGGGAAAATTTCGGCCATGGCCATGAATGGTCATTAAGCCTAATTTCGGCCATGGTGAAAACTCCCTATTTCAGCACCAATGTGGGCTGGAAAAACTCCTAAAATTCTTGTAACATCTAGGGGAGATGAATCCCCATCAATTGGGAGAGCCTTTGGCCTCCCCTTGGCCATGAATGTCATTACTTCTCTCTTTCTCTCTCCTTCATTTTTGGGGAAAATGGGATTTCTCTCTCCTGGCCGAATTCTCTAAACTTGAATGGAAATTTTAGTAATTCCCAATCCCATTAGGTGGTGGACCACCTCAATTGAGTCTAGCCCAAGTGGATTGGGCTTGATTAGGTTAAAATATGTCATTTTGACCTAAATTTAGGGTGGAGTTGACTTTGGTCAATTTGACCATTTGGGTTGGCCCCAATGGGTGGTTAGTGACCCATTGGCCTCCACTAAGGGTTAGGAAGGTCTAGGTAGGGTAAATTTGGCAAAGTGGAGGTCAATTGACCCACATTAGGGCAATTTGACCAAAACAGGGCTAGAGTTGACTTAGGTCAAATTGGCCAAATTGGTGGCCCCATGATGGAGATTTTTGGTCCATTGAATCCCTAATAACCTTATAAGGGTAGGGGAAAGGTCAATTTGGCATGTTGGAGGCCAATTGACCCTAATTAGGCTACTTTGACCAATTTAAGGTTAGGGTTGACTTTGGTCAATTTGGCCTCTTTGGTTGACCCCAATGGGTCCTTGATGTTCTAAGGGACCCTCCAAAGGGTTAGGTGTGCCATGGTAGTGTCAAAGGGTCAAGGTGAGGCCCTAAAGTCAAACCCTAAGCTTGGTAACTAGAAATTGCTATTTGCAGACCAAGGTGCTCTTCTCCTTCAAGCCTAAGGCCAAGTGATCTCTTCAAGCTTCCTAGGGTTTTGTCATGACCTAGTCATGATAAAACCACTCTAGGGGTCTAGTTATTTGGGGGATGTTATATTGTTAATGCTATGGGTTCGTGTTAGTTTGTTGGCACCCATAGTATGTATTCTTTTTGTGTTAGTCTGTATCTTGCCATTTATGATACTACTGTTGCCTTGCTGTTAATGCAAATGATCTATGGGAAAGTTTTATGTTAGGATTCATAGTAGTTATTTTTTATACTAAAACCTGCATATTTCCTCATGCACATGACATCTCTTTAACTATTATCATTCTATTTTGAAGCTCGTAAAAAATTCCTTTTACTTATACTAAATTTAGAAGATGCATATCATCAGAAGGTTGGTTGAGTCCTCATGCTCATGTAGGATAAATTAAATTAAATTATGTATTTTCCGCTGCGTATATCCATATTTTCTTATTTATGGACTAGTTGATCTGCTAAACTGAGGGACACAGTGTCTGAAACCCCCAAACTTAAATTATGTTTTAAACACAAAGTGTATGCCTTTTATAAATAAAAGTGTAAAGATAGAGCTGCCTGAGAACCTGCACTTGTCCCTGTACGATGTGACATCATGATGTGTGTTTTTTCTTACTCTGATATATATATTTATATATTGAGAAAATGCGGGTTGTGACAGTTGGTATCGGAGGGAGGTTAGCTTTGTTTGGTTCGTTAGACATTTTAGTCGAACGACCATTCATTTTTTTTAATATTGTCTCATTGCATACACACACACCGAAGTGTCATCCGTACATTTTGGCTGAAGCATGAACACTACACTTATAAGCATGACATAAGTATACGGGGCATATTATGTATTATGAGATTCATAATATGTGTTTGCATATGGATTCTCATTGGCATGAAAACATGTGACTGTTATGTAGTATGTGATGCATAACATTAATCACATGGATGCCCATTAGATTTTCCTTTCATTACATGCGATATTATGTAGTATGAGATGCATAGTATTTCAAGTGTACGCCGCTCATGACATGCATTAAGGCTTTTCTTAGAATGCATAACACAACATACACATCATAACATCACATAAACACCATTGCCAAGTTAAAGATTTATATGATGACACACGAATACACATGATTTGAAATGAATATTTGAACATTCAGACATGCATATGATATGCACAAGAGTCAAAGGATGATAATATATCATCCTAAGTTAAAGCATAACATCATTTTTGAAAATCCTAGAGCAAGAGCAAGTGTCTACACATTTTTCAGTTTGATTTGAGTTAAGTAATCCTAGCTTTTAGCTAAGTTTTAACGAGATGTTCGTTCGTGTTCTTAGAAAATGGCCCCAAAGTGAATGTCGTTGAGGTTGACTCCCCAGTCCGAAGCTGCGTCTTCGGGTGCACATAACGATGTTATGATCGAGGAGCTGCGTTTGAGCAACGAAACTCTGTCAAGACAGATGGTTGCAATGCAGGTTCAAGTTCAGGCATTGTTGACTACCACGTTAGGGCAGCAACCTGTGGTGCAGAACCCTATAGTGGGCCAGATTATACCTGTTCCTCCTTCTCCTTTGGTGCCTCCTATTTTATTGCCGCCAGAGATGAATTTTATCTCGCATTTTCAGCGTTTAGGACCCCCGACCTATGATTATAGGGCTGACTTCATAGATTTGGATGACTAGATCATCGCCATTGAAGAGATGTTTACTTACTCTGGAATTTCTGTGGAGCAAAGAGTGTTGGTCGTCGCTTACCAGTTAAAGGGTCTTGTCAAAGGTTGGTGGATCCGAGAGAAGGAAGGCCTCAGAGAGGGATGCTCCTGAGAAAAGTTTAAGGAGATGTAAAGGAAATTCTTGCCGTCGGTAGAGAAGGATAGGCTAATGAATAATTTCCTGCACTTGAAGCAAAGACAACTCACCGTAGGTGAGTATGAGATTGAGTTTAGTAAGATGAGCAAGTTTGCTCTGGATATGATAACCACTGAGGCTGGTAGAGTTAAACGCTTTCTGGGTGGTCTAAGAAGTTACATCCAGCAGTTGGCTAGCGCATACAGATCAGAGAGTTTTGCGAAAGTAGTAGAAGTTGCCTTGCAGGTCGAAGCCATCGACAACGCTAAAAACCATGGCATGATGCTGCGGAAGGAAAAGAGAAAGACCGAAGATAGTGGGAGTTCCCGGGCATCTAGCCCCACTCCGAAGAAAGGAAGTAAAGAGACTTGTAGTTTTTGTGGCCAGCAAGGCCATCCTTTTGAGAAATGTTTCAAGAGGTTGGGAGCTCAGAAGCAGCTGCAGGTGCAAGCAATTCAGAGCACAGCCAAAGGAGATGTAACATGTGCATTTTGTAAGAAAAAGGGGCATGATGTTGCCCATTGTTGGAGCAAGGATAAGGTTTGCTATCACTGTGGATAGAAGGGGCACACGAAAGCTAGCTGCCCGCAGTCCCAGCATACGTTTCAGCCAGTTCCGCTTCAGGCCTTGCCCTTACCGCAGTTTCAACATATGGACACAGGGAAAGGTAAATTAAATGTGGTGACTAAGGAAGAAGCTCAGTCTTCCAACCAGGTGATTTCAGGTTAGTTTCCGACCTAGTAGCTAATTTCAAAGTTTCAATTTAAATCATGCTGTATTTGTTATTCGTGTAATTTTCTAGGCGAGTTTAAAGTAAGGAACTATTTGACGCACGTTCTTTTCGATTCAGGTGCTACTCACTCTTTCGTGGAAAAGAGTTTCGTAGACCGTCATCATTTGGTCATCGATCATGTTAGCGATCCGCTTCGTGTGAAGTTTCCCTTTGGTGATTCAGTGGTGTCAGATCAGGGTATCTTGAACTGCCCTATTCTCTTAGGAAATTTCTCTTAGGAAGTTTCTTAGGAAGTTTCCAAGCATATGCCGATCTTGGGCATGGATTAGTTGACCAGGTATGACGATGTCATTCAATGCAAGGTGAAGCGTTTGGACTTCATGATGGATAATGGCCAACCCATGAGTGTGCATGGCTTTCCTCACCAAGATTTCCCGATCATATCTGCGGTACGTGCTCAGAGTTTTCTAGAGTCCGGTTGTATCACTTATTTTGTTTCTATTTTAGAAAATGTTGTTGCTTTACCGCGCATCGAGGATATTTTCATGGTGCACGAGTTTTTTGATGTTTTCCCTGTCAGTCTTCTTGGCCTCCCTCCTGAGAGAGATGTAGAGTTTGTTATAGATCTTGAGCATGGTACTCGTCCTATTATGAGGGCCCCTTACCATATGGCTCCGCGCGAGTTGGAAGAATTGTGTACTCAGATGGATGAGTTATTGCAGTATGGTATTATTAGGACTAGTTCTTCACCCTGGTTGCTCCAGTTCTGTTTGTGAAGAAAAAGGATGGATCAATGAGGTTGTGCATAGATTATAGGGAGCTGAACAAGGTGACTATCAAGAACATATATCCATTGCCTTAGATTGATGACTTGTTTGACCAGTTACGAGGAAGCATTGTGTTCCCAAAGATCTACCTTCATTCAAGTTACCATTAGTTGAGGATCCGTGAGTCAGACGTTCCTCGAGCTGCTTTTTGTTCCCGTCATGGAAATTTTGAGTTCTTAGTGATGTCTTTTGGTTTGACAAATGCACCCTCTGCATTCATGGATATGATGAACAAAGTGTTCAAGGATTTTCTGGATCAATTTATGATAGTTTTCATTGACGATGTGTTGGTGTATTCTAGAAGTGCTGATGAGCATGCAAAACATTTGCGCTTGGTATTGACTACTCTAAGAGAGCACAGGCTGTATGCAAAGTTGATAAATGCGAATTTTGGCTTCCGCAAGTGTCCTTCCTGGGTCATATTGTGAGCAATAATGGAATTTCAGTAGACCCAACAAAGATATCTGCTATTTTGGATTGGAAGATGCCTACAATGCCTAAATAGATAAGGAGCTTCTTAGGGTTGGCAGGTTACTATAGAAGGTTTGTGCAAGGATTTTCATTGCTGTCGACACCTTTGACTAAGCTTACCTAGAAGAATGCAGCATTTGTTTGGAGCTATTCCTGTGAAGAAGCTTTCCAGGAATTAAAGAAGCGTTTGTGCACTGCTCCTGTTCTGACTTTACCGACCGATGGAGTAGAGTATGTCGTTTATATGGGCGCATCTCATGTTGGACTCGGTTGTGTTTAGATGCAAGAAGGAAAAGTTATCGTGTATGGATCACGACAACTGAAAGTTCATGAAAGGAATTACCCTACGCATGACTTAGAGTTTGCGGCAGTGAATTATGCCTTGAAGCCGTGGAGACGTCTGCTATATGGAGTGTCATGTAAGATATTTACGGATCATACAATCTTGAAGTATGTCTTCACCCAGAAAGAGTTAAATTTGCGCCAACGCAGATGGTTAGAGTATGTTGTGGATTATGAGGTTGATATCCTTTATCATCCGGGTAAGGCTAATGTGGTGGCCGATGCCTTGAGTAGAAAGACCACGCATGTATTTATCCTTTCTGTGCAGTCCCTAGTGGAGGAGTTTTTGTTGATGGACATACCGTTGGAGGTAGTGCCTTGCCGTCTAGTTTGGAAGCGCAAGAGCCTTCTTGGATTTCTTTAACCAGACTGCATCAAAAAGAAGATCCTGATTTGCAGCACCTCTGAAATAGAACTGAAAAGGGGGAATTACCAGATTTTTCAATTGATGATAAAGATACCTTAAAGTATCGAGGTAGGTATTGTATTTTCGCGATTGAGGATATTCGAGGAAAGATTTGTAACAAAGCTCATGGATCAAGTGTTTCCTATCACCCTGGTTCCGCAAAGATGTATAGAGATCTGAAACAGATTGTTTGGTGGTCAGGTATGAAAAATGCTATCACTAAGTATGTTTTTGAGTGCTATACTTGTTAGTGTGTTAAGGCAGATCATAAGAGGCTTGGAGGTAAGTTGACCCCTTTGGATATTCCAAGATGGAGATGGGAGAGTATTTCTATGGATTTCATTACCGGGTTGCCGAGATCTCCCAGAGGGCATGACGCAGTGTGGGTAATTATCGACAGATTGACAAAGTGTGCTCACTTCGTGCCTTTAAAGATTGGCTCCTTTTTCAGTGTTGTCGGAATAGGACCTGTTGGTGGTTTCAAGAGCAAACCATTAGGAGCCGGAGTACGACTTTGGTTCCAGAGATAGCGATTCGGCTTAGTTCAAATAGCCCTAGCTAGATGAAATAGCAGGGGATTCTGTCAGAGCCTAGAAGACCGTCTCTTCCGATCCGAGGGGGTGTTTTGAATATTAGTGAGTCGAGCCTCACTTCGCTACGCGCCTCTCGAGCCAATTGCAGTTGTCGAAAAAAGGGCATCTAATTGGAGTTGTTCTCCCGCTAGACCCAGTCTCAGTCTTTCTTTTTCTACCCCGCGAGTGTTCTTCTTTTTCCTGCGAGTATGCTAAGTGCTTCCGATAGTGGGCCAGGTGAGTTTGTTGCCATTGCTAATGCCTTAATGGGGGGTTTGAGAGTTCCTCTCCCCTTGGAGTGGAAGTCCCCAGCGGGGGGGGGGGGGGGGGGGGGGGGGGGGGGGGCAACTCTTTTCTGACTTGAATGGATAGAGATTCGCCTTCTTGACAGGATATCCGAAGTTCCATTCGCTTCGCGCCTTCTCAAAAAAGAGGATTTTTCCCCCTCAACTAGGAAGTCTCATCGACCCATTCGGGTGGGTAGGCGCAAGGGCTTCGCTTCGCTCGAGCTACTTCGGGGTAGGCGCAAGGGCTTCGCTTCGCTCGAGTGACCCTACAGGTCACCTCTCGATTCGCCCTAGGGCTCTCTTTCTTGACTCGCATGAATTATCCTAAGTTCAAAGGAGGGGGCGCGTTGGAAATGATCCAAAAGGCGGAGTTGTTATACAATTACTGGGGGATCCCAGAAGAACAATGGGTGTAGCTGGCCTCATTTCATCTGGAAGATGACACAATCCAGTGGACACAATGGTTCCTCCGCGGGCACGAATACGCTCTTTGGGCCGAGTTCATTGACGGTTTTGCAGCCCATTTTGGACCACTAGAATATGAAGACTTTGAAGCCCTCCTCTAGAAACTGAGATTGAAAGGGATGATCGTGGAATACCACACAAAGTTTGAAAGGCTGGCGAACATAGTACAGTGGGAGGAGAAAACACTCCTGAGCTGCTTTGTCTTGGGATTGAAGGATGACATCAGGGACGAAGTACATGCTTATATTCCATGCAGCTTGGCCCATGCCATCAGCCTGTCCTAGATTCAGGGGGAACGATTCATCCGACAGAGGTCAAGAGTGTGGAATACGAGGAATATTACAAACCCTTTGGCTATTAGGAAGGAACAAGTGGGTAACAGAAAGGCAACTGTAAAAAATTGACGTGGCTGGAGCCACAGGCAAGGAAGGAGAATGGACTATGTTTCAACTATGATGACAAGTTCACTCACGACCATAAATGTTAGATGATTTAGGTGTACATGTTGAGGGAAGAAGAAGAGGATGAGGTGCCAGAGGAAAAAGGTGGGGAACATGGAAATAATTTTGACATAATTGAGTTCGATGTATCTATCCAGGTAGTGGAAGGAGGATCTATCCAGGTGGTGTATCTATCCAGTTCGCTCACAACTAGGTATTGCAGGGCGGATTTGCCAAGAGAAGGTGACAATCTTGGTCGATAGTGGAAGCACTCACAACTTCATCAAGCCCGTTGTGGCACAGAAGTTGGGGCAAGAGATCACCAAGGATGTCGCTTTCCAAGTCATAGTAGATGTCGGAAATTAGTTGCAGTGTGAAGGGTTACTGAAGGGAGTAGGGTTCAGTGTGCAAGGATGCACATGCATGATGGATGTTTACTTGTTCCCCATCTGAGGGTCAGATATGGTTCTGGGGTTCCACTGGTTATGACAGCTGGGGATGGCAACCATGGATTGGGACCGTATGACCATGAAATTTGCTCAGAGAGGAAGGGATACTGCCTGAATGGGATCAGAACCTTTTCGATGAAGAGATCTCTCTTGTGTGCTTAGAGAGACCATGCGAACAAGAGGGACACATGACTGTGATTATGGAGCTCGTACCTCAGGCTACACCCCCTCAAGAAGTCCCAGAGTAGATGCGACCTATACTCCTCCAGTATCCAGAGGTATTCCAGGAACACTGATCGTTACCCCCTTGGCATTTTCAAGATCACCAAATTAGCTTGAAGGAATGGACTGAGCCAACCAACATCCGACCCTACAGTTATCCGTATATACAGAAGCCGAGATAGAATAGAGCGTGAAGGAGATGCTAGCCGCATGGATCATTTGAACCAGCACCAGCTCATTTTCCTCACCCATCATCTTGGTGAAGAAAAAGGATGACACGTGATGGTTTTGTGTTGACTACTGCGCTCTGAACAACTCTACTATCAAAGATAAGTTCCCTATTCCCATGATCGAGAAACTCATGGATGAACTACACGGAGCACGCCTGTTCACTAAGCTGGATTTGCATTCAGGGTACCACCAAATCAGGATGAAAGACGAGGATATCTTCAAAATCGCCTTCCAAACACATGATGGTCACTACGAGTTCGTTGTGATGTCGTTCGGACTCTCCAACGCGCCCTCTACATTTCAGGCAGTGGTGACCGAGATTTTTCGGCCCCTCCTCCGCAGGTCTATATTAATATTTTTTGATGACATTCTTATCTACAGTGCCAACTGGGAAGCACATCTCCAACAAGTGGAACAAGTGCTCGTGATACTCCGATAGCACCAGCTCTATGCCAAGCGCTCCAAATGCTCTTTTGGTCAGAAATAGGTGGAATATCTAGATCATATTATATCTTCACAAGGAGTCAAGGTCGACCCCAAGAAGGTTGAGAGCATGCAAACGTGGCCTAGGATGCGCACTGTTTGTGCTCTCCAAGGTTTCCTCGGGTTGAATGGCTACTACATGTAGTTCGTGAAAGATTATGGCAAAATAGATCGATCGTTGACCCATCTGTTACATAAGGATGCCTTCTGCTGGCAGAAGGAAGCGAAAGATGCATTCCAAGCTCTCAAGATGGTCATAATGACAACACCAGTGATGGACCTCCCCAATTTCACCAGGGAATTCATTTTGGAGACCGACGATTCTGGCGTAGGGACCAGAGCCATTCTCATGCAAGAAGGTCGACCGATAGATTTTTTTAGTAAGGCGTTGGCACCACAGATACTGTGCTTGTCTACCTACAAGAAGTAAATGCTATCCATCCTACATGTCATGACTTTGTGGCGACCTTACCTTTTGGGAAGACACTTTAAGGTCTGGACTGATCACCAGAGTTTGAAACATTTTTTCTGGAGCAACAGGTGGCTTCTCCTCTACAACAAAAACAGGTGACAAGGTTGCTGGGCTACCACTACGAGATAGTCTATAAGAAAAGGAAGGAGAACATTGTGGCGGACGCACTATCCCGCCTACCAGAGGGGACACTCCAACACATCTCAGGTCCGCTGATCGGCGCATTAGATGACATACACAAGGAGGTTCTACAGGACCCTGAGCATCATCCTACCATAGAGTCACTTTGACAAGGACATGACACTCCCCCCGAATTTTGTCTGCAGAATGAGCACTTATACTTTCACGACCAGGTGGTCATACCCTCATCAACTCCATAGAAGGACACTATGTTACAAGAGTTCCACTCTTCACCAGTGCGGGGACATGCAAGAGTTCTACGTATCCTACAACGGGTTAGAGCTAATGTTTTCTGGAAGGGCCAACGAAGGTATGCCCAGTGGTTTGTGCAACAATGCGAGATTTTTCACTGGAAGAAATACGAAACCACATCCCCGACGGGCCTACTCATTCCCCTGGAGATACCGCGTCAGATTAGGGACACAGTCTCTTTGGACTTCATCGACGAGCTATCGAAGTCCCAAGGGAAGAAATTAATCTTGGTAGTGGTGGATAACTTATCCAAGTATGTGCACTTCCTGGCCTTGAACCATCCATACACAGGTGAATCAGTAGTGGACTTGTTTGTGCGGGAGATAGTCAGACTTCACAAAATCCCACGAGCCATCATCTCAGATCGGGATCCAGTCTTTGTGAGCAACTTCTGGAAGGAACTCTTCAAGCAGCAGGACACTCGCCTATGTATGAGTACCGCCAACCATACACAAATAGACAGAAAAACAGAGGTACTCAATCGGGGAGTTGAGACATACTTATGGTGCTTCATGATGGACAATCCCCACACATGGACACGGTGGATGCATTGGGCAGAGTACTACTATAATACCTCTTACAACACGACCAGTAAGTTTACACTTTTTGAAATTGTCTATGGGCACTCCGCCCGGAGCTTGGGTACATATGAACCAGGGGGAACAGTGCTACCTGTTGTTGCTCGTGAGTTGCGCGACCGGGACCATACCCTTGTCATGTTACTAGAAAACCTCCTAGGCACCCAAAACAGGATGAAGGTACATACAGATAAACACTGGTCCAAACATCAATTTGCAGTCGGTGATGAAATCTTCTTAAAGCTCCAGCCCTACAGACAAACCTCGGTGTCCCGGAGGACTAATCAGAAGTTGGCTCCACACTATTATGTTTCCTTCAGAATCATTCAGAGGGTAGGACGAGGATCTTACACCTTGGACCTTCCCGCGGGATCGTGTATTCATCCCACATCCTATGTCTCCTTGTTAAAGAAGAAAATCGGGGAAACAACACAAGTGTGCCCTTCCCTCCTGGAAGCAACCAACAACGGCGAATTGCGACCACTTCCCGAGGAGATGCTGCTCACCAAGTGGAAGAAACATGGAACAAAATACCATCAACAGATCCTTGTCAAATGGAAAATCTTACTTATTCATCATCAATAATAAATACACATAACATTAAAGAGTGGGACTAAAACTGTAATGTAGTTCCTTCTGCAACTCCTACCAACTATGAATGCGCCATTAAAGCAAAAGAATGAAAAACATCAATGGAAGATGAAATTGGTATGTTACATAAAAGCAACACTCAATCCTTGGTAAAAAAACCCACCAATTGTCACATCCATTGGACTTAAGTAGATCTTCATGGATAAATATACTGAATCTAGTTTATTTATAAATATAAATCAAGATTATCGTTAATGGTTACTCACAAATTTTTGGAAGAGACTTTGAAGAAACTTTGCGCCAATGGCTCGAGTGGATTCAGTCTGACTCATCCTTTGCTTATTCATCTGAGATTAGATATCTTTTATATCATCTTGATGTAAAGTTGATGTTTTGAATGGAGAAATCTCAGAGGAAATTTATGTTGAAAAACCACACTACAAGATAAAGGGAGATGAAAACAAATTATACAACTTAAAGAAGGCTATGTATGGAATAAAATAGCCCTCTATGCATGTAATTTTTTATTGATGACTATGTTCTTCATCAAAGTTTCAAATGATGTGCTTATGAGCCATCTCTATACACAAAATGAGAATTAGGAGATAATATTTTAGTTTATTTGCATGTTGATGATCTCGTCATCATCGGTTCACTTGCATGATTCAAAAATTCAAAAAATGATGTCCAAGTATGAAATGACAGACACTGGCCTAATGAAGTAGTTCATATGCATGCAAATCAAACCATTCCAAGAGGGAATTTTTATCTTACAAAAGAAGTACACCACAAAACTCCTAAAAAATCAATATGGAGCAATGCATTCTCACGTTAGCTCCAATAGAGGTAAATGAATAACTAACAAAGAATTGTGAAAAATATAAAAAGACGAGTGAATTATAGATCTATAATTGGGTATCTAATCTACCTAACAAATATTCACCTTGATATACAAAAATTGTCAACATCGTATCGAGGTTCTTCAGTAATCCTACAAAGGGCAATCAAGCCGCAACTGAGCATATTTCACGCTACTTCAAGGAATAAAATTTAAGGTATCTGTTGAAACCAGTACTTGGTCTCTTATGGAGCTCGGGCACCCAAAGGTGGGGGCAGCTAGCACTTACTGATCCCTCGGAAGGAACAGACCGAAGCATCTGAACTAGACACAGACCCTTGGTCGCAGCGAGGAGGTCCCACCACACACTCGGAAGATTTTAGAGCGCTTCCCCTCCCAAGCCAAAGCTGAGACTGGCACCTTGGAGAGCCTGAGAGCTGAACCAAGATAGCCTAGGGAGAAGGAAGCTCAGAGTACTGAGGTTGGATCCCTCTCCCAAGGTGCCCTTCAAGGTCTATAAATAGTTTTTTACTTATGGTCTGCTAATAGTCGGATTCTGCCTTACACTTTTGCTATGCGCAACCCGAAATGGTATGCCAACAGCCAAACTCCACTGTTTGGAGAGGCTAACTACAGACCACCAAGGGATTCTAGGTAAAATCACCCCTGGACGCCTACTGGGTGAGCCAACCACGAGGGTTCCTCTTACTTGACTCTCCTCACGCGAACTGCGAGAGCCTGGCTCGCCCGCCTTCCCGCGAGCGACCACCGGGAGCCCGACTCGCCCGCCTTCCCGCGAGTGACCTGCGAGAGCCTGGCTCGCCCGCCTTCCTGCGAGCGACCACTGAGAGCCCGGCTCGCCCGCCTTCCTGCGAGCGACCATCGAGAGCCCGGCTCGCCTGCCTACCTACTCTTCTCGCCTGTTGATCCTTGAGTCTCCGCTCACCTCTTGGCGAACACTGGGGTTGTACACAATCCCCGCTCTTTGCGAGGCTACCTTAGGCTCGCAAAGAAACATCCAACCCTTGGCATTCGCCAGCCCCTTGCTGATGTGGCCAGAATCTTTTTGTGGGCCCCATGCCCAATACTATAAATACCATTCTTTCTTGCCGGTGCATGAACTTTCCTCCCTCTTCCCTCTTTCGCTGTTCGTCGCTATATCCGTCAAGATTTCCAATAAAGAAGAGGCATTGTCTCTCCTCAAGGCCTTGCAGGCGAACCAAAAGGCCAAAGATGTAGAGCTCGCCCCCTGGATTTCTCGGCAACCCACTCCGCCTCCGCCTCAGATCAAAAATGCAAAGACCGTCCGATGGCCACCCGCGGAGAATGGGTCATCACCCCTGTCTTCGTCCCCCCTCCACGAGCTCGCCTCGCAGGTTCTACTGCCGAAGGTTCGATAATTCAAGCTTCACTCGACTGACTTTGTTTCTTTGCTCGCAGAACCCTCCCCTGGAGAAATTACCATTGGGCAATCATCAACGGGGTCTCTCATCCCGTCCCCCGGGAGGATTGACTTCCCCTCGGATGTGGGGACCACTGACCTGCGAGTCCCATCCTCGCGACCGGGTGAGTTGTTCGCCTCACTATCTCTTGTGGTTCTTCGATCGATGAGCCCGCGATACTCCTTTTGTGCAGTGACCCCTTTCACGACCTCGGAGAGGCGAATCACCACTCCGACATTTGGTGTTCTAGGCCAACAGAGTCCGGGCGGGTCGCTACTTGCTGACACCCAGGTCGCGGATGACACGACACACCGTCCTGGCCTGGGGAAATCCATTACCCCTGCCTTCGCTAATGCCTTCAAGGGCGAGCCGAGCTCTCTTCGCCAGCGAGCCCGTACCTCCTGATTTCGCCAGGTTAGCTAATTTCTGCCGATTGCCTCTTTCCCACCCCTATTACTGATTTCTTCCTCGCAGGTGTTCCCAAGACCGCACCCCCGAGTCAGAGCATAGAGAGGAGGAGATATCGCCACCGCCTTCGCGGAACCAAGTCGCTGATTTCCTGGGGGACCCCAGCAATCCAGAGCAAATGAAGAGATGGGTCACCGAGCTGTTCCAAAAATATGATCTCATGCTGCCAGAACTGTACGACCAGAATCGGGTGGACATGACTGCTTATGAAGAGAGGTTTGCCGCCATGAAGGATGTGAACGCGCGCCTCCCGTCCCCCGGGAGGACTGACTTCCCCTCGGATGTGGGGACCACCGACCTGCGAGTCCCATCCTCGCGACCGGGTGAGTTGTTCGCCTCGCTATCTCTTGTGGTTCTTCGATCGATGAACCCGCGATACTCCTTTTGTGCAGTGACCCCTTTCACGACCCCGGAGAGGCGAATCACCACTCCGACATTTGGTGTTCTAGGCCAACGGAGTCCGGGCGGGTCGCTATTTGCTGACACCCAGGTCGCGGATGACACGACACACCATCCTGGCCTGGGGAAATCCATTACCCCTGCCTTCGCTGATGCCTTCAAGGGCGAGCCGAGCTCTCTTCGCCAGCAAGCCCGTACCTCCTGATTTCGCCAGGTTAGCTAATTTCCGCCGATTGCCTCTTTCCCACCCCTATTACTGATTTCTTCCTCGCAGGTGTTCCCAAGACCGCACCCCCGAGTCAGAGCATAGAGAGGAGGAGATATCGCCACCGCCTTCGCGGAACCAAGTCGCTGATTTCCTGGGGGACCCCAGCAATCCAGAGAAAATGAAGAGATGGGTCACCGAGCTGTTCCAAAAATATGATCTCATGCTGCCAGAACTGTACGACCAGAACCGGGTGGACATGACTGCTTATGAAGAGAGGTTTTCCTCCATGAAGGACGCGAACGCGCACCTCCTTGTCGAGATATGACAGGTTGCTCACGACGAAGTCACCTCGTGCGAATCAAAGATCAGATGCGCCTGATGCAGCACGAGGTCCAATCAGTTCGCGAGTACCACTACCCGAAAGTACCACCGCACTCTGGGGTGCGAGTCCGCGGTCGATGGAAGTGGATCAATTACTAAACAATTTGTGTGATTTATTATTTCTCGCTCGCACCTATTACTTCCTTTATGGGTCTCAAACGATTGGCGATTCTGTAATATGGATATTTTTGCTCGCCCGCGGGCTTTTACTTTCGCCTTTCATTACTTCTATAACCTTGTTAACTGAGCTCACATATTGCTTGTTCTCTATTTGATATGCTTGCCTCGCTTCAAGTTAGGCTCACGAACTGCTGCCTCGCCTTCGTAATTTTTCTTTCTTTCTCTGCAGCTGCCCCTGCTGACTTTCGGGCAAAATGATGCATCTTCTTGCTTGGCTCGCCTATGGTGAGTCAGAGGATGTTTCTAGGACGTGACCCCACCAGGAGCGGACAGGTTCAAGAAGCTGAAACGTCACCGCACAGTTTAACTAACCGCACCTCATGCCGCTTCAAGCCCTTTTCGTTCCTATAAATAGCCGCCGATCTTTCCTCTCCAACCACCGCATTAACTGTCTTCAACCTTTTCCCTCTGTTGTCTTTCGCAAGATTTTGTCCTTCCGAGCCTATAAGGATGGAACGACCCACTTCGCGAGCCAACATGCCACTGTTTGCGAGACAGTGAACAAGAGCCATTATTGGCATAAGAAATTTGTCCTTGTCAAAGGACCTTTTGGCAACATTCCCTTCTCCCCCCTCCAGCGAGACGAGGTGACCTACCGCCCCCCTTATTCGCTGGGGGGGGGGGGGGAGGATGATGCTCAACTCTTCTGGTACTTGGGGGGGGGGGGGAAAGAACTTTGAGGTAGCATACCTCCGGTAGAAGGTGCACTCGCTGCCTCCGTTGTCGCCTTCGCAGGAGAGCGGGATCTTCCCCTCAACCCCCCTCACGCAAGGAGTACAACCCTCACTTCCAGCTCGCTCGCTACTACAGCCGCTGAAGCATGTCGTGCCCCTGCCGACTCGACTTCTGGGAAGAAGCGACCGCCACCTGCGAGCCCGTCCGCCGTGCAAACCTCGGCGAAGAAGAGGACCAAGAAGTCCCCTGCCGTAACTAAGGGGAAAGATATTGTAGTGGACCTGTGCAAGACAGAGATCCCACTCACCCCTCCCGTGAGTCAGAAGGCTGCTTGGGGGAGCAATGAAGTCGAGGGGGGTGCTATGGGCGAGACCAAGCCAGCGAGCCATCAAAATTTTGGCCTCGACGCGAAGCTCCCGGATACGATCAACGAGCCGCTGCTGGCGTGGGACCCTGATCACAACAGGGTCTCTTATTCCTCGCTCCTCCCCTCCTGGGTTGAGAGCGACAAAGTTGGGGGCGAGGCATTATCCATCGCCTTTGGGCTATACTACTGTGAGGACGCCGCTAACTTCGGCGTCCTAAGGTCCAGGCCGATAGTTTATGAGGCCATGCGAGCCCAATTTCGCACCATGGAGCTTGTTCACATGGTGAGTCGGCGGTACCTCACTTCGGACAGGGATTCTAGTGAGCTCAAGCGCGAGCTCCAGGAGGCCTCAGATGAAGTTGCACGCCTCAAGGGAAAAGAGGCCCTATCTGAGGGTCTCCTCGCCAGCCTGCAAGGCAGGATGGTAAGTGACTCATACAAATTTTCTATCTCGCTCGCCGCATGTCGCATTATTTGACTTATCTTATTCTTTTGCAGGATGCCGAAATATCGAGCTAGCTCCTCGAGCGTAATGCTGATCTGGAGGTGGAGAATGCGATCCTGAAAGCTCAAATTTGCGAGCAGACCAGGGCCGTGCTTCCAACGCCTCCTCCGTGAGCTGGAGCTCGCAACAAGATGCAAGACGAGGAGGAGGCAACATGCAAAAACTCGATGGGTGTCGCAAACCTCATCTTTGATACCCTCAAGGGGGCGAACCTACTTTCCCTGGACGCGATGGAGCTTACCGCCGAGGATGTCGTTCCCGACTTGATTGTGCAAATTACAGAGCCTGGAGGTCGCGGTAGTGAGGAGGAGCCATCTGAAGATATTCCTTGACTTTCTTTCTTATTTTTAGTGTATACCTCCATTTTGGTTGGTGAGATCGCCGCTACCTGTAATGAACATTTTCCAAAAATGAACAAGGATTCTTTTGTTATCTTTAATTTGTCATGCTCGCGCTCAACGTTTTTCCTCTAATGAATATATGGCTATCACCGTTTTATTGAACCTCCTTCATTTTGTCTCACTACAACACACCTGCACATACCCAATAAGGCATTCGCATAGTTTCCCTCGCGTAGATGCTTGTTAGATATACTCTCTGCCTTCTTTCACATCTGGGCAAAATGTGGATTTCTTCGCGCCTCTGGCTCGCCCACTATGGGTACTTGCAAGCAGGGTCGGCATTACCCTACCTCGCTCGCCACAACCCCTGCGCGTGGCCAAATGTTGCTCATTAATTATCGCAACGACGACCCCCCTGACTCGCTTATTTAGGTGTTGCTTAGAGACTCTCCGAGTGTTTTGCGAGCTAGGATTCGCCTTGAAATGCTTTGTTGCCCGCGCATTCAGTCGTATTTCTACAACCATTGAATCTTAGTTACTTTTCATCGGAATTGCCTTTTATCTTCGTGTGAGCGAGCCCCCGGGGGCTCCCCCCTCTAAGTCTCGCCTTGAGAGATTTTGCGAGCCGGGCCTATCAGCATAAACCATCTCTTTGCCAGCCTCACTAGAGATCAACCTGACCCACTGTCTAACGAGAGCCCGACAGCGAAATCGATCTGGGGCACTCCAACACCAAACACTTGCTACCTTTCCAGCCTCTCCAGAGGTCAACATGACCCACCATCTAATGAGAACCCGATGGCGGAATCGATCTGGGGCACTCCGACACCAAGCACTTGCTACCTTGACAGCCTCTCCAGAGATCAACCTGACCCACCGTCTAATGAGAGCCCATCAGTGGAATCGATCTGGGGCACTCCGGCACCAAATACTCGCTATCTTGCCAGCCTCTCCAGAGAACAACCTGACCCACCGTCTAATGAGAGCCCGGCAACGGAATCGATCTGGGACACTCCAGCACCAAACACTTGCTACCTTTCCAGCCTCTCCAGAGATCAGCCTGACCCACCGTCTAATAAGAGCCTGGCAGCGGAATCGATCTAGGGGCATGATGGGCAAAACTATGCTTGCAAACGATAACGACAAGTGTACCGTATCAAATGTAGTATAGGTTATTGAAACAAGGTCGTATTAGACTCGGGTTTGTTGAGTACTCTTACTTCAAGAAAATCTCTATTATCTTATCAATTAAAACTTGAGGTTGGTTTGCAAAAAAAAAGAAAATTAAAATAAGAATTAAAAGAGCGATTAGCACTCGATCTTGAATCACCTTGGAGATAAAAATAAGAATAAAGAATAAAAACGCATTCTCTTAATAAAATAACTTAGACCGTGGAGATTCCCGAATTATGAACGCACCTCTCTCGAGGATGCGCTCAACTGAGTTTAGGTTGATCAATCGAACTCTCGTTCTAGGATCGAAACCCCTAAAACTCGCCTTATCGAAGTGAATCCCGCTATTGGCTTTTACTCAAATCCGGAAGGGTAACGTCGTCCTCTCTCGAGGATTGCATTCTACTCTTTTTTATTCTTGAAATTATCGATTCAAAATCAAAACCTCTCGATTATTAGATTCCGAAAACAAGATGAGAGTTATATATCGACAATATAATCTCAATCCAATAAAATCTCAAGAGTAAATCAAAAGCATTCTAAAGAAGAGAAAGAGAAGCTAAACCATAGATTATATTCTCCTCAGATCATCTCGGTCGAGTATTAATTGGATTTTAGTTACTCATAGAAATAGAAGAATTAAAGAAAAATAGAAGAGTTCATGAAAAAAAAGAAGGAATAGATTGAGAGAGGAAAAGAACTATTTTATTAAATTGCTAAAGAAAAATTACAAGACATGAATTGAAAGTTACAACTATTGAATTGAAAACTACAAATGCTAATAAGAAAAAGGACATACAAGAACTACTAAAACACGAAAATAAAACAAGAAATGGAGAATTGAACTCCAAAAATTTGTCCTTGAACATCTGCTGAAGCTGGCTTTTTATAGCTGAAAAGTTGAGGTTACACGCTCTTGGTCACGCCCGTGACCAAGGGCGTGTAAGGGGCGTGATCGAAGCAGCAGCGGAGAGGGCGCCTTCTGGAGTAATTGCGAGCATTTTGGCCGTGTCACGCCCTAGGTCACGCCCGTGACCTGGGGCGTGTAATCTTGAAATAGTGCTGCTGGCGGGAAACTCTGGCGGGAAGAAGCGCGGGGCGAGTCACGCCCGTGACCTGATGTCACGCCCTAGGTCACGCCCGTGACCTGGGGCGTGTAACTTTAAATGACGTGGCAGGTGTGCTCTGGATGCTGTGGCGAGTCGCGGCCGTGACACTAGGTCACGCCCTTGGTCACGCCCGTGACCTGGGGCGTGTACTTGGCGAATTCTTCACGGAACGCTCCCTGGTGGAGGAATTGGGTCTGGAACACATCTTTGACTGTGACGCCCTTGGTCACGCCCGTGACCTTGCGCATGTACTTTGGATTTTTACTCAAAGTGCCCAGAAAACCTGCAAAACATAAAATAAGCTTAAATTAGTTGAAGAGATTTAAAAGGAACAGATTAAATAAGAAAATACATAAAAATTGTATAAATTCAATTTAAAACTATATTAAAATAATACTAAAAGATGAGTACAAAAAGTACTCATCAAACACCCCCATACTTGAGTTTTTGCTATTCCAGAGCAAAAGAGTGAGGAAAGAATTACAAGACATCGATATTATTTCTAATTAACTAAAATTTTATTAAACCATGAATAAGTTAAAGGCAAATTTTAGGAATTCAAGAATTAAGTCATAAGTTATGTTGATAATTTAAAAAGAGAAATTTATTTAGCTAACTACTTCTCAAGATAACTATTTAGCAATCAAAATTATAGAAATTTTCAAACAAAATTAGATTGAAATTATAGACACTCTAACATAAAAGAAGCTTAAGGAAAAGACACCTACTAAAATACTGCTCTCTTAATAATTTAGTTAAGGACTAGAAACAATGAAATTGGCTAGGGATGGGTTTGAACGAAATGGCAAATGAAGAGTTCTTGAATAGAGGTGATGAATTTTATCCTCTCTCCTCATTTGAATACGAAATTGTATATGTTTAGGAAAATAATGAATTTTATCCTCTTATTTTCCATGCCATATAATTTTTTAACAATTCTCTTCAATCAAAAACCCAAAATGTATATGTTTTAGATGTAATGAATTTTATCCTCTTACATCATGACATATAATCTTGTAAATGATTTTGGGTGCATATGTTTTAGGAAATAATGAATTTTATCCTCTTATTTCCATGACATATGATCTTTTTCTACATTTTTTTTGCCAACAAAGGGTGAGGGGGGAGAAATACTTCTAGTTTATAAATTAAACTATTTTGAGAGCAACTTTTTAGTGGAATGAGATTTCCTAAGATCTTAAAGTTAAAAGTGAGTATAACAAAAAAAATCTAAAGATGTTTAGCCAATTTACCACACAGTGAAGCTATTTAAAATTAAACGGAGAAGTAGTGCTAATTTAACTCTCTAATCGAATTTAAAAACATAAAGTGTTTCTTAAAACTAAATTACTTCAAATTTAGATTTAACAAATTCTGATCAAATAAAATAATTAGCTAAATTAAAAATGTAGGAATTCTTATAATCGTAGCTCAAACAAAATTTCTAGAACATTAAAAACAGCAAGGCTAGGCGTATTTATTATTTTTATTATTATTTCTTGGACTTCCCAAGGGCTACCCGGTGAAGGGTTCGCAAGGTACTAGGAGCTGTGATGGGAATTCAAGCCCAAAGCGCGCTTTCCAAGAAATTAGATTTTTATAAGTTATATATATATATATATATTTTTAAATAAAAATACAAGAAAAGCTAAGCTACACCCCCATACTTAAAATTAAACATTGTCCCCAATGTTTAAAACTAAGTATGAAGAACACTTGAAAATAATTTTTTATAAAACTGAAATTAAAGATAAGCAAGGGGTGCCTCCCAAGAGCGCTTTCTTTTTCCCGTCTTTAAGCTAGACGGTTAGTGTTAGGAAAAGGGAAATCTAAATGAGAGGTGGACAGACAACTCCCCTAATTCACGCGTAGGTGAATGTGTCAGCGTCAGTCGCACGGCTACTCCTCCGTTTATCTTGTGATTCTCCTTTTGTCCTTGAACTTGAATATGTAAATCCAAATCACCTATACATACCTGAGGTGATTTGAATTTATAAAGATGAGCGGCATATGGATCATCAATTAATTGGGGTAGCAACGGCTCATCTTCAACCTGGAAATTATTAGTAAAAAGAGGATCACAATTAAACTTGTCAGATAATATTTCGCAAGAAGGAGGCGCTTGCGAAAATAAATGATTAAGCTCCGGCTGTTCCTTTTCCAAAATAAAATTTTCATTAGGAAAATCTAGCGTATTACCAAGCGGAATGAGATTTTCGGACACAAAAATTTCATGAATTTCTGGTTGAATTAAAATAGAAGGGATTTGCGAAAATTTATGATAAAGAAAAGAAGATCCGGGTGAAGTAGGAGAGGAAACTTGTTCTTCTTCTAGTTCATCCGGGGTGCCCGAAACATTAAGAATTTCTTGGTAAGAGAATTTTTCTTCATAATTGGGAAAAGAAACTATGGGAGTACATGAGCAATCATGTTCCTCCATAACTAAATTTTCCAAAGACGAGGAAAAAACACTAGAAGAAAGAAAATTCTCATCTAAATTCTGGGGTGGAGTATCAAATTGAAAAAGCGGATATTCCCCAAAATTAGAGTACGAAAATTGCGGCGCAAAAGAAGAACAAGAATTCAGATCTAAAGTTTTATCTTCATCGCCCTGAAGACTATCCGGGTGACCGTGCCACCAAGAATAATCTACTTCGGGGCTAGAAGATGAATTTTTAGAGGCCGAAAAATTATTCTCGTGAAAATTAGAAAAATTATTTTCCTCTAAATTATGAGGGGAATTATCTATTTGGATCTGCGAAATTTCCCCCATATTAGAGAACGAAGACTGCGGTGTATAAGAAGAAAAACAAAAATTCAGATCTAGAGATTTATCTTCGTTGCTCCGGGAACTATCCGGGTGAGCTTGCCACGAGGAATAATCAACTTGGGAGCTAGAAGAACAATTATTAAACGCCGAAAAATTATTCTCATTAAAATTAGAAAATTTATTTTCATCAAAGTTTGAAAAAAAATTATGATCGTAATTATGATCAAAATTATTTGCATAATATTGAGGATAATTATTTTCATAATAATTATTTTGGGAATAAGAATGTAAATAACATTCCTCACTTTGATGAGGCGCACCACAATAATAACAACTAATTTGGCATTTTCGTGCGGCTTGTAAGATATAAACTTGGTTTGTAAGCTCGGCAACTTTAACGGCCAATTCAGATAATTTCATAATAAAAATAAATAAAAAGGAAACAACCTTTACCTAAATGAATGGAATTTTATAAATATATATTTTTTTTTTCAAAAAGCGGGTTAAATTAGTCCCGGACTTCCCAAGATCTACCCGTTGAAGGGTTTGCAAGGTACTAGAGGCTATGATGGGAATTCAAGCCCAAAGCGTCCTTTCCGAGAATTTAGATTGCGCTTTTTAAGATTTTTTTTATATAAAAATAAAATTAAAGAGAAGGGGGAGAAGAAAGAAAACGATAAAATTAATAAATATTTCTTTTTTTGGAATATCAACCGTCTCCCCGGCAACGGCGCCAAAAACTTGATGGGCAAAACTATGCTTGCAAACGATAACGGCAAGTGTACCGTATCAAATGTAGTATAGGTTATTGAAACAAGGTCGTATTAGACTCGGGTTGGTTGAGTACTCTTACTTCAAGAAAATCTCTATTATCTTATCAATTAAAACTTGAGGTTGGTTTGCAAAAAAAAAGAAAATTAAAATAAGAATTAAAAGAGCGATTAGCACTCGATCTTGAATCACCTTGGGGAAAAAAATAAGAATAAAGAATAAAAACGCATTCTCTTAATAAAATAACTTAGACCGTGGAGATTCCCGAATTATGAACGCACCTCTCTCGAGGATGCGCTCAACTGAGTTTAGTTTGATCAATCGAACTCTCGTTCTAGGATCGAAACCCCTAAAACTCGCCTTATCGAAGTGAATCCCGCTATTGGCTTTTACTCCAATCCGGAAGGGTAACGTCGTCCTCTCTCGAGGATTGCATTCTACTCTTTTTTATTCTTGAAATGATCGATTCAAAATCAAAACCTCTCGATTATTAGATTCCGAAAACAAGATGAGAGTTATATATCGACAATAAAATCTCAATCCAATAAAAGTTCAAGAGTAAATCAAAAGCATTCTAAAGAAGAGAAAGATAAGCTAAACCATAGATTATATTCTCCTCAGATCATCTCGGTCGAGTACTAATTGGATTTTAGTTACTCATAGAAATAGAAGAATTAAAGAAAAATAGAAGAGTTCATGAAAAAAAAAGGAATAGATTGAGAGAGGAAAAGAACTATTTTATTAAATTGCTAAAGAAAAATTACAAAACATGAATTGAAAGTTACAACTATTGAATTGAAAACTACAAATGCTAATAAGAAAAAGGACATACAAGAACTACTAAAAGACGAAAATAAAACAAGAAATGGAGAATTGAACTCCAAAAATTCATCCTTAAACATCTGCTGAAGCTGGCTTTTTATAGCTGAAAAGTTGAGGTTACACGCCCTTGGTCACGCCCGTGACCAAGGGCGTGTAAGGGGCGTGATCGAAGCAGCAGCGGAGAGGGCGCCTTCTGGAGTAATTGCGAGCATTTTGGCCGTGTCACGCCCTAGGTCACGCCCGTGACCTGGGGCGTGTAATCTTGAAATAGTGCTGCTGGCGGGAAACTCTGGCGGGAAGAAGCGCGGGGCGAGTCACGCCCGTGACCTGATGTCACGCCCTAGGTCACGCCCGTGACCTGGGGCGTGTAACTTTAAATGACGTGGCAGGCGTGCTCTGGATGCTGTGGCGAGTCGCGGCCGTGACACTAGGTCACGCCCTTGGTCACGCCCGTGACCTGGGGCGTGTACTTGGCGAATTCTTCACGGAACGCTGCCTGGTGGAGGAATTGGGTCTGGAACACATCTTTGACTGTGACGCCCTTGGTCACGCCCGTGACCTTGGGCATGTACTTTGGATTTTTACTCAAAGTGCCCAGAAAACCTGCAAAACATAAAATAAGCTTAAATTAGTTGAAGAGATTTAAAAGGAACAGATTAAATAAGAAAATACATAAAAATTGTATAAAATTCAATTTAAAACTATATTAAAATAATACTAAAAGATGAGTACAAAAAGTACTCATCAGGGCACTCCAACACCAAACACTTGCTACCTTGCCAGCCTCTCCAGAGATCAACCTGACCCACGGTCTAATGAGAGCCCAGCAGCGGAATCGATCTGGGGCACTCCAACACCAAACACTTGCTATCTTGCCAGCCTCTCCAGAGATCAACCTGACCCACCGTCTAATGAGAGCTGTTGGAAATTGTATTCACAATTACCTTGATTTGTGAGAAGTCACCCTTAAACTAAGATTGAATTGCTTTTGTATTTGATATGCTTTTCTAGTATTGTCTTGCAGATTATCATTGCTAAGTGTAAATCAATGTCAGGTCACAATGGGTCTGCAAACACAGTTTCATACAATGTAATTCCTCATTATATGAAACATGGTGATGACTCATGTGTGATCTCTCTATTGGGGTACACTTCATTTTCAAGACTATTGAAGACTTTGGTGTGCGGTTGCAGCAAATGTTCAAGAGAAGAAAAGGAGTAATTGAATATAAATTTTTCTAAGGATATGTATCAAGAGATCAAGCATGTCTCGAGAGTCGTTTAATGTCTCGAGAAGCAAGTTCTGTTGATCTCAGTGTTTCTGTTCTTGATGACTCGAGAGATCAAGCTTGTCTCGAGAGTCCTTAAGACCGAAATCTTTGTAATGTCTCGAGAGATCATCGAGTTCTCGAGACATCCATTTCTTGCTCTCTTTGTTTCATATCTCGAGAGATCCGTTAGTTCTCGAGAGATCCCTTATGTCTCGAGAATTCTGTCCGTTTTTTTTTCTAATTTGTTTCCTCTGTTCTTGACGGTTCGTAATCGCTCCTTCCCGATCCTAACGGCTATATTGAGTGCGTTTAAGGTCGATTTAACCCTTAATCATTGCCCTCTATATATAGGATCGCTCTTGGGTTATTTAAAACAAGTTTTCGAATCGTTCTCAAAAACCCTAATTTTCTTTCTTGATCTAAAAGAACGAGAAATGCGCCGCCTCGCTGTCGCCTACGATTGAAGATCAATTTACTCATTTGAGTTGCAAATTTCTATCAAAGAAGGATTTGATCGATCCGTGTTCTGATTCTACAACCTCTATTGGATCGTTTCGGATTGCCAAAGACAGATTTGAAGGACCGTTGTTCTTCCTCATCATTCTCAAAAGCCATTCAAGAAGAAGGAAGAAAACGCCTCTGTTATTCAGATCTGGTATCTTATTGTTCAAAAACTTTTATCATCTATTGTAGGAGTTGTTATCTCCGAGCTGTAGGAGAGGTTGTTCTCCGAGTTGTAGGAGAAGTTTTTTTTTCTCCGAGTTGTAAGAGAGGTTCTCTCTGAGATTGTAGGAGTTTGACTCCGAGTTTGTAGGATCATTCTGATCCGAGATTTAGTGAGTAGTCAAGTCTAGCTGTGGTGCTAGATTGGCGAGGCCGGCAGTGGAGTACCCAAGTACGGGGAACCACTATAAATTCCTGGTGTTATCTGTGGCTGTGATCTATTTTGTGTGTTGTGCTTTACGTTTAATTTTTAATTCCGCAAAAGACGTAGAGATCACCTATTCACCCCCCTCTAGGTGATTTAGGTAGGCAACTAGATACTTCAATTGGTATCAGAGGGTCGCTGTTCGTTGCTAGGTTAGCACCTTGAACAGGGTCCATCCTTCTAGTTGCTAGCAAGCCATGGATAGAGTCAAGGAATCCTCTCTGAAACTGCCCATCTGCACTAAGGCCAACTTTCCTATGTGGAAGGAAAGAGTCCGTTTTTATATGGAAGCTGCAGATCCCAGAATCTTCCAAGTCGTGGAAGAAGGTCCCCATGTGCCAATGACCGTTTCGTCAACAAATCCTACTGTTCAGATACCTAAGAAAATGATGGATTTGAATAAGGATGAGATAGCTCTTGTTGCTCTTGACAAGAAGGCTAAGAACATAATTGCTAGTGCAGTGGACGATTCCATGTTGCAAAACTTAATCCACTGCAAATCAGCCAAAGAGATGTGGACATCCTTAATTGTTCTAATGGAAGGTACTGACGAGGTAAGTGAAGATAGAAGGTCTCTACTAAATCAAGAGTACGAGGCGTTTAAGCAGAATAAGAAGGAGTGCATTGCTGATGCGTACGAAAGATTCTTCAAGATAGTCAATGGTTTGAGGAACTACGACAGGGAGTTCACAAACGGTGAACTAAATGACAAATTCTTGCGTTCCCTAACGAAAGACTGGGATAGCAAGATTGTTGCTATTAGAGAGTTTGGAAAACTGCCAAGTCTAGAACCTCAAAATCTATTCGGGAAGCTGTTGTCTCATGAACTGCAAATGAACATCCGAAAGTCTGAAGAGGATGTAAATCGAGGTTCAAGCAAAGAAAGAACCTTAGCCTTGAAGGCAGAGAGTTCAAAGAAGAGCAAAGCCATGATACCGATCAGAGAAAAGGAATCTGATAATGAAGAAGAATCGGAAGCCAGCTCCTCCTGTTCCGAACTATCTGATGGGGAGTTCTCTTTGATTTCCCGTCAGTTTAAGAAACTGCTGAACAAACGAAGGCACATGAACAACAAGCCGTCTTCCTCGGATCATAAACATTCTCGTCGTGATGGCGACTATCACAGGAAGGACTCAAGCAATAATGACAGGTACAAATCGAAACAGAAAAAACATTTTCTTCTGACATTATTTGCTACTGTTGTAATAAGCCAGGGCACATAATTGCTGAGTGTCCCTACAAGAAGAAAGAAGGTGGAAGAAAAGAAGACAAGAAATCCACTCATGAAAAGAAGAAATCAGATAGAAGTTTCGTCGCTAAGAAAGCCAAAACTCTGAGCGACAGTGACTTCGATGAGTCGAGTGATGAAGAAGAAGCTTACTTCGGCCTGATGGCCATGTCTGATGATGAAGAAGCACCCTCGTACACCGGAAAGGTAAATGATCACACTATCCTATCTGATTCTGATTATGCTTCGGCTGAACAAAAGGATAACCCCACAGACGATGAATCTGAGCTCATGTCTCAATATACCAAAATGCTCCAAAGCTTTGACAAGTGCCGAAAGATTGTCAAAACTCAGGGTAAGGAGATCATGGCTCTCAAGGAGGTGGAATCTAACTTGAGAAAAGAAGTTGAAGAACTTTCTTCTCTCAAAGAGGAAGTCCAAGCCTTGAAAGATAAGATCAAAAGCTCGGAAGAGACTCTTGCCCTGAGAGATCATTCGATAAAAGTCTTGGAGGAACAGCTTGCGGCTGAGAAGAAGTTGGTTGAAGCATTCTCTCAACCTAAAACTGTTCTGCCAATTATTGGTACTTTTACCACTAAGGCAAAAGGAAGCGGTATAGGGCATGAAGCTAGTACTAGCAATTCTTCTAAAAACACAATTGCTAAGAAGAATGGTTTGGTTGCTAAGAAAGCTACCACCAAAGAAAAAGGGAAAGCTCATCAAGAGCCTGTAGCATTCAAGAGAGTTATATTCCCTACGAATGCTTATGATATGGAGAGTTCCTATGGTCATTTCACACGACCAATTCCTTTTACGCCTGTGAATGATCATAAGGAATGGGCTCCTCCCCGAAACTTTGGTGATAGTGCTTTTCAAGCACCCTATCAAGAGATTAATCGGAAAGGGTACGGTCCATTTGTTCATGGTCCGAGTGCTAAGAAAGCACCAAAAGTGAAGGCTGTTGCACAAAAGCCGAAGAAGACAATACCACCTTGTGTGTGCTGCCCCCATGAGGCATCCTCATCTAGAAGGACTGCTCCTGCAAGAGCCAACGTTCAAAAAGTTAAGCAGGAGAGTGTAAAAAGAAGGTACAACAGATTCGACTGTTGGTGCTGCGGCAAAATTGGTCACTTTGCCGTTGATTGTTGGTTCAACACAACGTATACTAGGAGACCACAAGTGAACGTTGCAAGGCAGACCACTCGCAATGTTAACATTCATCGTGGTGCTCAACTGACAAGGGACCAAGGACCCAAATCTGTTTGGGCTCCTAAGGCAAAATAATCTATTTTTGCAGGTATGTCCAAAGGCCAATAAAAATCCTATCTGGTACTTGGACAGTGGATGCTCTCGGCATATGACCGGGACAAGAAGCCTTTTGCAAAACTACATTCCAGTTGCGAACGGTCCAAAAGTTATTTTTGGCGGTTCAGACAGAGGAATAACTAAAGGCTATGGTACGATTTCTAATGGTAATGTTTCGTTTTCCGATGTAGCTTATGTGGAAGGATTACAACATAATCTGATAAGCATAAGTCAACTTTGTGATAAAGGATACATTGTTGATTTTCATAAAGATAAGTGTTTGATAAAGTCGGCTGAAAATCATGAAACGATTTTATCAGGCATTCGCTGTAGAAACATATTTTGTTTAAATTTTCTTTGTATATCATCTTCTACTCCTGTGTGTCTCTTAGCTAAAGATAGTGCATCTCTTCTTGACCAATGGCATAAGAGATTAACACATATAAATCTCAAAACTATTAATAAATTGTTTTCTCAAAACTTAGTGCGCGATGCACCAGATGTTAAGTGCGTTAAAGATAGACCTTGTCATGCATGTGTAAAAGGCAAGCAAACAAGAGCTACCTTTAAGAGCATTATTGGCAAAGATTCAACCAGGTGTTTATACCTGCTTCATATGGATTTGTTTGGTCCTTTGCAAATTAGGAGTTTAGGAGGAAAGTCTTACACATTGGTTATTGTAGATGATTACTCTCGTTTTGCCTGGGTATTCTTTCTGAAACACAAGTCAGATACCTTTGACACTTTCACTAGTTTTGTCAGGCAAGTCCAGAATGAATTTAACTGTTCGGTGGTCAAAATCAGAAGTGACCATGGTACAGAATTTGAATCTGGAGCCATGACAGAATTCTGTGAAAGCCTTGGTATCTTTCATGAGTTTTCCTCTCCTCGAACTCCACAACAAAATGGAGTAGCTGAGAGAAAGAATAGAACACTTATTGAGGCTTGCAGAACCATGTTGAGTGACTCTTCACTACCTGAATATTTCTGGGCTGAAGCTGTCAATACTGCATGCCATGTGCAAAATAGAGCACTCATAAACAAAAACCATGAAAAGACTCCTTATGAACTTCTAAAGGGCAAGAAACCGACCATTTCTTATTTTCGAATCTTTGGTAGTAAATGCTTTGTGCTAAACAATGGAAAACATTACAAAACTAAGTTTAGTGAAAAGAGCTTTGAATGTACTTTTGTAGGTTATAGTAGCCATAGTAGGGCATATAGAGTTTTTAATAAGAAAACCCTAGTGGTAGAAGAATCTATTAATGTTGTATTTGATGAGACGAGCATGCTACAAGGCAGCTCCTCTAGCATTTCTTCTGTAGACACAGGTTCAAAGCTGCAGGACTTAAGCTTGGATCAGCCAGTTGAAGAAAATTCTCAACACTTCATCAAGATTCCCCCAATAACTACCTATGAAGAAGATCATCCTGATGAAGAGCCAATCCAAGTGGAGGAAGATACTCCAACAGTAGAAGAAACTCCTATTGGTCCAAATCATGCAAGGAACCTCGGGCTACGACACATGAGGGATCATCCAGTTGATCAGATCATAGGAGATCCTCATGAAGGAATAAGAACAAGACGAGGTACCATTAACGAGAATATGCATTTGAGTTTTCTTTCGCAGGTCGAACCAAAGAAATTCCAAAAGGCAAATGAAGATCCATCTTGGATAATTGCTATGGAAGAAGAATTAAATCAATTCAAACGCTGTAAGGTATGGACACTTGTTCCAAAACCCAAAGACAAAAATGTCATTGGAACAAAGTGGGTGTATAGAAACAAGCTGGATGAAGAAGGAACAATCATAAAGAACAAAGCCAGACTTGTAGCTAAAGGATACAGACAAGAGGAAGGTATCGACTTCGATCAGACGTACGCTCCAGTAGCAAGGCTCGAAGCGATCAGACTCTTCCTTGCTTATGCTGCTTTCAAGGGTTTCACCGTATATCAAATGGATGTCAAGTCCGCTTTCCTAAACGGAGACATTAAAGAGGAAGTATACGTTGAACAACCCCCAGGTTTTGTTAATCCTGATCATCCTAATCATGTTTATTTATTACAAAAAGCTTTATATGGTTTGAAACGAGCTCCTCGAGCTTGGTATGAGACGCTATCTAACTTTCTTCTTGAGAACAAGTTCACAAGAGGAAAGATAGACAAAACATTATTTCTTAGGGAAGTAAAAGGCAAGATTTTGCTAGTGCAAATCTATGTCGATGACATCATATTTGGCTCTACGGACAATAACCTCTGCAAAACATTTTCTAAACTTATGCAAGGGAAATTTGAAATGAGCAGTATGGGTGAGCTGAAATATTTCTTAGGACTTCAAGTGAAACAGTCTGAAGATGGAATCTTCATTTCTCAGACAAAGTTCACTAAGGAGTTGATTAAGAAATTTGGAATGGAGAATGCAACCTCTATGAGGACTCCAATGAGCTCAGCTACGTCTCTGGACAAGGATGAGAAAGGGAAACCTTTTGATGAAACCAAGTACAGAAGCATAATTGGCTCTTTGCTCTACCTTACTGCCAGTAGACCTGATATAATGTTCTCTACATGTGTATGCGCTAGATATCAGGTGAACTCTAAGGAATCCCACTATACTGCCGCAAAGCGGATTTTGAGATACCTTAAAGGCACACCAAATCTTGGCTTATGGTACCCAAGAAGTAATGATAGAGAACTAATTGGTTTTTCAGATGCAGACTTTGCAGGTAGCAAAGACGACAGAAAAAGCACTTCCGGGACGTGCCAATTCCTCGGAAGGAGACTTATTTCCTGGAGTAGCAAGAAGCAGAATTGTGTTGCAATATCAACCGCCGAGTCGGAATACATTTCTGCTGGCAGTTGTTGCGCACAACTTCTATGGATAAAGAATCAACTTCAAGACTACAACATGAAGATCAAAGACATTCCTATATTTTGCGACTCTTCCAGTGCAATTGCTATCGCAAATAATCCAGTCTCTCACAGTCGGACAAAGCACATCGAGCTACGATATCACTTTATCCGGGAGCATGTGGAGATGGGTGACATAAATCTGAGTTATGTTCCCACGGATAAGCAAGTTGCAGACATTTTCACAAAGCCACTGGATGAGACTAAGTTCTCTTTCTTCAAGACGGAACTTGGAATGCTCAACATGGAGTAATGATCAAGTCAACCAAAACCATGACGAACAGGAAGTTTTTGACAAGTCATGTCTAGGGACCTGACTGGATTTCTCGAGACAAGCTGAAGATTTTGAGATAGGCAGATGTCTCGAGACACGGGTTATCACTCGAGACATCAGGGAAGGAAATGCCGCGCTGAATTTCCTGAGTTCTCGAGACATAATCGATGTCTCGAGACATAAGTACTTTAAAGAACTCCAAACGTCAGGTACGCGCTGCTCCTTCTCTTATTTTTCTTCAAAATGTCACTTAAACGTCAAATCAAGATAGTATATATATGTATTAGAACTCGAAAACTTGATGTTCACGCAAATCATTTCCGAGACCTCCAAGACCTTTCGACTTCTTCTCGAGCGGCGACAGGTCGGTGCTTCCGTGGTTCTCGGTGCTTCATCATTCTCGTTCGACAATTCTCTCTCTCTCTCTCTCTCGCATTAATGGCTCCTACTCCTCATCCAAAGATTGGCGTCGGGAATGAGGTCGTTCGCTCAGGTATCGCCAGTTTATCCGATGACTTCAAGAATCTATTTTGTTTGCTTGATGCCGCCGGTCTTACTTTCGTTCTTGAGCATCCTTGCCGGGTGCTGTTTGATGAGGTTGAAGAGTTCTTTATAAATGTGAAGCCTATTAAGGAAGGAAGAATGTTGATTTCATTTGTTAAGGGTATCAAAATCAAAGTCTCTCCAAAGACTCTTGCTAAGTATTTGCAGCTGTCTGAAATAGAAGCTGAAGCAGAGCTGAATGAAATTGACTGGTTGAGAACAGCAAGGTACTGTGGTCTTGATTCAGATTTTGCTGCAGTAAAGAGGCACAAGATGAACGATGCTGGCAAGCTTTTAGTGGACATTGTTTCCAAGGTTCTTTTCTGCAGGACAGGCACACGAGGACATGTGTCTGAAGAAATATTTCAGTTGGTGATTGGAATTGTGTCAGGAAAACAGAGAGATTGGGCCTCAATCTTATTCTCAAATATCAAGGCTTGCATTAATTCTCCAAACTTTGCCCGGATCATCTCATTGTTCCTGAATCAGTTTAATCCTGCTATTTTTGACATGTCCAAAGGTGCAGTTATCCATCACCTTAAGAAGATCGATGTCATCTCCATGCAGAGATGGGACATTTGAATCAAGAAGCCGGGAGTGGCTAGTGCTACTTCTGAGGGGGAGATTCATAAATCTGCAGTTGCAAGTGAAGCAGAAATTCCAGTTCCATCTTCTGAAGGTCAGGTACCTAAAGTAACATCATTTCCACTTCCTTCACGGATTCGTTCTAAAGCTTCAAGTCGTGCCAAGCTGCCAATTCGTTCCAAAGCTAAAGGTCAACCTTCATCAGTTCCAACAGAGTTCATTTCATCAGTGACACAGCTAGATCCATCTTCACCTCTACCAGATTCAGTTCCATCACCTCCTCCTTCTCCATCAGTACAAGCAGATGTCATAGTGTCAGATATTCCAGCTAAGGAGAACATACCTTCTTCTGACAAGGATGTCTTCATCCCCTCTTCTCCCTCAGTTCTTGAAGCAGACACTTCTTTGGCAGATGACAGAGTTTCAGATGTTCAGAAGGATTTGCAACAAGAAGTATCTGAAGTGCACAGTCCCAGTGGCCAATAGGCAGGGTCTGGTGCTGATTTTGTTTTTGAAGACGATGTTGATGATTCCGTTCATGAATTATCACCTCCCCTAGTACATGTTGAGGGGGAGTCAGAGTTAGATACAACCAAGAATGCTCCAGATGAGCTAGGTTGTGAAGAAGATGATGTGGTTCACTCTATTGAGATTGAAGAGCTCCCTGATGAGCTAGGTTGTGAAGAAGATGATGTTGCTGCCCCTGCTGTTACTCTTCCTTCTTCTCATCCTTCCCCTCCAATCCTTGATGCAGATTATCTTCTGGGAAAGATTGAAGCTATGCTCAAGAAGCAGAGTGAACAGTTTGAGAACTCTTTGACAACTGTTCACAGGAAGATTGCCTCAGTTGAAAGTGATCTTGGTAGGGAGTTAGCTAAAATCAAATCAAATTATGAAAATCTCTCTGAATTGATGAGCCTAGGGAGCAAGCAAATTGAACATGCAACTGAAGGTGTAAGCACAGTGTTGGCTCAGACTATTACAATGACAAAGCTTCAAGACTCATTGTCTGATAAGGCTGAAGCAAATACATTCAGGATTGTTGATGAAGTCAGAAATTTCAAAGATGATACTCTCCAAACCCTATCTGTAGAAGTCAGAAAGGGGGAGGACATTATATTGGAAAGAATGACAGATTTAGTGGAAAGCTCTGTGTCAGCTATTCAAAGCTCATGGAAATCACAGTTTGATCAGTTCTCTTCCAGGGTGTAGAAGCAAATTGCTGATATCAATGCTTATTCCTTCAAAACAGCAACGTGGCTTCATAATCAGATTTTTCCTGAGTTAGAAATTGATCCAAATGTTCCTGTTCCTCAGTTTTCTCCAAGGCCAGAAGAACTACTTGGGAAGGCTCCTATAGTTGAAGATCAATCAGATAGGGCTGGGACCAAAAGAAAAAGAAAACATGGTGAAGGTCCCTCTGCGAGTAGATCTGTTTCGAGTTCTAGCTCTGCAGGTCTTAGCAAAGCTCAGGTTAAGAAGGTTCTACCAGAAATCTGGAGCCCAGTCTCAAAAGACATAATTCTTGAATCCTATAAGTTAGTCCATGAAGGTAAAATGAATAGATCTGAATGCTACAGCTCACTTGAATGGGAAAAACATGAGACAGCTCAAAGGAAGAGAAGAATCCATTTCAGGGCATTTGGTTATAATAATTCTGATGCTCCGGATCCACCTTCGTTTTACCATCCCAAGCCTTATGCTTATTTCTCCAGACAAGAAGAAAAGAGGAAAAGGAGGTCTTGAAGGATATTGCTGATGCTGACAAGACATATTTTGTTTTGGTTCTGATTTTGTGAACATCAAGTCCTCTTAAAATTTCAATTTAGACATATATATATAATTGTTGATTTGATGTTCTCTACTTGTTCATTTTCATATCATTGTGTAGTGTAGCATATTTATTCTATATTGCTGTAATTCAACTTAGTGTATAGGGTTCTGACTTCTACAAATAGGGGGAGATTGTTGGAAATTGTATTCACAATTACCTTGATTTGTGAGAAGTCACCCTTAAACTAAGATTGAATTGCTTTTGTATTTGATATGCTTTTCTAGTATTGTCTTGCAGATTATCATTGCTAAGTGTAAATCAATGTCAGGTCATAATGGGTCTGCAAACACAGTTTCATACAATGTAATTCCTCATTATATGAAACATGGTGATGACTCATGTGTGATCTCTCTATTGGGGTACACTTCATTTTCAAGACTATTGAAGACTTTGGAGTGCGGTTGTAGCAAATGTTCAAGAGAAGAAAAGGAGTAATTGAATATAAATTTTTCTAAGGATATGTCTCGAGAGATCAAGCATGTCTCGAGAGTCGTTTAATGTCTCGAGAAGCAAGTTCTGTTGATCTCAGTATTTCTGTTCTTGATGACTCGAGAGATCAAGCTTGTCTCGAGAGTCCTTAAGACCGAAATCTTTGTAATGTCTCGAGAGATCATCGAGTTCTCGAGACATCCCTTTCTTGCTCTCTTTGTTTCATATCTCGAGAGATCCGTTAGTTCTCGAGAGATCCCTTATATCTCGAGAATTCTGTCCGTTTTTTTTCTAATTTGTTTCCTCTGTTCTTGACGGTTCGTAATCGCTCCTTCCCGATCCTAACGGCTATATTGAGTGCGTTTAAGGTCGATTTAACCCTTAATCATTGCCCTTTATATATAGGATCGCTCTTGGGTTATTTAAAACAAGTTTTCGAATCGTTCTCAAAAACCCTAATTTTCTTTCCTGATCTAAAAGAACGAGAAAAGCGCCGCCTCGCTGTCGCCTACGATTGAAGATCGATTTACTCATTTGAGTTGCGAATTTCTATCAAAGAAGGATTCGATCGATCCGTGTTCTGATTCTACAACCTCTATTGGATCGTTTCGGATTGCCAAAGACAGATTTGAAGGATCGTTGTTCTTCCTCATCATTCTCAAAAGCCATTCAAGAAGAAGGAAGAAAACGCCTCTGTTATTCAGATATGGTATCTTATTGTTCAAAACCTTTTATCATCTATTGTAGGAGTTGTTATATCTGAGCTGTAGGAGAGGTTGTTCTCCGAGTTGTAGGAGAAGTTTTTTTTTCTCCGAGTTGTAAGAGAGGTTCTCTCTGAGATTGTAGGAGTTTGACTCTGAGTTTGTAGGATCATTCTGATCTGAGATTTAGTGAGTAGTCAAGTCTAGCTGTGGTGCTAGATTGGCGAGGCCGGCAGTGGAGTACCCAAGTATGGGGAACCACTATAAATTCCTGGTGTTATCTGTGGCTGTGATCTATTTTGTGTGCTGTGCTTTACGTTTAATTTTTAATTCCGCAAAAGACGTAGAGATCACCTATTCACCCCCCTCTAGGTGATTTAGTTAGGCAACTAGATACTTCAAGAGCCCGGAAGCGGAATCGATCTGGGGCACTCCAGCACCAAACACTTGCTACCTTGCCAGCCTCTCCAGAGATCAACCCAACCCACCGTCTAATGAGAGCCCATCAGTGGAATTGATCTGGGGCATTCCGGCACCAAACACTTTCTACCTTGCCAGCCTCTCCAGAGATCAACCTGACCCACCGTCTAATGAGAGCCGGGCAGCATAATTGATCTGGGGCACTCAGGTAACAAACTCTTGCTACCTAGCCAGCATCTCCAGAGATCAACCTGACCCACCATCTAATGAGAGCCCGGCACGGGAATCGATCTGGGGCACTCCAACACCAAACACTTGCTACCAGCCAGCCTCTCTAGAGTTCAACTTGACCCACCGTCCAATGAGAGCCCGGCAGCGGAATCAATCTGGGGCACTCTGACACCAAACACTTGCTACCTTGCAGGCCTCTCCAGAGATCAACCTGACCCACCATCTAATGAGAGCCCAACAGCAGAATCGATCTGGGGCACTCCGGCACCAAACACTTGCTTGAGGACCCATGGTTAGAAAAAATGTTGAAATCAGCATATGATGAATAGAACATGTAACAGATTATCATAAAAAACTCAAGGGTAGAATCATTTTAGATCATCCCCACTTCGAGCCAGGCTGAAGGGTACCCCTTCCACATCTCGGACGTGGCACCCTCCTGACCTGAGCATCTCATCTACAATGTAAAGCCCCTCCCTATTGGGGTTGAGCTTCCCCACCGCGGCTCCCCTTCCGGCCGCATCAACCTTTTTTAAGACCAGGCCCCCCTTCTCGAACTGCTTCACCCGGATGTGCTTGTTGAAATATCGAGCCATTTGTCGCTTAACCCCCTCCTGCCGAATGGTGGCCAGATCTTGAAGCTCCTCTACCAAATCCAAAGATAACCTTTGCCCTTCCTCATTGTCCACTCGCCACTCTTATTCTCCTTCGCCCACGACGATCACCTTAGGTGACTTGACATCGAACTCGATCGGGAGGACGACCGCGGATCCATGGTAGAGCTTGAACATAGTCTCCACTATGGCGGTATTTGGCGTGGACCTTAAGGCCCAGAGGACCGAGGGTAACTCTTCCACCCAGCTACCCCTCAGGTTCTCGACCTTCTTCATTAATAAGTTCACAATGACCTTGTTCGCCGCCTCCACCTGCCCGTTGCTCCTCGGGTGGTGGACCGACGTGAAGTGAAGGTCTATACCAAGCTGCCCGCAGAAACTGAAAAACTCCTCGCTGGAAAACTGTGGCCCATTGTCCGTAACTATGGCTAGTGGAAGCCCGTGTCTGCAAATTATTTCACCCCATATAAAATTTCTCACCACTTGGAATGTTACCTTGGCAGCGCCTTTACCTCCAGCCCTTGGAGAAGTAATCGATCATTACTAGTAGGAACTTTCTTTGACCACTCGCTTGGGGGAAAGGACCCACTAGGTCCAACCCCCATATTGCAAAGGGCCAGGGGGTTGTGATGGTCCGGAGTCTTTGGGTTGGTAGGAGCTGGAGAGGGGCAAATAGATAACACTTCGAGCACTTCCTCATGAACTCCGCCGCGTCCTTACTGAGGGTAGGCCATAAGTAGCCTTGCCTCAACACTCTCCCCTCCAAGGTTCGGCCTCTGAAATGGCTGCCACACTCCCCCGAGTGGATCTCCTCCAGAACCCTCGAGACCTCCTGCTTCACCACGCAATAGGCTAGGATCCCTTAGAGCGTCTTCCGGTATAATCCTCCTGCATGCAAAGAATAGTATACCGACTTATACCTGAACCACCGCTTGTCCACATCCTTCTCGGGGAACTTCCCCGACGTTAGGAAGGTGATGAAGGGGTCCATCCATAATGACCGCTGGTCCACCTCCATTAGTTCCACCTCCTCAATGGACGGTCTGAAGAGGTCAAACACTGTGCCCCTGCCCTGGGACCAAACTTGGCCAGGAGGTCCATCGCGACACTCTCCTCCCTTGGCACATGACGAATCGAGAAGGTGCTGAAGAGTCGACTCCTTGACCTTTTCTAGGTATCACTGAAGAATCGACTCCTTGACCTCGAACTCCCCCTGACTTGGCAAGCCACCACCATGGAGTCCGTCGAAACCTCCACATCTTGCACACCCAACTCCCGGGCTAGGCGGAGTCCTGCTATCATGGATTCTTACTCAGCCTGATTGTTGGTGAGGGGGAAATGGATGTTGATCGCCTGCTCGATCCTTGTCCCTTAAGGGCTTACCAAAACCACCCCACCCCCAAAAGAATGCTTCCCTGATTCCCCATCAACCAGCATCCTCCAGACCATCGAGTAGGGTAGCCCAGACTCTTCCACTTCGGTCACATAGTCTGCCAAAAAATCTGCCACCGCTTGCGCTTTTACGGATAACCTGGGTTCGTACGAGATATCGAACTCGCTCAACTCCACTGACCACTTGGCCAGCCTTCCCGAGTGCTCCACCCCCTCCATGATGTTGCGAAGGGGGTGATCGGTCACCACCTTGATTGAGTGCGCCTGAAAGTAGGGCCGGAGCTTCCTGGCCGACACCACTAGGACGAAGGCTAACATCTCTAAGATGGGGTATCTGAGCTCAGCCTTCCTCAATACTCGACTAACGTAGTTGATCGAGAGTTGCTTTTTTCTTCTTCCCGGAATAACACCGAGCTTACCGCCACGCGTCCTACCCCCAGGTACAGGGATAAGTCCTCTCCTTGTCTCGGCCCTTGCAACAAAGGGGCTTGGGTTAACTGTTCCTTTAGTGCCTGAAAAGCCCTTTCACACTCAGGGGTCCACTCAAACTTTTGGTTCCCTCGCATCACTTTGAAGAAGGATGAACACTTCTCTCTTGCCCTAGAGAGAAACCTGCTTAGCCCGACCAACTTACCTGTGATGCTGGACCTCTTTCGCACTCTTTGGAGCCCTAGCTCCATGATTGCCCGTACCTTGTCCGGGTTAGGCTCTACCCCAGCCAGGGTAAGCAAGTGACCTAGGAACTTGCCTCGGCTGGCCCCAAAGATGCACTTCTGGGGGTTGAGCTTCATCTTGGATTTTCTCAAAGTCCTGATGGTCTCCTCAAGGTCACGGAGGTGGGAATTGAGGTCCAGACTTTTGACCATGAGGTCATCCACATAGACCTCCAGGTTCCTTCCCTTTTTCTCTCAGAAGACCCTGTCCATCATTCGCTGGTACATCGCCCTTGCATTCTTTAACCCAAATGGTATCATTTTGTAACAATAACACCCCTACCCTGTGATGAAGGAGACATCCTTGATATCGGGAGGGTGCATGCAGTTCTGGTGGTAACCTGAAAGAACATCTAAGAAACTCATTAGAGAAAAATCGACGGCTGAATCAATCAGTGTGTTGATTCGAGGCAAGGGGTAACAATCCTTAGGGCATGATTTATTCAATAAGGAGAAATCAACACACATCCTCCACCTCCCATCTCCCTTTTTTACCATGACCACGTTGGAGACCCAGCCTGGGTACTGGATCTCTGATACAATCCCTGCCTTAAGGAGCTTGCTCACTTCCTCCCGGATGGGAGCCTCCAACTTGTCCGCGATGGACCTCTTCTTCTGGCGGATGAGGCGAGTATTAGGATCGAGGTTGAGGAGATGACACGCCACATTCATATCGATCTTAGGCATCTCCGCGGCACTCCAGGCGAAGACGTCCACGTTCTCTTGGACGCAAGCCAAGATCTTCCTCCGGTCCTTGGGGCTGAGCTCCCCACTGATCTTTACCTTCTCGATCCACCATGCCCTGGTGATGACCTCCAGCTCCACCACCTCCTCCACGACCTCCAACCTTGACTGCTCCGCCCAGTCATTCCTTCCTCTCGTCGTAAGAAAGCGCTTCAGATCCTCCTTCTTCCTTCTCCTCCTCCCTGATCACCATCAGCTCCTTCGCCCCTCCTTACTGGGACTGAACTTCTCCTTCTACTCCCCTTTCTTCCTCTCCTACCTCTTCCAGCCTCGCCGGCTCCCCCATCCCCCTATCCCATTCCTTCGCTTCTACCATCCAGGAGATGGTGTTCACGACAGTCACATAGCACTGCCTTGCCACCTTAGGGTCTCCCCTTACCCGGACCTGAACTCCACCCACACTAAATTTGAGGCATTGGTGGAAGGTGGAGGGTACGCACCAGAACACACTGATAATGGGTCGTCTGAAGATTGCACTGTAGCTGCTAGGGGGCATCCACTATAACAAAGCGGCAGTTCCACATGGAGTCCCCCTCCCCCTTCTACCTCCTTTCTCTCCCCCGAGAACTCAAATAATGGGCCATCTGAGACCAACACCCTCCTGGCCTCCACCTTCATCTCGTCGAATGCCTTCTTGAAGATGATGTTGATTGAGCACCCATTATCCACGAGGATCCGGGAGACGGTGATGCTCTCGATGGTTGTCTGGATGATCAGCGCATCGTAGAATGGGTGCTCATGACCTGGCATATCCTTCTGAGAGAATGTGACTCTTTACACTGGGGGTGGGGTCTGAGAGGTCGAAGCTACGCTCCGATGGTACATGGTATGTAGGCTCGCTTTTTAGACTGCCTCGATCCCCACACCTTATGGATCACTCTGATACCTCCTCGGGTCCGTACGTTGGCGGGGTCTTCGCACCTCTCTTCCTCCTTCTCCCGAGGTAGAACTTCCTCGGTCCTTATTGGCCTCTACTGCTGTTGCTATGCTGGGACTCTTGCCCCTCTCATCTCCAAAAATTCTGGGTCGGTGGCAGTTGCGTGACCTTCTTGTTGGATCTTACGGCGCCCTTAGAGGGGGGGGGGTGAATAAGGGTTTTATGGAATTTTAAATCTTAATTAAATTTATCAAAGTTTGTGATCAAAGTTTAAGAATATTTTATAAGAAAATATATTTTGATATCTCAGAAAAGATTGTATTGAAGATTCCTTTTAAACAAGAGAAACAAAAATTTTTGTTAACTGTTGCTAACGCCTGACATTAAGTGTTAACGCTGGGCGTTAGCTCTCCAGAAATATTCCTTAGCACAAAAAGATTGCCGCAGTGAATTTACTTATGAAATCTTAAATGAAATACAATTCCAGAAAATCAGAGATAATGAAAATGATTATTGTATTTCAAAGATAATTACACAAATGTTAATTTTAATACTTTAATGAAATACAAATTAAAACATTCTTGAAGAGGAAATAAAATCAATTGAATAGAACATTAAAAGACATGATTTAATTTCATAATAAATTGAATACACAAATGTTTGATTTCTATAATATTGCTAGAAATCAAGGCGAGAATATGTAAAAACACCTTTTGTTGTTTCACCGGTCCTTCTCCCAAGGACCGGTTGGCTATAGCCTATCTTACCCCAGATAAGGCCTCTAGCCACCCCCTAGATCTACCCTCGACCTAGTCTCCACGCACAAGGCGGCGAATTACCCCCTAAGTCACACAAGGACCTAGTCGCCAACAACCGCGGTGAAATTACCCACAGAATCCTTCCCTGAATCTGACGTTCTCCTCGAACGATTTCTCCACACAAATTACAAAAGGAAAAAGTAAAAGATTACAAGATAAAGATACAGTAAGAGAAACTCCCAAAAAAATTCTGAAGGTGAAGACGAAGGCGATGTAGATGTTGGCATTCTGGAAGTGATCGTCCTTCGTATGGAATAAGCGTTGTAGACCTTCTCCTTCAAAATCTTCTTTAGAACTTCATGTTAGCCCAAGGGAGATCTCTTAATTGCTGTAGATGAGCCTCTCTCAGAAGTATAAGAATTCTGAAATCATCTCACAATAATGAGAGGGGTTGCTCTTTTAATAGGCACGAGAGCTAACGCCTGGCGTTAAGAGTTAACGCCATCGTTAATGAACGTGCACTGTCGTGGCTGAGATCATGCAACCATCGGGATCATGGCAGATTCATGGACTCAACGCGGGCATTAAGAGTAAATGCTGGCATTGTCTTTGGCTTCTCGACGGACTCATTCTCGACGACATTTCTTCTCGACGGATTCCTTCTCGACGGAAGTTAACCCGGGGCGTTAGTAACTAACGCAGGGCGTTAGCTCTCTTTCCAGAGAGTCATCTCCATTCAGTATTCTACTCATAGGGATGTGTAGTTATAGTTCCTGTACAACCTGCACACTATAAACACACAAAATACAATATCAAATACAACACGGTATTTGTTATTCTCAAACCAAGAGATGCGGAACATAAGCTCCAACAATCTCCCCCTTTTGATAATAATAAATACCTGTATGAGAAATTAGTGAGATTAAGACCATTTGTGTTTATAGATAAGTGAGGTAATAATATGTGCTTGAATAACATGTTAAAAGCATGATAGATTTGAAAGCGATAATGCATACTCTTTCTATATGAAGTCCTCCCCCTACATAAGTGTTCTCTTATAATTTACTCCCCCTAAATATCTATTTGACTAGATTTCTCAATTTCTTCTCCCCCTTTGTTATTAGCAAAAGTGGGTAGAGATGAGTGTATATCTACTAAGATAGATAAGGAACCACTTATTGAAGGATTGTCATGATCGAGCATATGATAGTGTATGCACCTCCAATATGATTACTCCCCCTACAAAGATACCCTTTTTTTTAAATTAATATTATTATAATGCACTCCCCCTAAATATTAGATTTATGCAATTTAATCTCCCCTTTTGCTAGTATCAAAAGAAGGTTTAGGTGAGAGTGTGCAATAAGGAGTAATATGTTCTATGTCGAGAAGAAAAATAGGATGCAATCAAAAGCTTGTTAAATACTACTTGTTGAGAAAAATATAAGCATGATGGAACATATAGTAGTAAGCAACATAGCTGACATGATAAAGTAAGCATTTTATTTTAAGATACCACTTGTTGAAAAGAAAACCACGACATTAAAAATAATAGACATGAATGAGCATTAGTGGTAAAATTAGCAGAAGAATATAATAAGCACTCTTAAACATAAACATCTTTTTAGAAGGTAAAATCATACAAAGGATAATGAGTTTTAAATTTGAAAAGTTGATATTTGAGTTATAGATTAAAGAGATGCTATTTCATTAAGATAAAATTGCAAGCATGATTTGATGATATCAAGAAAAGATACAAAGACTACAATGTAATCAAATTTGCATTTCAAGTAAACATAAACATTGTAGCGATCATGCTTTGTTATCTAGTGCATTTACTTAAGTTTGTAGAGAATTGAGTAGATGAGCATTAGGATCCAATTCTCATGAGTAGAAGTTTTATGAAAGATAATGAAGTGTACAAAGTAGTGTTTTGATAAAGTATACAAGTGAATCAATCAAAAACACATGACATATATAATGAAATAACACAACATTAAAATACACAAATACTATTACTTCCATAATATTTCAATGCACATGAATAAAGAGTACAACTACCAAGGTGCTCTGCACCTGCACACACAATGTTTATTAAGACTTATCAGGGTGCAAAGTAGTGTTTGGGGATCACTTTTATACTTTTTAGCATTATTTGCAAATTTTATTTGTGATCCGGTGTACTAAGAGAAGTGATGTATAAATGTTTGCTACAAGACCCTTTACAATTCTTAGCCAAGGTGCTCAACCTCACAATGCTCATTACAACTTATTAGGAGGGTGAGTAGTGCTTGATAGAGTTTTCCTTGTCATTTATTATTTGCCTTTGAGTTTAGTGACTAAGGACTCCGAATTCACTTGTTTTGCAAACATAGCATTTTAAACCACATTTCTCTAAAGAATAAGTGCATGAAAGACAAAGAATTGTTATAACCAATTCAATGTTGTGTAGGTAATCTATTTAAGCATTTTAATTACTTATGTTATTACACTATACAATCATGCAAGAATAAGATTGTAAACACATGTAAGTTATCAAAAATAAGTGAGTGAATGAATCATTATCAAACATAATACCTTACTCATACTTAGAGGCATGCTAAGCATTTCTACACATGTTTATCTACAATCAATTTCATTGCACATAATAAAATAATTTTCAAGGCATGACAAATACAAAACAATATTTTTTAAGAAACTTGAAAGTTAAATTAAACATTGTATTTAATCTTTAATTTATATAATTAATCATCCTTGACAATGGCAATGAATAACAATCAATTTTATAAATTTTTGAATTTTTATATATGCACAAAACAATAAACACACATAAAGAAAAAAAACTTATTTTTGTTCTTTGAAATTGTTTTGTAATTTTGTATTTGTTTTTTTTATATACATTCTCTGGAAAACATAGAAGTCTTTAATAGCCCTTTCAGTAAATGATATTCTATGCCAGAGAGATACACCCAAAATAATGCATGAGAAAATACATATTTTTTTGAAAAGAAATAAAATTTTGTTTTAAAGGAAATAAAAAAATAGAAAACTTTCTACAAACAGGGAAATAAAACACACACAAAACATTAAAATAATACCAGAAATTATTCAAAACAAAAAATTTTTTTTGGAGCAAAGGAGCGTTAGCTTCTTAACGCCGAGACAGAACTGCAAATTTTGTTGTTTTGAAAAACATTTTTCACAATTCATTTGTATTATAAAGAGAACTTCCTTCAGTTGAAATTTCAGAGTATATTGATTAGATTTGAATGCTCTTTTAGCATGTTTTTGGTGATTTTTCAAATACTTGTGTTTTGTAAAATCATTAAAGCTCAAAATAATAAAATATGCAAATACAAGATGCAATGTTAGAACAAAAACAAATATGCATGATTTAAGTATAAAGAGTAAGATAATATTCATGCAATGAATATAATATGAGTATACCTAAGAATAATATACCCTAACTACATGTCTACACACTATAGCCCCGTACTAAGAGACAGATGAACATGAGGAGATGCACACAAGCCGTAGGTTAGGGTGTTAATCCCATATGCATACAGAAGATGACGCTCAACCTAGCACTCTTTTCCCCCAGTACCTCGCAAGGCCCTACTGGAACCCTCCTCGGTTAAGGACAAGACATGACTTAGAGGTTAGGTCTCTAATGCACACAATCCTATGCCCTCGCTATTGTGAGACACATGTCATAGGTTTAATGATTATGGACATACTAAGCGTATAATCCTTAAATATATTAACTATTGTATAATTGCATGATTAGTTTTGGATTTACAATTATATCGATGATTATTGATTTTAAATCCATTTAGAAAAATTTTATTCATGCAAATAACTACAAAGGAAATTATGATTTTCATATTTTAGTAATATACTTTACTTTAGCATTGCAAGATATAACTAGCATGGACATTGATTTCTACCTATGGTAAGTGATGATGCTAGTATGATGAGTTAGGACAACATGGTGCAAAGCTATGTAAAGATGGACAAATATATAATTGAGTTGCATGTATTCAAACATAGAGTTTTGAATTTTCATATACCTAGAATGAAGTGACAATTCTATTTGATTTCATCTTATTTATATTAAGTTAATTCTTATGTCTAAAGATAATGAGATTCATGCAAACAATAGAGATGCACATCACACACACTAAACAAGATATGAAACTATAATACCAATCGCCATCATAACTTCATAAATCCTAAGGTTGATAGAAATAGTTGATTTATGATAATTTTTGATAGATCATGAATTATGATATATGATAATAGTGAATTTTAGCATATGATATTAATAGATCAAGGTGGAGTGTGTGAAATCATATTCATCATTTTTGTAATTTTCTAATTATGATTTTTCATTATAAGGGTTATTATATGCAATAAAGAAAATAGACAAATATGCAATAAGTTGTGCATTTAATATTTTAGCCTAAGACCCCTAAATGTTCATTTAAATCCAATTTTGAAAGTAATTTAATTAGTCTTTATAATATCATTTAGCAAATTTAGCATTCAATTTATAATGATAATATAAGACATTTATAGGCAATGGATTTAACAAGGATAAAATATATAAAAAAGAAAAGATAGATCACTTGAAAACTTTATGACTATATATTTAATTTGATTTGTTAAACATTAGGCTTAAAATGTGAAAGTCATATTGCATAATATATCTAAGTGACCTTAGCGTGTTGGCTCAAAAATAAGAAAACAAACAAAAGAAAACTATATTAATCATATTATGAAGTAGAGTTTTGATATTTCATTTATTATTAATTCTACTTCATGCAAATGAGTGGATACTAATGAATGAGAGATTTAGGTATCCAAAGGGGTCCAAGTGGGATGGTTCCTTTGGGTACCCAAATACATCATGTTGCCTTTTGGGGAGATAGTGATGAATGGGCCTTTACAAGTGGAGTTAGTGTTTCATTTTTAATTTTGGGCCTCCATTCATACTTTCGTTGTTTATCTTTTAAATTCATATTTTGATTATTTGACATCTTTTTGGGATGATAGTTGTTTGAAAAATAATTCATTTGGTATTTATGTTTATTCAAATTATTTTTTAAAATACATTGATGTTGATAATCATAATGAATTTTATTATATTGATTCTTTGAGAGTTTATAAGAGTTATGGTCTTTCTTAAGAATTGAATGATGAAAGAGTGGGTTACAATATGTTTTAAATGATTGGTTCTTATTTTGATGATTTTCATTTCCACTCTTTTTATAGACATACTCTTATAATATGAAGTTAAGCTTTTAGACTTTTGATAATTTGATAAACTAGAAATAAAAGATTTTTTATTATATGAAAAAAATTGAATAAACATTTTAATAATTCTAGTTTATCCGTTAAATTATCATTTTCTTTTATCAATTTTTCATTATGCTCTTTTGAAGTTAAAAGACCTTTTTCCAAAACCTTGAGTTCTTCTTTAAAAGTATTATAATCAAAACAAGGTTTAACATTTTTAATTAAAGAGCATAAGTGAATTTGAAACATCAATATAAGATTCTACTCTAGCGTTTGCTTTTAAAGTTTTATTTTCTAAACGTAATTTGGAATTAACATGTTTCAACTTTGAAATTTTACGTTTAGCAAATTTAAGCACACGAAATGTAGAAATAGAATTTGTTATAAAAATAGAAGATTTAGATTTTCTTACCTTGCTATAGTTTCCGTCTTCTCTTTTGCTTGATGTTTTGCCATCAATTGAGTTCAATATTGTTTCTCTCTTAGATAGATCTTCCTCCAAGCATGAGTCCTCATCGATTTATTCTCTTGGATCTATAAGGAATTCCTCCTGTTCATCATCTGTGGAAGGAAGACTATAAGTATTCTCAAGAAATTTCCAAACTTCAAAAGCAGTAGGAAGCGTATAAATAAGTTTGAAAATATTTTGATCTAGAGCACAATATAGACTATTTATAGATTTGACATTTAAAACATTTCATTTTTATTTAGAATAGTTGGGGGCATTTTAATTGTAATATTCCAAACTTCAATATCCAATGTTTTAAGAAATTTTTCCATAAGTGATTTGCACACATTATAATTTTCACCCATAAATAATGGTGGACATAATGATTTTTTATTTTCATAAAAATTATCCCCTCTAAAAGATGCGAGATCATGAAGCGCCATTATTCTCGGTTGTGAAGCCGTATTGGAATAACCTACGCTCTGATACCACGTGCTGGATCTTACGGTGCCCTTAGGGGGGGGGTGAATAAGGGTTTTATGGAATTTTAAATCTTAATTAAATTTATCAAAGTTTGTGATCAAAGTTTAGGAATATTTATAAGAAAATATATTTTGATATCTCAGAAAGATTGTATTGAAAATTCTTTTTTAAACAAGAGAAACACAACTTTTTGTTAACTGTTGCTAACGCCTGGCATTAAGTGTTAACGCTGGGCGTTAGCTCTCCAGAAAATATTCCTTAGCACAAAAAGATTGCCACAATGATTTTACTTATGAAATCTTAAATGAAATAAAATTCCAGAAAATCAGAGATAATGAAAACGATTATTGTATTTCAAAGATAATTACACAAATGTTAATTTTAATACTTTAATGAAATATAAATTAAAACATTCTTGAAGAGGAAATAAAATCAATTGAATAGAACATTAAAAGACATGATTTTATTTCATAATAAATTGAATACACAAATGTTTGATTTCTATAACGCTAGAAATCAAGGCGAGAATATGTAAAAACACTTTTTGTTGTTTCATCGGTCCTTCTCCCAAGGACCAGTTGGATATAGCCTATCTTACCCCAGATAAGGCCTCTAGCTACCCCCTAGATCTACACTCGACCTAGTTGCCATGCACAAGGCGGCGAATTACCCCCTAAGTCGCACAAGGACCTAGTCGCCAACAACCGCGACGAATTTACCCACAGAATCCTTCCCGGAATCCGACGTTCTCCCCGAATGATTTCTCCACACAAATTACAAAAGGAAAAAGTAAAAGATTACAAGATAAAGATAAAGGAAGAGAAACTCCTCAAGAAATTCTGTAGGTGAAGACGAAGGCGATGTAGATGTTGGCGTTCTGGAAGTGATCATCCTTCGTATGGAATAAGTGTTGTAGACCTTCTCCTTCAAAATCTTCTTTAGATCTTCATGTTAGCCCAAGGGAGATCTCTTAATTACTGTAGACGAGCCTCTCTCAAAAGTATAAGAATTCTGAAATCATCTCACAATAATGAGAGGGGCTGCTCTTTAAATAGGCACGGGAGCTAATGCCTGGCGTTAAGAGTTAACGCCAACATTAGTGAACGTGCACTGTTGTGGCTAAGATCGTGCAACCGTCGGTATCGTGGCAGATTCGTGGACTCAATGCGGGTGTTAAGAGTCAACGCTGTCGTTATCTCTGGCTTCTCGACAGACTTGTTCTCGACGACATTTCTTCTCGACGGGTTCCTTCTCGACGGAAGTTAACGCGGGGCGTTAACAACTAATGCGGGGCGTTAGCTCTCTTTCCAGAGAGTCATCTCCATTCAGTATTCTACTCATAGGGATGTGTAGCTATAGTTCCTGTACAACCTGCACACTATAAACACACAAAATACAAGATCAAATACAACACGGTATTTTTTATTCTCAAACCAAGAGATGCGGAACATATGCTCCAACACTTCGTCCTGGTGGAAATCGCAATATGGCAACACCACCCCTCCCCCTGGCCTCCGCCCCCATATTTCTCCTCCTGAGCCTGGCTCCTCTGGCTCCCGCTCCTCTTCCTCTCCCTGCTCTTCCTCGCCCGATCGCCATTGCTTGCTGAGGCGGGAGAAGTGTCCTCGGACCCTGCCTCCACCCTAGCTGGCAAGGTCTTCCCTGCGCTCCCTAGAAGTTGCCTCCTCCTTGGGGAAAACCTCTTCCTGGGTCCTGCATCCCCCTTCCTGCTGCCTCCATCCCAACTCCGCGGTTCTTGCCTCTTCTCTCCTTCTCACCTCTGGCTCGCTTAGCCGTTCCAACCTCTTCGTGAACTCGGGGTTGGCATCCTCCCCCTCTATCTCTTCCGTCGCTCTCTCCATCAACTCCTCACAAGACAAGGGAGCCCTCCTCTTGAGGACCATCTTAAAAACCCCTTCCCACAACCCTACTATGATGGCAAGCTGAAGGGTGAACCCCAAAACCTCCTGTGTGAGGAGGACCACCTCTTGGAATCGATCCACATAGCGGGCTAGCAATTCCCCCGACCTCTACTTGATGTTGAAGAGTGCCTCGAGGTCCTTCTTCCTCTTCTTTGAGGTTGAGAAACACAGCAGGAAGCCGCGGCACAGATCCTCGAAAGCGTAGATCGACCCCGATGGTAACTGGTGGAACCAGTCCCTTGCCTTTTCCTTCAGGGTGGTGGCGAATAGTCAGCACTTGAAGGCGTCCGACATAGGTCTGATAGCGACCATGTCCTCGAACCACTGCAGGTGTTGAATGGGGTCATCCTTGCCAGTATACAACATCATGCCCGACTCCCTGAACCCCTCTGGGAGTGGTGCCGAGAGCACCAACTCACAGAATCGGCTTCCCCCCTTCACCCCCTGACCTGCTCCACTCGCCCCGCGAGCTCCCCGGGCGACCTGGCTCCTACCAATCTAGCATTGGCCGGGACACCACTGGCTGGGACCCCACTGGCCGGGATTCTGCCTGCCAGGACGGCACTCGCCAGGACTCCGCTCACACTTGCTAGGCTGGGGAAAAGCTCTCGCCCTGCGAGATCTCACTCTAGTGCTTGGGACGCAACCTCCTTTCCTACCCTCTGCCCTGGGGCATTCTCGGCAACTCCAGCTGGAGGGGCCACCTGGGGCGCGGGAGTTGCGAGACCCCCAAGTTCCATGGCGAGAGCGCACTAAAAAGCCCCGAGGGGGTCCCTCTTGAGATCTGCCGGCATCTCTACCATCGCTAGCGCGCTGGGTGGTGGCGAACCGCCAAAGACTGCTTCTCGCTCATCCTCTCCCACCATGTCTATTCCTTGGAACTTTCTTGTACTATCTGCACTCCACACTCATCGCACCAAAAAATATTAAAACCAGTACTTGGTCTCTTATGGAGCTCGTGTCCCCAAAGGTGGGGGGCAGCAAGCACTAACTGATCCTTTGGAAGGAACAGACTGAATCCTCTGAACTAGACATAGACCCTTGGTTGCAGCGAGGAGGTCCCACCATAAACCCAGAAGATCTTAGAGCACTTCCCCTCCCAAGCCAAAGCTGAGACTGAGCACCTTGGAGAGCTTGAGAGCTGAACCAAGATAGCCTAGGGAGAAGGAAGCTCAGAGTACTGAGGTTGGATCCCTCTCCAAAGGTTCCCTTTAAGGTCTATATATAGTTTTTTATTTATGGTCTGCTAATAGCCGGATTCTGCCTTACACTTTTGCTATGCGTAGACCAAAATGGTCTGCGAACAGCCAAACTCCGCTGTTTGGAGAGGCTAACTGCAGACCACCAACGGCTTCCAGGTAAAATCACCCCTGGACCCATACTGGGCGAGCCGTCCACGAGGGTTCCTCTCGCCTGACTCTCCTTACGCGAACTACGAGAGCCTGGCTCGCCCGCCTTCCTACGAGCGACCACCTTCTTGCAAGCGACCTGCGAGAGCCTGGCTCGCCCACCTTCTCGCAAGTGACCTGCGAGAGCCTGGCTCGCCCGCCTTCCTGTGAGCGACCACCGAGAGCCCGACTCGCCCGCCTTCCTGTGAGCGACCACTGAGAGCCCGGCTCGCCCGGATTCCTACTCTTCTCGCCTGTTGATCCTTGAGTCTCCACTCACCTCTTGGCGAACACCGGGGTTGTACAGTATCCTCTTTAAACAAGATGAAGGTACTGCAAAATGTAATGTCTTCAGTGATTAGATTGGGTGGAGGGGGATGCCTAGATGATCAAAGAAGCACCAATGGATACAATTTCTTTACAAGAACAGATCATATATCATAGGATGCCCTATAAATAATATACATTTGTCCTTTCAACAAATGAGCCAACTACATGGCATTTAGCAATGCCAGCTGCGAAGACATCAGGCTAAGGAGGATTTTAAAGGAGATAAAGATGAAGAAAAAGAAAAAATAGCAATGGGTATAAAATGTGACAATAATGTTGGATCGAGAGTCTACCTTAGAGGGAGGTGAATAAAGTATATGTTATTTTCTTCAATCACATGAGCAATTAACCACACCTCTTCAATGTAAAGTAAAACATCACAAACACAACTATATTGATTAATGTAGAATTGAGGTACACATTACAACTCTCACATGATGCTAAGACTGAGGTAATGAATAATAAATATGTGTCCTACCTTTGATTACACCAGTAATCTGTTCAGTTTCTCTTCAACCTCAATATAGTCTCATTTAAACTAGTAGAGGTTCCTTCAATGCTGGTTTCCTAAAGACGAGACAACTAAGCACACCTCGATGCCTTAACAAAGGCAATTTTCACCCAGGTTAAACCTAATATAGTCATTCACGTTGACGCATTCCAATCCACAAAATAGTTCATTATTACAACAAAGAAAATCATGAAGAGATGCCTCCATATTGGGGATCCAAATCCTTATAACCTCATTATATGTGAATCCATTCCTCACTTCTTTGAATTATGGGAGTATCTTTTAACTTCTATTTCATCTTTGCGATTCTCAACTGTTGATGTACTTGTTGGAACATGGTCTTCCGCATCTCCTAGGTTTGAGAATAACAAATCCTATGTGTATTTGATCTTGTGTGTTTAAGTGTGTAGGATAACAAAGTCCACATGACTCAAGGATTACATAAGAAGGTTGCCCCCAAAGTTGAGACAACAAATCCAAAACACCTACTAGCGCAGGCGCTAGCTGTCGTTCGACGAACAGTTAGCGGAGCTCGATGAAATGATCATAACGGCGTTCCACGAAAATTCGCTCGACAAACTCTTTGCTGCGTTCGAAGAAGTTTCGTTCAATGAAATGTTGGCTTAAGCACAAATGCCGGGAGTACTTATAGAAGGAGATAGCGCTAGGCGATATCTGATAGCGCAGGCGATAGCGAGGAGCACAGTAGGTAAGAGAGAATTGTTTCTTCTGATTGAAGATTCTGCAGTGCAGAATATGTCCTAATATGGGATAGCGCCGACGGTAGCACTAGCGCGGGCGCTAGCGCTAAGTCTATAAAAAGGACATCTTGGCTCGGTCTTCTTCATCCTCTAGAGATCCAGAATTCCAGAGCTTCGTGCCATATCATAGAGAGGAGGTTTCCGAGAGATACTCCCACAAATCTATAAAGGCTAAAGGAGATCCGTGAAGAAGATTTCAACATGCGTCATCATCGTGATGAAAGACCGCATCAACTATGATCATACTCTGCGTCTTTGTCTACTTCTCCAAGAGATCCACATTGAGGGAGTTTTTATATTATTGTCTTTTTATTTCACATCCTTTCTTGTAATCATTTAGTAAACTCGCCTCGTGTTGGCGACTAGGTCTGGGTAGGACTTAGGGCAAAAATTTGCCTCTTGTTGGCGACTAGGTCTCGGGTGTAGGTCTAGGGGGTGCTCAAGGCCATATCCGGGGAAGGGTTGGCTAGAGCGGCTTGAGGCCGTATCCGAGGAAGGATCGGCTAAAGCCAACCGGTTTGTGGGGATACGAGTCGGTATAGAAAACAAAAAGAGTCTTTCACATTTCGCTTTGATTTCTAGCGTCATTGAAATCAAAATTTTGTAATCATTTTTATTAATAGTAATCGTGTCTCTTCTTTTGTAATAAAAATGATTTGTTCTTCATTTCACTAAATTGTTTATTGTCATCTCTTTTATTATAAAACAATTTAGATTTTTATTCAAAATCACTATTTTGATCTCTTATTATTTCAAGTATTACAAAATATAATATAAGTTTTTGAAAACCCTTATTCACCCCCCCCCCCTCTAAGGGCGCCTACTGATACAACAAGTGGTATCAGAGCTAGGTTTTATTCCAATCGGCTTAACAATCAGGAATAATGGCGTCTCATGATCTCGCTTCTATTAGTGGGGTAAATTTTTATGAAGCAGAAAAATCTCTTAAACCACCATTATTCGAAGGAAGAAATTATAGAGGGTGGAAATTTTTAATGGAAAATTTTATTAAAAATTTAGATATCGAAGCATGGAATATTGCAATAGTAAGACCAGCAGATGAAACAAATAAAAAGGAAAGTCGCCTAAATGCAAAAGCTTTAAATAGTATTTTCTGTGCTTTATCTCACGACATTTCAAAATTAATATACTATTTTTCTAGTGCATACAAAGTATGGAAATTTCTTGAAGAAATGTATGATTCTCCTTCTAGAGGTATGGAACAATCACAAGAACCAGAGAATATGCAAGCTTGCACAAGTCTTCAAGAATGCTCCTCTCATGACGGTTCAATGGAGCACACATCAAATGGAAAAGAAGAAGAAGTACTATCTTCGGAAGAGGAGTGCCAAAAAGATGTAAATGAAACCATATGTTCAAATCATGCCTCTCCCGAGAGCAATGTAAGGAAATCAAATCCCATCTTTTGTGCTTCTATTTCTACATTACAATTGCTTCAAACTACAAAGGGTAAAATTAAGAAATTAAAGAATGCTAATAAACATCTGCGCCTAGAAAATAAAAATTTAAAGGCAAAATTTAAAGAAGAATCAAATTCTAATTTATCTAGTTCTACCCAAGGCTCCTTAGATGAAAACATTACACCTTGTATAAAATTTAATGATTTGAAAGAAAAATGCAAGGAACTTGAAAAGGAACTTCTTTCTATAATAGAACAAAATAAAAAATTATGTTTAGAAAATTCATCTTTGGAAAATGATTGTGCTAAGTGTAAAGAATATAAAATTGAAATTAAAGAGATGGATGAAACATTTGATGAATATAGAAACAACTATCAAGATCATATTGATTCAATTGTTTCCACTCTTAAAAATATCACAATCGCTTATAATAAAGCTAGACATAATTTAAAGATCAAGAATGATGAATTAAAATCAAAAATCAACTTGCTTATGAAAATTGTAAATACAAATTCACAATATCAAACTATATCTAAAAACAAGTTGAATATGAATATGAACATCTTAATTAAGTTTAATAATGGAAGTAAGGAACATAAAGAATTTGTTAATCTAAATCAAAATCACCATTATTTACAAAATTATGTATCTCCTAAAGTAAAATCAAATATTCAAAAATTTCCTATGAAAAATGATTTCAAATGTCATCATTATTTTAAGCCTAAGTTTAATGAATATGGAAATTTAATGAAAAATTATAATATTAAATTTAAGTATGAGTGGAGACCCAAAATTAAAGATGAAACATTAACTCCACTTGAAAGGGTTCATTCGTACTTGTCTCCCCAAAAGCCATCTCGCTATATTTGGGTACCCAAAGGAACCATCCCACATGGTCCCCTTTGGATACCTAAAACTCTTATTCATTAGGTATCATCAATTGCATGAAGTAGAATCCTTTCAAAATGAAATATACAAAGTTCTACTTCATGATATGCTTTCATGTCTTTTAATTTTTCTTGTTTTCTTATTTCTTTTGAACTATCATGTCATGGTCATCCTATATAGTATTAAAAATATGATTTTATCTCTTAAAAGCTTAATATGTTTATAAAATCAAATTGATCAAAATTCAAAATCATATTTTATTTTGATGACCTATCTTTTATTCTTATATTCATTGCTTCTAAATATCTTATATTATCCATATGAATCAAACTCTAAATTTGCTATAAGATATTTCAAATTAAATTCGGTTATTAGGCTATTAAGATTCTTAGCCTTCACCAACAAGTGGTTAAGTGAAATAACTTGATCTAAAAGAAAATTAAAGATCTAAATAAAAGCTCAACTTTCAATATGGTTGTCTTTGTTCACAAAAAAAAATTATATTGTGTTCACTCCTTGATGTCAAACATGATCTAAACCATCACTATTGTTCACCTATCAAAAATCACATATATATATATATTCAAAATTCTTAATTAAAAGAAATTCACTAAAATGTATTGAAAGAATTTACCGTCATAATGAATATTGAATTCACATGCTCCACCATGATCTATTGATGTCCTTTGCTAAAATTCTCTAACATCATATATCATAAGTCATATCAAAAGTCTTCTAAAAAACAATTATTTCTATCACAATTATGTGAATTATAATTGATATATTAATTGATGACAATTGATATTATAATTACATACCATGGTTGGTGTATTATGTGTGTATTGTGATTTATTTCAAGTTTAGACCTTTGAATCATCTTGATATCAAATCAAATAAATCTTCACTCCACTCTAGGTCTATAAGTTGAAACACTATCAAACCTTGGTATAACATTAATCTCAAACTTATCATACTAACATTGTCGACTAAAGAATTTTTGTGTCTATGTTAGGCTTTATATGTTTACCAAGATATACAGGCTGGGTATTCTCATCTAGGGCTTATCCATGGTATTATTGTGCATGAACATGATTGTTAATCACTAAAATCATGCATATTTGATTTGTTCATTCATGTCATCTCATGCAAAGTTTATTTGGTAAAGTCATATACAAAATCACTAATGTTTCATGAAATTTGCACTATCTAGACATCTCCAAAAAATCTGAAATTTCAGCATGAAACTACTATTAGGACACTTAATCAAGATCAATAATTAAAAATTTCAAAATCATCAAAAATCGTGTACTGTTTCCCGCGTTAGCGCTAACGCCGGCGCTAGTACACCTGTTTGCTTTTCTGTAATTTTAAAATTCTAAAAAATTCTTAAAAATATATTAATCTATGTGTACTATTTATTTTTGCACTTCTGCTTTTATTTCATTTTTGAAAAATCAAATGCAAAAATACAAAAGCCAAATTACAAAAAATTATGTTTTGCCTTTTTGGTTCTTTTGTCATTTGGTTAAATTCTAATTCTAAAAAACAAAAATCAAATACAAAAATATAAAACAAAAACAAGTATAAAAAATTGTTATTTTGAACTTAACTTTTCTATTACATGTATCTTGCGAAAGGGTGATTTGGGCTATCATCCCATCACATCACCTAGTACTGGGCGAACCTCTCACAAGGTAGTCCTCGAGAAGTCCAAGATCAATATTATGAGTTCAAACTTTAAATCAAATCTTTCTTCAAAATATCAAAAATACTATATGGACTTCATTGAAGTTCAAGCAAGATTTAATCTATTCTTTAGAACTTCTATAATGTTGCAATTTATCTTTTCAAACTACTTTGAATATTGTTTTCATCATGCTTTGATATATCTATTAATATGTGCATCAAGTATCGTTTAAAATTTGTGTAGAACTTTGCTTAGCATGCCTCTAAGTATGAGTAAATGTTTTATGTTTGATAATGATCTTTATTCACTCACTTATTTTGGCATTGTCTACATATGTGTTTAATCTAAGAATGCTTGTGTATGTTATGTATTAGTACAATGAATTAAAATTGCAAAAGTATCTTACCTACACTCCTTTATTTGCACTTTTAAAAATTAAGAAAAGTGGTTATCTTTCTCATAAAATATATTGGTTTGCAAAACAAGTGTATTCAGAGAACATTGTACAAAACAAAAATCATGAAATAAAATGACAAAGTTAACTCCACCAAACACTACTTGAACCTCCTGATAAGTCTTAATAAGCGTTGTGAGGTTGAGCACCTTGGAAAGAATAGTAAAGTATCTTGTGCAAACCATAACTCTCTTTCAAAATAAAAACCACTTATTCTCAAGTACACCGGATCACAATAAAAAATCAATATTGAAGGATAAAATTATGTGATCCCCCAAGCACTACTTTGCACCCTGATAAGTCTTAATGAGCATTGTGTGTGCAAAGCACCTTGGTAGTTGTACATTTTTTGTGCATTGAAGTGTGTGGACGTAAAATTATTTTTGTTTTATTGTGCTCTTTACTTTACATATTACTTCTATTTTTGATTAAAACATTTGTTTACTCTATTCAAAATACACTTTTGTGATCATCATTATCTTCCATAACACTTCTTCTCATGAGTATTGGATCCTAATGCTAATTCTATACTACTCTTTACTTATGAAATGCACTAGATAACCTAGCATGCTTTCTACAATGTTTGGTATGTTTTGAAATTGTGAATTAAAGTAACATTGTAGTAATCTCTTTTTGATAACATAATTTCATGCTTGGTTACTTTATTATCAAACTTAAAGATTTTAATTGAAAAATGATTTACAAAAATAACTTCTTTTTGAAATTTAACTCATATATCTTTTTATGGATCATCATTAATTACAATAAGATGTTTCTTGTATTTCTATAAGTCTTCCGCATCATCACCATATAATTGTTTTACCTTGCGCTTTCATGCCTATTTAAAGTCTTTCATTTTGTGTGCATCATCACTTGAATCTTCAAATTCCTCTCTTGCAATAAGTTGTAGACTTGCTTGGTAAACTTTATATTGGTTGCTTTTATCATGAATCTTTTTGCTATAAACCTCTGATTTATTTCTATGAAAATGTTATTACGCTAAAACTCTGATTTATTAATGGATCTTCAAACTCTGATTTATTTTGGCATTGTCTACATTTGTGTTTAATCTTAGAATGCTTGTGTATGTTTTGTATTAGTACAATGAATTAAAATTGCTCAAGTATCTTACCTACACTCCTTTACTTGCACTTTTAAAAGTTAAGAAAAGTGGTTATATTTTTCATAAATTATATTGGTTTGCAAAACAAGTGTATTCGGAGAACTTTGTACAAAACAAAAATCATAAAATCAAGTAACAAAGATAACTCCACCAAGCACTACTTGAACCTCCTGATAAGTCTTAATAAGTGTTGTGAGGTTGAGCACCTTGGAAAGAATAGTAAAGTATCTTGTGCAAATCAAATCTTTCTTTCAAAATAAAAACCACTTACTCTTAAAGTACACCGGATCACTAATCTCAACATTAAAAATAAAATATGTGATCCCCCAAGCACTACTTTGCACCCTGATAAGTCTTAATGAGCATTGTGTGTGCAAAGCACCTTGGTAGTTGTACATTTTTGTTTGTGCATTGAAGTGTGTGGAAGTAAAGTTATTTGTGTTTTATTGTGCTCTTCACTTTACATATCTCTTGTATTTTTGATTAAAACATTTGTTTACTCTATTCAAAATACACTTATGTGCACATCACTATCTTCCATGACACTTCGTCTCATGATTATTGGATCCTAATGCAAATTCTATACTACTCTTTATTTATGAAATACACTAGATAACCTAGCATGCTCTCTACAATGTTTGGTATGTTTTTGAAATCGTGAATTAAAATAACATTGTAGTAATCTCTTTTGATAACATTATTTCATGCTTGGTTACTTTATTGTCAAACTTAAAGATTTTAATTGAAAAATGATTTACAAAAACATCATCTTTTTGAAATTTAACTCATATATCTTTTTATGGATCATCATTAATTATAATAAGATGTTAATTGTATTTCTATAAGTCTTCCGCATCATAACCATATAATTGTTTTACCTTGCGCTTTCATGCTTACTTAAAGTCTTTTATTTTTGTGTGCATCATCACTTGAATCTTAAAATTCCTTTCTTTCAACAAGTGGTAAACTTGCTTGGTAAACTTTATATTGGTTACTCTAAACATGAATATTTTTTTTATTAAAAACTCTGATTCATTTCTATGAAAATATTGTTAACTCTGATTCATTAATGGATTTCAAAATAGCTATGTGAGTGTTTTCATAAATTCAAATATAAAAATCCATTGGCTATGAAATTATACTTTGATTTAAAATGCTTAAATGTTTCTAATAATTATTATCCATGACTTCATTTCTCACCATAGCGGGGCGTAGGGTTGTAGACATTAGATAACCTTTATCTCTAGTCATGTCTTGTCCTTAACCGGGGAGGGTTCCAGTGGGGCCTTGCGAGGCACTGGGGGGAAAGAATGCTAGGTTGAGTTGTGTCTAGTGTTTGCATATGGGACTAACACACCAACCTACGACATGTATGCAACTCCTCATGCCCATCAGTCACTTAGTACGGGGCTAGGGTGTAGACATATTGTCTGGGTAGTTTAGTTACTTGGAAATCATTAAATTTTGTTAATGCTACAAACTCTGATTTATGAAAATGTTGTAATACTCAAACTCTAATCTATTTAAATGAAAAGTATTCCAAAACTCCTTATCATTTCCTTCTCTACAAGCTCGATCATGCTTTTATCTTATTATCAAATTTTAAGTGGTGCCTCCTTTCCCGCTTTTGCTAATAACAAAAGGGGAAGAACTAACATGATAAATATAATCTTCTATCAAAATATAATTCTTAATTAAGATGATAACTTACATATTAGGGGAGCATTCACTTAGGGGGAGCATGTATTTAGGGGGAGCAATTCTAAATGCCAAAATCGTAAATTATCCTAAGTCATCACTCACACACACACACAAGTATGTTTCTTCTTGCTTATATATTAATGCTCTGATTTATCATTAATGGATTTGTTATTATCAAAAGGGGGATTTTGTTAGAACATGGTCTTCCGCATCTTCTAGGTTTGAGAATAACAAATCCTATGTGTATTTGATCTTGTGTGTTTAAGTGTGCAGGATAACAAAGTCCACATGACTCAAGGATTACATAAGAAGGTTTCCCCCAAAGTTGAGCCAACAAATCCAAAACACCTACTAGCGCTGGCGGTAGTACTAGCGCAGGCGCTAGCTGTCGTTCGACGAACTGTTAGCGGAGCTCGACGAAATGCTCGTAACGGCGTTCGATGAAAATTCGCTCAACAAACTCTTTGCTGCGTTCGACGAAATTTTGTTCGACGAAATGTTGGCTTAAGCACAAATGCCGGGAGTACTTATAGAAGGAGATAGCGCCTGGCGATATCCGATAGCGCAGGTGGTGATTAATTTATGATCAATCCGAAACGGCAAGTGTACCTATCGAATCGTAGTACCAAGGTCGTATTTAAAACACGGGGCTGTCAAGTATTACTACTCACGCTTCCAACTATTATCCTACCGTATGATTGTTGTGGTTTGAAAATTTAAAGACGAGCTAATGAAAATTGAAGACGATAAATTTAGATTTAAAAAAAAATAGCATTCGATCATTGATTCACCATGAAAAGAGCTAAGAGAGATAAAAATTAAGTTTTATGATTGTAAATCGTTCTAGACCGTGACGGATCCGAAAATAAGAATTAATCTCACTAGAGCATTAAATCTCCCAACTATTAGACATTTTGATCGAAATCTCTTTGCAAATCAAAAGGGCTAAAGTCGCATTAAGGAAATGAACCGCACTATTGGATTTGACTCCAATCCGGAGGATTTACGTCGTCCTATCTCTAGGATTGCGTGCAACTCCTTCCTTCTTTGAATGATCTTTCAAATCAACGAGTCTCTCGACTTCTATGAAATGAGATCAAATGCCTACTACCGTATACCGAAAATACGGAGTCGACACAAGATAAATCAGCGAAGGATCGAGAAATAATTTAACAAAAATAAAACTAAGAAATAAAGAGAAATCTCATCTCATTTCATGGATCCTCATGATCGAATGCTAAAGAAAATTTAGCTACGCATATTTGAAAAGGAAATAGCAACGAAATAAGGAGAATGCATTTTCATTAGTTTTATTAAAAGAGAATACAACAATAAAAAGAAAAAAGATTACTACTAAAAAAGATTACAACAATGAAGAGAGATTACAACAAGGGAAAAACTCTTGAAGACAAGATTACTACCAGCACTATACTTCCTCTCCAACTTCCAACCTCCCAATGCTTGAGACAAGGGTTCCTTTTATAGATGAGGGGGAAGATTCTAGAGAGAAGAGGAGATGGAGGGACACAAGGGGGTGGGGGGCGGCCATGTGCATGGGAAAATGCATGCATGATATTAAATAGGAGGAGAGAGAGAGGGCTTCATGCATGCATTTTATTTAAAAGAAACAAAAAGAAAAGAAAATAAGAGAGTGGGGGGATATATGAGACTTAAATGGGGATGAACATTAAAAAAAAGGGAAGAGAGAGAGAGAGTGGGGTTCGGCCATCAATAGGATTGGGCTGCACCAAGGAGTCAGGCTACACCAAGGAGTCGGGCTGCACCAAATGGGGAGGCTCGGGTGGCTTGGTTGGGCTCGGGCTGCACCAAATGGAGGCTTCAAGGTGGCCGGTTGCATCATCCTACAACATGAAACAAAAACATCAAATTAGTTAATAAAATATAAGGACAAGAAATTAAAATATAACAAACATAAAATAACAACATTAGTTTTACATAAAAAAAGAAATTAAAACCTAACAAACATAAAATGCAAAGAAAATATAATTAAACCTAGGGAAATTTATACTAAACTAACCTAAAAACGATGACTAAAAACTAGTCATCAAATCCCCCCATGCTTAAGAGTTTGCTTGTCCCCAAGCAAATGGAATTATAATTGGAAGGAGAGATGACAAACAACTTGGAGTTTAAAAAAAAATCAAAACATGAAAAATTAAACTATCCTAACTTCTATGCTAGCAACTAGTTGGGTGAGAAGTCCAAAAATAAAAAAACTTGAAAATGGAAATCTATAAATATTACTAGAACATAAAAAAGGTGTACACATTTCAAAATTCTTAAAACAAAGCATCCAAAAATTAAGAAGATAAGAAAGACAATAGTAGAGTTTCTAAATAAACGGCGCGTTGAACAAACTACTAGGTTGCTAAAATAACAATTATCCCATAATCACGCCAAGATAACCTCCACAGAAATCCATCAATGATGGTGTCCATAGGCTTGCCCGTTCACACTCTCTTCACTACACAAGTTGGCTACACGTTCTAAAGATCAAAAGGACTTTTATAGGTAATTTAACTTGGCTTAGGTAAAGGATTAGGATATGGAATACTAAAAGATAAACGTGGCGGTCAAAAGCACACTAAACCAAGGATGAGCTAAAAAAAGATGATAAACATAGGATTTTTTTATTATGATGCTTGCAAACAAAAGAAAAGGGGCAAATGAGATGATTTCATCTTTTTGAATAGGCCTTCACAATAATTTTTTTCAACAATATATATATATATATATACATATATATATATATATATATTTTGCTTGGCCAACAAAAAATTTTCTTTTCTTTGTAACATATTCTCAAATTTTCTCCAGATTTTTTTCAATACTTTTTTTTCTTCCTTTTCACCAAAATATGCAAGAAAAACAAATCACCAAAACACAAGAAAATCCTATCACAAATGAAATTTTAGCTCAAAAATTTAGTGCGATTGGGAAGGGAATTTTAGCCTTGGTGAAATTTGGTGGAGGTGAACAAAAGGAACGGAAATATGGCCCAAAATTGTTTAAGCAACGGTAAAATTTTTGGGTGGGCATATAAGCTCAAAACGGGTCAAAAGGTGGCCTAAATCATTTCTAAAGTTTGTGAAGAACCGTGCAAATGCTTCGAGAGTCGCTTGAGGCAAGTTCTAGACACCAAGAAAGAATTACCCCTTCATGAAAATAGATATATTATCTAGCAACCATTCGTACGCAACTAAGCCGAATAAAAAGAAAAACCACAAATTGCTAACTTAGAACGTAAAAAACGGATGCCTATATTTATGAATTAGAAAATAGTAAAACTAAAATATGTAAAAATAATAGATTTAGAAAACCGTTTCAAAGAAATTCTACTTAGAACTAAAGTACCGCTCGGGCATGCACACCACTAAAAGACGCATAGAAATAAAGATAGGAAATAATTTTTGATTTTGATTCTCAAATAGATTTTAAATTTTTCATTTTTTTGGATTTTTTGATAAAGCTAAGAAGAAAAATAGTATCTATAGTAATTTTTTCAATTTTTTTAGAAAGGAAAAGAAAAGAAAGAAATTAACAAAACCCTCCCCTATGCTTAGATTTTTCATTGCCCTCAATGAAAAGGGAAAGAGAAAGAGTAGAGGGGACTAGAAAATGCAGTAAAGTAAAAATAAAAGAACAGGACTTCCCCGGGTTTGTGAGGCCGAAGGCGGATGTCGCTCCTCCATGCTTGTGCTTTAATTTATTTGATCAATAGTAGGCTTGACTTAATCCTTCTTGAAATCAACAACATTGGAGCGGCGATCGCGAACTTGTAGTAGTTGGGCCACCGGGAGGAAGAACACAATACCAAAAGAAATGCAGGAAAGGAACTTGGGCAAGATCCCAAGATTGTTCTTATTTAATACAAAGTGTTCGAATAATAAAAGTTTCATAATAATAATAATACGATGTCCCATCATAAAAGTTTTAAAAAAAACATAGTTCCGAAAAAGAAAAAATAAAGAGATATCAATCATGAAATAAATAAAAGTTGTTCCTTTTCAGGGGATACCAAATCATTAGAAAAGTAAAGCTTTAATTGATGACCATTCACCTTAAATTCACCCTTATCCGGGTGCGATATTAACACAGTGCTGTATGGAAAAACCTGCTTTACCATAAACGGTCCAGACCATTGAGATTTGAGTTTTTCTGAAAAAAGACGTAAACGCGAATTAAAAAGAAGAACCTGATCGCCTGGTTTAAACGTTTTAGGGTGGCGAAGGTTCTTGTCGTGATAATATTTTGTGTGTTCTTTATATATTCTGTTGTTTTCATAAGCGTTTGCTCGCCACTCGTCGAGTTCATTTAACTGATTTTTTCTATGCTCACCGACCGAGTGCGGATTGAAATTAAAAAAATTTAGCGCCCAGTACGCACGATGTTCTACTTCTACGGGGAGATGACATGATTTTCCATAGACTAATCGGAAAGGAGTGCAACCGATAGCGGTTTTGTAAGCTGTCTGATAAGCCCAAAGAGCATCGTCTAACTTTAACGACCAATCTTTATGAGAAGTAGAGACAGTTTTTTCCAAAATTCTTTTAATTTCGCGATTGACTACTTCGACCTAACCGTTAGTTTGAGGGTGATAAGCGGTGGATAGTTTATACGTAATGCCATATTTAGCTAAAACTTTAGCGAGCTGAGCGTTGTAAAAATGAGTTCCCCTGTCACTAACGATCGCCCGAGGAAAACCAAAACGAGAAAATAGTTATTTAAGAAATGAAATCACCACGCGAGAATCGTTAGTGGGTAAAGCTTGGGCCTCCGCCCACCGAGAAACATAATCTACTGCGACTAGAATATACTTATTTCCTAAACTAGAGGGAAACGGACCTACAAAATCAATACCCCACAGATCAAAAACCTCGCATTCGAGAAAATAATTTTGTTCCATTTCATTTTTATTAGAGATGTTTCCGGTCCGCTGGCACCGATCACACCCACTCACAAAATGTTGTGCATCTTTAAATATGCTTGGCCAATAAAAACCAGCACTAAGCACTTTGTGAGCAGTGCGATTTGCTTGATAATGCCCACCAGTCGAACCTTCATGAACATGATTTAGAATTTTATAACCTTCTTCCCGGGAAACGCATTTTCTTACCACCTGATCTGCACAAATGCGAAATAGAAAGGGGTCCTCCCAAAAATAATACTTCAGCTCAGAAAAGAATTTCTTCTTTTGCTGAGACGAGTACTCTTTTGGGAGGACGTGTGCCACAAGATAATTGGCCAGGTTGGCAAACCAGGGGGTAGAAGAGGAAACATTTAAGAGTTGCTCATCCGGAAAAGAATCACTAAGAAAATTTTTGTTTAAAATACCTATTTCGGGGTTTTCTAGCCGAGAAAGATGATCAGCCGCTAAGTTTTCCTCTCCTTTCTTATCCCGGATCTCCAAGTCAAATTCTTGAAGTAAGAGGATCCAGCGAAGAAGATGCGGTTTGGCGTCCGGTTTAGAAAGGAGGTACTTCAAGGCGGAGTGATCCGTGAAAACGATAACTTTAGAAAGAGTAATATATGGCCGGAATTTATCAAAAGTGAAAATAACAGCTAAGAGTTCCTTTTCAGTTGTGGTGTAGTTTTCTTGCGCTGAATTAAGCGTTTTGCTAGCGTAATAGATAGGATGGAAATTCTTAGCTATTCGTTGTCCTAGCAACGCATCGACCGCAAAATTACTCGCATCGCACATGATTTTGAATGGTAAATCCCAGACCGGAGCGATCATAATAGGGGCATTTATAAGTTTTGATTTAATTAATTCAAATGCAGCTAAACATGAATCATCAAAAATGAAAGTGGTATCTTTTTCTAAAAGTTGGGTTAGAGGCTTGGTGATTTTTGAAAAATCTTTTATGAAGCGCCTATAAAACCCCGCGTGCCCTAGAAAACTTCTAATCGCTTTAACGTTCATAGGCGGCGGCAATTTCTCAATCACCTCGACCTTCGCTCGATCGACCTCGATTCCCCTAGCAGAAATTTTGTGTCCTAAAACTAGGCCTTCTCTCACCATAAAATGACACTTTTCCCAGTTTAACACAAAGTTCATTTCCTCACAGCGTTCTAAAACCTTAGCTAGATTTTCTAAACACAAAGAAAAGGAATCACCAAAAATAGAAAAATCGTCCATAAATACTTCCATTATATTTTCAACGTATTTATCGAAGATTGCCAACATACACTGCTGAAAGGTAGCTGGTGCGCTGCAAAGGCCGAAAGGCATCCTACGGTAAGCAAACGTTCCGAAAGGGCAAGTGAATGTTGTCTTCTCTTGGTCCTCGGGTGCGATAGGGATTTGGAAATACCCCGAGAGACCGTCGAGAAAGCAATAAAAACTATGCCCGGATAATCGTTCTAAAATTTGATCGATAAAGGGGAGGGGAAGTGATCCTTACGAGTGACATCATTTATTTTACGGTAATCAATGCACATCCTCCATCCCATTACCGTCCTAGTCGGAATTAAATCGTTGTTCTCATTTGCTACAACCGTGATCCCACCCTTCTTAGGCACAACCTGAACTGGACTAACCCACTTAATATCAGAAATCGGATAAATTATCCCCGCATCTAACAACTTAAGAACCTCTCCTTTCACGACCTCTTTCATGTTTGTATTAAGGCGACGTTGTGGTTGGATTACAGTTTTAGAGTTATTTTCAACAAAAAATTTATGGGTGCAGAAGGAGGGGCTTATACCAGAAATGTCTGAAATTTGCCACGCTATAGCTCGACGATGCTTTTGTAGGACTTCGATCAGTTTATCGCTCTCGGATTGAGAAAGAGAGGCCGAGATTATAACGGGAAATTTCGAATTTTTTTCTAAAAAAATGTACTTAAGATGATCGGGAAGTGGTTTGAGTTCAAGATTGGGTGGTTCATCGTAAGAATTTTTTAAACTTTTTCTTTTTCAAAAATAAGATTTTCAAAATTTTTTTGTCTAAAAGTTGGCGGATTTTCAAAATTTGTTTGCACGTACATAACCGTGTCTTCGAAAACATTTGGAAAACTTTCAGAAAAGGATGCGGAAAATTCATTTGAAGAAACATTTGAAAGGTAAAGAGAAAAATCATCATTAATCTCGTCTAAGAGAAAACAAGAGTCGTCATTTTTTAAGGAATTTTTCATTGATTCATTTATGGAAAAGCGACCTCATCATCTCCCACACGAAGAAGAAGTTTCCCATTACTCACATCGATGACTGCTCGAGAGGTGGCTAAGAAGGGACGACCAAGGATAAGAGGGATATCGACATCCTCTTCGATATCAAGAATGACAAAATCCACCGGGAAGATGAATTTGTCGACCTTCACTAACACGTCCTCAACGATACCTAATGGATACTTAATTGATCTATCAGCTAATTGGATGCTCATACACGTAGGGCTGAGAGTGCCAAATTCTAGCTTCTTAAATAGAGAAAATGGCATCAAATTGATGCTCGCACCTAAATCCGCTAACGTGTGTTTCATGAAAAGATTTCCAAAAACGCAAGGGATAGAAAAGCTACCCAGATCGTTAATCTTTTTCGGAATATTAGAACTTTTTATAATCGCCGAGCACTCTTCGTTTAACGTTACTTGAGATAAATTTTCTAATTTCTTTTTGTTTGTTAACAAATCCTTAAGATACTTTGCATATTTCGACATTTGACTTATTGCTTCATGAAACGACAAATTTATGTGGATTTATTTAAAGATTTCAAGAAAATGTTGATACTGATCGTCTAATTTGTCCTTCCTAAGCTTAACAGGGTAGGGAGGTGGCAGAAATACTTTTAAAATCTCAAGAGCATTACTTTGAAGAGTCTTTTTCTTTTTCAAAAATAATTTTTTCTTTGTCATTTTCTAAATCAGTTTCCTTAACGATTATTTGTTCATCATCAGCATGAGAGGCAATAACCTCTGGCTCTTCCCTTGTGGTGGGCTCGTGGATTACCTTACCGCTCCGAAGGGAAATTGCTTTCGCTTGCTCCCTTGCGTTAGGTTCGGTATTTGAGGGAAGAGTACTAGGTGGTCTCTCGTAGATAACCTTAGCTAGTTAACCGACCATGGTTTCAAGAGTTTTCATCGACCCTGTTAAGTTTCTAATGGTCGCCTCATTCGAACTTATATATTTGGAAAACATTTCCTCCAAAGATGGAGGTTTTGGAAAATTTGGATTTTGATTTTGTGGTGGTGGGTGAGTGAAATCGTGTGGTGGACGTGCGACGTTTGCGGGATTACTCCATAAAAAATTTGGATGGCTACGCCATCCGGGGTGATACGAGTTCGAAGGTAAATTAAAACCAAGCGGAGAAGAAAGATTAGAAAAATTAGCAAAATTATTTTGAGCAGGCCTGGGTATGTTCCCCAGATAATCCACCTGCTCGGCAGCAGTAGCATTTGCATGTTCATGTACCTGAATGGCGGAGGCAGCAGTCATCTCCGTTACTTTCTTGTTCAGCATCTCTACTTGAAGCGCCATACATACTTCCAGGTTTATTTGGGCGAGACCTAGGCGTATTCCACTGATAGGTGTTCATCGCCATATCCTCGATAAGCTCAAGAGCGCCCTCCGGAGTTTTTCGGTTCAAAGAACCACCGGATGCGGCGTCTATCATTTGCTGGGTTGCTTGATTTAGCCCATTATAAAATGTCTGGACCTGTAACCATACAGGCAGAGCATGATGAGGGCAATGTATTCCTTGAACCTCTCCCAAGTGTCATAGAGGGTCTCAGAATCGATTTGACTAAAAGAACAAATATCAGTTCTTAATTTTGCAGTTTTGGCGGGCAGAAAATATTTGGATAAGAACTTTTCAGTTAATTGAGCCCATGTGGTGATGGAACCTATAAGAAGAGAACTCAACCACTGTTTAGCTTTAGTCCTTAAGGAAAACGGAAAAAGTCTTAATCTTATCGCATCATTGCTCACACCATTTATCTTAAAAGTATCGCAGATTTCGATAAAGCTCGCAATATGCAAGTTCGGATCTTCATCTTGTAATCCGTCGAACTGCACATATTACTGCACCATTTGGATGATGCTATGCTTAAGTTCAAAATTATTGTTCGCTACAGCAGGGTGGACAATACTTGATTCTGTACCCTCCAGATTAGGCCGAGCATAATAGAACATGGTCCGTTGCTGGTCAACTTCTGGATTGGGATCACCCATAATTTCTGTGGTTGTGTCTCCGCTCGACTCTTCGAGATCTATATGTAAATCCTGATCACGAGTTCGGAGGCGCTGCAGAAGGGTGCGCTCGATCTCTAGATCAAAATGAATATCAGGATTACTCGAAGAGCTACTACGGATCATGCACTAGTAGGAAGAAATGGGAAAGACGGAAAATAACCAAAAGTGAAAAACCAAAATTAAAAATTTCTTTATGATTTTTTTTCTTTCTTAGGCATATTATGTTAGTCCTGGACTTCCCGAGATCTACCTTGTGAGGGGTTTGCAGCGGCACTAGAGGCTGTGATGGAATTCAAGCCCAAAGCGTCCTTTCCAGGAATTTAGGTGGGGTAGAAAAACGATGATGTGGGTTAATTATAATATATAATAATTTTTTTTATTTTTGTAGAAGTAATAGCAACGACGTTTTCTTAATATTGACAAATTCTCCCCGGCAACGGCGCCAAAAACTTGGTGATTAATTTACGATCAATCCGAAAAGGCAAGTGTACCTATCGAATCGTTGTACCAAGGTCGTATTTAAAACATGGGGCTGTCAAGTATTACTACTCATGCTTCCAACTATTATCCTACCGTACGATTGTTGTGGTTTGAAAATTTAAAGATGAGCTAATGAAAATTGAAGACGATAAATTTAGATTTAAAAAAAATAGCATTCGATCAATGATTCACCATGAAAAGAGATAAGAGAGATAAAAATTAAGTTTTATGATTGTAAATCGTTCTAGACCGCGACGGATCCGAAAATAAGAATTAATCTCGCTAGAGCATTAAATCTCCCAACTATTAGACATTTTGATCGAAATCTCTTTGCAAATCAAAAGGACTAAAGTCGCATTAAGGAAATGAACCGCACTATTGGATTTGACTCCAATCCGGAGGATTTACGTTGTCCTATCTCTAGGATTGCGTACTCCTTCCTTCTTTGAATGATCTTTCAAATCAACGAGTCTCTCGACTTCTATGAAATGAGATCAAATGCCTACTACCGTATACCGGAAATACGGAGTCGACACAAGATAAATCAACGAAGGATCGAGAAATAATTTAACAAAAATAAAACTAAGAAATAAAGAGAAATCTCATCTCATTTCATGGATCCTCATGATCGAATGCTAAAGAAAATTTAGCTATGCATATTTGAAAAGGAAATAGCAAAGAAATAAGGAGAATGCATTTTCATTAGTTTTATAAAAAGGGAATACAACAAAAAAAAGAAAAACAAGATTACTACTAAAAAAAATTACAACAATGAAAAGAGATTACAACAAGGGAAAAACTCTTGAAAACAAGATTACTACTAGCACTATACTTCCTTTCCAACTTCCAACCTCCCAATGCTTGAGACAAGGGTTCCTTTTATAGATGAGGGGGAAGATTCTAGAGAGAAGAGGAGATGGAGGGATACAAGGGGGGGGGGGGGGGGGGGCATGTGCATGGGAAAATGCATGCATGATATTAAATGGGAGGAGAGAGAGAGGGCTTCATGCATGCATTTTATTTAAAAGAAACAAAAAAAGAAAATAAGAGAGAGAGGGGGATGTATGAGACTTAAATGGGGATGAACATAAAAAAAGGGAAGAGAGAGAGAGAGTGGGGTTCGGCCATCAATAGGATTGGGCTGCACCAAGGAGTAGGGCTGCACCAAATGGGGAGGCTCGGGTGGCTTGGTTGGGCTCGGGCTGCACCAAATAGAGGCTTCAATGTGGCCGGTTGCATCATCCTACAACATGAAACAAAAACATCAAATTTGTTAATAAAATATAAGGACAATAAGTTAAAATATAACAAACATAAAATAACAACATAAGTTTTATATAAAAAAAGAAATTAAAACCTAACAAACATAAAATGCAAAGAAAATATAATTAAACCTAGGGAAATTTATACTAAACTAACCTAAAAACGATGACTAAAAACTAGCCATCAGTAGGCGATAGCGAGGAGCACAGTAGGCAAGAGAGAATTGTTTCCTCCGATTGAAGATTCTGTCGCGCAGAATATGTCCTAATATGGGATAGCGCCGGCGGTAGCACTAGCGCAGGCGCTAGAGCTAAGTCTATAAAAAGGACATCTTGGCCCCTTCTTCTTCATCCTCTAGAGATCCAGAATTCCAGAGCTTCGTGCCACAGCATAGAGAGGAAGTTTCCGAGAGATACTCCCACAAATCTATAAAGGCTAAAGGAAATCCGTGGAGAAGATTTCAACACGCGTCATCATCGTGACGAAAGACCGCATCAACTATGATCATACTCTGCGTCTTTTTCTACTTCTCCAAGAGATCCACATTGAGGGAGTTTTTATATTATTGTCTTTTTATTTCACATCCTTTCTTGTAATCGTTCAGTAAACTCGCCTCGTGTTGGCGACTAGGTCTGGGTAGGACTTAGGGCAGAAATTCGCCTCGTGTTGGCGACTTGGTCTCGAGTGTAGGTCTAGGGGGTGCTCGAGGCCATATCCGGGGAAGGGTTGGCTAGAGCGTCTTGAGGCCATTTTCGGGGAAGGATCGGCTAAAGCCAACCATTTCGTGGGGATACGAGTCGGTATAGAAAACAAAAAGAGTCTTTCATATTTCGCTTTAATTTCTAGCGTCATTGAAATCAAAATTTTGTAATCATTTTTATTAATAGTAATCGTGTCTCTTCTTTTGTAATAAAAATGATTTGTTCTTCATTTCTTTAAATTGTTTATTGTCATCTCTTTTATTATAAAACAATTTAGATCTTTATTCAAAATCACTATTTTGATCTCTTATTATTTCAAGTATTACAAAATATAATATAAGTTTTTGAAAACCCTTATTCACCCCCCCCCTAAGGGCACCTACCGATCCAACAGTACTAACTATTCTTGTTTGAGGGAGGAGGGCATACAATTTATTACGGAGGGTAAATAGAGCATAATTCTAGAACATTTCACTCTAATCAAGAAACTTGAATGAATTACATGTGCTTCATCTCTCCCTTTAATAAGCTTAACTGAAAGGTAGGGTAGGATGCTAAGAATTACTTGGGGTGGGGTGGGGGGGGGATGAATAGAGTATTCAAAATTTCTTTCTAACTTTAAGCAATCACAACACATTCATATTTATATAATAATTTGTTTGTTGATTTAAACGCAGTAGAAAGAAAGAAGTAAATCAGAGAAACAAACAAATACCACAAAAATGCAATCTAGAAGACAAAGATTTTATAGAGGTTCCCCAAATTTGGTATGACCCTTCTTCTACTCCTTGGAATGAGAGTATCCATTATAGACAGTGCAGAGTCTTTTGATAAGGAGACTTTTAGAACCGATTACAGCTGAATCTTTTGATAAGGAGATTCTTAGAACCACACGAGATTTTGATTAGGTATCTCAAATGAATCAAGCATTTTGATAAGGCGGCTAAACCGAACAATGATCCTTTTGATAAGGTAGATCAACCACTCGAAGAGCCTTTTGATAAGGTTGTCTAAAAATCAATTAGAGAGCCTTTTGATAAGGTCGACTCAAAATCACTCAGATCTTTTTGATAAGGAGGATAAAAAACCATTGAATCTTTTAGAAGAGAGATTCAAGAACTTTTTTGGAACGTTGATGTAGAAGTTGATTGGATGCAAAGAATGTTTTCTGTTGGGAATATTGCCCTCAATGTTCCATTGATTTGAAGAGGCATCACTCACAATGCTAAGTACATATTGTACTTGATAAGATCTATTTTGTCTCAAGTTTTGTACAGGGAGATGATATTCCATACAATGGAATAGGCTCAAAGGTCTGCTGATTAATCAGCTGAGTAAGTGTCCCTGTCTCAGCTGAACCGCTGAGACGAGGATATGTGCTACTAAGAAGCAGCATATCTCTACTGTGCTGCAGATAGACAGAATTCGCTGAGAAGAGAAACTGTCTCAGTGGATCCACTGGGATGACAGCTGCTCAACCGCTGAGACTGAAAGTTGTCTCAGCCCAACCACTGAGACAGATTCAAATATTGAAGAAAACAAGTGGCGCGACACGCCTTTGGCGCAAACAGCTGTAAAGGGAGATCAACCATCTGTTCCCATGGTGTCAGAGCTTTCCCTTGATGTTGGGAATCTTGCCCACATGATTCCTGATTTGAAGAAGTCACCAAGTCAAGAAAACTTCACTTTGTATTTGATTACTTCTCTAGCTCAAAATCTCAGGAAGAATAGGCGAGTTCGTCGAACGCAGAATGCAGTTCGTCGAACGCAGAATGCAGTTCGTCGAACGCAGAATGCAGTTCGTCGAACGCAGAATGCAGTTCGTTGAACGCAGAATGAAGTTCGTCGAACGAAGAGACAGGACAGAAGCAAACACCGAGACTTGGCAAGTTTGTCGAACGAAGAATGTTGTTCGTCGAACGCAGAATGTTGTCCGTCGAACGCAAAATGAAGATCGTCGAACGCAGAGAAGACATGAAGATATCAAAGGATCGAATATCGTCGAGAAGATGCAATATCGTCGACATCAACATAGTAGCCTTGTCGTTGAGAAGAATAGACATCGTTGTAAAGAAGGCATGACATCGAGAAGACTGAAGAAGGACAGTTGAAGACAAGCATAGTCTGTCGACATGATATCGCTCATATCGTCGAAAGAACAAAGTGATTATGACGACAGACTACAAGAAAGAAGATCACAATGACACAGTCAGAGATAACATATCGTCTTATATGCAGAAACGCCAGAAGATCTTGTATCGTCGTGATATCAATGTCAGAGGCAGAAGCTAGAAGACTTGAAGATCTACCAACGTCTAAGACATCGACAAAGTCTTATCGTCGAGATATTATTCTGAAAGGAGTTTAGTTCTTAATATATTAAAGGTCTTGTTTAAGTTTTACTTCAAAATAATGTTATATATATAAGTGTGCTATGAGTAATAATAACAAACAGTAAGTAGGGACAACAATACAACACAAATAAGAAATAAAATAAAACAAATTAGCACACATCTAGATGACACAAGATATATAGTAGTTCCCCTCAACCTGGGTACATCTACTCTTCTACCCACTGGTAGGAATCTACTAGAGGTTGTTGATAAGGTGCCCTCACACCAAGGGGTTATTTATAAGGTGTCCACACACCAATGGAGGTTTGATCAGGCAACCAAATCACCAATAAGCTTTTGATAAGGTACTTAAAAACCAAGGGAGATTTTGATCAGGTGCTCTAACCAAGATGCAGGTTTTTGCTAAGGTGGCCTGTCACTGGGAGTTAACTTTTGAAGGGAGTTATAACCCTTTACAAGATGGGAGAAATAAAGAAAACAGAAAAGATATGTTGTTCTTCTCTTTCTAAGAAGACACTTGAAGATCCTGATTGGTAGTTGAGTTGGATCTTGATGATGATGATGTTGAAGAGAGCTCCCCCTGTCTGATTTAGTTTGATGACAGCTTGTGGATGGAGCTTCTTATCTAGAAAGCAAATACTCTTCTTCTTCTTCTTCTTGCAGTTTTGATCCTGAGCATATAATGGTGATTGGTGTCTCAGGATGTATATGATCTGCAAAGAAGGAGTTACAAAAAAGAAGATAATATATATATTTGATCTGCTTCTTTTTGCTCCTCTGTTTCTCTTCCTGTTTCTTTTCCTGTACAGCAAAATGTAATATGTTCTGTCTCTTAATTTCTTCTCTGTTCTTCTATCTGAATATATAATCTGGAGATCTTGTGGCTGATTTGAATTCTTGCCGACAAGATAGGAAAGGATATAATATCTCTTTCATTTCCCAGATCCTCGAGAACATAAGTTGCCGTCTTTAGCTGGCTATAACGACTATATTATTTAATGCTGCAACGGCTGTAATATCAGATTTATAAAGGCAGCAATATATATTGCAATATATAAATAGAAATAATAAAATATTGCTTTATAAAATCTGACAGCATATATATAATATTTAGTCGAGCTAAATGATATAAAATAATACTGCAGATATTTCGTCGAGTTGAGCTTCAAGTTCGTCGAGCTCATCATTTGATTCGTCGACCTGAACATTTGATTCACTATTCTGAACATCTGCTGAATATTCGTCGAACGCAGACTTGGGATCGTTTAACGCAACCTTTCGTCGAACGCAGAGACGGGCTGGATCGTCGACCGCTGAATATTGAGTTGTTCGTTGAACGCAGACTTGAGTTCGTCGAACGAAAGTATTCGTCGACCGCTGAGCCTGGATAAATGCGTCGACCGCTGAGCTTGAGTAAAAGCGTCGATCGCTGAGCTGGGATAAATGCGTCGACCGCTGAGCTTGAGTAAAAGCGTCGACCGCTGAGCTGGGATAAATGCGTCGACCGCTGAGCTTGAGTAAAAGCGTCGACCGCTGAGCTGGGATCTGTTCGTCGACCGCTGTGATAGCTGGATTTCGTCGAGCGCAGAATGAACGCCATTCGTCGAGCGCAGAGCGCCGTTCGTCGAACGGTTGTAAGATATGTTATGATATAAACTTAGACACTAAAGGTGGATCTTAACTCAAATCAAAACTAAGGTTCCAACATATTCATATCGTCGTGATGCTGTCAGTATCGGCATGAAGCTGGATATATCGTCGAGACGGAATTCAAATATTGCGGACGCGCTGTCAGAATTTAATGTCGCCGCCTAATTGTCCAATCAGCGCATGCTCTTAAGGAATGGGGCGTATGACACTTAAGGAACCATTTCAGAAGACTGTTGGGGGCCTCGCACTCTTATAAAAGAGATAAGAGGATGCCCTAGAATAATCAATCTTGGTGAGAAAAGCAAAATGAAAAAGAATCCCATCGTTGCTTCTCAGTACAACAGTACATTCTGCGGAGAGGAAGAAGAACAAGTAGAGAACAAGATTCAAGCATTCTCAGAAGAATCAGTCATCTCCATCGATTGATAAGAAGCCACTCCTCATCAGGCTAAGAGAAGAGATTGAAGAAGAACTGTGCTTTCAAGATCTGAATCAGAAACATCTTCTTCAACCTCAAGAAGCCGATCTCCATCAGGCTAAGTTGTCGATCTCCATCAGGCAGAAGATGCAGTTGTCATCACTGTAATTTCATTCTTGTAAGGCTCGCGGGCCTGAATGTCTAGCTTGAGGGCTGGAGAGCTGTGAGGCTTGAGGGCCAGGGCAGTGGACTTGCGGGTCTGATATCGTCAAGCTTGAGGTTTTGAGACCTGTGAGTCTTATGGGCCAGAGAAGAGGCTAGACTTGTGGGTCTGAGCTAGGTAAGGCTTGAAGGCCTATTTGTCAAGCTTGAGGGCTTGAGACCTGTGAGGCTTGCGGGCCAGGGCAAAGGCTAGACTTGCGGGTCTGAGCTAGGTAGGGCTTGAGGGCCTGAGTGTCGAGCTTGCGGGCTCGGGTGCAGTAGGGGCTTGCGGGCCTAGGCTGTAGGACTTGCGAGTCCGTGTTGTAAGGCTTGCGGGCCTGAAGTTTTGGTGGAGTTTGCCGAGCCTAGCACACTGCTAGGTAGGCGCAGAGGGACAGAGGACTACTCAAGACACCCGGTCTTGAGGAACCTCTATAGATCTTGTGTCGTCTGGTGTGATTTTCTTGTGCAATACTTGTGTGGTCTGTTTGAGTAGTCATAAATCACGCTAATATTTTGAAAAGAAGCAAGATCACCTAACACCCCCCCCCCCCTCTAGGTGAACGTTCCATTAACAAGTGGTATCAGAGGGAGGTTAATCAAAAGAAGACTTAACCGTCTGATCAAGATCATGGAATGACTCACCATGGCTGGTGGAGATCAGAATCGGGAAATGAGAGCCATGAAACTCCCAATCTGCACAAATGAGAACTTTCCCATCTAGAAGGAAAGGGTAAGGATTTTCATGGAGCCTGCTGATCCAAGAATTTACTTAACAATCCAACAGGGTCCCTTTATCCCTACAACTCCCTCCACCATCGATCCAACAAGGAAGGTGATAAAGAAATCTGAGGACATGACCAAGGATGAGCTAGCCTTGGCAGGCCTAGATAAGAGGGCCCAGAATGTCATTGTGAGTGCCATAGATGACTCTACCCTACAGAATCTGGTTCATTGCAAAACGGCCAAGGAGATGTGGGACTCATTGATCGTGTACATGGAGGGTACTGAAGAGGTAAGGGATGATTGGAAATCCCTTCTCAACCAGGAGTATGAGGCCTTCAAGCAAGGCAAGAATGAAACAATCTCTAACTGTTATGTGAGATTCTTAAAGATAGTGAATGGACTAAGAAACTATGAAAGAGAGTTCACCAACTCTAATTTTAATGACAAGTTTCTTAGATCCCTCACAAAGGAATGGGACATCAAAATCTGTGCCATCAGAGAGATAGGTCAGCTGGGCATCATGGAGCCCAAGAACCTGTATGGGAAGTTGCTGTCCCATGAACTTCAGTTCAACACCAGGAAGGCTGAAGAAGAAATCTCAAAGGGGAGCTCAAGTGATAGATCTGTGGCTCTAAAAGCTAAGAGCACGAGAAGATCCAAGGGCAAGGCCTCTGCAACTCAGAATAGATATGAGAGCAGTGAAGAATCAGAAGCCAGCTCTTCAGATTCTGATGATACTGACAGAGAGGTGGCCCTTCTCTCAAAACAGTTCAGGAAGCTGATACACAGAAGGAGGAGGGACAATCACAGAAAGTCCTCCTCAAGCTCTAGAAGATCTGACAGATCCAGAGCCCCCAGGGAGGAAAGGTACAGATCTAACCCTGGTAAACATGATTTAAATAATACTGTTTGCTATTCCTACAGCAAGACAGGTCACATGGCTGCTGACTGCCCTTTTAAGAAGAAGGAGTCAAGGAACTATGGAGAAAGAAGAAGCTCAAGGAGCAAGAGGAAATCCGAAAAAGGATTCATGGCCAAGAAGGTCAGAACACTTAGTGACTCTTACTCAAGCTCCTCTGGTACTGAGGAAGATGCACTCATTGGCTTGATGGCCATCGTTGAAGACAACCAGGATGACATCTCTCCTGGGAAGGTAACTAACAAAACTTCTCTATCTGTCTCTGATTCTGAATCAGCAGCAGATTCCTTGCATGATGATGAGGGTGTGTCTGCTGCCAACAGCACAACCTCAAGATCCCAATATGATGTTGAATCTGAACTGATAAGGCAATATAAAGCCTTTTGGAAAGCTTTCAAAAGCTGTAAGAAACTCCTCAAAGTCCAGACCAAGGAGTTAGATTCCTTGAAGCCTGTTCAATCTAAACTCCAGGAGACAGCTGAGAAGCTGGCTACTATGAGCAAAGAAGTGGACAAATTCAAGGAAGTCATAAGGCTTAAGAATGCTGAATTAGGACAGAAGAACAAAGTCATCAAGGACCTTGAGGAAATGCGGTTGGCTGAGAAGAAACTTGCATCTAGCTTCTTTATGCCCAAAACTATCCTGCCCATCATTGACACCTTCTCTGGACAGTTCAGAGCTGGTATCGGTTTCAATAGGGAGACAATTACGGGCAAAGATTCTGAAGCTAGACCTTCCTATAAGAAGGTGTTGGTGTCAAGTCCTTCAGTCCACAAACCTGCAGCAACAACAGTCAAGGGTAGGGGAAAGGCTGTTCCTACAAAGCCTATTCCCAAGAAGGTGAACCTTAATATGGTGAGACCAATTCCTCCCCAGACTCACACATATGAGGTTCACCCAAGATCTGTTAGGCAATAAGCCTTCTCTCCTGCTCATAATCACTGCCACCCCATTCAGATGATGAAGCAGAAGAGAAGATATAACAGATATGAATGCTGGTGCTGTGGGAAAGTAGGCCACTTTGCTTTGGACTGTTGGTTCAACCCAACATGGCTCAATGCAAAGAGAGTGCAGAACCCTCAGAGGTTTGTTGTTCCATTATACCACCCTAACAGAAACCAAGGACCCAATCCATATTGGGTACCTGAGGGGAAGTGATTTGTTTTGCAGGTATGTCCAAATGCCAACCAATCTCCAATTTGGTATTTGGACAGTGGCTGCTCCAGGCATATGACTGGAGTCAGAAAGTACTTAAGAGAGTTCATCCCTATAGAGAATGGACCAACCGTGATCTTTGGAGGTTCAAAAAAGGGGGTGACCAGGGGCTATGGTAACATCTCTAATGGGTTAGTTACCATCACAAAGGTAGCTTATGTGGAGGGGTTGAAACACAATCTCATAAGCATAAGTCAACTTTGTGATTTAGGCTTTGTTATTACTTTCCACAAGGACAAGTGCCTAATTAAGAAGTCCTCAGATTCTGAGGCTACCTTAACTGGCACTCAGAGTGGCAATATTTATTGCTTAAACTTTCTAAATACAAATTCATCCATGCCCATATGTCTTGTAGCTGATGGTAAAGAGGCTCTATTTGTTCAATGGCACAAGAGACTTGCACACATCAACTATAAGACAATAGGCAAGCTTCTCTCACAAGACCTAGTTAGGAATGGACCTAATATTAAGTGCATCAAAGATGGTCCTTGTCAAGCTTGCCAACTTGGAATGCAGACTAGGACCAGCTTTAAAAGCATATCTATCAAAGAGTCCTCTAGGTGCTTATTTTTGCCACATCTGGATTTGTTTGGTCCTATGTCAATTCTTAGCTTAGGAGGGAAGGTCTACACCCTTATAGTTGTTGATGATTACTCAAGGTTCACTTGGGTATTCTTCCTCAAAAAGAAAACAGATACCTTAGATATCTTGAAAATTTTTGTCAGACAGATCCAGAATGAGATGGACTGTACTGTGGTCAAACTCAGAAGTGACCATGGGACAGAATTTCAGTCAGGGGCCATGATAGAATTCTGCCATGAACTAGTCATCTCCCAAGAATTTTCCTCACCCAGAACTCCTCAACAGAATGGAGTTGCTGAAAGGAAGAATAGAACCTTGATAGAGGCAAGTAGGACAATGCTAAGTGACTCCTCTCTACCAGAATACTTCTGGGCAGAGGCTGTTAACACTACTTGTCATGTGATAAACAGGGCTTCAATCATCAAAGACCACAATAAAACTCCCTATGAGTTAATGAAGGGCAGAAAACCAACCCTATCCTACTTTAGGATCTTTGGTAGAAAATGCTATGTTTTTAATAATGGGAAATCCAAACTAACCATGTTTGTTGAGAAAAGCAGTGAGGGTATTTTTGTTGGCTACAGCTCTCATAGCAAGGTCTATAGAGTGTACAACATCAATACCCAAGCAGTGGAAGAATCTGTACATGTGGTATTTGATGAGACTAGCCTTATACATAAGGGCTGGTCTAGTTCTCTAGTGAATGCAGGTACAGTGGAGAGAATAGAGAAGTTATCCATTGAAGACAATGCTGGTACCTCACTCAAAAATAAGAATCAGTCAGTGATAGTTGAAATCGAGGAAGAAACTGCAGGAAGTCTAGAATCAGCTGAAGAAATCCAACCTGAAGAAATGCAACCTGAAGATGTTGCTAATGGAGAAGTGCCCAGAATACTACCAATTGCCTTGAGACAAGAAAGAGATCATCCCCAAGAGCAGATAATAGGAGCTATCAACCAAGGTGTGCTGACAAGGAGTAGAGCTGCAAATGAAGCATTGTACCTGAGTTTTCTCTCTCAAATTGAACCCAAGAAATTTGAGGAAGCAAATCAGGATCCATTTTGGATTGCAGCAATGCAGGAAGAACTGAACCAATTTAAAAGATGCAAAGTTTGGAAACTGGTTCCAAGACCCCAAGGACAGAACATCATAGGAACTAAATGGGTCTACATAAACAAATTGGATGAAAATGGAATCATCACCAAGAATAAAGCAAGGCTAGTGGCAAAAGGCTACAGACAAGAGGAAGGCATAGATTTTGATCAGACATTTACTCCAATAGCCAGACTGGAAGCAATAAGACTGTTTCTGGCCTATGCAACCTACCAAGATTTTAAGGTCTGCCAGATGGATGTGAAGTCAGCCTTCCTAAATGGTGACCTCAAAGAGGAGATGCAGATTATGCAGGGTGCAAGGAAGATAGGAAGAGTACCTCAGGGACATATCAATTCCTTGGTGGAAGACTGATCTCTTGGAGCAGTAAGAAGCAGACCAGTGTGGTAATCTCAATAGAAAAATCAGAGTATATCTCTGCTGGGAGCTGTTGTGCCCAACTGCTATGGATTCAGCATCAACTTGAAGACTACAATCTAAAGATGACCAAAACACCTCTGTTTTGTGACTCTTCAAGTGCAATCTCAATTGCTAAGAACCCTGTCTCTCACAGCAGGACTAAGCATATTGAGATCAGGTATCACTTCATCAGGGAGCATGTGGAAAATGAAGATATCACCCTTGAGTTTGTCCCAACAGATAAACAAGTGGCTGATATATTTACAAAGCCCATAGATGAAGCTAAGTTTAATTTCTTCAAATTCCAATTGGGGATGTTAAACTTAGAGTAATCCAATACTTATTCTTCACTAATCCCTTTCTAGATGATTGGTTAGAAAATCTCTCAGGATTTGGATGAACTATGACTGAGCAAGGGGGAGCTTGAACTATTGTCTACCTAAAGGAGAACTGCAGGAAATAAGTCAGAAAGGGGGAGAAATGGCATCAATATGTTCAAAACAAGATGCTCAAGAAGACCTCAAAGATAGGGGGAGCAAAGAAGTCGGGGGAGCCACAAAAGAAGAGACATCAAATCAAGGGGGAGCTACAAGCTTGATGTACTCATAAGTTCAGCAAAAGATAAGTAAAATCTTAAATGCTCATGCCTTCCATTTAAGATTATAACATTTATTGTCAAGTGAAAGAAGTCTTGAATTGAGATTCTGACTTCTTCAAATAGGGGGAGATTGTTGGGAATCTTGCCCACATGATTCCTGATTTGAAGAAGTCACCAAGTCAAGAAAACTTCACTTTGTATTTGATTACTTCTCTAGCTCAAAATCTCAGGAAGAATAGGCGAGTTCGTCGAACGCAAAATGCAGTTCGTTGAACGCAGAATGCAGTTCGTCGAACGCAGAATGAAGTTCATCGAATGAAGAGATAGGACAGAAGCAAACACCGAGACTTGGCAAGTTCGTCGAACGAAGAATGTTGTTCGTCGAACGCAGAATTCTGTTCGTCGAACGCAGAATGAAGATCGTCGAATGCAGAGAAGACATGAAGATATCAAAGGAAGGAATGTCGTCGAGAAGATGCAGTATCATCGACATCAACAGAGTACCCTTGTCGTCGAGAAGAACAGACATCGTTGTAAAGAAGGCGTGACGTCGAGAAGACTAAAGAAGGACATCTGAAGACAAGCATAGTCTGTCGACATGATATCGCTCATGTCGTCGAAAGAACAAAGTGATTACGACGATAGACTACAAGAAAGAAGATCACGACACAGTCAGAGATAACATATCGTCGTATATGTAGAAACGCCATAAGATCTTGTATCGTCGTGATATCAATGTCAGAGGCAGAAGCTAGAAGACATGAAGATCTACCAAGGTCTAAGACATTGACAAAGTCTCATCGTCGAGATATTATTCATATCGTCATAATGCTGCCAGTATCGGCATGAAGCTGGAAATATCGTTGAGACGAAATTCAAATGTTGCAGATGCATTGTCAGCATTTAATGTCTCCGCCTGATTATCCAATCAGTGCGTGCTCTTAAAGAATGGGGCGTCTGACACTTAAGGAACCTTTTCAGAAGACCGTTGGGGGCCTCGCACTCTTATAAAAGAGATAATAGGATGCCCTAGAATAATCATTCTTGGTGAGAAAAGCAAAACGAAAAAGAATCCCGTCGTTGCTTCTCAATACAATAGTATATTCTGCAGAGAAGAAGAAGAACAAGTAGAGAACAAGATTCAAGCGTTCTCAGAAGAATCAGTCATCTCCATCGACTGATAAGAAGCCTCTCCTCATCAGTCTAAGAGAAGAGATTGAAGAAGAACCATGCTTTCAAGATCTGAATCAGAAACATCTTCTTCAACCTCAAGAAGCCGATCTCCATCAGGCTAAGTTGCCGATCTCCATCAGGCAGAAGAAGCAGTTGTCATCACTGTAATTTCATTCTTATAAGGCTTGCGGGCCTGAGTGTCTAGCTTGAGGGGTGGAGAGCTCTGAAGCTTGAGTGCTAGGGCAGTGGACTTGCGGGTCCGATATCATCAAGCTTGAGGGCTTGAGACCTGTGAGGCTTGCGGGCCAGGGCAGAGGCTAGGCTTGCGGGTCTGATCTAGGTAAGGCTTGAGGGCCTGTTCGTCAAGCTTGAGGGCTTGAGACCTATGAGGCTTACAGGCCAGGGAAGAGGCTAGACTTGCGGGTCTGAGCTAGGTAGGGCTTCAGGGCCTGAGTGTCGAGTTTGTGGGCTTGGGGTGCAGTAAGGGCTTGCGGGCCTAGGCTGTAGGACTTGCTGGTCCGTGTTGTAAGGCTTGCGGGCCTGAAGTTTTGGCGGAGTTTGCCGAGCCTAGCACACTGCTAGGTAGGCGCAGAGGGACAGAGGACTACTCAAGACACCCAGTCTTGAGGAACCTCTATAGATCTTGTGTCGTCTGGTGTGATTTTCTTGTGCAATACTTATGTGGTCTGTTTGAGTAGTCATAAATCGCGCTAATATTTTGAAAAGAAGCAAGATCACCTAACACCCCCCCCCCCCCTCTAGGTGAACGTTCCATTAACAACACTTGAGTGTCGTTGAAGATGTGTAGTGTATAAAAGAAAATTTTAGGGCACTTTTGAAAAGGGCTGGTCGAGTGCTACACAAATTGCTACTGTTCCATTGACAGCCCTGGGCTTCTCATTTTTCTCCTCCTGCTCACTAAACAAGGAAGAAGAGATTGAGAGATAAAGATTGCTTTTCTACAAGAAGGAGCAAGGTGATCCTTCATCCTTCAACTGCAGAGGAAGATCAGATAGTTGCTGGCTCATAAATCATCATCCAGTCAAGCTACTAGAAAGCACAAGCTGTGCAGGAACTACAAAAGACACCTTCTTTGTGCTATCTATTGTAGTAAGCATAAATACTCTTTTACTGTTGGGCTATTTGGCCTCAGTTGTAGGGCTGTTAGGCCTGAGATTATAGGGCTATTTGGCCTGAGTTTGTAGGGCAGCTAGGCCTGAGGTTGTAGGGCTGTTAAGCCTGAGTTGTAAGGCTGACTGGCCTGAGGTAGGGCTTGGAGCAAGCCTGAGAGATCTTGAAGGATCTGAACTGTAAGCTCTTGAAGCTGAGATTGGAGAAGTTGGCCTTGTCTAACACAGTGTTAGAAAGGTGAAGGAGGAAAGTGGACTACCCATTGACACACTGTCTTGGGGAACCACTATAAACACTTGAGTGTTTTCTGGGTTTATTGCTTGATTACTAGCTTGGAATAGTTTTAACTATCTATATCATATAAGTAAAAATCAAAACACCTATTCACCCCCCCCTCTAGGTGAATTAGATCACATACCTATATTCTATTAAGTGGTATCAGAGGTAGGTTGGTCATAAAGGGTTTAACTGTCTGACCAGGTCCTACATAGGTATTATTAATTCTAAATTCAATGGCTTCTAATGGAGTTCAGAAGGAAATGGGTTCTATGGAGCTTCCTATATGCAAAAAGGAAACCTTTGGCATTCGGAAACAAAGAGTTAGGCTGTACATGGAAGCTTCAGATTTTAGGATCTATATTACTGTTCAGGAAGGCCCCTTTATTATCACAAAGCCCTCCACCATTGATCCTACTAGGCAGGTAGGCAAGTCTTACACTAAAATGATAAGGGATGAGATAAAATTGGCTACAATGGACAAAAGGGCTCAAAATATTATAGTCAATGCTATTGATGATTCAACATTCCAAAACTTGGTGCACTGTGAGACTGCAAAGGATATGTGGGATATATTGATTGTTTACATGGAAGGGACTGAAGAAGTGAGGAATGATAGGAAATCCCTCCTCAATCAGGAGTATGAAGCCTTCAGGCAACAAAGCCAGGAATGCATTGCTGACTGCTATGAAAGATTCTTCAGGATTGTGAATGAGTTGAGGACCTATGAAAGGACCTTCACTCATTATGAGTTAAATGATAAATTCCTAAGATCTCTAACTAGAGACTGGGATACCAAAATCTGTGCCATCAGGGAAGTGGCAAAGCTGAGTGAGACTCCTCCTCACACTCTGTTTGGAAAGTTGCTCTTATATGAGATGCAACTATCTGCTAGAAAGGAGGAGGACACCTCCTCTAGGTCTCATGCTAGGGAGAAGTCTGTGGCCCTCAAGGCTGAAGGGTCTAAGAAGAGCAAGACAAGAATTCCTACCCCTCCAAGAAGGGCTGTGATGAGTCCAGTTTGTATAGTGATTTCCGGACTCATCTGGGCTAGGTTTCATGCACTTGCACTTCACTTTAGGCCCATATTTAATTCTATTTGATCACGTTGCCCATTTCATTGCTTAGTGCACATTTATGCCCCATCTTGGTGTGATTTCATGTATTTTTGTGGTCTAGCATTTTTCCTGCAGGCCCTGGGATCGCGTGAACGTTCGGGATGGAGCGGGGCAATTTTTGGCCTAAAAAGCCTCTGATCGTGCGCATTCCTTCGCGCACGATCAGGCGCACGACCAGTGGTCGTGCGTTAATTCCCTTACCAGACAGAGCGGTTCGCACGATCACTGGCCTTCTTTGCGCATGACCATTGGTCGTGCGCCACTGACCGTGCGCTATTTTTGCAGTTCAGGACTATACTACAGGTTCTTCGCGCACGATCAGAGGCATTTCTTCGCGCACGACCACTGGTCGTGCGCCTGACCGTGTGCGCTGTTAATTTCTGCTCCGCCTATAAATAGACTTGCGTGCTTTTAGGTCGAGGGCACCAGTTCCTGCGCCGTTTTTCCGCCTGTTTCGGGGAGTCCCGACTTCTCCAGCGCCGCCCACCTTAGGGAGGATCTCCGGGCAAGCTTTCAACGCCAAATCGTCGCCGGAGCTTCCTCTTGGCCTCCTCCTTCATCCTTGAGCTTCAAGAAGGGAGTCAACCTAGCCTTCTTCTTCAAGATCGGAGCAGCTTGTGTGATCATTCCTCCAATTCGTGACACGAAGAAGATAGGTCCACTGGAAGGTAGTGACAGCCTTCTCTACCCCGGACGCAGTTGAGGACCGAGCTTGGACGCAGATTGACAACCCGACGATTCCTTCCGTGAACCCTCAACAAGACTTCGGAGTTGGTCGATTTCGCACACTCACCTCCTCTTGTAGTGATAGCTTAGTTGGATTTCTTATATGTTTGATGAAGTGTGTTTTGACTATTAGCATTTATACTTAATTATGTCTATGTGATTTGGGTATTCTTGCTTATCATTTTGAGGTGTGCCTTGTCGTGTGGCTTGTTTGTGTTCAGTGTCGCACTAGCAATTGCTAGTGGAGTGCTTTGCGAAGAGGTGCTTGCGACCCTCATTCCGCCATTCTCTCCACTCCATCCGCGAGCCTACTCGTCCATCCGCCTAGCGATTCGGTGCACTGCGGCCCGTGTAGTTTCCATCCCGCCAAGTGAAGCATTGCATAGCGGCATTGCATAGGAGTAGTTATAGCATTTTCTCTTTATTTTCCAAACCAAAACCCCCGTTTCCGCAACCCATCCGACATAAAGGACTTCAATCTCAAGTCCTTCCTCGATAGATAGCTCCACCTTACTGTGTTCCTTTGAGATCGATACTTGGGGATTCATTCCCATTTTATATTACTTGAACGATCGGTACACTACCGTTTCGTGCCGCAGTCTTACTACCGCCTATAGCGGTGTGCTAAGATTTGCGCCATCAAGTTTTTGGCGCCGTTGCCGCGGAACACAGTCGTGTGAGTTTTCTTGAGAGGGAGAGCCGAGAGATAGTAGTTCTTCCATTGTGTATAGTCCTCTTGTTATTTTGTTTGCTTTTTATTTAATTTTTGCTTTTCTTATTTTTATTATTTCCCCCTTTCCTGTTTAAATTTTTTTTAGGCAAGTTGTTCCGAAGTAGTTTTAGTTGATTGTGTAGATTTTCTTGCAAAGAATTTCAATTTTTGTTATATCTGCATCCTTCAAAAAAATGTATTCCTGGATGAACCTAGCATTTATGACAAGATGAGCGCTTATATCGATCAAATGAGGGAATTAAATGCTACGTATCGTAAGGGCTTTGTTTGTTTAGTTTGTAAAAGTGAAAATCATGTTTTGAAGGACTGCCCTAGTCTTTTACCTATTCCAATTCCCGACTGCAGTCCTTCACATCCTGATGACAAAGTCCCTATCGCTCAGTCTTTACCCGTGGAGGGAATCAAGCCCTCAACCTCTGAGCTTATTTCTTGCATGGACTCTTCGCTCCCTGTATATGGCTTTACTACTAGTGATGTCGATGATTCATTTGATGGCCAAGTAGGTGAGATTTGGGAGCTCCATGATGAAACAGAGTGGGATGAGGAGAGTGTTCTCTCTAGTGGGGAGGTGCTTGCAGATCTTTTTGCGGAGGAACCTGATATTTTACTTTCTGATTCTGATGTTCCTCTAGTTTCTTTGCATGATTTTTCTACATCTTTTTTTTATGATCCTGTCGAAGATTATTTGCAGAGTGATGTTCTGGACCTCCAAACTGAATCGAAGTGGGATGACGAGGATGACCTTTCTGATGAGGAGTTGTGCACCTCTTCATTGGTGAAGGAGATCTGCCGCACCACTGATTCCTTCAAGTTCTCAGATGCACCTCATTTTGATTCTTTTGACACTGACAGTGATCAGGCTTGGGGACCTGCCAGGAGTGACACCGGGGCCACTCCTCCTTTATTTGAACCTTTTAATTCTTCATCTATTTTATTTCCTAATCATCCCTCTTTTAATGCTAATATTGATAAATTCATCCTTCCTGCTTCCTCGCCTACTTTATTGTCTGATATTTCATTTACCCCTCTGCAGGTGCATGAATATCTAGACCCATTTTTGGGCAATTCTGTGTGGCAGTATTGGAAGGAAAAGCAAATGGCAATGATGAAATCCATCGCCTATTCCACCTCATCATCATTGCCCGCGTTTTCCTTGAAAGACTGGGTGCAGGGTGGTAAACGCTACTTCATCCATGACCGCAGATTGGAGGAGAGGAAGAGGATGAAGAAAGATGAAATATGGAGATGGAAAGCTCCTGATCCTCTTGACTGCTGCTGTTGGGTCTTCGGGCCCATCTCTTTTATTTTCAGTTACCACTTTAAATCAATGTACAGTTGATCTTTTTGGCATGGTTGTAATAATTAGGATATTTCAATTTTCTCTTTTATGTTTAGACAATATTATTAACTACTTAATACAGGTATTAGTCCAGCTTAAGGACGGTAAACAAAAGCGCTGCTGGGAGACAACCCAAGTTTTTGTTGCTTTTATTTTTCCCTAATATGCTCATAGTTTAGTTTTATATATTTTTGCGTGGAGTCTTTTGCCTGCAGGTGCGCGACATTTTCCTTGGTGGTAGACTCTTGGAGCTAAATTTTCAGAGTTTAACGCCAATCTTCTGGTATGCTCATTTACTGAGCATTGGGTAACCTCTTCCCCTCTTCTTGCTTTAGATTGTAATGTTATATTATTTCCACGCATAGTATGTCATGAGTCTGGGGGAGAGTGTAACGAACTTTATTACCCACATGCCCGTGCACCACTTCATCTGCATACCAAAAGCAAATTTCGTTTTAACTTTTCAAAAATTCAATAATTTTCAGCTTTTTCCATGCATATCACTACACCCACTTGAGCGCGTACTCACTTGTTTTGAGCGTCTTGGGTCAAACCCAATTTTTCATGTTCGATTGGAAAGTTTTTTTTTGTGCTGGCATAGGATTGAGTTGTGAAGTAACATGTCGACTCTTGTAGTGCTCCTAGTCGAGTGCTCGTGTTACGTGTAGAATCCGGGTAGAATTAGCTTTTTCTCGTGCATGTAGTTTTATAATTTTCTAATTGCGTGACTACTGTTTATTCTACTCGTAATTTGTGAATCCAGTAGAATCCGATGGTAGTGTAGGTGAGTGTGTATGCGATCACTAGGGATGTATTGCTCGAGTCGGGAGGAAGGATATTCTTTTTCGGTGGCTAAGAACTTGCCCCTAACGACTCTTGAAGCATGGGTATATGTTAGTTCATTTGTGCAAGTGTGATGTAGGCCATTCATTGGCCCGGTTGAGCCTTTTGCACCATTCCTACACGCTCTATCCTTGCTTAGCCATTTTGTTCCTAACCGCCACCTCTTGATTCAGCTCCACCTTCAATTCGCCAAAGCCAAAATGACTATCCTAATCGCACACCAAATTATGAGCTCAAGCAATTTTTGCATTTAAAAAAGGGTTGGGTGTTGATGCGGTGTATATTTGTGATTGTGGTGGAAATGCGTTATTGAAGATATAGCTGTCTTTGTTATTAATTGTGCAAAGTTATAAAGTTGAAAAGAAAAATGTGAAAAGAAATGAAAGTAAAAAAAATGTGCAAAGAGATGTAAATAGGCGGTGTACACCCCCCATAAGTTCATGTTTAAGTCTGGGGGTGTGGTGTACACATTTTTATTATTGCTGGGATAGTGTTTTTATTGCGAGCTCATTTGGGTTATGTGTGCTAAGCCCCCACATTTATCATTGTTTACCACACCATAGCCTAAGCCTAAATCATAACCTAAAGTCCTATTGATTTGCACTTTGAACGTAACCAGTGTCATGGATAGAGTGTGAACGACCAAGCTTATGGCCATCGTCATTGATGGATTTCTTTGGAGGTTGTCCTGATCTTCGATCTTTAGTAATATTCCACTTAGTGATCAAGCTACTTTCCACCTATGCGTGACCAAAGGATTCACCGCGATTCAAATTACGAGTAATAATAATAAGTAGATACGCAATTTAGAAAATGTTAATCTACTTTGCATGTTTAAAAGATTTTTCTACTAAAATTTCTACAAGTGCGAGTAAGCGACTTCGCATGGTACTACGCATATTCAATTACTACGCCAGCTTATGATTTTTCTAGTCCACATGGGAGATATTTTGCTCGGGACACGCAAACAGGTTAGTCTGAGGGTGTGATGAGTCCCATTTATATACATATTTATGGACTCATCTGGGCCGATTATCTAGTCTTTGCACTACATTTTAGGCATGTTTTCATTCATATTTGATATTCCATGTTATGTGCACTTGTAGGCCCGTTTCGGTATATTTTTATGTTTATCTTGCTCATGCTTTATGTTGCAATTTAATTTCTATATTTGAGAAAGTGTGGAATGCCCATTTGCGTGGCCCGACGATCTTTCATGTTGATACGGGGGTTGTGCGAGTATTCCGGTGCGCAAAAACTGCATAGGAACACTGCGCACGAGCACTGGACATAGTGCGCACGACCACTGGTCGTGCGCCACTGATCGTGCATTAATTCTCACTTAAAAATGGGTCTGCCAGGCACTTCGCACGACCACTGGACATAGTACGCACGACCACTAGTCGTGCGCCACTGATCATGCGCATTGAAAATCTGCACCTGTCTATAAATAGCTGCTCCGCGAAAACAGTCGGAACTTCTTCGTTTCTAGGTCTTTTCCAGCACCGTTTTTTGTGTTTTTTCGTTCTAAGCCTCCTCTATTCATCTAGGGACTTCAAGGAAGAGATTGGATCTTACTTTCATCATCAAGGAAGGTTTGAAGAGCATTGGACATCGCCGGGTTGTGACACGAAGAAGATGGGCCATTGGGAGGAAGTGACAGCCCTCCTTTACCCCGGACGCAGTTGAGGACTGAGCTTGGACGCGGATTGACAACCCAGTGATTCCAACCGTGAATCCTAGCAAGGCTTCGGAGTCGGTCGAATCTCTTACTCTTTATTCTTTCGAAATGATGTTTGTATGCTAAACTCTATATTTTGCGGATGAAGAACATGATAAATCTAGATCTGTAACTTTTATTTCATCTTTATGAAATTACTTTTGATTTATTCATGTGTATGAGGTGCGCTATTGTCATTCATTTTATCGATTTCATTCCGTGAGCCTACTCTTCCATCCTCCAAGCTAAGCGGTGCTAACATCCCGAATAATCCACCTCGACTCCGCCGGTGCGAACCATTCCATCCGCTAGCCTACTCGTCCATCCGCCCTTTCGAAGTAGTGCGTTCAAGTCCTACGTAGTCTCCATCCCGCCTATCGAAGCAGTGCGCTCAAGGCCTGCATAGGAGTAGTTTAATTTTGTTACTTTTATTTTCCATAACCCAAACAACCCCCCTTCGCGTTCCATCCGACTGAAGGACTTCGATCACAAGTCCTTCCTCAATAGTAAACTCCACCTTACTGTGTTCCTTTGAGATTCGATACTCGGGGATTACTCCTTGTTTTATATTACTTGAACGATCGGTACACTGCCGTTTCGTGTCGCAGTCTAGCTACCGCCTATAGCGGTGTGCGAAATTTGTGCATCATGTTTTTGGCGCCGTTGTTGGGGAACACACACGTGTGAGTTTTCTGGAGAGGGAGAATCTGAGCGAGAAGCCCTTCCTTTTGTATATTGCATTCTTTTGTTTTGTTTCTTCCTATTCTGTTTTCCTGTTTTATATTAGGTTGCTTTAGTAATCAGTGTTAGGTGTAGTATTTTCCACAACAGTGTCTTTCTCTTTGAATCTTATTATCTTCACATCATGTGGGCTGCATTCAATATTCGTTGCCGTTGGTGTGGAGATATTTCTCACGCTAGTGATAGATGCCCTACGGAAGATGGTGGGCATAATTCTCGTGGCCCGGTGTACGGATTACCATTTTCCTATGGTTCTTCATGCCCTGTGCCCAAGTCTTATGGCCACTCGTCCTCGCCGCATACACCATTTTTATATTCCTCCCCGGCCCCTCAAGGACCAAGGAGTAATATAAAACGGTGCTTGTTCTGTCAAAGCATGGATCACGCCCTGAAGGACTGTGCCGAGTATCTTCGCCAATTGGATGAGGATGATGAGCCAGATATCCGGATCGTCCCGACTCCTACTTCTGGAGGCACGCCTTTAACATCTGGTTATATGTCTGTGTCACCTTCATGCTTTGAAGGGGATGATGTGGACACAGTCACCAGATGTGTGGCTGATCTAGGCTCTGACATGGCCGAGCCTATCTCCCCTGTGCATATATCACCGTGCGTAGATTCGATTCTTTGTGAGGAATCAGTGCTTGACTTTTATTCAAGCACTGCTCCTTCCCCTTTTGTGCATACTACTACGCTCGTCTCCGACGACATTGTTTATGATGTGTCGCAAGACGAGGCCGGCGATCTATGGTTTGTGCCTACTCCTATGGAGGAGGACAACCTTCTAGGTGAAGAGGAGCTTTCCTCAGTACCGGTGGAGGAAGTCCAAATCTTAGGCATGACCACTGTTGATCCCGCCGAACCTTGCAGCATTGATGACAATGCAAACATTATTTTACTTTCCCAATCTAATGGGAGTGAGACCGGAAACATTCCCCCGCTTGATTTTTATTTAAGTTAATCTTCTCTTTTATTTCTTGACCCCCCTTCTGCTATAACTGAGCCTTTGCAGGTTGAGTCTCCGCAGGTACATAAGGAGGACTTGGAGCTTCCAGCTCAGGTCAATGATGATAGCATCCTCATGTGCGAGGAGGTTGATCCCTCCTCCGATGAGGAAGCTCCAACATTGATCTCTTCCTCCTGCTACCCCCCTGATGATGATACCTTGCTGGGCAATGATTTTTTTATGTGAGATGAGTGAGGACCAGGCCTCCTCCTCTTCTTACATTCTGTTTCCTCTACCTGCGGTTTGTGGGTATTATTATACAGGTAGAGGGGTAACTGCTCTGTCACCGTATCGGTACCCGCTACCGAAACGGATAATGGAACAACTACCTATGCACTTTTCTTTTCATAGACCTATAAGCTAGAACTGTACAAATGCCAAATAAGTCGTGCTGGGATGACAATAACCCCAGTAGTTATCTTACTTTTCTTGCAATTTCAATTTATCCAGTTTGTTTAGTTCGTTGCATTTCTGCTTTCTTTTGTTTTTGTGGAGCTCACCCTTGCAGGTCATCTCCTGGTTGGCGGAAGCTTCTCTTTGTCTTAGATTTCATGCGTCTTCTGGTATGCTCATTTCTGAGCATTGGGTACCCTCTTCCCCTAACTTTGTTTTAGAATATCTTAATGCATAGTTTAAGTCTGGGGGAGAGTAGTTTTGTTTACCCGCTCACGTGCACGAGTGCACTGCATACTAGAAGCTTCTATTTAAGTTATTGTTCATTTTCATTACACACCACACCACCCACTTGAGCGTGTACTTAGTTGTTGGCGCGTCTTGAGTGGAACTCCTCCCTTTGTGTGATTGGGAAAATCATTGGGCTGGTTTTTAAATTATGTAGTGGAGTAAAATGTTGACTCTGGTGTTCCTAGTCTAAAGCTTTTGTGTGCATAGAGATTTGTGTAGATTAGATTCCTTTTTATACTATTAGTCTTATACATTTCTATTATTGTAAATGTCGTTTACTTTACTCAAATGGTGAATCCGGTCTGCATCAAAAGGTAGCATAGGGATGTGTGTAAATTATCGCTAGACGTGTATTGCCTGAGCTGGGAGAAAGGATAATTTTTCTCGATGACTAAGAACTCGCCCCAAGAGATTCTTGAAGCATTGGCATAGGATAATTCTGTTGCGCAAGAATGACGTAGGCCATCATTTTGGCCCAGTTGAGCCTTTGTGCCAATCCTGATATCTTATCCTCGTTAGCCCATTTGTGCCTACCCCATCCCTTTGATTCAGCCCCACATTTTATTCCATCAAAACCAAAAAGCCGATCCTAGTCACATACCCAAAGCTGAGCTTTAGCTGTTTTCAAATTTGTATTTTGGAATGTTGATGTGGTGATGTAAAATTTGGAGATGTGGTTTTACTCCCTTGAACATTTGCTGAATTTGAAAAAATATATAATTAGAAAAAGAAATGAAATGAGAAGAAAAGAAAAGAAAAATGAGGATGAGTTTAATTGAAAATCTATTTGAGATATGTATTTTGGAGTAGGCGGTGCACATACCCATGCGTTCAGGTCCAAGTCTGGGGGTGTGGTGCATCCGCGTGTTTTTGTAGCTGCGGGGATAGTGTTATTGAATAAGCTCATTTGGGTTAGGTGCTTTAATCCGTCCTGTTTATCATTGTTTACCTCACCGTAACCCAAGCCCCATGAAAAACCTTAAGTCCTACCGACTCACGCTCTGAACTAATCTAGTGCTGTGGAGAGAATGTGACCGGGCGAGCTTATGGTCTTCGACACCGATGGATTTCGGTGGAGTTTATCCCAAACCCCAGCTTGGGCAATGCTCATCTCAGCGTGTGTTTTACTTTCTCTGTATGCGTGACCGATTGATTCAACGTGATTCATTTTTTGAGTAATAGTAATATTTATTTACTCCATTAGAAATATATAAATTATGTGTATAATTAGAAACCTTATCTACTATTTCTCTATGCACTTGGGCATGCGACTTCGCATGGTACTCCTCGGTGTAATTTTAAGCTAGCTATTTATTTTTCCCCGCCTGCTTAGGATGTGTTTGCTCGGGACGTGCAAACAGGTAAGTCTGGGGGTGTGATGAGTCCAGTTTATATAGTGATTTCCGGACTCATCTGGGCTAGGTTTCATGCACTTGCACTTCACTTTATTCCCATATTTAATTCTATTTGATCACATTGCCCATTTCATTGCTTAGTGCACATTTATGCCCCATCTTGGTGTGATTTCATGTATTTTTGTGGTCTAGCATTTTTCCTGCAGGCCCTGGGATCGCGTGAACGTTCGGGATGGAGCGGGGCAATTTTTGGCCTAAAAAGCCTCTGATCGTGCTCATTCCTTCGCGCACGATCAGGCGCACGACCAGTGGTCGTGCGTTAATTCCCTTACCAGACAGAGCGGTTCGCACGATCACTGGCCTTCTTCGCGCACGACCATTGGTCGTGCGCCACTGACCGTGCGCTATTTTTGCAGTTCAGGACTATACTACAGGTTCTTCGCGCACGATCAGAGGCATTTCTTCGCGCACGACCACTGGTCGTGCGCCTGACCGTGTGCGCTGTTAATTTCTGCTCCGCCTATAAATAGACTTGCGTGCTTTTAGGTCGAGGGCACCAGTTCCTGCGTCGTTTTTCTGCCTGTTTCGGGGAGTCCCGACTTCTCCAGCGCCGCCCACCTTAGGGAGGATCTCCGGGCAAGCTTTCAATGCCAAATCGTCGTCGGAGCTTCCTCTTGGCCTCCTCATTCATCCTTGAGCTTCAAGAAGGGAGTCAACCTAGCCTTCTTCTTCATGATCGGAGCAGCTTGTGTGATCATTCCTCCGGTTCGTGATACGAAGAAGACGGGTCCACTGGAAGGTAGTGACAGCCTTCTCTACCACGGACGCAGTTGAGGACCAAGCTTGGACGCAGATTGACAACCCGACGATTCCTTCCGTGAACCCTCAATAAGACTTCGGAGTCGGTCGATTTCGCACACTCACCTCCTCTTGTAGTGATAGCTTAGTTGGATTTCTTATATGTTTGATGAAGTGTGTTTTGACTATTAGCATTTATACTTAATTATGTCTATGTGATTTGGGTATTCTTGCTTATCATTTTGAGGCGTGCCTTGTGGTGTGGCTTGTTTGTGTTCAGTGCCGCACTAGCAATTGCTAGTGGCGTGCTTTGCAAAGAGGTGTTTGCGACCCTCATTCCGCCATTCTCTCCACTCCATCCGCGAGCCTACTCGTCCATCCTCCTAGCGATTCAGTGCACTGCGGCCCGTGTAGTTTCTATCTCGCCAAGCGAAGCATTGCATAGTGGCATTGCATAGGAGTAGTTATAGCATTTTCTCTTTATTTTCCAAACCAAAACCCCCGTTTCCGCAACCCATCCGACATAAAGGACTTCAATCTCAAATCCTTCCTCGATAGATAGCTCCACCTTACTGTGTTCCTTTGAGATCGATACTTGGGGATTCATTCCCATTTTATATTACTTGAACGATCGGTACACTGCCGTTTTGTGCCGCAGTCTTACTACCACCTATAGCGGTGTGCTAAGATTTGCGCCATCAGGCTGCTGACTCAGAAAACTCTGAACACTACTCATCTGAGAGCATCTCTTCTGATGAGGAATTTGCTGCCTTCTCAAGGCAATTCAAAAAGATGATGAGAAGGAAGCAGTGGAAGAATAAGCCTTCCTCCTCCTCACATCCTAGGAAGGATTCAAACAGGGCAGACAGGCAGCACCCCAAAGGGGACAGGTATGATTCTAAACATGTTAAACATGGTTTAGCTAATGTGATTTGTTATTGATGCAGTAAGCCTGGACATGTCATTGCTGACTGTCTAGTCAAAAGAAAGGATAAGGGTGACAAGAAGCTTATCACCAGAAGGGAATAAAGGGTGAGAAATCTTTCCTAGCCAAGAAGGATAGAAGCTGGAGTGAATCTGAGTCATCATCCTTGTTGGATCGGTAGGCGCCCTTAGAGGGGGGGGGGGGTGAATAAGGGTTTAAAAACTTATAATATATTTTTAATAACTTTGAAAAGCTTTGATTATTAAACTAGAGAAGATCAAGACAAATCAAGTGAAGTAAAAGTAAAGACATGATTTTATTAACTTGAGAAGCATGATTACAAAACTTGATCTCTTATCGAAGCTAGAAATCAAAGCTAATAGAAAGACTCTTTTTGTTTTCTATACCGACTCGTATCCCCACGAACCGGTTGGCTTTAGCCGATACTTCCCCAGATACGGCCTCAAGCCGCTCTAGCCCACCCTTCCCTGGATATGGCCTCGAGCACCCCCTAGACCTAATCCCGAGACCTAGTCGCCAACACGAGGCGAATTTCAGCCCTAAGTCCTACCCAGACCTAGTCGCCAACACGAGGCGAATTCACTAACCGTTTACAAGAATAATATGAAATGAAAAGACAATATTATAAAAACTCCCTCTATGTGGATCTCTTGGAGAAGTAGACGAAGACACAGAGTATGATCGTAGTCGATGCGGTCTTTCGTCACGATGATGACGCGTGTTGAAATCTTCTCCACGGATCTCCTTTAGTATTTATGGATTTGTGGGAGTATCTCTCTGAACCTTCCTCTCTATGCTGTGGCACGAAGCTCTGGAATTCTGGATCTCTAGAGGCATAGGAAGTCGGAGCCAAGATGTCCTTTTTATAGACTTAGCGCTAGCGCCTGCGCTAGTGCTGCCGCCGGTGCTATCCCATATTAAGTAATATTTTGCGCGCGAGAATCTTTAATCCAGGGAAACAATTTCACCATTCCTCTTGTGCTCCGCGCTACCGCCTGCGCTATCGGATATCGCCTGGCGCTATCTCCTTATATAAGTTCTCCCGGCAATTTCGCTTCGAGCCAATATTTTGTCGAACAGGAATTCGTCGACCGTTGCTAAGAGTTCGTCGAACGGCAGCTAGCGCCTGCGCTAGTACTACCGCCAGCGCTAGTACTACCGCCAGCGCTAGTAGATGTATTGGATTTGTTGGCTCAACTTTGTGGGCAACCTTCTTATGTAATCCTTGAGTCATGTGGACTTTGTTATCCTGCACACTTAAACACACAAGATCAAATACACATGAGATTTGTTATTCTCAAACCTAGGAGATGCGGAAGACCATGTTCCAACATACTCCCCCTTTTGATAATAACAAATCCATTAATGATAAATAGAGCATTAATATATAAGCATGAAGAACCATACTTGTGTGTGTGTGTTAGAGTGATGACTTAGGATAATTTTAGCATTTAGCATTTTGAATTGCTCCCCCTAAATACATGCTCCCCCTAAGTGAATGTTCTCCTAATATGTAAGCTATCATCTTAATTAAGCATTATAATTTGATAGCAGATTAATATTTATCATGTTAGTTCTCCCCCTTTTGTTATTAGCAAAAGCGGGTAAGGAGACACCACTTAAAGATTGATAATAAGGTAAAAAGCATGATCGAGCTTGTAGAGAAGGAAATGATATGGAGTTTTAGAATACTTTTTATTGAAATAGATCAGAGTTTTGAGTATTACAACAATTTCATAAATTAGAGTTTGTAGCATAAACAAATGTAATAATTTTCAAGTAACTAAACTACCCAGACAATATGTCTACACCCTAGCCCCGTACTAAGTGATGGATGGGCATGAGGAGCTGCAAACATGCCGTAGGTTGGGGTGTTAGTCCCATATGCAAACACTAGACACAACTTAACCTAGCACTCTTTCCCCCCCCCCCCCCCCCAGTGCCTCACAAGGCCCCACTGGAACTCTCTCCGGTTAAGGACAAGACATGACTAGAGATAAGGTTATCTAATGTCTACAACCCTACGCCCCCGCTATGGTGAGAAATGAAGTCATGGATAATAATTATTGGAGGCATTTAATCGTGTTAAATCTAATGACATAGCCTATGGATTTATATTTGAATTTATGAAAACACTCACATAGCTATTTTGAAGTTCATTAATAAATCAGAGTTTTTAGCGTAATAATATTTTCATAGAAATAGATAAGAGTTTTATAGCAAAAGGAATCCATGTTAAAAGTAACCAATATAAAGTTTACCATGCAAGTCTATCACTTGTTGAAAGAAAGGAATTTTATGATTCAAGTGATGATGCACACAAAATAAAAGACTTTAAGTAAGCATGAAAGCGCAAGGTAAAACAATTGTATGGTTATGATGCGGAAGACTTATAGAAATACAAAAAATCATCTTATTGTAATCAATGATGATCCATAAAAAGATATATAAGTTAAATTTCATAAAGAAGATGTTTTTGTAAATCTTTGTTCAATTAAAATCTTTAAATTTAACAATAATGTAACCAAGCATGAAATAATGTTATCAAAAAGATTACTACAATGTTATTTTAATTCACAAATTCAAAACATACCAAACATTATAGAAAGCATGCTAGGTTATCTAGTGCATTTCATAAATAGAGAGTAGTATAGAATTAGCATTAGGATCCAATACTCATGAGAAGAAGTGTTATGGAAGATAATGATGTGCACATAAGTGTATTTTGAATAGAGTAAACAAATGTTTTAATCAAAAATACAAGAAATATGTAAAGTAAAAAGCACAATAAAACACAAATAATTTCACTTCCACAAACCTCAATGCACAAAAAAAATGTACAACTACCAAGGTGCTTTGCACACACAATGCTCATTAAGACTTATCAGGGTGCAAAGTAGTGCTTGGGGGATCACATAATTTTATTCTTCAATATTGATTTTTTATTGTGATCCGGTGTACTTAAGAATACGTGGTTTTTATTTTGAAAGAAAGTTATGGTTTGCACAAGATACTTTACTATTCTTTCCAAGGTGCTCAACCTCACAACGCTTATTAAGACTTATCAGGAGGTTCAAGTAGTGCTTGGTGGAGTTATCTTTGTCACTTTATTTTATGATTTTTGTTTTGTACAAAGTTCTCCGAATACACTTGTTTTGCAAACCAATATAATTTATAAAAACATAACCACTTTTCTTATCTTTTAAAAGTGCAAATAAAGGAGTGTAGGTAAGATACTTGTGCAATTTTAATTCATTGTACTAATACAAAACATACACAAGCATTCTTAGATTAAACACAAATGTAGACAATGCCAAAATAAGTGAGTGAATAATGATCATTATCAAACATAAGACATGTACTCATACTTAGAGGCATGCTAAGCTTAGTTCTACACAACTTTTTACAAGATACTTGATGCACATATTAATAGATATAACAAAGCATGATGAAAACAATGTTCAAAGAGTTTGAAAAGATAAATTGCAACATTATAGAAGTTCTAAGGAATGGATTAAATCATGCTTGATTCTCATAGGATAATCCATACAGTTTGTTTTGATAGTTTTAGTGTTTTCTATTTTTGTATTTGATTTTATTTTTTAAAAAAAACATAAACTTCAAACAAAAAGCAAGACATATTTTTTGTAATTTGGATTTTGTAATTTTGGTATTTGGTTTTTGCATAAAATAATTGACTTTAAACAAAACATATATATATTTTTTAATTTTAGCTTTTGTATTTTTGTATTTGATTTTTCAAACATAGACTTTAAACAAAACATATTTTTTGTAATTTTAACTTTTGTATTTTTGTATTTGATTTTTCAAAAATAAAATATAATCAAAAGTTCAAAAACAAATAGTACATATAGATTAATATATTCTTAGGGATTTTTCAAAATTTTAAAAATACAGAAAAACACATAGGTGCACTAGCGCCGGCGTTAGCGCTAGCGCGGGAAACAGTACCCGATTTTTGATGATTTTGAAATTTTTAATTATTGATCTTGATTAAGTGTCATAATAGTAGTTTCATGCTGAAATTTCAGATTTTTAGGAAATGTCTAGATAGTGCAAATTTCATGAAACATTAGCAATTTTGTATATGACCTTACCACCTAAACTTTGCATGAGATGACATTAATGAACAAATCAAATATGCATGAATTTAGTGATTAACCATAATGTTCATGCACAGGAATACCATGGATGAGTCCTAGATGAGAATACCTAGCCTGTATGTCTTGGTAAACATATAAAGCCTAACCTAGACACAAATATACTTTAGTCGACAATGTTAGTATGATTAGATTGAGATTAATGTTATACCAAGGTTTGTTGATACAATGTTGCATGTATGTAACAATAGAGATTCAAGTTTTAGACATAGAATAATGTGATGATTCTAATTTATTTATTCATATGGATATAGAGTTGATTCTATGGTCTATCCAAACATAATAGATTCATATAGTAATCATGATCAGAGACTATATGTTTCAAAGGAATAAAATCTTTTGTAGTTATATTGATGTTTGACTTAGAAGATCATATGATTTTGCATGACTATTATATATGATCATTAATATTAATTCATAGTGATTAAGAACTCGTAATTAATTATTCATGATAATGTACATGAGGAAATTTTAAAGAAAATTCATATTCAACCTTTTCAAATTATTAGATAGAAACGTTGTAAGGTGAATAGTGAAAATGAGAAAATATGTTTATTTTGAAGAGTTTTGTAAATTTTCTCTTTGGTTTTTTAATATTAAACAAATACATATATTTTGGTTGATTTATCAGAATTTTAAAATTATAGAAAATCAGAGACTTGGGCTAGCGCCGACGTTAGGTTTTAGCGCCTGCGTTAGCACACAGAGAGTGCTTATTTTGATCGTAAAGCCTAGATTTTCTTCGATTTGACTTCCGATTTTTCTTAATTATGTTTTTGCAATGTAAGGTCTGTCTAATGAAGTGATGAGACGAGAAGAAATCGCAAAAAGTTGCGGAAGTTAAAATTAGTACATGAGTTTCATCTTCATTAGAGTTTCATATTTATTAAACTTTAATTATTGAGTTTTGCACAACATATGCATGAGTGAAATGATCATATATAAGTGAAATAATATTCATGCAATTTTTTAATTCTGATTTAAACATGATTATGATTAAACATACTTGGGGTAATTGAAAATGACGCAAATATATTAACTACCTAAGCAAAACTTGTGCATTTTATAAATTTAGCCTAATACCCCTAAAATACACCTTTAAAATCCAATTTGACACTTATTTCATTTAGTCTTAATAATGTCATATAACAAATTTAGTTTTTCAAATTTTATAAGACTTTTAGGAAATGGATTTAGAAGGATAGAAATAAATAGATCACTTTGTGGGATGATATAACTTTTTATTCAACTTTATTCAGTTTGATTTGTTTATGAATTTTGGTTTAATATGAGAAAGTCATTTCACAAGTTATATAAAGTGATCATATCATGATGGTTCACAAAAAAAAAAGCAAGAACAAAAAGGAAATTATGCATATCATGAAGTAGAGAATTGATATTTTATTTTGAGTTGATTTCTACTTCATGCAAATGATTGGATACTAATGAATAAGAGATTTATGTATCCAAAGAGGACCGAGTGTGATGGTTCCTTTGGGTACCCAAATACATCTTGTTTGCTTTTGGGGAGATGGAAGTGAATGAGCCCTTTTGAGTGGAGTTTGTGTTTCATCTTTAACTTTGGGTCTCCATTCAAATCTTGGTTTAACATTATTTTTAGTTTTCAAATTTCCATAATCATTTACTTGACCATTTGGATCAAAAAGGTTTTTGAATTTATAACTTGAAGGAAATTTGTTTGCATTTAATTTTAGGTTGGGAGAAACATGATTTTGTAAATTATGGTGATTTTGATTTACAAATCCTTTATGTTCATTACTCCCATTTTTAAACTTTGGTAAGATGTTCATATTCATATTCAACTTGTTTTTAGATATAGTTTGATATTGTGAATTTGTATTTACAATTTTCATAAGCAAGTTGATTTTTGATTTTAATTCATCATTTTTTATCTTTAAATTATGTCTAGCTTTATTATAAGCGATTGTGCTATTTTTAAGAGTGGAAATAATTGAATCAATATGATCTTGATAGTTGTTTCTATATTCATCAAATGTTTCATCCATCTCTTTAATTTCAATTTTATATTCTTTACACTTAGCACAATCATTTATCAAAGATGAATTTTCTAAATATAATTTTTCATTTTGTTCTTTTATAAAAATAATTTCTTTTTCAAGTTCCTTAAATTTTTCTTTAATATTATTGCAATCAAGACAAGGTTTTGTATTTTCAATTGAAGTGACATGAGTAAAGCTAGATAAATCAGATTTTGATACTACTTTAACTTTTGCTTTTAAATTTTTATTTTCTAAGCGCAATTTGCAATTTGCATTTTTTAATTTCTTAAGTTTGCGCTTTGTAATTTGTAGCAATTGTAAAGTAGAAATGGAAGTAGAAAAGATGTGATTTGATTTCCTTACATTGCTTTCGGGAGAGGCATGATTTGAACATATTGTTTCTTTTAAATCTTTTTGGCACTCCTCTTCCGAAGACAGTACTTCTACTTTTCCATTTGATGTGCACTTCATGGATCCGTCATGTGTGGAGCTTTGTTGAATACCTGTGCATGCTTGCATATTCTCCGGTTCTTGTAATTGTTCCATACCTGCAGATGGAGAATCATAAGTTATTTCAAGAAAATTCCACATCTCGTATGCAGTAGGAAAAGTATAAATGAGTTTGGAAATATTATGATCTAACGCACAAAATATAATATTCATAGATTTTGCATTTAAAACCATTTCGTTCTTATTTAATACCCTAGGTGGTTTTTTGATAGTAATATTCCAAACATTTTCATCTAACCGTTTAATAAAATTTTCCATTACTATTTTCCATCCTTTATAATTTCTTCCTTCAAATAACGGTGGTTTAAGAGATTTTTCTTCTTCATAAAAATTTACCCCACTAGTAGAAGCGAGATCATGAGACGCCATTATTCCCGGTTGTTAAGCTGATTTGGAATAACCTGCCTCTGATACCACTTGTTGGATCGGTAGTTGCCCTTAGAGGGGGGGGGGATTGAATACGGGTTTAAAAACTTATAATATATTTTTAATAACTTTGAAAAAGCTTTGATTATTAAACTAGAGAAGATCAAGACAAATCAAGTGAAGTAAAAGTAAAGACATGATTTTATTAACTTGAGAAGCATGATTACAAAACTTGATCTCTTATCGAAGCTAGAAATCAAAGCTAATAGAAAGACTCTTTTTGTTTTCTATACCGACTCGTATCCCCACGAACCGGTTGGCTTTAGCCGATCCTTCCCCGGATACGGCCTCAAGCCGCTCTAGCCAACACTTCCCTGGATATGGCCTTGAGCACCCCCTAGACCTACTCCCGAGACCTAGTCACCAACACGAGGCGAATTTCAGCCCTAAGTCCTACCCAGACCTAGTCGCCAACACGAGGCGAATTCACTAACCATTTACAAGAAGAATATGAAATGAAAAGACAATAATATAAAAACTCCCTCTTTGTGGATATCTTGGAGAAGTAGACGAAGACGCAGAGTATGATCGTAGTCGATGCGGTCTTTCGTCACGATGATGACGCGTGTTGAAATCTTCTCCACGGATCTCCTTTAGTCTTTATGGATTTGTGGGAGTATCTCTCTGAACCTTCCTCTCTATGTTGTGGCACGAAGATCTGGAATTCTGGATCTTTAGAGGCTTAGGAAGTCGGAGCCAAGATGTCCTTTTTATAGACTTAGCGCTAGCGCCTGCGCTAGTGCTACCGCCGGTGCTATCCCATATTAAGTAATATTTTGCGCACGAGAATCTTTAATCCGGGGAAACAATTTCACCATTCCTCTTGTGCTCCGCGCTACCGCCTGCGCTATCGGATATCGCCTGGCGCTATCTCCTTCTATAAGTTCTCCCGGCAATTTTGCTTCGAGCCAATATTTCGTCGAACAGGAATTCGTCGACCATTGCTAAGAGTTCGTCGAACGGCAGCTAGCGCCTGCGCTAGTACTACCGCCAGCACTAGTAGATGTATTGGATTTGTTGGCTCAACTTTGGGTGCAACCTTCTTATGTAATCCTTGAGTCATGTGGACTTTGTTATCCTACACACTTAAACACACAAGATCAAATACACATGGGATTTGTTATTCTCAAACCTAGGAGATGCGGAGGACCATGTTCCAACAATCCTCAGATTCAGATGATGAAGAAGAGGCCTATATTTGGCTGTTTGCAACTGAGGAAGTTGAGGACTTTCCTATAGCAAAGGTGGGCATCTGGGCCCCTCTATCACATTCAGACAGGGATATGGGGGTGGATGAAGATGTTAAAGAATATCTTGGCCTAATGGCCATATCATCAGATGATGAAGATTGTCAGGACACACCTGACCAGGTACCTACTCTTCCCTTTTCCTCTAAGGATGAATCAATTCCAGAATCTGATGCACCATCATCAACTGATGATTATGATTCAGAATTTGAAGTGGGTGTCAATCAATTTATTGATAAAAATGATGCTCTAGTTAATGCACTGAAAAAGAGCAAGAAGCTTGCCAAAAACCAAGCCCTAGAGATTGACTCACTTAAAATGGCTGAAAGAAACTGTTCTGAGTCTCTTACCGTGGCTCAGATGAGTAGAGAAATAAGCAAACTCAAGGGGATAATAATTGTCCAATTGAGCTCTATTTCTCTAAAGAATTAGATCATCATGGATCTTGAGGAAAATCTTCTCAAAGAGAAGAGCTTAGTGGCTCAATTCTCAAAGCCCAAATCAGTGCTTCCAATTATTGATACCTTTTCCTTTAAAACCAATAAGAGAGGACTTGGGTTCAATAAATGGGAAATGGGCGAGGGAAGTGGAGAAAAGAGAAAGGAAAATATTAAGCCTCATACCACCTTTCAAAAAGTGTTTCTTCCCTCCAACAAGTTTGACCATGATCTCATGTATGGTCACTGGAAGAATGGGTGCTCCTATAGGAAGGAAAACATTCCTTCCCATAGTAGAAGAAAAGGCATGGGGATGAGTGCTATGAAAGCTCCCCATGAAGAAATTCAAATGGCCCATCAAGGACCATTTGTTTTTGGTACCTCAGCTCCCTCACTCATATGTAAGGAAACTAGATCTTCAATTCTCTCTAGCAAAAACTTTATCTGCTGTCAAACCTGTAGATAAGCCTTGTCGCTCTGTGTCCAATGCCATCCAATCTTGCCTAACTTCCAAGTCAAAGCAAGGTGATGTCATTATGACAAAGGCTGCTAGGCCTGTCCACAAGATGACCTTCAGCCAAATCATTGCTGAAAGGAACAAAATGAAGACTGCTGTCTCCACTCCTGAACACAAGCATGTTGAGGCTCATGTCACCACATGAAATGTTCAGTAGAGGAGATATAACCTTCATGAGTGTTGGTACTGTGGTAAGGTGGGACACTTTGCTATGAATTGTTGGCACCATCCCAAAGTGCCAACTGCAAGGATGAGCTTTCCTGCAAAAGTTGGAGCAGGTATGAAGTCTTTTCATACTAACAAGAACCTAAGACCCAAAATCACTTGGGCTCCTAAGGGTAATTAAATTCCATCATGCAGGTTAGTTCAAATACCAGCCTTGGGCAGATTTGGTATTTGGACAGTGGATGCTCAAGACATATGACAGGCACCAAAGGTCTTCCGCAGGAATACAAAGCTGTGAAGAATGGACCCAAAGTCATTTTTGGAGGGTCAGAAAAGGGATTCACCAAAGGTTATGATATGATATCAAATGGCATAGTCTCCATCACTAAAGTGGCTTATGTTGAAGGGTTGCAACACAACCTTGTTAGCATAAGCCAACTGCGTGACTTAGGCTATGTCATTGAATTCCATAATGATAAGTGCCTGATCAAAAAGTCTAATGACTTAGAGACCATACTCTCAGGCACTAGGAGTGGAAATGTTTACTGCTTAGATTTTATATGCAAATCATCTTCCTCTCATGTGTGTCTTGTGGCAAATGAAAGTGATTCTCTATGTGTTCAATGGCACAAGAGACTTGCCCACATCAACTACAAGACAATGCATAGACTATTCTCTAAGAACTTGGTTAGAAATAGTCCTAACTTAAAATGTGTTAAAAATGGACCATGTCATGCTTGCCAAATGGGCAAGAAAACAAGGGCCACTTTAAAAGTATTGGCTCCAAGGACACTAAAAGATGCATTTAATTATTGCACATGGATTTGTTTGGTTCTATGCCAATTCAGAGCTTAGGAGGGAAGCTGTAAACTTTAGTGATTGTTGATGATCACTCAAGATATACTTGGGTATTTCTCCTTAAAAAGTAATCTGACACACTAAATGTCTTTATAAACCATGTCAAGGCACTTCAGAAAGATTTACAATGTTCTGTGGTCAGAACTAGGACTGATCATGGCACAGAGTTTCAATCTGAAGCCATGACAAGGTTTTGTCAAGAACTAGGTATCATCCAAGAGTTATCCTCCCCAAGGACCCCACAACAAAATGGTGTGGATGAGAGGAGGAATAGAACCTTGATAGAAGCTGGGAGAACATTGCTTAGTGACTCTTCACTCCCAGAATACTTCTGGGCTGAAGCAGTCAATACTGCATGTTATGTTCTCAATAGAGCTTCCATCAATAAAGTTCATGGAATTACCCCCTATGAGATTCTGAAAGACAAACAACCAACCATTTCATACTTTAGGATCTTTGGTTCTAAATGCTACATTTTAAACAATGTAAAATCTCAATTAACCAAGTTTGCTGAAAAATGCTACATGGGGGTTCTTGTTGGCAATAACTCACATAGTAGAACCTATAGAGTCTATAACAAGAAAACCCATGTTGTTGAAGAGTCCATGCATGTGGTGTTTGATGAGACCAACCTAATCTATAAGGGTTGGTCCAGTTCTTCTATTTTGACAGGAAGTGAAAGGGACATGGAAGAATCATCTATATAAGAGCCATCCAGCAGTAGAAGAGCCTATACAGATGCAGCAATTCCAGAAGAAGTAGAGGTGCAGGATGCTGAAGAAGCTGCTGATCCAGTGGAAGGAATTCAGCAAGTAGAGGACATATTGCCTGCAGCTACAAGACATCTAAGGGATCATCTCTTGGAGCAGATTATTGGGAATGTTCAACAAGGTGTGACAACTAGGAGCAGGGCTCATAATGAGGCCTTGTTCCTCAGTTTCTTTTCACAGGTAGAGCCCAAAAAGTTTGAAGAGGCCAACATGGATCCATTCTGGATTCAGGCAATGCAGGAAGAACTCTTGCAAATCAAGAGATGCAAAGTATGGAAGTTGGTGCCAAGACCACAAGGACACAATATCATAGGCACCAAATGGATCTTCAGGAACAAGATGGATGAAAATGGGACAGTCATCAAGAACAAGGCAAGGCTTGTTGCAAAGGGGTATATGCAAGAGGGGGGAATAGACTTTGACCAAACCTTTGCCCCAGTTGCAAGGTTGGAGGCTATAAGGTTATTCCTTGCCTATGCAGTCCATAAAGGCATCAAAGTGTACCAGATGGATGTCAAATAAGCATTCCTAAATGGAAATCTGAAAGAGGAAGTATATGTAGAGCAGCCATCAGGTTTTGTCCATCCTACTCTTACATCTCATGTTTATTTACTTAGGAAAGCTCTATATGGTCTTAAAAAAGCCCCTAGGGCTTGGTATGAGACATTGTCTAGCTTTCTAGTCCAGATTTATGTTGATGACATAATCTTTTGGTCTACAGATAACAACCTTTGCAAAAGATTTTCCAATCTAATGCAGGGGGAGTTTGAGATGAGCAGCATAGGAGAATTAAAGTACTTCTTAGGACTCCAAGTGAGACAGTCTGATGATGGGATTTTTATCTCTCAGACCAAGTACACTAGGGAGCTAATTAAGAAGTTTGGAAAGGATTCATCCTCCACCATGAAAACTCCAATGGGATCCAACAACTCCCTGGACAAGGATGAGAAGGGCAAGAACATTGATGAATCCATGTATAGGTGTATTATAGGATCCTTGTTGTATCTTACTGCTAGTAGACCAGATATTATGTATGCTACCTGTATGTGTGCTAGGTACCAAGCCTGCCCTAAGGAATCACATTACTCAGCTGCAAAGAGAATTCTAAGATACCTTAAGGGCAGCCAACATCTTGGCCTTTGGTACCCTAAGAACAATGATTTTGAACTAACTGGCTACTCAGATGTAGATTTTGCAGGTTGCAAGGAAGATAGGAAGAGCACAAGTGGGACTTGTCAATTCCTAGGAAGAAGGCTGATCTCTTGGAGCAGCAAGAAATAGACCAGTGTGGCAATATCCACAGCTGAATCTGAATACAAAGCTGCAGGGAGATATTGTGCTCAACTACTGTGGGTGCAACATCAGTTAGAGGATTATAACCTCAAGGTAAGTAATTCTCCACTATATTGTGATTCATCTAGTGCCATCTCTATAACTAAAAATCCTGTCTCACGTAGCAGGACTAAGCATATAGAAATAAGGTATCATTTCATTAGAGAACATGTAGAGTGTAATGATGTATGCTTTGAATTTGTCCCCACTGACAAACAAGTTGCTGACATCTTCACTAAGCCTTTAGATGAAGTTAAATTTAATGCTTTTAAAATTGAACTTGGAATGTTGAACTTAGAATAAATCTGATTCTGCATACTTATATGTTTTGCTCATGGTGTCACTCTCTAGTTCAATATAGCAAGGGTCACATGTATAACAAGCTTTGAATTGTCAAAATGTGTTGTGTACAAGATTATTACCAAGTATAGGTCATGTGCCAAACCACTCTAACAGATCATGAAATCAGTTGAAACGATTTGGGTGATCTCATCTAAATCGCTGAGACGAATAAACCTATCTCAGCGGTTGGCATTTACTATCCCAGTGGATAATTCTCAGTTGTACTACTGCGACAGTTTGCTTAACTATCAAACAGGTCAAACTTGTTTCATCAGGAATGAAAAACTCTAATAAATTGATTAAGTCTTATCAACTCATTAAATTGGAGCAAACCTATAACCTAATTCAAGCCTCTATAAATAGCTTAATGATTGATTAAAATATCACACTTTACTTCAACCTAGCCGGTGAGACAAACCCTTCTCCCCTCCGACTCAGCGACCTGTAACTCAAAAGAAATGGCGCCAAAGATGGCAAAAGAGATGCAAGAAGGCTATGAAATAGTTAGGGATGGATTCTTGCATGTTCCAGAAGAAATTAAAGCTGCGATTGATCTTCTATCTACCCAAAGTCTTGAATATACCCTATCTGAGCACTCCACAATTCTCAAAACAGAAGTTCTGGAATTATTATCCAGTGCTAAGCCGTCCTCCTCAAAGTCAACCATTAAGGGAAAGATAGGAAGTAGGAGGATAAAAATATCCCCTAAGAAAATTGAAAAGGCTCTTCAACTGCCCTCCTGTAGTAAAGAAGAAGAGGATGCTATTTCTGAGGAAGTCAGAGTCAATGCATTACAGTGGTGTGCCTATTGTGATGCCAAACTTGGCTCTCTTAAGAGGAAGTTCTTCAACCAGAGAGGCAAATTGCTCTCCGACATTATTGGCAAGGCCATACTGTGCAAGCCAGGCTCTCATGACACAATCTCCAAACACATGTTTGAATTGATGTCAAGAGTTATCCTACAGAAGAAGTCTTCCTGGGCAAAGGTACTATTTCAGAGAACAATAGAATGTCTGCAAGCCCCCAACTTAGGAAGAGTCCTCTCTATCTATCTTCTCAATACCTACCCAGACTACTTTGACAAATTCAAAGGATTCAACCTCCATTATCTAAAAAGAATGGACATAAAAGCCCTAGACAAATTTTCTAGGGTTCTTCCAATGAGCCAACCTTCTCAATTGAAGGAAACGAAAAATAAAGTTCTAGTGAAGGAGATGAGGAGAAGAAGAATGATATGCTCTGACTCAGAACAAGAGCCAGAAGAAGATATACAAGATCTTGATAATCAAGTTCCAACAAGCAGTCCTCCACAAGATAACCAAGGAAATAATCATGACACTGAAGGTCATGCAGGCATTAATCCTGAACCAGAAAGAATTGATGATGCTGAGATAGTGCATCAAGAGGATAAAGAAGATGGTGGCACCACTAATAGAAATATCACAATCTCACACTCCTCCCCTGAAGGCAATGAAGACAATGACCCTATTGATCTTCAAGGTGAGTTTGATTCAATTATCCTCAACCTAATCAAAAGGTTTAATCAAATCCCTCCTAAACCAGCAGGTTACTGGAAAGATGATGAGGCAAATGTTGATCCTGACTCAGAGGCGGAGCAGCTCAACACATCACCAAATAAGAACAATACTAATGCTCCAAGTGAGGGGGAGCAAGAAAAGTGTATTGAAAAGGAACAAGAGTTGTTATCAGGTATTATACATGTTAACTAAATCCTTTGTTTATCACAAAATTCTCAAATTCTACAACCAATCTTAAATTTAAATCTCTCTATCAGCTAATAAAGATAATAGTACTCACATTGAGGGGGAGCAAGTCCCTGCTCAGGTTGAGGGGGAGCAAATTCATGCTCAAGTTGAAAAGGAGCTGAGTCCAACAACTACAACAACTCATGACAATCTCCTCAGCTCTATTAGTACCTTAATTGAAGGTCATATACTGTCAATAAAGACCTATATTGATAATCGATTACAATCTTTGAAGAAAGAGATTATGGCTGAAGTACAGGAAATCAAGGAAGATACAACAATCCTAAATAAACAAATGACCAAATGGTTTAATCTAGCAGAACACATATTGATTGCTCAGAACACTATAATGAGATCAATGGACAAACACCTCCAAATGGCAGAGAAAGACATGAGATATGTCAAGAATTATGTAAGCAAGACAGATGAAGTCATAGAACAAGCCTCCAATCACATTGAAGACTTTGTCTGGAAAACAGCCACCACTATGCTTGGAGAGACAGAAAAGATGAAGGATGACCTAAATGGGGACTTGGAAAATGCTTTCCAATCTCTCTCTGGCTCTGTAGCTGCTGCCTCCCAATCCCTAGAAGGAAAAATAGTTGAAGAAGCCAGAAAGGGGGAGGTGGCCAATGTTGAGACCAACTCAGAGTTAGCTCTACAAGTGCTACAGGGTACAAGGATAGACCTCAATCTTCCTCTGCTGGACAGATTCCACAAAGAAGATTTTGAGTTTGAGGGGCAAGCCAAACTAGCTCAGAATGCTCACCTAGCAAAGAAGAGAAAAGGCGAACAAGTAATGCTAGCTGAAGAATTTATGGCTATGCAAAGAAAGAAGCAAGACAATGATCCTGATTTTGAGTATTAGAGTGATGAATCCAAAAGCATTATTCTGAATGCTTGGGTAAACCATGGGCAGATATGCAAAGATATTGACAGGATTTACCCAGCTGAAGAATGGATAAAACATCTGGAAAGAAATTCTTTGAGGGACTTGATCTTCAAAGAAAACCTTGTGCTGAAGGGCAATCCAAAAAGAATACCTTCAAAATATATTCCAAAACCCTTCCTCTATTTCAAAAGAAAGGAAAACAAGAAGAAAGTTGCTGAGCTAAAGACTGTTGCTGCCAAAGGGAAGGAAGCTGCTGATGTCAACAAAGCTGAAAGTTCCAAGAAAAGGAAAACATAAATTGCTTATGTTAATAAAAGTGGAACTAGATCTATGTATTAACTCTTAAACTGAAATGACAATAAAATTCTGTTGAAATTAAGTGTGTATGCTATGGGATAAATTAGACAAAGCTTAATATTCTCTTTTTAGTACTTTTGCTTCATATGGTCTGTGATGCCATGTTTGTAATAACAGACAATGCTGGTATCATAATCACTTTGTATAATCTGTCATGATTTTGGTTGGAATACTTAAACAATGTTATCTTCTGGAAGTTATGATATCATGAATGCTATATAGTTCATTTGCATGATAAGTTTTTGTTGGCTATGTACCTTAGCATTGGGAATGTTCTGCCTTCTTCAAATAAGGGGAGATTGTTGGGAATATTGCCCTCAATGTTCCCTTGATTTTGAAGAGGCATCACTCACAATGCTAAGTACATATTGTACTCGATAAAATCTATTTTGTTTCAAGGTTTGTACAGGGAGATGATATTCCATACAATGGAATAGGTTCAAAGGTCTGCTACTGAGAAAGTGTCCCTGTCTCAGCTGAACCACTGAGCGAGGACAGGTGCCGCTGAGAAGCAGCATATCTCTACTGAGCTGCAGATAGACAGAATCCGCTGAGAAGAGAAACCGTCTCAGCAGATCCACTGGGACAACAGCTGCTCAACCGCTGATACTGAAAGTTGTCTCAGCCCAACCGCTGAGACAGATTCAAAAATTAAAGAAAATAAGTGGCGTGACACGCCTTTGGCGCAAACAGCTGTAAAGGGAGATTAGAGCCAACCATCTGTTCCCAAGGTGTCGAAGCTTTCCCTTGAGTGTCGTTAAAGATGTGCAGAGTATAAATGAAGAATTTAGGGCACTTTTGAAAAGGGCTGGTCGAGTGCTAAACAAATTGCTACTGTTCCATTGACGGCCCTGAGCTTCTCATTTTTCTCCTCCTGCTCACTAAACAAGGAAGAAGAGACTGAGATATAAATATTGCTCTTCTATAAGAAGGAGCAAGGTGATCCTTCCTCCTTCAACAGAAGAGGAAGATCAGATAGTTGCTGGCTCACAAATCATCATCCAGTCAAGCTACTAGAAAGCACAAGCTGTGCAGGAACTACAGAAGACACCTTCTCTGTGCTGTCTGTCATAGTAAGCATAAAAACTCTTTTACTGTAGGGCTAATCGGCCTGAGTTGTAGGGCTGTTTGGACTGAGATTGTAGGGCTATTTGGCCTGAGTTTGTAGGGTAGTTAAGCCTAAGGTTGTAGCGCTGCTAAGCCTGAGTTGTAAGGCTGACTAGCTTAAGGTAGGGATTGGAGCAAGCCTCAGAGATCTTGAAGGATCTGAACTATAAGCTCTTGTAGCTGAGATTGGAGAAGTTGGCCTTATCTAACACACTGTTAGAAAGGTGATGGGGGAAAGTGGACTACCCATAGACACACTGTCTTGGGGAACTACATAAACACTTGAGTGTTTTCTGGGTTTGGTTGATTACTAGCTTGGAATAGTTTTAACTATCTATATCATATAAGTAAAAATCAAAACACCTATTCACCCCCCTCTAGGTGAATTAGATCACAAACCTATATTCTATCATTTTCCTCCTTGGCTTCTGAGGATTTGATTTTCTTGTATGCACTGAGTTAAATGTTCTGAGGTAGACAAAACTTGTTGTGGACTTCACTTTGATTGATCAGATTCAATAAACAAAAGGTTGAATCTATTGAGAGGATATCTCGAATGAAGCCGCTTATATATTATTCTTGATAATCAGTCTTTTGTTCGAGAGAAGATGATCCTTGACGATAAAAATTCTTTTTATAGTACATAAAGAGAAGAACACAAAGAGAGAGAACTCTAGAAAATGAGAAGACTCGACCAACTTTATTTATATGCTTTTCTATTTTTTAATCTGATAGTTTATAAGGTAGTAGTCTAATTAACCTAGAAGGGGGGGGGGGGGGGGTGAATATGTCTCTTTAATTTTTCTTGACTACAGCCAGCTGTTGTTAGATAATATGTAAAGCAGAAGCAAACACAGAAAGCACGCAACCTTTTATAGTGGTTCCCCAAGACAGTGTATCTATGGGTAGTCCAATCTCCCACTACACCCTTCTCACAGTGTGTTAGACAAGGTAACCTCCTCCAAACTTAGCTTCAAGAGCTTACAACACAGATCCCCCAGGATCTCTCAGGTTTTCTCCAAACCCTATCTCAGGCTCAACCAACCCTACCTCTTAGAGTGCTCCAACTCCCACACCTCAGAAATCCACTGATTTCCTACCTCAGGCCTATTAAGAAGCCCAACCTTAGATCTCCACAGAGATCCTACACCTCAAGCCGGGAGTACATCTCTACTAGCTCAGGCTCAATAGCCCTACACACTCAGGCTCAACAGCCTTACCACTCAGGCTCAACAACCCTACAACTCAGGCACAATGCACTACAAACACAGAATACTAATGTTCTTACAGAGGTTATAATATTTGCTTACAATAGAGGACTGTAAAGATGTATCCTTCAGCTTTGGTCTTCTGTTGTTGATGCACTGCTTGTGCTATCTTGAAGCAGAGCTGAAGGGAAATAGCTTCAGACCTTACTCCTATCTGATCTTCCTCTTCAGTAGATGAAGAAAGATCTACTTGTTCTTCTTTCTTGAATCAGGAAGATTATTTTCTCTCCATGTATCTTCCTGTAGTTTCAGGAAGCAGGGAGAGATCACTTGAGGAAGGCGTCAATAGCACAGAGCTTTCTAATCGATTGTCTTCCACTTTTTAGCACCCTCTTCCACAATTCCTAACATGTTCTTTTATACCTCCTCCACCTGCAACGGCTCTTAAGGAGTGCCCTATCACAGCATGGACAGAAATGGAATATGTTATCCTGCTTTCCAGCCACTTGCGTCAAAAATAGAGCCCGCCAAACTTTAATTCCAATATGAATCTTCTCAGCGGTTGGGCAGAGACAGTCTTCAGTCTCAGCGGCTGAATCCGTCTTTGTCTCAGCGGATCCGCTGAGACAGATAGTCTTCTCAGCGGTTTTTGTCTAAATGCAACTCAGCTGAGACAAACTCCTTCTCAGCGGCTCCTGACCTCGTCCCAGCGGTGCAGCTGAGACAATGATGTCATCTTAGCGATTTTGATAGTAAGACCGCAAAACTATTCCATTGTTTGGAATAACCTAACCCTGCATATACATGATGCAAAAGAGGGTTTATCAAATACAATATGTACTTTGTTTTGAGTGTGATGCCTCTTTAAATCAAGGGAACATTGAGGGAAATATTCCTAACAATCTCCCCCTATTTGAAGAAGGCAGAATATACACCAATGCTAAGATACATAACCACAAAAAGAATTATCATGAAAATATATGAAATAACAGTCATGATAACATAACAAATAATTGTTAACATAACATATGCATCATTGAAGATTTCATGACAAATTAAGAATAATAGTCATGACAACATAACAATAACATTGTTCAACACAATAATAACATTGTGAACTACATATTGGCACCACAATATGTATAAAGCATTAATATAGAACAATATTAAGCTTGACTAATGTTGGCCTATTAACACAAGCTATCAATTTAACATAATTATTAGTTTCATTAATGACAAAATGTTAATATATGATGCATTTTACATTTGCTTCTTATGAAAAACTAAATACATTAGTTCAAGTTTTTCTTTTCTTTGCTATACTAGAGCATTCAACATTTTTAGCAGCAGTCTCTTTTCTTGTAGCAACAACTTTCATTTCAGCTAACTTTCTCTTATTCTCCTGCCTCTTGAAGTAAAGATATGGCTTAGGAATGTATCTTGAAGGCATCCTCTTTGGATTGTTTTTCCTTACAAGATTTTCTTTGAAGACCCTTTCCCTTTGGGAATTCCTCTCAAGATGCTTTATCCATTCTTCTGCAGGGTATATCCTGTCAATGTCTTTGCAAATCTGGCCATGGTTCAGCCAAGCATTCAGAATAATACTTTTGGAGTCATCACTCCAATGCTCTTAATCAGGGTCATTGCCCTGCTCTTTTCTAGTCTTTGCCATGAATTCTTCTGCAAGCATGACACCTTCTCTTTTTCTTCTTACTGCAAGTTGAGCATCATGTGCTATCTTTGCTTGAGCTTCAAAATCAAAATCTTCTTTTCTGAAATTGTGCAGCAGAGGAAGGTTTAGTGTTATTCTTGTTTACTTATAGAACTTTGAGGGCTAACTCAGAATTGGTTTCAGCATTTTCCACCTCCCCCTTTCTGGCTTCTTCAACCAATTTTTGTTCCAAGCTTTGGGAGGCAGCATCAATAGACCCAGATAAGGTGTGGAAGGCATTTTCTAAATCTAATTTTAATTCATCTTTCATTGTTTCTGCCTCTACAATCATTGATGTTGTAGCAGACCATACATACTCTTCAATATGATTGGAGTCCTTCTCTATGACCTCATCAGTCTTACTCACATAGTTCTTGACATATCTCATGTCTTACTCAGAGAGTTGCAGTTGCTTGTCCATTGATCTCAGTATTATATTTTGAGCTACAACTGACTTTTCTGCTAGATCAAACCACTTGGTCATTTGCCTATTAAGGTAAGAAGTTTCTTCCTTGATTCCTTGAATTTCATACATCACTTCTTTCTTCATTGAAGAGACATACCTATCAATATAATCCTTTATTGAAGCCATATGACCTTCAATAATTGTACTTATTGAACTTAGAATAAGTTCATTTGACATTGCAGAGGAGGAGGGTTGTACTTTAGGTACCATAGTGAATGGCTCCATTGCATGCTCTTCATGCTCCACCTCACCCTGAGTAGGGATATGCTCCCCCTTAACCTGATCATTAGACTTGGCAACATCATTATCTTCTGCCTCCTTACTTTCTTTTCCAGTTATCCTACTTGCTCCCCTCAGATGGAGCATCCATTCCTTCTAGATCATCTCCCTAGTAAAATGTTTGTTCATTAGGGATTAGATTAATTCTTCTATCTAGATTTGATATAATTAAATCAATCTTACTTTGTAAGACAGTAGTAGTGTCCAATTGTTCCTCTTCATGATCTTCTGAAGAAGAGGGCACATTCTGTGCATTTGAATCAGCTACTTGAGAATTAGGAGCATCACTCTGAGTGTGATCTCCTCCATTTTCATCAGATATTTCTTCAGCATCAGCAACATCCTCATTCTTCTCATGCTCTTCAGCAGTAATATGATCCTCATGTCCTTCAGTGTCATGGTCTTCCTTAACATCTCTGATTGGACTGCTGACAGGACCTTAATTATCCTCAGTAGGGACATTTTATACAGCCTTTGACTCAGAATTAGAACACACCATTCTGGCCTTCTTTAGTCCTTTGACAAATTTCTTTTTCTTCTCCTTAAGCTCAGAGGGCTGACCCATTGGGAGTACCCTTGAGAACCTGTCCAATGTCTTTATGTAAATTCTTTTTAGGTAGTGAAGGTTGGATCCTTTAGACTGATCAAAATCATCAGGATAGGTGTTCAGAAGATATAGAGAAAGAATTCTGCCTAGGTTGGGGCCTGTAGACATTCTTTTATCCTTTGGAAAATTACAGCAGCCCAGGAGGTCTATTTCTTCAAGACCACTCTTGTCATCAATTCAAACATGTGCTTTGATATTGCATCATGTGACCCTGACTTGCACAGTAACTTTTCTTTCTGATTGAAGTACTTCCTCTTTAGTGAGCCAGTGTTGGCATCACTGTACTCACACCATTTGAGGGCCTTTACTTTGTCTTTTTTAGACACACCATCTTCCTCATCATGACTACATTATGGCAGTTAAAATGCTTTCTCCATCTTTCTTGGAGATAAATTAATATTCAAGCTTCCAATCTTGAATTTTATGGATGATTCGGAAGATGAAAGCTTCGCAATACTATAGAATTCCAGAACTTCAGTTCTGAGAATTACCGATGGATCTGATAGAAGGTATTCTAATCCTTGATCATCCAGAAGTTGAATCACTTCTTTAATCTCAGACTGGGCATGCTGGAATCCATTTCTTATGATCTCATAGCCTTCTTGGAGATCCTTTGACATTTTTGGCGCCATTTCTTCAAAAAGATGAGTCGCTGAGACCGGAGGGAAGATGGTTCGTCTCGCCGGCTAGGGTGAAAAGGTTTGTAAATTATTTAATCAACATTGCTCTATTTATAGAGGCTTGGCTTAGGTTTATTTTTGCCCTAATGATAGATGTTGATTTGACTTATCAATTTAATTGATTATATATTACTGAATTTTCAACAAAGACGAAATTTAATTGAACCAACCCATCTCAGCGGAATCGCTGAGACGAAGTGACAACCCGTTGGGACAAGGTATTGTCAATCGCTGATACTATTTTAGCCGTCTTAGCAGTTCAGCTGAGATTGTCTCAGCTGTCTCAGCAGTTCAGCTGAAACTTTCTCATCTATTTCAGCTGACCTTACTGCCAACCAATGACTCATTTTAAATTGGATTGTCCTTTCCCCTAATCATGTCACAAAATGTTCTGAGACATTATTATTTTCTAGCAAAGCTTAGGAAATAATACAAAAAATATGATAGACAAAATGAAATGTTGAAGCCTAGTCTAAGTTCAACATTCCTAGCTCAATTTTGAAAGCATTAAATTTAGCCTCATCCAATGGCTTTGTAAAGATATCAGCTACTTGATTGTCAGTGGGGACAAATTCAAGGCAGATATCTTTACATTCTACACGCTCTCTAATAAAATGATACCTTATCTCTATATGCTTGGTCCTGCTATGAGAGACATGGTTCTTAGCAATAGAGATAGCACCGGATGAGTCACAATATAATGGAGAGTGACTTACCTTGAGGTTGTAATCCTCTAGCTGGTGTTGTATCCACAATAGTTGTGCACAACAGCTCCCTGCAACTATATATTAAGACTCAACAGTGGATATAGCCAAACCGGTCTGCTTCTTACTGCTCCAAGAGATCAACCTCCTTCTTAAGAATTGACAAGTCTCACTTGTACTTTTCCTATCTTCTTTGCATCCTACAAAATCTGCATCTGAAAAACCAGTCAGTTCAAAATCATTTTTCTTAGGGTGCCAAATGCCAAGATGTTGGCTGCCTTTAAGGTATCTCAAAATCCTCTTTGTAGATGAGTAGTGAGTTTCCTTAGGGCATGCTTAGTACCTAACACAAACACATGTAGCATACATAATGTCTGGTCTACTAGCAGTGAGATACAACAGGGATCCAATAATACACCTGTACATGGATTCATCAAAGGGCTTACCCTTTTCATCCTTGTCCAGGGAAATGTTGGACCCCATTGGAGTTTTCATGGTGGAACCAGATTCCATCCCAAACTCCTTGATAAGTTCCCTAGTGTACTTGGTCTGAGAGATGAATATCCCCTCATCATTCGGTTTCACTTGGAGGCCTAAAAAGTACTTGAGCTCTCCCACACTGCTCATCTCAAACTCCCCCTGCATAGGTTGGCAAACCTTTTACAAAGGTTGTCATCAATAGACCCAAAAATTATGTCATCAACATAAATTTGGACTAGGAGACATTTGCCCTTTGTTTCCCTAAGAAACAATGTACTATCTATCTTTCCCGTCAAGAACTTGTTCTTGATGAGAAAGCTAGATAAGGTCTCATACCAAGCCCTAGGGGCTTGCTTTAGACCATATACTGCTTTCCTAAGTAAATAGACATGAGAGGATAGAGTTGGATGAACAAAACCTAAGGGCTACTCCATATATACCTCATCCTTCAAATCTCCATTTAGGAAGGCTGACATGACATCCCTCTGGTATACTTTGAACCCCTTGTGGGCAACATAGGCAAGAAATGGCCTTATTGCTTCTAGCCTTGCAACTGGGGCAAAGGTTTGATCAAAGTCAATACCTTCTTCTTGCCTATATGCCTTGGCCACTAGTCTAGACTTATTCTTGATGATGATGCCATTCTCATCTAGCTTGTTTCTGTAGATCCATTTGGTGCCAATGATGTTGTGTCCTTGAGGTTTTGGCACCAATTTCCATACCTTGCACCTCTTGAATTGTAGAAGCTCTTCTTGCATGGCTTGAATCCAGAATGTATCTAGATTAGCTTCTTCAAACTTCTCAGGCTCCATCTGAGATAGGAAGCTCAGGAATAGAGCTTCATTGTGAGCCCTGCTTCTGGTTATCACCCCTTGGGTCTCATCTCCAATTATCTGGTCTCTTGGATGATCCCTCAGAAGCCTGGTTGATGTAGGCAATCTGACTACATTCTGCATCTCTTATTCTGGAGCAGTAGGTTCTTCAGCAGCCTGCTGATCTTCCTCTTCAGGAATAACAACATCTAAATAGATTCTGCTGGTGCTGGGCATGTCTTGGATAGACATGTCTTGTATCATCTGTTCGTTACCTGTCAAAATAGGAGAACTAGACCAGCCCTTATAAAGTAGGTTTGTCTCATCAAATACAACATGCATAGACTCTTCTACAACATGAGTCTTCTTGTTGAATACTCTATAGGCTCTACTATGTGAGCTATATCCAACAAGAACCCCAACATTGCATTTTTTAGCAAACTTTGTTAGTTGGGATTTTCCATTATTTAAAATATAGCATTTGCAACCAAAGATTCTAAAGTATGAAATTGTTGGTTGTTTACCTTTCAGAATCTCATGGGGGGTTATTCCAAGGGCCTTGTTGATGGAAGCTCTATTGAGAACATAACAAGCAGTATTGACTGCCTCAGCCCAGAAATATTCTCAAAGTGAGGAGTCACTAAGCAATGTTCTCCCAGCTTCTAACAAGGTCCTATTCCTCCTCTCAGCCACACCATTTTGATGTGGAGCCCTTGGGGAGGAGAACTCTTGGGTGATACCAAATTCTTGACAAAACATTGTCATGGCCCCAGATTGAAATTCTGTACCATGGTTAGTTCTAGTTTTGACCACAGTACATTGTAGTTCATTCTGAATTGCCTTGACATGGTTTATGAAGATATCCAAAGTATTAAATTGCTTCTCAAGGAAGAATACTCATGTATATTTTTAGTGATCATCAAAAATCAATAAAGTATACAACTTCCCACCTAGGCTCTGAATTGGCAAAGGACCAAACAAGTCCACATGCAACAGATAAAGACATCTTTCAGTGTCTTTAGAGCCAACGCTTTAAAGGTGGCCCTAGTCTGCTTGCCCATTTGGCATGCATGACAGGGACCACTTTTAATACATTTCAAATTTGGACAATTCCTAACAAGGTTTTTAGAAAATAGTCTATACATTGTCTTGTAGTTAATGTGGGCAAGTCTCTTGTGTTATTGAATACAAAGAGACTTACTTTCATTAGCCACAAGACACATAGAAGATAAAGAATGATTGTAAATAAAATTTAAGCAATAAACATTCCCACTCCTAGTGCCTGAGAGAATGATCTCTAAGTCATTTCACTTTTTGATCAAGCACTTGTCATTGTGGAATTCAATGACATAGCCCAAGTCACCTAGTTGACTTATGCTTACAAGGTTGTGTTGCAGCCCTTCAACATAAGCTACCCTTGTGATTGAGACTATGCCATTGGTGATCATACCATATCCTTTGGTGTCTCCTTTTTCTGAACCTCCAAAGATAACTTTAGGTCCATTCTACACAACAGTGTAATCCCGCAGAAGACTCCTGGTACCTGTCATGTGCCTTGAGCACCCACTGTCCAAGTACCATATTTGCCTTAGGCTGGTACTTGAACTATCCTGCAAAAAGCAGTTCATTTTCCCTTAGGAGCCCAATTAATTTTGGGTCCCAGGCCTTTGTTAGCATAAAAAGACTTACTCACACCTGCTGCAACCTTTGCAGGAAAGCTCCTCGCATTAAGCACATTGGGATTGTGCCAACAATCTATGGCAAAGTGTCCCACTTTACAACATCACCAACATTCATGGATGTTGTATCTTCTTTTTTGAACACCCTTTGAGGTGGAAGGAGCATCAATGTGCTTGTGTTCAGTGAAGAAGTTGACTACATTCTTCCTATTCCTATTAGCAATAACCTGGCTGGTTGACTGCCTATAGTTAGTCTTAATAGACTTTATCTGAATGACATCAGCTTATCTTAGCTTGGCAGCTAAGCAAGAGTTGATGGCATCAGATACTGAGCTGTTAGACTTGCCTACATGCTTGACATCAGCCATGTGTTTTGCTAAGAGGGATTTGGAAGAACAAACTTCCTTATCTTTGAATGAAGGGGCCGAAGTACCAAATACAAATGGTCCAAAATGTGCCATTTGAATCTCTTCATGTGGAGCTTTCAAAGCACTCATCCCCATGCCCTTTCTTTTGCTATAGTAAGAAGTATTTTCCTTCCTATAGGAACTTCCATTCTTCCAGTGACCATACATGCTATCCTCGTCAAACCTGTTGGAGGGAAGCAACACCTTTTGAAAGGTGGTATGATGCTTAACTTTAGCCTGCCCCTTTCCTCCATTCTCAGCACCAAATGCCACTTTATTGAACCATAGCCCTCTCCTATTGGATTGGGAGGAGAAGGTGTCAATGATGGGCAATATGGATTTGGGTTAGGAGAATTAAGCCACCAAGCTCTTCTCTATGAGAAGCTTCTCCGCAAGGTCTTTGATGACCTTGTTCTTTTGGCAGATGGTGCTTAATTGGAATATTATAATTCCCTTCAGTTGGCTTATTTCTCTACTCATTTGAGCCATACGGGTAGCTCAGTGCCATTAGGCTTTGTCTGTTGAAGGGAAGCAATTTCTTGAGCTTGCCTCTTGGATTGCTTCTTGCTCCTTTTCAGAGCTTCCAAAAGAGCATTATACTTGTCAATCAATTGATTGACATCCACTTTAGATTCTAAACCATTTTCATCATTAGATGAGCATGCTTCAGAACCTGGTATTGACTCATAATCAGAAGAGGGGAGGAGCTAGAGGAGTTTATACCTGATCAGGATGATCCTGATTTTCTTCATCATCTAATATGACCATTAAGCCATTGCATTCTTGTCATCTTCATCCTCCTCTATGTCACTGTCTGAGTGTGATAGAGGGGACCTAATGCCAACCTTAGCAGCAGGATAGTCTTCATCCTCTTCAGCTGCAAACAACCCAATGTAGGCTTCCTCTTCTTCTTAATCTGAGGATGAAGACTCAGATTCACTCCAGCTTTTCTCCTTCTTTGCTAGGAAGGATTTTTCACCCTTCCTTCCGTTCTGGTGATGAGGCTTCTTATCACCTCTTTCCTTTCTCTTGACGGGACATTCAACTATGACATGTCCAGGCTTGCTGCAACAATAACATATAACATTATTTGAAATATGTTTAACATGTTTATGGTCATACCTGTCACCCTTGGGGTGATGCCTTTATGATCTATTAGGAACCTTCTTGGGATGTGAGAAGGAGGAAGGTTTGTTCTTTCTATTCTTCCTCCTCATCAGCTTCTTGAAGTGCCTTGAGAAGGCAGCAAATTCCTCATTAGATGAGTTGCTGTCTGAAGTGCTGGGCTCAGAGTTTTCTGAGTCGACAACCCTTCTTGGTGGAGAAGACATTCTGGCTTTGCCCTTCTTGGAGCTTTCAGCTTTGAGAGCCACATCTCTCTCCCTTGCAAGAGGCCTGGTGGACTTGTGATCCTCCTTCCTTGTAGATAGCTGCATCTCATAGGAGAGCATCTTTCCAAACATTGTATGGGGAGGAGTCTCACCCAGCTTTGATACTTCTCTAATGACACAAATCTTTGTATCCAAATCTCTTGTTAGAGATCTAAGGAATTTGTCATTTAGCTCATAATGACTGAAGACCCTTCCATAGGTCCTCAGCTCATTTACCACTCAGAAGAATCTCTCATAGCAATCAGTTATGCATTCTAGGCTGTGTTGCCGAAGTCTTCATACTTTTGATTAAGGAGGGATTTCCTATCATCCATCACTTCTTCAGTACCTTCCATATACAATATGAGTGTATCCCACATATCCTTGGTAGTCTCATAATGCACCAAGTTTTGGAAAGTGGAATCATTAATTACATTTACTATTATATTTTGTGCTCTCTTGTCCATGGTAGCACGTGCAATTTCATCCTTTGTCATTTCAGCATATGACTTGGCCACTTGCCTTGTAGGATCTATAGTGGAGGGCTTTGTACAGACAAATGGACTCTCCTTGATAGTAATATATATCCTACGGTCTGAGGCTTCCATGAACAGTCTTACCCTTTGCTTCCATATGAAAAAAGTCTCCTTTTTGCATATGGGCAACTTCATAGACCCCATCTCCTTCTGACCTCCAGTGGCAGCCATTATATTCAGATTTTACCACTACTTTGTAGGATCTGGTCAGACCGTTAAGTCCTTATTGACCAACCTCCCTCAGATATCTCTTGATAGTTTATAAGGTAGTAGTCTAATTCACCTAGAGGGGGGGGGGGTGAATATGTCTCTTTGATTTTTCTTGACTGCAGCTAGCTATTGTTAGATAATATGTAAAGTAAAAGCAAACACAGAATACACACAGCCTTTTATAGTGGTTCCCCAATATAGTGTGTCTATGGGTAGTCCACTCTCCCTCTACACCTTTCTAACAGTGTGTTAGACAAGGTAACCTCCTACAAACTCAACTCCAAGAGCTTACAACACAGATCCCTCAGGATCTCTCAGGTTTGCTTCAAACCCTATCTCAGGCTCAACCAACTCTACCTCTCAGAGTGCTCCAAATCCTACACCTTATAAATCCATTGATTTCCTACCTCAGGCCTATTAAGAAGCCCTACCTCAGATTTCCACCGAGATCCAACACCTCAAGATGGGAGTACAACTCTACTAGCTCAAGCTCAACATCCTTACACACTCAGGCTCAACAACCTTACCACTCAGGCTCAACATCCCTACAACTAAGGCACAATGCCCTACAAACATAGAACACTAATGTTCTTACAGAGGTTATAATATTTTCTTACAACAGAGGACTGTAAAGATGTATCCTTCAGCTTTGGTCTTCTGTTGTTGATGCAATGTTGGTGCTGTCTCGAAGCAGGGTTGAAGGGCAATAGCTTCAGACCTTGCTCCTATATGATCTTTCTCTTTAGTAGATGAAGAAAGATCTACTTGTTTTTCTTTCTTGAATCAGAAAGAACTATCTTCTCTCCTTTTATCTGCCTGTAGGTTCATGAAGCAGGGAGAGATCACTTGAGGAAGCCGTCAATAACACAAAACTTTCTTTTTGATTATCTTCCACTTTTCAACACACTCTTCCACAATGCCCTAACATGTTCTCTTATACCTCCTCCACCTGCAACGGCTCTTAAGGAGTGCCCTGTCATAATATGGACAGAAATAGAATATATTATCTTGCTTTCTAGCCACTTACGCCATAAATATATCCGGCAAACTTTAATTCAAATATGAAGCTGTCTCAGCAGTTGGGCTGAGACAGTCTTCAGTCTCAGCGACTGAATCTACCTTCATCTCGGTGGATCTGCTGAGACAGATAGTCTTCTCAGTGGGTTTTTTCTAAATGCAGCTCAGCTGAGACAGACGCCTTCTCAGCGGCTACTGGCCTCGTCTCAGCGGTTCAGCTGAGACAATGATGTCATCTCAGCAGTTTTGACAGTAAGACCACAAAACTATTCCATTATTTGGAATAACCTAACCCTCCATATACATAATGCAAAAGAGGGTTTATCAAATACAATATGTACGTAGTATTGAGTGTGATGCCTCTTCAAATCAGGGGAACATTGAGGGTAATATTCCCAACAAAATCTATCTTTGATTAATCATTCTCTTACCACACACACACAAGAGTCGAATGACACGAGCCTCCAGCCTTATGTTAGTGCAACGACGGGCTTCGCCCGCACTGGCAGCGGGCTATACCCGCTCCCAATTGAGAGCCCTGCCGCCGCAGAATGTGCTCACCGTCGGTTTTCAACAATCCTTTTAAAATCAGGTGATCTGTAAATAGCGGCCATGCCGTGGTCCGCGAATAGCAGCCAGCGCAAAACTGATTGACTATTTGCAGATCAACGTGATCTGCAAATATCGGCTAGCATAAAACTATTTAGCTATTCGCAGACCAATATGGTCTGCGAATAGCGACTAGCGTATAACTGATTGACTATTCACATACCAATTTGATCTGCAGACGAATATATATATACAATTGAAACTCAGATACCGGCTCAACTACGTTCGAGACTTGGTGAGTAACTTGAGTCACTTCTCTCTTCATCAGATCCTTAGGTCTAAGTATTTCGAGCTGTGAATTGGCTCTCTCAGAGTGGTAGGTAGTTTGCCTAAGAATAGACCCACTGGCTGTAGCGAGGAGGTCCCACCACTAACCCGGAAAACTTACTTGATTTCCCCTCTAAAAACCAAAGCCTAAGCCTGCGTCTCAGATAACATAAAAGTGAAAGGAGGAAAGATCGGGTTCTCATGATGGTGGATTCGTGCTGATCTCAGAGATACTGTGTCCTATTTATAGGCAAATTCTTCTAAGGGAAAAATAGTCATAATGCCATGCGGATAGCTTCCTCTGCCTTAACCAAATTAGTATATACAAACTCAAATGGTTTGCGAACAGTTCTTCGCGCCTTTTCATAAATACTAACTGCAACCCCCATAGGTCTGAGGGAGGACTGACAGGTTGGGTTGACCTGAACTCACCTCGCTCCCTCCTTGAGTGAGTGCGGCTGAGGAGACACTACTAGAAAAATGAGTATTAGCTACACTTTTTTTTACCAGGGTTCAAAAATCATTATATTAGCCATGATTGCAAAACCGTGGCTAATACTTAGGTTTTATCCACGACTGCAAAAAATGTGGCTAATAAATTTTGTATTAGCCATGACAATAAATTCTGTATTATTGAATACTTAGGTATTAGCCACGGCATTATTTCTTTGTGGCTGATACTATTTGCCACGGCTAATCCGTGGCTAAAAATCTTTCTCCACGTGACCTTTAGCCACGATTTTTTCCCGTGGCTAGACCGTGGCAAAAGCAATTTAGCCACGGTTTTGGACTTTTTGCCAGGGCAATTTGCTCTGGCCAAAAGTCTATTTTCTTGTAGTGAGACTAGGTCATATCCGACTCGCCAGGGGCGACTTCTCCCGACGCGAGTTTTCTAGAGGCCAGGTCAGACTCGCCTCGCCCTGGGCGAGAAGGAGCTTTGTTGCTGGGATGGGATATTCACATCATCTAGACAAATCACACTCATATTGTCGAGAAGAGAAATCATGTCGTCGAGACGAGGTCATGTCGTCAGGAAGTGAAAGGTGGGTGTAGTCGCCTCACCTTACCCTGGGCGAGTCAGATCGATTCCGGGCCTACTTGCCCAATACGGGTTGTACACAATCCCCGCTCTTTGCGAGCTCATCTGAGGTCAGAAAGAAGAGTCCAACCACTATTAGGCGAAATCAAGCGCTGGCTGGGTCTTCCTCTATAAATAGAGTGGGGGTGATTTCATCGATACTTCATGCTGAGATGGCTTCTGGAGGAGGTTCTTCCTTGTCCTCCAACCGGGCACTTACTGACGATGAGCCCGAGGCGGCTGCCATTCTCTACCTCATTGGCAAGTTCCCGTCCCCCTGCATTTCTAGCTCCACAAGGAAGAAGAGGCACAAGAGAAAGAGGATCGATCCTACCCCCCACGAGAAGTCCTCTACTGATCCCGAGTCTACTGCGAGATGCGGGCCTTCACCCAAGAGGCTCGCCACCTCACCTATTAATGAAGTGTGAAATTTTCCATAGATCTAGGAGTGAGTAGGAATAGTATAACTCAAAGTTCAAGCCAACAACCAGAAGCACATGAAAAACAACTTCAATCTTTATTGATGCAAGCAAAAAGCTTCATTACAAGGCGAGGTATACATGGAGAGACATGATTTTGCCAGTACACAAAAACAGGAGAAAAAACAAAGCCGAAAGATAACTAGAGGTCTGCCAAATTGAGACCGCCTAACCGCGAGACTTGACAGTTCGCTCGACTAGAAGACCTGACCGCCCGAACTGCCTGCCAGCGACTTGAACAACACCAACTGAGAAACCCGCGATCTGCCACTGATTCTCCCGAACTCCAGCATACCGCGCTGCAAGCCGCGAGACCGCTCGAACACCTTCAGAAAAGGAGATGACCGCTGCTACCCGCACAATCCGCAAAAACTGCACAAAAGAAGTTCAATCAGCAAGACCGACCGGTCACAAGAAATGAGACCGTAAGAACTAGCCGCAAGTTCTTCTTACACTTGGTACGATCTATTTGCTGCTACAGTGGCTCCTATTTATAGGCATGAGACCTGATCCAGTCACCACCCTATGAGATAGGATCACCACCCCTTGAACGCATGATCAAACCGGTCAACCCGCGCAATCAGCAAAAGATCCTCCTGCTTAGTGAGTTCGCCGACTCCAACATAGACAAGGAGATCGCCACTCCTCTAAGAAGCCGCCCACCACCAGTGTTCACCACCCGACCTCCTCCAGAGATCGCGAACACACCAGACCCACTAGGGCAACAGCCCGCTAAGTTGACCAAACACCTGTGACCGCATATGCCAGCTGATCGCCGAAGGACGAGCCATGCGAACATAACCCAGAGACCGCGCGACTAAGAAGACCTTAGACCACGCGCACTACAAAGAACCCGGACAGGCACCAGACCGGGCTGCCCCCACCACACGGTCACAAGCACCAGACCGCGCGGTTAACCCGAGCAGAAGACAGCTCGCCACGCGGTCACATGACCAGACCGCGCGGCCTCACCTCGGCACCCTTGGACAGAAGAACGGCGGTCATGCCGAGAAACCCGCGGCTAGACCAGAGAGGTCAGACCGCCAGAGGAGACCAGAAGACCGTGCGGTCAGACCAGACCGCGCGGTCTCCCCCCCAGACCGCCAACTTCCCAAACTTCCACTTCAATGTTTTCAACACTCCGCCTTGAAGTGGGAAGTTGAAAATAGCCCAAGTAAACTCCTTAGCCGAGTAAACGACCCCTTCGCTAGCGCCTATGTTAATATGTCAGCAATGTTGTCCTGACTCCGAACATGCTCGACCGACAGAGACCCTTCCAACACCTTCTCACGAATGAAATGATGCTCGATCTTGATATGCTTGGTCCTCGCGTGACAAACTGGATTAGTAACCAGTTTGAGAGCACTCTCATTGTCGCCGCGGAGCAGATTCGGACCCCGAACCTCCTTATGGACATCTCCCACCAACCTCCTAAGCCAGATGGCTTCTTGAGCTGTCAAGGCCGAAGCCTTGTATTCCGCTTCCATGGTGGAGACCGACACGGAATCCTGCTTCTTGCTGCATCATGATATAGCTCTGGGGCCCGCCATGAATACGTATCCAGACGTCAACTTCCGATCATCGGAATCTCCCCCATAATCAGCATCCATGTACCCATGCACCTCAAAGCCCGCATCCCTCCTGTAAAGGAGACCCATATTCGAAGTCGCCTTGACATACTTCAATATTTTCTTGGCCGCAGAAGATGAGGCATCCGTGGTTCCGCCATATACCGACTCACCCTGCCAACTATATATGCAATATCCGGCCTAGTGATCGTCAGATAAATCAAGCTCCCAACCAGAGCTCGGAACACCAGCGGATCTTCCAAAATCCTCCCCTCATCCTTCCGAAGTTTCATGGCCTTCTCCAGAGGTGTGGAAATGAACTTCCCTTCCTTCATGCTGAACCGCTCCACAATTCGCTCCGCATATCCAGCCTGGGACAACATCACTCCACTTCCCTTCCTCTGAACTTCGAGTCCAAGGAAATGGTGAAGTTCACCCAAGTCCTTCATCTCAAACCTGATGGATAGCTCAGCCCGAAGCTTTGCTACTTCCTCCTTTGAACTCCCCGTCACGATCATATCGTCGACGTAGAGCAACACGATGACTTGAATCTCCCCACTCTTCTTGACGAACAAGCTTGAGTCTGAGTCTGAAGCACCAAAACTACAGAATAGGAGATATTCTGCTATCTTTCCATACCATGCCCTAGGTGCTTGCTTCAACCCATACAGGGCCTTCTTCAACTTGCAGACATGCTCTGGAAAATCTTCAGATACGAAGCCTGGTGGCTGGAACATGAAGATGTCCTTGTCAATCTCGTCGTACAAGAACACATTCTTTACGTCGAGTTGCCAAATCTCCCACCCACAATAAGCCGCCAAGGAAATCACAACCCGAACTGAAGTCATTTTTGCCACCGGACTGAATGTCTCCTCATAATATTCACCGTATTGCTGCAAGAATCCCCGAGCCACAAGGCGAGCCTTGTATCGCTCGAAACTGCCGTCAGCCTTCTTCTTAAGCTTGTAGACCCACTTGCATGTCACATGGGAGATACCCTTGGGTTTGGGCACCAGAGACCAAGTCTCATTCTTCTCAAGAGCACTCATCTCTTCCTGCATAGCTGAATCCCACTGTTCCACGTCTTTGGCCTTTTCCAAGCTCGACGGCTCCCTCTCATCCAAGGGATCAGCAAAGAAACACGGGATAAAGCTCACCATTTTTCCTCCTGTATAGCGATCAGGGGCAATGATAGTTCGCTTCGATCTCCGCAACGCCTTCCCCTGACTTGCAGTATCTTCAGCTGCTTCTTCTCTAGCTCCCTTTCTAGACGTACTCGGAGCATCGCTCCCCCTGCTTCCTGATCCAGAAGCCTCAGCCTCAAAACTAGATATTGATGGACCACCTGATGACACAAGCAGCTCCACCTGAAGATTCTCCACAGCTTTCTCCGGCTCCTCCACCCTGCTTTCTGGTAGCTCAACACCAGAACTTCCCTTGTAAGACGTCACCTCGTCGAACACAACGCCGCAAGATACAACAAATCTCCGCATCTCCGGGTCCATGCACTTCCAGCCTTTCTTCCGATCATCATAACCCACGAAGACTAGCTTCCTTGCTTTTGCATCTAGCTTCATCTGAAGCGCATCTGGAATGTGCACATAGCAGGTGGAACCAAAGACCTGAAGGTGCGCCACGCTTGGCTTTTCCTTGAATATCAATTCATGCGGGGTCTTCATATTGATGGGACTAAGAGGCATCCTGTTGATGACGTAGGTAGCACAAGACATTCCCTCCACCCAGAAGGACTTTGGGATACTCTTGGCATGCAGCCAACACTTGCAGGTCTCCGTCAGATGACGCATCTTCCGCTCTGCAACTCCGTTTTGCTATGGAGTATGTGCACAAGTAAGCTCCCTCTGGATGCCTGCTTTCCTGCAAAAAGTAGAGAACTCACCAGAGGTGAACTCCCCTCCGTTGTCAGTCCTCAGCTTTTTAACCCGCAGTCCAAGCCGACCCTCCACGAGCTCCTTGAACTCCACAAACTTGGCAAACGCCTCCGCCTTCTTCTTCAAGAAATATACCTAGACATATCTGGTGTAATCATCGATCAACACCAGCATATATCTGCTGCCTCCGAGGCTTGGGGTAGCAGTCTGTCCCATCAAGTCACCGTGGATGCACTCCAACGACACACAACTCCTTGTCTGCAACTTGTCAAACGGTAGTCGATGAGACTTGCCGAACTGACATCCCGCGCACACATGACCATCTCCGTAGGAAGATTGACTAGGCAGGCCCTTGATCAGACCTTTCACCGACATAGCTTTCAGCCCCATCCCTACATACCCCAACCTCTTGTGCCATATGACGGCACTATCATTCGTCTTCATCTTGTTGATATAAGAACTTGTCGATAAAATGAACAAGTATTTAGCTCTTCTCCCCACATGAACAACCTCCGCCTTCACCGCTTCAATATTCTGAAGAAACTTCACTTCTATTGGGCCAAACAGAACGTGATACCCAACGTCTACAGCATTGGTCACGGAGAAGAGGATTTTCCTCATTCCAGGCACATGATAGACACTCTTCAACGTATGCGGCCCTCTATAACTGCCCAAGGAAACAACCCCCACCTTCTCGACACTATGCACAGTGTTATCAGCAGTTATGATAGCATCGTTACCTAAGTAGGGCTGCGCTGAAGTAAGCTTTGACTCATCCCCGGTGAGGTGATGACCACACCCTGAGTCCACGATCCAGTCCTCCTGATAGTTGATAGGAGCCGCAGTTCCAACAGAATCCGAGAAGGCTCCTCCCCATCCTCCATCAATCTGCCTGGCCTCAGCTTCCTCCTTCCCTGCAGCAACATGCCCTGGCTGAAGATTCACCCGACAATCCTTCCTGATGTGACCAAGCTTCCCGCACCTGAAGCACTTGGGACCTTCTCCCTTCTTCTTCCCTTCAGCCTTAGGAGCATAGCCCCTCTCCTGCTGTACAGAAGTGAAGGCCCATTGCCTCCTCCAGCGGTCTTCTTCTTATCCCACTTCTTCTTCTTCCCCGTGAAGAGAACTTCGCCATATCCCCCAGACACTGACACCCCCGCCATCTGCATTGGCAGACTCTCCTGCGAAGCAAGCAGATTTTCCTTCTCCAGCAGAGACGGCTAATTTGCCCAACCCTGCACCGACGTGACAAAGACCACATACTCCTTCCGCAAGCCACGGATGATGTGCCTCTTCAGCTTCGCCTCAAAAATTTGCTCATCAGGATTCAGTGCTGAAATCTCAGCGCACAGGTTCTTCATCTTCAATAAGAACGTAGAGATAGAAAGATCACCTTGAGCCGATTTGGCCAGCTCATTCTCCAGGAATTGAAGTCTTGCCACATTCTTCTTGTTAAACAGCCCATCCAGGGCTCTCCAGATCTCAGCAGCTGATCCACACCCCAAGATGTGATCGAACAAATCAGGTGATATTTCCCTTTTCAGGGCGAACTCTGCTTTGGCATTAATCCGCCTCCAGTTCCTCACCTCATGACCCTTATCCCCAATCAGAATAACTTCCTCCGTGCTCTCTCCTCCAACCACCTCCCAGAGGTCCTCACCCAGAAGATAACTCTGCATATAAGACCTCAGCTTCTTAAAGTTGGTCGAGTTTAGCATCTCAATTCCAAGACCCCTTACTTCCATGGCTCTACCACTCGTTCCTTCTTCACAAAGGCGATGGCAACTATGAGTTAATCATTGCTCTATCCACTCCCACCTCGCTTTGATACAATGTGAAATTTTCCGTAGATCTAGGAGTGAGCAGGAATAGTATAACTCAAAGTTCAAGCCAACAACCAGAAGCACATGAAAAACAACTTCAATCTTTATTGATGCAAGCAAAAAGCTTCATTATAAGGCGAGGTATACTTGGCGAGACATGATTTCGCCAGTACACAAAAGCAGGAGAAAAAACAAAGCTGAAAGATAACCAGCGGTCTGCCAAATTGAGACAGCCTAACCGCGCGACCTGACAGTTCGCTCGATTAGAAGACAGGACTGCCCGAACTGCCTGCCAGCGAATTGAACAACACCAAATTAGAAACCCGCGATCTGCCACTGATTCTCCTGAACTCCAGCAACCCGCACTGCAAGCCATGAGACCGCCCAAACACCTTCAGAAAAGGAGATGATCGCTGCTACCCGCACAATCTGCAGAAGCTGCACAAAAGAAGTTCAATCAGCAAGACCGACCGGTCACAAGAAATGAGACCGCAAGAACTAGCCGCGAGTTCTGCTTTCACTTGATGCGATCTATTTGCTGCTACAGTGGCTCCTATTTATAGGTGTGAGACCTGATCCAGTCTCCACCCTATGAGATAGGATCACCACCCCTTAAGCGCGCGACCAGACCGGTCAACCTACTCGATCAGCAAAAGATCCTCCTGCTTAGTGAGTTCGCCGGCTCCAACATAGACAAGGAGATCGCCACTCCTCTAAGAACCGCCCACCACCAGTGTTCACCACCTGACCTACTCCAGAGACCGCGAACACACCAGACCGACTAGGGCAACAGCCCGCTAAGTCGACCAAACACCTGAGACCGCATATGCCAGCTGATCGCCGAAGGACCAGCCATGCGAACACAACCCGGAGACCGCGCGAATAAGAAGACCTTAGTCCACGTGCACCACAAAGAACCCCGACAACCACCAGACTGGGCTGCCCCCACCACGTGGTCACAAGCACCAGACCGCGCGGTTAACCGAGCAGAAGACAGCTCGCCACGTGGTCACACGACCAGACCGCGTGGCCTCACCTCGGCACCCTTGGACAAAAGAACGATGGTCATACCGAGAAACCCGTGGCTAGACCAGAGAGGTCAGACCGCCAGAGGAGACCGCAAGACTGTGCGGTCAGACCAGACCGCACGGTCTCCCCCCCCCCCCCCCCAGACCGCCAACTTCCCAAACTTCCACTTCAACATTTTCAACATGAAGAGCACAATGCTGACTTGCCTCTTCGACAAGGTAAGGGTGAGATTGAGACCAAAGCCGGAGGGGTCGGGGATGGGGGACAACCTCCTGATGACATGGGTGCTCGACCACCACCTCCTATTCGCCCTGCTGTTGTGCCAGGTAAGGATACTACCTCTTCACCTCCTAAATTGGTCAAAACATAACTCCTTGCTTTTTGCAGTTCCCTCTACCCATCAGTTGCAGCCTGCACAACTTACTGAGGTGCAATCAAGGGGCCTAGCCACAACATCTTCTTCGGCCCCAAGGAGAGTAGGTTAGACTCTGGACCCCCTCTCTCAGACATCTCAGCATCTGTCCGGGGTCGATTAGCCTATTCGCCCCACCTATGGAGGGGAATCTTTGGTGATGGGTCCCAGGATTGGGGGGACGGGCGTGGTCCTCCGCCTTCCCGCCTCCACCGAAGGACTTCTGGCAGATCCGCCTTAGCTTCAGGGTGAGGGTCTCGCTCCTACAGGTACTCACCCCGCTCATCTCATTAACCCTCATTATTTCTTCCATCTTTCCTCACCGCCGGACTTCTCCTCCATATAGTCACGCTTCCACCTCATCCAGTCACTCGCCATCCACGAAATCGCTCTTGGGATAATCGCCGCCTGCAACATCCACACCTTTGAGGTAGATCCTCGCGAATCCGCCTGGATTCAATGAGGGGTCATGGGCTCCCCTCATTGCTGTCCTCCAAGTCCACGACTCCTTGATGGCCATGCTACCCACCGAGGTGAATCGGCGGTTAGTTGATCATGGAGATCGCCTCACGGATATGAAAGATTTTCAACAACAACAGGGCGAGGAATGCCCATACACCCAAGTAGCTGATCTGGACGCGAGGCTATATGAAATGGAGACACGCCAATGAGCCACCGAGGATGATCTCCACTGGTTGGCGCAGGTGGAGGGAACTATGGGCGATGCATCCCTGTTAAAAGAGCGCATAAGCCGAGGAAAGGACCACATAAAACACAGCGAGGAGATCTTGGAGAGGGCTCGCGAAGACCTGTGAGCAGTCCACGACATTACTTGGAGGACTCGCCATCCCCACCGCACGCGACACCTAGGTCGCGGTCTGGTGCGCCGCAGCTGAGTTTTATAGGTCATTCTCACTTTTGACTTTTTGATGCCCAATGTATTATTGTACTCGCGACCCTTCAGGTCTTTGTAATGGGGAGGCGGCCCTTTATACTTACTTCTTTTGTACTCGCGCTGTGCTTTTAAGGGAATATGATTTTTCAGTGCTTTTCTTTCTTCTCGCTGATTGCTTCTCTCTTGATTATCTCTAGTCTTTTATTCTTATTCGCGCATTATCAAGCCGGCTACTCGCTTTATTGTACTCACATCCCAGTCAGTCTACTTGAGCGCGCCGGGGTTTAGGCCAGGGTTCAGGCCGAGGTTCGGTCCGGGGTTTATAAATAGAGGGCCTCCTGTGGTGGGAGGGTACGCTTTCCCTACCATTCGACCACATTATCCCTCTCGAATACTCCCCACAGACCCCCTACTCATCGCTAGCCTCGTGAAAGAACCTTTCGAAGATAAGTGCGCTTTCTACATCCGCAACTTCAAAGCGCACAACTTCCCCAGCTCTCAGACCATGTGTGAGGAGCCAAGTGACATCAAAAACTACTACCTGCCGCATGGCTATACCGCGAGGCGGCCATCCCCCAGTGAATTTCTTAACACGCTCTAAAACGGAGTGCTCGCCTTCCCCCTGGCTCAATTCTAGGTGGGGATGAGGTTACCCATGTGGACTGAGGTCTGTCAGGTCCTCCGCTACTTCAGGATGGTCCCTTTGCAGATCAACCCCGATGCAATCAACATCCTGGTCGCCTACGCCTGCTACCTACACGAAGAGAGGATCAAATTTAACCTCTCTGACTTCCACAAGGTCCTGAACCTAAAGGAGACCAGCGACGACACCATATTCTTCACCAATGTGTGCGTCAAGGTCGCTGAGATGCTCAAAAAGGTCCACCATTGGACAGATAAGTTCATCCTGGTGCGAGGTGATTTTTGGGACATTCCCTTCGTTCTACTCCAGAAGACAGAAGCAGAGTATAAGCTGCCTTGCCTGAAAGGGGACACGTTGGAGCTCTACCTTTTCATGAAGGATAAGGTCATGGACGTCGTCTACCTGCGATGAGGCATGGATCAACTCGCCTTCGTGAATCCGGGTTCAACTTTGTTGAAGCCCGGATACAAAAAATGTTGAAGCCCGGATACCGGTTCAACTATGTTCAAGACTTGGGGAGTATCTTGAGTTACTTCTCTCTTCGTCAGATCCCTAGGTCTAAGTATTTCGAGTTGAGAACTGTCCCTCTCAGAGTGGTAGATAGTTGCCTAAGAATAGACCGACTGGCTAGAGCAAGGAGGTCCCGCCACTAACCCAGAAATCTTACTTGACTTCCCCTCCAAAAACCAAAGACTGAGCCCGCGTCTTAGATATCACACGAGTGAAAGGTGGAAGGCTCGGGCTCTCATGGGGGTGGATCCGTGCTTATCTGAGACATAATGGGTCCTATTTATAGGCAAATTCATATAAGGGAAAAATAGTCCTAATGGTCTGCAGATAGCTTCCTCCGCCTTAACCAAATTACTATATGCAGACCCAAATGGTCTGCGAATAGTTCCTCGCACCTTTTCTCCCCGTTGGTCTGCAGATGGTGAGGGAGTATTGGGGAGTCAAGTTGAACCGAACTCACCTCACTCCCTCGAGCGAGTGCGACTGAGGCAACTAGGTCATATCATATTCGCCGAGGGCGAGTTCTCCTGTGGCAAGTTTTCCTGATGCCAGGTCAGACTCACCTTGCCCTGGGCGAGAAGGAGCTTTATCGCTAGGATGAGCTGTTCACATCATCTAGACGAATCACACTCATATCATCGAGAAGAGAAATCATGTCGTCGAGACGAGGTCATGTCGTCTGGAATGGAAAGGCGGGCGTACTCGCCTCACCTTACCCTGGGAGAGTCAGATCGTTACTGGGCCTACTCGCCGAATACGGGTTATACATATACTATATTAAAACTGAAAAGAGTTCTTTGGTTAAACATTCAATATTCCCTTTTTATCCTTCGGTTTAAAAAAATATGGAGAGAGAAAGTGGAGTGGAGTAAACATTCAATATGAATAGTGAGTCTTTGCTCTGAAAGAATACCAATAGGATATTGACATAGATGAGGATACATTATTTTCAAAATTATACTAATTATTCTGCCATGATGAATAGTGGAATAAGTCAACTTATGCACTATCTAGGTGTCGATGAGTAAGCCCCGGTTACATGGATTCTTTAGGACAACTCTCCTCATAATGTGCATGAGTTTACTAGAAAACCAGTTGTTGGATACTGATCTTTCTAATAACATCAACCCTAAGATATCACCTAGGAACTGAATCTCCTTGGTTATTTCATTTCTATAAACTCTTTTTGAGTTTTGTCCACATAATTTCATTTCTACCAAAGCTACGTTTTTGTCATCATCTGACAGATATTCTTCATTCTCATCATCCTCAAAATCAAAGGTGTAGTTTATCATGGCAGGGTTGATAATAACATCAACAAAGTGAATGATGACATGTATATGATTTCCAGATGAAATAATTGCACTTTCATGAAACTCTATCAACTATGGAGGATATACAAAACTAGGAAGAGACAGAAAAGATTCTAACTTCCAGCTTTTTAGAAAAGTCACGATATTCTGAAATTTTGAACTATGATTCTTAAAACTTTTAAGATGAAGTTCATAACCAATATCAATTTGAACTTGTCTATTGGCCATGGCTAAGGTCAAAGCAGAAGGAAGGATGATAAAAGAGAGAAAAGTAGGAACTTACCAGACCACCTTTTTTGACAGGATTAGAGTTGTTGATTCTATACTATATTTAGCCTGATTTGACCTCACGAAAGGAACATGATTCAATTATCTTGAACATTTGTTTAAGTTATTTATTTATTATGATATCTCTTATTCAGATGAGATGAGATGTGTCCTGACTGGCTTTGTGGTCAAAGCATTGACTTTAAAATGAGAGTTAAGAATTAAATAATCCTAAGTTCTTCTAAGATCCTAAAGGAGTCATTTAAAAAACTTGTACAAAATAAGGTCTTTTAAAAGTAATGAATAGCAAAACTTCCAAGATAGTCCAGAAGTTAGAAAAATGGAAAGCTAATTTTCACAGGCCAATATACTACTTTCAAAAATAATTGTTTATGAGAAATTCATTTTAAGCTTCCTTTAACTTCCCCTAAAGAAATGCATCTTTTCCTTGCATCTTTGGCTTTGCCTTCTTTCTAAGTTGATACTGGTCTTCTTAACTTAAACTGCTATCTTCAGCACTGCAACACTCTCTTCTTCTTGTTCATCTCCCATGTCTACCTTTTCTTTTCCTTCTTGGCTCTTCTATGTTGATGAATTGACATGGACAAGTCTTCAATTTTGCTTTCAAAATTTCTGAAGGTCACTTTAACAAACTCAAAGAGCTCTTTTAAGTTAGACTGAATCTTTGTCAGTATAGTCGTATTACCTTCTTTATACAGGCATGATGGCACATGAGTTTTTGTCATGGACTCATGAGTTTTTGATGAAGATTCTTAAATTTTTTGTGGAGACACATGTAAACCAGTATATTCTAGATGTGAAGGAAAGGAGAGAACAATAGGAGAGGAGGATCAAACCACGTAGATCCTTTTAATAAGGAGGATCAAACCACCACTGAATCTTGTAGAAGAGACATTCAAGAACTCTTTCAAAACATTGATATAAAAGTTGATTGGATGCATGGAATGTTGTCCTCTTTGGATTATGAGGATTTGATTTTCTTGTATGCACTGAGTAAAATGTTCTGAGGTAGACATAACTTGCTTGGGACTTCACTTTGATTGATCAGATTCAATAAACAGAAGGTTAAATCTGTTGAGAGGATATCTCAGATGAAGCCGCTTATATTTTCTTCTTGATAATCAGTCTTTTGATCGAGAGAAGATGATCCTTGATGAATGAAATTCTTCTTCCAATATCTAAAGAGAAGAACACAAAGAGAGAGAGAGAGAGAGAGAGAGAGAGAGAGAGAGAGAGAGAGAGAGAGAGAGAGAGAGAGAGAAAGAGAGATAGAGAGGGAGCTCTAGAAAAAGAGAAGCATTGACCAACATTATGTATATGCTTTTCTATTTTTCAATCTATCTTTGATTAATCATTCTCCCACTGAATTGGAAGAGAAGCATTGACCAACTTGGAATGTGTGTGGAATTATATATATATAATTTCAATATTCCTTTGCCAAATCTATTTCAATGAGAATAATAGCTTTTCTTTTTTGAACATTAACCGCTATAATCAAATATGATCTTCTTGTACATAATCAATTTGAATTTGTTTGGTACACAAGTCGACACACCACTCCTTGAACTCTGACTTCCTATCAAAGTAAGTTGATGGATATATGTATACATATAATAATAATATTTTATTATAAACCATAAGATTCATGCTTTGACACTCCTTTAGAAGGATCTTATCATAAAGAGTATATAAGTCAATCTTCATATGTTGATTTTTAATCAAAGCATAAAAGAAATAAAGATCAATAAGATGAAGTTAAAAAAATCTCTTAATGCACACAGAGTTATGCCTTATTTTTTTAAGATCTTGATGTTTTACTACATACATTAGGAAAAGGCAGGTTATAATACAGATAGAGCACAAAACAACTCAGAATACGTCAACATATAATTTGCATATAAATCGACGTAAGTCGACCTGTCCCTTCAAAATTTCTCAACGTACGATGACATCTACCTTAGATTCATCTTGACTTATGTCACATCTTTTTTTGACTGTATATTTATAGAGATTTCAAGGTTCAAAGTACTAGAAGTATTTAGCAAATGTTTGGGCTACAACATCCTATCATTCACTCATAAATACAAATGTCATATTTATACTTATGATAATATAAGATCTAGATTTCTCATAACAACTTTATATACCAAATCAAAAATGGATTTCCCAGCATTAACCAACGCATTAAGAGACTCTACTTGGATGCTAAAAATAATGTGTTGTTATTCTCAGTTATTGTGCTCAAAAGTTAGGTTGGAAAATAGTATGCCCTTAAGTAACTATCAGAATCCAGAAGCTAACACATAGACGATAGAAGCTATCATCAAAGAAAATAATGAAGAATGACATTTGTAATAATTGGTATGCTAGCGTTGGTGTACACATATGTATTATTCCGTTCAGTTCATTTTTCAGAGCAATATTTTTATCCATATTTAGTTTTCTTAATCTAGCATTCTGAAGAGCTTTGCTAGAGTGTTTGTGTAGCTCTCGACATTTTAAACTGAAGGATAAAAAGTATGGAGAGAGAAACTGAAAAGAGTTCTTTGCTCTATAAGCACTGCAACACTCTCTTCTTCTTGTTCATCTCCCATGTCTACCTTTTCTTTTCCTTTCTTGGCTCTTCTATGTTGATGAATTGACATGGACAAGTCTTCAATTTTGCTTTCAAAATTTCTGAAGGTCACTTTAACAAACTCAAATAGCTCTTTTAAGTTAGACTGAATCTTTGTCAGTATAGTCGTATTACCTTCTTTATACAGGCATGATGGCACATGAGTTTTTGTCATGGACTCATGAGTTTTTGATGAAGATTCTTGATATTTTTGTGGAGACACATGTAAACCAGTATATTCTAGATGTGAAGGAAAGGAGAGAACAATAGGAGAGGAAGGAGTGAATGAAGGGTATTTCCTTTTTCGATGATCGAAAGGCTGAGGATCTAACATACACTTTCTTTTTGGAAGTTCTTCTCCATGTGAACTGAGGAAATGAGAAAAATAGTATGAGAGAATAATACTTAGTATTCTTCCAAAGTGTACCATGGATGATCCTATCTTCTTAATCATATAGTTTAATGTGACCAATCCCTATTCAAGATTCTTTTCTAGATCAATTATTTCCATTAGTTTCAACTCCATCTCAGTGATAACTATATGACTAGCCATTTTCACATTATCACCTTCCCAACTACATCTACTAGGAACCTAAACACTTCATGAAGATCTGACTTCAATAAGTCTTGCAGTTTCATCCCTTTGTATCCCATCATGATTAATACGATCTCAACTTCGTCATTTGTTACCACAATGTTATGACTATCTTTTGGTAAATTGAAGGTTTGGGATTCAAGTGAGGCGCCTAAGAGAAATTCTTTATTTTTAATTTTGGCCTTGATTGAAGACCCTTCTGAGTATGCACTTTTGAAAAACTTAACAACATCCCTATACAACCTTCCAGGTTCAAAGACCATATCCTCCAAATGATTGTTCTTCAAAAGAATAAGTATTTGTATATACCTTTCAGAACATTGGGCAAACGATTGGTAATCTAACCAAAATCCTATGTTGATCTTTGATGCCGAAGAGTGCATAGACGACATGGTTAAAATCATGAAGAGCTAGTGAGAGATGGTGGAGAAAAATGTCAGTTTACTTACGAAATAAAGTATGGAAAGAAGACGAAGAGTCTTTTAGAAAGTATAGGAGGTTTTCACTTACCCTAGGTCTCTATGTATTGCAGTCGACGTATCGACGTATAAGTAAGACTAGCCAATATACATGAGATCGGCGTGTTGCCTTTATAATAATACTTCCAAATGATCTCAATTTAGACATTCCTCAAGGAACACATCAACGCGCATTGATTGTTTATTGACATTCAAATCAATCTGTCGATGTACATTGAGATATTTCTATAGATATAATTGTTTAGTAATTCTCCATTTTAAAATACTTTTAACAATTTTGAATTACATCTTTCATGCCATTACAATGTTATTTAATTATATCAAGGCTAAAACAAATATAACAATAATGTATATAAGTGATTTGAAGCACTAACATAAAAGGAATATTATTGGTTAATAGTTTTATAACTATCTGCTAAGAACATCCCTAGATCTGCACTAATTCATTAACCTTTCAAACCTGCTAGTTAACTTGTGGGTAGCTTGTCCTTCCTTAGAGTCATGCCTTGCCTTAGAATCATGCATTACCTTAGTTTTCCAGCAAGAGATTATTTCTAGTTATATATATATGGAGCAACTCCTTTCCAAGTGACACAACTGGTTTGCATCAGGAAGTTTCTTGCCTGCAATAAGATTAAAAGTTAGGTGTAAGCCAAGTTACCTTGGGTCCAGTTCTTTCATTATAGGGGGTGACAAAGGAGTAAGAGGGTATGTCCTTTTACCCCATAGGATGGAAGTTTGCTGATGGATTATACAAACAATCTTTCATTGGAGGTCCAATCTTATGAAAGTAGAAACATTTATAATTATTGTACAGATTTGTCTTATAAGATTGACCAGTGTAAAGAGGTGATCCAGCAAGACATTCCTTTATTCTGTGATTCTGCTTAGCATAGGCCATACATCAACTTCTAGTCGACACAAGGAATGGGTATCTCGATATATGTTGAAATGAATCTTATTTATGTTGATTTTGATCAAGATAGTTTTGTTGGGCACAATTTTGTACATAGGAGTTCTTCCCATTATTTATCTTTGCTCTATAAGCATTAAATTATTCCTTGTTTGATTTGATTTTTGATTTGTCCTTTTATAAGGAGCTTTCCTTCTAACATCTTTTGATGTAGATGGAATATCAGCCAACAAATTTGCTGGTTCTTTTCCTTTTGCACTAACAAATTTAACTTGATTTTTCCAGGCTGGTATGCTATGTGAATCAGTCTTATGGGGTGAATAACCACACAGACCTTTTGAATATGACTGAAAGATTCTCAAAGATATCCTTCAGCTGCTTGCTCCTCCCATTCAGGCTGTCTACAAATAGCTTAGCCTTATTAAGCTCAACTTTTAGATTCTCATTCTCTACTTTTAGAGACTCAATCTTTTCTCTCAGCTTACCATTTTGAACTCTTAGTTCATAATTTATAACACATTCACTTTCTTCTTTTAATCTCTTAGTGAGATGTGTTATATCTTCCCTTAGAGCTTTTATTTGACTTTTTGCAACCAATTGGTCTTCACAAAAGCCTTTGAAAGCTATTTTAAATTCTTCTAAGTAAAAATAAAAATTCTCTAAATATGTTACCTCATCATTTTCTTCTGGAAGATCATCTTCCTTTTCAATGAGTTATAGAGCTATCATGTAGACCTATTCTGCTTTGCTCTCATCGTCATCAGAACTGGATGAACTTTCATCAGTGTCACTCCATGTTTTTGCATTGAAGCCTTTTCTCTTTTTTTGCTTCTTTTCTTAGGATCATAGTTCTTCTTATGATCCTTCTTTGAAGTTTTGTCCTTCTCTTGATCTGGATATTCTGGTGCTATGTACCCAAGTTTCCTGCATGAAAAATAAATAATCTCCATAGCTGGAGTTTTACATACCTCAACCTTGGGCTATTTCTGTCCTTCTTCCTAAAGTCTTCTGCCGTGATCCACTTCCTGAACCTTCTTTCTAGAAGACTCATCAGCTCATCATCCATACTATGGCCTTTTTCATCAACAACCTTAAGTGCTATTGACTTCTCTTTGGTGATGAAAGAAGTTTTCTCTTTTGCTTCTCCTTCTGCTCTTGTTTTAAGAAGGAACTCATATGATTTGAGATTCCCAAGAAAAGCATCTGTGGTGATCTTCTTTTGATATATGGCCTCTCTTATGAGCCATATTCTTGCATCTCATGTACTTAGAAAGCATATCCGAAGCTTTTCATTTATCTCTGTAAGTGAGATTTCCTTTTCAAGCCCTTTAGTTCATTAACTATCATACTGAATTTTGAGTACATGTCAGCCACAGATTCTTCAAAATTCTTCTTAAAATTCTCATACTGTGAGATCAGTAAGGACTTCGTATCCTTCCTTTCATCAGTATTTCCTTCAACCAGATTTGTTAGAGAGTCCCATATTTCTTTTGTTGATTGACACTCAACAACCTTTTGAAATATGTTGTCTGACATAGTTGATACTAAGATATTTAGTTCTTTGGCATCATATACCCTTGCTTTCTTCTGATCTTCTGTCAGATGAGCTTTTGAAAATTGCATAGTCTTGCCATTCTCATCAGTTGTTGTGAGGTTTCCAGGTCCTATAATAATTGAATCAAGGATATCTTCATCAATAGAATTCATGTAAAGCTTCATTCTTGATTTCCATAAAGTGAATTTATCAAGATTACAAATAGGAGTCTGATGGATGCATATTCTCTGTTCTATTTTGAGCTCATGATTAAAATCAGAAATTTTTAGTAGTTATTAGTACCCTTGGATCTTGATCAAGGTGTTAGCCTTTTTAAGATCAACCTAGCTCTGATACCAATTGAAAGGTAGGGTAAGATGCTAAGAATTACTCTAGAGGGGGGTGAATAAAGTATTTAAAATTTCTTTCTAACTTTAAATAATCACAACATATTCACATTTATAGAATAATTTGTTTGCTGATTTAAACACAACAGAAAGAAAGTAGTAAATCAGAGCAACAAACAAATAGCACAAAAAATGCTATCAAGAAGACACAAATATTTTATAGAGGTTCCCCAAATTTGGGTACATCCCATCTTCTACCCTTTGGTAGGCTATCCACTATAGACAATGCTGAGTCTTTTGATAAGGAGACTCTTAGAACTACAATTGAATATTTTGATAAGGATATTCTTAGAACCACAAGAGATTTTGATATGGTATCTCAAACCAATCAAGACTTTTGATAAGCTGTCAAAACTGAACAATAATCCTTTTGATAAGGTAATCAACCACTCGAAGAGTCTTTTGATAAGGTTGACTCAAAACTAATTAGAGGGCCCTTTTATAAGTTCGAATCAAAACCACGTAGATCCTTTTAATAAGGAGGATCAAACCACCACTGAATCTTGTAGAAGAGACATTCAAGAACTCTTTCAAAACATTGATATAGAAGTTGATTGGATGCATGGAATGTTGTCCTCTTTGGATTATGAGGATTTGATTTTCTTGTATGCACTGAGTAAAATGTTCTGAGGTAGACATAACTTGCTTGGGACTTCACTTTGATTGATCAGATTCAATAAACAGAAGGTTAAATCTGTTGAGAGGATATCTCAGATGAAGCCGCTTATATTTTCTTCTTGATAATCAGTCTTTTGATCGAGAGAAGATGATCCTTGATGACTGAAATTCTTCTTCCAATATCTAAAGAGAAGAACACAAAGAGAGAGAGAGAGAGAGAGATAGAGAGGGAGCTCTAGAAAAAGAGAAGCATTGACCAACATTATGTATATGCTTTTCTATTTTTCAATCTATCTTTGATTAATCATTCTCCCACTGAATTGGAAGAGAAGCATTGACCAACTTGGAATGTGTGTGGAATTATATATATATATATATATAATTTCAATATTCCTTTGCCAAATCTATTTCAATGAGAATAATAGCTTTTCTTTTTTGAACATTAACCGCTATAATCAAATATGATCTTCTTGTACATAATCAATTTGAATTTGTTTGGTACACAAGTCGACACACCACTCCTTGAACTCTGACTTCCTATCAAAGTAAGTTGATGGATATATGTATACATATAATAATAATAATAATATTTTATTATAAACCATAAGATTCATGCTTTGACACTCCTTTAGAAGTATCTTATCATAAAGAGTATATAAGTCAATCTTCATATGTTGATTTTTAATCAAAGCATAAAAGAAATAAAGATCAATAAGATGAAGTTAAAAAAATCTCTTAATGCACACAGAGTTATGCCTTATTTTTTTTAAGATCTTGATGTTTTACTACATACATTAGGAAAAGGCAGGTTATAATACAGATAGAGCACAAAACAACTCAGAATACGTCAACATATAATTCGCATATAAATCGACGTAAGTCGACCTGTCCCTTGAAAATTTCTCAACGTACTATGACATCTACCTTAGATTCATCTCGATTTATGTCACATATTTTTTTGACTGTATATTTATAGAGATTTCAAGGTTCAAAGTACTAGAAGTATTTAGCAAATGTTTGGGCTACAACATCCTATCATTCACTCATAAATACAAATGTCATATTTATACTTATGATAATATAAGACCTAGATTGCTCATAACAACTTGATATACCAAATCAAAAATGGATTTCCCAGCATTAACCAACGCATTAAGAGACTCTACTTGGATGCTAAAAATAATGTGTTGCTATTCTCAGTTATTGTGCTCAAAAGTTAGGGTGGAAAATTGTATGCCCTTAAGTAACTATCAGAATCCAGAAGCTAACACATAGACGATAGAAGCTATCATCAAAGAAAATAATGAAGAATGACATTTGTAATAATTGGTATGCTAGTGTTGGTGTACACATATGTTTTATTCCGTTCAATTCATTTTTTAGAGCAATATTTTTATCCATATTTAGTTTTCTTAATCTAGCATTCTGAAGAGCTTTGCTAGAGTGTTTGTGAAGCTCTCGACATTTTCTTCATTATCATCTCCCACTTGATCAATTCCATCATTAACTTCTTCGATTTAAATTAATTCTTATGTTTATGTGGAGCATGACTCGCGTGAAGGTACAAATTTTCATAATGAGGCATCAAAGTTTGTATGGGTGAGGGCGTTGATTTTGTTTTTCAATTGATTTTTTTTGTGAATGTGTGATTTTTTGCATCTTCATTTTGAACATAGTTTTCACTGCAATATCATACTTGTGTATATCTTTCAGATAAGGTTCTATCTTTTATCTCAACCTTTTTCATAATTTAGCCATTCTTGTTTCATGTTTGTGAGGTAAAATAAATTGTTGTTTATTCTCTTGAATGAGTACATTCTTTAGACATCTGTAGTTTATCATCATATTTAATTAGGATATTATTCACTAAGTCATACACAAAGATGATTGGAGCCATAAATACAAATATTTTTTTAGCGTATGAGGACGGGGACGGTAAAATGTTTAGAGCAGTGACATTTGTGTCGTACTTTCATGGTTTTCATCAGACCATGAATCTACCCATTTAGGGAGTGGTCATGGTTGATGATTTATAACCACAATGCATAGTTTGTTTCAATGGAATGTGTTGGGAACAATGCCCAGCAATGCCCCTGATTTGAAGAAGTGCCCAGGTCAATGATAAAAGCATTATGTATTTGATGGTATGCTTAGTTTACATTTGCAGAGATTAAATCATATGAACAGTTCTTCTCCAATCTCACTAAGTCTAAAATTGTCGAGAAGGACTAGACATATCGTTGAATAAGCACACATACATCGTCGAGATTACTCGCAGAGTTAAGCAGAAGATTCATGTCAATTATCATCGAGATAATATGGACATTCTGGCGATATCGTTGTGACACCAAATATACACGACGATATCATCGTAAGAACAAGAAGAATTGATCAAAGTCTAGTATCGTCATGTCAACCAGAATCACACGACGATGTCGCTGTAAGGTCTAAGAAGAGTTAAGTCAAAGTATTCGGCAATGTCAATGACATCGTCGTAAAGAGATCATGTCGTCGAGACGAGAAAGGAAGCTTTCTTAAGACCTATGTAAGAATGCTCGGTAATATCAATGACATCATTGTATAAGAAGCCTTGTCATCGAGAAGGCTAAGGGAGAACTCGTGAAGACATCTTATAGAAGAAGAATCGCATGTCGTCAGAATGATCAATAGGAGATCGTCGATATGATAGTATGGTTTCAACAATATCATCGATAAGATAATATGGTTTCAACGATATCATCGATAAGACATAATGGTTTCAACGACATCATTGAGAAGATCGCAAGTTAATAACAAGATTACGACGATGCCTTAAAGATGACTTTATGTTGTCGTAAGTGCAAGTGCAGTTGTGATATCTTGTATCGTCGAGATATCATTCTCTAAAGAAGATTGAAGAAGACTTGAAGATTTGTCCAAGTCTAAGATGGATCGACGTAACGACAAGTTCTGTCGTCGAGGCAGATCAAGACATTTTAAATCGCGCTGTCTGTATTTAATGTCGCCGCACTGTGGTCCAATCAGTGCGTGCCATTGAGGAATGGGTCTCTAACACTTAAAGGACATCATAGGAGACCGTTAGTTGGCTCCTCATACATATAAAAGAGATAAGTGTCCGCCCTGTTGGAGCATGCGTTCCGCACTCGTCCGGTTTGAGAATAACAAATCTCGAATGTATTTAATTCTATTTTTGATTAATGGTGTGCAGATAACAGGTGCAAAAATAACATGATTTCAATTGAAGCAAAATGACATTTTCCAGAAATTTGAGCTATCGGATTTCCGACAGTGCTATCAGATTTCCGACAGCGCGTATATTTATCTCTGCGAAGCGGTTAGGATCTATCGGATTTCCGATAGCGCTATCAGATGGCGATAGCCCACGATCTTCCGATAACGCCAGGACGTGCAGCAGTTACCACACAGCGGTTAGGATCTATCGGATTTCCGATATTGCTATCGGATGGCGACAACCCACGATCTTCCTATAACGCCAGAACGTGCAGCGGTTACCTTGGCTATCGGATATCCGACAGAACTATCAGATATCCGACAGCCCACGTCTCAACCACGACCTCAACACAATGCAGAAACTTCGTTTTAGTGGGACACGTGGCAGCCTCTGGAGATATCGGATTTCGGCGACAGCGGCTATCGGACGGCGACAGCTCCTTTTTATTAAAAGGGCTCGAAACTTCATGGAATTCAGTTCTTGAGATTTCTAAGCCTCCTTCCTGAGTGTTATCGTCCAGAGAGCTCCAGAGAACGAAAATCCCCATCCTTGAAGGAGAAAAGAGAGCGAAGCCGAAGATTGTACACGCATTCCAAGGAGACTGTCTCAAGGGATCTTCGCTGTTTTGGTCCAGAAATTCTAAAGGGGTTTTTTTCATATTGTATTTTCATTCATTCACTTTTCATTTTGTAATCGTTGGAGAAATCATCGTCTTGCGTGCGGCGTCTATGTCCTTGCGCGGCTTAGGGGAAAATCGCTTCCTTGTGCGGAGCGTCCAAGTCCTTGCGTGGCTTGGTGGGAAATCGTGGCCTTGTGTGCTACGTCTAGATCTTGGGAAGATCTAGAGGATAGGCTTGGGCTTGGTCTTGGGAGAGACAAGTGATAGCCTTCCGATCCTTGGGAGAAGGATTGGTAAACCAAAATTGTATATTTTTTTTATTAACATAATTGTGCCTTGACCTTAAGCATTGTTAAGATCATTTTTTTTGTATGCAAATTTCATGATTAATATAATTATGTCTTTTTCTTTAATTACATATTTGGTGGCATAATCTTTATCTTAGAAATTTGTTTTTGAATTATTTAAAAAAAAACACATTCTTTGGAAATTGTTTAGAAGTAATTTTTAGAAAAGTAAAACTTGTTTAAAAATTCTTAAGGAAAAATTATATTTCAAACACACCCTTATTCACCCCCCCCCTCTAAGGGCGTCATACGATACAACAAGTGGCATCAGAGCCAGGTTACTCCAAAACGGTTTTACCACAGGGAGTAATGGCGCACAACGATCACGCGTTCGTTGAGGGGCAAGGAATTAGTAGGCCACCACTTTTCACGGGCACAGACTATAATTATTGGAAGACACGTATGCGATGTTTTCTAATTGCGCTAGATATAGAAGTCTGGAATATGGTAGAATCTAGTTACACTTCTCCAACATATGTTGTAGGAGAAGTAACTATGGATAAGCCCAAAGACAAGTGGGATGATAATGATAAATTAAAATGTAAGAACAATGCAAAAGCCATGAATGCTTTATTTTGCGCACTAGATCGCACTGAATTTAATAGAGTTTGTGCTTGTAATACTGCATTTGAAATTTGGAATTTATTAGAAATCACTCATGAAGGTACTTCGCAGGTAAAGGATTCAAAGCTATTTCAACTGGAATCTGAATTTGAAAGGTTCAAAATGGAGGTAGATGAAGAGATTGATACGATGTACACACGATTTACAAAAATCATGAACGACTCAAAGGTGCTAGGAAAGGTGTTCTCAAATGGAGATTTGGTAAGGAAAATCTTAAGATCACTTCCCCCGAAGTTCAATCCTAAAGTGACTGCAATTTCCGAGTCACATGATCTTAAGACCTTACAATTGGAGAGCCTCATTGGGAACTTGAAAACTCATGAAGTTGAATTGAAAATTCAACAACAAGAGTATATGGAGCCAAGGAAGAAGGGATTGGCTCTAAGATCAAAGAAGGAAGAAACTAGTGATTCTGAGGAGGATGAAAAAGATGAGGAAAGTCTATTTGTTAAAAAATTTAGAAAATTTATGAAAAATCCGGAGAGAAGGAATTCGTTTAAGAAGTATTTTAAGAAGGAGACCTTTAGGAAGAAAAAAGGAAAGGAAGGCGATGAGGAGGAAGAGAGACCGCCACCGGAGTGCTATCACTGCAAGAAGTTAGGACACATTCGAAGCAAGTGTCCAAAGTACTTGAAAGAACATAAAGAAAAGAAGCATAAAGGGTCGAAGAAGGTGTTGAAGGCGGAAACCTGGGATGATACTACTTCTGAGGATGCAAGCAGTTCCGACTCAAGTAAAGAAGAGGAGGCCAACATATGCTTAATGGGAAAGAGCGTCATATCTGATGACGAATGCAGTGTCCAAAGCGACACTGAGGTAACTCCTCCAACCTATGATGAATTGTTTTCTGAATTTTTAAAGACTTGCAAATTTTTTGAAAAAAGCTTAAAAGACAATGATCTTCTTAAATCTGAAAATGACATTTTACTTAAAGAAAAAAAAAATTGTTAAGGGAAATTAAGACTATTGGAAAACGAGATATCTCTTGCCAAGAGTGTGATCACTTTTTGGGAAGAATTAATGAACTTGAAGAATCTCTTTCCAAATCTCATTCTACAATAAAAATTCTTACTAACAAGAATGAGATTTTAGAGAGAGATCTGAAATCTTCAATCTCCAAAGTCCATGACGGAAAGAAATCTTTTGAACGTAGATGCGTAAATCTAGTATCCGAGAATACACAAATGAAAAACCAGATTCATGACTTAATACTAGCCATGAAAAAATTTGGAATGGGCCGAAGATCACTGGATATGATCTTAGGATACCAACGCCATGGATCTGGAAGGTTTGGACTCGGATACACGTCTGGAAGCTGTCTCCCGGCGACAACCACTGTCGCCAGCGACAGTGAAAAGTCCAGAAAATTTGTTTTAAAAAAATTCTAAAATTAATGAATTATCAAATACTGCATCCTCATCCAGTAAAAGTCCAGAAAAGTTATACTCTTCTAAATACATTACATGTGCCAAATACAATAGATTTGGTCACACTACGGACTCTTGCTGGAAGGAAGGAAAAAGCAAAATTAAACAAATCTGGGTGCCTAAGGCTTCTACCTATACTATGGGTGGAACCACTTGGGTAACCAGATCTTTACTCACCTCTTCTTTCTAGGTGTGTTGGCAGGCTAAGGACAAAGAGGATGTGTGGTACTTGGAATCGGGTTGTTCAAAGCACATGACGGGCAATAAAGAGAAGTTCTTTAGCCTGGAGATGAAGAAAGGAGGAGTTGTGACATTCGGAGACAATGGAAAAGGAAAAATCATCGGCATCGGAGTTGTGGGTAACGAAATTTTTTCAATTTCAAATGTTTTATTTGTAGAAGGATTGAAGCATAATTTGATTTCTATTAGTCAATTATGTGATAAGGGTTTAAATGTTTTATTTGAATCTTCTACAAACTTGTGCAAAATTAGTAATTCCAAAACAAATGAAATTGTTTTTACCGCACCTAGATGTCACAATGTATATATGATCAAATTTCTAGATTTTTCAAATTCTACTTTGAAATGTTTTTATCAAAAAATGATGAATTAGATTTATGGCATAGGCGACTTGGACATACTAGTGCCAAGTTAATTACAAAACTTTCAAAAGATAAATTAATTAAAGGTTTACCTTTGTTAAATGGAAATTTATCTTCTTCACTATGTGTGCCTTGCCAAAAAGGAAAATTTTCAAAATCATCTTTCAAAAGTAAAAACATTATTTCTACCACTAGGCCACTTCAATTAATACATATGGATTTATTTGGGCCAATTGGAATTTCTAGCTTAGGTGGTAAAAAATATACATTTGTATTGATTGATGATTATTCTCGTTTTTGTTGGACTTTATTTCTAACCTCCAAATCCGATGCATTTTCAGAATTTTCAAAATTATGTTTGCGTATCCAAAATGAATTTGAGTTAAAAATTAAACGCATACGATCGGATCATGGAGGAGAATTTGAAAATGAAAAGTTTATTTCTTTTTGTACGGAGTTAGGAATTAAACATGAATTTTCCGCTCCACACACACCACAGCAAAATGGTGTAGTAGAGAGGAAAAATAGAACTCTTCAAGAGTTAGCTCGTACAATGTTATCTGAATTCAAATTACCAAAATCTTTTTGGGCTGAAGCGGTTAGCACGGCATGTTATGTAATTAATAGAGTAATGCTTCGCCCTATTTTAAAATTAACTCCTTTTGAATTAATTTTTAATAAACAACCAAATGTTTCTTATTTCAAAGTTTTTGGTTGTAAATGTTTTATTTTGAATTCTAAAGATTCCTTAGGAAAATTTGATGAAAAATGTGATGAAGGTATCTTTATTGGGTATTCTTCAACTAGTAAAGCTTATAGAATTTTAATAAAAGAACAAAAATAGTTGAAGAATCTATTCATGTTAGGTTTGATGAATTTGCTTCATGTGTAGAAAAGAAAATTACAGGAAAAGAAGATGAACTCCTTCCCACGGTGGAGAATGATGATGAAGGACTTGGAGAAAATGGAGAAGAAAAAGAAGAAGAAAGAGAAGGAGAAAGAGGAGAAGAAGATAGAAAAGAGGAAGAAAGAGAAGGATATGTGCCTCCAAGTGAATTGAGATTCTCAAAGGATCATCCAAAGGAGCTTATCATTGGAGATCCGCAAAAAGGGGTTAGTACTCGTTCATCGTTACATGTTTTATTTTCAAACCTTTGTTTTGTTTCTGAAATAGAACCAAAAGATGTTTCCACCGCTTTAAATGATGAATTTTGGTTTTTAGCTATGAATGAAGAACTTAATCAATTTGAACGTAATAAGGTTTGGAATCTTGTAGAACGACCCAAAAATCGTCCTGTAGTTGGTGTTAAGTGGATTTTCAAAAATAAAATGGATAATGAATCTAGAATTGTTAGAAATAAAGCCAGATTAGTTGCAAAAGGTTATGCACAAATTGAAGGGGTAGATTTTGATGAAACTTTTGCACCCGTAGCAAGATTAGAAGCGGTTAGAATATTTCTTGCATTTGCATGTTTTAAAAGATTTAAATTATATCAAATGAATGTCTAAACCGCATTTTTAAATGGGTATATAAAAGAAGAGGTTTATGTAGAACAACCCCTTGGCTTTATAAATGAGAAATATCCAAATTATGTTTATAAATTAGATAAAGCGCTTTATGGATTAAAACAAGCGCCTCGTGCTTGGTATGATCGATTAACTCAATATTTGTTAAAGCATGATTATAAAATAGGAAGTGTTGATTCTACACTCTTCATTAAGCAAATTGATCATGATTTAGTTATTTTACAAATTTATGTTGATGATATTATTTTTGGAGCCACTAATGAAGAGTTGCGTAATGAAGTAGTTGAAATTATGAAAAATGAATTTGAAATGAGTATGGTTGGAGAACTTTCATATTTTTTAGGTTTTCAAATTACACAAAAACATGATGGTATTTTTATATGTCAAACCAAATATATTCATGATATGTTAAAAAGATTTGGATTTGAAAACATTAAGCATGCAAACACTCCTATGAGTACTTCACTAAAATTAGGAAAAGATGAAAGTGGTGTTTCAATTGAACAAACTCTTTATAGAAGTATGATAGGGTCTTTATTGTATTTAACCGCATCTAGACCTGATATTATGTTTGTCGTTTGTTTATGTGCTAGATTTCAAGCTAATCCTAAAGAGTCACATTTAAAAGCGGTGAAACGTATCTTTAGATATCTCATTGGAACATCAAAATTAGGTTTATGGTATCCTCATAATGATTCTTTTATTTTGCATGGTTTTTCGGATTCTGATTATGCGGGATGTTCTTTAGATAGGAAAAGCACTAGTGGCACCTGTCACTTTATCGGCCCTTCACTTATTTCATGGTCAAGTAGGAAACAGAATTCTGTTGCCCTCTCTACTACCGAGGCCGAATATATTGCACTAGGTAGTTGTTGTGCCCAAGCTCTTTGGATGTCACAAACATTAGAAGATTTTGGCATGCAACAAAGTAGTGTAGAATTAAAGTGTGACAATAAAAGTGCTATAGACTTAACTAACAATCCCATATTACATTCTAGATCTAAGCATATAGATGTCCGACATCATTTTATAAGGGATCATATTAAGAAGGGTAATATAAAAATCAACTTTATAGGCACAAAAAATCAACTAGCGGATATATTCACTAAACCGTTACCGGATTCCCGTTTTTCTATGCTTAGGCTAGAATTGGGAATCCTAGACATTTCACAATGAATATATCACTACTTAGAACCTATAAAATTTAAAAAAAAACATCACAAAAACTTATACATATTAAAAAGAAAAACAATCTCTTAAAATAGACATTCACCAACTCAAACATGTTCACATAGTCAAAATTATTACAAAAATTTAATCATAATGTCTGATCATAGAAATGCAGAAAATTAGAAAGGGATCTGGGCAGTGCAGCTGTCGGATGGCGACAGTGAGCTGTCGGATGGCGATATCTTCCAGAACTCCACTTTAATCCGACTCCTCCTCATTCCTACTACCAGCTCCACTGCTTTCAGGAATATCATAATCTGATCTCCTCACAACTGTCTTCCTCCGTCGACCTTGACTGACCGATTGGCGATGAGGTTCCTCCTCTGAAGGCATCTCCCATTCCGCGGCTTCCGCAGGCGTAGGCTTTAATTTCAGCCCTTTCACAAGGAACTTCATAAATTTTTGCATTCGGGTCCGATCTTTTTTCACCTCCACCTTATGTTCTTCGAATGATCTTCTATGCTCTTGGAAGTCATCTATATGTTTATCCAACTTAATTTGGAATGAGTCGAGTGCCTCTCGCATAGAACCTCCACGTGCTATTGGAGGCTCTCTCATTTCCATAGTCGGCGGCTTTCATTGACTTTTCTTACCCTTAATATCCGAGGTTTGATATATCTCCGGGCAACAATCTCCAATATAAAAAATTTGATCTATCCATGCATATTTCTTGAATATAATACGCTGGATAATCGCACCTAAAGGGAGGGTGTGTGCCTTTTTCCACTCCGGATTTTTGAGGCGATATGTATAACGAATCATGGATAACAATAGATCGGCCACATCAAATAACTCCTTCTCCATTATATAATAAGTCACAAGACTAAGTTGAGCCGTAATACTATGCGTATCACCAGACTTCAACATAATCGTGTGCCTTAGTATATCTTGTACAAGACGAGCATCGTCTGTCAGTGTCGTCATAGTGGATATGAGATTTTTGGTGGAATTTCCATGCAAAGACATATTCATACACGTCCAATTTCTCTCAAGTCTATAGTTTTCCACTATGTCCAAGACATTCTCACTTTCCATTAACCCAAATTCACTTCTTAAATCAAATGGAGTGATCTCAACATATTGCCCTTGAATTTTGGATCTCACTCCACCATTCAGATCGGTATATGCCGGATCCTCAAGATGATTGTAAAATTCATGAACTAAAAAGGAGGAGAAAATGTCTTGGATAATTACTGAGAGTATACCTGCCTCAACAAGCATAAAATAGACTCGTTCATGCCTAGGGAGATCAAATTCCACGATCTTTGAAATTCCTATCTGTGCTTTTTCAATGGCCGGGTAACTTTGATAAGAGTAATGTGCATCTCCTGATTCACCCCTTCTTGATCTCCAACTTGAACTCATATCTGCATAAGACATAACAAAAATTTTTACAAACAAAAAAAGGAACAATTCTGGCACTGTCGGATTTCCGATACCACCTATCGGAAATCCGACAGCTAAAAATTTTTTTTTGTGCCGAAAATTTTCATTTCACAACAATCTTCCTATCCCAAATCTACACACTTTTCACACAGCAAAAAAAAAATCTTCAACAACTTTAATATTTTTTTTTTAAAATCAAAACTTTAATGAAAAACACTATTCATCATCTTCTTCCTATAACACTTCATTTTTTTTTGTCATCATTATTCCTCTTAAACTAAACCTATAAACATCTAGATCTACACAAAAACAACAAAAAAAGGAAAATCTTGTTTCAACACACAAATTCAACAAAAATACTAATTTCTCTTACAAAAGACAAGATCTACATCTCTTATACAACCAAAGATCTAAAATATCTAGATCTACAAAACTTTCTCCAGTTTATCTTCAAAAATCTCCATGAAAATCAAGAGAAATATGAGAATCACAAAACTATTGGAGAAATTTTAACCAAAACTTGAAAAACCAACAAATCTCACCTTAGATCTGAAGTTTTCTGGCACCTAAAGCTCTAGATCTCGTAATTTCTCCTAAACTTGAAGAGAAGTGTCGGTCAAAAGACGAAACACGTCTTTTTATACATTCTGAGCTGTCGGATGGCGATAGCTTGATATCAGAAATCCGACAGCTCCCAAAAATTGACTATTTTTTTTCTTTTCACTAGTTTGTTCATTCCCTGTTTCTATACATGCTAATATGAGAATTTTGGTATCTTGCATAAAGTATTCTTTATGTGTTATTATTCATAACAATAGCTTAACATATGCTTATGATGTTCAATCTTACCATATCATTGTGATGACACTTTCATATCGTTATTAAGAATTGTTTTCGCATGCCTCTAAGTATAAGAAATCTTTTATCTATGACAATGAGCAATCACAAACACTTACTTTGGTAATACATATTAATACAATTTATTCTATACATACATCATGATTGATCGAACATAACAAAATACATTTCATAAATGTCACCTTCACCTTTGATACTTTGCACTTATTCAACTTTTACCATTTCTGGCATGCAAGTGAATTCGGAGATCCTTAAAATCTATGAATCCTCAAAAAAAAATGGGAGGAAAATTCAAATGCAAAACATTCTTTTTGCCCAAAATTTTGAAAGAAATAAATAAAAATTGACAAGGATCATCCACCAAGCACTACTTAGCCTCCTGATAAGTCTTAATGAGCATTGTGAGGTTAAGCACCTTGGAAAGAATTGTAAAGTGTCTTGCAAAAACAAAATGGTCCTTTTATGTATATTTGCAAAGTTTCTGGTTCAGAAGTATGGGCTTTATGTATATTTATGTTATGTTTAACAATTCCATGATCATGTATATTTTAAATATATTCATATGTATTCTTTCTCAAAGTATCACTACTACACTTCATTGTTATTTATAAAATTTCTTCTTATGAGAATTGGACCGAAATGATTCAATTTTCTATATTGCCTTGTGTCTCTCTATGATCATTAAAATTGAATCTCATCATGGTTAAGTTTATTTGATTCTATACATTATAACACATTACTAGAATGCTTAGATTCCTCTCCAAGATTACCTATCTCATTATCATATCACTTACAAAGCTTCCGCTAGTGTACTCCAACTGGTCATATATTCTTTCTCCATGACTACCATATCTCTGTAATACTCTTTCCTAGTCTCTCGTCTCTATATTCATCTTTTGCTAATATCAAAGGGGGAGAAGATAAAAAGAGATCAATTAAATCAATTAAATCACTTAAAATACTAAATTAATTAAGTAAGCATATATGTAGGGGGAGTTTATATGCAGGGGGAGAATATTTTTAGAAGGAACTATATTAAGGGTGAGATCATATTAAGGGGAAGATCATGGAGATCTTAAGCTCACAACACTTGTACACACATAAGTACTTTTCACTATCTCAATAGGATTTATTCGATTTCTTTTTATAAGGATTTGTTATTATCAAAAGGGTGAGATTGTTGGAGCATGCGTTCCGCACTCGTCCGGTTTGAGAATAACAAATCTCGAATGTATTTGATTCTATTTTTGATTAATGGTGTGCAGATAACAGGTGCAAAAATAACATGATTTCAATTGAAGCAAAATGACATTTTCCAGAAATTTGAGCTATCGGATTTCCGACAGCGCGTATATTTGATCTCTGCGCAGCGGTTAGGATCTATCGGATTTCCGATAGCGCTATCGGATGGCGATATCCCACGATCTTCAGATAACGCCAGGACGTGCAGCAGTTACCACACAACGGTTAGGATCTATCAGATTTCCGATATTGCTATCGGATGGCGACAACCCACGATCTTCCTATAACGCCAGAACGTGCAGCGGTTACCTTGTCTATCGGATATCCGACAGAACTATCGGATATCCGACAGCCCACGTCTCAACCACGACCTCAACACGACGCAGAAACTTCATTTTAGTGGGACACGTGGCAGCCTCTGGAGATATCGGATTTCGGCGACAGCGGCTATCGGACGGCGACAACTCCTTTTTATTAAAAGGGCTCGGAACTTCATGGAATTCAGTTCTTGAGATTTCTAAGCCTCCTTCCTGAGTGTTATCGTCCAGAGAGCTCTAGAGAATGAAAATCCCCATCCTTGAAGGAGAAAAGAGAGAGCGAAGCCAAAGATTGTACACGCATTCCAAGGAGACTGTCTCAAGGGATCTTCGCTGTTTTGGTCCAGAAATTCTAAAGGGGTTTTTTTTTATATTGTATTTTCATTCATTCACTTTTCATTTTGTAATCGTTGGAGAAATCGTCGTCTTGCGTGCGGCGTCTAAGTCCTTGCGCGGCTTAGGGGAAAATCGCTTCCTTGTGCGGAGCGTCCAAGTCCTTGCGTGGCTTGGTGGGAAATCGTGGCCTTGTGTGCTACGTCTAGATCTTGGGAAGATCTAGAGGATAGGCTTGGGCTTGGTCTTGGGAGAGACAAGTGATAGCCTTCCGATCCTTGGGAGAAGGATTGGTAAACCAAAATTGTAGATTTTTATTTTATTAACATAATTGTGCCTTGACCTTAAGCATTGTTAAGATCATTTTTATTGTATGCAAATTTCATGATTAATATAATTATGTCTTTTTCTTTAATTACATATTTGGTGGCATAATCTTTATCTTAGAAATTTGTTTTTGAATTATTTAAAAAAAAACACATTCTTTGGAAATTGTTTAGAAGTAATTTTTAGAAAAGTAAAACTTGTTTAAAAATTCTTAAGGAAAAATTATATTTCAAACACACCCTTATTCACCCCCCCCCCCCTCTAAGGGCGTCATACGATACAACACGCCCTAATTCAAAAAATCAAGCAGAATGCAGAGAAATCGAACAAATCAGTATAACAGTAAGCGGCTGCGAATAAAAGGAACAAGAACCTGAGAACTAAAATTATTCATCAAGTGTTCTCCAAGTTTTAGTCTAGCAACATTTGCTGATAAGAACTGTTCCAGATTGAAGAAGGGATTGAAGAATAATCTATGCTATCCAAGAAATCATCCAAAGCATACTCTTCAAGTCCAAGAAGCCAATATTCATCTGGCTAAGAAGTTTTTCTCAAATATTTTTTGTAGGTCTTGCGAGCCTGAGCTTGTAGGATCTGTTTCAGATCTAAGTTGTAGGGCTTGAGGGCCTGAGTTTGTAGGGCTTGCAGGCCTGAGCTTGTAAGATCTATTTTAGTCTGAGTGTTATAGGGCTTGAGGGCCTGAACTGTAGGGCTTGAGGGCCTGAGTTTGTAGGGCTTAAGGGCCTGAGTTTTATAGGGCTTGAGGGCCTGAGTTGTAGGGCTTGAGTGCCTGAGATTGTAGGGCTTGTGGGCCTGAGTTTTGGCGGAGTTTGTCGACTCTAGCACACTGCTAAATAGGAGCAGAGGGATAGTGGACTACTCGAGACACTCTGTCTTGAGGAACCACTAAAAATCTTTGATTGCTTTCTATGTTGTGTTCTTAATTTTCAAATCCATACACTAGGATACTCATAGAGATATACTCAAAAGAAAGAGGGTCAAGAGTTCTCAAAATGCCTGTTCACCCCCCTCTAGGTGATTTGACAACATCCATAACTAACAGAATGCCGTAGATCCGAGTCACTCGACAATATAAATATTTTGACATATGCTTTATAGTATGCAAACTCTGTCCCATCAAACATGGGAGTTGAAAATATACATTGGCCTTCTTAAAAGATAGATGTCTTAAGGGTATGCACATATCTGATGATTTTTAAAATCAGATTTCAGATAACCTGGCTCTGATACTGCTTGTTGGATTAAGAGTCTACCTTAGAAAGGGTGGAAAACTTACAATTATTTTCTTCAATCACATGAGCAAGTATTCACACCTCTTCAATATAACATAAAAAATCACTTCTACAAACACATTGATTAATATAAAATTGAGATACTACAACTGTCTTTGACACTGATACAAAGACAATGAATAATAAAGACTTGCACCACCAGAATTACACAAAGTAATTCAGTCGACTTCTCTTCAACCTTCTCTTTGCATGCTCTCAGGTTTTCTGCAATCTAACATCTTCCTAGAGCCTATGTTATGCTCTTCCTCTTCTCAGTATGTCTAGGGCTACATTTATATAATTAAATTTCAGTCTTTAAAATCAATCTTATTAGAAAATGGTCAATTTCTAATTCATCTCTACATATTTGAACTGTATGTTAAACTACTCGAGCAACTTTGAGATTGGGACATGCATGTGATAATCAGGTAATTGCACATAAATCCAATATATATTTGCCAATAATTCCATAGGGTTTCCTCTAAAACATCTATCCATTTTTTCATCATTTCTTTGCTATCATGGTATGTCACATCCTGATGGTTGTTATATACATTCATATTTTTAGTTAATTTAGTAGCACTAATGATTCAGTTTTATTGTTTCGGTTTTAGTTCTGATTTTTAAGGAAGTGAATTAATGGCCATGAGGATAATCTATGAAGTTGTGTTGTGTATCATTGTTAACTAAAAAGTTTGAGTTTATGAGCTGTTGAAATTTTTTTTAGCTCAAATTCCTTTCTATCAATGTCTAGTTGTTGAAAATCAGATAGCTCAATTTATAATTCTTTCGATGTACTCTAAAGAAGTTAATATCATACTATAGGCTCTTGATGTCATGATAGGAAGGCGAGTTATGTTTTTTATTTATAATATCATGATAATTGTTTTATTCTGTAACTCATCCAAGCCAATGCATAAAGATGTATGAGAGTAGTTTTCTTCTAGATTTGTTTATTCATATGAAGCTTTATTGTAGATTATCGGAGATCAATTATTTTAGTTTATTGGAGATCGGAATGTTATAGGGCATTACAAAACCGATGATTTGAAGCCAAGCTTGCTTAATGTAACTTTATTCTTCAGCTTGAAAGCCATCTTTATCTCCTACCTTTTCATTTAGCTTCAAGTTGTTTCTCTTTTTCTCTTTTGCAAATTCGAATTTGAAGATAAAAAGGGATTAATCCTCTGGATTAGTAAGTACTTATATTGTTATTTTTCTGCAGTCACTGAAAAATCAAAAGCTTATACCTATTCTCAGGAAAAAGCAGATCAAGAAGAACTATTATTCAGCTAAAAAGGTATGGCTATTGTTTATATCCTCATAACACAATTATTATTCAACAGTAATTAAAACATATATTATGATGATTAACAATGGCATTTACCTAGGGTTTTGGTTTCTTTTTTTTACATGGTCACATGACTTTTTATACTTAAGCTACGATGGACTGAAATTTCAGTTACCAAAAAAAGGAAATTTAATTTTATTTAAAAGTTCTATTTCTATTTTCAAGTTCTTCATGATTTTTTCTAGAGTACTTATAAGCATTCAATATCAGTGCTATATACTAACTTAATGCTGTAAAAAGATCATATTTGATGCTATTCAAGTTCTTCATGAATTTTTCCATAGTACTTATAAGCATTCAATATCAGTAGAGTAATTCTTCATGAATTTTTCCATAGTTTATTTTTTTGGGTGTTGGGCCTTCCTCTAATTTAATTTATTTCTTTATATATGTATTGTTATTTGAACTCTTCAAATGTGCAGAGATTTGGGTATGGAGAACAATTGAACTCCTCAAATGGAAAGATTTTACTTGATAAAAAAAAGGTATGTAAAATGATATCATTGACATTTCTTTTTCATCTAATTTTGTGATTTAAGAATTGTCCTTATTTATTTACTTTGTGATAAATACGAATAATTTGTTCTTATGCATTTCTTAATTGATCTTCAGAAGAAAATCATGATTGTAATTTATATTTTAAATCATAACTTTGTGATTTAAATTCATTAGTTGGCTGAAAATTGTATTCTGTCTGTTTTGTGGGCAGGGACAAAATGATGGTACAAATATTAATCCCTTAAATGGTGCTTTGTTAGGCAAGGAAACATTATAAAGTAACTAGGCAACGAGAAAGACAAACAGAAGAAAAGTACTTGAGGTTTCTTGAGACTCTGCCACTCCATCGAAGTGCTTCGCGCTGCATTGAAGGTATTCAATGATATTCCAGTTAGACAATTAATTTTAATGTTGTATGTTTCTTGCACAGTTGATGATATTTATATTATTTTATAGATCTACTTTCCATAGTTTGCTCATGTGGACACACTTACAGCTTATATCCATCTATTAGAATATTAACTTTTACTTCCTATTATCTCTTAATGACAATATCATCACTAATTGGTAAAATTTGATGCACCCACACCCTCTCTTTCTTATTATTTTCATTGATTGTTTCTCTACACTTTTGCACATAAATGCTCTTATTATTTTCATGAATTTTTTCTCTCCACTTCTGCACTTAAATGTTGTCGCTTAATCATCTACAGATGGTCCTGCATTTTTTTCCATTGCTCCTCCTTGCAACATTGAAGTAACAAAGATACTCTCATTACTGCTGATAGGATCAGAACTTCAAACCCGACTAACATTTAAATTGTTCTCACATACAGACCGATAATTTCCAAATAGCAAAAGGTTACATGGACTACCACTTCAACATGTCAACTACAAACCAAAACAATATGGTTAACGCAAGTGGCAATCAACTTTGTCAAGTACATTATGTTATCCAACATGAACCCCATATCGAAAATCGGCCAACTGTAACAAACTCCAACAACTTGCCCACCGAAACAAATCACTGACATGGAAGACCTCCAACGTACGTATCCACTCAAAAGAGATGCGAGGCAACTAACGCCAGAAGAAGGGAACTTCGTAGAATGCAATAGAGCAATGATGAATTATTCACGTCAGGTTAAACACAATGAACCTTAATCCATCAATAATAAAATCAATCACTGAACTAACTTCATTTCAGCACAAAACACTGAGTCTACCACTGCATCCACTCAACGAATGAACAAAAATGATGTACAATACCAACACAATGATGCCAACTTGAGCATATTCAAACAAGGGTCCACAATCCAGGTATAAGCCACATCACTAACAAATATACTGCTCCATTTTGGCAACACAAAGATCAATGTATGAGCACCACTTCCAACCTTCCCGTCGCTACCAAAAATTGTAGAAGATGGACACATCGTAACAAACTGCCGACGAGGAAGACCTCCTACGTACACATCCACTCAAGAGATACATGAGGTAACTGACTCCCGAATAAGGGAACTCCATAGAATTCAACAGAGCAATGATGCATCCATGTCATATTATACGCAATGAACCTTACAACTATAGTAACACATCAAGAATAAAACGAATCACTAAACTAACTTCATTTTAGCGCAAAACATTGACTATACCACTACATCCATTCAACGTACGGAGAACAGTGATGTACCAATGCCAACTCAATAAAGCCAACTAGAGCATACTCAGACTAGGGCTCCATATTCATGTATAAGCTAATGCATTAATAAATGTACTGCTTCTTTTGACTTTCAAATAAACTACATATGTGCACTACCTTAAACCTTCCCATCCCTAACTAAAATTGTAGAAGATGGGCACATCACAGGTAATCCAACCATAATACCACCGACAACATCTCGGCGAAGAGGGAGTCCATCAATACATACATCAACCACAACTCGACGAGATGCAACTAATGTTGAAGAAGGCAACTACGTCATAGTCACTGAAGTAGTAATACGTTCACAGAAGGTATGCTACACTTAACCTTGCAATGTTCCACACCAAAAGTTTTTTGTTTCTAACATTAAATATCTAACTCTTATCCATCCATGATCACGAAATCAAGCCAACACATGCAGGAGAAATAAACCCTTTGCCACTGTGAACACCTCACCCAAGAAGGAGGCCACCAAAATATACATCAACTCAACAACACCGTGATACAACTAATGCACAAGGTAGGGCACTCCATCATGGCCAACAAAGCAATACTACTTACGTCGGTGATGAGATACCAGCTAGAGTTGAAAATTAACTAAGTAAAACATCATCTCAAGACTCAGCAGAAGAATCGTGGAGAAAAGTATCATATCGTAGAAATAGTTTCGACGATATCGTCTTGATGAAGACACGTCGTCTTGAAGCTTGAAGAAAGCTTGTCGTGGATAAAGAAAAGTTCATATACCGATGACATCGTTTTGAAAGAAAGTTTATCGTGGATAAAGCTAAGATGTCTCGACGATATCGTCTTGAAGAAGAAGTATAACTTTGAAGGCTAAATGACTTGACTCATTAAGTCATGAAGAAAGAGTCATGAAGACAAACATCAATTTGAAGACCTCATGTCGTCTAGAAGATCAAGGCGATGTCATCTTGAAGAAAGATAGTCAGCCTGAAGAATAAGTCTAAGTCTCATTGAAAGCAATATCTCAATGATGTCGTCTAGAAGAAGTGATATCGTTCTGATATTAAGTAGAGTCGTGAAGAAGGAAGTATGTCGATGATATCATCGTGAAGTATATTTGTCGTATACACTGATCAAGACGATATCGTCTTGAAGGATTAACATCGTCATGACAAATTGCAAAACAACATTTAATGCGCAGACTTTCTTGGATATTAATATTCAGGGAATGTGCAAGCCGTCTATCTTGCGCACAAATCAAGGAGAAATAAATGATATATTCTCTACAGAATATAGTTGTTGCACAGTACTTAAGAAAGAAATTTATTATTTCTATATTCTGCAAGTTCCAAGAACGGCTAGTAATTATGATGAAGAATTGCAAATTCTGCAAGACGTTTTCAAATAGGAAAATTGATTATGGAATAATCAACAAGGGGGTTTTATGCAAAATTGCAGAGCAATATAAAAGGAGACATTTTTATCTACAGTCGTACGCTTGCTTAGTATTCTCTCAAGGTTTATTCTCATACATATTTCCTGAAAAGAAAGAAAAGAATCAACAAAAGAAGAAGACTTCATTTTTGTTGTGTTGAGAAGGTCTACAAAAGATTCTAAAGAAAGGTTCATTGATCAACAAGATCTCTGGGCTTATTGTTACAAGAAGAAGAAGATCTGTGATTCAAAGCTTTCATCCTGAAGTCTTTTCTTCTACAGCAACATCTCTGTATTACTTTGTTAGGTTCTTTGTAAGCCTGAGCTGGTTGGATCTAGTGATAGATCTGAGTTGGTAGGGTTCTTAGTGAACCTGAGTTTGGTAGGATCTTGTTGAAGATCTGAGATTGTAAGACTTATAAAGTCTGAGCTTTGTAGGGTTCTGTGTGAACCTGAGTTGTAAGATCTATTTATAGTGAAAAGATTTGAGTTGGAGAAGTTGCCTTGTCTAGCACATTGCTAGATAGGTGGGAGGGATAGTGGACTACCTCTAGACACATTGTCTTATAGGGAACCACTAGAAATCATTGTGCATTTTCTGTGATGCTTTGGTGCTGTGATAGATAAACTCTTAAATAGCAAAGAAATCTGAAAACACATAATCACCCCCCTCTAGGTGTAGTTTACAGACAACTCATATCTTTCAATTGATATCAGAGGTAGGTTCAGTTCAAAGGCTTAACAGCTTAGAACAAGATCTACAAATTTAGTGGGTTGTGGTAAACCAATGGTTGGTGAGCATCATAAGGAAATAGGCTCAATGAAGCTGCCTATCTACACCAAGGAGAACTTTCCCATCTGGAAGCAAAGAATTAAGTTGTACATGGAAGCCTCAGACCCTAAAGTCTATCTGGCAGTAGAAGAAGGACCCTATGTTCCCATGAACATTCCTGTGGATCCAATAGTTGTTCCCACTCCTAAGACCATATCTCAGTTCACCAAGGATGAAGTTGCCTTGGTCACTATGGACAAAAGGTCTAAGAACATCATTGTGAATGCAATTGATGATTCAACATTTCAAAATCTAATTCATTGTAAAATAGCTAAGGAAATATGGGATTCCTTAGTTGTCTACATGGAAGGAACTAAGGAAGTCAGGGATAACAGGAAATCCCTCCTGAATCAGGAGTATGAATCCTTCAGGCAAGATAAGAAGGATGACATAGCTACCTGCTATGAGAAGTTCTTCAGGATTGTCAATGGGCTCAAAACCTATGGAAGAGAGTTCACCAACTATGAACTAAATGATAAATTCCTGAGATCCCTGTACAAAGAATGGGACATAAAGCTGTGTGCAATAAGAGAAGTTGGCAATCTGGGAGTAATGGAGCCTAGACAGCTATATGGAAAGCTCCTATCATCTAAGCTGCAGCTAAATACCAGAAAGGCTGAGGAGGAAAACTCCAAGGATTACAACAGAGAAAAGGCAGTAGCCTTTAAAGCTAAAGCCTCCAGAAAACACAAGACAGTGGGGCCTGTCTATGTCTCAGAGGAAGAGGCCTTAAGCAACTCCAGCTCAGAACTCTTTGATGAAGACCTCTCATTGTTCACCAAGCAGTTTAAGAAACTGCTGAGAAACAGTAGAAGAGGAAATAGAAAATATGAAGCTGCACCCTCCAGCTCCAAGAAAGAAGATAAGTCGGGAAGGAAACACAGATCAGATAGGTATGACTCCAAATCTAGCAAACAAAATTCTTCTAACATTGTTCGTTACAGCTGCAAGAAGCCTGGACATGTCATTGTTGAAAGAATTGAGGTCCAGAGGTGAAGTAAAAAATGCGGAACACACTTCACAAACTTTTCACAAGTGTAGCACAACAATGACAATGGGAAGACCGAATGCGAGGTATACATTGAGAGACATGATTCATAAGAATCACGGAGGAAAGAAGCACACAACACAAAGGTAAAACAAGCTGCAGCGACTTGACACTTGAGACCGCCAGACCGCGCGAACAGACAAGCCAGACAGAAACCGCTGAGACCGCGTGAACAGAGTACAAGCCGCACCTGCCAGACCGCAATCACAGACCGCCAACTTGCTGCTTTATTCCACTGCTGAAAACAACCATTTCGCACTTCTTGATTGCCCAGACCACATGGTCTTGATCAAAGAAGAACCCGCGAACTCTGAACAGAGAAACATCTATCTATGACAGACTGCAACTCCAGACCGCCTGGCCACTTAAGACCGCCTGATCAACTGAGTCCGCTGCACAGACCGCGAACACCTAAACACTGTCCGCCCGGACTGGTTTATTCAAAGCTGGAAGAAGGGAGACAAGCTGACCGCGAGCTGCTAGCCGCTAACCTGCGAACACACAAACCGGTCAGACAAAATCTCAAACCACGCGACCTCAAATTAAGACCGGCACAATCAAGCCAACTTTGGTTATTACAGCTCTCGTTATGAATGATGGGCCCTGCACCCCTATTTATAGGTGAGCAGACGGATGTCATCACCGCACAAACCGGGATACAATAACCTCCCATCAAATCGCGAGCGGTCTCACAAAACAAACCGCCCGAGCTCAGCAAAGCTACCAGCTCCCTTTATTGAACCTTACGGTTATTACTAACCGCCCGGTTACCGCGGTCTCCAAAAAATAGACCGTCCGCTCTTATTGCAAAGCAAAGAACTCCTTCAGTAACCAGACCGACTAGAACAGTCGTCAGACTGCCCGGTCACTGCAAGAAGGCAGACCTACTGAACATCTGGCCGACTTAAACAAGTCGACAGAACAACCCGCGCAAGCCGCCCGGACAGATAACGGTCTCACAGATCAGACTGCCTCGAACAACCCGCTGAGACAGAACCGACCAGAGAACCAGTGCAGACCGCGCGGTCTCTGTGGTCTCCAACCTTCAGACCGCCCATCACCCTTCCACTTCCACTTCAAAAATTTAACACTCCCCCTTGAAGTGGGAAGTGGAAGTCTGCCCAAGCAAACTCCGCAAATGACCAAATGGTCCCTTCGACAGCGGCTTAGTAAATATGTCAGCAATATTATCCTTGCTCTGCACATGCTCCACATTCAGAGATCCCTCCAACACCTTCTCACGAATGAAAGGTGATGAATCTCTATGTGCTTCGTACGCGCGTGACAAACTGGATTATTCACCAGCTTGAGAGCACTCTCGTTGTCACCACATAGCAGAGTAGGACCTCGCACCTCCCTATGAATGTCCTCCATAAGCCTCCTAAGCTAGATGGCTTCCTGAGCCACCAAAGCCGAAGCTTTGTACTCCGCTTCCGTGGTAGAGACATACACAGAATCCTACTTCTTGCTACACCATGATATAGCTGTAGAGCCTATCATAAAGACATATCCAGACGTCGATCTCTGATCATCCAAATCTCCTCCATAATCAGCATCCATGTACCCGTGTAAGCAAAAGCCTGAATCTCTCCCATAAAAGAGACCCAAATCCGAGGTGGATTTGACATATTTCAATATACTCCTAGCCACCACAAGATGAGGCTTCCGAGGCTCTGCCATAAACCGACTCACCCTGCCAACTGCATAAGAAATATCTGGCCTCGTGATCGTCAAGTATATCAAGCTTCCGACCAAATCCCGGAACACCAAAGGATCGGTAAGAACCTTCCCTTCATCTCGACGAAGATGAACTCCAACCTCCAGTGGAGTAGAGTTGCTCTTCCCCCCTTCCATACCGAATCTCTTCACGATTCGATCCGCATAGCCCTTTTGGGAAACAAGCAAACCACTCTCTTTCCTCTCCACTTCGAGCCCAAGGAAATGGTGGATCTCGCCCAAATCCTTCATCTCGAATCTGATAGCTAGCTCAGCACGAAGCCTAGCTACCTCCATCTTATAATTACCCGTGACGATCATATCGTCAACATACAGCAGCACCAAGACCTGAAGCTCCCCCGCCTTCTTTACGAATAAGATTGAATCTGAATCTGAAGCAAAATATCCGTAGAACTGGAGGTATTCTGCGATCTTCCCGTACCACGCCCGAGGCTCTTGCTTCAAGCCATAAAGAGCCTTTTTGAGCTTGTAAACATATCTTGGGTGCTCTTCGGATACATAACCAGGCGGCTGATCCATGAAGATATCCTTGTCAATCTCGCCATATAAGAAAGCGTTCTTCACGTCGAGTTGCCAAATCTTCCACCCTTGGCAAGCCGCCAATGTGAACACCACCCGGACCAAAGTCATCTTGGAGATGGGGCTAAACGTTTCTTCATAATCCTCCCCATACTTCTGAGAGAAACCTCGAGCTACAAGGCGAGCCTTGTACTGCTCAATACTACCGTCAGCCTTCTTCTTCAGTTTGAAAACCCACTTGCAAGTCACCGGAGTAACACCCTCAACCTTAGGCACCAAGTCCCAAGTCTCATTCTTCCTAAGGGCAGCCATCTCTTCATCCATGGATCCTTCCCACTCCTTGACTCCAATGACATTTTCATAATAAGATGGCTCTCTCTCATCCAGGGGACCTGCGAATTAACATGAGACAAAGTTCACCAAATTCCCGCCCGTATACTGATCAGGTGGAAAAATGGTCCTCTTGGACCTCCTCAGAGCTTTACTCTGAACCACCTCTTCCACTACAGCTTCTGGACTAGCTTTCCTTTCAGGTAAACATGGAGCATCGCTCCCCCTGCTTCCAGAACCTGAAGCACCTGACCCAGAGCTAGAAATACCAGGAGCACCTGGAGAAACAGGTAACTCCACCAGAACTTCCCGTGCAGCTTCCTCTGGTCCACCATCTACCCTCCTTCCTTGTAACTCAACAGAAGAGCTACCTTGGTATGATGTCAGCTCGTCAAATACCATATCCCTAGAGATCGTATATCTCCATGTCTCGGGATCCATGCATCTCCACCCTTTCTTCCGGTCATCATAACAGACGAAGACTAGCTTCCTTGCCTTAGCATCTAGCTTCGTTCGAAGGGCATCCGGAACATGCACATAGCAGGTAGAACCAAACATTTGAAAGTGTTCCACGCTTGGCTTCTCCTTGAACATCAAATAATGAGGGGTCTCCATGTTGATGGGACTGATAGGCATCCGGTTGATAACATAGGCTGCACAAGATATTCCCTCTACCCAGAAGGACTTTGGGATACTCTTGGCATGAAGCCAACATTTGCAGGTCTCCGTCAGGTGATGGATCTTTCGCTCTGCAACTCTGTTCTATTGTGGAGTGTGAGCACAAGAAAGCTCCCTTTGGATGCCATGCTTCCTGCAAAAGTTAAAGAATGCCTTGGAGGTGAACTCCCCTCCATTGTCAGTTATGAACCTCTTCACCCGCAGGTTTAGCTGACCTTCCACCAGCTCCTTGAACTCCACAAACTTCTCGAACGCCTCCGACTTCTCCTTCAGAAAATATACCCAAGTATATCTGGTGAAGTCATCAACCAAAATCAGCATATACCTGCTACCTCCAAGACTGGCAGTGTTGGTAGGTCCAAACAGATCACCATGGATGCACTCCAATGGTCTTTTACATCTGCTTTGTGATTTGTCAAATGGAAAGCACTGAGCTTTACCAAACTGACAACCTGCACAAACATGACCATCCCCGAAAGATGTCAAGCTAGGCAGACCTTTCACCAGGCCTCTTCCCACCATAACTTTCAGCTTATCCATTCCAACATGCCCAAGTCTTTCGTGCCAGATAGCAGCGCTGTCGTTAGCCCTCATCTTATCAACATAAGAACTTGTTGAAAGAACAAACAAGTCCTTCACCCGTCTCCCAACATGAGTGACCTCAGCTTTCACCGCTGAAACATTTCGGAGAAATTTCACTTCTGTTGTACCGAACAGAACATGATAGCCAGCGTCCACCGTATTGGTCACCGAGAAGAGGTTCTTCTTCATCCCCAGAACATGATAGACACTCTTCAACGTAAGAGTACCTCTATCATCGTTTAATGAAACCACACCTCCTTCTCAACTACATGAACAGTATCATCAGCCGTAATGATAGAGTCATTACCTGTATATGCCTGCAGTGAGGAGAACTTCGACTCATCCCCCAGTGAGGTGATGACCACACCCAGAGTCAACCATCCAATCATCCTGATAGTTGATGGAATCCATGGCCCGAACACACGTGCCCGTCATGAATTCACCTCCACCACCCCAACTACCTTCTGAATTGGAAATAACCTCCTCCTTCCCTGCAGCATGCCCTCGCTGAAGATTGACCTTGTAGTCCCTTTTAAAATGACCAAGCTTATTGCACCTGAAGCATCTAGGTCCTTCCTGCTTCTTCCCATCACGCTTAGGAGCATGGCTCCTCTCTTGCTGATATGAAGTAAATGGACCATCATCTCCATATGTCTTCTCTTCTTGTCCCATCTCTTCTTCTTGCCAGAGAATAGAACCTCGCCTTCTCCCCCAGAGACAGAGATCCCAATCATTTGCTTAGTAAAACTTTCTTGCGAAGCAAGTAAGTTCTCCAGCTCCAGCAACGAAGGCTAATTGGCCCAGCCTTGAACAGAAGTCACAAAGGCCACATACTCCCTCCACAAGCCGTGGATTATGTGCCTCTTCAGCTTAGCTTCTGAGATAGGCTCATCCGAGTCCAAAGCCAATATCTCTGCGCAGAGGTTCTTCATCTTCAAGAAGAACGTTGAGATAGACAAATCTCCCTGAGTTGCTTTCGCCAACTCATTTTCCAAGAACTATAGCCTCGCTACATTCTTCTTATTGAACAAGCCATCCAAGGCTGTCCAAATCTCAGCAGCAGATCCACATCTGATGATGTGATCAAACAGCTCCGGAATGATAGCTCTCTTGAGAGTAAACTCCGCCTTAGCATTCGTTCTCATCCAAGCCTTCACGAGCTCAGCATTCCCTTCAGCAGGAATAACAGCTTGTCTTGCTTCTCCTCCTATTACCTCCCACAAATCCTTACCAAGAAGATAGCTCTCCATGCAAGACTTCCACTTCTTGAAGTTAGTCTGCGTAAGGAGCTCAATACCAAGACCTCTAGCATATCGTCCTTCCATTGCTATCCCACTGATTGCTAACCACTTGAGAAACCCGAGAGAAGTATCAGCAAGCAACCTCAGCAACCTGGCTCTGATACCATGTTGAAAAATATTGAGGTCTGGAGGTGAAGTAAAAAATGCGGAACACACTTCACAAACTTTTCACAAGTGTAGCACAACAATGACAATGGGATGACCGAATAGTGCTATGGCATTAACTATCTCTTTACAATGCGAGGTATACATGGCGAGACATGATTCATAAGAATCACGGAGGAGAGAAGCACACAACACAAAGGTAAAACAAGCTGCAACGACCTGACACTTGTGACCGCCAGACTGTGCAAACAGACAAGCCAGACGGAAACCGCTGAGACCACGCGAACAAAGTACAAGACGCACCTGCCAGACTGCAATCACAGACCGCCAACTTGCTGCTTTATTCCATTGCTAAAAACAACCAGTTCGCACTTCTTGATCGCGCGGACCGCACGGTCTTGATCAAAGAAGAACCCGCGAACTCTGAACAGAGAAACTCCTATCTGTGACAGACCGCAACTCCAGACCACCTAGCCACTTAAGACCGCCTGATCAACTGAGACCGCTGCACAGACCGCGAACACCTAAACACAGTCCGCCCGGACTGGTTTATTCAAAGCTGGAAGAAAGGAGACAAGCTGACTGCGAGTTGCTAGCCGCTAACCTGCGAACACACAAATCGGTTAGACAAAATCTCAAACCGTGCGACCTCAAATTAAGACCGGCACAATCAAGCCAACTTTGGTTCTTACAGTTCTATTATGAATGACGGGCCATGCACCCCTATTTATAGGCGAGCAGACGGATGTCGTCACCGCACAAACTGGGATACAATAACCGCCCATCAGATTGTGAGCGGTCTCACAAAACAAACCGCCCGAGCTCAGCAAAGCTACCAGCTCCCTTTATTGAACCATACGGTTATTACAAACCGCCCGGTTACCGCGGTCTCCGAAAAATAGACCGTCCAGTCTTATTACAAAGCAAAGAACTCCTTCAGTAACCAGACCGACTAGAACAGTCATCAGACCGCCCGGTCACTGCAAGAAGGCAGGCCTACTGAACATCTGGCCGACTTGAACAAGTCGCCAGAGCAACCCGCGCAAGCCGCCTAGACAGATAACGGTCTCACAGATCAGACCACCTCAAACAACCCACTGAGACAGAACCGACCAGAGAACCAGCGCAGACCGTGTGGTCTCAGTAGTCTCCAACCTTCATACCGCCCAGCAACCTTCAACTTCCACTTCAAAAATTTATCAGTCATTGTCGAATATCCAATCAAAAGACAAGAGAAGAGTGAGGAAAGAAAGCACTCAAAGAACAGCAAGTCAGAGAAAAGCTTTGTGGCAAAGAAAGTGAAGACACTCAGTGACAGTGACACTGATTGTTCTTCATCAGAATTAGATAGACACTTAGCAGCCATGGCTTTCTCAGATGAATAATATTGTGATGAAACTCATCACAAATAGGTAATTCCTAAAGCCTCTCCTACCATCTCTGACACAAATTCAGATGCCAGCTCTTCTTCAATAGTAAGAGAAGTTGACACTGACTATATTGAGAAATTTTGTGCATTGCTTGATGCCCTTAAGAAAGCAAAAGCACAATGTAAGGCACAAGCTGCAGAGATCATCTCCTTGAGTGGGAAGAGAGATGAACTACTTAGAAAGTAGCTGAGCTAGCTCAAGAGATAACCAAATTATCTATCCCTCCACTGAGCACTAGCACTTTGACTAAAGTCATCAAGCGCAAGAATTTTATAATCAAAGAGCTGGAGGTTATGGTATTAAAGGAAAATAAGATTGTGGCTAGTTATTCCAAGCCACAAACAGTTCTTCCCTGATTGATAGCTATTCACAAATAAATAAATAAGGTTTGGGCTACACTTAAGGTGAAAACTATGGGAAATCTACCCAAGGAAAGACTATCTTAAGAAAAATGATCATACCCACAAATTCATATGATCACAATAGCATCTATGGATGCCAAGAAAGCCAGAAGATAGATAGCAGTCTTAAGCTGCCTTCTACCTGGCTAAGCAAGAGACAAGCTTTTCTTGGGAAGAATGCACCACCTGCACGCCAAAAGAATCCTCCAATAAAAGCCTTCAGAAATTGCCACGTTGGAGAAAACCCTTCATCCTCCAAGAAGGGAAGGTTAGCTGTCAAGCAACAGCCTCACCTAGTCATCCCAAACACCAAAAGAAAATCTAGATACAATAGATTTGAATGTTGGTGTTGTGGAAAAGTAGCCTTAGACTGTTGGTTCAATCCAACTGTCCAAAATTATTCCCACATGACAATAAAAAGGCAGGTAGCTAAATCATTTTCTAACAAGAACCTAGGACCCAAGAGAGACTGGGTTCCTAAGGAAGTATAGTTGTCTTGCAGGTATGTCCAAAACCCATCAAGACTCCTGTGTGGTACATGGACAGTGGATGTTCCAGGAATATGACTAGAACAAAAAGCATATTGAAGGAGTTTGCACCTGTATAAGATGGACCCAAAGTTAAATTTGGAGGATCTGATAGAGTTGTAGTCAAGGGCTATGGTAAGATCACAAATGGCAGTATCACGATCATAAGTGTAACTTATGTGGAAGGGTTATAACATAACCTTATAAGCATTATATGTTGTTTCTTTCCACAAGGATAAGTGCTTGATTAAGTATTGTGAGAATGAATCCATCCTAACAGGCACTAGGAGTGGAAATATTTATTATCTAAATTTCATTTGCACTAGGAAAAATGAACCTGTATGTCTTGCAGCAAATGATGGAGTGTCTGCTTGTGTAAAGTGGCATAAGAGACTAGCCCACATTAACTACAAGTCTCTCAAGAAATTAATGACATAGAACTTGGTAAGAGATGCTCCTAAGCTGGATTGCTTAGAGATGAGTCCTTGTCATGCATGCCAAATGGGCAAGCAAATAAGAACTTCATTTAGAAGCATACAGGATAAATAATTCACTAGGTGCTTATACCTACTGCACATGGAATTATTTGGTCCTATGACAGTGCACAGCTTAGAGGGAATGGCTTATACATTGGTTATTGTTGATGATCATTCTTGATTTGCCTGGGTGTTCTTTTTGAAACACAAGTCTGATACCCTAAGTACATTCAAGAATTTTGTCAAACAAATTCAGAATGAAGTAAACAGCTCTGTGGTCAAAATCCAAAGTGATCATGAAACTGAATTTCAGTCTGGGTCAATGACCAAATTCTGTGAGGAAGAAGGTATCCTACAAGAGTTTTCTTCTCCCAGAACTCCCCAATAGAATGGAGTGGCTGAGAGGAAAAATAGAGAACTTATTGAAGCTGGTAGGACCATGCTAGGTGACTCCTCACTCCCAGAATACCTTTGGCTGAGGCAGTTAACACTGCATGTCATGTGCAAAAAAGTGCACTCATCAATAAGAACCATAATAAGACTCCTTATGAGCTAATTAAGGGTAAGAAGCCAACACTAGCTTACTTCAAAATCTTTGGAAGTAAATGCTATGTGCTGAAAAACAATAAGCACTACATTACCAAATTTTTTAAAAAGAGCTATGAAGGTGTCTTTGTAGGATATAGCAAGCATAACAAGGCCGACCGAGTCTTCAATAAGAATGCTATTACAATTGAGGAATCTGTACATATTATTTTTGATAAGAGCAACATGCTGCATAATCCTTCTTCTAGTTCATCAAGTGCAGAAATTGAAGAAAGATTAGAGACCCTCAAAATCAGAGAAGAAGAACCAGTTGAGAAGAATAAGTCTTCCACAATGGAATCTATTCCAGAAACAGTAGATGTGTCTAATGAAGAGGCAAATCCCCTAAATGAGAACCATGAAGTAGGAGTTGAAGAGGTTACTGAAATAAGAGAACCAGCAAGAGTAAGGCCTACTGCTATGAGACATTTTAGAAATCATCCAGCAAATCAGATAATTGGTGAGCTCACTGATGGAGTCATAACCAGAAGAAATGCACTAAAGGAAAACTTGCACCTTAGTTTTTTATCCCAACTTGAGCCCAAGAAATTTGAGGAAGCCAACAAAGACCAATTCTGGTTTATACCAATGCAACAAGATCTAAATCAATTCAAAATGTGCAAGGTATGGAAACTTGTCCCAAGGCCACAAGGGCGTAATATCCTTGGGACAAAGTGGGTCTTCAGAAATAAGATGGATGAGGCTGGATTGATTGTAAAGAACAAGGCAAGGCTGGTAGCTCAAGGATACATGCAGAAGGAAGGCATAGACTTTGATTAGATATTTGCACATATTGCTAGATTGGAGGCCATTCGACTCTTTCTAGCCTATGCTGCATACAAGGGGTTCAAAGTTTATCAAATGGATGTCAAATCAACATTCCTCAATGGAAATCTAAAAGAGGAAGTCTATGTAGCTCAACCACCAGGTTTCTCCAACCTTTCCTGATCATGTGTATTTCCACAAGAAAGCCTTATATGGGCTGAAGCAAGCTCCAAGGGCTTGGTATGAGACACTGTCTACCTTTATCCTTGAAAACAAGTTCTCAAGAGGAAAAACAGATAAGACTCTTTTCTTGAGAGAGTTGAAGGGTCAAATCCGTTTGGTCCAAATATATGTTGATGACATTATATTTGGATCAACAGATGGGAGCCTTTACAAAAAGTTTACTAAACTTATGTAGAGTAAATTTGAAATGAGCAGAATGGGAGAACTTAAATATTTCTTAGGTTTCCAAGTAAAGCAATCTGAGGAAGGAATCTTCATTTCTCAGACCAAATTTACCTTTGATATTATAAAGAAATTTGGTATGGAGAACTCTACCCCAATGAGAACTCCTATGGGTTCAACTGTGTCTCTAGACAAGGATGAAAAGGGGAAACCTTATAATGAGTCCATGTATAGAAGCATAATTGGCTCAATGTTCTACTCACTGCTAGTAGGCCAGACATCATGTTTTCTACATGTGTCTGTGCAAGATATCAAGTGAATCCTAAAGAATCTCATCACTCAGCAGTGAAAAGATTTTGGAGATATCTGAAGGGTACTCCAAATATGGGGCTCTGGAATCTTAAGTCAAATGATTTTGAGCTGTGTGGCTATTCTGATGCAGACTTTGCTGGGTGCAAAGAGGACAGGAAAAGCACTTCAGGAACTTGTCATTTCTTGGGGAGAAGGCTTGTGTCCTAGAGTAGTAAAAAGCAAAACAACATTGCTATCTCCACAGCTGAATCAGAATACATTCTAGCAGGTAGTTGTTGTGCACAACTCCTATGAATATAACACCAATTAGAGGATTACAATTTGCACATTAAGAGAATACCTCTCTTTTGTGATTCCTCAAGTGCCATTTCCATTGCCAAAAATCCCGTGGCACACAGTAAAACAAAGCATATTGAAATTAGATATCATTTTATTAGGGAGCATATTGAAAAGGAGAACATCTGCCTTGAGTATGTTAATACAGAGAGGCAGATAGTTGATATTTTCACTAAGCCCCTTGATGAGTCTAAGTTCAATCAATTCAAAATTGAATTGGGCATGTTAAGTTCTTAAATTGGGCATGTTGATTTTATTATATCCCCTTTTTAGTAGGTGTACAATATTTTGATAATGGGCTGAATCTCACACAAGGTCCACCCTAAAGTGATCTGACAATCTTAGTTTTTGAAGACAGGAACACCATAAAGCATAAACTTAAAGTACTCTAGAGGAAAATAGCTTCATAAAGAATATCGACTTAATTGATAACGATGGCATTGATAAAGTCTTGACGACAACATCCAAGTCTCTACGACAAGAATAAATACATCTCGACGACACTCTCGACGATAAAGATACTCTCGATGACACTCCAGACCAAAAAATGACATCATAGAACACGACACCATCATTATTGTGAGGCAAATACAGGATTCTTAAAACGATACGGAAGGATTTGAATAGGTACGCGTATCTTTGTCTTCCCAATGCATTACTCTATATATTAGACAATATGTAAGTATAGAAATCACGCACATACAAAACCCTAGAATCCTTCCTTCATCTTTTTACTTCTGATGACTCTCTGCTAACGGAATGGTGCCGAAAAAGAATAATGAGAAAATCCCTTCTTGTGGAGAACTTCTGAAAGGCGGTTTTGATAAGTCAGAAGAGAATCTAGATATGGTAATCATTCTACTGTATGTATTTGAATTAGAATAGATTCTTACTGAGCCAGCTCATCTCTACCATTCCTCGGTCTCGGTATTTTATGAAAACGCCGAATTTCATAAGTCTGAAAGAGAAATTTGTACTGTTGTGGACGACCAACAAATCCATGTGACTGCAGAAAGTTTGTCCAAAATCCTCCAACTCACTGCTTTTGAAAAGGATGAGACAGAAGAAGAAATCTTAGAGGAAGATAACTATGAAGGACTGACATGGTGCGTGTTTGAAACCAAACCTTACGATAGTCTCCAGAGGATGCACATGAACATGCAAGGCAAATTACCTCCAGATATCATTAGAAAAGTGTTGTTATGTGAGATAGGATCACATGATCGAGTATCTAATGGAATGTTTAAGGTAATGGTCAGGGTGATCTTAAACAAAAAGACTGACTGGGGAAAGTTGGTGTTTGACAAGATTACATGCACATTAGCACTCCAAAGTTTGGAAGAATCCTGTCTCTATATCTAAAGAATGGCATCCCTCATCTTCTCAAGATTTCAGAATCAACTACTCTCCACTATCTAAAAAAGATAGATGTAAAAATAGTGAGCAGATGGGAGAAGAAATTCACCAAGAAGGAGGCAGGTGAATCTGCTGCTCAAGGCTCAAAGACCCATGCCTCAGTTCCTACAGTTCCTCAGGAACCCTTGACTCCTATTGAGGGGGAGCCTATGAGAGAAGAAACCCCTAGACTGGATAGTTCTCCTGCGCCTCAAGAGGAGGTGGATCCAGCTCTTGAGCAGCTACCTGAAAGAGAACCAAGTGGTCATGTAGCTATTGAAAAACATGATCAGTCTGACAAGTTTTTGAATGACTTTTTCGATGATGAAATGCATACACTCTCAGAAGGAGAAGTATGAGCACCACTCTGAGCCCCCTCCACTAATGGAGGGGGAGCATACTGGTCAATCCACAATGTTGCCTTCACCTCTAAGAATAGCAGATGAGCAGCATCCTCTACCCAGCACAGTTCCCACTGTTCCATCATCTGACTTCATGTCACAAATGGAAGGTCTATTAAATAGACAAAGAGAACAATTTGAAGCCTATGTCAATTAGGTTGTTATAAGTTGCACAAATAACCTATCTGCCAAAATTGATGTACTGCAAGAAGATATTAATCATCTAAACCATCAAAACACAAATGTATATCAGACTGCTTCCAATGATGTGGCCAATACAAGGACTGAAATAGCCAACATAAATTAAGCTACCTTTCTCATTGGACTTCAACTCAACATTGTACTTGACAGATTGAATACTCTAAGAGACAACCAGCAGTCCATCATCCACAATCAAGATGTGTCCTTCAATTATTTTGAGGATTCCATCAACACAGTACTTCAAAGAATAACATCCTCTGCTCAAATCTCTCAAGAGTGCATGGACAATGTAGGTGAAACTTTACTACACAAATTTCAAGTCTCCCAAGATCATAATTCAAATTCTTTCAATCAGGCTGTCAGGGCATCTCAGGGAACTCTTATGGATGCCATTGGAAATCTGAATAACCTTCTGGCTAAACAACTTCAGGCTTTTCTGGCATCCATCTCTAAAGAAATTTTTTCAGAAGACAAAAAAGGGGAGATAATGTCAAGCCACCATGCCATGTGGCTTGCAAATGAAGTAAAGTTCTCTTTGGATCTTGCACCTATTGACTATGGGATAGCCTACCAACATCCAATTCCTGAAGGCAATCTCTCTGAAGAACCATCTCAAAGTGTAATGCCTGAGGTACCTCCAGAACAATATCAAGTGCCTAATTGCTACCAAGAGTATTTTGTTGATGAGTCTGCAAGCGGGAGTAGGCAAACCAGGAAAAGTAAAAGACATTCTGTGTTAAAATTTTTGAAAGATCGTTTAGGAGTAAGCAGGAGTTGTATCAACAAGAGTTATAGCCAAACAACCACAATGCCAAGACAGCAACACAAGAAATCTTTATTGAAACAGAACTGCTTTACACTTTGAGGTATACATGGCGAGACATGATTCATAAGAATCACAGAGATGAGAAGAACAAACACACCAAAACTGAAACTGGCGGTCTGCCAAAGCAGAGACCGCTGATGGCGCAAATCTCACACACCGCTATAGGCGGTAGCTCGACTGCGACACGAAACGGCAGTGTACCGATCGTTCAAGTAATATAAAATGGGAATGAATCCCCAAGTATCGATCTCTTGAGGAACACAGTAAGGTGGAGTTAACATTCGAGGAGGACTTGAGATTGAAGTCCTAAACGTCGGATGGAATGCGGGGGAGTTGGGTTGGCTTTTGGAAAATAAAATAAAAGCTATCAACTACTCCTATGCAATGCCGCTATGCAAAGCTTCGTTTGGCGGGATGGAGACTAGGCAGGCCTTGAGCGCGCTGCGTCGCAAGGGCGGATGGACGAGAAGGCAAGCGGAATTGAACAATGCAGGCCTTGAGCCCGCTGCTTCGTAAGGCGGGATGGAATACGGGCCGCGATGCCACGCTTCGGTAGGCGGATGGACGAGTAGGCTAATGGATCGAACTATGCAGGCCTTGAGCACGCTGCTTCGTTAGGCGGGATGGAATACGGGCCGCGATGCCACGCTTCGGTAGGCGGATGGGCGAGTAGGCTAGCGGAATGAGGGTCGTAAGCACCTCTTCGACAAGCACGCCACTAGCAATTGCTAGTGCGGCACCGGACACGGTGGTGGAGTGGAAAAGGGATGGTGGCGCACCTCATAAACACATAAACCACAAAAGCATTTCACAACAATATGAAATATATATAACTAAAAGCAAGTTTAAGTGCTCTTCATCAAAATACACAAGATCTAGCTATTACAACAATCAATAAGAGAAGAATAAGGCAAGAAATCGACCGAATCCGAAGGCTCGTTGTAGATTCACGGTTGGAATCGCCGGGTTGTCAATCCGCGTCCAAGCTCGGTCCGCAACTACGTCCGGGGTAGAGAGCTGTCACGACTCTCCAATGGACCCGTCTTCTTCGTGTCACGATCCGGTGGAGGTTGCAAACTTCCTCTTGCTTGACGATAATGGCGGCTAGATCTCTCTTTGGAGCTCTGGGATGAAGGAGGAGGCCGAGAGGAAACTCCGGCGAAGATTTGGCGTTGAAAGCTTGCCCGGAGATCCTCCCTAAGGTGGGCGGCGATGGAGGGGCGAAACCAGGCGGACGGGAGCAGAAAACGGCGGAGTCGGGCGAGCGATCTGACCTAAATCGCGAGCAGCGGCTTTTATAGGCGCTGGAATTAAACAGTGCGCATGGTCAGTGGCGCACGACTAGTGGTCGTGCGCACTAGAATCCTGTGATCGTGCGCTCTGCCTGGACGGAACCTGCAAAGACAGAAATTATAAAATAAAATGTTCGCACGACCAGTGGCGCACGACCGGTGGTCGTGCGCACTATCGTCGGTGGTCGTGCGCAATACAGCAAACAGAACTCAGAATTTTAATGATAAGTGCGCACGAGCAGTGGCGCACGACCGGTGGTCGTGCGCACTAGCATCGATGGTCGTGCGCACTGCTCCAAACAGAACTCATGAAAAAGGCATTAAGTGCGCACGATCAGTGGCGCACGACCAGTGGTCGTGCGCAGTAGAACCAGTGATCGTGCGCAGTGTTCCTGTGCAGAATTGCACCGGGAACACCTGCACGACTACTGTTCCAGCGTACAACACTAATCTAGCCACTGAAAGTGACACTTAACCGCACATGAAAACTACTAATGAAGATAGAAATGAAATCACACCAAAATAGGCCTAAAAGTGCACCTAGCATAGAATATCAAATATAAACTAAAACAGGGCTAGAGTGCAGTGAAATGACTAAATAAATGGCCCAGATGAGTCCATAAAAGTGTATATGATCAGGACTCATCACACCCCCAGACTTACCTGTTTGCGCGTCCCGAGCAAACAAATTCTAAGCGAACTGGGAAAGAAAAGTAGATGGCTTAAAACTACAATACAGAGTACCATGCGAAGTCGCATGCTCATGTGCATAAGAAAAATAGTAGAGAAGATTTCTGATTATATAAACAGTCTATATATTTCTAAAAGGGTAAAAGCATATTACAACTACTCAAAATGGTGAAAAGCGGTGAATCGTTCGGTCATGCATACGGAGAAAGTAAACTAAACGCTGAGACGAGCATTGCCCAAGATCGGGATGCGGGAAAAACTCCACTGAAATCCATCGGTGTCGGTGACCATAGGCTTGCCCGGTCACATTCTCTCCACGGTACTGGTTTGACTCAAATGCGTGAATCAATAGGACTTTAGGTTTTAAATGGGGTTTGGGTTTAGGTGAGGAAAAACAAAGATAAAAACGACGGCTAAAGCACTAAACCCAAATGAGCTAATGCAGGAAACTATCCTCATTCACCACACAAACATGCGGGTACACAACACCCCCAGACTTGGACTTAACAGCATGGGTGCGTGCACCGCTTACTCCCAAACATAAATCTCAAACAGATTTCTTTTCAATTAAACTTTTCATTCTTCTTTTTCTTTTCAAATCTTTTTCTTCTTTTCTTTTTCTTTCTTTAACAATTTCAGCAAATTTTCAAAGATGCACAACCACATTTTCACAATGTACTACCACAATCAACACCACCAATTTGAAATTTAAACAAAATGCTTGCTTTTTGGGTGTGCGCTAGGATTGGAGTTTAGGCTTTGGTGAACAATAGTGGGGCTGAACCAAAAGAATGGGGTAGGCACAACTGGGCTAGCGAGGATATAGCGGTAAGAATAGGCACAAAGGCTCAACCGGGCCAAAATGATGGCCTATATCACATTCACACAATTGACTAACCGTATACCCATGCTTCAAGAATCGCTTGGGGCAAGTTCTAGCCACCGAGAAAGATTCTCCTTTCTCCCGACTCAAGCAATACGAGTCTAGCGATCGTTTACACACATCCCTACGCTACCGTTTGATTCACACCGGATTCACCATTTGAGTAGAGTAAACAACATTTACACTAATAGAGAATAATATAAAACCATAGTATAAAAAGAAGTCTAATCTACACGAATTTCTATGCAACCGAGCACTCGACTAGGAGCACTACTAGAGTCAACATTTTACTCTGTTACATAGTCCTAAGCCATCACCTAGACTTTCCCAAATAAGCAGAAGAATTAAATTCATAACAGAGCAGGCAAACAGATGAGTACGCGCTCAAGTGGGTGATGTGGTGTGCAATGAAAATAAACAAAACATTTTAAAAGAAATCTTCTAGCATGCAGTGCAATAGTGCACGTGAGCGGGTAAACAAAACTACTCTCCCCCAGACTTAAACTAAACAATCCACAGAATATATGACATGAAAATCAGAAAAAGCTAGGGAAAGAGAGTACCCAGTGCTCAGAAATGAGCACACCAGAAGATTGGCGTTTAAACCACGACTAAGCTGCAGCATCCGCCATCCAGAAGAAGTACCTGCAAGGGTCAGCTCCGCAAAACAAAAGAAACAGAAAAAGACAAACTAAAATAAACTACAGCTAATTAAACATGATTAGAAAAAAAAATGGGAATGCAGGAAAAGAAAGATAACTACTGGGGTTATTGTCCTCCCAGCACGACTTATTTAGCATTTGTCAGTTCTAGCTAATGGGCCTATGAAAAGAAAAGTGGACAGGTAACTGTTCTAATATACGTGTAGGTAGCGGGTACCTATACAGAGAAAGAACAGTCACGCCTCTACCCGAATATAGATAAAACCTGCCCATCACAGGTAGAGGGAAAAGAAAGTAAGAAGAGGAGGAGGCCTGGTCCTCACTCATCTTACCAAAACTATCCTTGCCCAGCAAGGAGTCGTCAACAGGGAGGCAGCAGGAGGCGAAGGCAATGAGTGGAGCTTCCTCTACGGAGGGAGAATAAACCTCCTCGCATGAGAGGATGCTCTCACCATTGACTTGAGCAAAAAGCTCCAAGTCCTCCTGGGATACCTGTGAAAACTCAACCTGCACAGGCTCGGATGAAGAAAGGGGATCAAGAAATAAAGAAGACGAAGAACATAAATAAACATCAATCGGGGGAGTGATCCCAGACTCACTCCCATCAGGTTGGGGAATTAAAATAATGTTTGCATTGTCATCAATGCTACAAGATTCGGCGGGATCAACAGTGGCCAAGCTAGAGATTTGAACTTCCTCCACCGGTGCTGAGGAAAACTCCTCTTCACCTAGAAGGTTGTCCTCCTCCATAGGAATAGGCACAATGCTAAGATCAACCGCCTCCTCCTGCGACACATCATCAACAATGTCGTCAGAGACGAGTGTAGTATGCACAATAGGGAGAGGAATAGTGCTCGGATAAAAGTCGAGCACCGATTCCTCACATAGAATCGAATCCACTAGAGGTGGTGGATGCACTGGGAGAATGGGCTCAGCAATATCGGTGCCCAGATCAGCCACGCATCTGGTGACTGTGTCAACGCCATACCCTTCAAGATGTGAAGGTGGCAAAGACACAAAACCGGATGTTGACGGTGTGCCGCCAGAGTTAGGATTCGGGACGATCCGGATATCCGGCTCATCATCCTCATCCAATTGGCGACGAAAAGCAGCACAATCCTTCAGGGCATGATCTGTGCTCCGACAAAACTGGCACTGCCTAGCGGGCTTCTTTGGCACAGCGGGGGCTGGAGCCGAAAAGAAGTATGACGGTAAAGGCTCAGCAGAGTTGCCATAAGACTTACGCGCACCATATGGAGTACCAGACGAAGTCGGTGCTCCATATGCTGGGCTATAAGAATTATGCCTACTATTCTCCGTAGGACATTCATCACTAGAGTGGGAGGTAGCTCCACACCAAAGACAACGGAAATTAAGATGTGCCCACATAGTGTGAAGATAATACGATTCAAAATAAAAGTGCTATTGTGCAAAATACTACACCTAACAAAAATTACTAAAGCAACCTAATATAAAACAAGAAGAAGGAATAAAAAGAACAGAAATAAAACAAAAGATGCAATTTACAAATGAAAGGGCTTCTCTCTCAGATTCTCCCTCTCCAGAAAACTCACACGACTGTGTTCCCCGGCAACGGCGCCAAAAACTTGATGGCGCAAATCTCACACACCGCTATAGGCGGTAGCTCGACTGCGACACGAAACGGCAGTGTACCGATCGTTCAAGTAATATAAAATGGGAATGAATCCCCAAGTATCGATCTCTTGAGGAACACAGTAAGGTGGAGTTAACGTTCGAGGAGGACTTGAGATTGAATTCCTAAACGTCGGATGGAATGCGGGGGAGTTGGGTTGGCTTTTGGAAAATAAAATAAAAGCTATCAACTACTCCTATGCAATGCCGCTATGCAAAGCTTCGTTTGGCGGGATGGAGACTAGGCAGGCCTTGAGCGCGCTGCGTCGCAAGGGCGGATGGACGAGAAGGCAAGCGGAATTGAACAATGCAGGCCTTGAGCGCGCTGCTTCGTAAGGCGGGATGGAATACGGGCCGCGATGCCACGCTTCGGTAGGCGGATGGACGAGTAGGCTAATGGATCGAACTATGCAGGCCTTGAGCACGCTGCTTCGTTAGGCGGGATGGAATACGGGCCGCGATGCCACGCTTCGGTAGGCGGATGGGCGAGTAGGCTAGCGGAATGAGGGTCATAAGCACCTCTTCGACAAGCACGCCACTAGCAATTGCTAGTGCGGCACCGGACACGGTGGTGGAGTGGAAAAGGGATGGTGGCGCACCTCATAAACACATAAACCACAAAAGCATTTCACAACAATATGAAATATATATAACTAAAAGCAAGTTTAAGTGCTCTTCATCAAAATACACAAGATCTAGCTATTACAACAATCAATAAGAGAAGAATAAGGCAAGAAATCGACCGAATCCGAAGGCTCGTTGTAGATTCACGGTTGGAATCGCCGGGTTGTCAATCCGCGTCCAAGCTCGGTCCGCAACTACGTCCGGGGTAGAGAGCTGTCACGACTCTCCAATGGACCCGTCTTCTTCGTGTCACGATCCGGTGGAGGTTGCAAACTTCCTCTTGCTTGACGATAATGGCGGCTAGATCTCTCTTTGGAGCTCTGGGATGAAGGAGGAGGCCGAGAGGAAACTCCGGCGAAGATTTGGCGTTGAAAGCTTGCCCGGAGATCCTCCCTAAGGTGGGCGGCGATGGAGGGGCGAAACCAGGCGGACGGGAGCAGAAAACGGCGGAGTCGGGCGAGCGATCTGACCTAAATCGCGAGCAGCGGCTTTTATAGGCGCTGGAATTAAACAGTGCGCACGGTCAGTGGCGCACGACCAGTGGTCGTGCGCACTAGAATCCTGTGATCGTGCGCTCTGCCTGGACGGAACCTGCAAAGACAGAAATTATAAAATAAAATGTTCGCACGACCAGTGGCGCACGACCGGTGGTCGTGCGCACTATCGTCGGTGGTCGTGCGCAATACAGCAAACAGAACTCAGAATTTTAATGATAAGTGCGCACGAGCAGTGGCGCACGACCGGTGGTCGTGCGCACGAGCAGTGGCGCACGACCGGTGGTCGTGCGTACTAGCATCGATGGTCGTGCGCACTGCTCCAAACAGAACTCATGAAAAAGGCATTAAGTGCGCACGATCAGTGGCGCACGACCAGTGGTCGTGCGCAGTAGAACCAGTGATCGTGCGCAGTGTTCCTGTGCAGAATTGCACCGGGAACACCTGCACGACTACTGTTCCAGCGTACAACACTAATCTAGCCACTGAAAGTGACACTTAACCGCACATGAAAACTACTAATGAAGATAGAAATGAAATCACACCAAAATAGGCCTAAAAGTGCACCTAGCATAGAATATCAAATATAAACTAAAACAGGGCTAAAGTGCAGTGAAATGACTAAATAAATGGCCCAGATGAGTCCATAAAAGTGTATATGATCAGGACTCATCAACCGCACAGACCGCAAAAAGGCTCAGGTCGCCCGGCTTGCTCTGCTGTACTCCCAGACCGCTTGCACAGTCAGACCGCAGAAATACCTTGAGACCGCGCGAACAGAAGCAGACAACCTGCACTGCCAGACCGCAATCACAGACCGCACGAACTGAAGATTTATTGGACTGAACAAAGAACTGAAGTTGTCGCCAGACCGCAACTCTGATCGCCTAACCGCTGAAGGTCGCCTGATCGCTGAGCTCGCTGCGAACAACACAAGAACAAAATAAACCAGTTCGCTGACAGACCGCAGACGAACTGTTTATTCAAGCCACCGGAAATCACCAAGGAAGGAGACCGCACCCTGCTGACCGCAAACCTGCGAACACAACAACGGTTAACTCGCATCCAAGTCGAGCGACCTCAAAACTTGAGACCGCAAGAAACAATCCGGGCTCTTGTTCTTACAATTCTTGTTAGGAATGACGGGCCCTGCACCCCTATTTATAGGCGGAGAGACGGATGTCGTCGCCGCACAAACCGGGATACAATAACCGCCCATCAGATCGCGAACGGTCTCACAAGGCAGACCGCGCGAACACAACACTTGGACAAGATTCAGTCCAAGACCAAAGTCAGCAGCAGCCCGCGCACAAGCCGTGCGGACACAGCGACCACCCTTCCTGAGATCTCCAAGGCAGAGACAAACATCTGGCCGACTTGAACCAAGTCGCCAGAACAGCCCAAACAAGCCGCCCGGTCACTGCGCTCAACCAAGAACAGGCCGCCCAGAACAAGACCGGAAGAACTCGCAACAGGTCGCCAGAACCAACGACCAAACCAAGAAGCAAACTGGCCGATCACAGCAGATCGCCAAAATCAGCAGGGAGAGATCGAGGAACCAAACCGCCAGAGCACCAGCGCAGGCCGCACGGTCTCTGCGGTCTCCAGCCTTCAGATCGGCCGGACTCCCTTCCACTTCACTTCAACAATTTCAACACTCCCCTTGAAGTGGGAAGTGGAAACTAGACCGAGCAACCCCCTTAACCGTGTAAACGGTCCCTTTGCCAGCGGCTTTGTGAAGATGTCTGCGACATTGTCCGCACTCCGAACATGCTCGACCATAAGAGATCCTCCCAACACCTTTTCACGAATGAAATGGTGCTCAATCCCTATATGTTTGGTCCTCGCTTGACCAACTGGATTGTTAACCAGCTTGAGAGCACTCTCATTGTCCCTGCGTAGCAAGGTGGGACCTTGAACCTCCTGAGGAACGTCCTCCACCAACCTCCTGAGCCAAACGGCTTCCTGAGCTGCCAATGCCGAAGCCTTGTACTTCGCTTCCGTGGTAGATACAAACATCGAGTCTTGCTTCTTGCTGCACCAAGAGATAGCTGTGGGGCCCGTCATAAAGACATAACCAGACGTTGATCTCCGATCATCCACGTCTCCACCATAATCAGCATCCATGAAACCATGCAACTCCAAACTTGACCCTCTCCTATATAGGAGACCCAAATCAGAGGTCGACTTCACATACTTCAAGATGCCTTTTGCCGCCAGAAGATGAGGTTTCCGTGGTTCCGCCATGTACCGACTCACCTTGCCAACTGCATAAGCAATATCTGGCCTTGTGATTGTCAAGTAGATCAAACTCCCAACCAGAGCTCAGAACACCAACGGTTCAGATAAAACTCTCCCCTCATCCTTCCGAAGCTTATGATGTTGCTCCAGAGGTATAGAGCTGCTCTTCCCTTCCTCCATGCCGAATCGCTGAACAATACGCTCCGCATAGCCAGCCTGAGAAATAAGCACTCCGCTCTCCCGCCTCTGCACCTCGAGTCCAAGGAAATGGTGGAGCTCCCCCAGATCCTTCATCTCGAATCTGATAGCAAGCTCAGCCCTGAGTCTTGCAACAACTTCCTTCGAGTTCCCGGTGACAATCATGTCATCCACATACAGCAACACAATCACCCGAAGCACCCCCTCCTTCTTGATGAACAAGCTAGAATCAGAGTCTGAAGCAAAGAATCCGCAGAATAAGAGATACTCTACAATCTTCCCGTACCATGCTCGAGGCGCTTGCTTCAACCCATACAGGGCCTTCTTCAACTTACAAACGTAGTCCGAATACTCCTTCGAGATGAAGCCTTGCGGTTGGATCATGAAGATATCCTTGTCAATCTCGCCGTATAAGAAGGCATTCTTCACGTCGAGTTGCCAAATATCCCAACCACTTGAAGCTGCCAAGGTAATAACAAATCGAACCGAAGTCATCTTTGCCACTTGACTGAATGTCTCATCATAATCTTCTCCGTACTGCTGTGAGAACCCGCGAGCTACAAGGCGAGCCTTGTACCGCTCGATACTGCCGTCAGCTTTCTTCTTCAGCTTGAAGACCCACTTGCAAGTGACAGGAGTGGTGCCCTTGGGCTTGGGCACCAGAGACCAAGTCTCGTTCTTCTCGAGAGCTGACATCTCTTCTTGCATCGCAATGTCCCACTCCTTCATGCCTCTGGCCTTCTCAAAGCTTGACGGCTCCCTCTCATCCAGGGTACCAACAAAGAAACATAAAACAAAGTTCACCATGTTCCCTCCTGTGTATAGATCTGGTGGTTGAATAGTCCTCTTCGACTTCCTAAGAGGTTGCTCCTGACTAACCACCTCCTCAGCTGCTGCTTCTGTGCAAGCTCCTCTTCCAGACGAACTTGGAGCATCGCTCCCCCTGCTTCCAGAACCTGAAGCCTCCATCTCAGAGCTTGACACAGCTGGAGCTCCTGGTGAAACATGCAACTCCACTTGAAGACTTCCCACAGCTTTTCCTCCTTCATCTACCCTGCCCTCCGGTAGCTCAACTCCTGAACTCCCCTTGTAGGAAGTCACTTCATCGAACACTACATCCCGAAAAACAATTGACCTCCGTGTCTCAGGATCCATGCATCTCCATCCCTTCTTCCGCTCATCATACCCAACAAAGACTAGCTTCCTTGCTTTCGCATCTAGCTTTGTCCGAAGAGCATCAGGAATATGCACATAGCAGGTTGACCCGAACACCCGAAGGTGTGCAACACTCGGCTTCTCCTTGAACATCAATTCGTGAGGGGTCTTCATGTTGATAGGACTTAAAGGCAACCTGTTGATGACATAAGCTGCACAAGACATTCCCTCCGCCCAGAAAGACTTTGGGATACTCTTAGCTTGAAGCCAGCATTTGCAAGTTTCCATCAGATGACGGATCTTCCTCTCGGCAACGCCATTCTGTTGTGGAGTATGGGCACAAGTAAGCTCTCTCCTGATGCCATGCTTCCTGCAAAAACTTGAGAACTCACCAGAGGTGAACTCCCCACCATTGTCAGTTCTAAGTTTTTTAACCCGCAGGCCTAGCCGGCCTTCTACCAGCTCCTTGAACTCCACAAATTTTGCAAATGCATCAGACTTCTCCTTCAAAAAATACACCCAGACATAACTGGTGTAATCGTCAATCAACACCAACATGTATATGTTGCCTCTAAGGCTTGGGGTGGCAGTCGGTCCCATCAAATCACCGTGGATGCACTCCAACGACACTTTGCACCTTTTTTGCGATTTGTCAAATGGAAGTCGATGAGACTTACCAAACTGACATCCTTCGCAGACATGACCGTCTCCATAGGAGGACAAGCTAGGCAAGCCATTGACAAGGCCCCTTACCGCCATAGCCTTCAATTTTTCCATGCGTACATGCCCCAACCTTTCATGCCAGATGGCTGCGCCATCATTGGTCCTCATCTTATCAACATAGGTACTTGTCGATAAAACAAACAAGTCATTCACCCTCTTGCCGACATGAATAACATCTCCCTTTATCTCCGGTTGAGTTTTGAGAAACTTCACTTCTGTTGGGCCAAACAGAACGTGATAACCGGCGTCGACAGCATTGGTCACAGAGAAGAGATTTTCCTTCATACCAGGCACGTGATAAACACTCCTCAACGTGAGTGGACCCTTATCACTGCTCAGAGAGACGACTCCTTCGTGCTCTACTGGATGAATAGAATTATCAGCCGTAATGATAGCATTGTTACCTGAGTAAGGCGCCAAAGAAGAGAACTTTGATCCATCCCCGGTGAGGTGATGCCCACACCATGAATCAACAATCCAGTCCTCATCATAGTTGATGGAAGCCAAGGCCTTAACGGGCATCGCCGTTATATTAGACGCAAAGGCTCCTCCCCATCCAACTTCTTCAGACTTTGGCATCTCCTTCTCCACTGCATGTCCCGGCTGAAGATTCACCCGGCAATCTTTCTTGAAGTGCCCGGTCTTATTGCATCTAAAGCACCTCGGTCCCTCTCCTTTCTTCTTCCCATCAGACTTAGGGGCATAGCCTCTATCTTGCTGACCTGAAGTGGAGGGTCCATCATGACCCGGCTTCTTCTTCTCCCATTTCTTCTTCTTCTTCCCGGAGAACATCACATCACTTTCTCCCCCGGAGATAGAAACCCCCACCATCTGTCTTGCTAAACTTTCTTACGAAGCAAGAAGGTTCTCCAGCTCCAACAACGACGGTTGATTTGCCCAACCCTAAACTGAAGTCACAAAGGCAAGATACTCCTTCCGCAAACCGCGGATGATATGCCTCTTCAGTTTTGCCTCAGAGATAGGCTCATTAGGGTCCAACGCAGAAATCTTTGTTGTGAGGTTCTTCATTTTGAGAAAGAAGGTGGAAATAGAAAGATCACCTTGAGAGGCTTTTGCCAACTCATTTTCAAGATATTGTAGCCTCGCTACATTCTTCTTATTGAACAGTCCGTCCAAGGACTGTTAAATTTTTTGATTGGACCGTTTAGGAGTAAGCAGGAGTTGTATCAACAAGAATTATAGCCAAACAACCACAATGCCAAAACAGCAACACAAGAAATCTTTATTGAAACAGAACTGCTTTACAATGCGAGGTATACATGGCGAGACATGATTCATCAGAATCATGGAGACGAGAAGAACAGGACACACCAAAAGGCAAAGCTGGCGGCTAGACAAGCTCAGACCGCACAAGCCGCACCACTCCAGAACTCGCCCGGCTTGCCCTGAGATCGCACGAACAGAAACCAGACAGACTGCCAGCACTACAAGACCGCACCTCAGACCGCACGAACTGGAGCTTTATTGGAACAAAGAACTGAAGCTGTCGCCAGACCGCAACTCAGACCGCCTAACCGGTGAAGGTCGCCTGATCACTGAGCTCGCTGCGAACAGCATAAGAAAACAATAACCCAGTTCGCTGACAGACCGCAGATGAACTATTTATTCAAGCCACCGGAAATCACCAAGGAAGGAGACCGCACTCTGCTGACCGCAAACCTGCGAACACAACAAAGGTTAACTCGCATCCAAGTCGGGCGAACTCAAACTTGAGACCGCAAGAAATAATCCGGGCTCTGGTTCTTACAGTTCTTATTAGGAATGACGGGCCATGCACCCCTATTTATAGGCGGGTGGACGGATGTCGTCACCGCACAAACTGGGATACAGTCACCACCCATCAGATCGCGAACGGTCTCAAAAGACAGACCGCGCGAACAGACCTCTTGGACGATCACCCGACCAAGATGCAGATCAGCAGACAAGATCGCGCACAAGCCGCGCGAACATGAGACCGCGCACAAGCCGTGCGGTCTCAACAACGCTCCTTCCTTAAATCACCAGGAGCAAGCTAGAACCATCTGGCCGACTTCAACCAAGTCGCCAGATCGCCAAGATAGACCGCCCGGGTAGACGGCCATATAGGAACAATCCGCCTGGTCTTCCAACAAGGGGGGCAGGCAAACAAGTAGATCTACTCGGGAACAACCCGCATCTACCAAGAACAGACCGCCCAGAATAAGACCGGAAACAACCTGCAACAGGTCGCCAACGACCAAACCCAAGAAGCAAGCTGGCCGATCTCACCAGATCGCCAGAACCAAACCGCCAGAGCACCAGCGCAGACCGCGCGGTCTCTGCGGTCTCTAGCCTTCAGACCGGTCGGACTCCCTTCCACTTCACTTCAACAATTTCAACACTCCCCCTTGAAGTGGGAAGTGGAAACTAGCCCGAGCAACCCCCTTAACTGAGTAAACGGTCCCTTCGCCAGCGGCTTTGTGAAGATGTTAGCGACATTTTCCACACTCCGAACATGCTCGACCATAAGAGATCCTCCTAACACCTTTTCACGAATGAAATGGTGCTCAATCTCTATATGCTTGGTCCTCGCGTGACAGACTGGATTATTAACCAGCTTGAGAGCACTCTCATTGTCCCCGCGTAGCATAGTGGGACCTCAAACCTCCTGATGAACGTCCTCTACCAACCTCCTGAGCCAAATGGCTTCCTGAGATGCCAAAGCCGAAGAATTGTACTCCGCTTCCGTGGTAGATACAGACACCGAGTCTTGCTTCTTGCTGCACCAAGAAATAGCTGTGGGGCCCGTCATAAAGACATAACCAGACGTTGATCTCCGATCATCCACGTCTCCCCAATAATCAGTATCCATGAAACCATGCAACTCCAAGATTGATCATCTCCTATATAGGAGACCCAAATCAGAGGTCGACTTCACATACTTCAAGATGCCTTTTGCCGCCAGAAGATGAGGGTTCCGTGGTTCCGCCATGTACCAACTCACTTTGCCAACTGCATAAGCTATATCAGGCCTCGTGATGGTCAAATAGATCAAGCTCCCAACCAGAGCTCGGAACACCAACGGATCAGATAGAACTCTTCACTCATCCTTCCGAAGTTTATGATGTTGCTCTAGAGGTATAAAGCTGCTCTTCCCTTCCTCCAAGCCAAATCGTTGAACGATACGCTCCACATAGCCAGCCTGAGAAATGAGCACTCCGCTCTCCCGCCTCTGCACCTCAAGTCCAAGGAAATGGTGAAGCTCCCCCAGATCCTTCATCTCGAATCTGATAGCAAGCTCAGCCCTGAGTCTTGCAACAGCTTCCTTCGAGTTTCCGGTGACAATCATGTCATCCACATACAGCAGCACAATCACCTGAAGCACCCCCTCCTTCTTGATGAACAAGCTAGAATCAGAGTCTGAAGCAACGAATCCGCAGAATAAGAGATACTCTGCAATCTTCCCGTACCACGCTCGAGGCGCTTGCTTCAACCCATACAGGGCCTTCTTCAATTTACAAACGTAGTCCGGATACTACTTCGAAATGAAGCCTTGCGGTTGGATCATGAAGATATCCTTGTCAATCTCGCTGTATAAGAAGGCATTCTTCACGTCGAGTTGCCAAATCTCCCAACCACTCGAAGCCGCCAAGGCAATAACAAATCGAACCGAAGTCATCTTTGCCACTGGACTAAACGTCTCATCATAATCTTCTTTGTACTGATGTGAAAACCCGCGAGCTACAAGGAGAGCCTTGTACCGCTCGATACTGCCGTCAGCTTTCTTCTTCAGCTTGAAAACCCACTTGCAAGTGACAGGAGTGGTGCCCTTGGGCTTGGGCACAAGAGACCAGGTCTCATTCTTCTCGAGAGCTGCCATCTCTTCTTGCATAGCAATGTCCAACTCCTTCACGCCTCTGGCTTTCTCAAAGCTCGAAGGCTCCCTTTCATCCAAGGGACCAGCAAAGAAACATGAAACAAAGTTCACCATGTTTCCTCCTGTGTATCGATCTGGTGGTTGAATAGACCTCTTCGACCTTCTAAGAGGTTGCTCCTGACTAACCACCTCCTCAGCTGCTTCTTCTGTGCAAGCTCCTCTTCCAGATGAACTTGGAGCATCGCTCCCCCTGCTTCCACAACCTGAAGCGTCCATCTCAGAGCTTGACACAACTGGAGCTCCTGGTGAAACAGGCAACTCCACTTGAAGACTTCCCGCAACTTTTCCTCCTTCATCAACCCTGCTCTCTGGTAGCTCAACTCCTGAACTCCCCTTGTAGGAAGTCACTTCATCGAACACCACATCCCGAGAAACAATTGACCTCCGTGTCTCAGGATCCATGCATCTCCATCCCTTCTTCCGCTCATCATACCCAACAAAGACTAGCTTCCTTGCTTTCGCATCTAGCTTTGTCCGAAGAGCATCAGGAATGTGCTCATAGCAGGTTGATCCAAACACCCGAAGGTGTGCAACGCTCGGCTTCTCCTTGAACCTTAGTTCGTGAGGGGTCTTCATGTTTATAGGACTTAAAGGCAACCTGTTGATGACATAAGCTGCACAAGACATTCCCTCCGCCCAGAAGGACTTTGGGATATTCTTGGCATGAAGCCAGCATTTGCAAGTTTCCGTCAAATGAAGAATCTTTCTTTCGGCAATGCCATTCTGTTGTGGAGTATGGGCACAAGTGAGCTCTCTCCGAACGCAGTGTTTCCTGCAAAAACTTGAGAACTCACCAGAGGTGAACTCCACACCATTGTCAGTTCTAAGTTTTTTAACCCGCAGGCCAAGCCGGCCTTCAACCAGCTCCTTGAACTCCACAAATTTTGCAAATTCTTCCGACTTCTCCTTCAAGAAATACACCCAGACATATCTGGTGTAATCGTCAATCAACACCAACATATATGTATTGCCTCCAAGGCTTGGGGTGGCAGTCGGTCCCATCAAATCACCGTGGATGCACTCCAACGCACTTTGCACCTTGTTTGCGATTTGTCAAATGGAAGTCGATGAGACTTACCAAACTGACATCCTTCGCAGACATGACCGTCTCCATAGGAGGACAAGCTAGGCAAGCCATTGACAAGGCCCCTTACCGCCATAGCCTTCAATTTGTCCATGCCTACATGCCCCAACCTTTCATGCCAGATGGCCGCGCCATCATTGGTCCTCATCTTATCAACATAGGTACTTGTCGATAAAACGAACAAGTCCTTCACCCGCTTGCCGACATGAATAACATCTCCCTTTATCTCTGGTTGAGTTTTAAGAAACTTCACTTCTGTTGGCCCAAACAGAACGTGATAACCGGCATCGACCACATTGGTCACAGAGAAGAGATTTTTCTTCATACCAGGCACGTGATAAACACTCCTTAATGTGAGTGGACCCTTATCACTGCTCAGAGAGAGGACTCCTTCGTGCTCTACTCGATGAATAGAATTATCAGCCGTAATGATAGCATTGTTACCTGGGTAAGGCGCCAAAGAAGAGAACTTTGATCCATCCCCGGTGAGATGATGCCCACACCCTGAATCAACAATCCAGTCCTCATCATAGTTGATGGAATCCAAGGCCTTCACGGGCATCGCCGTTATATTAGACGCAAAGGCTCCTCCCCATCCAACTTCACCAGACTTTGGCATCTCCTTTTCCACTGCATGTCCCGGCTGAAGATTCACCCGACAATCTTTCTTGAAGTGCCCGGTCTTGTTGCATCTAAAGCACCTTGGTCCCTCTCCTTTCTTCTTCCCATCAGACTTAGGAGCATAGCCCCTATCTTGCTGACCTGAAGTGGAGGGTCCATCATGACCCGGCTTCTTCTTCTCCCATTTCTTCTTCTTCTTCCCAGAGAACATCACATCACTTTCTCCCCTGGAGATTGAAACCCCCGCCATCTGTCTTGCTAAACTTTCTTGCGAAGCAAGAAGGTTATCCAGCTCCAACAATGACGGTTGATTTGCCCAACCCTGAACTGAAGTCACAAAGGCAAGGTACTCCTTTCGCAATCCGCGGATGATATGCCTCTTTAGTTTTGCCTCAGAGATTGGCTCATCAGGGTCCAAAGCAGAAATCTCTGCCGTGAGGTTCTTCATCTTGAGGAAGAAGGTAGAAACAGAAAGATCACCTTGAGAGGCTTTCGCCAACTCATTTTAAAGATACTGTAGCCTCGCTACATTCTTCTTATTGAACAATCCATCCAAGGATGTCCAAATCTCAGCAACAGATTTACATCCGATGATGTGGTCAAACAGCTCCGGTGAGATAGCCCTCTTAAGAGTGAACTCAGCCTTAGCATTCATCCTCCTCCAAAGTCTCACCTCTGCCATATTATCTCCTGCTGGAAACACCTCTTGTGTGTCTTCTCCGCCAACTACCTCCCATAGATCCTCGCCAAGCAAGTAACTCTCCATACACGACTTCCACTTTTTAAAGTTAGTCGATGTGATGAGTTCAATACCAAGACCTCTTGCGTATCCACCTTCCATGGCAATCTATGTGGTCTCTTCTTCACAAAGACGATGGAAACTCTAGTTGATCACTGCTTATCCACTCCAAGAACCTGGCTCTGATACCAAGTTAAAATTTTTGATTGGACCGTTTAGGAGTAAGCAGGAGTTGTATCAACAAGAATTATAGCCAAACAACAACAATGCCAAAACAGCAACACAAGAAATCTTTATTGAAACAGAACTGCTTTACAATGCGAGGTATACATGGCGAGAAATGATTCATCAGAATCACGGAGACGAGAAGAACAGGACACACCAAAAGGCAAAGCTGGCGGCTAGACAAACTCAGACCGCACAAGCCGCACTACTCCAGAACTCGCCCGGCTTGCCCTGAGGTTGCACGAACAGAAACCAGACAGACTGCCAGCACTGCAAGACCGCACCTCAGACCGCACGACCTGGAGCTTTATTGGAACAAAGAACTAAAGCTGTCGCCAGACCGCAACTCAGACCGCCTAACTGCTGAAGGTCGCCTGATCACTGAGCTCGCTGCGAACAGCATAAGAACACAATAACCCAGTTCGCTGACAGACCGTAGAAGAACTATTTATTCAAGCCACCGGAAATCACCAAGGAAGGAGACCGAACTCTGGTGACCGCAAACCTATGAACACAACAAAGGTTAACTCGCATCCAAGTCGCGCGCGAACTCAAACTTGAGACCGCAAGAAACAATCCGGGCTCTGGTTCTTACAGTTTTTATTAGGAATGACGGGCCATGCACCCCTATTTATAGGCGGGTGGACGGATGTCGTCACCGTACAAACCGGGATACATTCACCACCCATCAGATCGCGAACGGTCTCAAAAGACAGACCGCGCGAACAGACCTCTTGGACGATCACCCGACCAAGACGCAGATCAGCAGACAAGATCGCGCATAGGCCGAGCGAACACGAGACCGCGCACAAGCCGTGCGGTCTCAACAACGCTCCTTCCTTAGATCACCAGGAGCAAGCTAGAACCATCTGGCCGACTTCAACCAAGTCGCCAGATCGCCAAGATAGACCGCCCGGGTAGACAGCCATATAGGAACAACCCGCCTGGTCTTCCAATAAGGGGGCCAGGCAAACCAGTAGATCTAATCGGGAACAACCCGCATCTACCAAGAACAGACCGCCCAGAATAAGACCGGAAACAACCTGAAACAGGTCGCCAACGACCAAACCCAAGAAGCAAGCTGGCCGATCTCACCAGATTGCCAGAACCAAACCGCCAGAGCACCAGCACAGACAGCGCAGTCTCTGCGGTCTCCATCCTTCAGACCGGCCGGACTCCCTTCCACTTCACTTCAACAATTTCAACAAGGACGTCCAAATCTCAGCAACAGATTTACATCCGATGATGTGATCAAACAGCTCTGGTGAGATAGCCCTCTTGAGAGTGAACTCTGCCTTAACATTCGTCCTCCTCCAAAGTCTCACCTCTTCCATATTATCTCCTGCTAGAAACACCTCTTGCGTGTCTTCTCCTCCAACTACCTCCCATAGATCCTCGCCAAGCAAGTAACTCTCCATACATGACTTCCATTTTATAAAGTTAGTCGATGTGAGGAGTTCGATACCAAGACCTCTTGCGTATCCACCTTCCATGGCAATCTATGTGGTCTCTTCATCACAAAGACGATGGCAACTCCAGTTGATCACTGCTTATCCACTCCAGGAACCTGGCTCTGATACCATGTTAAAATTTTTGAAAGATCGTTTAGGAGTAACCAGGAGTTGTATCAACAAGAGTTATAGCCAAACAACCACAATGCCAATACAACAACACAAGAAATCTTTATTGAAACAGAACTGCTTTACACTTCGAGGTATACATAGCGAGACATGATTCATAAGAATCACGGAGATGAGAAGAACAAACACACCAAAACTGAAACTGGCGGTCTGCCAAAGCAGAGACCGCACAGACCGCAAAAAGGCTCAGGTCGCCCGGCTTGCTCTGCTGTACTCCCAGACCGCTTGCACAGTCAGACCGCAGAAACACCTTGAGACCGCGCGAATAGAAGCAGATAACCTGCACTGCCAGACCGCAATCCCAGACCGCACGAACTGAAGCTTTATTGAACTGAACAAAGAACTGAAGCTGTTGCCAGACCGCAACTCTGATCACCTAACCGCTGAAGGTCATCTGATCGCTGAGCTCGCTTCGAACAGCACAAGAACATAATAAACCAGTTCGCTGACAGACCGCAGACGAACTGTTTATTCAAGCCATCGGAAATCACCAAGGAAGGAGACCGCACCCTGCTGACCGCAAACCTACGAACACAACAACGGCTAACTCGCATCTAAGTCGAGCGACCTCAAAACTTGAGACCGCAAGAAACAATCCGGGCTCTTGTTCTTACAATTCTTGTTAGGAATGACGGGCCCTGCACCCCTATTTATAGGCGGAGAGACGAATGTCGTCACCACACAAACCGAGATACAATAACCGCCCATCAGATCGCGAACGGTCTCACAAGGCAGACCGCGCGAACACAACACTTGGACAAGATTCAGTCCAAGACCGAAGTCAGCAGCAGCCCGCGCACAAGCCGTGCGGACACAGCGACCACCCTTCCTGAGATCGCCAAGGCATAGACAAACATCTGGCCGACTTGAACCAAGTCGCCAGAACAGCCCAAACAAGCCGCCCGGTCACTGCGGTCAACCAAGAACAGGCCGCCCAGAACAAGACCGGAAGAACTCGCAACAGGTCACCAGAACCAATGACCAAACCAAGAAGCAAACTGGCCGATCACAGCTGATCGCCAGACTCAGCAGGGAGAGATCGAGGAACCAAACCGCCAGAGCACCAGCGTAGGCCGCACGGTCTCTGCGGTCTCCAGCCTTCAGACCGGCCAGACTCCCTTCCACTTCACTTCAACAATTTCAACATTCTGTTGATCCTTAAGAGCATAAGCTAAGAGGAGGAGAATGGAAGAAGTTAAGAAAAACCCTAACTTTGAAGAGTGGAGCCCTTGCTCAAGGGATATCATCCTGAACACTTGGAACCTATATCAGTAGGGAAAGCATGACAGGGGTACATTCTACAGCTCAGAGGAATGACAGAAATATGAAATTTGTGAAGCTGGCATAAGGGATTATTGGAACACGATCAAAATGGGAGATACCTCAGTGCCTGCACATGAACCTCTAAGATATCACCCTAAGCCCTATAACTACTTTGAAAGGCAAAAGCAGAAATAGGCTGAAGCTGAGCAATCAAAGAAGGCTGGACCATCTGGAAAAGGCAAAGATGTTCAGAAGGATTAAAAAGAAGAAGGATTCTAGAAATCACTTGCACACTTCTATGCTTTACATTTTTGTATCTAATATATATTGTTACTGTATTGGACTGTTATTAATCAATGTATGTATTGATTAAATGCCTAATTAATTGTCGATGATTATATCTGTTAGTAAGGCCTATCTATACCTGTATGTCCTGGCTTCTTCAAATAGGGGGAGATTGTTGGGTATTATGCCTTCAATGTCTCTAGATTTGAAGAAGGAACACAAGTATAGATAAGCTAAGTTATCTTTGATGTTGTGTTTAAGTTCATGTTATGATAGATACATCAAAGCTATATCACTAGTATATAGATGATAGAAGTAATGAAAATTAACTAAGTAAAATTTTGTCTCAAGACTCAATAGAAGAATCGTGGAGAAAAGAATCATCTCGTCGAAATAGTTTAGACGACATCGTCTTGATGAAGACACATCATCATGAAGCTTGAAGAAAGCTTGTCGTGGATAAAACTAAGTTCAGATACTGACGACATCGTCTTGAAAGAGCCCATCATGGATAAAGCTAAGATCTCTCGACGATATCGTCTTGAAGAAGAAGTATAACCTTGAAGGCTAAATGGTTTGAATACCTCATGTCATCTAGAAGATCAAGATGATGTCATCTTAAAGAAAGTCAGTCAGCCTGAAGAATAAGTCTAAGTCTTATTGAAAGCAATATCTCGACGATGTCGTCTAGAAGAAGTGATATCATTCTGATATTAAGTAGAGTCGTGAAGAAGGAAGTATGTCGATGATATTTTCGTGAAGTATATTTGTCGTATACACTGATCAAGATGATATCGTCTTGAAGGATTAACATCGTCTTACAAAGCAACATTTAATGCGCAGACTTTCTTGGAAATTAGTATTCAGGGAATGTGCACGCTGTCTATCTTGTTCACAAATCAAGGAGAAATAAATGATATATTCTCTACAGAATATAGCCGTTGCACAGTACTTAAGAATGAAATTTATTATTTCTATATTCTGCAAGGTCCAAGAATGGCTAGTAATTATGATGAAGAATTGTCAATTCTGCAAGACGTTTTCAAACGGGAAAATTGATTATGGAATAATCAACAAGGGGGTTTTATGCAAAATTGCAGAGCAATATAAAAGGGGATATTTTTATCTACAGCCGTATGCTTGCTCAGTATTCTCTCAAGATTTATTCTCATACATATTTTCTGAATAGAAAGAAAAGAATCAACAAAAGAAGAAGGCTTCATTGTTGTTGTGTTGTGAAGGTCTACAAAAGATTCTAAAGAAAGGTTCATTGATCCACAAGATCTATGGGCTTATTGTTACAAGAAGAAGAAGAAGATCTGTGATTCAAAGCTTTCATCCTAAAGTCTTTTCTTCTACAACAACATCTCATTATTAATTTGTAGAGTTCTTTGTGAGCCTGGGATGCTAGGATCTAGTGATAGATCTGAGTTGGTAGGATCTTGTTGAAGATCTAAGATTGTAAGACTTGTAAAGTTTGAGCTTTGCAGGGTTATGTGTGAACCTGAGTTGTAAGATCTGTTTATAGTGAAATGATCTGAGTTGGAGAAGTTGCCTAGTCTAGCACACTACTAGATAGGTAGGAGGGACAGTGGAATACCTCTAAACACATTGTCTTATAGGGAACCACTATAAATCATTGTGTGTTTTCTGTGATGTTTTTGTGCTGTGATAGATAAACTCTTAAATAGCAAAGAAATCTAAAAACACCTAATCACCCCCACCCCTCTAGGTGTAGTTTATAGATAACCCATATCTTTCACATCTAAACGATATAGCTGCTTCTAGTCAATATTGTTGAGATGCTCTTGTCTACATGACTTAACTTTAACCTTCAAATCGATATTTTACTTAGATAATTTCCACTTCTTTTGTAGTCTTGATTCTAGGAATATATAGTTTATTTGCCTGTCATATCATCAACTTAAACGCAATATTAAAAACAAATTTGCTTGTCTATACTTGTGATCCTTCTTCAATTCTAGGGACATTGAAGGCAAATTTCCCAATACACACAATGGCGTCCAATTTACTAAATTCTTGCTCAGGGTCAGAGATGGTAAGAGGCCAACACTAGAAAATGACATGATTCTGCTTCTTGACTTAATTGTTATGTCTTGGGAAGGAGAGCAATCAATCGATGATTGAATAAATTTTGTTTTCCCAAATATCCAAACTTATGATGTCAGCAGTACCGATGTCAAGTATATGTAGACAAGGGCCCTGATAACTCCATTGAATGAAGATGTTAACAAGTTGAAAAAAATGCATGCTTATGTTCCTGAGGGATAGCACAACTTACTACTCTTTCGAATCTGTCTCAGGTGATAACCATAACTTATATCTTCGGGAATTTTTAAACTATATTAATCATGGTAATCTACAAACACACAAAATAACATTGAAGCGTGGCTGTCCAATTATGCTTCTTCAAAATATAGATCCAAAAATTGGATTATGCAATATCACGAGACTAATATGTCATAGGTTTGAAAGAAATATCATTGATGCAACTATATTGGTAGGGCATTTCAAGGGTCTTAGAGTTTCTATTTCACGCATACACTTAATAGTGCAGAAGATTACAAGATGACGTTTGAACTGACGAGAAAACAATTTCCTGTTAGATTGAGTTTTGCATTAACAATTAACAAGTACAAGGGCCAGACTATTGGAAATGTCGGGACCTATCCTCTAAATCACGTCTTCGGCGTTGTTTTATCATGAGCGGTTTCAGCGCAGTCCACAAGGTTTTTAGTCAAAAACTACGCTATCGAGGGTTATGAGGATGTGTACACGAAGAACATGGTGTTCAAAGAGATTTTTGATTGGGTAGATTTGACGACGACAAGAAGTATAGTATGACATCAACTACAACTAAGCAATGTGTTAGTTTATGCCTAATACTAATACAATTATTTCACATCAATTTATTTATATCCTAACCTATATCAATGGTTTCTCAGACTTGATAGACTCAAATGTTAAAAACTATCCAACTGTTAATACCATCGACACAAATGAAAATATAGAGACACGTAAGTTTTTTGATCTTCTGCTTAATGTGGTTAAAGGATTTCGAATGATTATACAAGCGGTGCCAAAAGGCCCGAATGAGCAAGAAGAATGGAACTTTGTTTTTGATATGATTAGGAGGTAAACAATTTTTTTCATGGTTCAAATATAGTTTATGGATAACATCTTTTTTAATATTTTATGCTCCTCTTACTACTAAATATATTTTTCGAACATATTGTGTAGATGCTAAAAAAAATTAAGTCAACTGATGGAAAGCCACGACAATGAAGTCAGAGGTGTTACTAGCATTTATCGATTGGTGTACTTGTATCTTTTTTTCATATAATATTTCCTCTTTATAATTTTACAATAACACTGCTTTCTAAATCTATGAAGTTGTTTGTTATGATGTGTGTTAACCTTCGGATTTTACAAAGTACTTATCACGTGGAGAGTATGGTGTTATTTCATAGATTGAAATAACCAGAATTTATGCTATAAAAACCAAATTTGGAAAGGTATAACACTGCATGTAGTTGATAACATGTCTGTTATCCAGGAATTCCATAATCCAAGTTTTAGTTCTACACTTTCACAGTGCATGTGTTTTATTGAAATGTCTATTAAAGATATTATATCAATGAACTCCATAGTCATGTTTAAGTTTTTTAACTATTCTTAAAAAATAAACGTCCTCAAGTGATACTCTGCTTGGTAATTAGAAGCATATTCTTGAGCATTTATTTATTTATTATGCTCATTCTGAATTCAAATTTATTTTTGAACAACTCAATTTGTCATATGATATTTACTAACCTTATTTGGTGAAAGACTTCGATATAAATTGCATGGTTGTAATTAAACTCAAAAACTCTAGCAAGCATAATTAAATTGATTTGAACTTAGCTGTACTTTTCTTTAATAACTATTTAGAGCAACATTTTTGGGACTAAAAAGAGTATTTTTGAACTCCTCCCGATGTCGCATCCCACGAACAATATCGCCGCCCAAAACAAATGTCTCCGCTCATGAAAAATATCTCCGCCCATGACCAATGTCAACACCCATGGCAAATGTTGTTGCTCACGACAACTGTCGCCCCACATGACAAATATCGCCCCACACGACACATGTTGTAAGCCACGAAAAATGTCGCCTTACACGGCAAATATCGCCCCAAACGGAAAATGTCACGCCCCACGGAAAATGTCGCCCCCACAGAAAATGTTGCACCCCACAACAAATGTCTCCCACCACGAGAAATGTCACATTGGATAGGGGTGGATCCCCGTTCCTATCACATATATATATATATGTATATGTGTATGTATAAGTATATATATATACCATAAGATTCATGTGTTGGAACATGCTTTCCACATCTCTTGGTTTGAGAATAGCAAATCTCATTATATTTGATCATACTTTCCATGTGTTTATAGTGTGCAGGAACTTCAGCTTTCAAGCCCCTATGAGTACAAAAAAGAAAGACGATGATTCTCTATCATTATGACGCTCTATTGCTAACGCGGCACGTTAATGCTACCGCTTAAGGCAGCGACAACTTAATTAGAAATATCATTGAGATGATAATATCGTCGAGAATGGAATATCGACGAGACTCATATATAGCAAGTTCTACCGCAGTGCGTTAACTCTATCTCCAAGCAGTAGCTTTAGGAAACCCCAATCAATCATGATTTGATTGAGAAACCAAAAGGAGCATCCAATATCATTGTGAAGGAAAGAATATATCATATTTTTGCGTGGTATAATTTATTTCTAAGATAAAGTCAAATCCATGAAATTGAAGAGAATATAAGGAAGGAAATTGAAGACTACACGATACCACCCCGCTATAGAAACTACCATCGGTGGTAGTTTCCTGCACAACAACCAATATTTAGAACAACCAGAAAATGAGTTTCCCTTGATGATTTTTGACGAAATGTTCGAGGGCTGAAAGCCTTAGCTATCTAGAAAAAGTGAGTGGTGTTTCCAACTCATCTAAAGAGAGAGTTCTTTAGAGGAGATCAAAAAGTTATTCATGCATAAGGATTGAAATCTATCAAAATGACAATCAAGAAGCTTTCTCTCAATGTATACATGGAGTGTTCTCGCGACAACAAATTCTAATCAATTGGAGACATCCAAGGATCTAAATGAAAAGGAAGACTCTCAAGCCACAAAGATCGAACCTTTGGAAGCAAAATGACATGCATCAAGGGTTCTATTTAGAGGGGAGTTTTTAATCTAATCTTGTATTATTCTTTATTGTCGGTAGAGAAATTCGCTCGGTGATTGGTGACTAGGTCTTGTGAAACTTAGGGGGAATTTGCCTCGAGTTGTGGCGAATAGGTTTAGGTTATATCTACGGGTGGTTCGAGGCCTTATATGGAGAGAGATAGGCTAATACCAACCAGTACTTGGGAGAATGGTCAGAATATAAAACGAAAAGCATTTTTCTATTCGCCTTGATTTCAAGCATCATTGAAATCAAACATTTTTGCATTCAATCTCTAAGAAAATAAAATCATGTTTCTATTTGTCTAATTATCTGGATTTTATTTTCATGCACTAAAATATTTTGAATAGCATTCTCCAAAAGCTTTAACGCAAAATATATTGGAAGGTTCGTTTTCTTAGTAAGAAACCCTTGGATTCAATTTTTGTTGCTAGCGCTGATCGGTAGTGAAGAAAGATTGATATCCTATCTCTTTTAAAAGTAATCTTCAATATAATCTTTTTGAGATACTAAAATATATTCTTCTATAAAATATTATGAAACTTCTTTTATTAACAACAATTGTTTTATTTAATATTAAATTTCATAAAACCCTTATTCACATCGCCCCCCCCCCCCCCCCCCCCCCCCCCCCCCCGCCTCTAAGGGCGTCTAAAGATCCAACAAGTTGTATCAAAGCTAGGTTATTCCAAAATGGCTTCACAACTGGGAATAATGACGCTTCATGATATCGCATCCATTAGAAGAGATAATTTTTATATAAATGATAAATCATTATCACCACCTTTATTTATGGGTGAAAATTATAAAAGGTGGAAAATCTTAATGGAGAAATTTCAAAATTCTTTGGACATTGAAGTTTGGAATATTAATTCCAAAAATCCCCAAGTATTCTAAATAAAAATGAGATGGTCTTAAATGCTAAATCAATAAATACTTTGTTTTGTGTAGTAGGTCAAAATATCTTTAAACTCATTTATTTATTTCCTACCGCTTATGAAATTTGGAATTTTCTTGAAAATACTTATGATTCCTTTTCTCTAGGTATGGAGTGCATGCCAAAGGGAATGGAAGTAGTCAACACATCAATGAGAAGGGAAGATGGAAACTCATATATTGAAGAAGAATGCAAAGAAGATGTCAAAGGAACTTCATGTTCAAATCTTGCCTCATCCGAAAGTATTGTAAGTAAATGAAATTCCTTTCTTGTTTCTAATTCTATTGCTACATTACATGTGCTGGAAATTGCTAAACGTAAAATAAAGAACTTGAAAAATGTTAATTCAAAATTACGTTTACAAAATATAAGATTAAAAGCTAAATCTAATGTAGAAATAAAAATTGATGTGCTTGATGATTCTCACTCTTGCTCTTTAGTTAAGATTGCCTGGCCTTGTATTGATTGCAATGAATTAAAAGAAAAATACAAGGATTTTGAAAAAGAGCTTTTTGCCGCAAAAGAGTGTAGCAAAAAATTGATTAATAAAAATAGTATTTTAACTCGTAAACTAGAATCAATAAAATTATTTGTACAAAAATTTGAAAGTGATAAAGAATATCCTATTTCTAGTTTATTAAAAAAATCAAAACTTCATAAGTTTAACTTACATTATAAGAGTATGGCTAAGAAAAAGAGTGGAATTGAAAAACAACATATAATTAAGAATCAATCTTCTAATGTCTATTACTACCCACTCTCTGAACATTCAATTCTTAAGAAGGACCACCACTCTTATAAAGTTCCTAAGAATGACTTTTAGAGATCAACTTATTTTGAAAAACAATTTTAAATAAAATTATGAATGGAGACCCAAAGTTAAAGGTGAAACACTAACTCCACTTAAAAGGGACCATTCATCTTTGTCTCCCTATAAGCCAACATGCTATATTTGGGTACCCAAAGGAACTGTCACAGTAGGTCCACTTTGAATACCTAAATCTCTTATTCATTAGTATCCAATCAAATATGTGAAGTAGAACAAATCTAAATGAAAATTTTAAATAAAATTTCTACTTCACAATATGCTAAAATCATAAAAACCCAAAACAACTTTTTTCTTTTATTTGAGCCAACACATATGATGGTCATTTTTTATGATATGACTTACACACATTAAGCCTAAATTCTTTAATGAATCAAATTGAATGAAATTGAATAAAATGTCATATCATTTTCAAGTGGTCTAGCTTGTTTTTTGTTTATATACTTATCAAATCCATTTTCTATATTATTATTAAAAATGAGTACTAAAAATCTTAATTTGTATTATCATGACTAATTAAATCATTTTGTAACTCATTACTAAAAAATGGATTTCATTATTTCATTAAGGGGACTTAGCTAAAATAGTGAATGCACAACTTTTACTATTTCTCTAATTTCTTTGTTGCATATAATACCCCATATAATGAATAATCATAATCAAGAAAAATCGGAATTGAAAAATCTCAAAAACCATGTTTAATTCCTGAAAGAACCAATCTCTATTGCTAACGCCCGACGATAAGACTTATCATCAGCGATAACATATTTTCTTGAAAATTTTGAGTTATTCTAAAATTGAAATCTCTGAAAATTATTTTACTATGTTAAGCATCATTATTTTCTACTTTCAGATATTTTGTATACATTTTTGGCTAATTTCTAAAAATCAAAATCAAAAATAAAATTTACAAAACAATTCAAAAATCACCAAAACATATTCATATTAAAAGATTTTATAAATTAAAAAAAGATAAATATGAACTTCACATACACCACAAAGATATATTATGATTAAACTAATATCCTATGCTTAACTTCACTCTAATCATATATCATTAGTCATAATTAATTAATCATAAATTGCACTTGCAATTATGAATGATATGATGGTTATTGGAATTATAGTTTCTTAATTTGTTTGGTGTATTGTGCGTGTGTGTGTTTGTGATGTGCTTCACTCTTGTTTGCAGGTATCTCATTTTACATAGACCATGGAATCAACTTTATACCAATAAGAACAAATCAAATAGACGTATCACTTCATTCTAAGGTCTATAGATTGAAATTCTATTTTTAAATGCATGCAACGTTTTCGCTGATTAATCATATCGTATAACATTGCATCCAAACTCAATGTCCTAGCATCACCCCTTAGTACATACTCAATTAAGTATCCTTGATAGGTATATAATTTACAATGTCATGCTAAAAGTAGAAAATTTTAAATTTGAAACTCATGATAACTATGTGGTTTTAAAATCAACTATAATTCTCAAAATCAATCAAAACCATAGTTTATAAATCGTTCTTAGAATTAAACGCTTAGGATGTCCATGATCATTTACCCACGATTACATGTCCCATAATAGCGGGGGCGTAGGATTGTATGCATCAGAGTTATGTCTTGTCCTTAATCAGGGAGGATTCCAGTGGGGCCTTGCGAGGCACTAGGGGAAAGAGTTCTTTGTTGAGCGATCTCTTGTGTGTTCATATGGGGTTAACACCCCAACCTACAACATGTGTGTTGCTCCTCATGCCCATCCGTCACGTGGTATGGGGTTATGGTGCAGACATATAATCAAGGTAGTTATAATCTTAGGACATACTTATATCATTTCCATTGCATGAACATTATGTTACACTTTATGATTAGTCATATCATCCATATTTGTTCAAACGTGGTATCTTGTGTTTTTCATAGTGTATATATATACGAGTGACAGGCACGGGCCTCCGGCCCTACTTGAGTGCAATGACATGGGCGGCATCATTGGTCGTGGGCAACGATATTCGGTGGGGGGGGGGGGGGGGGGGGGGGGGCGATATTCGGCGGGGGCGGCGACGTTCAAAGATCTGGGTATTTTTGGTTTTAAAAAGCGTACTCTTCCTTGGGATCAAAAGTTAACTGGAAGCTTAATTACATATGTTAAACTAAAGAGCTGCAAAGGTCCACTAAGGTATTACTATAGATTACAATAAATTTATTTTTATGCTTCTGATATCTCTCCATATTGCTCAACAGTTAATTAAGATCTTTTATGAACAAATCTCAAGCTTAAATCCCTTAAGTAAAATTGGTAGGATGAGTTATATCAATAATGATAACACAATCTTCATGAAACTGATAACTGAATGAAAATCAAGAGTAAACCTAAAGCCGAAAGCCCTTAAGCATGCTTCCTCATTGAGTAGACTAAAGAACTGGATGTTTTTTGGAAGAGTACTGCTTGAAACAGAGCACTCCCAAATGAATAGAAATTTATGGATTCTGCAAATATACGGCTCCTTCAAATGAAGAGAAGAAATTACAGGAGAAAAGGAAAAAGTTCATGCTTAAATCAATACAAATAAAGGGCTGGAATTTTTTCTGAGTAAAAAAAGTTTTGATATAAATGGGTCTGGACGAATTTAAGAAAGTAGAGAAATTTTAGATCTGGCGGAAGAAAACTGGGGAGGATAGATGTCAGAAAATGGAAGATAAGCACCTAGAAGGAGGATATACATCAGTTCATGTAGAGTGTGATTTTCACTCTACGCGAGCGTTGGAGATCGTTGAGGCGTTCCATTGCCTCTTCCTGTTCCAAATCCAGCGATGATTTGCTCTCTTTGTTTCACCAGAGGCCGACGCGGTGCCGACATTTCCTCGGTGGTCATGGCTAGCTGTCGCTTCGTGGAAATTCTGTGTTGGCTCTCCCTAAAATACAGAGATGTATCTCTGTGAGAACGAAGAGGAAATTCATGCAACGTGATGGAGGAGCTCACTGGATGAAGGAGAGAGGGATTTCCTCGGCGAGGGGTTGGGATAGGGTATCGGGGAGAGGGGTAGCGAGGGCTGGGATCAGGAGGAGGATGCCGCATTTGTTTTGCTGGTTGCGGGTTTAGGAGGGATATGTTAAGTATTGGGAATAAAATCGGACGGCGGGAATATTTTGTGGCCATATCTTATGGTGTAGGGATTTTGTTGGATTTTTGAACTCATGCTATTCGCAGACCACTATATTTCTTTTTAATATAGTGTATATATATATGAGCCTTCATGATTTTTGAAAACCACAAGTACTTTGAAAAATAACTTATCATTGACACCTTAGTCAAAAAATCTAAAATCCACAATTTTTTGGTATCCTTCAAAACTCCTTGCGGTATTTGGTGTCCTCTATCTTAAAAACATGAATCTAGAAACATTAGAACAAAAATATTGAAAACAATGTTTTCTAAGCAAAAGAACACATCTATGTTGCTAGCACTGTGCGTTTGTTACTAGCGCTAATAGTAGCTTAAAATTGATTTTTCTTTCTTTATGTAGCTTTCTCTGGCATAGAAGATCATTATACTGTAGTTCTCTTAATATACTTCTATATTTTCAGAAAATTATTTATTTTAAAATTTTAAGAAAATCAAATACAAAATTACAAAATAATTTCAAATAACATTTTTCTTAATTTGTTTCTTTATGCGTGTATTGTTTTGTATTTTTTATAAAAAATATCAAAAATTATAAAAACTGATTGTTATTCATTGCCATTGTGAAGGATGATTAATTATATCAATTAAAGATTAAATACAATGTTCAATTTAATTTTCAAGTTTCTTAAAAACAGTATTTTGTATTTGTCATGCCATGAAAATTATCTTGTTATGTTCAATTTAATTTTCAAGTTTCAACTGATTGTAGAAAACATGTGTAGGAACGCTTAGCATGCCTCTTAGTATGAGTAATGTATTATGTTTGATAATGATTCATTCACTCACTTATTTTTGATAACCTATATGTTTATAATCTCATACTTGCATGATTGTGTAGTGTAATAACATAAATAATTAAAATGCATAAATAGATTACCTACACAACATTGAATTGGTTATTACAGTTCTGTCTTTCATGCACTTATTCTCTGGAGAAATGTGGTTTAAAATTAAAATGTTATGTTTGCAAAACAAGTGAATTTGGAGTCCTTAGTCAGTAAACTAAAAAACAAATAATAAATGACAAGAAAAACTCCACCAAGCACTACTCATCTTCGTGATAAGTTTTAATGAGCATTGTGAGGTTGAGCATCTTGGTTAAGAATTGTAAAGTGTCTTGTAACAAACAATTTATACACCACTTCTCTTAGTACACCAGATCACAAAAATGAAATTAAAAAGTAAGAAGAATAAATGTGAACCCCCAAGCTGTAACATCCCTATTCCTACTCGACCCCATGATGGTGTTACGACATAACATGAGGAGAGAAGGGTGAGTGGAGGCAAGGAGATGACCTTAGAGTTCACTAAGTTGAGGTGAACTTACGTAGTGCTCACAAGTGAGCACAAGACAGCTTAGGTCAAATTAGCCAAATTAAACTCACAAGTACTAATTGAACTGGCCACTATGTTCCTAACTCTAAAAGAGACTCACTTGACCAAAAGCCCCATCAATTGGTCAACTAAATAGGCCAAATTGACCAAAGTCAAAGTTAGGTCAACATAGCCATATTCAACACAATTAGAGTTAATTGACCACCAATACCTCAAATGGACTTCAACTAGATCCTCCTAATCACTAAGGGAGGTCATTAGGTAAATAATAACTAATTGGTTCCACTCAACTTCAAGGAATTATCAAAAGTCAACTCTTAGTCAACATAACCCAAATCAATCCTATCAAGGGTCAATTGACTTCCAATTGGCCAAATTGACTCCACCCCTAACCTTCTAACCCCATTAAGGATCCATTAACCCAAAAGCCCCATCAAGTGGTCAACCAATCCACCCAATTTGACCAAAGTCAAACTTAGGCAAATTTGGGTTAAACTCACACCATATGGACCAATTAACTTAATTGGAGCCACGTCATGGTCCTTAGGAAAGGTTATATAACTTATGACCATCAAGTGGGGCTAACCAACCCACCAATTCGACCAAGTCAACCCAAAAGTCAACCATGGTCAACATAAGGCTTTAAGGAAGAAATCAAAAGCCCAAATTGAATCCTAGTGGACCAAGGCCCCAACCCATGCCTAACCAGCAGGACACAAGTCTATTGGCACACCAAACACTGGAATTTGAAGAGTGGAGGTGAGCATGGGGGCAAAAATGTCATTTTCCCCAAAAAACTTAAGGGAAGAATGACACTTTTGAGGAGTGGAGGCCCCATGGCCCTCCAATCCTCTGGCCCAGCTAGTAGTCAACTCCCTCAGGTGTGAACAGTAGCCATCAGAGGATGGCAGTCACTCAGCAGGCCAAGGGAAGGTAAGGTACCCATGGCCGATAGATCATGCTTCCCATTCTCTCTATACAGTCATCACACTCCTCAGTTGACACTTCCATCATCTTCAGAAGGCCATAAGGAGTTGAGCTAGCCATTGAGAAGAGGTCCATTGGTGGAGAGTCGGTGGATCATGCAAGCTCGCCGGAGAACGAGAGAACCATGGCCAGTCGCTGGAACACCCATCGCCGAGCTCCAATTATAACATCCCAATTCGCACTAGACCCCTCGTGAGTGCATTGGGTCACTGGGAGTTGACTATGGCTTGGTAGAAGCACTAAGACCCTGCGGTGGTCAAGTTTGAGTCATGGTCAACAAGAGCGGGTGTAGCGCTCCCACTCCCTAAAGGTAAGAAATAAAGGGAAAAACTTGTAGAAGATGCTAACGCCGGGCGGTAGTGATACCGCCGGTAGCCTTCAAAATGATATGGGCACCTTGTCGTCGAGAAGGGTACCTTTTCATCGAGAAGGGGTTAGCTTCTCAATGATATTGTATCGTCGAGATACTTAACATCGAGCGGTAGTAATACCGCCGGCGGTAGCCTTCAAAACGATATGGGACTTAACAAAATAGTCTAGACAGAATTAATTCATGTTGTCTTGAGAGAATTAATTCTTGTAGTTTTGAAGAATTCATGTAGTCTTGATAGAATTAATCCATGTTGTCTTGACAGAATTCATGTAGTCTTGACAGAATTCATGTAGTCTTGTAGAATTAATCCACGTGGTCTTGACAGAATTCATGTAATCTTGACAGAATTCATGTAGTCTTGACATATTTTATGTAGTCTTGATAGAATTAATTCATGTAGTCTTGACAGACTTCATCCATGTAGTCTTGATAGAATCCACGTCATCTTAACAAAATTCATCCATGTAGTCTTGACAAGATCCATGTCGTCTTGACCGAATCCATGTCGTACTAACAAAATTCATTCATGTAGTCTTAACAGAATTAATCCATGTAGTCTTTAAAGATATCATGTAGTCTTGATAGAATTCATGTAGTCTTGACAGAATTCATGTAGTCTTGACAGAATTAATCCATATCATCTTGACAGAATTAATTCGTGTAGTCTTGACAGAATTCATGTAGTCTTGACAGAATTCATGAAGTCTTGATAGAATTAATCCATATTGTCTTGACATAACTCATGTAGTCTTGACAAAATTCATATAGTCTTGATAGAATCCATGTCGTCTTGACAAAATTCATCCATATAGTCTTAACAGGATCCATGTCATCTTGAAAGAATTCATGTTGTATTAACAGAATTCATCCATGTAGTCTTGACAGAATCCATGTCATCTTGACAAAATTCATCCATGTATTCTTGACAGGATCCATGACATCTTGATAGAATCCATGTCGTATTAACAGAATTCATTCATGTAGTCTTGACAGAATTAATCCATGTAATCTTGACATAATTCATGTAATCATGACAGAATTCATGTAGTCTTGACAGAATTCATGTAGTCTTGATAGAATTAATCCATGTCGTCTTGGTAGAATTCATCCATATAGTCTTGACTAGATCCATGTCGTCTTGACAGAATCCATGGCATATTAACAGAATTCATCAATGTAGTCTTGACAAAATCCATGTCGTATTAACAGAATTCATCAATGTAGTCTTGAATGAATCCATGTCATCTTGACAAAATTCATCCATGTAGTCTTGGCAGGATCCATGTCATCTTGACAGAATCCATATCATCTTGACATCAAGACTACACATCCAAATATAGTTGAGACATCAAGACTACACAACCAAATATAGTTGAGACATCAAGACTACACATCAAAATATAGTTGAGACATCAAGACTACACAACCAAATATAGTTGAGACATCAAGACTACACATCAAAATATAGTTGAGACATCAAGACTACACATCCAAATATATTTGAGACATCAAGACAACACAACCAAATATAGTTTAGACATAGAGACTACACAACCAAAGATAGTTGAGAACCCAAGACTACACAACCAAATATAGTTGAGACATCAAGACTACACAGCCAAATATAGTCTTGAGTCTGATGCCTTATCTCTGCTTATTCCCAAGGCTAAGAAGTGACTCCTAACCACTAGGAGGAGGACACATGGCATTAGGTTGTCCTTCCAAAGCATGGGAAATGCTTCCTCATTAATTATGGCTAAAATATTTAATGGGATTGTCAAATCAGCAACTATTTTTGCTTATCTCAATATCAGAAGTGGTATTTTAGTCCACTAAGAAGTTGACACCTAGCCTTGGAATTCCAGCCAATGCATGGGAAGTTGTTGCCATTAATGCTAGTCAAATTAAATCCACTTTCTCTCTCTCACTTAAACCTTGAACCCCATTCCCTCATCCAAAGCTGAGCATTTTTTGCTTCCTCTTCCTCACACCTCAAGGATCTAACCAACAACTTTCCTTGAAGGAACAAAGCTTGAAAGGAGGATTTGGAGCTTGGCCAACCGCCACCATGCCGCTAAGAAGACAAGCTTGAACCTTGGCCGAAATTATGGTGACTTCCACCCCCTCTCCCATGGTGCTAGATCTTTAGATCATAGCATGAAAGATATTGAGCTCAAAAGATCTTGGTTCGACGAGATTCATGGAGTTTCATAGAAAAAGACCACACTAGAACTTATGTTTTAGGGCGTCGTTCGCCGAGAATATGTCTTCAATCAACTCCTCTCTTCAATACGAAGTAGGACTTGATTTTATGAAGAACGGTGGTCTATTGAGGGAGTAATGAAGGGAATAAGGTTTGTAGAAACTAAAACCTTTTGCTGGAGGAAGAAGATGAACAGCTACCTTTAGATCTCCTTTAAGATTTGTGCAGATTTGTTATCTGCAGACCAAACTGGATCTGTTTTATGAGCGCAGCTGGGTTCAAGTCACTTTTTAGGCTTATTTCAGCTAGATCCAGACCTAGGGCTCAACATGAAAGTTGTAGCCCTTGGAAAGACCTTTCCGAAATGTGGTTGCATGTTTTCTGGAGAGCTCTGTAGCTCCCTAGGATTAAAATCGAAAATGCTATATTTTAGCTAACGATAAATTATGTTTCAGATAGATTCTTTCATGATTTATACTGTTGGGTTCAAACTCATTTTTAGGCATGCTACATTGAGATCTGGACCTTTGGCTCAACATGAAAGTTTTAGCCTTTGAAAATACCTTTCCAGATTTGGGTGACACATTATTCTTGGTGGTCTGTAGCTCCCAGAAATACTATTTTAGTAAACATTGATGAATGTGTACAGATTTTAAATGTTTTACTGATTTCTCCCAAAATATTTATCGGATGCTTACAAAATTTGGTAGAGATGTGTCTGATGATATTGTGATCACCCTTGTTTAGTTTCAGAACTTTTAGATACATATTTTCCATGAACTTGCCTGTCATATCATATAAATGTAAAGTACCATAACTAAGAATTGTGTAATACAATGAGGTCGAAGTTTGGTGGGAATGATTCAAGCATTATTTATGATCTGTGGTAGAAGTTTTGGAGGATTTGACTTTGAAATGAATACATAATTAAATGTGTCATTATAATTTATTATGCTGAAATGAAATATTAAGATGCTCATTTAGACAAGGATTTTGGAAACATGCATAATACCGTACATATATCACTTGGTAATCTATCTGAGAATTTAGAATGGTGATCACCACTTAGTAGAAATTATGATTGATGATCCTTTAAGAGAATCGAGCATGAGGATTGGTATAGTTAATACATTTGGGCAGATTAATACAGTAAACTTGAACATGACATTAAACATACAAGTAGTCCTATAAGATTAAAGAGAGTATTTCCCATACGTACACATGCCACTGCATAAGAGTTATAGCAACTCGGTATGGGTAGCAGTGATGGTTTGGTGTGGATTATAAGATATGGTTATATCCTATGGTGTTATGTTAAGGAACCGGTTGGTAGATCCTTGAATGCTAGTTAACATCGATTGATCTTGTAAATAGTAACATGCGTTATGGACTTGGTTAGGAGTCCTTATGTACTTGGTAGCACAGGTTGAGCATTAGAATTACTTGGGTGTGTATTGTATTCACACTATTGCATAATGATCCTTATTGGAGGATTACTTATTGTGAGTCTACGGGCTTGCTAGTTATCACACTGATAGAAGCCAGCAGATAGACTCTAGGACCGGTTGGGCTGGGTCCTTTGGTGCTTACTTCCCAATGCCCCTTCCACGTCATAAGACTCAGCTGGTTTAGCGAGCAAGAGTACACATGGTTTTCGATGTTGTGTTCTTAGCATTGAGGCGTACGTAAGGCCTAGGTCTGGTAGTGTGCATACCCACCTAATAGTGGAGAAGCCTGTTCCACTATCTCCGTCTGGCCATGACGTGAGGTGCCTGAGTGGTTAGCTATCCTCAAAAAGTGGGAAGTAAAAGTTTATGTCGACATAGCAAATCAGAGTGCGTGCGTAAATCATGGGTAATTCATCATACATACATTCATTGCATTGCACCGCATAAAGATCCTCATCATATAAACTTATATGGGCGCTTTAAATGATGAGACACTTGTTATTGTGGAAGATCCTTAACTTATAAGCTTGTAAGGGCATTCTTATAAGTTAAGTTCAATTCAATTCCTTTTATACTCTACTCTACTATGCATTATTGTTGACTAAACTGCTAGAATAGATATACTTTATACACTTGATATATCTGTTGTGATTACTATTTCCTTGCCACCTGCTATATTGTATATTTCTAATTATATTGTAGCGTTCTCTTTCCTTCCTTCTACCCAGTGCCTAAGAGTCGTCGAGTGAGAGGATGTGAAGCCACTTAGTCTGTATAGACTAACGATTGTTGTACCCATCATTTTAGGAGCACACACAATAACAGTAGCAACACACCGTGCATGAGGATATCCAGGCCAGGGAGATGATGCCTGATACGATGACGCGACCTTTGTCATCGCTTTCACCTGTCACTGATGTGAGAGTTAAGAGATTTGATGTAGTTTTATATCATATTGTACTATGATATATATATATATATTTAGGAGCTCATGTGGCTTCTTATTTTATTATACTATTGTTGTGTACTTTATGTTTTTGTTAATTATGGTCTTCTGTTTAATTTATTGATGGGTTGGCATATGATATTTGAGAATAGTCCGCAGGATATGCGTCTTGTGGAGGAGGCTAGCCCGTATGCTGGACCTTCCGCAAGGCGGCTGTCCTGGGCATAGGACTCCCCTCGGCCGTGTCCTGTGTTCCGGGAGGGGGGTCTTACAAATGGTATCAGCTTGCAATGATCCTATGATAAAGAAGTCCATTAAACCATGGGGCCACCCAACTCAATAGTTCAGTTTGAGGACAAACTTATTTAGCGAAAGCAGTGGTGTGCCCATGTGTGATTCACATTAAGTATGCCAACTTTTCCTATGAAATTGCCAACCTAATCCAAAATGCATACCCTTCTATGTAGTTTTTGGCGCATTCCGAGACAGTAATTGGTATTCCCCTTCAAACAGTCATAGTTGGTTTGGCATAGATTTAGTGTCAACCTAACGAGGATACCATTTGGGTTGATTTAGCTAGATATGTCGTGACATATCCTAGCCTTATATCGCTCTCGAGGATGATTTGTCCAAGCAATAAGTGACCTCAAGTGACTAAGTTAAGAGTTTAACGTGAGTATAAGTGCTCAAGGCTTACACTCGGAGGTTTATATCTCAGATATGGAGTAATATTATCACCCTTACCCAAATAATTAGGAAAATATCAATGTGATTGGGTGCCTGTAACCTACTATCAGCTTAGTAAGAGACTACTAAGCGTGACTTTTATACGGTATATGGATACCTCCCACTTCTAATTCAATAGAAGGTTTCATATAGATAGGATACAATGAGAATTCGGATCCAGAGAAGGACCTTTTTGGTGGGTCATATGTTGAACCTTGAGAAGGTTGTTGTAAATGGTAGCTCTGAGGACCTAAAGCATGTACTATATCAATGAGTCTCAAGGTGGAACCCCGTGTTTACGACTATACATCTTTAAGGATTGTACATATACATAGTATGCATGTAACATATTGGTAGTAGATGAAACTCAGCCAAAGTGATACGGGGGCTTATCACTTCGTTTATTGGGCTAGTTATGTATCGCCTTGGGTTTCTCTAGGAATTAAAAATCTTTGCAATTTTTGACATTGGAAGTTTGTGATCCTTAAAAAAAATTAGTTCACCTTAAGCAAGATGGACTGCTAATAGCATGCTTTGATCAATAGAAATTTCATTAGCGGAAAAGAAAAGAGAGCATTTTAAGGATGAAATTCTCTCTATACAGTTCTAAGACTATGTGGATGAGTAAACGAGGAGAGTAGTAAACTAACACTTTGGAATATACATATATGTTTTTCAATTTATATATTTGTGACAACATTATAGCTGGGAAGTTGATAAAATTTGGTGCATGCATGACTGGTATGATGATAAACTATCCCTAAGTTTGGAAATTCTGGTGAACACTCCCTTCAATTTATAATTAATTGACATTGGAAAATTAATAAGTGTTGCATGATGGAGTCAATAAGATTAATATGACACGTTTGGTGATGTAAAATCTCGAAACTTCTTCATGAAATAAACATGTCATGAATGATCATTGGCAGAGATTGTAGGGCATTTGAAACTGATTTGATTTAGTTTATCATGTTGTGAATTACGCCCTTAATTTTGGTAGTCTAAGGAAATCATCTCGAACTACCTTTGATTCAGGTCAATTTCAAAACATATGAAATGCATACATGATAATTGGATGTTATTTGTATATGCTCTCAGGATGATTGGATTCAACTTGATCATCATCGAAAAAGTTGAGTACTTGATCTCCTATTCCACGGTTGACTTTTTAATGGCGTTGGAATTATGAAGAGTATTGGCCATAACCAATTCTAAATGCATATACAAGTAGTGGTGATGCTTAATGCATGATGACCTCCCTTCTGTAAAGTGCAGTTGTAAATGCACTAAGAGGTTGAGCAAATTGCCTTCAATGGGTCAAATTTTGGGACGACCTTGGAGTTTGGGATGAATATCAGTGCAAGTAGGAGTACGTGTAACAGTATTGCCTCGGCAAGGCAGTTTTGTATAGGCTCTGTATCATAACCCAATTATTAGATAAGGTTTATGTTCACGGTGGAAGAGCCCTCAAATGAAATGATATAAATCACAAGAGAAAATTGGCATCAATTTCTGAATTCGGTGCAAGTCTAAGTAAGACCTGGATTAGACAAAAGTAACATTTGACTCGGCTCTCATTTTCTTAGAAGGGAATAATGTGATTATAACCTATGCGAGGTGTAGAGTCATGGATTCACCTTGCCATGAGCCTACAATAATGCTTCATAATATCACCGGGACCAATTTTTAAGCATCGATGGATGATCATATATGAATTTTGGGAACTATTTGGAAACATAAAAGCTTTTTGAGCTTAAACCCTTGAGGTAGTAACATCATGTTTAGTAATTGGTGGATTGAAAGGGCATAATGTCATGGAAAGTGAGGTGGTGTGATTGCGGAACTTGACCATTATGTGAATTAGAAGTCAAGTGGTAAACATCTGTGATGTTTGACAATTTTAATTATCTTACCATGACTTGATATTGGAAATATAAGGACCTTGGAAAACGTAAAACCCTGTAGGCATCATGCTATGTTTGGAAGATGTGTATTGTAGGTATGATTTTTTGGATATGGTTAATATGGTTTCGAGAATCGAAAGGCATGAGTACCTCGACATTTTATCATCGACAAAAGTTTCTTGATTTTGGGAAACATTTTTCTAAAAAATTTGAAAATAAATTCATGCGTACACCTTGAATTTAAATGAATATCCCCTCTTCTTGCTGGTAAGAATTTGATACTTGATCAGAGGGTTGAAAAGAGTAACTCCCATGAATTTTAGGGAATTGAAATGATTTTAATGACTAGCTACGTGTGATTGCCTTGGACGAGATAACATTGTTGGAATCAATTGATAATAACATTGATAATGATGGCTTGTGCTGGAAGATGAGGTTTTTGACCCCAAGGATATGATATCTGAATTATATAGTTGATTACCCGCTTGACCTTGTGGCCAGTCTCATTAAATGCTAAATTTTGGATGCATTGAAATGATTGCATTGCTCGACAACTTATGCATATGCGATGGAAATATAGAACTGGATCATGTTGAGAAAAGATACAAGTCGCTAACTGCACAAAGCAGTAGAAATATTCATCGCAAAGGGAAACTTTGTTCTTATCTCGAGCATGATGACGTTGCTAATGCTACATGTTATTTGGATAACGATGTCTGGATTGGAAGAATCAAATTATTTATGCAAAATCTAAAAGCATATTATGCTTTTGAAGGAGGAGTCTAAATTTTATTTGGGAACATGAGTAGTAATTGTTGGATCTTATTGCGCCCTTAGGGAGGTGAATAAGGATTTTATGGAATTTAAATCTTATTTAAATTTATCAAAGTTTGCGACCGAAGTTTCAGAATATTTTATAATAAAATATATTTTAGTATCTCAGATAAGATTATATTGATGATTCCTTTTTCAAGAAGACGGGATTCAATTTTTCTCCACTAACACCAGCGCTAGTGCTAGCTCCTAACGTTAGTGATAGAAGTTGAATATCATAAGTTAATGATCAAAATAAATCATACAATATATTTTGTTTTAGTGTTTTGATGCAAATATAATTTAAAACATTTTTGAAGAGAAAACAAAATCAATTAAATGATACATTTGAAGACATGATTTTATTTCATAAGAAATTGATTCCACAAATGTTTGCTTTAATGCTTTGATGAAAATATAATTTAACACATTCTTAAAGAGGAAATAAAATCAATTGAATGAAACATTAAAGGACATGATTTTATTTCATAAGAAATTGATTATACAAATATTTGATTTCTATAACGCTAGAAATCAAGGCGAGAATATGAAAAGCCCTTTTTTGTGATTCACCAGTCCTTCTCCCAAGGACCGGTTGACTATAGCCTATCTTACTCCAGGTAAGGCCTCTAGCCACTCCTTAGATCTAACCTCGACCTAGTCGCCACGCACAAGGTGGTCAATGCCCCCTAAACCTCGCAAGGCCGAGTTGCCAACAATTGCGGCGAATTCCCCATGGAATCCTTCCCAGAATCCGACGTTCTCCCCGAACAATTTCTTCACACCCATTACAAAAGGAATACAATAAAAGATTATAAGATAAAAATAAAGTAAGAGAAACTCCTCAAGAAATTCTGAAGGTGAAGACGAAGGCGATGTAGACGTTGGCGTTCTTGAAGCGTTCGTCCTTCGTATAGAATATGCATTGTAGACCTTCTCCTTCAAAATCTTCTTTAGATTTTCATGTTAGCCCAAGGTAGATCTCTCAATTATTGTAGGCGAGCCTCTCTCAAAAGAATCAGAATTCTAGCTTTAGAGACAATGGAATACTCTTATAGAATGAGAGGGACTGCTCTTTAAATAGGCACGGGAGCTAATGCAGTGATCGTGTACGGTCGTGGCTGAGATTGTGCAATCATCAAGATCGTGGAAGATCGTGGACTCAATGCGAGCGTTAGCTCCAATGCTGACGTTGTCACTTGGTACTCGACGATACTTCTTCTCAACATCATTCCCTTCTCGACAACATCCCTTATCGACGATAAGTTAATGCGGACGTTAGCTTTCTTTCCAGAGAATCGTCCCCATTCAACCTACAACTCATAGAAATGTGTAGCTATAGTTCATGTACAACCTGCATTTTATAAACACACAAAATATAAGATCAAATACAATATGGTATTTGTTATTCTCAAACCAAGAGATGTGGAACGTAGGCTCCAACAGTAATCTTATGAATATCAGGTTCACTAATCTTAAAGGATTTTAGACCAAAGGTGTAATGAAAGTTGACTTTCGTAATCTGACCTTCAATCCCCATAGCCTCAACTTAAATTTCGGGGACAAAATTGTTTCTTCATTTATTGGATTTGTACCCAATTCGCACTAGACCCCTCGTGAGTGATTTGGGTCACCAGGAGTTGACTCAGGCTCGGCAGAAGCACTAGGACCCTAAGGTGGTCAAGTTTGAGTCACGGTCAACAAGGGTGGGTGTAGCGCTCCCACTCCCTAAAGGTAAGAAATAAAGGGAAAAACTTGTAGAAGATGCTAATGTCGGGCGGTAGTGATGCCGCCGGTGGTAGCCTTCAAAACGATATGGGTACCTTGTCATCGAGAAGGGTACCTTGTCGTCGAGAAGGGGTTATCTTCTCGATGATATCGAATCATCGAGACGCTAACATCGGCGATAGTGATACCGCTGGCGATAGCCTTCAAAATGATATATATGGTACTTAACAAAATAGTCTAGACAAAATTAATTCATGTAGTCTTGACAGAATTCATGTAATCTTGACAGAATTAATCCATGTAGTCATGACAGAATTCATGTAGTCTTGGCAGAATTAATCCATGTAGTCTTGACAGAATTCATGTAGTCTTGATAGAATTAATTCATGTAGTCTTAATTCATATAGTCTTGACAGAATTCATCCATGTAGTCTTGACATAATCCATGCCGTCTTGGCAAAATTCATCCTATTGGGGAAATGATTTATCTTAACCCCTAAAAATGAGTAGAATAGAAATTCTAAGAATGAAAAATTAGTCTAAGTAAATATGCGTCGAATAGTATTCGATGCAACGTCGAAGTATAGTCGACGTTCCTCTCAGAATGAGTCGAAGTAGCTCTAAACAGAATTCGACGTAACCTATGTCGACGTAACTCTGACTTCTAGTCGACGTATCTAGTGAAGTCGACGTATTTTAGTCGACGCACCTTCCATATTCTCCTCTCGACGTCCAGCCAGTCTGAAATTGACGCTTCCGTCGAATAGTAATCGACGTACGTCGATTTCTATGTCAAATTCAAAACACGCCAGATTTCTTTCCTTCTATCTGTAGATCTGAATTTTATGGAATGATATTATTCTTTTCTAGCCGTTTTGAATCAGTATTTCCTTCTAAATGATTCTTGGCTAAATTGATTAAGTTTATTATGGATATTATTTGAAATCAGAATGATCTCTTTCCTTCTACAGAAATATTGATTATGGAATCTTTTCTCTCTTACCATTTCTCTAACTGTTAATTGATTATTCTCCTATAGTATTCTTTGAATAAACAGAGCTATAAATAAGAGGGAAGTCGGCAGAGAAAAAGAGAAGTTATCCACTCCATACATTTGAAATAGAGGAAAAGCTCCCATGTGAAAAGAGAGAAAATCTGGGAGAAGTGAAAGTGTGCTGCAGCAAACAACAAGCCCTCTTCTTCTTCTTCTTCTTTCTGAAGCCATACAGCTGCAATCTCTGATAGCTCTCTTTGAAAGAGAAAAGGCATATAATCTCCTTCTCACTATAGAAGAGAGATTTCATTCACTATTTCTTGTGCTTCTAATCTTCTTGCTAGGAAGAAGATTCTTTCTTGTTTTAATTATTTCTTCTACTTCTTCTTCTTATCTTCATTTCATTTTTAAACAGTGTAAAAGAGTTTTTAGAATCTCTCTTCAAAAAATTCAGTTGTACTGGTTCTAAGAGTCTCCTTATCAAAAGACTCAGTACAAGATAGTGAATTCCTACCAAGGGGGTAGAAGAGTGGACTACCCAAAGTTTGGGGAACCACTATATTTCTTTGTGTTGTGCTGTGATTTTCATTTTGCTATTTCTTTCTTTATTTACTTAATTCTTGTTGGTGTGTGTGGGAAGCTTATTATTACACATATATATATTTGTTAACTTTGCACAAAGTACTTTTAAATCTCTATTCACCCCCCCCCCCCCCCCTCTAGAGAATTCTAGTGAGGTTAAATGTGCACTTTCAATTGGTATCAGAGGGAGGTTGATCTAAAAAGGGTAACTCCTTGATCAAAAAGATCCTACCTCATATATATATATATTTCTAAAAACTATTTCTCACATGGCACAAATCAAAGATTATGCTTTCATCAGACCACCAATTTGCAACCTTGAAAAGTTTGCACTTTGGAAAACAAGAATTAAAATTTATCTAAACTCTATTGATGGAGAATTATTTGATGTTATTATGACAGGTCCTCCCAAGCCATTCAAGAAGGACTCAAGGGGAAAGGTCACACAAACACTTGCTCCAAAGGCTGAATGGACAGATGAAGAAAAGAGAGCTCATGCATGTGATGCCAAGGCTATGAATATCTTAGTCTCAACCCTCTCAGATGAAACTTCCAAAAGATTGCTGAATGTGAGTCAGCTAAGGAAATATGGGAAGCTCTCACTAAAATGGTAGAAGGGAGTGCTGATGAGAGAAAAGATAGAAAGGCATTACTCATCTCTCAATATGAAAAATTCTAGAAGAAAGACAGTGAAAGTGTTGCTGACATGTATGCCAGATTCAGCCTCATAACAAATGAGTTAAGAACACTTGAGAAGGACATATCTCTCACTGAGATAAATGACAAATTGCTAACCTGCTTCCCTAGCTCTTGGGACTCAAGAATTTGGCCAATTAGAGACTCCAGAAGCCAAAATGAAATCTCAACAGATGTTCTGTTTGGTAAAATAAGATCCTATGAACAGTTGTTGAAAACAAGAGCTGAGAAAGAAGTGAAAGAAAAGACTCCTTCACTCTCAAAGGAAAAGAGTATTGCCTTAAAGGCCACTGCAGATGAACCCTCTACAAGTGATGAGGAGCTGATCAGTCTACTGGCCAAAAGGTTCAAAAAGTGGATCAAAACAGAAGGGTCCAGAAGGAGAGATTCAAAAACCAGGTATAACAAAACCCCTACTAAAGACATTATATGTTACTCTTGTAGGAAACCTGGACACATTGTACCTGAATGTCCTAAAGAACTCAGCTATAAGAAAGATCTGAAAAGAACAGATCTAAAGAAAAAGAAGAAAAAGAAAGGATTCATTGCTCAATCATGGAGTGATTCAGAATCTGAAGAAAGTACCTCATCTGAAAATGACCAAGAAGAGGCTAAGCAAGAGGAAACCTGTTTGATGGCCACTGAGAAGCATGATGAATATCTGGTAAATATATCTGATGATATAGATTTTTCTTCTACTGATTTTAAAAATAGTTTCAAAGAATTTTGTTTAGATCAAGTCAAATCTGAGAAAGAAATAAAAAGGCTAAGAAATGAACTAAACAATCTCAAACAAATGGATACACAATATAAAAACTATGAGCTTAGTCAAGAACTCTCTAGATCAGAGGAGCAGCTAGATAAAATAAATGCTGAAAATCAAACACTGAAAAATGAGCTAGCAAAGGCAAAAGCCTTTGAAGATTCTCTAAATGGCAGAAGTCAAAAACTCAAGAAAATCTCTGAAAATCTCACTGATAGATTTAGACAACTAGAGTTTAATGCTGACTTAGAACCCAGGCCTCAGTCACCCAGCAAACTTGTCTAGAGAAATCCTATCCACTTTACTAGGAAGAATAATCTCATAGGAGAACAATCACAGGAAAATCCAGAAACAACTACTGTTTTCAATAAAAATAATTTCACTATGTATGAAGGAATCCTAGGTAAATATCCTCTGAAAAGAAACAAATTTGTGTCGAATCAGTATCGACGTCCGTCGAATTCTACTCAACGCAACTCAAATAATACGTCGACTCGCAATCAACGCAACCTCTCCTATGCTTCGACTAAAAGAGAACACAGAATGAAGGAAGCGTCGACTTCGACTCAATGCAACCTTAAACATACGTCGAATTCATATCGACGCAACCAATTTAACAGAAATATCTCCTTTTCCAAAAAGTCTTCTCAATCTATTTCCTTTTATTATGAATACTATTTCTGCAATATTAATGATGACTGTTGGTATGATAAGCCAACACTCCTAAAGAAGAAAGGGTACTCTGAAAAACCAACTTACTCTTTCATTGAACCTTTTTCTGTTGGGAGGAAGGGACCCCAGCTTAGCAGGGTCCAAACTAATGTTTAACATCTTATGTGCAGATGTATCACACATTCAGGCTGGTGTGGTACTTGGATAGTGGATGCTCCATGCACATGACAGGGTACAACAATCTACTAACCAACTTTGAAGATAGATATGGACCATCAGTGACCTTTGGAGACTCTAGCTGTGGGCAAACCAGGGGCTTTGGAGATTTCAAAGAAGGGAAAGTTACCTTCAAGAATGTGGCAGTAGTCAAAAGACTGAAGCACAATCTGATAAGTATAAGTCAGATATGTGACAGTGGTAAGTATGAGGTAAAATTCACCACACTGTTTTGTCATATTACTGATGTCAAGACTGGTGCCATAGTACTCAGTGGAATTAGAAAAGGAAAAGTATATATAGTAGACTTTAGCTCCACACCCACATAAGTTTATTTGTTCAACAATATTATTGATAAAAGTGAATTATGGCATAGGAGACTGGGTCATCTAAACTACAAGACCATTAGTAAACTAGCAAGGAATAACCTAGTCAGAGGCCTACCAAAGGGGAGGTACTCTAAGGATTCTCCATGTAGACCTTGCCAACTAGGAAAACAGACCAAATCATCCTTCAAACCAATTGGTAAGAATGACTCCCCCAGGATTCTCTACCTACTGTACATGTATCTCTTTGGTCCCATATCCACTCAGAGCTTAGGTGGAAAGTCTTATACCCTAGTCATTGTGGATGACTATTCTAGATTTAGTTGGGTATTCTTTCTAAGGGCTAAGTCTGAAACCCACAAGATTCTCTCAAGATTCATAAGACATTCAATTTGAATTCAATACTCATGTTTCCATAATCAGAAGTGATCATGGGTCTGAATTTGAAAATTAGTTAATCTGTAGTTTCTGTGAGGATGTAGGTATCAAACAAAGCTTCTCGGCACCTAGAACTCCTCAACAAAAAGGAGTTGCTAAGAGAAAGAATAGAACCTTAATTGAATCAGGAAGGACCTTGCTTGCAGAATCAGGATTACCAAAAACCTTCTGGGCTGAAGCAGTGAACACTGCAAACTATGTTCTAAATAGAATCCTTATACATAAAACTAAGTCAAAAACTCCATATGAGCTCCTGAAGGGAAAAACACCCATTGTTAAATACTTTAAAATTTTTGGATGTGCTTGCTTTATCCTAAATAATGGGAAAGATCATCTTGCCAAGTTTGACAAGAATTCTGATGATGGAATATTTCTGGGGTACTCATCATCCAGTAAAGCGTATAGATGCTATAACAGGAGAACTCTCAAAATTGAAGAATCCATGCACATTATATTTGATGAAACTAACATGCTGTTTAAGGGGGAGGAAACTTCCACCAGTCCTTTTCCACAAGAAAACAGCAGCATAGAGACTCAGCTTGAACATCTGACTCTAATGAACACAAACACTGGGAAAGAAAACCAGCTACAGGAACCAAGTGAGGAGTCTGAACAAGAAGATGAAGAAGGTTCAGAAAAGAGCAATCAAAACCAACTCTCACAAGAGAACATGATTCAGGAGAAACAGTTGGACAATGATCCCATTGTTAATGAGGAAGAAGAACATCTAACAAATCCAAGCAGGACAGGGATCAATATGAAAAATCATCCTCAATCCCAAGTAATTGGAGACCCCAATAGTGGAGTAAGAACAAGACACCAAGTCTCCAGTGGGATGATGCTCCAATGCTTCTTATCACAAATTGAACCAAAGAAGTTTGAAGAAGCAAATTGTGATCCTCACTAGATCATAGCCATGCAAGAAGAACTAATCCAATTTGAGAGAAACAAAGTGTGGAACTTAGTTGAGAGACCAAGAAACTACCCAACTATTGGTACAAAGTGGGTATACAGAAACAAACTGGATTCCACTGGAGTAATTGTCAGGAATAAGGCAAGACTTGTAGCACAAGGATACAGACAAGAAGAAGGAATAGACTACAATCAAACCTTTTCTCCAGTAGCCAGATTGGAAGAAATCAGACTCTTTCTTGCCTATGCTGCTTTCATGAAGATGAAAGTCTACCAGATGGATGTCAAAAGTGCTTTTCTGAATGGTGACCTTCAAGAAGAGGTATATGTAGAGCAACCGCCAGGTTTTATCAATCCCTCCTCTCCTAACTTTGTTTATAAACTTAACAAAGCTCTTTATGGTCTTAAGCAAGCACCTAGAGCTTGGTATGAAACTCTCTCCAACTTCCTGATAGAAAATTCTTTTGAAAGAGGTAAAGTAGATAAAACACTTTTTACTAAAACCCACAAGAATAAACTTCTGCTTGTTCAAATCTATGTATATGACATCATCTTTGGCTCAACCCATCCCAAACTCTGTAAAAGATTTGCTAATCTAATTCAATCTAAATTTGAAATGAGTAATATAGGAGAACTCTCTTATTTCTTAGGGCTACAAGTAAAACAAAGCAGTGAGGGGATCTTTATCTCACACTCTAAATACACTAAAGAGTTAATCAAAAAGTTTGGTATGGAATCAGCATCTACCATGAAAACACCTATGGCAACTAATGACATCATAAAAAAGGATGATAAGGGAAAATCAGTAGATCAAAAGACCTATAGGGCAATCATTGGTTCCCTTCTCTATCTAACAGCTAGCAGACCTGACATTATGTTTGCCACCTGCATATGTGCTAGATTTCAGGTTGATCCAAAAGAATCCCATCTCTCCTCTGTAAAAAAAATTCTTAGATACCTAAAGGGAACACCTGAACTAGGTTTATGGTACTCAGCAGAAACCAACTTTGAATTAACAGGTTTCTCAGATGCAGACTATGCTGGTTGTAGAGTTGATAGAAAAAGCATATCTGGTACTTGCCAATTCCTAGGTGACATATTAATATCATGGTTCAGTAAGAAACAAACCTCAGTCTCAACCTCAACAGCTGAAGCTGAATATATAGCTGCTGGGAGTTGTTGTTCACAAATCCTATGGATGCAAAATCAGCTTCTTGACTATAAACTGGAAGTCAATAACTCTAAAATCTATTGTGATAGTTCCAGTGCTATATCCATAGCATCCAACCCAGTCCTTCATAGTAGAACCAAGCATATAGAAATCATACATCACTTTCTTAGTGACAATGTGGAAAAAGGTAAGATAACCTTAGAATATATCCCTACTGATAGCCAAAGAGCAGACATTTTCACCAAACCCTTGGATGAAACTAAGCATACTTACTTCATCAACACCTTGGGAATGCTTGATGGAAGCTTGTAAACATCATTGTTAGGTAAATCTAAAAGAAGTCAGAAAAACAAAGAGAGCACTTGAAGATACGTCGATTACCTATCGACGCACCGTCGAAAAGAACTCAACGCTAGCCTTGATTTCTTAACAGACAAAGATAGTCGATCCCTTCTCGATGTACCGTCGACTTATTATCGACGCACATCTGCGAACACTTCGACAGGTCGCTAGGCTGACAAAAACTCGACGGAGCGTCGACTCCATATCGACGCATGCGTTGACTTCATGATAAAACTGGAAACAAATCTTTACTTCCTCTTTTGACGATTGGATTACCTAATATACCTCGATTTCTGTTTCCTTTTTGACGTCTCACCTACTTTAAATAATACCTCATATTTCATAAACTCCTACTATCCCAAACCGCCAAAAACTTCATCTTCTACCTTTCTACCTGCATCAATGGCGCCGACTCCTGTTCAATATGCAGTCATTCAAGCAATAAACGATGCTCTGGAACAACTCGTGAATGAATTTCAGACACGACTGAACAACTTCTCAAACGAGTGTGCCGCAATGCTAGCTACCTGTGAAGCCAAACTGGACAACCTGTCTGCTTCTCTTCCTGAGCTTCATGTTCTTCTTAAAGAACAACCTCTGTCGCCAAAAGGGTTTGCATCCTTTCTGCAGGATATAAACCAGGGGGAGAGTTGCTCCAGAAACCCCCCTATTCAGGTTCTATATGCTCTTAAAGCTCAGGGCTAACTCTTCTCCAATCTCCAAATACTATCTCTAAGTATTAAACCAACTTCATTTTTTTGCTTTTACCATAGGCTCAAATCTTCTCCAATCACTCTGATTATACCTTCAACAAAAACTTTGGTGAATCCTCTTCCTACCATACAGAAGGAGACCATGCTGTGGATTCAGCATTCAGAGTAGATGCCCCATATGTTCAGGGGGAGATTATTGCAGTACAAAATACAGAAGTCTAGAGGAAGAAACAACTACTTCTGATGACCTAAAAGGGCAAGTCTGGATTGAGACACCCTTGTGTGTGGAAGAATATCAGCATCACTCTCCTGGATTCTCTGCTAGCTATATCAAACTCAGGACACCCCAACTTGAGGATATTCCTTTAGAAGAGTTTGAAGGAGAAAAACATTCCTCAGCACAGTCTACTCCAACAAAGGACTTTCTACCTCCTGTTACAGAACAAATTCCCTCTCCTACAAAAGTTCCTTCTCCTCCTTCCCCTTCTAAAGAAAAAACTACATCTCCACCTCTGCCTCTTCCACCACTTCAACCTCCTTCTCTACCTCCTCTACTACCTTTACCTCCACAAATGCTACCTAGAGAAAGACCAAGAGAACAAATGAAAAGAAAAGAGAAGCCTTCCCTCATTGGCAAAAATTCTCCAAAGAAGAAAGGAAATACTATGCAAAGGAAAAAAAATACAGAAAGGCTGTTGAGGAAATAAAAAGGTTTGAAAGAATGCCTAATATCACTCCTACCAGTCGTGTAAAGGAGTACCATGATCCTGACATGGAAAAGAGGCATGGTGAAATAAGAGAAAGAGAGTTGTATGAATTTGAAGCAGCAATGAAAGAGACAGAGGATAAGAGGAAAAACTGGATGGAAAAGATCAAGAAGGGGATGACCAAAGAACAGATTCTTGCTGAATCTTCCATCAAACTTCCAAAGAAATTGTTTGATGTTGAAGCATATCAGAAGAAAAATCCTCAGGCAGGGCTTATCCTAGACAAAGGACAAAAGCACAAAAGGGGTGTAGGGTGTTCAAAAGATATCTACATTCCCTATAAAAAGCCTAACAAGCCAGTAGGATTAGACAAATTTCTTAGTTCACCCTGAAAATGGAAAGGAAAAGTGTCTGAGATCCCCGAGAAACAAGAATCAGAGAAGAAGAGAAAATATAGGCCCAAGGTTGACAACAAGGGACCATCTGAGCCCAAATCTACACAAAAGAAACCTCATAGCATTACAATTGAAATGATTGATGAAAAGGCAGCAGTTATCATTAGTAAGGGCTATTCCATAAATGACACCCTTCCTGATGCTGAAAAGATCCTGGCAAAGCTGCATACAATTATCAGAAATGTTCAGGATCATCCTGATAAAGCCAGGCCCTACATTTTTGAAGCTATTGAAAATTTATCCAAGAAACTTTACTCTGCCTTTGTCAACTTCATGTATAACAAGAAGTTCTTATTTTAAATCTTGTGAAAGATACTTACATGTTACATGATTTCTTTCTCTACTTTCTTCTGAGTACTTAACATATTTCTTTCCTCTATATAAATGCCTTGCTGTGTTGATTAAAAACTAATACAATTTCTCCCTGAATAAGGTTAAGACAAATAGGGGGAGATTGTTGGGGAAATGATTTATCTTAACCCCTAAAAATGAGTAGAATAGAAATTCTAAGAATGAAAAATTAGTCTAAGTAAATATGCGTCGAATAGTATTCGACGCAACGTCGAAGTATAGTCGACGTGCCTCTTAGAATGAGTCGAAGTAGCTCTAAACAAAATTCGACGTAACCTATGTTGAGGTGACTCTGACTTCTAGTTGACGTATCTAATGAAGTCGACGTATCTTAGTCAACGCACCTTCCATATTCTCCTCTCGACGTCCAGCCAGTCTGAAATCGATGCTCCGTCGAATAGTAATCGACGTAAGTCGATTTCTATGTCAAATTGAAAACACGCCAGATTTCTTTCCTTCTATCAGTAGATCTAAATTTTATGGAATGATATTATTCTTTTCTAGCCGTTTTGAATCAGTCTTTCCTTCTAAATGATTTTTGGCTAAATTGATTAAGTTTATTATGGATATTATTTGAAATCAGAATGATCTCTTTCCTTCTACAGAAATATTGATTATGGAATCTTTTCTCTCTTACCATTTCTCTAACTGTTAATTGATTATTCTCCTATAGTATTCTTTGAATAAACAGAGCTATAAATAAGAGGGAAGTCGGCAGAGAAAAAGAGAAGTGATCCACTCCATACATTTGAAATAGAGGAAAATCTCCCAAGTGAAAAGAGAGAAAATCTGAGAGAAGTGAAAGTGTGCTGCAGCAAACAACAAGCCCTCTTCTTCTTCTTCTTTCTGAAGCCATACTGCTCCAATCTCTGATAGCTCTCTTTGAAAGAGAAAAGGCCTATAATCTCCTTCTCACTATAGAAGAGAGATTTCATTCACTATTTCTTGTGCTTCTAATCTTCTTGCTAGGAACAAGATTCTTTCTTGTTTCAATTATTTCTTCTACTTCTTCTTCTTATCTTCATTTCATTTTTAAACAGTGTAAAAGAGTTTTTAGAATCTCTCTTCAAAAAATTCAGTTGTACTGGTTCTAAGAGTCTCCTTATCAAAAGACTCAGGCTGGTTCTAAGAGTCTCCTTATCAAAAGACTCAGTACAAGATAGTGAATTCCTACCAAGGGGGTAGAAGAGTGGACTACCCAAAGTTTGGGGAACCACTATATTTCTTTGTGTTGTGCTGTGATTTTCATTTTGCTATTTCTTTCTTTATTTACTTAATTCTTGTTGGTGTGTGTGGGAAGCTTAACCCTGAGATTATTACATATATATATATATTTGTTAACTTTGCACGAAGTACTTTCAAATCTCTATTCACCCCCCCCCCCTAGAGAATTCTAGTGAGGTTAACTGTGCACTTTCACATCCATATAGTCTTGACAGGATCCATGTCGTCTTGATAGAATTCATGTCGTATTAACAGAATTCATTCACGTAGTCTTGACAGAATTAATCCATGTAGTCTTGACAGAATTCATGTAGTATTAACAGAATTCATGTCGTCTTGACTTAATTAATCCATGTCGTTGACAGAATTCATGTGGTTTTGACAGAATTAATTAATGTAGTCTTGACATAATTCACGTAGTCTTGACAGAACTCATATAGTCTTGATAGAATTAATCCATGGAGTCTTGACAAAATTCATGTAGTCTTGACAGAATTTATGTCGTCTTGACAGAATTCATCTGTATAGTCTTGACAGGATCCATGCCGTCTTGATAGAATCCATGTCGTATTAACAGAATTCATCCATGTAGTCTTGACAGAATCCATGTAGTCATGAAAAAATTCATCCATGTAGTCTTGACAAGATCCAAGTCATTTTGACAGAATCCATATCGTATTAATATAATTCATTCATGTAGTCTTGATAGAATTCATGTAGTCTTGGCAGAATTCATGTAGTCTTCACAGAATTCATGTAGTCTTGATAGAATTAATACATGTCGTCTTGACAGAATTCATCCATATAGTCTTGACAGGATCCATGTCGTCTTAACAGAATCCATGTTGTAGTAACAGAATTCATCCATGTAGTCTTGACAGAATCCATGTCGTCTTAACAAAATTCATCCAGGTATTATTGGTAGGATCCATATAGTCTTAACAGAATCTATATCGTCTTGACATCAAGAATGTTGGATTTGTAGGCGCCCTTAGAGGGGGGGGGGGGGTGAATAAGGGTTTTAAAAACTTTAAACTTTAATAGAAAACTTTTGAGATTTTGGTCGAAATAAGTTAAATCAAACGTAAAGAGATAATGAAATTAGAAATGCAATCAATTTTATTAAACAAGAAAAGACATGATTATCATTTATAAAATTGATTACAAAATCTGATTTCTATGACGCTAGAAATCGAGACAAATAATGAAAGACTCTTTTCATTTTCTATAAAGACTCGTATCCCCACGAACCGATTGGCTTTAGCCGATCTCTCCCCAGATACGGCCTCAAGCAGCTCTAGCCTTCTATCCCCAGAAAGGCCTCGAGCACCCCCTAGATATACTCCCTAGACACAGTCGCCAACACGAGGCGAATTACTCCCTAAGTCCTAACCATACCTAGTCGCCGTGTGGCGAATTCCCCCTAGTCCCCGCAAGGCCCTAGTCATCGTGTGGCAAATTCCACTACCGAACAAAAGATATAAAGATTATAATTATAAAATAAAGCAAAACTCAAACTAAAGACTCCCTCAAAAGTAGAACTTAATGTCGATGTAGATGTGATCGTATTGGTCTTCAAGTTCTTTGCGTTCACGAACGTTGATGGAGTACTTCGGGCTGCTTGGAGAAGGCTCTCATGAGTTCACTGAATATATGGCTTCAATTCCTTCTGTAACAGCAAGCAACAATGGAGGAGGTGCACGTCTTTTTATAGAATCAAGTCACTACCGCCTGCGGTGGTACTACCGCCCCGCGGTATCCACATTAGGCAATGAAGCACACGGATCGTGGTAGTTTAGGCAACATTTGAGCACCCAACACTAGCGCGCCGCGACAATGCTAACGCCCCGTGATAGCGAGATATCCTTCCTTCAGCCACAATCTTCTTCCAAATCTGCTCCTCAATCAACTCCAGACGGAAAGTTTCCAAAATCTACCGCCGGGCGTTAGACTTAACGCGTCGCGATAGTACTTGCCAAAATAGCGTCCCATCGACATTCCTTTTTCTCCATTGTTTCCTTCCTGTCAATTGATTCCATTTATACTAGCGCCAGTGGTAGTGCTAACGCGCCGCGGTAGCAACGCCTGGCATCAATTTTTGTCGACCAGCATTTATTTTGGTCGAACACCTTTCGTCGAACGCCATCTTCATCGAACACATTTCATCGAACACATTTCGTCGAACGCCATCTTCGTCGAACACATTTCGTCGAACGACATTTTCGCTAGTGCCAGTGGTAGTGCTAGCGCACCGCGGTAGAGCATACAGATCGTCGAACGGAGCTATCAGTTCGTCGAATAAAGATTTGATTTCGTCGAGCGTCGCGGTAGAGCATGCTGTTCGTCGATCGCCATTTCATTTCGTCGATCAAATTTTCGTCAAACAGGATTCTGCTTTTGTCGATCGCAAATTCGTCGAACATAGTGATAAGCATTTCATCGAGTGCAGCTTTAAATTCGTCGAACAAACACTAGCGCCAGCGGTAGTTCTAACACTACGCGGTAGTAACAACAAAAACACATTTCCATGGAGATTTGAAAGCCTTGAATCCTGTATACTATAAACACAAAACAAGTATGATCAAATACAATAGGATTTGTTATTGTCAAACCAAGATATGTGGAAAGCATGTTCCAACAAACTCCCCCTTTTGATAATAACAAATCCCCTTAGAAAGAAATGATTCAAATGATAGGAATTTGTGTTTATAATAGAGAACTAACATAGATAGCATGAAAATTAGGCATGTTCAAATGCTCCCCCTAAATGAATTCTCCCCCTAAGTGAAAGCTCCCCCTACAACAAAACTACCTATGAACTTGACTCCCCAAAACATGTTAATTTCTTTCAAATTTATTCTCCCCCTTTTGGTATTATCAAAAGAGGGTGGAGAGGTAGTCCAACAAAAAGTGTGCAATAATTGTGTAGAGAGGGAATGATCATGATAAAGAGTTAAATGCTTAGGAAAAATACAATAGATAGGAGAGAAAAAGAAAGGAATGTGAAGAATTTTTCATAAAGAGACCACTTGTTGGGACAACGTATTCATGATCGAGCGTACAAGTAGTAAAGAGGTGGAAAGCATGATGAAATACTTTTCTGAAGTGAACATCTATATAGGAATTGTGAAGCATAGTAGATGATTAAGAATTTTAGATATAACAAAATAGATGTAGCATTTTAAGTACACAAAATAATTTCAGTTGTAACAAGACCATATACTAGTTTTGAAAGGTATGCAATACAGAGTTCTCATGGCGTAGTGGAAAAAAAATGGTAAGCATGATACAAGATATCAAGTCAAGATGGAAGAATACAATATTCTAAATTGAGAAAACAAGTACACTTATACATTGTATTAATCATGCAAGGCTATCTAGTGCATTTACTTAAGAATTTAGACAATACATGTATATATGCAATAGACTCCAATTCTCATGAGTAGAAGGCTTACAAGTGAAAATGATGTGTACAAGATAGTGTTTTTGATAAAAGTATACATATGAGTTAATCAAAACACATGACATGTATAATGGAATAAACACAATAATATTGAACAAGCGTTTTTAGAGTTACCTCGTCCCACAAAGCTATATAAAATTTTCAATGCACATGGAAAAATAGTACAACTACCAAGGTGCTCTGCACACACAATGCTTATTAAGACTTATCAGGGTGCAAAGTAGTGCTTGGGGAATCACAATTATTATTTTGAATTTTAGTTATTTGTGATTCGGTGTACAAGAAGAAGTAGTGTAAAAAAGGAAAATGTTTGCAACAAGGCACTTTACAATTCTCTCCAAGGTGCTCAACCTCACAATGCTCATTAAGACTTATCAGGAGGGTGAGTAGTGCTTGGTGGAGTTATCTTTGTCAATTATTCAGTTGAATTTTTTTTTGCTTAACGACAAAGGTCTCCGAATTCACTTGTATGTGTAAACAAAAGATTTTGGAAAGACATACTTCTTCAAAAAAAAAATTAGGTGTATGAAAAAGATTTTTTACATGTGGTGTAGGTAAAACTAAGCATGCCTAACAATAATATTAAGTTGTTACACTACACAATCATAAAGGAGAAGATTAAATTCATATGTAGTATATCAAAAGGTGTGAGTGAAAAAATCATTTGCAAATATAAGCCATTTACTCATACATAGAGGAATGCTATGCAATACTACACATGATTTCTATAATCAATTTCAAAGCACTCATAAGATAACGATCAAGGCATGATCAAAAAACAATGTTATTAAGATACTTGAAATAGAGAATGAAATATTGTATACAAAACTTGGCAAGATAAACCATATCATCCTTGAAACATAGAAAATTACATCAGTTTTTATAAATTTTAAGTTTTTCAAAAAATAGAACAAATAAAAAGCATGTTTTTGTTGTTTTAATTGTTTTTCAATTTTTTTTAGTTGGTTTTGATATATAGAAAAAGCAAAGCATGTTTTTGGTTGGATTTTGACTTGTTTTCTAGTTTTTTTTATTTGAGGTTTTCGTGAAGAAAATAATAGAAAATAAATAAATGCATAAAGGTAAATAAAAAGAAAGCAGCAGAGAAAAGAAAACATGAAAGATAAAAATAAAGAACGAAAGTGTTGGAACAACCCTATTACTGATTTGGGCTAGGATCACTATATGTTGATTAGGATCTGTATTGACCCCATTGTATAGTCTTAGGGTCAAGTTTTAGGCTGATTAGATTAGTCAGAACTTAGGAAAATTCAAGCTCGACAAATGGCTAGCGGCGTTCGACGATTTGTCTGTTAGTGTTCGACAAATTCCAGGCAGTGCTCGACGAATTTCTGCCAGCACTCGACAAATTCCTTTCTGAAGCTCAGATTAATATTTTCAGTTGGCATCAGTTCTCTGAACACAAATCGATAGAATAACGGATATATTTATTTCTTTTTGGACGTATTCAGTCATCTATGTAAGGATATCTTTCTAATTTATTATATCCTTATATTCTTTCTATTCCAAGAAAAAGAATAGCCGTAGACATTTAATGTCAAGGCATCTTTCACGACAAAAGGAATTGACAGGACTTGCCAAAACTGCTTTTTTGGGTGGCTGCATAGTTCCAAGAAGGATTTAAGTCAGAATAATAAATTCCTTAAAAGCAGATGATTTGAATTTGAAAGATTACAAGTCATCAAAGAAGCATATACAAGAGTCGATTTTTTCTTCAGACAGAGCACAGAGATACATTCAAAAAATTTCTCTCAGTCTCTCTGATTTTATAGAACAAGAAGAACAAAGAGAAGTATTAGAGAAAGAAGAAGAAGGACATAACATTATTCATTTTTCCCAGTCTTCTTCTTACTCAAGGAAACACCCTCATCATTCTGAGAACAACATTCAACCTCTCAGAACTGCTGCAAGTTAAAGTCTTTCAAAGAGCAACAACAATCTGAAGATTCATTTCTTCCAGATAATCTGCTACAAAAGACTTGTGTTAGATAAAGCTCTGTCCACAAACTGTCATCAACTCTCATCAGACAGGGGGAGCTTTCAGCTTCAACACCATCTTGTCTTCTCTCAGATCATTGACAGAGAAGAACACTATAAACCTCTTTATCTCATCTTGTACAGGGTTAATTCTCCCTCCAAAAGTTTACACAGTGGTGGCAAGACACCTTATCAAAAAATCCTTGTGTGGTTTTTAAGCACCTTATCAAAAGCTTATTGGTGTGTAGACACCTTATCAAAAACCCCTTGGTGCTAGGGAACCTGATCAACCCTCCTAGTGGATTCCTACCAAGGGTGGTAGAAGAGTAGACGTACCTAGATTTATTGGGGAACTACTATAGCTCCTTGTGTCTTATGTACTTTCTTATTCTTCTGTGCTTGTGCTGTGTGATTTTCTTTTTACTGTTTCTGTCTTTATTTTTAACTCTCACTGATTACACATGCACTTAACTGATTTTAAATTCCACTATAAAACTAAACAAAAAGTTTTAATACTCTATTCAACCCCCCCCCCCCCCCCCCCCTCTAGAGTAACTTAAGATCTGACCTCCACTTTCAATTGGTATCAAAGGTAGGTTGATTCTTTACAGGCTAACACCTGAATCACAAAGATCAACCAGATCTTAAATTTCCTCAGAGTTTCTTTCTCTTTATCTTATTTAAAACTCATGGCACAAAACAAGGAATATTCCAGCACAAGACCTCCTATGTGCAATCTCAATAAGTTTGCACTATGGAAAGCAAGGATTAGACTGTATATAAACTCCATTGATGAAGAAATTTTCAATGTCATTTTGACAGGACCTCCAGCTACCACAACATCAATAAGTACTGATGCAGCAACAGACAATACTGTTGTTCCACCTCCTGAGTGGACTAAAGCTCAGAAGAAGCAGAGAAATGCAGATGCAAAGGCCATGAACATTCTGGCCCTAACTATGTCAGATGACATATTCCAGAAGGTTGTTGAGTGCACCTCAGCAAGAGAAATTTGGGAATCTCTCAACAACATGGTGGCAGGCTCAGCAGATGAAAGAAAAGATAGAAGATCTCATCTGATTTCTCAATATGAGAACTTCAAGAAGGGAGAATCAGAAAGTGTTGCTGATATGTACAATAGGCTCAGCCTCATAATAAATGAGCTAAAGTCTCTAGACAAAGTGATCTCACTCACAGAGATCAATGACAAAATTCTTATGTGCTTCCCCAGTACATGGGACTCCAGAATCTGGCCAATCAAGGAAGCCAGAAGTCTCAATGAGATCACCACTGAAGCTTTGTTGGGCAAGCTCAAGTCTTATGAGCAGCTTATCAAAGCTAGGGAAGATGAAGAATCTACTTCATCTCCAGCACCCAAGAAGGAAAGAAGCATAGCCTTCAAGGCTGCAGAAGAAGAAGGAAAAACTCCTGACAATGAGGAGTTTATGAGTCTGATAGCCAATAGATTCTATAAAATGGCTAGAAAAGATTTCAGGAAAAAGTCATCGAGAAGCCATGACAAGCCAAGGTATGACAAAAATCACTCTAATGAAATTATATGTTTTGGTTGCAGGAAACCAGGACATATTGCTCCTGACTGTCCAGATAATCAGAACAAAATGGACAAGAAGGACAGGAGAAGAGAAATGGAAGAAAAGAAGAGCTCTAGCAAATCTTCCTCCCACTCTCACAAAAAGAAGGGAAGATGATTTGTAGCAAAATCCTGGAGTGATACAGAGTCTGAGTCAGAATCTTCATCATGCTCATCTGATGAAGAGGAAACAAAAGACAATGACCAATGTTTGATGGCTATTTATGACTAAGACAGTGAGTCACAATCTGCATCATCATCTAGCTCCAGTGATGATGAAGAAGAAAGAAATTTCTGTATGATGGCAATCAATGCCTCAACCAACAATTCTGATGAAGAGAAATCAGAATCAGAAATAGAAGATGATACTGATCAGGTATTATCTGGCTTTGATTTTACTTCTATTGAATTCAAAGATGATTTCAAAATTCTTTGTCAAGACTTAATAAAATCTGAAAAAGAAGTAATCTCTCTCAGAAATAAGTTAGTTGAGATGAATAATATAAGTGAAGAGAATGCAAGTCTTAAGAAAGAGTTGGCTGCCTCCAAAGAATACATTATTCTCATTGAGAATAAGTTGTCTAAAGCCAAGCAATTTGAAGAATCTCTCAATGGGAGAAGCATCAAACTGATGGACATCACAAGCACTGTCAATGCTAGATTTAACAATAGCAAACTGGGCTTGGGTGCTTCATCAAGTGAGTCATCTCTGATTAAGAGAAATATCCTCTCCACACCCATAAAATTCATTTCTGCTAAAAGCAAAGAGGCTGCAGAAAGAAATAAAGATATTTCAAGCAAGTCTGTTAAGGATAAGAGAATTCAGAAGAATTCGTCGAACGAAGCTCGACAAAAAGATTCAAATCTGTCGAACGGGGATCGACGAAAACTAAGAACAGATTTTCAGTATAGTTATAATATGGATGGCGCTCGACAAAAACATGCACATTCGTCAAACGACGGTCGACAAATTTACCCAAATTTGTCGAACAGACATTATACAGAAAACTCTAAGAATTCTAATCCTAAATATACTAAAAATCCTTTTACTAAGTGGACTATACCTCCAAGGAGATATCATCCACAAGGCTATAAGGATCAGCCTGAAATGTCATTTATCTCTGAATTTTGTGGTAACATAAAAGGACCCAAGGTAGTCTGGGTCAAAAACAACTAGTTTATGTTTTTGTATTTGCAGGTACACAGCTATCCAAGATTAAATCAAAAATGGTACTTGGATAGTGGCTGCTCAAAGCACATGACAGGAAATAAGGCCAACCTGAACAACTACAAGACAAAGCTTGGACCCAAGGTGATCTTTCGAGACTCCAACTGTGGACAAACCAAAGGCTATGGTCAAATTAAAGTTGGAGCAGTGACATTCAAGGAAGTAACCTATGTCAAGGGTCTGAAGCACAACCTCATCAGCATAAGTCAGTTATGTGATGAAGGTTATCAGGTAACATTTAATAAATCAGAATGCATTATTAAATCCTCTGATAATGTTATTGTTCTATCAGGTATTAGGCAAGGAAATATATATTTAGTAAATTTCAACTCATCCAATCAGAAATTTGTTTATTTAATGAGCTAAGCAAACCTAGTGAATTATGGCATAAAAGATTAGGACATGTAAACCTTAGGACCATTGCTAAACTAGCTAAGGATAATCTTGTTAGAGGCTTACCATCAGGATCATATAAGAAAGAAGGTCTTTGTAGGGCATGTCAGTTAGGCAAGCAAACCAAAAACAGTTTTAAATCATTATCTAAAAGTGATTCACCTAGAATCTTGTATTTGCTACATATGGACCTTTTTGGACCAATGGCAATAAAGAGTTTAGGGGGGAAGTCTTACACTCTAGTCATTGTAGATGACTTCTCTAGATTCACTTGGGTGTTCTTTTTGAGAGAAAAGTCAGATAACTTTAAAGTTCTTACAGACTTTCTTAAGAGCATACAGATTGAGTACTTTACTGTAGTTGCATTGATCAGAAGTGATCATGGTACTGAGTTTGAGTCTCTTCTCATGCAAGAATTTTGTGAGATGGAAGGTATCAGGCATTGCTTCTCAGCTCCTAGAACTCCTCAACAAAATGGGGTAGTTGAAAGGAAAAATTGAACTCTAATTGAATCAACAAGAACATTGCTTGCAGATGCTAACTTGCCCCTATCTTTTTGGGCAGAGGCTGTCAGCACAGCAAATTATGTTCTGAATAGAAGTTTGATATACAAACTTAAGGGTAAAACTCCTTATGAATTACTTAAAGGGAAGAAACCTAAAGTTGATTATTTTAGAACTTTTGGATGTAGATGTTTTGTTCATAACAATGATAAAAAGTACCTTAGAAAATTTGAACCAAAATCTAAAGAAGGAATCTTCTTAGGGTATTCATTAGTTAGCAAAGCATATAGGGTATTTAATAAATCTTCTCTTAAAATAGAAGAGTCTATGCATGTTTCCTTTGATGAAACTAACATGTTTTACAAGGAGAAGAATTCTTCTACCAAAACAATCTGCAGGTACCGGCTCTATGTGAAGAGCTTGATGGATTAAATCTATAGACAGAAGATTCACTGCATCCATCACCTCAAACTCTTGAAGATAGTGAAGAAGAAGATCATCCAGATCTTGATGTTAACCTAAATCAAGTAACAGCAGAACATCCTCCACAGGACACAACAGCTGAACAAATTCCCCAAATGGATACTACTGTTGAACCCACTCCAACTGTCGACCACATCACAGTAAGAGATCATCCAATTTCACAAGTAATTGGTGATATCACAGCAGGTGTTCAAACAAGGCATCAACTACACCAAAATCAGAAGCATACTTGTTTCCTATCACAAGTTGAACCTCAAACCATAAAAGATGCAGAACAAGATCCAAACTGGATCCTTGCAATGCAAGAGGAACTCAACCAGTTTGAAAGGAACAAGGTTTGGGATTTGGTTCCAAGACCAAAAGGCCATCCTGTTATTGGCACCAAGTGGGTCTTCAGGAAAAAACTTGATGATCAAGGCAATATTGTGAGAAACAAAGCTAGGCTAGTAGCTCAAGGGTACTCGCAGGAAGAAGGAATAGACTATGATCAAACTTTTGCACCAGTTGCAAGGTTAGAAGCAATCAGAATCTTCCTTGCATTTGCTGCATATAAAAAGTTCAAAGTATATCAAATGGACGTGAAGAGTGCATTTCTAAATGGAGGCATCAAAGAAGAAGTCTATGTGGAACAACCACCAGGTTTCATCTCTCCAACTCATTCCTCCTATGTATTTAAGCTTAATAAAGCTCTTTATGGTCTCAAACAAGCTCCCAGAGCATGGTATGAGACTTTAGCTAATTTTCTTTTGGAAAATAATTTATGTAGGGGCATAGTAGATAAAACATTATTTTTCAGGATACATAAAAATCAAACCTTACTAGTTCAAATATATGTATATGATATTATCTCGCAAAGGAGAGATCGCCCCTCCTGGGCGATCTCGCAGGGAGATGGCCCCTCCCGGGCGATCTCGCAGCAGGGAAGGTCGCCCCTTCCGGGCGACCTCGCAAAGGGAGATCGCCCCTCCCGGGCGATCTCGCAGAGGAGAGATCGCCCCTCCTGGGCGATCTCGCAGGGAGATCGCCCCTCCCGGGCGATCTCGCAGCAGGGAAGGTCGCCCCTTCCGGGCGACCTCGCAGAGGGAGATCGCCCCTCCCGGGCGATCTCGCAGAGGAGAGATCGCCCCTCCTGGGCGATCTCGCAGGGAGATCGCCCCTCCCGGGCGATCTCGCAGCAGGGAAGGTCGCCTCTTCCGGGCGACCTCGCAGAGGGAGATCGCCCCTCCCGGGCGATCTCGCAGAGGAGAGATCGCCCCTCCTGGGCGATCTCGCAGGGAGATCGCCCCTCCCGGGTGATCTCGCAGCAGGGAAGGTCGACCCTCCCGGGCGATCTCGCAGAGGAGAGATCGCCCCTCTTGGGCGATCTCGCAGGGAGATCGCCCCTCCCGGGCGATCTCACAGCAGGGAAGGTCGCCCCTTCCGGGCGACCTCGCAGAGGGAGATCGCCCCTCCCGGGCGATCTCGCAGAGGAGAGATCGCCCCTCCTGGGCAATCTCGCAGGGAGATCGCCCCTCCCGGGCGATCTCGCAGCAGGGAAGGTGGCCCCTTCCGGGCGACCTCGCAGAGGGAGATCGCCCCTCCCGGGTGATCTCGCAGAGGAGAGATCGTCCCTCCTGGGCGATCTCGCAGGGAGATCGCCCCTCCCGGGCGATCTCGCAGCAGGGAAGGTCGCCCCTTCCGGGCGACCTCGCAGAGGGAGATCGCCCCTCCCGGGCGATCTCGCAGAGGAGAGATCGCCCCTCCTGGGCGATCTCGCAGGGAGATCGCCCCTCCCGGGCGATCTCGCAGCAGGGAAGGTCGCCTCTTCCGGGCGACCTCGCAGAGGGAGATCGCCCCTCCCGGGCGATCTCGCAGAGGAGAGATCGCCCCTCCTGGGCGATCTCGCAGGGAGATCGCCCCTCCTGGGTGATCTCGCAGCAGGGAAGGTCGCCCCTCCCGGGCGATCTCGCAGAGGAGAGATCGCCCCTCTTGGGCGATCTCGCAGGGAGATCGCCCCTCCCGGGCGATCTCGCAGCAGGGAAGGTCGCCCCTTCCGGGCGACCTCGCAGAGGGAGATCGCCCCTCCCGGGCGATCTCGCAGAGGAGAGATCGCCCCTCCTGGGCAATCTCGCAGGGAGATCGCCCCTCCCGGGCGATCTCGCAGCAGGGAAGGTCGCCCCTTCCGGGCGACCTCGCAGAGGGAGATCGCCCCTCCCGGGTGATCTCGCAGAGGAGAGATCGCCCCTCCTGGGCGATCTCGCAGGGAGATCGCCCCTCCCGGGCGATCTCGCAGCAGGGAAGGTCGCCCCTTCCGGGCGACCTCGCAGAGGGAGATCGCCCCTCCCGGGCGATCTCGCAGAGGAGAGATCGCCCCTCCCGGGCAATCTTGCAGGGAGATCGCCCCTCCCGGGCGATCTCGCAGCAGGGAAGGTCGCCCCTTCCGGGCGACCTCGCAGAGGGAGATCGCCCCTCCCGGGCGATCTCACTCCGGAGGATCTTAGTCCTATGCTGACTCTATTTTATGTGGTCTGTTCAGGTAAGCAGGTCCAGTCCAGACGATCTCAGCGGTCTTAGCAGGCGATCTCAGCACAACCGGATGATCTCAGCGGTCTCAGCAGACGATCTCAGTGATCTCAGTAGCAGTCTCAGGCGGTCTCAGCAGTTCCGGGCAGCCCGTTACCTTCCAGATCTGCCCGTTCGGGCAGGCCCCTGCGTCTATAAATAGAGGGGTAGGGGTAACAGTTTCGGGACTTTTGGAGAGCTTCCAGTCCCAGCCAGTGGTTTGAGCGGTCTCAACTTTGAGTGACCGTTGAGACCTCTTTGATCTCCCTTCAGCCCCCTTTTTCTTCATGTTTTATGCTGTTTCTTTCATTCTTTCCTGTTGTAACCTCAGCTGTAACTCAAGCTTTATATCAATAAAATAGTCTTTCCTCCAGCTCAAAGTAACCGGCCACCCAACAGTTTCATCCCCCATCCTTCAGCTCGAGCGAGTGTGGAGTTGGTACCATTTTTGGCACCAACATCTATCTATCCCATAAATTCGTCGAACGAAGAACGACGAATTTGAACCATTTGTCGAACGGCAGTCGATAAAACCTGTTAACCTCAGAATCGATAAAGACATTTTCATTTGTCGAACGGTGGTCGACGAAAAATATGTTGTCGTACACAGTCTGACGAAGAAATAAAGCCTTTTCGACTTCTAATTTTATTAGGTTTTGTTGAACAGCGGTCTACGAATGCGCCCTCATTCTTCGATCTTTCTATATAAGCTTTATTTTATCTCTTTCTAAGTTTGCTCCTACAGAAATCGTCTTTCCCTCCAGTTCCCCTCTGCACTTGATCTTCGTTTTCTTTGCAGGAACAATGGCGATTTCTCAGGCCTCTCTCCACTCAATGAAGTTTGACGCAGGTTTTGATATCGACATGGATTCTTTTGCACAATCTGACCAAATCTTCAAGGATGTTCTTCAAATACTAGAAGACCAACATCTAAAGAAGTTTTTGAGCACCAGGCAGAAAATACCAGTTGCAGAGATTAAAGAATGGGTTCATACTGTTCAGACAGAGGATGAGAAGATGTCTGGCACCATCTCAGGTCATCAAGTCTCTCTCTCCCACCATTCTAACTGAAATTTTTGGTTTTGAGAATGGTGATGATGACTAAGACATAAGCTCAGAACAATTTGATGAAGCTTTAGTCAAAATGGGTCACTTAACTGGAAACCCTAATCACTTACTGAAAAAGAACTTATCTCAGGACTACAAGTTCTTAGCTGACATTGTTGGAAAAGTCTTGCTGGGCAAGACTTCTGGGCATGATTATATCAACAGGCACCAATTTCTGTTGATGGTGGCCTTGATGGAGAAGAAGAAAATTAACTGGGGATCAATTCTCTTTGAATTGATAAAAAAAATTCTAAAGATAGTGTCAGTTTTGGAAGAGTTATAGGTATTTTCCTGCAGGAAAGGCATCCAGACCTTCTGGTATCACCCAAGGTGACTATAAATACCAGCAAGAGGCTGACCTCAACACTCTTTGCTAAGTGGGATAGGGTAATCCCTAAGAAGAATACAAGAGCTGATGCTTCTAGGAAAAGGAAAACATCTGAGTACACAAGGACTGACCAAGTCACTCCCTCTACCCTTCTAGAAGTTCCTCCCTCAGTTCCTTCTCCTTCTCATATCCCATCTCCACCTGCTCAACAGTCTCCTGAACAATTTCTACCTCCAAACTCTCCACCACCTCCTTCAACTGATATACCACCTATCAATGATATTTCCCCTCTATCTCCAAAACCACTGCCTTCCCCTCCTCTATCTCCTATCAACACCAATCTCAATTCCTTAACTCTACCCCAATCACCTATTCTACCTCCATCTCCAATACATGATGAACATCAGTCACCAATTCATCCCTCAAGTTCAAACCATCCAGATAGCATTTCCACACATTCTGAAAATGTCAGAAATATCCTTCTACCAACTTTCATCCCATCCACTTCATAACCATCTACATCACTTCCATCAGATTATCTATCTCTCAACCTCACCTCTATTGCTGATCAAATTTTTGATCACATTCTTCCTAAAATAGACCATCTCCTGGATGCAAAATTTGCTCCAGTCCTCCAAGCTATTTCTACCTTATCTGCTAAGCTTTCTTCCCTTTCCTCTATTGCTGTCCCTTCTTCTAGGGGCCAAGATTTAGGTGTCCCTAAAACTAGGCAGGGGGAGATGTCCTGTGAAGAAGATCCAAAAGCAGAAGTTGCTCCAGAAGTAGCAGAAGTTACAGTTTTTGAATTAGATAATTTTGAGATAGTACAAAGTAAAGAAGATTCAATTATAGTTTATGATACAGATGTGGTTGATTCTTGTATAGTATCAGATATACAAGTTATAGAAGAAATAAATAATATCTGTATCTGCATTCATCCCTCTTTTGATCTGCATAGCTTATTATCAAAATTTGATACTAAATATACATCAAGGGTGTCACCAAAAGTACACATAGAGGATTTATCAAAGGATCTGATATGCCTTCCTCAGAAGACTCATTCTGACATCATAAAAAGTTTCATCTCTTCTATTCCTTCAATCTCTGATCAAGATATTCAGTTGAAGGACACTTCTGCAGTATATGAGGATGATCTTGCAGAATTTCTAGATGATATAGAAGATCCCCCTACTCCATCAGATGAAACAGCTTCAAGAATTGTTTCCTCACGTCCAACTCTTTTATGGAATGAAGAACCAATGCCAAGTTTTGATGAAATCTGGAAAGAGATAGATGCAGAGTTTGACAATGCTGAAGAAGAAAGATTAAAAGCTCTTGAAGTAATCAAAACAATTGATGATTTATATAATAAGCCAATTTCTTCTTCTGACTCTGAAGAAGATGATGATGATAACAGTGATTCTGATGACACATTATCAAGGAAAAGAAAGAAAAGAAAAGCTAAGTCAAAGGCTGTTCCCAAGCCTCCAAATCCTGAGAATGATATTCCATATTATGTTCTTCATAATATTACTCTTGACAAAGGTACACCTTATTAGATGAAATTCTCAAGGAATGAGAACAAAAGAAGGAAGAAGATGAGGAAAAATGGTTACTATTCTGACAAACCTGTCAAATATAACCATCCTCCTCCTCCTCCTCCAGCAGCAGGCTCAGCAGCACCATCATCCTTCTCCCAGAAGCCCAGCTCTCAACAATCAGGGAGACCTGGTAGTTCTAGTGGTTCTCAAGCCTCTGGATCATCCAGTGCTTCTCCTTCTAAGAAGACTGCAGTTGCTCCTAAAGAAAGAACAGTCACTACTTCCTCTCAAGTTTCTTCAGCATACAAGTATCACATTATGATGGATCTCTTCACAGAGACAAGGCACCTCAAAAGGTTACTCAAGATAAAGATAATTCAGAATATATTTATTATACTCCAGATCCAGAAGAAGAAAGATTATTTCAAATGGCAAGACTCAAAGAATCAATTGCTTATGCCATGATTAACAAAGCAAAATCAGAAGGTAAAGATTTTACAAACATTTCTACCATGTCTGATTATAGAAGGAAAGAACTTGACAAGTATAACTCCAAAGAGTTATTCAATGCTGAAGAATATATTGATATGCACCCAGAAGCTTTTGTCCCTCATGTTAAATCTCAAACTGTTCTGGGAGCTCAAGATCTATACATCAGCAAGAAGAAATCTCAAGATCCAAACAGGCAAATAATTTTCAAGCCTTCATCTACAAAGAAATAAAAGGTTCTAAACTATCATCTTTGTTTGTTTGATAGATTCTACTTTGTTATAATACTGTGAGAACTCAGAGCACTTCTTATTTCATCTGCTGAAATGATTTTTCATTCTGTCAGATTCATTTATGCTCTGTTGTTTTCTTTTTCAGTTGAATATTATTTAAATGATTGCTAAATAGTATCCTAACCCAAATAGGGGGAGATTGTTGGAACAACCCTATTACTAATTTGGGCTAGGATCACTATATGTTGATTAGGATCTGTATTGACCACATTGTATAGTCTTAGGGTCAAGTTTTTAGGTTGATTAGATTAGTCAGAACTTAGGAAAATTCAAGCTCGACAAATGGCTAGCGGTGTTCGACGATTTGTCTGTCAGTGTTCGACAAATTCCAGGCAGTGCTCGACGAATTTCAGCCAGCTCTCGACAAATTCCTTTCTGAAGCTCAGATTAATATTTTCAGTTGGACATCAGTTCTCTCAACACAAATCGACAGAATAACGGATATATTTATTTCTTTTTGGACGTATTCAGTCAGCTATGTAAGGATATCTTTCTTATTTATTATATCCTTATATTCTTTCTATTCCAAGAAAAAGAATAGTCGTTGACATTTAATGCCAAGGCATCTTTCACGACAAAAGGAATTGAAAGGACTTGCCAAAACTGCTTTTTTGGGTGGCTGCATAGTTCCAAGAAGGATTTAAGTCAGAATAATATATTCCTTAAAAGTAGATGATTTGAATTTGAAAGATTACAAGTCATCAAAGAAGCATATACAAGAGTCGATTTTTTCTTCAGACAGAGCACAGAGATACAATCAAAAAATTTCTCTCAGTCTCTCTGATTTTACAGAACAAGAAGAACAAAGAGAAGTATTAGAGAAAGAAGAAGAAGGACAGAACATTATTCATTTTTCCCAGTCTTCTTCTTACTCAAGGCAGCACCCTCATCATTCTGAGAACAACATTCAACTTCTTAGAACTGCTGCAAGTTAAAGTCTTTCAAAGAGCAACAACAATCTGAAGATTCATTTCTTCCAGATAATCTGCTACAAAAGACTTGTGTTAGAGAAAGCTCTATCCATAAACTGCCATCAACTCTCATCAGACAGGGGGAGCTTTCAGCTTCAACACCATCTTGTCTTCTCTCAGATCATTGACAGAGAAGAACACTCTAAACCTCTTTATCTCATCTTGTACAGGGTTAATTCTCCCTCCAAAAGTTTACACAGTGGTGGCATGACACCTTATCAAAAAATCCTTGTGTGGTTTTTAAGCACCTTATCAAAAGCTTATTGGTGTGTGGACACCTTATCAAAAACCCCTTGGTGCTAGGGAGCCTGATCAACCCTCCTAGTGGATTCCTACCAAGGGTGGTAGAAGAGTAGATGTACCCAGATTTATTGGGGAACTACTATAGCTCCTTGTGTCTTCTATGCTTGCTTATTCTTCTGTGCTTGTGCTGTGTGATTTTCTTTTTACTGTTTCTGTCTTTATTTTTAACTCTCACTGATTACACATACACTTAACAGTATTTTAAATTCCGCTATAAAACTAAATAAAATGTTTTAATACTCTATTCACCTCCCCTCTTGAGTAACTTAAGATCTGACCTCCACTTTCAGAAAGAGATTCACTAACGCCAGTGCTAGTGTTACTGTGCCGCGGTAGCTCGCATGAAATAAAAGGGTTTGACCCGGTCAGATTTCATTTGGTCAAGGGTTTTGGATCTCATATTTTCCTCAGCTTCCGCCGGTGTTAGTAAGAGGTAAGTATTTTCTTTTTTTATTTTACTTTCATTTATGCTTCATGTTAGTGATTCAAGCTAGGATCTAGCGGATTTGAAGAAATTTCATGGCAATGTAGTCATAGGAGGATTTTTGACAAATTTTTCAAGTCATTTTGGTAGATCTATGAGTTATTGTTTGAGTATTCATGTTTGATTAGTTGAGATATCTCAGATCTGGAATTTTCAAGCATTTTTGAATGATTTGGAGGATTATTTGGGTGAAATCAGAGGAGGAAGATGAACAGTAGTTTCATCAGCTACCGCTCGGCGGTAGAAGCTACCGCGCCGCGGTAGACCTCTTGTCCATCTTTTTGATGCTTTTCCTTCAATATTATTTTGGTTCATATTTGAGAATGGCTGCCTCCAGTAGTCGCGCTCGATGATCAAATGTAGATCGGAATCGAGAGGGTGGTAATATATTTCACGGTATTGAGGATGCTACCATCGGAGTGGCTATGATGGTGGGGGTAGAATTACCCGTTCATGCACATATATACGAATATTTGGCTGATGCGGGTGTTCTCTCATTGATCATAGATGATAACTTTTCTTCAGTTTTAGTAAGGGAATTTTACATGAGATTGGAGGATCCAGCTCGGACTGATCTCCAAGGAGGAGTATGTTCCTATGTCCAGGTTCATGAGGTAGTAATAACTCATGAAGATTTACGTGAGGAGTTTGGTCTTGAGTGGAGTAGTAATCTCTTGGATATTGTAGAGAGGTTTCGAACACTTCGTAACTGGACTCGAATAAATGAAGTGTTGCATGGTCAAGAAGGTGTGGAGGATTTGATTTCATCGGTTACAACACTAACTCCTGACGCATACATTATCCAAGAGATCCTACGACATACGATCATGATAAAGGGGGGAGATACAAGGATGATCACATCGCAATTGAGTATGGTTACTTACCATATTTTAGAAAAAATTCAGTTTGATATGGAAGATCTCCTACTATCAATGATCCGATATACATACAAATTGAATGATCCACGGCGACAGTGATTGAATACTCTTCCGTTGGGAGGAATAATTCAATGAGTTGTATACAAGAAATGCCGGTCTCTCAATAGGGAGGTTTATCATCTTGATTGTCGACCAGCCAGATTATCTACCCTATCAATTCATCCTCCTCAACAAGAAAGGGCTCCATCTCCACAACCTCCAGTTCGACGAGGTGGGTCAATGAGAGAGACCCAGCGAGAACTACAGGAGCTAAGGGAGCAGGGAGCAGACATAAATAGGAAAGTGACACGAATGTCGAAGAAGATATCCAGTGTTGAGAAGAGGGTACGAAAGATAATGGTGGCACTCAAGCTAACAACATCACCGACAAGAGAGGAGAGTCCTGGGGAGGAGCACCCATGATGATTGGTTCGTCGAAAATGATGTGGAGGTGATGAAGGGGAGAGCAGCAGTATGGGAGCTGGAGATTGAATAATTTGATTTTATTTTTATAATAACACAGGTTTCAGAAAGAGCAAGACAAACTTCTGTTACTACCGCGCAGCGATAGTTCTAGCGCTGGCGTTAGTACCAGCGTACTATCTGGGTTCAAGTTTTTCATTTTGAACTAATTTCTGGCTTATTTTAAGTGTTCTTTTATACTTATCTCGCTGAAGTAGTTTACAGATATCCTGCATGGTTATGAATTTTTTTTTCTTACTTCATAGTTTGATAATGATTTTGGTTAAGCATGATAGGGGCAAGCAAATTACGCAAGTATAATAGATAAGCAAAACTTGCGCATTTTATAAATTTAGCCTAATACCCCTAAAAACACCTCTTAAATCCATTTTGACACTTATTTCATTTAGTCTTAATAATATCATATGACAAATTTAGTTTTTCAAATTTTATAAGACTTTTAGGAAATGGATTTAGAAGGATAAAAATAAAAAGGATAAGTAGATTACTTGAGATTTATTTATGAATTTTGGTTTAATATGTGAAAGTTATATCACAAGTTATATAAAGTGATCATATCATGATGGTTTTACAAAAAAAAGGAAAAATAAACAAAAAATAGGTTAGGCATATCATGAAGTAGAATAATGATATTTCTTTTTTAGTTGATTTCTACTTCATGCAAATGATTGGATACTAATGAATGAGAGATTTAGGTATCCAAAGAGGACCGGGTGTGACGGTTCCTTTGGGTACCCAAATATATCGTGTTTGCTTTTGGGAGATATGATTGAATGGGCCCTTTTGATTTGAGTTTGTGTTTCATCTTTAACTTTGGGCCGCCATTCAAACCTTGATTTAATATGTTTTTTATTTGCCAAATTTCCATGATGATTTTGCAAAACCTTATTTATAGGAAACTTGTTTATCTTTAAGTTTATGTTGGGAGAAAGATGATGTTGTAAATGATAATGATTTGGAATTTCATTTTCAAGCATTTAATATTTTTTATTTCCTTTGTAAGGCTTAGACATATTATGAAAATTCATATTTAACTTGCTTTTGGAATTAGCTTGAAATTATTGATTTATGTGTTAAGAATTTTTCTTTATAATTTCCTTAAGCAAGTTAACTTTTGTTTCCAATTCATAATTTTTAGCTTTGAGTTCATGTCTAGCTTTATTATATGCCATTGTGCTATTTTTGAGAGTGGATCCGATAGACTCAATATGATTGTTATATTCGTTTCTAAAGTCATCAAAAGTTTCATCCATCTCTTTAATTTCAATTTTATAGTTTTTGCACATATCACAATTATTTTTTAACGATGAATTTTCTAAAGACAATTTTTCATTGCGTTCGTTTACACAAAAAAATTCCTTTTGAAGTTCCTTGTATTTTTCTTTAATATCATTACAATCAAAACATGATATAAAGTTTTCAAATGAAGAGCATGATGGAGATACAAACATTTTATTTTTGGATTCTACATTCACATTTGCTTTCAAGGTTTAATTTTCTAAACGTAGTTTTGCATTAGCCATTTTTAGTTTTTTAATCTTACGTTTAGTAGTTTGTAGTAATTGCAATGTAGAAATAGAGGTACAAAAAATAGAATTTGATTTCCTTACATTGCTTTCGGGAGAGGCACGATTTGAACATATAGTTTCTTTGACATCTTTTTGGCACTCCTCTTCCGAAGACAGTACTTCTTCCTCTCTTCCATTTGATGTGTGCTCCATTGATTCGTCATGAGAGGAGCATTCTTGAAGACTTGTGCAAGCTTGCAAACTCTCCGGTTCTTGCGATTGTTGCATACCTGTAGAAGGAGAATCATAAGTTCTTTCAAGAAAATTCCAAATCTCATATGCGGTAGGTAACGTATAAATAAGTTTGAAAATATTTTGGTCTAATGCACAAAATATACTATTCATAGATTTTGCATTTAAAACAATTTCGTTTCTAGTTAGTACGCTAGGTGGCTTTTCAATAGTAATATTCCAAACTTTTTCATCTATGGCCTTAAGAAAATTTTTCATTAATATTTTCCACCCTTTAAAATTTTTGCCCATAAATAAAGGTGGTGATAACACTTTTTCATTTATATTAAAATTTTCTCCACTAGTAGAAGCGAGAATCATGATCAAGAGACGCCATTATTCCAGGTTGTTAAGCCGATTTGGAATAACCTACCTCTGATACCACTTGTTGGATCTGTAGGTGCCCTTAGAGGGGGGGGGGGTGAATAAGGGTTTTAAAAACTTTAAACTTTAATAGAAAACTTTTGAGATTTTGGTCGAAATAAATTAAATCAAACATAAGGAGATAATGAAATTAAAAATGCAATCAATTTTATTAAACAAGAAAAGACATGATTATCATTTATAAAATTGATTACAAAATCTGATTTCTATGACGCTAGAAATCGAGGCGAATAATGAAAGACTCTTTTCATTTTCTATACCGACTCGTATCCCCACGAATCGGTTGGCTTTAGCCGACCTCTCCCCAGATACGACCTCAAGACGCTCTAGCCTCCTATCCCCAAAAAGGCCTCGAGCACCCCCTAGATCTACTCCCTAGACCCAGTCGCCAACATGAGGCGAATTACTCCCTAAGTCCTACCCAGACCTAGTCGTCGTGTGGCGAATTCCCCTAGTCCCCGCAAGGCCCTAGTCGCCGTGTGGCGAATTCCACTACCGAACAAAAGATATAAAGTTTACAATTAGAAAATAAAGCACAACTCAAACAAAAGACTCCCTCAAAAGTAGAACTTGATGTCGATGTAGATGCGATCGTATTGGTCTTCAAGTTCTTTGCGTTCACGAACGTTGATGGAGTACTTCGGGCTGCTTGGAGAAGGCTCTCATGAGTGCTCTGAATATGTGGCTTCAATTCCTTCTGTAACAGCAAGCAACAACGGAGGAGGCGCGGTCTTTGTATAGAATCAGGCACTACCGCCTGCAGTAGTACTACCGCCCCGCGGTATCCACGTTAGGCAATGAAGCACACGGATCGTGGAAGTTTAGGCAACATTTGAGCACCAAACACTAGCGCGATGTGGTAATGCTAACGCCCCGCGATAGCGATATATCCTTCCTTCAGCCACAATCTTCTTCCAAATCTGCTCCTCAATCAACTCCAGGCGGGAAGTTTCCAAAAGCTACCGCCGAGCGTTAGACTTAACGCGCCGCGATAGTACTTGCCAAAATAGCGTCCCATCGACATTCCTTTTTCTCCACTGTTTCCTTCCTGTCAATTGTTTCCATTTATACTAGCGCCAGCGGTAGTGCTAACGCGCCGCGGTAGCAACGCCTGGCATCAATTTTCGTCGACCGACATTTATTTTGGTCGAACACCTTTCGTCGAACGCCATCTTCGTCGAACACATTTCGTCGAACGCCATCTTCGTCGAACACATTTCGTCGAACGACATTTTCGCTAGTGCCAGCGGTAGTGCTGGCGCACCGCGGTAAAGCATACAGATCCTCGAACGGAGCTTTCAGTTCGTCGAACAGAGATTTGAATTTGTCGAGCACCGCGGCAGAGCATGCTGTTCGTCGATCACCATTTCATTTCGTCGATCGAATGTTCGTCGAACGGGATTCCACTTTCGTCGACCGCAAATTCATCGAACGCAGTGATAAGCATTTCGTCGAGCGCAGCTTTCAATTTATAGAACAAACACTAGCGCCAGCGGTAGTTCTAACGCTACGCGGTAGTAACAACAAAACACATTTCCATGGAGATTTGAAAGCACTGAATCCTGCATATTATAAACACAAAACAAGTATGATCAAATACAACAGGATTTGTTATTGTCAAACCAAGAAATGCGGAAATCATGTTCCAACAAAGACTACACAGCCAAATATAATTGAGAAATCAAGACTACACAGCCAAAAATAGTTGAGACATCAAGACTACACAACCAAATATAGTTGAGACATCAAGACTACCCAGCCAAATATAGTTGAGACATCAAGACTACACAGCCAAGTATAGTTGAGACATCAAGACTACACAACCAAATATAGTTGAGACATCAAGACTACATAGCCAAATATAGTTGAGACATCAAGAATACACAGCCAAATATAGTCTTGATTCTCGTGCCTTATCTCTGCATATTCCCAAGGCTAAAAAGTGACTCCTAACCACTAGGAGGAGGACAAATGTCATTCGGTTGTCCTTCCAAAGCATGGTATATGCTTCCTCATTAATTATGGCTGAAATCTTTAATGGGATTTTCAAATCAGCAACTATTTTTGCTTATCTCAATATCAGAAGTGGTATTTTGGTCCACTAAGAAGTTGACACCTAGCCTTGGAGTTCCAACCAATGCATGGGAAGTTGTTGCCATTAATGCTAGTCAAATTAACTCCACTTTCTGTCTCTCCCTTAAACCTTGAACCCCATTCCCTCATCCAAAGCTGAGCATTTTCTGCTTCCTCTTTCTCACACCTCAAGGAGCTAACCAAAAACTTTCCTTGAAGGAACAAGGCTTGAAAGGAGGATTTGGAGCTTGGCCGGCCGCCGCCATGCCACTAAGAAGACAAGCTTGAACCATGGCCGAAATTAAGGTGACTTCCACCCCCTCTCCCTTGGTGTTAGATCTTTCGATCATAACATGAAAGATATTGAGCTCAAAAGAGCTTGGTTCGACGAGATTCAAGGAGTTTCATAGAAAAATACCACACTAGAACTTATGTTTTGGGGCGTCGTTCGCCGAGAAAATGTCTTCAATCAACTCCTCTCTACAATACGAAGTAGGACTTGATTTTATGAAGAACGATGGTCTATTGAGGGAGTAATGAAGGGAAGAAGGTTTGTAGAAAATAACCCTTTTTGCTGGAGGAAGAAGATGAACAGCTACCTTTAGATCTCCTTTAAGATTTGTGCAGTTTTGTTATCTGCAGACCAAACTGGATCTGTTTTTATGAGCGCAGCTGGGTTCAAGCCACTTTTTAAGCGTATTTCAACTAGATCCAGACCTAGGGCTCAACATGAAAGTTGTAGCCCTTGGAAAGACCTTTCCGAAATGTTGTTGCACGTTTTCTGGAGAGCTCTGTAGCTCCCTAGGATTAAAATCGAAAATGCTATATTTTTGCTAACGGTAAATTATGTTTCAGACAGATTCTGTCAAGATTTATACTGTTGGGTTCAAACTCATTTTAAGGCACGCTACATTGAGATCTGGACCTTTGGCTCCACATGAAAGTTTTAGCCTTTGAAAACACCTTTCCAGATTGGGGTGACACATTATTTTTGGTGGTCTGTAGCTCCCAGAAATCCTATTTTAGTAAACATTGATGAATATGTACAGATTTTTAATGTTTTACTGATTTCTCCCAAAATATTTATCGGATGCTTACAAAATTTGGTAGAGATGTATCTGATGATATTTTGATCACCCTTGTTTAGTTTCAGAACTTTTAGATACATATTTGACATGAATTTGTCGGTCGTATCATATAAATGTAAAGTTCCATAACTAAAAATTGTTTAATACAATGAGGTCGAAGTTTGGTGGGAATGATTCAAGCATTATTTATGATCTATGGTAGAAGTTTTGGAGGATTTGACTTTGAAATGAATCCATAATTAAATGTGTCGTTATAATTTATTATGCCGAAATGAAATATTAAGATGCTCCTTTAGACAAGGATTTTGGAAACATGCATTAAACCGTACATATATCACTTGGTAATCTATCTGAGAATTTAGAATGGTGATCACCGCTTAGTAGAGATTATGATTGATGATCCTTTAAGAAAATCGAGCATGAGGATTGGTATGGTTAATACGTTTGGGCAGATTAATACAGTAAACTTGAACATGACATTAAACGTACAAGTAGTCCTATAAGATTAAAGAGAGTATTTCCCTTACATACACATGCCACTGCACGAGAGTTATAACAACACGGTATGGGTAGCAGTAATGGTTTGGTGTGGATTATAGGATATGGATATATCCTATGGTGTTATGTTAAAGACCCGGTTGGTAGGTCCTTGAATGCAAGTAAACATCGATTGAACTTGTAAATAGTAACATGTGTTATGGACTTGGTTAGGAGTCCTTGGGTGCTTGGTAGCATGGGTTGAGCATTGGAATTACTTGGGTGTGTATAGTATTCATACTATTGCATAATGATCCTTATTGGAGGATTACTTGTGGCGAGTCGATCTATGGGCTTGCGAGTTGTCACACTGACAGAAGCCGGCAGATAGTCTCTAGGACCGGTTGGGCTGGGTCCTTTGGTGCTTACTTCCCAAAGCCCCTTCCGCGTCATAAGAGTCAGTTGGTTTAGTGAGCAAGAGTACGCAGGGTCTCCGTTGTTGTGCTCTTAGCGTCGAGGCGTACGTAAGGCCTAAGTCTGGTAGTGTGCATACCCACCCAGTAGTGGAGAAGCCCATTCCACTATCTCCGTCTGGCCATGAAGTGAGGTGCCTGAGTGGTTAGCTACCCTCAAAAAGCGGGAAGTAAATGTCTATGTCGACATAGCAAATCAGAGTGCGTGCGTAAATTATGGGTAAGTCATCATACATACATTTATTGCATTGCACTGTATAAAGATCCTCATCATATAAACTTGTATGGGCACCTTTATATGATGAGTTACTTATTATTGTGGAAGACCCTTAACTTATAATCTTATAAGGGCATCCTTATAAGTTAAGCTTAATTCAGTTATGTATATACTCTACTCTAATATGCACTGTTGCTAACTATACTGCTAGAATAGATATACACTTTATACACTTTATATATCTGTTGTGATTACTATTTCCTTGCCACCTTCAATATTGTATATTTCTAATTATATTGTAGCGTTCTCTTTCCTTTCTTCTGCCCGGTGCCTAAGAGTCATCAAGGGAGAGGATGTGAAGCCACTTAGTCTGTATAGACTAATGGTTGTTGTACCCCTCTTTTTAGGAGCACATATAGTAGCAATAGCTTTCACCTGTCACTGAAGTGAGAGTTGAGAGATTTGATGTAGTTTTACATCATATTGTACTCAACTATATATATATATATATATATATATATATTCATGAGCTCATGTGGCTTCCTATTTTATTATACTATTGTTGTGGACTTTATGCTTTTGTGAATTATGGTCTTCTGTTTAATTTAGTGATGGGTTGACATGTGATATTTGAGAATAGCCAGCAGGATAGGCGTCTTGTGAAGGAGGCTAGCCCCTGCGCTGGCCCTTCCGCAAGGAGGCTGTCCTGGTCATAGGAGTCCCCTTGGTCGTGTCCTGTGTTCCGGTATGGGGGGGTCTTACACCAATAGAGGTCCATTTCTCCTCCTCTCCCTCTATGTTAGCTGTCTAGCTCCTTAGGAAGAGAAATTGGGCTCAATTGATCCGCGATCCATGTGAGGAATGAGAGATTTTTCCGAGCTTTTCACCCCGCTCGGGCTCGCCGGAGAGGCGATCTCCAGATGACATCTCATCGCCAATCGATAGCCCCTACCTCAACGAAGGTGGTGGTGGTGGCCGGTCGTGGAGGTGGTCAGAGAGCCAGGAATTTGTCTTGGAAAATAGTCCAGGATGGGACAATATTTTCCCTTGGCTGGAGGTGGAAGACGCAATCCTAGCCCTTGATTTCCACAGCTGATGGTTACCCGCATGCTATATTGTATTAAATGAAATAATTGTCACACTTTTAGCAGATAATTATTTCCCAAAAATAGACCACTTAGAGGCCCTTTAAGGCAAAAGTTCCTGAGACAACCTTTGTAGCCCTTGAGGTCTACTGTTCATAAGGATTTGAATCACCAGGTTTGATGGCTTACAACTCCTTATAGGGCCATTCTCCTGAGGTGTGCCCTAAAGGGGGACCAGTCACTATTTAGTAGATCTAGTTCACATAGATGATTGGATAGGCCTAATACTTTGGACATAAGGGTATATACCATAAACACACTCCCTGCCCAAAAATCATAATTTTTGGGCAACACTTTTCTAAGGTTTTGTGTGAAATTTTATTTTTCATATTATTGAAATAAATGTGGTTAAATAAATCCAAAATGACCCAAATCTTGGGTGACATGTTTGTTAAGTCATAAACAGTCACAGGTAAAAATGTGAGGTCATTTGGACCACTGTAGAACAATAGATTCTACAGGCATATGAATGAGTTGTATAGGAGGATGGTGTACATATATCAATTTTGGTATTTTGTGAATTAATCAAAAATGACTTGTTGTATGCCCATGATGTTTGGGAAATACACATATTATGATGAAGGATATCATCCCCAGAAAAGTTAGGATATTTGGAATGAAAAATCATAAGTATTTGGTTAATAAAATTAATGTCACAAAAGTGTATTAATCAAATATAAGTGACCAAATGACTTAGGATAATTCTGATTTTCTGCCACATGATGATTTAGAGTAACCTACATCTCTAGAAACTTTATTAGGATTTTTGAAGTTGATATTCCTAGCTATTTGATTATAGTTGATTATGTCACATAAATGTATAAATGAAATAAACATAACCTAATGCCTTGAAAAAAATCCAATTTTCTGTCATATGGTACTTTATGTTAAAATATATCTCTAGAAATTTTAGTAGGATTTTTGGAAGTCATAAACATTATAAATTACCAAAAATGTCCTTCTCTTCATTTCGGGTTTATACACATGATATTTATGAATGAAATTTGGAACACATAGATAGGGCATCCATAATAGCAGCCCCTATAAGTTGTGGCCTTATCGGAGGACTCCAGCCCTATAGTGATTAGTAAACTAGAATCGCGTCGCACTATATTTTTTATTGTGCACAGGCGGGTTTTGTCCGGTGCAAATTTGGCATATTTTGTGTTCCTGTTTTATCTGTGGATATTATAGTTGTGTCTGCATTTTGTGCCAGATTTTACAATAAGTGGTATCAGAGCCAGGTTCTGAGTAGGTTACTAATTGGACGTTCTGGTTTAGGTTTGGGTCAACGGTAGATGATGACATCAGTCTGCTCCCTATCTTCCCAGATCTGATCCGTGAATTAATCAGATTGCCTAGAGGTACTGCAGGCATCTATGACAGCGAAGAACACTGTGTTGGTCGGGTATTCTGTAGAGAAATTTGATGGCAGCGGAAACTTTCGCCTATGACAAATTCGGATCAAGGATATGCTGGTTGAGCAGGGCTTGATCCAAGTGCTGCGGGGGCGTGATTCTTTGCCCGCTCCGGTGAAGGATTCTGAGTGGATGAAGATGGATGAGCGCGCCAGCAGCGCTATCAGGATGTGCGTCGACGACAAGGTGCTGTTCAACATCGATGTTGAAGATTCTGCAATCAAGCTATGGGAGAAGGTTGAGGGACTGTACATGAGCAAGTTGTTGACCACGAGGCTGTTGCTGAAGCAGCGACTATACGACCTGAAGATGCAGGAGGGTGTTCACCTGTAGGAACACTTTAACGTGTTCAATGGACTTATTAGCCAACTGCATGTGGTTAGTGTGAAGGTGGAGGAAGAAGACAAGACCTTATTGCTTCTTACCTAGCTCCCAACGTCGTATAAGCACATGCAGACCACTCTGTTGTATGGGAAGGATACAGTAGACGTGGAGAAGATCACATATGCGTTATTGTCCAGTCAGATGTTGTCGAACCTCACTCCTGAGGGGGAGCATGCTTTGATAGTAGGAGGACGCCGAGGGAGGCAGTTCGAGAAGGGGTCTGGGAGTGCACGGTCCAGATCCGCATCGAGGAAGGCAGTAACGTGCTACGTACATTCTTAGGTAATTATGGTGATATTTAGAATGATAATATGATTATAGTGCATTTTAAGATAAGTGATGGACACATTGATAAATACATAAGGGTTTGCACCACGCTCCGCATATAGGTCATCGTGTTGCCTAAAAGAGTTCTAAGTCATCTTTAAGTAATTTTAGAGCAACCATGAGAATAACCTTGGCAATGGGTATATACCAATAAAAGTAAATATTCTGAGAAAGGAAGGTTTGGGATGTCACCCCAGAATATCTTATAGTATCCTTGCGAGCCCTTTACCGAGTAGACCTCGGGAAGTCCAGGATTCACCCTAAATTGCTATGATCAACTAAATAACCATCAAGATTAACTTTAATTAAGAGAATTTGAGAAAGGAAATCCTTGCCCCAATGTATGGGATGGAATGGTTCAGGAGTAGTTGGTCATGCGAGCTGGAGGCTTGGGTGATGTGATAACCTTGCATGTGCATAAACTAGTGGCGGGTCTTCGGTACTGGTCCAGTTGTCACACTGATGGAAGTACGTTGACATTGGTGGGATGTGGAGAGTAAAATGTCCAGTAGGTTACTTTATTGCGGTTTGGAAGACAATCCCTAGTAACCCACCCCTGAGCATAAAAGACTGGCGAGTTTCCAGCAAGAGTACGCAAGAGCTCATGGAAGTGCACATAGGATGTGTAAAGCAGTGTATGTAAGGTCTTGGTCAGGTAGTGTGTATACCCACCTAGAAGTGGAGTTCCCGATCCACTATTTTCGTAGCACAAGGCAGAAGTACCTGAGAGGCTTGCTACCTCTGAAAAGTGAGAACTAAATGTCTGTGTGCGCAGAGTCGTGTGAGTGAGTTGCACTGTATGAACATATCATAACATAGCATAACATGCATACATACTATAGGCATAGGCACAGGTAGTTCCTTATCATATAAATTAGTATGAGCACTTTAATATGATAAGTTACAATTCCGGAAACCTTAACTTATAAGTTTGTATGGGCATTCATATAAGTTATTGTACTCTAGAGGATAACGTAGTAGTTTACTTTTTACCTTTAATTGTGCCGCGTTTACTTATTTACTGCTTATGTATTACCTCATATTGCTATACAAACTATTACTTATTCATATATGTTGCTAGTACAAGTCATGTCACCAGCTCTTGTTTTTACCCGTTGATGTCCATTTCTTCGTCCTCTCGCTCGGTACCTAGGAGTCATGGGGGAGGCGAGGACAAAATTGGCTTAGTCTTTTTGACTAACGGTCAGATGTGTCCGTAACACCAGGAGATCGAGGAGCGGAAGCCGCAGTACGTCAGATGGGACGTGACGGCAGACCCTGAGGAGCAGATGTCACGCATCACTACTACCACATAGGGACAGGGTTGTAACGCCCCAGAATTTTCTTATAGTCTTCTAAGTGGGGATACGAAATTGGTAATGTCCTAAATACTAAATTTATCATTGCTTAGCATAAGTGTGAGGGGGCATTACCATTTCGGAAACATCGGCGTCGTCGGCGTCCGGCGAGTTAATTCTAGATGGGGGCGTAAATGCGGATATATGTATGTAAATGTGTATATATATACGTATATATGTATACATATGTAATTATAAGCATGTATAAAAATTTATATATAAACATACTATTATAAATGTATACAAATACATATATTCATACATGTATGCATGCTTGAAGTTTTTATAGGGTGGTTTTGTGTAGGATGCTACATTTATACAATTATATATATACATGTGCATAAGGGGTATATATATAAAAATCTTATGTATATAAGTTATAAATAAAGAAAAAAAATGAGATGGAGGATATATAAAATCATTCCTCCCAGCTGTTAGCTCAAGCCAAATCTTTTTTTCGCTTCCTCCCTGTCCCGTGGAGCACCGGCGAGTCATCGAGGGTTAGGGTTGCATCGGATCGGTGTCGAGCGGCATCGGAGCTGTCGGAGGAGGAAGGATCTTGGTTGTCGGGGCTGTCTTCGTCGCCGGGGCTGAGGATCCGGGATGCTTCTTCCTCGCTCATCGTGATTCGGCAGGGCACCGTTGTTTGAGGCAAGAAAACTCTTCTCTTTCCCCTCTTCCTCCTTCATCCCCTTCCATTTGGGTTATGCTCCAGGAGATTTATTTATTTTCTTTCCCCTTCTTATGGTGGTTGTTGGGGTAGGCTTAAGCTTCAGGAAATTTTATTTCATTTTCCTTCTTATGGTGGTTGTTTGGGTATGCTTAAGCTTTGGGAAATTTATTTGCATACTCCTTATATACTGCCTGCTTGGGTTATGCATCGGGAGATTATTTATAGTATTCTCCTTATATTTGGGCTGTTTGGGTATGTTTAAGCTTCAGGAAATTTATTTTTTTTAGCAATTTCATTAATGGTGGATCGGGTTTATGCTCCAGAAGTTTCACTCATGGGGAATTTCACCATCTAAGTTATAGTAGTTGTTTGGGTTTATACTCCAGGAAATTATTCATAACTATCTCCTCATCTTGGGCTATGGTGGTTGTTGGTGGTGGTTAGTTTACCCTTCCAGAAATTTTATACTTAAAGTTATGCTCGGGTGTCTGCTTTATATAATTCCATTTCGGGGGCTGTTATGCATGATCCTAGCCTGGATTTATTTGGGCTTGTTGCATATAGATCTATCGGAATTACTTTGTTTGTGGTTGCTTTATATAGTTCAGTGGGGCTGCTACTTATAGTTCTATTTGTGTTGTTTTTGGGCTGCTTTGTATAACTCCAGTGGACTTGGGGCTGCCATATAAAAATTCTATTATTGATATTACTTTCAATTGTTGTTATATGGCTGGTGGGACGCCTTCGGGTTGCAAGTCTCGATAATTCAAGTTGCGTAGTCGACTCATAGCTCAAGCCTATTCTTGTTATATGGCATTCAAATGATTTGGTTATATGGCCCTGGGTATAAGAGAACACGGTTGTCATATTCGGCAATTATATTTAAATGTTGGTTTAATTATAAAGTCACTCATAGTCTCACACTAGTAGCCTAGCTGTTGAGGTCATTTATTTGCCTTTTTCCTTCTCTTTTAATCCTTTTCCTGGTTTTGCTTCTATTCCCCTTTAATGATTGTTTCTTCCCCTTTTCTGCAAGTGAAGTTCTGTTTGTGGTCTTCCTTGTTGTTCTTATAGATTCTCCCAAAAAAGTCATCTTCTGTGTATTCTCGAAAATCAAGTTTCTTCTTGTGCATTTTGATTACCGTTTATACCATAGACTTGTTTAGAAGTTCTCTCTGTGTAGTTCCTGAAATTTCTAGCCTTTTTTATCCAGAATTTATTAGAACATCTGCCCTGAATTTTTTAGTCTTTCTGTCCAGAATTTCTGTCCAGAACTCCCTGGTTTTCAGTGTAATCTGCCTTTTATTTTTGAGTATTTTAAACCCTTCCAGACTCAGTCTTCCATGTAAATTTTGTGTTAACTTTCTCAGTGAAGGGTAATGCTTCCTCCTCACTGTCTTAGCAATCTAGTTGAATGTAAAGATTCCTTTTTATTGGTTGTGGGCTGCAAATAGCAATCCTTCTCCATAGTGACTTTGTTTCCTGAAGTTTAGTTATGCTAGGCTCTCTTGTTGGTTGTGTCCTTCAAGTAGTAGTGGTCCTCTTAGCTTGATTTTGCTGGGTAATTGAAAGTCCTTCATTTCGGTCCTTTCTTCTTCCTTGTCTGCCTAACCTGTTAATTTTAGGTTAGTGGCTGTTGTGTTTCCCTTTTGGGGTCTTATTGGTGTTCTGGGTTCTTCATTCCTGCTGTCATCCCCCTTGGAATTTGCTGTCATCCCCCTTGGAATCTGGATAGCTTTTATTCCTATTTAGTTATGCTACCAGGTAGTCTGATAAGACTTCCCTAGGTTTGGAAAAGTTTGCTCGCCCTAAGATCATGCAATTATTTCTTCTTTTATGAAGTTTCCCTTTGACTTTGACATGAAGTCTGCTAGTCAACTTTGATATAAGTCCTTCTCGTCGACTTTGATATAAGTCTTTTCCCGTCAACTTTTGTTAAGTTTTTCTGTCAACTTTTGATAAGTTTCTCTGTCGACTTCATCGCTTATTCTGAATAGTTTCCACATATATTTATATGTTCTTTTGTCGGGTGTTCCCGGGTATCTTAAGCGATGTTATCAAGCATTTTAAGCCCTTTGGTTGAGACTTTTGATGAAGCTATGCTTTATTCTTTGAGTTGTCCTGTATTTGGTTAGTGATATTTTATGGTGTCTTTTCGTGCCTTATTCTCCGTACTGACGAGAAGTTTGTTGGGAGTCAAGTTTGGACTCACCAGGTGTTTTCAAATGAACCGTTGAGTATTATTCGGGTGTTTGGCCTTCGTGTTAAGTTTACCTTCGTCTTGTTCTGACACCAAACCTTGCATGGTGTCGGCTTTCTGAAATCTTTGACCTTGTGGTAAGTTGAGTGTTGATACATATTGATTAATTGCCGAACCAGGTGCTTGTTGATTCTCTCATCTTGAGTTGTGGTTACAACTATCTAAAATCCTGTTTTTCTTCCTGGCACTCCTCTGTTTGCTATGTTAGATTTATGAGCTAAGTATGCTATGGTGTCAAATGCTTCGATTGTTTTTTGGTGATCTGTAGTGAATTTTAATTATATGCTTATATATATATATTTATATATATATATACATACTTATATATATGTTTATGCACCACTGCTTCTTGTGCTATGTTGGAGTCTGTTGGACGTGTGAGCTAAAAGTCACGGCCATAGTGCCTCTTTTGGGCTATTGGTTTGAGTGGATTGGAGCCACCGCCACAGCACTCCTGTTTGTTTGTTGGGCTGTGGGCGTTTGTGGAAGATACCACCCCTCGAGCTGATCAGTCTCAAGCGCTTATAAACATATATGCTTATATATGTGTATTATGATTTTATATGTATAACCACCACATCTGAGCCTCAATGGCGGACAAGTGGTTGGATTTGATTGTTTTGGCTATTACCTTCTGGTGCAGGCTTTTCCTCTTACCGAGTGCACTCATTTGAGGTGGCTCAGCTTGTTGTAAGATTATAGATGCTCATCTGATTAGCTCCCCTTTCTGAAATTTTTATTTCTGATTGCTGCTAACCTTGGGTTTTCTTGCACTTTCTTGCTGAGGCATTCTTTTCTTTTGAATGTCTCAGGCTCGGAGCCATAGTTGTTCGGTTAGTAGAGTTGGTGTTCTCTGGAGCTGCAGTTAGTTGTAGTGGTTTGTTCTACCCTCACGGTTGTGAGGTAGTTGTTCCTTTTGTTTTAGATTTAGGTTTGTACTTTGTTTTTCTATGGGCTCGTGTCAGTTGTTGACGCCCACAGCTCTAGTTTTCTTGTGCTAGATTACTTGCTAGCTGTTTTGCTGTTACTTTCGGGTTGTTTACCTACTTGCTCTCTGGGAAGCTTTATGCTAGGATGCATTAGTTACTTTATTGGTATAAAAATGTCATTATTGCATTTCATGATTTTAAGTAATTGTCACATACTTTGAAGATCGTAGAAAATCCTTTCTTACTATACTAAATATAGATATGTGCATATCATTTCTGGGATATTGATCTTCATGCTCATGTAGGCTAAAATGAACCTATTTTCCGCTGCGTATGTATAGTTTCCTACTTGTGGACAGATGATCCACCGGACCGAGGGACACGGTCCTAAGCTAAAACGTAAAATTCTCTTTTTATTCCAAGCACATTTATGTTTTTATAAAATAATCGTAAGGAGTGTTTGCCTGAGCGTCTGTAGTTGTCCCCTGCATGACGTGGCATCACGACGCGTATTTTCCCCTTGCTCTGATAAAATTTATTAAATTCGTGGGAGAAATGCGGGTTGTGACAAGGGTGCAGAGTATTTTGAGTAGATTCCGCATAGTGTAGTGTGAGAGAGTGTATTACTATTTCATATATATATGCCTGTAATTATGGACTTATCACATTTGGTAGCATTTCTTTCTTCGCTAAAATTGGCATGTGTTATGATAAACAAGCCGGCAGGATCGGCGTTGAATGGTGATGGCTAAAACATGAGTTGGAGTCACCGTAAGATGGCAGTTCTGGGCATAAGGTCCAGGAACTCTCCGGTAAGAAGGAGGGAGATCTTACACAAGCACTACTTTACATCCTAATAAGTCTTAATAAGCTTTGTGTGTGCAGAGCACCTTGGTAGTTGTACTCTTTATTCATGTGCATTGAAATATTTTGGAAGTAATATTATTTATGTATTTTAATGTTGTGTTATTTCATTATATGTCATGTGTTTTGATTTTTTTCACTTATATACTTTATCAAAATATTATTTTGTACACATCATTATCTTTCATAAACTTCTACTCATGAGAATTGGATCCTAATGCACATTTACTCAATTCTCTATAAACTTAAGTAAATGCACTAGATGATAAAGCATGATCGCTACAATGTTTAGTCTTACTTGAAATGAAAATTAGCTTACTCATGAGAATTGGATCCTAATGCACATTTACTCTCTTTTGACACTATCAAAAAGGGGAGAATAAAATTGCATAAATGTTATAATTTAGGGGGAGTACAATAATAAATTAATAGAAAGCATCTATGTTGGGGGAGTATTCATAGGATGTACATATTGTACTACTTGTTCGCTCGATCATGAATATTTTTCTTACCCAGCAAGTGATCTATTGTTTACTAAACTAATGATACTTCACAATTTCAAATCAAACCCCTTTTTCTCACTCACCATGTGGTATCACTAAGTTATAAATCTTTGTTATACTCATTCCCTTCTCTACGAAATAGTTAGAAATTTTAACTCTTAAACGATATATTTTTTCTCCACCCTCTTTGATAATACCAAAAGGGGGGGAATAACATTGAAAGACATTCACATATAAGGGGAGTAAAATTCATAGGAAACTTGATGTAGGGGGAGCATCTATATAGGAGTAGCATATGCATACTACTACGCTTATCCTTTACTATAATCACAAATCTTATATTTGAATGATTTCTTTCTAAGAGGATTTGTTATTATCAAAAGGGGGAGTGTGTTGGAACATGCTTTCCATGTCTCTTGGCTTGAGAATAAAAAATCACACTGTATTTGATCATACTTGTCAAGTGTTTATAGTGTGCAGGAACTTCAGCTTCAATCCCTTATGAGTACAAAAAAGAAAGAGGATGATTCTCTATCGTTATGACGCTCTATTGCTAACGAGGTTCGTTAACGCTATCACTGGCGGTAGCGACGACTTAATTGGAAATATCTTCGAGATGGCAACATTGTCGAGAATGGAATATCAATAGGACTCATATATAGCAAGCTCTACCACGATGCGTTAGCTCTATCACCGAGTAGTAGCTTTAGGAAACCCCAATCAATCATGATTTGATTGAGAAACCAAAAGGAGCATCTAATATCATTATGAAGGCAACAATATATCATATTTTCGTGGGGAATAATTTATTTTCAAAGATAAAAGCCAAATCCACGAAATTGAAGAGAATATAAGGAAGGAAATTGAAGACTGTGCGCTACCGCCCCACTATAGAAACTACTGCCGGTGGTAGTTTCTTGTGTTGGATCTTACAACGCCCTTAGAGGGGGTGAATAATGGTTTTATCGAATTTAGATCTTAATTAAATTTATCAGAGTTTGAGATTGAAGTTTCAGAATATTTTATAGAAAAATTTATATTAATATTCCAGATAGGATTGTAATGAAGATTCCTTTTTAAATAATTGAAACAAAACTTTTTGTTGATTGTTGCTAACGCCTGGCGTTAAGTCCTAACACTGGGCGTTAGCTCTCCAGAGAATATTCCTCAGAACAAAAAGATTGCCGCAGTGATTTTACTTATGAAATCTCAAATGAAATACAATTCCAGAAAATCAGAGATAATGACATTAATTATTGTATTTCAAAGATAATTATACAAATGTTGATTTTAATACTTTTATGAAAATAGAAATTAAAACATTCTTGAAGAGGAAATAAAATCAATTGAATATAACATTAAAAGACATGATTTTATTTCATAATAAATTGAATACACAAATGTTTAATTTCTATAACGCTAGAAATCAAGGCAAAAATATGTAAAAACACTTTCTGTTGTTTCACCGGTCCTTCTCCCAAGGACCGGTTGGCTATAGCCTATCTATCCCCAGATAAGGCCTCTAGCCACCCCCTAGATCTACCCTCGACCTAGTCGCCACGCACAAAGCGGCGAATTACCCCCTAAGCCTCACAAGGACCTAGTCGCCAACACAAGGCGAATTTACCCACGGGATCCTTCCCGGAATTCGACGTTCTCACCGAACGATTTCTCCACACAAAATACAAAAGGAAAAAATAAAAGATTACAGGATAAGTAAAGAGAAACTCCCCAAGAAATTTTGAAGGTGAAGACGAAGTTGATGTAGATGTTGGCGTTCTTGAAATGATCGTCCTACGTATGGAATATGCGTTGTAGACCTTCTCCTTCAAAATCTTCTTTAGATCTTCATGTTAGCCCAAGGGAAATCTCTTAATTTTTGTACACAAACCTCTCTCCAAAGTATCTGAATTCTAGAAACATCTCTTCTCTAGAATGAGAGGGGTTGTACATTAAATAGCCTCGGAAGCTAACGCGCGCGTTAAGGATACCGCCCGGTGTTAGTGAATCTTGTATGGCAGTTGCTGACATCGTGCATAAAGTCGGGAGCGTGACAGAACCAATTTCGTAGAACGAGACTGATTTCCTCGAACGCACCCTTCATCGAACGGAAAAAACGCAATCGTCAGGATCGTGCAAACCGTCGGGATCGTGGCAGAACAAACTTTTATGCCGGAGCAGCAAACCCTCTTTTTTTCATTCGTTCCTGGGTCTTACCACCCAAAACCGTTGTCTTGCGGTGGCATGATAAATAGAAAATATACGCATTTTTCTATATAGTTTTTAGTATAGTTTTAATTAAATTTGTAAATTATATATGTAAATTAATGAATAAAATGTTTGTTTTTGTTATTTTTGTTTGTAACTTAGTTTTATTTTCATTTTATAAAATTTCTGTAATTTTGTTAAGTCACGCCCTCGAACACGCCCGTGTCCAAGGGCGTGTTCAATAATTTCTGATAATTTTCATTTCTGTCTTTTTTCCAGCTCAAACATCAAGTCACGCCCTCGGTCACGCCCGTGACCGAGGCCGTGTACTTGGTCACGCCCGTGTTGGATGTTCAGCCAGATTCGAGCCCAAATGTCAATGTCACGCCCAATGTCACGGCCGTGATCGGGTCACGCCCGTGACCGAGGCCGTGACTCAACAAAGCTTCCAGAAGACCAAAGGACACGCCAGGTGTCACGCCCAGTTCAAGCTCAAGCCAGCCGACATAGTACACGCTCGTGACCTAGGCCGTATACCATGGTCACGCCCGTGTGCTTCCAAAATCGCCGGTCAAACCTTCTAGATGCCAGCCTGGATCCAGCTGTTCTGGCTATTCGCACCCCAAGCCGTGTCACGCCCTCAGTCACGCCCGTGACCGAGGGCGTGTAATTCCAAAATTTTGCCTATAAATAGAGGCCGACCCCCTCATCAATTCCCTCTCTTGGAACCTCTTGGCTCCTAATGGATTGCCCTTTTGGGTGATCTTCCACAATATTTTGTCCACTTTTTGTATTTTTTTTATTTTCTTTTTTATGTAATTAATTAGGTGTTTATTTTATTTTCTTTTTGTAATATAAATGTTGTAATTAAATGTTTTTAATTTTGTAATTTTATTTCCTGTAAACCCCGTTATTATCGCAATAAATAAATTTAGTTTTTTCGTGCATTCGTAGCGTAATTTCAAATTCTGCAATTTCATATTCTGCACCGTATTTCAATTCATAACTTAGCTTTATTTCTGCACCGTATTTCAATTCATAACTTAGCTTTATTTCCGCACTTCAATTTTCGCAATTTTTCTTTCTTTAGCTAGATTTATTCGTCGCCATAAAATCGGTTTTCTCGCTTAGATTCGAATTTATGCGTCGTCATAATTTTTCATTCTTTTCTTCCTTGACACGGTAGTTTAGAATGGGATATTCGGGCTGCGTTTAAAATCGCTTCAAAGCGAGCGTTTTTCTCTCGTAATGCTTTCTTCGTTTTCGTATTTTCACTTTATGTTTTTATTATTCGTGTTTTTGTTGTTTTATGTTTTAATCGTTTTCGTTTCCGTCATTTTTTTCGTTGTCATCACCTTTTTTTAATTCGTGTTTTTGTTTTCGTTATTTCGTTTAATAGCTTAGTTTTATTTCATTATTGCAATGCATTTATTTCCCGCCTATCCATTTGGATAGGAATCGTCCTGCATTTATTTCCCGTCTATCCGTTTGGGTGGAACTTGCTCACGCATTTATTTCCCCTCTACCTATTTGGGTAGGGATTGCATTTCTTTAATTCCTGCAATTTATCGCTTTCATTTCAATTTCGTAGAGTGTGTGCGTTTTAATTTAGTGCATCCTTTTTGTCTTTTCTATCGCTTTTCTTGGTTTTTGCTAAACGCACACCAAGCCCGCGATTGTTATCATTTTTATTATTATCGTTATGTTATCATTTTTGTTTTTGTTTTTAATTATCACTTTCATCACTTATTTTTAATCCGATAAAACAATAGCAGTTTTCTCGAAGTAACAATACTCGACGGGACCCAGGACTAAATACGACCTTGATATGATTTTTCCAAATCGTATATACTACACGCGATAGGTGCGCTTGCCTCCTACGTCGTCGTAGCAAATTAATTAATTTTTCTATCAAGTTTTTGGCGCCGTTGCCAGGGATCTTCATCGATATTGCGAAAAAAGTATACACTATTGATATAAATATGGATATTTCAAAAAAATGATGAAAATATATTTAGAAAACTCCAAAAAATATATATAGTTCATTCTTTTTGTTTCTTAAGTAATATTATGTATATAAATGCACATAATTAAGAAAAATCCAAAAAAATATATATATACAGTTTTGCTTTATATATGTTTTATTTTTGTAAATTAGAAAAATAAGAAAAACCAATAAAAAACTTATATATTTATATGATTTTATCATTCTTACCCCCCCCCCCCCCTCTTTGTAAATAACATTTCGTGTTTTGTTTTATCATCTTTTTGCAGGAATTAATCAGGGCATCTCGTCTCCAAAATAGGGGCGTGCTTTTTCCCCCTGCTTTTTCCCCCCCTCGTATTTTCTTTTTCCTCTTTTTTATGCTTTTGTATATATATAATTAGATTTGTTCCTCATACTTAATTTCAACATTGGGGACAATGTTGATCTTTAAGTATGGGGGTGTTTTCCCTCTTTTTGTAATTATTTTTGCCCCTCCCATATTAGAAAAAACAAAAAATAAATTTATATGAAAAATTTGTTGCAACATCTTTGCAACATCTTTGTCCCTCTTACATAAAATTGAAAAATCCAAAAAAAATTATTAACTTAGAAAACACAAAAAAAAAAATTTATAAATGTTTTTTATGTTTGTCTTTTAATTATATATAAATAACCTTTCTTTTTTTATATAAATCAAATCCAAAAAAAATTGATGAAAAAAGTTATAAAAAAATTTGTTATAACAAAATCCTCACAAATTTTGTCATAACCCAAAAATTTTTATATAAATTTTTAGTTTTATTTTTCTTTCTCTTTCTTTTTCTCTTTTTTTAGTATTAATGTATATATTTTACCAAAATCAAAATTAAAAAAATCACAAAAAAATATATGAAAAAAACAATTCTTACAAAAAAAACCAAAAATTTTTGTATGTATTTTTGCTTTTCTTAAATTTCTTCTTTCTTTTTGTTACTTTATTTTTATTAAGTGTTTATATATGTAATTTGTTATAAAAAATCAAAAAAATCAAAAAAATAAAAAAAAATATCATATCTTAAAAACTCCAAAAAAAAAATTGATGAAAAGAAAAACTTATCAAAAAAACCCCAAAAATAGAATAAAAACCCCTACTTAGCTTTTTGTTATTTCTAAGGCTAGGTTAGGTTTATCTTTAAGCGTTTTTCATTATTTTTGATTTACTAAAACCATTTTATTTGTATTATAGTTTGCAAATTTAAATTTTTGGAATTTTAGTAGTAAAAAATATTTTGTGATTTTAATTCAATTTGAGAACAAAATTTTTAGCACTCCCTCGAGTTAACCCTAAATAGATTCGTTTTTGTATTATATTGGCAAACCTTTTTTAGATTCAATTATTCTAACTCGAAACTTGTGAAACTTTAGGAATGTTCTAATCTACTAAATTTTGCTCTCAAATACTCTTTTATTACTCTAGTTTTTCTTTTGAAACCCTCACCCCGTTAGCTTGGCATAAAAAAGTAAAAGAAGAAGTTTTAAAAGAAATCCTGTGTCAATGGGAATAAAAAGATTCCGTAAACACAGGCACCCAATATTGTTAAAAGAAATCTCGTGTCAATGGGAATAAAAAAATAAAATTTCGTAAACACGGGCATTGGGTTAAGTTTAAAAAGATTTCAGCCATCCCCCGTAAACCAACGTTGGGAATCAAAGCAAAACCACCAAAATGGTGGGGTGAGAGGATTAAATCCATCACCCCTAATCCAAGCACTCTTCTTTTTGCCAAGGCTACCTTTTTTCCCCTACCCCTTAGCCAATAAAATTGTAAGCTAGATTTAAATTTAAAAAAGTTTGCGAGAGCATAATTAGTAGGTTTTATTTATTCTTAAAAATTTTTTTTTAAAAAGTTAAAGTTTTATATAATTCTACTCTAATTAAAGGCGCCAAAAACTGCAATATTCGACGCTATTTAACTAACTTTAGAAGTTCGCTAAATCTTTTTCGCTCTTTTTAAATTATCTTCACAATTTAGGACTTACCTCTTTAAATCTCCTAAATTTATTTCGATCTCACTTTTGATTAAATAAAATTTTTAGTAAATTAGAAATTTTATTAACGTCTTATAGGTATCCCTTACTTTTGCTCTGGAATAGCAAAAGCTTAAGTATGGGGGTGTTTGATAAATAGAAAATATACGCATTTTTCTATATAGTTTTTAGTATAGTTTTAATTAAATTTGTAAATAATATATGTAAATTAATGAATAAAATGTTTGTTTTTGTTATTTTTGTTTTTAACTTAGTTTTATTTTCATTTTATAAAATTTCTGTAATTTTGTTAAGTCACGCCCTCGGACACGCCCGTGTCCAAGGGCGTGTTCAATAATTTCTGATAATTTTCATTTCTGTCTTTTTTCCAGCTCAAACATCAAGTCACGCCCTCGGTCACGCCCGTGACCGAGGCCGTGACTCAACAAAGCTTCCAGAAGACCAAAGGACACGCCAGGTGTCACGCCCAGTTCAAGCTCAAGCCAGCCGACATAGTACACGCCCGTGACCTAGGCCGTGTACCATGGTCACGCCCGTGTGCTTCCAAAGTCGCCAGCCAAACCTTCTAGATGCCAGCCTGGATCCAGCTGTTCTGGCTATTCGCACCCCAAGTCGTGTCACGCCCTCAGTCACGCCCGTGACCGAGGGCGTGTAATTCCAAAATTTTGCCTATAAATAGAGGCCGACCCCCTCATCAATTCCCTCTCTTGGAACCTCTTGGCTCCTAATGGATTGCCCTTTTGGGTGATCTTCCACAATATTTTGTCCACTTTTTGTATTTTTTTATTTTCTTTTTTATGTAATTAATTAGGTGTTTATTTTATTTTCTTTTTGTAATATAAATGTTGTAATTAAATGTTTTTAATTTTGTAATTTTATTTCCTGTAAACCCCGTTATTATGGCAATAAATAAATTTAGTTTTTTCGTGCATTCGTAGCGTAATTTCAAATTCTGCAATTTCATATTCTGCACCGTATTTCAATTCATAACTTAGCTTTATTTCTGCACCGTATTTCAATTCATAACTTAGCTTTATTTCCGCACTTCAATTTTCGCAATTTTTCTTTCTTTAGCTAGATTTATTCGTCGCCATAAAATCGGTTTTCTCGCTTAGATTCGAATTTATGCGTCGTCATAATTTTTCATTCTTTTCTTCCTTGACACGGTAGTTTAGAATGGGATATTCGGGCTGCGTTTAAAATCGCTTCAAAGCGAGCGTTTTTCTCTCGTAATGCTTTCTTCGTTTTCGTATTTTCACTTTATGTTTTTATTATTCGTGTTTTTGTTGTTTTATGTTTTAATCATTTTTGTTTCCGTCATTTTTTTCGTTGTCATCACCTTTTTTTAATTCGTGTTTTTGTTTTCGTTATTTCGTTTAATAGCTTAGTTTTATTTCATTATTGCAATGCATTTATTTCCCGCCTATCCATTTGGATAGGACTCGTCCTGCATTTATTTCCCGTCTATCCGTTTGGGTGGAACTTGCTCACGCATTTATTTCCCCTCTACCTATTTGGGTAGGGATTGCATTTCTTTAATTCCTGCAATTTATCGCTTTCATTTCAAATTCGTAGAGTGTGTGCGTTTTAATTTAGTGCGTCCTTTTTGTCTTTTCTATCGCTTTTCTTGGTTTTTGCTAAACGCACACCAAACCCGCGATTGTTATCATTTTTGTTATTATCATTATGTTATCATTTTTGTTTTTGTTTTTAATTATCACTTTCATCACTTATTTTTAATCCGATAAAACAATAGCAGTTTTCTCGAAGTAACAATACTCGACGGGACCCAGGACTAAATACGACCTTGATATGATTTTTCCAAATCGTATATACTACACGCGATAGGTGCGCTTGCCTCCTACGTCGTCGTAGCAAATTAATTAATTTTTCTATCATGGCACCAACTCACGGGATCATCGCCACCACAATATGCTGATTCTACTGGCTAATCAACCTCATCCAGGACAACCACATATCATAGTAATAGAAGCGTTGAATGAAACAAGTCCACAAAATCACATTATATATATCATAATACAAATGCCCACAATAAGAAAGTACTAAAATGAATAAGGGGCTTATGCCAGTACATTAACATCCTAACTACAAAAAGTCACTCGTCTATGTAGTTGCTGCTGCAACAATGGGTAGTGGCTGCATTGCTTCATCCTATCCTCCTGTCATGTCCTTCTGAATGGGGTCCTACTGCTCCGGCATAACAACTATTAAAATGATATGGTCCACTGACCATTGGTCAAAAGACTAAGCCAAATTCCCCATCCCCTCCCCCGGTGGCTCCTAAGGACCGGATGGGAGGAGTGAAAAGGGACGGACATCAAATCAGATGTAACAAGAAGGTGACATGGTGTAACATCCTAGGTTTCACTGAGCGTGGAGGCTAGAATGCCTAAGGCTAGTACAGGTTTTCTGTATCTGGGAGCTAGCACCAGCGTTAGGTGTTAACGTAGGCGTTAGCTGCCCCATCGAGTAAAGCACTTATTGCGGTGGTGTTCGTCAAGTTGGATTCGTCAAGGCAGTTTCGTCGAAGGGAGTTTGTCGAAGAGCTAACGCGGGCACTAGCGCTAACACCGGTGATAGCTTTTCGTCGGGTAATGCAGTTCCATCGAGTCATTGAGTTGGCTTCGTCGAAGGGGAATTCGTCGAGCAGCTAATGCAGGCGTTAGCGCTAATGCCGGCGTTAGCTAATGGAACCTGTTCTGTAAGTAGTGTTTCCTGGACGTCCGATCTGGTTTGATCTTGATCCAATGGCTCAGATAAGTGTGTCCTAAGGCTTTAATTAGGGCAGAGAAGTTCTATTCTCATTTTATTAAGTCCTTTGTGCTTTTGGAGGCTTAGGAGAGAGGAAGGGTTTGGAGGAAGAAGAAGGATAGATCCGGCATTGTTGGAGCACCGGAGCTCCGTTCGCCGATCCGAAACCAGATCCGTAGAGAGGACTAGAAGGCTCTTCTTTCTACCCGTACCTTTCAACCGATCCATGGAGAGGAAGAGAACTCTTAGGGTAACGACATCTCTCCTCCCAATTTTAGGATGCGTGCATGGCATCTTTGCTTTTACCTTCTCTTTTCTGAAATTTATGGCACCGGATCTCTCAAATGAGAGGGGTTTGGGTCGCCTTGGTTCAAGAAGAACCATCGGGTTGATTGTGTCCATCCCCGAAATGATTATGCACTAGAGATTGTGCATTTTAAGATAAGTGATGGACACATTAATAAATACATAAGGGTTTGCACCACGCTCCGCATATAGGTCATCGCGTTGCCTAAAAGAGTTCTAAGTCATCTTTAAGTAATTTTAGAGCAACCATGAGAATAAACCTTGGTAATGGGTATATACCAATAAAAGTAAATATTCTGAGAAAGGAAGGTCTGGGATGTCACCCCAGAATATCTTCTAGTACCGTTGCGATCCCTTTACCGGGTAGACCTCGGGAAGTCCAGGATTCACCCTAAATTGCTATGATCGACTAAATAACCATCAAGATTAACTTTAATTAAGAGAATTTGAGAAAGGAAATCCTCGCCCCAATGTATGGGATGGAATGTTTCAGGAGTAGTTGGTCATGCGAGCTGGAGGCTTGGGTGATGTGATAACCTTGCATGTGCATAAACTAGTGGCAGGTCTTCGGTACTGGTCCAGTTGTGACACTGATGGCAGTACGTTGACATTGGTGGGGTGTGGAGAGTTAAATGGCCAGTAGGTTACTTTATTGTGGTTTGGAAGACAATCCCTAGTAACCCACCCCTGAGCATAAAAGACTGGCGGGTTTCCAGCAAGAGTACGCAAGAGCTCATGTAAGTGCACATAGAATGTGTAAAGCAGTGTATGTAAGGTTTTGGTCAGGTAGTGTGTATACCCACCTAGAAGTGGATTTCCCGATCCACTATTTTCGTAGCACAAGGCGGAAGTACCTGAGAGGCTTGCTACCTCTGAAAAGTGAGAACTAAATGTCTGTGTGCGCAGAGTCGTGTGAGTGAGTTGTATCATAACATAGCATAACATACATACATACTATAGGCATAGGCCAAGGTAGATCCTTATCATATAAATTAGTATGAGCACTTTAATATGATAAGTTACAATTCCAGAAACCTTAACTTATAAGTTTGTATGGGCATTCATATAAGTTATTATACTCTAGAGGATAACGTAGTAGTTTACTTTTTACCTTTAATTGTGTCGCGTTTACTTATTTACTGCTTATGTATTACCTCATATTGCTATACAAACTATTACTTATTCATATATGTTGCTAGTATAAGTCATGTCACCAGCTCTTGTTTTTACCCGTTGATGTCCATTTCTTTGTCCTCTCGCTTGGTACCTAGGAGTCGTGGGGGAGGCAAGGACAAAATTGGATTAGTCTTTTTGACTAACGGTCAGATGTGGCCGTAACACCAGGAGATCAAGGAGCGAAAGTCGCAGTACGTCAGATAGGATGTGACGGCAGACCTTGAGGAGCAGATACCGCGCATCACTACTACCATACAGGGACTGGGTTGTAACGCCCCAGAATTTTCTTATAGTCTTCTAAGTGGGGATACGAAATTGGTAATGTCCTAAATACTAAATTTATCGTTGCTTAGCATAAGTGTGAGGGGGGCTTTACCATTTTGGAAATGTCGTCGTCGTCGTCCGGCGAGTTAATTGTAGATGGGGGCGTAAATGCGGATATATGTATGTAAATGTGTATATATATACGTATATATGTATACATATAATTATAAGCATGTATAAAAATTTATATATATACATACTATTATAAATGTATACAAATACATATATTCATACATGTATGCATGCTTGAAGTTTTTATAGGGGGTTTTGTGTAGGATGCTACATTTATACAATTATATATATATACATGTGTATAAGGGGTATATATATAAAAATCTTATGTATATAAGTTATAAATAAAGAAAAAAAAAGATGGAGGATATATAAAATCATTCCTCCCAGCTGTTAGCTCAAGCCAAATCTTTTTTTCGCTTCCTCCCTGTCCCGTGGAGCACCGTGGAGTCGTCGAGGGTTAGGGTTGCGTAGGATCGGTGTCGAGCAACGTCGGAGATGTCGGAGGAGGAAGGATCTTGGTTGTCGGGGCTGTCTTCGTCGTCGGGGCTGAGGATCCGGGCGGCTTCTTCCTCGCTCGTCGTGATTCGGCAGGGCACCGTTGTTTGAGGCAAGAAAACTCTTCTCTTTCCCCTCTTCCTCCTTCATCCCCTTCCATTTGGGCTATGCTCCATGAGATTTATTTATATGCTTTCCCCTTCTTATGGTGGATGTTGGGGTAGGCTTAAGCTTCAGGAAATTTCATTTCATTTTCCTTCTTATGGTGGTTGTTTGGGTATGCTTAAGCTTCAGGAAATTTATTTGCATACTCCTTATATACTGGCTGCTTGGGTTTTGCATCAAGAGATTATTTATAATATTCTCTTTATATTTGGGTTGTTTGGGTATGTTTAAGCTCCAGGAAATCTATTTTTTTAGCAATTTCATTAATGGTGGATCGGGTTTATGCTCCAGAAGTTTCACTCATGGGGAATTTCACCATCTTAGTTATAGTAGTTGTTTGGGTTTATACTCCAGGAAATTATTCATAACTATCTCCTCATCTTGGGCTATGGTGGCTGTTGGTGGTGGTTGGTTTGCCCTTCCAAAAGTTTTATACTTAAAGTTATGCTCGGGTGTCTGCTTTATATAATTCCATTTCGGGGGCTGTTATGCATGATCCTAGCCTGGATTTATTTGGGCTTGCTGCATATAGATCTATCGGAATTACTTTGTTTGTAGTTTCTTTATATAGTTCAGTGGGGTTGCTACTTATAGTTCTATTTGTGTTGTTTTTGGGCTGCTTTGTATAACTCCAGTGGACTTGGGGCTGCCATATAAAAATTCTATTATCGATATTACTTTCAATTGTTGTTATATGTCTGGTGGGCCGCCTTCGGGTTGCAAGTCTCAATAATTCAAGTTGCGTAGTCGACTCATAGCTCAAGCCTATTCTTGTTATATGGCATTCAAATGCTTTGGTTATATGGCCCTGGGTATAAGAGAACACGATTGTCATATTTGACAATTATATTTAAATGTTGGTTTAATTATAAAGTCACTCATATTCTCACACTAGTCGCCTAGCTGTTGAGGTCATCTATTTGCCTTTTCCTTCTATTTTAATCCTTTTTCCTGGTTTTGCTTCTATTCCCCTTTAATGATTGTTTCTTCCCCTTTTCTGTAAGTGAAGTTCTATTTGTGGTCTTCCTTGTTGTTCTCATAGATTCTCTCAGAAAAGTCGTCTTCTGTGTATTCTCAAAAATCAAGTTTCTTCTTGTGCATTTTGATTTCCGTTTATACCATAGACATGTTTAGAAGTTCTCTCTGTGTAGTTCCTGAATTTTCTAGCCTTTTTTTATCCAGAATTTATTAGAACATCTGCCCTGAATTTTTTAGTCTTTTTGTCCAGAATTTCTGTCCAAAACTCCCTGGTTTTCAGTGTAATCTGCCTTTTATTTCTGAGTATTTTAAACCCTTCCAGACTCAGTCTTCCATGTAAATTTTGTGTTAACTTTCTCAGTGAAGGGTAATGCTTCCTCCTCATTGTCTTAGCAATCTGGTTGAATGTAAGGATTCCTTTTTAGTGGTTGTGGGCTGCAAATAGCAATCCTTCTCCATAATGACTTTGTTTCCTGAAGCTTAGTTATGTTATGCTCTCTTGTTGGTTGTGTCCTTCAAGTAGTAGTAGTCCCCTTGGCTTGATTTTGCTGGGTACTTGAAAGTCCTTCATTTCGGTCCTTTCTTCTTCTTTGTCTGCCTAACCTGTTAATTTTTAGTGGTTGTTGTGTTTCACTTTTGGGGTCTTATTGGTGTTCTGGGTTCTTGATTCCTGCTGTCATCCCCCTTGGAATCTGCTGTCGACCCCATTGGAATCTGGATAGCTTCTATTCCTATTTAGTTATGCTACCAGGTAGTTTGATAAGACTTCCCTAGGTTTGGAAAAGTTTGCTCGCCCTAAGATCATGCAATTATTTCTTCTTTTATGAAGTTTCCCTTCGACTTTGACATGAAGTCTGCTAGTCAACTTTGATATAAGTCCTTCTCGTCGACTTTGATATAAGTCTTTTCCCGTCAACTTTTGTTAAGTTTTTCTGTCAACTTTTTATAAGTTTCTCTGTCGACTTCATCGCTTATTCTGAATTGTTTCCACATATATTTATATGTTCTTTTGTCGAGTGTTCCCGGGTATCTTAAGCGATGTTATCAAGCATTTTAAGCCCTTTGGTTGAGACTTTTGATGAAGCTATGCTTTATTATTTGAGTTGTCCTGTATTTGGTTAGTGATATTTTTTGGTGTCTTTTCGTGCCTTATTCACCGTACTGACGAGAAGTTTGTTGGGAGTCAAGTTTGGACTCACCAGGTGTTTTCAAATGAACCGTTGAGTATTATTCAGGTGTTTGGCCTTCGTATTAAGTTTACCTTCGTATTGTTCCGACACCAAACCTTGCATGGTGTCGGCTTTCTAAAATCTTTGACCTTGTGGTAAGTTGAATGTTGATACATATTGATTAATTGGCGAACCAGGTGCTTGTTGATTCTCTCATCTTGAGTTGTGGTTACAACTATCTAAAATCTTGTTTTCCTTCCTGGCACTCCTCTGTTTGCTATGTTAGATTTATGAGCTAAGTATGCTATGTTGTCAAATGCTTCGAGTGTTTTCTGGTGATCTGTAGTGAGTTTTAATTATATGCTTATATATATATATATATATATATATATATTTATATATATACATACTTATATATATGTTTATGCACCACTACTGCTGGTGCTATGTTGGAGTCTGTTGGATGTGTGAGCTAAAAGTCACCGCCACAGTGCCTCTTTTGGGCTGTTGGTTTGAGTGGATTGGAGCCACCGCCGCAGCACTCCTGTTTGTTTGTTGGGTTGTGGGCGTTTGTGGAAGATACCACCCCCTCGAGCTGATCAGACTCAAGTGCTTATAAACATATATGCTTATATATGTGTATTATGATTTTATATGTATAACCACCACCTCTGAGCCGCAATGGCAGACAAGTGGTTGGCTTTGATTGTATTGGCTATTACCTTCTGGTGCAGGCTTTTCCTCTTACCGAGTGCACTCGTTTGAGGTGGCTCAGGTTGTTGTAAGATTATAGATGCTCATCTCATTAGTTCTCCTTTCTGAAATCTTTATTTCTGATTGCTGCTAACCTTGGGTTTTCTTGCACTTTCTTGCTGAGGCATTCTTTTCTTTTGAATGTCTCAGGCTCGGAGTCGTAGTTGTTCGGTTAGTAGAGTTGGTGTTCTCTGGAGATGCAATTAGTTGCAGTGGTTTGTACCGGGTTTAAGCCCTTGCACTCTTTTAGATTTGTTCTCATTATTAACTAATTGCATTTTCATATATATATATATATATATGCCAGTGATTATGGACTTGTCATATTTGGTAGCATTTCTTTCTTCGCTAAAATTGGCATGTGTTATGATAAACTAGCCGGCAGGATCGGCGTTGAATGGTGATGGCTAACACATGAGTTGGAGTCACCGTAAGATGGCAGTTTTGGGCATAAGGTCCAGGAACTCTCCGGTAAGGAGGAGGGGGATCTTACACAAGCACTACTTTACATCCTAATAAGTCTTAATAAGCTTTGTGTGTGCAGAGCACCTTGGTAGTTGTACTCTTTATTCATTTGTATTGAAATATTTTGGAAGTAATATTATTTATGTATTTTAATGTTGTGTTATTTCATTATATATGTCATTTGTTTTGATTTTTTCACTTATATACTTTATCAAAACATTATTTTGTACACATCATTATCTTTCATAAACTTCTACTCATGAGAATTGGATCCTAATGCACATTTACTCAATTCTCTATAAACTTAAGTAAATGCACTAGATGACAAAGCATGATCGCTACAATGTTTAGTCTTACTTGAAATGCAAATTAGCTTACATTGTAGTTTCTATCTCTTCTTGATAATTTGAAATCATGCTTGCAATTTTACTTCTAAAATTCTAATAAAATAGCATCTCTTTGACCTTAATTGAAAACATCTTAGGCTTAAAACTCATTATATATGCTCTTACTTTCTAAAAAGATGTTTAATTTTTGAGCACTTATCATATTTTTTTGCTTACTACTTGTACTTAATCATGATTATCTATTTATTTTCTTAACAAGTGGTACAGTATTCTTAAGAAGTGACATTTCTTTTAATTGCTTACTCTATTTTTGAAACTACTACATTTCATCATGCATACTCTTTCTCAACAAGTGGTATCAAGTATATATTAATTTAAACATGTGATATGTTAAAATAAGGATTTGTACTTTATAATTTTTGCTGCATTGTTTACTATTTTATGCTCAATCATGCTTATATTTTTTACAAGTGGTATCTACAAACTTGGCAAATTGCATCATATTCTCTACATAGCTCTACTTAATTCCAATTGCATATACTAACATCTACTCTATTTTGTCACTATCAAAAGGGGGAGAATAAAATTGCATAAATGTTATAATTTAGGGGGAGTCCAATAATAAATTAATAGAAAGCATCTATGTAGGGGGAGTATTCATAGGATGCACATATTTTACTACTTGTTCGTTCGATCATGAATATTTTTCTTACCCAGCAAGTGATCTATTATTTACTAAACTAATGATACTTCACAATTTCAAATCAAACCTCTTTTTCTCACTCACCATGTGGTATCACTAAGTTATAAATCTTTGTTATACTCACTCCCTTCTCTACGAAATAGTTAGAAATATTAACTCTTAAACGATATTTTTTTTCTCCACCCTCTTTTGATAATACCAAAAGGGGGAGAATAACTTTGAAAGACATTCACATATAAGGGGAGTAAAATTCATAGGAAGCTTTGATGTAGGGGGAGCATCTATATAGGAGGAGCATATGCATACTATCACGCTTATCCTTTACTATAATCACAAATCTTATATTTGAATGATTTATTTCTAAGAGGATTTGTTATTATCAAAAGGGGGAGTGTGTTGGAACATGCTTTCCACGTCTCTTGGCTTGAGAATAACAAATCACACTGTATTTGATCATACTTGTCAAGTGTTTATAGTGTGCAGGAACATCAGCTTCAAGCCCTTATGAGTACAAAAAAGAAAGAGGATGATTCTCTATCATTATGATGCTCTATTGATAACAAGGTGCGTTAACGTTATCACTGGCGGTAGCGACGACTTAATTGGAAATATCTTCGAGATGGCAACATCGTCGAGAATGGAATATCAATAGGACTCAAATATAGCAAGCTCTACCACGATGCGTTAGCTCTATCGCCGAGTAGTAGCTTTAGGAAACCCCAATCAATAATGATTTGATTGAAACCAAAAGGAGCATCCAATATCATTATGAAGGCAACAATATATCATATTTTCGTGGGGAATAATTTATTTTCAAAGATAAAAGCCAAATCCACGAAATTGAAGAGAATATAAGGAAGGAAATTGAAGACTGCGCGCTACCGCCCCGCTATAGAAACTACCGTCGGTGGTAGTTTCCTGTGTTGGATCTTACAGCGCCCTTAGAGGGGGGTGAATAAGGGTTTTATGGAATTTAAATCTTAATTAAATTTATCAGAGTTTGAGACTGAAGTTTCAGAATATTTTATGGAAAAATATATTTTAATATTCTAGATAGGATTGTAATGAAGATTCCTTTTTAAATAATTGAAACAAAACTTTTTGTTGATTGTTGCTAACGCCTGGCGTTAAGTCCTAACGCTGGGCGTTAGCTCTCCAGAGAATATTCCTCAGAACAAAAAGATTGCCACAGTGATTTTACTTATGAAATCTCAAATGAAATACAATTCCAGAAAATCAGAGATAATGAAAATAATTATTGTATTTCAAAGATAATTATACAAATGTTGATTTTAATACTTTGATGAAAATAGAAATTAAAACATTCTTGAAGAGGAAATAAAATCAATTGAATAGAACATTAAAAGACATGATTTTATTTCATAATAAATTGAATACACAAATGTTTAATTTCTATAACGCTAGAAATCAAGGCAAAAATATATAAAAACACTTTTTGTTGTTTCACCGGTCCTTCTCCCAAGGAACGGTTGGTTATAGCCTATCTATCCCCAGATAAGGCCTCTAGCCACCCCCTAGATCTACCCTCGACCTAGTCGCCACGCACAAGGCGGCGAATTACCCCCTAAGCCTCACAAGGACCTAGTCGCCAACACAAGGCGAATTTACCCACAGAATCCTTCCCGGAATCCGACGTTCTCACCGAACGATTTCTCCACACAAAATACAAAAGGAAAAATAAAAGATTACAGGATAAGTAAAGAGAAACTCCCCAAGAAATTTTGAAGGTGAAGACGAAGTAGATGTAGATGTTGGCATTTTTGAAACGATCGTCTTTCGTATAGAATATGCGTTGTAGACCTTCGCCTTCAAAATCTTCTTTAAATCTTCATGTTAGCCCAAGGGAGATCTCTTAATTGATGTACACGAACCTCTCTCCAAAGTATCATAATTCTGGAATCATCTCTTCTCTAGAATGAGAGGGGTTGTACATTAAATAGTATTGGAAGCTAACACGCGCGTTAAGGGTACCGCTCGGCGTTAGTGAATCGTGTACGGCAGTTGCTGACATCGTGCATAAAGTTGGGAGCGTGACAGAACCAATTTCATCGAACGGGACTGATTTCGTCGAACACGCCTTCGTCGAACGCACCCTTCATCGAACGGAAAAACCGCAACCGTCGGGATTGTGCAAACCGCCGGGATCGTGGCAGAACAAACTTTCATCGAACGGAATCAATTTTGTCGAACGGAACTTCAAGTTCGTCGAACGCAGTTGTCGGGAGCAATGTCGTTGAGCGCAGGCTCAGTTCATCGAACGGAACTCCTCGTTCGTCGAACGCAGCTTGTCGAACGCAGGTTTGTCGAGCGCAGGAAATTTTGTCGAACGGAACTCCTCGTTCGTCGAACACAGCTTGTCGAGCGCATGTTCGTCGATCGCAAGAAATATCATCGAACGGAACCCCTCATTCGTCGAACGCAGCTTCCTTTAGGTTTCGTCGAGCGCCTTCAGAGTTCGTCGAATGCAGGTTCAATTCGTCGAACGCAGTTTCCTTCTCAGCGGTTTTCATCTCAGCGGTTTTCTTCTCAGTGGTCGATAACGCTATGCGTTAACTACTAACGGGAGCATTAGTTATCTTTCCAGAGAGTCATTTCCAATCAAACTATTCATAGGGTTGTGTAGCTATAGTTCCTGTAAAACTTGCATACTATAAACACACAAAATACAAGATCAAATACAACACAGTATTTGTTATTCTCAAACCAAGAGATGCGGAACATAGGCTCCAACAATCTCCCCCTTTTGATAATAACAAATACCTGTGTGAGAAATTAGTGAACTTAAAACCATTTGTGTTTATAGATAAGTGCGGTAATAAGATATGCATGAATAACAAGTTAAAAGCATGATTGATTTGATAGCGATAATGCATACTCTTTCTATATGAAGTCCTCCCCCTACATAAGTGTTCTCTTATAATTTACTCCCCCTAAATATCTATTTTACTAGATTTCTCAATTTCTTCTCCCCCTTTGTTATTAACAAAAGTGGGTAGGGATGAGTGTATAACTTTTAAGATATATAAGGAACCACTTATTGAAGGATATTCATGATCGAGCATATGATAGTGTATGCACCTCCTATATTATTACTCCCCCTACAAATATACCCCTTTTTTGAGTTTAATATTATTATAATGCACTCCCCCTAAATATTAGATTTATGCAATTTAATCTCCCCTTTTGGTAGAATCAAAAGAGGGTTTAGGAGTCAGTATGTATAATAAGGAGTAATATATTTTATGTCGAGAAGAAAAATAAGATGCAATCAAAAGTTTGTTAAATACTACTTGTTAAGAAAAAAAATATAAGCATGATGTAACATAAAGTAGTAAGCAGCATAACAGAAATGATAAAGTAAGCATTCTTATTTTAAGATACCACTTGTTGAAACCATGGTGTTAAAAATAATAGACATGAATGAGCATAAGTGGTAAACATAGCAGAAGAATAAGCACTCTTAAACATAAACATCATTTTTAGAAGATAAAATCATACAAAGGATAATGAGTTTTAAATTTGAAAAGTTGATGTTTGAGTTAAAGATTGAAGAAATGATATTTCATTAAGATAATATTGCAAGCATGATTTCATAATATCAAGAAAAGATACACAAACTACAATGTAATAAAATTTGCATTTCAAGTAAACATAAACATTGTCGAGATCATGCTTTGTTATCTAGTGCATTTACTTAAGTTTGTAGAGATTTGAGTAGATGAGCAATAAGATCCAATTCTCATGAGTAGAAGTTTTATGAAAGATAATGATGTGTACAAAATAGTGTTTTGATAAAGTGTACAAGTGAATCAATCAAAAACACATGACATATATAAGGAAATAACACAACATTAAAATACACAAATACTATTACTTCCAAGATATTTCAATGCACATGAATAAAGAGTACAACTACAAAGGTGTTATGCACACACAATGCTTATTAAGACTTATCAGGGTGCAAAGTAGTGCTTGGGGATCACATTTATACTTTTTAGCTTTATTTTCATTTTTATTGTGATCCGATGTACTAAAGAGAAGTGGTGTATAAATTGTTTGCTATAAGACACTTTACAATTCTTTAGCCAAGGTGATCAACCTCACAATGCTCATTAAGACTTATCATGAGGGTGAGTAGTGCTTGGTGGAGTTTTCCTTGTCATTCATTATTTGCTTTTTAGTTTAGTGACTAAGAACTCTGAATTCACTTGTTTTGCAAACATAGCATTTTAAACCACATTTCTCTAATGAATAAGTGCATGAAAGACAAAGAATTGTAATATCCAATTCAATGTTGTGTAGGTAATCTATTTAAGCATTTTAATTATTTATGTTATTACACTACACAATCGTGTAAGAATAAGATTGTAAACACATGTAGGTTATCAAAAATAAGTGAGTGAATGAATCATTATCAAACATAATACATTACTCATACTTAGAGGCATGCTAAGCATTTCTACACATGTTTATCTACAATCAATTTCACTGCACATAACAAGATAATATTCAAGGCATGATAAATACAAAACAATGCTTTTTTTAAGAAACTTGAAAGTTAAATTAAACATTGTATTTAATCTTTAATTGATATAATTAATCAGCCTTGACAATGGCAATGAATAACAATCCGTTTTTATAAATTTTTGGATTTTTTTATATATGCATAAAAACAATAAACACACATAAAGAAAAAAACATATTTTTGTTCTTTGAAATTGTTTTGTAATTTTGTATTTGTTTTTTTATATATATATATTCTCTGGAAAACATAGAAGTCTTTAATAGCCCATTCAGCAAATGATATTCTATGCCAGAGAAATAAACAAAAATAATGCATGAGAAAATACATATATATTTTTTTTTAAAGAAATAAAATTTTGTTTTAAAGGAAATAAAAAGATAGAAAACTTTTTACAAACAGAGAAATAAAACACACACAAAATATTAAAATAATACCAGAAATAATTCAAAACAAAAAAAATATTTTGGAGCAAAGGAGCTAACGCCAGGCATTAACTTCTTAACGCCAAAACAGAACACTAAATTTTGATGTTTTGAAAAATCTTTTTTATGATTCATTTGTATTATAAACAAACCTTACTTCAGTTGTAATTTCAGAGTATATTGATTAGATTTGAAGGCTCTTTTAGCATGTTTTTAGAGATTTTTCAAGTACTTGTGTTTGGTAAAATCATTAAACTCAAAATAATACAATATGCAAACACAAGATGCAATGTTAGAACAAAAACAAATATGCATGATTTATGTATAAAGAGTGAGATAATGTTCATGCAATGAATATAATATAAGTATATCTAAGGTCAAGATACCTTAACTACATGACTACACTCTAGCCCCGTACTAAGTGACGGATGGGTATGAGGAGCTGCACATATGTCGTAGGTTGGGGTGTTAATCCCATATGCATACAAAAGACGACGCTCAACCTAGCATTCTTCCCCCCCCCCCCCCCCAGTGCCTCGCAAGGCCCTACTGGAACCCTCCCCGATTAAGGACAAGACATGACTTAGAGGTTAGGTCTCTAATGCACACAATCATACGCCCTCGTTATTGTGAGACACAAGTCATAGGTTTAACGATTATGGACATATGATGAGTACTTTTTGTACTCATCTTTTAGTATTATTTTAATATAGTTTTAAATTGAATTTATATAATTTTTATGTAGTTTCTTAATTAATTCATTCCTTTTTAATTTCTTCAACTAATTTAAGCTTAGTTTATGTTTTGCAGGTTTTTTGGGCAATTTGAGTAAAAATGTCAAGTACAAGCCCAAGGTCATGGGCGTGACCAAGGGCGTGACAGCCAAAGATGAGTTCCAGACCTGTTTCCGCCACCACGGGGGCGTTCCGTGAAGAATTCGCCAAGTACACGCCCCAGGTCACGGGCGTGACCAAGGGCGTGACCTAATGTCACGGTCGTGACCCGCTGAGCTCTACGAATTACGCCTGGCTGCTGCGTTCGACGAAAAGGCTACGTTCAACGAACACGCTGAGATCAACGAAATAGCTATTGCGTTCGACGAAATGGCTCCTGCGTTCGACGAAAATGTTGCGTTCGACGAACACGTTGAGTTCGACGAAATGGCTGAGATCGAGGAATGTTCATCAATGCTCTTTCCCGTCGAAGTTTCTCACCAAAAGCCAGATTTTAAGATTACACGCCCCATGTCACGGGCGTGACCTAGGGCATGACGCGCCCGAATCGCCTGCATTAATGTCAGCCAGCGTCCTTTCCGCACCTAGAAGATTGCGCGCCTTACACGCCCTTGGTCACGGGCGTGACTGAGGGCGTATAACCCAAAATTTGCAGCTATAAAAAGCCAGCTCCAGCAGAATTTGGAGAGGAAGTTTGGAGATGAATTTTAGGGCTTAGACTCTTCTTTTCATGTTTTATTTTCATTTTTTAGTAGTTCTTGTATGTTCTTTTTCTTATTAGCATTTGTAGTTTTCAATTCAATAGTCGTAACTTTCAATTCCTGTCTTGTAATTTTTCTTTAGCAATTTAATAAAATAGTTCTTTTCTTCTCTCATTTTCTCCCACTTTTATCATGTGCTCTTTTATTTATTTTGATTCCTCAATCTCCATGAGTAGCTAAAATTCTATAAGCACTCGGTCGAGATGATCCAAGGGAAATATAATTCATGATTTAACTTCTAGCTTCTCGTTCTCTTCCTTAGATCGCTTAAGATTTATCCTTGAATTTTAATTGATTGAGATTATATTTTCGATATATATTTCTCATTCATGTTTTCGTAATCTTATAGCCGAGAGGTTTTGAATTCGAATCGATCATTTCAAGGATAAAGAGAGTTGAATGCACTCCTCAAGCGAGGATGACATAATTCTCCCGGATTGGAGTCAAATCCAATAGAGGGGTTCACTACGAGAAAGCGAGTCATAGGGATTTTGATTCTAGAACGAAAGTTTGATTGATCAACCTAAACTCGGTTGAGCGTATCCTCCACGGTCAAGTAATTTATTAAGAGAATTAGAAGTTGTTCTTATTATGTTTATTTTTCAAGGTGATTCAAGATCGAGTGCTAGCCTTTTTACTCGTCGTTTTAATCTTATTTTTATTTTTATTTTTGCAAAATCAACCAAAACTTTAATTGATAGAATAATAAAGATTTTCTTGAAGTAAGAGTACTCAACTGCCCCGAGTCTAATATGACCTTGGTTTCTTATAACCTATACTAGATTCGATACGGTACACTTGCCGTTGTCGTTTGCGGATATAGTTTTGCTCGCATCAAGTTATTGGCGTCGTTGCCGGGGACACGGTTGATATTTCGAAAAAAGAAATATTTATTAATTTTACCGTTCTCTTTCTTCTCCCCTTCTCTTTAAAATTTTAAAAAAATATCTTTAAAAGCGTAATCTAAATTCTCGGAAAGGACGCTTTGGGCTTGAATTCCCATCATAGCCTCTTGTACCTTGCGAGCCCTTCACCGGGTTAACCTTGGGAAGTCCGGGACTAATTTAACCCGTTTTTTAAAAAAAAAATTATATAATGAAAATATTTTTAAAATTCCATTCATTTGAGTAAAGGTTGTTTCCTTTTTTTGATTAAATGGAGTCACTTGAAATGGCCGTAAAAGTTGTCGAGCTTCAAAGCCAAGTATATCTTTTGGAAGCGGCACAAAAATGCCAAAATAGTTGTTATTATTGTAATGCGTCTCATCAAAGTGAGGAATGTTATTTACATTCATATGCTCAAAATAATTATTATGAAAATAATTATCCTCAATATTATGCAAATAATTTTGATTATAATTACGATCATAATTTTTCATCTTTTAATGAAAATAATTTTTCAAACTTTGATGAAAATAATTTTTCTAATTATAATGAGAACAAATTTTTGGCATTTAATAACTGTTCTTCTAGCTCCGAAGTTGATTATTCTTGGTGGCAAGCTCACCAGGATAATTCTGGGAGCAACGAAGATAAATCTTTAGACACAAATTTTTGTTTTTCTTCTTATACACCTCAGTTTTCGTTCTCTAATTTGGGGGAAATTCTGCAGATCCAAATAGATACTTCCCCCCCCCCCCCCAAATTTAGAGGAAAATATTATTTCATCTAGTGTTTTTTCTAATTTTCACGAGAATAATTTTTCGGTTTTTAATAATTTTTCTTCTAGACCCGAAGTAGATTATTCTTGGTGGCAAGGTCACCCGGATAGTTTTCGGGGCGATGAAGATAAATCTTTAGATCTGAATTTTTGTTCTTCTTTTTTTGCGCCGCAATTACCATTCTCTAATTTTGGGCAATCTCCACCGATTCAAGTTGATACTTCCCCCCTAAATTTAGAGGAAAATTTAAATTCTTCTAGTGTTTTTCTCTATCGTTGGATAATTTAGTTATGGAGGAACATGTGCTTTCATGTAATCCCATAACTTCTTTTACCAAAGATGAAGAAAACTTATTATACCAAGAATTTCTTAAAGTTATGGGCACCCCGGATGAAATAGAAGAAGAACAAGTTTCTTCCTCTACTCCACCCGAATTTCATTTTCCTTGTTATGAATATTCGTGAATTTCTTCTATCCAACCAAAAATTCATGAAAATTTTGTGTCCGAAAATTTTATTCCGCTTGGTAATGCACTAGATTTTTCTAAGGAAAATTTTATTTTAGAAAAGGAACAACCAGAGCTTAATCTTATATTTTCGCAAGCACCTCCTCCTTGCGAAATATTATCTGAATCGTTTATTTGTGATTCGTTAAAAATTAATAATTTACAGGTTAAAGATGAGCCATTGCTACCCCAAAGAATTGACGATCCATCTGCCGCTCATCTTTATAAATCCATGTCACCTCAGGTATGTATAGGTGATTTGGATTTGCATATTCAAGATCAAAGACAAACGAAGAATCACATGTTAAGCGGAGGAGTACCCGTGCGACTGACGCCGGCACATTCACCTACGCGTGAATTAGGGGAGTTGCATGTCCACTTCTCTTTTTATTTTCCTTTTTCCTAACACTAATCATCTAGCTTAAAGACGGGAAAAAGAAAGCGCTCTTGGGAGGCACCCCTTGCATATCTTTAATTTTTATGCATTTTTTGTTTAAAAGTTTATTTTTCAAGTGTTCATCATACTTAGTTTTAAACATTGGGGGCAATGTTTAATTTTAAGTATGGGGGTGTAGCTTAGCATTCATAGTATTTATATTTGAAAAAGAACAAAAATTATAAAAATTATAAAAATCTAATTTCTTGGAAAGGGCGCTTTGGGCTTGAACTCCCATCACAGCTCCTAGTACCTTGCGAACCCTTCACCGGGTAGCCCTCGGGAAGTCCAAGAAATATTATATAAAAAAAATTATTAATAATAATAAATATGTCTAGCCTTGTTGTTTTTATTGCTCTAGAAATTTAGTTTGAGGTTTGATTATAAGTATTCTTACATTTTTAATTTAGCTAATTTTTTGTTTTATCAGAATTTATTAAATCTAAATTTGAAGTAATTCAGTTTTAAGAAACACTTTATGTTTTTAATTCGATTAGAGAATTAATTTAGCACCACTTCTCCGTTTAATTTTAAATAGCTTCACTTTGTGGTAAATTGGCTAAACATCTTTAGATTTCTATTATATTCTCTTTTAACTTTAAGATCTTAGGAAATTTCATTCCACTAAAAAAATTGCTCTCAAAATAGTTTAATTTATAAACTAGAAGTATTTCTTCCCCCTCACCCTTTATTCGCAAAAAAATGTAGAAAAAGATCATATGTCATGGGAATAAGAGGATAAAATTCATTATCCCCTAAACATATGCACCCAAAATCATTTAAAAGATTATATGTCATAAAGTAAGAGGATAAAATTCATTACTTTTAAACATATACATTTTGGGTTTTTGTTGAAGAGAAATTTTAAAAAGATTATATAGCATGGAAAAAATCATTATTTTCCTAAACATATACAAATTCGTATTCAAATAAGGTGAGAGGATAAAATTCATCACCTTTATTTAAGTATCTCTTCATTTGCCATTTCGTTCAAACTCATCCCTAGCCAATTTCATTGTTTCTAGTCCTAAACTAAATTATTAAGAGAACAATATTTCGGTAGGTGTCTTTCAAGTTTCTTCTATGTTAGAGTGTCTATAATTTCAATTTAATTTTGTTTGAAAATTTCTATAATTTTGATTGCTAAATAGTTATCTTGAGAAGTAGTTAGCTAAACAAATTTATCTTTTTAAATTATCAAGATAATTTATGACATAATTCTTGAATTCCGAAAAATTTGCTTTTGACTTATTCTTGGTTTAATAAAATTTTAGTTAATTAGAAATAATATCGATGTCTTGTAATTCTTTCCTCACTCTTTTGCTCTGGAATAGCAAAAGCTCAAGTATGGGGTGTTTGATGAGTACTTTTTGTACTCATCTTTTAGTATTATTTTAATATAGTTTTAAATTGAATTTATATAATTTTTATGTAGTTTCTTAATTAATTCATTCCTTTTTAATTTCTTCAACTAATTTAAGCTTAGTTTATGTTTTGCATGTTTTCTGGGCACTTTGAGTAAAAATGTCAAGTACACGCCCAAGGTCACAGGCGTGACCAAGGGCGTGACAGCTAAAGATGTGTTCTAGACCTGTTTCCGCCACCACGGGGGCGTTCCGTGAAGAATTCATCAAGTGCACGCCCCAGGTCACGGGCGTGAACAAAGGTGTGACTTAATGTCACGGTCGCTACCCGCTGAGCTCGATGAACTGCGCCTGGCTGCTGCGTTCGACGAAAAGGTTGCGTTCGACGAACACGCTAAGATCGACGAAATAGCTGCTGCGTTCGACGAAATGGCTCCTGTGTTCGACAAAAATGCTGCGTTCGACGAACACGCTGAGTTCGACGAAGTGGCTGAGATCGACGAATGTCCAACAGCGCTCTTTCCCGCCGAAGTTTCCCGCCAAAAGCCAGATTTTAAGATTACACACCCATGTCACGGGCGTGACCTAGGGCGTGATGCGCCCGAATTGCCTGCATTAATGTCAGCCGGCATCCTTTCTGCACCCAGAAGATCGCGCGCCTTACACGCCCTTGGTCATGGGCGTGACCGAGGGCGTGTAACCCAGAATTTGCAGCTATAAAAAGCCAACTCCAGCAGGAATTTGGAGAGGAAGTTTGGAGACAAATTTTAGGGCTTAGACTCTTCTTTTCATGTTTTATTTTCATGTTTTAGTAGTTCTTGTATGTTCTTTTTCTTATTAGCATTTGTAGTTTTCAATTCAATAGTCGTAACTTTCAATTCCTGTTTTGTAATTTTTCTTTAGCAATTTAATAAAATAGTTCTTTTCTTCTCTCATTTTCTCCCTCTTTTATATTGTGCTCTTTTATTTATTTTGATTCCTCAATCTCCATGAATAGCTAAAATTTTATTAGCACTCGGTCGAGATGATCTAAGGGAAATATAATTCATGATTTAACTTCTTGCTTCTCGTTCTCTTCCTTAGATCGCTTAAGATTTATCCTTGAATTTTAATTGATTGAGATTATATTTTCGATATATAATTCTCATTCGTGTTTTCGTAATCTAATAGCCGAGAGGTTTTGAATTCGAATCGATCATTTCAAGGATAAAGAGAGTTGAATGCACTCCTCAAGCGAGGATGACATAATTCTCCCGGATTGGAGTCAAATCCAATAGAGGGGTTCACTACGATAAAGCGAGTCATAGGGATTTTGATTCTAGAACGAAAGTTTTATTGATCAACCTAAACTCAGTTAAGCGTATCCTAGAGAGAGGTATGTTCATAAATCGGGAACCTCCACGGTCAAGTAATTTATTAAGATAATTAGAAGTTGTTCTTATTATGTTTATTTTTCAAGGTGATTCAAGATCGAGTTCAAGATCGAGAGCTAGCCTTTTTACTCGTCGTTTTAATCTTATTTTTATTTTATTTTTTGCAAAATCAACCCAAAGTTTTAATTGATAGAATAATAAAGATTTTCTTGAAGTAAGAGTCAAACACGCCTTCGTCGAACGCACCCTTCGTCGAACAGAAAAACCGCAACCGTCAGGATCGTGCAAACCGCCGGGATCGTGGCAGAACAAACTTTCGTCGAACGGAATCAATTTCGTCGAACGGAACTTCAAGTTCGTCGAACGCAGTTGTCGGGCGCAATGTCATCGAGGGCAGGCTCAGTTCGTCGAATGCAACTCCTCGTTCGTCGAACGCAGCTTGTCGAGCACAGGTTCGTCGAGCGCAGGAAATTTCGTCGAACGGAACTCCTCGTTCGTCAAACGCAACTTGTCGAGCGCAAGTTTGTCAAGCGCAGGAAATTTCGTCGAACGGAACTCCTCGTTCGTCAAACGCAGCTTCCTTCAGGTTTTGTCGAGCGCCTTCAGAGTTCGTCGAACACAGGTTCAATTCGTCGAACGCAGTTTCCTTCTCAGCGGTTTTCTTCTCAGCGGTTGATAACATTGCGCGTTAACTCTAACGCGAGCGTTAGCTATCTTTCCAGAGAGTCATTTCCAATCAAACTATTCATAGGGATGTGTAGCTATAGTTCCTGTACAACCTGCATACTATAAACACACAAAATACAAGATCAAATACAACACGGTATTTGTTATTCTCAAACCAAGAGATGCGGAACATAGGCTCCAACATCCTACACATCAACCTCTATTTAAAACAGCCCGAAATTGAGTTTCCCTTGACGGTTTTTGACAAAATTTTGAGGGCTGAAAGTCTCAACTGTCTAGAGAAAACGAGGGGTGTTTCCCACTCTTCTAAAGAGAGAATTCTTCAGAGGAGATCAAAAAGTTATTCATGCACAAGGATTGAAAGGTATAAAAACGACGATAAAGAAGCTTTCTCTCAACATACACATGGAGTGTTCTCGTTGCAACAAATTCTAATCAATTGGAGACATCCAAGGATCTAAAGAACATCGAAGAGGAAGACTCTCAAGCGATAAATATCGAACCTTTGGAAGCGAAACGATATCTGCATCAAGGGTTCTATTTAGAGGAGAGTTTTCTTTTATCTAATCTTGTATTATTATTTATTGTGGGTAGAGAAATTTGCCCGGTGATTGGAGACTAGGTCTTCGAGACTTAGGTGGAATTCGCCTCGAGTTGTGGCAACTTGGTCTAGGTTAGATCTAGGGGCGGTTCGAGGCTTTATCTGGGGAGAGATATGCTAGAACCAACCGGTCTTTGGGAGAAGGGTCAGTATAGAAAACGAAAAGCATTTTTCTATTCGACTTGATTTCAAGCGTCATTGAAATCAAACATTTTTTTATTCAATCTCTAAAAAATAAAATCATGTTTCTCTTTGTCTAATTATCCAGATTTTATTTCCATGCACTAAAATATTTTCAATCACATTCTCCAAAAGCTTTAACGCAAAATATACTGAAAGGTTCATTTTCATAAGAAAGTAACACTTGGATTCAATTTATGTTGCTAGTGTCGAGCGGTATTTTCTGCCGCTGGCGGTAGTGAAGAAAGATTGATATCCTATCTCTTTTAAAAGAATTCTTCAATATAATATTTTCTGAGATATTAAAATATATATTCTTCTATAAAATATTCTGAAATTTCTTTTATTAACAACAACAGTTCTATTTAATATTAAATTTCATAACCCCCCCCCCCCCCCCCCTCTAAGGGCGTCTAAAGATCCAACATCATGCTTTGACACTCCTTTAGAAGAATTCATACGCAAAACTATATCTGCAAACAACAACGACAAGTGTACCATATCGAGAGTAGTATAGGTTTATATAAACCAAGGTCGTATTAAACTCATGGTGGTTGAATATTCTTACTTTGGAAAATCTCTATTATCTTATCAATTAAAACTTAGGGTTGGTTGTTGCAAGAAAGAGAGATAACTTGTTTTAAAACTGTTGAGTTAAAAGACTAGTACTCAACCTTGAATCACCTCAGAAAATAAATACAATAAATAAAACTTTTAATTCTCTTGAAGAAATTACTTGACTGTGGAGGTTCCAGAATTATAAACGTACCTTTCTCGAGGATACGCTTAACTGAGTTTAGGTTGATCAATCGAACTTTCGCTCTAGAATCAAAACCCCTAAAACTCGCTTTATCGTAGTGAACCCCTCTATTGGATTTTACTCCAATCTGGGAGATTTATGTCATCCTCTCTCAAGGAGTGCATTCAAATCTCTTTATCCTTAAAATGATCGATTCAAATTCAGAACCTTTCAGTTATTAGACTACGAAAACAAGAATGAGAATTATATATCGAAAATATAATCTCAATCCAATAAAGTTCAAGGATAAATCTTAAGCGTTCTAGGAAGGGAAAGAGAAGCTATAAATTAAATCATAAATTATATTTTCCTTGGATCATCTCGGTCGAGTACTAATAGAAGTTTAGCTACACATAGAGGTGGAGGAATTGATGAAAAATGTGAGACCTTGAAAATTTTATTTCCAAAAAATCTAAGTATTACAAGAGTATTGCCTCCTTTATATAGACTAGGAGGGAAAGAGTAAAATACAAATACACAATGTGGGACTAAGTACAAATACAATACACAAAGCAAACTGGGCAGTCAGGCGGTTAGGGAGAATGAGACCACAGCGACCTCTGCGGTCTAGAGAGAAGACGGGCTGTCACACGACAGGAGGAAGGTCGTGCGACAGAGGAGACCAACTGATCGTGAGACCGCTCTGGCAAACACTCCCCCGTAAGGGAGATGCCGGGGATACCAGACCAATTCTCTTCACATGAAGCGATCTGGTATATCTGAGGAGAAGCAGTGGTCTAATACTGGGAGACCGCAGAGAACGCAGTTATCAGACTATTATTTGATGGAGCTGGAGACCGTTGATCTTCATACAGCGTGATCTCGCACATCTGAGGAGAAGTCGCAGTCTGATTCTGGGAGACCGCACAGACCGCTGGATCGAGACCGCGCGGCTTCAATTTTTTGAGATCGCATGGCTTCAACTCTCCCTCGCAAGCTGAGCATATATATCAATCATGCCTAGCTTGTTACACACATCAGAGAAGGATGAAGATATGGGTTTGGTAAAGATATCAGCCAGCTCTTTATCCGAAGTTACGAAGGGAGTGCAGATTTGTTTCTTCAAGATTTCTTCCCTAATGAAATGACAGTCCACTTCAATGTGTTTGGTTCTCTCATGAAAGACTAGGTTTTGAGATATATATATATATATATATATTGCAGCTTTATTGTCACAGAACATTGGCAAGGGATGGTTGTAAACTTCTCCAAAATCTAGAAAGAGAGTTCGTAACCACTTCAACTCACATGTATTTTGGGTCATGCTCATGTACTCGGCCTCAGCACTTGATCTGGATACTACTGCTTATTTCTTGCTCTTCCAGCTCACAAGATTTCCTCCCGCGAATGTACAGAACCCAGACGTGGATTTCTTTTCTCCTTTATCATCAGCGTAGATAGCATCTGAGTAGGCTTCTATCTTGAGATAATGGTTGTTTCTTTGGAATAGAAGTTCCTTTCCTGGAGATCCCTTAACGTATTCCAATATCTTTAGAGCAGCCTGAAGATGACATTCCCTTGGGGCTTGCATGAATTGGCTAACCTTCCCAATGACATAACAAATATCAGGTCTTGTTACAGTTAGGTAGATGAGCTTGCCTACAAGACGATGGTATCTAGTGCTATCAGGTAGAGGAGGAGAGTTGTCATTCCAGAGTTTGTCGTCTCCTATTGCCCTTGGATACTTAGAAGGTTTAGCACCAAGAAGACTTGTTTCCTTCAGAAGGTCAATAGCATACTTACGTTGTGAGAGGACAACAGAGCTATGCTTTCTTGAGATCTCATTGCCCAAAAAGTACTATGGAGTCCCCATGTCTTTGGTTACAAAGTGTTGAAGGAGATGTTTCTTTGTAAGGGTGATACCTTCAATATCATCACCAGTGAGAAGGATGTCATCACCGTAGACAGCCAGAACTACCATTCCATGAAAGGTCTTGCAAATAAAGAGAGAGTGATCTGCAGAGCTACGGACAAATCCAATTACCTTAATTACTTCGTTAAAATTTTCAAACCAAGCACGAGGACTTTGCTTGAGACCATAGATAGCCTTCTTTAACTTACATACACGAGTTTCCCCCGGAGCAACATACCCTGGAGATTGCTCCATGAAAACTGTTGGAACATGGTCTTCCGCATCTCCTAAGTTTGAGAATAACAAATCCTATGTGTATTTGATCTTGTGTGTTTAAGTGTGCAGGATAACAAAGTCCACATGACTCAAGGATTACATAAGAAGGTTGCCCCCAAAGTTGAGCCAACAAAAGTTCTAGCGCTGGCGGTAGTACTAGCGCAGGCGCTAGCTGTCGTTCGACGAACTGTAAGTGGCGCTCGACGAAATGCTCATAACTGTCGTTCGACAAACGTTGAAGCCCATTTGATGAATTTCCGGTCGACGAATGTTGAAGCCCGCTCGACGAAATCACGTTCGACGAAAATTCGTTTCGACAAACTCTTAACAGCGTTCAACGAATTCCCGTTCAATGAAATATTGGCTTAAAGCGCAATTGTCGGGAGAACTTATAGAAGGAGATAGCGCCAGGCGATATCCGATAGCGCTGGTGATAGCGAGGAGCACAGTTGGCAAGGGGGAATTGTTTCCTCAGATTGAAGATTCTGCCGCGCAGAATATGTCCTAATATAGGATAGCGCCGGCGGTAGCACTAGCGCAGGCGCTAGCGCTAAGTATATAAAAAGGACATCTTGGCTCCGTCTTCTCAAGCCTCTAGAGATCCAGAATTCCAGAGCTTCGTGCCACAGCATAGAGAGAAAGGTTCAGAGAGATACTCCCACAAATCCATAAAGACTAAAGGAGATTCGTGGAGAAGATTTCAACACGCGTCATCATCATGACGAAAGACTGCATCGACTACGATCATACTCTGCGTCTTCGTCTACTTCTCCAAGAGATCCACATAGAGGGAGTTTTACATTATTGTCTTTTTATTTAACATCTTTTCTGTAATCATTTAGTAAATTCGCCTCGTGTTGGCGACTAGGTCTGGGTAGGACTTAGGGCTGAAATTCGCCTCGTGTTGGAGACTAGGTCTCGGGTGTAGGTCTAGGGGGTGCTCGAGGCCATATCCGGGGAAGGGTTGGCTAGAGCGGCTTGAGGCCGTATCCGGGGAAGGATCGGCTAAAGCCAACCGGTTCGTGGGGATACGAGTCAGTATAGAAAACAAAAAGAGTCTTTCTATTAGCTTTGATTTCTAGCTTCAATAAGAGATCAAGTTTTGTAATCATGCTTCTCAAGTTAATAAAATCATGTCTTTACTTTTACTTCACTTGATTTGTCTTGATCTTCTCTAGTCTAATAATCAAAGCTTTTTCAAAGTTATTCAAAATATATTATAAGTTTTTAAAACCCTTATTCACCCCCCCCCCCCCCTCTAAGGGCGCCTACCGATCCAACAAGTGGTATCATAGCGAGGTTATTCCAAATTGACTTAACAACCGGGAATAATGGCGTCTCATGATCTCGCTTCTACTAGTGGGGTAAATTTTTATGAAGAAGAAAAATCTCCTAAACCACCTTTATTTGAAGGAACAAATTATAAAGGATGGAAAATTTTAATTGAAAATTTTATTAAGACTTTAGAGGTCGAAGTATGGAATTTAGCCATTGTAAGACATGCGGATGAATCAAATAAAAAAGAACGTCAACTAAATACAAAAGCCAAACATTATTTATTGTGTGCTCTATCAAATGAAATTTTCAAATTAATATATTGTTTTTCTAGTGCATACAAAGTTTGGCAATTTCTTGAAGAAATGTATGATTTTCCTCTCGCAGGTATAGAACAAACATAGGAGGAGAAGGACATACAAGCATCCACAGTTATTCAAGAAGATCTCTCTCATAGCAAAACCATGGAGATCATGGAAATCAACTTAGAAAAAGAGAGCAATACATTAAGAGAAAAAGAAGATGAAAAAGCATCAATGGAAGAGGAGTGCCAAAAGGATGTCAAAGGAACTATTTGTTCAAATCTTGCCTCTTTTTATTGCACTGTAAGGAAATTAAATTCTCTTATTGTTTGTAATTCTATTTCTACTTTACAATTACTACAAATTACTAAGCGCAAAATTAAGAAATTGAAAAATGCAAATTGCAAATTGCGCTTAGAAAATAAAAAGTTTAAAAAAAAGTTAAAGAAGAATCAATTGCGAATTCATCTAGTCTTACCAATGTCTCTTTAAAAGAAACTATTACACCTTGTTTAGAATTTAATAATCTAAAATAAAAATACAAGGGACTTGAGAAGGAACTTCTTATTGTAAAAGAAAAAAATGAAAAATTATGTTTAGAAAATTCATCTTTGATAAATGATTGTGCTAAGTGCAAAGACTATAAAATTGAAATTAAAGAGATGGATGAAACATTTGATGTATATAGAAATAACTATCAAGATCATATAGATTCAATTATTTCAACTCTTAAAAATAGCACAATAACTTATAATAAAGCTAGACATAATCTAAAGATCAAAAATGATGAATTAAAATCAAAAATCAACTTGCTCATGAAAATTATAAATACAAATTCACAATATCAAGAAATATCTAAAAGCAAGTTGAATATGAATATGAACATCTTAACTAAGTCTAATAATGGGAGCAAGAATCACAAAGTGTTTGTAAATCAAAATCAAAATCATCATTATTTACAAAATCATGTTTCTCCCAACCTAAAATTAAATGCAAACAAATTTCCTTCAAATTATAAATTCAAAAACCTTTTTGATCCAAATGTTCAAGTAAATGATTATGGAAATTTACAAACTAAAAATAATGTTAAACCAAGATTTGAATGGAGACCCAAAGTTAAAGATGAAACACAAACTCCACTCAAAAGGGCTCATTCACTTCCATCTCCTCAAAAGCAAACACGATGTATTTGGGTACCCAAAGGAACCGTCACACCCGGTCCTCTTTGGATACCTAAATCTCTAATTCATTAGGTATCATCAATTGCATGAAGTAGAATCCTTTCAAAATGAAATATGCAAATTTCTACTTCATGGTGTGCTTTAATGTCCTTTTTATTGTTGTTTTCCTTTTGAACTATCATGTCATGGTCATCCAATATAGTATTGAAAATATGATCCTATCTCTTAAAAGCTTAAAATGTTTATAAAATCAAATTGATCAAAATTCAAAAGTCATATCTAATTTTGATGACCTATCTATCTTTCTAATATTCACTGCTTATAAATATCTTATATTATCCATATGAATTAAACTCTAAATTTGTTATAAGATATTTATCTAAATTATAAAGAAAATCACAAAAGACATATTGAAAGATTAATTGTCTTAAATACTAAGGCCACATGCACCACCATGATCTAGTGTTGTCCTTTTGATAAAATTCTCTAAAATCATATATCATAATTCATATAAAAAAATCATCAAAAAAAATCAACTATCTCTATCACATGTATATGAATTATATGATAACAATTGGCATTATAATTGTTTACCATGGTTGGTGTTATGGTGTATTATGTGTGTATTGTGATTTATTTCTAGTTTAGACCTTTGAATCATTTTGATATCAAATCAGATAGAATTGTCACTCCATTCTAGGTCTCTAAGTTGAAACACAATCAAAACTTGGTATAACATTAATCTCAAACTTATCATTCTAACATTGCCACCTAAAGAATATTTGTGTCTATGTTAGGCTTTATTTGTTTACCAAGATATACAGGCTGGGTATTCTCATCTAGGGCTTATCCATGGTATGATTATGCATGAACATTATTGTTAATCCTTAAAATCATGCATATTTGAATTGTTCATTCATGTCCAATCATGCTTACATTTCCTATCATTTTCAAACTACATTGGTAAATATAAGCCTTAAAATATTAAAATGGAGATATAATGAAATATATCACTTGCAAAGTTTATTTGGAAAAGTCATATACAAAATCGCTAATGTTTCATGCAATTTAGACTATCTAGACATCTCCCAAAATTCTGAAATTTCTGCATGAAACTACTTTTGGGACACTTAATCAAGATTAACAATTAAAATTTTCAAAATCATAAAAAATCGTGCACTGTTTCCCGCGCTAGTGCTAACGCCGGCGCTAGCGCACCTATGTGTTTTTCTATATTTTTAAAATTTTGAAAAATCCCTAAAAATATATTAATCTATGTGTACTATTCATTTCTGCATTTTTGCTTTTATTATATTTTTGAAAAATCAAATACAAAAATACAAAAGACAAATTACAAAAAAAATTATATGTTTTGCCTTTGTGTTTTTTTGTCATTTGTTTAAATTCTATTTCTAAAAGCAAAAATCAAATACAAAAATATAAAACAAAAAATTTATCAAAAATTGTTATCTTTGAAATTAACTTTTTACTTGTATCTTGCGAAAGGGTGATTTGGGCTATCATCCCATCATATCACCTAGTATCGGGTGAACCTCTCACAAGGTAGTCCTCGGGAAGTCCAAGATCAATTTTATGAGTTCAAACTTTAAATAAAAATTATTCTTCAAAAATATCAAAAATATTGTATGGACTTCATTGAAAATCAAGCATGATTTAATCTATTATTTAGAACTTCTATAATGTTGCAATTTATCTTTTCAAACTACTTTGAACATTGCTTTCATCATGCTTTGATATATCTATTAATATGTGCATCAATTATTGTGAAAAAGTTGTGTAGAACTAAGCTTAGCATGTCTCTAAGTATGAGTAAATGTTTTATGTTTGATAATGATCGCTATTCACTCACTTATTTTGGCATTGTCTACATATGTGTTTAATCTAAGAATGCTTGTGTATGTTTTGTAATAGTACAATGAATTAAAATTGCACAAGTATCTTACCTACACAACCTTTATTTGCACTTTTAAAAGTTAAGAAAAGTGGTTATCTTTTTCATAAATTATATTGGTTTGCAAAACAAGTGTATTCGGAGAACTTTGTACAAAACAAAAATCATAAAATAAAGTGAGAAAGATAACTCCACCAAGCACTACTTGAACCTCCTGATAAGTCTTAATAAGCGTTGTGAGGTTGAGCACCTTGGAAAGAATAGCAAAGTATCTTGTGCAAACCATAACTTTCTTTCAAAATAAAAACCACTTATTCTTTAAGTACACCGGATCACAATAAAAAATCAATATTGAAGAATAAAATTATGTGATACCCCAAGCACTACTTTGCACCCTGATAAGTCTTAATGAGCATTGTGTGTGCAAAGCACCTTGGTAGTTGTACATTTTTGTTTGTGCATTGAAGTGCGTGGAAGTAAAATTATTTGTGTTTTATTGTGTTCTTTACTTTACATATCTCTTGTATTTTTTATTAAAACATTTGTTTACTCTATTCAAAATACACTTATGTGCACATCATTATCTTCCATAACACTTCTTCTCATGAGTATTGGATCCTAATGCTAATTTTATACTACTCTTTACTTATGAAATGCACTAGATAACCTAGCATGCTTTCTACAATGCTTGGTATGTTTTGAAATTGTGAATTAAAGTAACATTGTAGTAATCTCTTTTTGATAACATCATTTCATGCTTGGTTACTTTATTATCAAACTTAAAGATTTTAATTGAAAAATGATTTACAAAAACATCTTTTTGAAATTTAACTCATATATCTTTTTATGGATCATCATTGATTACAATAAGATGTTTCTTGTATTTCTATAAGTCTTCCGCATCATCACCATATAATTGTTTTACCTTGCGCTTTCATGCTTATTTAAAGTCTTTCATTTTGAATGCATCATCACTTGAATCTTCAAATTCCTTTCTTGCAACAAGTGGTAGACTTGCTTGGTAAACTTTATATTGGTTGCTTTTAACATGGATTTTTTTATATAAAACTCTAATTTATTTCTATGAAAATATTATTACGCTAAAAACTCGGATTCATTAATGGATTTCAAAATAGCTATGTGAGTGGTTTCATAAATTCAAATAAAAATATAAATCCATAGGCTATGTCATTAGATTTAAAACGCTTATATGTTTCCAATAATTATTATCCATGACTTCTTTTCTCACCATAGCGGGGGCGTAGGGTTGTAGACATTAGATAACATTTATCTCTAGTCATGTCTTGTCCTTAACCGGGGAGGGTTCTAGTGGGGCCTTGTGAGGCACTGGGGGGAAAGAGTGCTAGGTTGAGTTGTGTCTAGTGTTTGCATATGGGACTAACACCCCAACCTACGGCATGAATGCAGCTCCTCATGCCCATCCGTCACTTAGTACGGAGCTAGGGTATAGACATATTGTCTGGGTAGTTTAGTTACTTGGAATTCATTACATTTTGGTTATACTACAAACTCTGATTTATGAAAATGTTGTAATACTCAAACTCTGATCTATTTAAATGAAAAGTATTCTAAAACTCCTTATCATTTCCTTCTCTATAAGCTCGATCATGCTTTTATCTTATTATCAATTTTTAAGTCGCGTCTCCTTACCCGCTTTTGCTAATAACAAAAGGGGGAGAACTAACATGATAAATATAATCTGCTATCAAAATATCAAACTAACATGCCAAATTAAGATGATAGCTTACATATTAGGAGAGCATTCACTTAGGGGGAGCATGTATTTAGGGGGAGCAATTCTAAATGCTAAAATCATAAATTATCCTATGTCATCACTCTCACACACACACAAGTATGTTTCATCATGCTTATATATTAATGCTCTGATTTATCATTAATGGATTTGTTATTATCAAAAGGGGGAGTTCGTTGGAACATGGTCTTCAGCATCTCCTAGGTTTGAGAATAACAAATCCTATGTGTATTTGATCTTGTGTGTTTAAGTGTGCAGGATAACAAAGTCCACATGACTCATGGATTACATAAGAAGGTTTCCCCCAAAGTTGAGCCAACAAATCCAAAACATCTACTAGCGATGGCAGTAGTACTAGCGCAGGAGCTAGCTGTCGTTCGACGAACTGTAAGCGGTGCTCGACGAAATGCTCATAACTGTCATTCGACGAACGTTGAAGCCCGTTCGACAAATTTCCGGTCGACGAATGTTGAAGCCCGCTCGACGAAATCACGTTCGACGAAAATTCATTTCGACAAACTCTTAACGGCGTTCGACGAATTCCCGTTCGACGAAATATTGGCTTAAAGTGCAATTGTCGGGAGAACTTATAGAAGGAGATAGCGCCAGGCGATATCCGATAGCGCTGGCGATAGCGAGGAGCACAGTTGGCAAGGGAGAATTGTTTCCTCGGATTGAAGATTCTACCGCGCATAATATGTCCTAATATAGGATAGCGCCGGCGGTAGCACTAGCGCAGGCGCTAGCGCAAAGTCTATAAAAAGGACATCTTGGCTCCGTCTTCTCAAGCCTCTAGAGATCCAGAATTCCAGAGCTTCGTGCCACAGCATAGAGAGAAAGGTTCAGAGAGATACTCCCACAAATCCATAAAGACTAAAGGAGATCCGTGGAGAAGATTTCAACACGCGTCATCATCGCGATGAAAAACCGCATCGACTACGATCATACTCTGCGTCTTCGCCTACTTCTCCAAGAGATCCACATAGAGGGAGTTTTACATTATTGTCTTTTTATTTCACATCTTTTCTGTAATCGTTTAGTAAATTCGCCTCGTGTTGGCGACTAGGTCTGGGTAGGACTTAGGGCTGAAATTTTCCTCGTGTTGGCGACTAGGTCTCCGGTGTAGGTCTAGGGGGTGCTCAAGGCCATATCCGGGGAAGGGTTGGCTAGAGCGGCTTGAGGCCGTATCCAGGGAAGGATCAGCTAAAGCCAACCGGTTCGTGGGGATACAAGTCGGTATAGAAAATAAAAAGAGTCTTTCTATTAGCTTTGATTTTTAGCTTCGATAAGAGATCAAGTTTTGTAATCATGCTTCTCAAGTTAATAAAATCATGTCTTTACTTTTACTTCACTTGATTTCTCTTGATCTTCTCTAGTCTAATAATCAAAGCTTTTTCAAAGTTATTCAAAATATATTATAAGTTTTTAAAACCCTTATTCACCCCCCCCCCCACCCTAAGGGAGCCTACCGATCCAACAAAAACTACCTCTGGAAGATCACCATAAAGAAAGGCATTCTTGACGTCTAATTGAGAGAGTTGCCACCCTTTGTTGATGGCCACAGAGAAGAGGACCCTGATGGTTGTAAGATGAGCGACCGGGGAGAAGGTGTCAAAGAAGTGAACTCCATATGTCTGAGTAAAACCTTTTGCAACCAAGCGAGCCTTGTATCGGTCGATAAAGCCATCGACACGGTATTTGATCACAAAGGCCCATCTACATCTAACAACATCTACCCCAAGTGGCAGAGGAACGAGTGTCCACCTGCCACGGTCCTGAAGACTGGTTATTTCTTCATCCATGGCTGCCTACCACTGTGGGATAGCAAGAGCATCCTGATAATTAGCTGGAATGATAGTATCTGATGTAAGATCCCCCTCCCGGAACACACAACACGGTCGAGGGGACTCTTATGCCCAGGACAGCCGCCTTGCGGAAGCGCCAGCACACGAGCTGGCCTCCCCCACAAGACGCCTATCCTGCCGGCTAAACCAACTAAACAGCGCCAACCCATCAATAATAGAAAGCATTAAAAGCCAAAGATTCACAATAAGTAATAATGTCCAAATCAAAGTATAAGAAAGACAGAAAGCTACACAAGCTCCTGCAAATCATCAGAGTAACCAGCTAAATGCCCCAAGGGCTACACCTCAAAACACTCACCTGCCTCTATCACTGACGGCAGCTAAGGTACCATAAACCCCAGCCCCGCACACCTGACCTGGCTGGCCTCCGGTGTTGAACGCTGCTATACCACTGAATGTGCTCCTAAAAAGAGGGACGTAGCAACCGTTAGTCATAAAAACTAAGTGGCTTCCCATCCGCTCCCCCGGCGACTCCAAGGCACCGGGCGGAAGGAAAGGAAGAAAAGCTGCAATATAACAGTAACATACAAAGCAGGTGACGGGGAAAGTAAACTAGTATATACACAAATTCTAAGCTACACAAGTGTAAAAGGGGCTAATCTAATCATGTATAGGCAGGAGTATAATAAAGGTGTACAGCAGTAAATAAACAGTAAGTAAAGCAGGTAAAGCAAGGCAGTAAGAACAGTAGCGACAAGTAATCAATCTCGTACCCTAACTTATATGAATGCCCATACAAACTTATAAGTTAGGATTTCCAGGAATCGTAACTCATCATATAAAAGAGCCCATACTAATTTATATGATGAGGATCTGCAAGTGTGTATGCTATGCTATGCCATGAATGTTTTATGCAATGAAACTCACACACACGACTCTATGCGCATGGACCTTTGTAGTTCCCTCTGTTTGAAAGGAAGCCAACCTCTCGTGTACCAACCGCTGTGACACACGGTGGTAGCGGACCGGGCTGTCCACTCCTAGGCGGGTATACACTCTACCAGGCCTAGACCGCACGTGCGCCTCGACGCTAAACAACCGCGGAGCTCTGCGTACTCTTTGCTGGAGTCCACCAGACTATGAGCCAAGTGAGAGGTGTCTTTGGGGAACTGTCGTCCCGACACGCAGCCAAGCTGGCCCCTTAGACCCCTACACACCCGCTAAGTCAACGTACCGCGGTCGGAGTGACGACCTGCCTAGTACCGAAGACCTGCCACATTTCTGAGAATGTTACCGGGATAATCATCCCCTCGAGGTTCCCGCTCGACTAACCGGGCACCACAATCCTGCCACTCACGCAACTGGGAGGAGATACATAAATCCAATCTTACCCTACTATGGCTACTCTTGCCTACATTAATTGTTATTGCAATTTAGGGTTAATCTTGGACTTCCCGAGGTACACCCGGTGAAGGGCTCTCATCGGTACTAGGGGACGCAATGGGCTCAACCCCACCATCCTCCTCAAGACAATTACTTTGGTTGATGGTTAACAATTGGCTCACCCTTCATCATTTCATATAGTTAAAGTGACTTAGCTCATTTCCCGTTCCACCCAATCGGGTTGGACGTACCTTCATTCCTTCTACATTAACTCTAGCACCACCCCACAAGTAACCCTAGGATTGACCCTACTTGAGTCCTTGTGTGCTATAACTCAATTACTGATTGTATACAACTTCTAAACACTACTTAGTGGTCTGAATTATCTAAAACTCAAAATTCTGTTTTTACTAAACGCAGACCACTAATTTGAACTAACCATCAACCCCATAAGGGAACCCTTCTAAAAAGTCATCACCAAGGTCTCTAACAGTTATCCTAGGCTCTCTCTGACCTTAGTAAGATATGTTCCAATTTCCATAATTTTCCATATTAAATTGGTATTTAATATAATCTTAAGTAGTTAAGGCCTTAAGTCACATTACACATGAACTACCCTCAAAATGCTTCTTCATGATTCATGAGAATTATCAGTAAGATAATATTCCATATCATGGTGGTTCACTGAGTATCATGACCCTAGGATGTCATTTGGCCTACTACATCATCATAATTTAAATACCAAAATGCCACTATAAATAGGAAAAATAGTAATTCACTTCTGAAAAATCTACAAAAAATTACCAGGTGTCCAAATGGGGACCTAGAGTCCACTGCCAAAAGATTGTGTCATTACCATGTGTTCTAGTATTTTAAAATGATTAAACATCCAAAGGCGGCAATTATCAATTTCTGCATGGGGTACAAGAAATAAAATTCAACAAGCTTCCAAACAATTATCATGGGCATATATTAACCTAAAACTACGGATAACCAAGTATCACATCATTGCCCCATGATTTGATATTTTAAAAGATTAAATTCCCTTAAGCTATCAATCACTTAAAACTTCCTACACACGGAATAATGCTTCCATAACTCATAACAAAATTACCATAGCCTTATTTCACCCTAATACAGCCACTGATAACATATCAAAGTCATACAGGGTCATATGACCATTCATTTCAATTTATTAAGAAAAAGATGGCAATTTCATTTATTAGGGAGAAAGTACTTATATGCCTCTAACAATTCTCATGATGATTATCCTAGCCCTATAACACTATTCCCTACCTAGGGATGAAGTTTGGTTGTCTAAATATGTGTTTAGGTCCTAGTTGCTTCATTAAGGCCCACAAGGGCAATTAAGTAATTTTAGAGGTATGGGCTAGGGTTTTTGGTCTTCATTGCTCCAATCACCCATTGATGATGAGCAAGACCCTACACAATCCCTAAGCCCTATTACCACTGGATTTGGATAATCCCTTATGTCTAAGCTCCAAAATCCACAAGCCACCAAGGCTAAGTGGTTTTCAAACCTAGGGCATCAAAATACCCCTTGGGGGTTCACCATTAAGATGAACTCCAATTGCCTCAAATTTGAAACAGAGGCTACTCATATACATAACTACATGCCACCAAAGATTTGGGGCCATTAGGGGTGATTACACCCACTAATTATTCTTAGGTCAATTTTCTAAGCTATGATCAAAACTATAACAAAAGTGTCCTAAACATACAAATATTTGGGCACAGGGTAGGCTTAGGGTGGGCACTGATGTGGCCAAAATTTCAACCTCATAGGCCCACCCATTCAAAAGATATTATGGTTTTAGTGGGCTAACCCCACCTAGGACCAGCCCTAGGAAAAGGCTCCTCTGGGGTCTACAGACCTCCAAATGCCAAAATCTTAGTTCCTAATGAAACTAGACATTTAGGGCTACAATAGTGTGTCTCACACCATAACATAAGTTACCCATATCAAGCATTGGGTATCCACCCACATGCTGACCTCTAATGGAGCCAATATCTTTATCATAGACTACTAATGCCCTAAACATAAGATTCTTTTTAAACTCGGCTATGTAAGAGTGAAAGAAAATTGTAGTTATTAAAATAAAAATACTAACACACATCTTAAGCACAGCAGACGATCCCTCATCGTCTACCTCCAGCCTAGGGCTGCGATCTGCCCAACCTGAAATATGACACATCTCTTCGTCGGCCACCAAAACCCAAACCGACCGACTAACACCGCCACCACCTTCCTCGCTTGAGGTACATCGACGGGTGACGTGATAGCGATCGGAAGTGGCCAGAACATTTACCCGGAACATTTATTTCAGGCCGTCTCTTCACGGCTTGCTCTCCAATCGACTCAATTGAGTTCGACATCTCGCCTAATTTGATCTAAGAAACTAGCACCAAGGGAGAGGGGAGAAAGCTCACTGAGTGTCCATGCATGCAACCCAATAGCTGCTTATGCGGCATTGTCCGTCGCTCTCGGTCATGGTCGAATCTCGCCGATCCAGATCTTGTCGGACGTCTTCGAAGAGGCGGCCCTGGATCTCGTCGGAGAACTCGCCGACGAGGTTGAAACTTGATCGGAGAATTATTTTGGGTCGGCCCACAGTAAATGGAGGAGTTCGAGTTGGCTTGCCGACGATTTGATGAAATGGTTGCCGGATCTTAAAGTAATTGGCTTTGTTGGAGCTGGAGGCGGTCGGAGCTTGGATCGGCCATGGAGGATAGTGTTTTGGTGTTGGCTTGCCAGAAAAATGAGAAGAGAGCTAGGGAGAGAGAGATCTGGAGAGAAATAGAGAGATCTAGAGAGTGAGTGGAGAAATGGAGTGGCTGGAGGAGGAGGCTCATGGAAGGGGGGAGTTGCTGGAGTTGCTCCCCGTGAGGAGCTTGCCCGAAGAGGAAGACTCATCGGAGGAGGAAATCGATGGCCGGCCATGGAGGAGAGCAGCGGGCTGTCATGGGAGAGGAGATGGAGCTTCGGCCATGGTGGTGGTTTAGAGCTCGTCGGAGATGAAGAGGGAAGAGGTGGAGGTGCTTCGGCCATGGAGGGTTGCCGGAGTAGGCTCGCCGCGAGGAGCGGCGCCGGAGGAGAGGAAGAGGAATCGGGGGAGATCGGGCTGGAGGGGAGAGCTGGGCGGCGGGCTGCTGGGAGGGGATCGGGTAAGGTTCGAACCTAATGTTTACATATATATATATAATATATATTATAAAATGAAAATAATAATAATAATAATAATAATAATAATAATAATAGTAAAGTTATCATTATTATTGACTAAAACGCTCGCACAATGCCGTAGAGAATGCGGAATTTGGCCCAAAAGGGCTCGTTACGACCGTCTCGCTGACACGCATCCACCGGGATGATCCGAGATTAATTCCGAGTTTGTTTGCTCATTTTATGCTTGTCGGAGCGCGTACGGCCTAATTTTGCGTCGCGTCAAAACTCGTCGAACGATGTCGGAATTTCAAACGGACGACTCTGTTGGATTCGTATCATCATTACGAGTCCAACAAAACAGACTGGAGTCCATTCCGGGGTCGTTTGATCGATTGCACATTTTTGGGTAAATAAGCTATTTGCAAATCACGTTATAATTTCGCCGATTCTTATCAGAATCGAGCGCGGACAGTTTCGTTGGCCTCGTATGGGTTTCACGAGTCTAACAAAATTGACTGGGGTGAATTCCGAGATCGTTTGGTCAATTTCACCATTTTGGATAAATATGATATTCGCAGACCACGTTATTTAAGCTAACGTACGTACTATAATTCCTTCGAGGCGGTACGCCTCCTTCGAGTTTTATCGTTCAAGTTATGCTCTCCGGACAGCTCGGATCCCGATACAGCAAACATTGGGACAAAGAATAGAACTGGTACTCGCCGCATTCGTCTAGTGCACTTCCCCGACTCAGGTGCAAGCCTGGCCCTCAGTACACCCCGAGCCCGAGTCAACTCGCGTGACTCAAAAAACGCGCACAAGGGGTCTAGCTCGAATCAGGATGTTACATCTGAAATAGCAATAGCAAATGCCCTAGCAGAGGGGGTGAGTTGAGCATAGGTCACAACATCATGAATAGAATGTTGCGTACATGAGCGAACTCCCTTTCGAAGGGCAATAGGGAGGTCTTCAGTGGTGACTGTATTAGCAGGAGAGTCATCATCGGAAGAAGATAGTGCTGGCCCAAGAGTTGGGAGAGGAGGCCCAGAGTAGGAGGACAAGTGGTAGGAGACTCTGTAGATGGTGGAGTGAAAGTAAGAGGCGGTGGAGTTGGGATAGGAGGTGTTGTCGGTGGGGAGTAAATGAGAGGAGGTGTTGGATGAGTTGCAGGAGACAGAGAGGTGGAAGAGTTAGAAAAGTATGGTATAGTCTCAAAGAAGGTGGCATCAGCGGAAACATATTGTTTGCGAAGAAGAGGATCATAGCATCGGTAGCCTTTCTGAGTGGGAGAGTAACCAACAAAGATACACTTAACTACCCGAGGGGAGAATTTGTCCCGACATGGTGAAGGAGTGTGGACAAACGCAGTACAACCGAAGACTTTGAGAGGTAACGAGAAAGGTTTCGAGGTAGGATATAGAAGAGAAAAGGGTGTTGAGCCTTGAAGAAGGGTGGAGGGAATGTGGTTAATGAGATAGCAGGAGATGAGGATGGTATGACCCCAATAGGTTTTGGGCATATTCATCTGGAAGAGTAAGGTGCGAGCCATGTCGAGGAGGTGACGATTCTTACGTTCTGCTATCCCATTTTGTTGAGAAGTATAAGGACAACTAGTTTGATGTATAAGGTCATGATTCATGCAAAACTCAGAAAACTGATGAGAGACATATTCTTTAGCATTATCAGTGTAAATAGCTTTGATAGACACTCCAAATTGAGTGGAAATTTCATTATAGAAAGTTGAGAAAACAGTAAACAGTTCAGAGCGTTCTTTTAAAAGATACACCCAAGTACATCGAGAAAAGTCATCAATAAAAGTAACAAAATACAAACTACTCCCACCGACAGTCTTGGTAGGAGAAGGACCCCAGACATCGGAGTGAATTAGATCAAAGGGACGAGTCGAGCTACGACCATGTTTGGCAGGTTAGGAAGCCCGATGGTGCTTTCCTAGTTGACAAGCTTCACAGTTGAGAGGAGAGGTATCGTTGGTGAGGTGAGGTAGAAGTTGATACAGCAGCCGAGGAGGAGGGTGACCAAGACAGAGGTGCCATTGATGGAGAGAATCAAATGCTGTGGAGGCAGAATGAGCAGCAAGAATATCAAGGAAGTAGAGGCCTCCACTCTCAGTCCCAGTAGCAACTATCTCCTTCGTGTGCAGATCCTGAAAAAAAAAGTTAGTCGGAGTAAATATAATAGAACATTGTAACTGTTGAGAGAGAGCCTTGACTGATAGTAAGTTGCAAGGAAATGTAGGCACATAAAGAGTGTTCTTAAGAGAGATAGTCGGAGTGACTTAAACAATTCCAGTCCCACACACGTGTGAGGAAGAACCATCTGCTGTTAGAACCGGTGGCAAATTCTTGTTTTCTAGTAACTGTGAGAAAAGTTGAGGGTTCCCTGTCATAAGATTTGTTGCACCAGAATCAATAAGCCACTTACCTTCAGTAACCATGTGCAAGCTACCTAAGGAGGTAGAAACAGAAGCAGACGGTTATGTAGTACCAGGATGAGAAGCCGCAGCCAAAGGGCGAAGGTGAGGATGCTTGAGATAGCAGCAATCAATGGTGTGACACTTCTGACCACAATGAAAATAGATGTACCGAGGAGGTCCGCGGCCACCAAGAGATCCACCACGGCCACCGGGGTGACCACGTTCAGCCCAGTGAGCAAAGCTCTCTGGAGGAGGAGGAGAGGGTAACAAGGGTCATTGGAGAAGAGAGGTAACAATAGAAACTCGAGGAGCGGTGGCATCAAGGGTTGGAGAGTCAGCTTCCCCAAGAATTTGTTGTCGGATCATATCATAGGACTCAGGAAGACGGAGAAGGTAACACACAACTAGGAGCTCCTGGAAGTGTTTATGTTGCTCTGCAAGGTCAGCAGAGAACGGACGATGTTGAAGGAGTTCAGCCCCAAGGGCCTGAACCTCTTGATATGTTGTGGTGGGATCCATGGTTGGGCGGGCAAAGCGATTAGCATACAAGGTGTAAATGCGAGAGGTTTTGGCGCCTTTGGAGTAAAGGGAAGCAAGATGGTTCCAAGCTGCTTTGACGGTCTCATCACGACGAATGATAGAAGACACTCATCAGAGAGACTGTTAGCAAGCCAGGTGCGGACCAAATTATCGCTAGCATCCCAATCACCAAAGGTAGCAGACTCTTTGAGAGAAGGATCATCGGTGAGATGGTGTCGTTTGCGTTGAGAGCTTAAGAGGAAGGTGAAGGAGACGCTCCAATCAGGATAATTAGAGCCAGTGAGCTTGTAGGAGGTGCCAAGATTGCCAGAAGTAGAGATAGAGGTAGTAGAGGTAAAGGCAGGAATAGCCACAGGAGTGGAGGTGAGGACATTCTCAGAAGGGGTACCCATGAGAAGAGAACTGCAAGAGGAAAGATAGATCGCGCGGTCTCGTGGCTAGAAGGCCGAAAATAATGGAGATCGCGCGGTCTGGAGGAAGGGAGACAGGCCGAAGAGAGTGAGAGCTTACAACAAAAGGATCGTTGTTCGCTCTGATACCATGTGAGAACTTGAAAATTTTATTTCCAAAAAATCTAAGTATTATAAGAGTATTGCCTCCTTTATATAGACTAGGAGGGAAAAAGTAAAATACAAATACACAATGTGGGACTAAATACAAATACAATACACAAAGCAAGCTGGGCCGTCAGACGGTCAGGGAGAATGAGACCGCAGTGACCTCTGCGGTCTGGAGAGAAGATGGGCGGTCACACGACAGGAGGAAGGTCGTGCGACAGAGGAGACCAACTGATCGTGAGACCGCTCTGCGAACACTCCCCCGTAAGGGAGATGTCGGGGGTACCAGACTGCTTCTCTTCACATGAAGCGATCTGGTATATCTGAGGAGAAGCGGCGGTCTGATATTGGGAGACCGCACAGACCGCGGTTATAAGACTGGTATTTAATGGAGCTGGAGACCGCTGATCTTCATATGGTGCGATCTCGCACATCTGAGAAGAGGTCGCAGTCTGATTATGGGAGACCGCACAGACCGCTGGCTCGAGACCACGCGGCTTTAATTCTTTGAGATCGCATGGCTTCAACAAAATAAAAAGGTGCATAATGAAATTGAGAATAAAATAAGAAGGAGAAAAGAACTATTTTATTGATTTCAAAAGGAATTACAAGCTAAGATATTGAGAATTATAAGTGCACATATGAAAGGAGCTTATAAGAAGTATTAAAACATGAAAACAGTACAGGAAAATGAAGAACTAAACCCCAAAAATTCATCCTTGATCATCTGGAGAAGCTCCCTTTAAATAGCTGAGGATTTGGTGTTACACGCCCTTGGTCACGCCCGTGACCAAGGGCGTGTAAGGGGCATGATCAAAGCAGCAGCGGAGAGGGCACCTTCTAGAGTAATTGCGGGTGTTACATGCGCGTCACGCCCTAAGTCACGCCCGTGACCTAGGGCATGTAACTTTAAAACTGACTGCTGGCGGGAAACTTCGGCGGGAAGGAGAGCAGGATGAGTCATGCCCGTGACTAGATGTCATGCCCTCAGTCACACTCGTGACTGAGGGCGTGTAATTTTAATTGACGTGGCATTGCGTTTTTGCTGCTGGTGCTGGGTCGTGGTCATGACACATTAGGTCAAGCCCTTGGTCACGCCCGTGACCTGATGTGTGTACTTGGTGAATCTTCATGGAATGCATCCGGGGTGGCGAAATTAGGTCTGGAACACATCTAGGTTATCACGCCCCTTGGTCACGCCCGTGACCTTGGGCATGTACTTGGCAATTTTGCTCAAAGTGGCCAGAAAACCTGAAAATTACAGAAAAACCTTAAGTTAGTTCATGAAATCAAAAATGGAAAGATTTATATGATATAATTCATATAATTTATATAAATTCATATTAAAACTATATTAGAACTATACTAAAGGATGAGTATAAAAACTACTCATCAAACACCCCCATACCTGAGCTTTTGCTATTCCAGAGCAAAAGAATGAGAAAAGAATTGAAAGAAATCGATATTATTTCTAATTAACCAAAATTTTATTAGACCAAAAGTAAGTTAAAAGCAAATTTTAGAAATTCAAGAATTAAGTCACAAGTTATGGGGATAATTTAAAAAGAGAAAAATATTTAGCTAAATACTTCCTAAGATAATTATTGGCAAACGAAATTATAGAAATTTTCAAATAAGAATAGATTGAAATTATAGACACTCTAGCATAAAAGATACTTTAAGGAGAAGACACCTACCAAAATATTGCTCTCTAAATAATTTTATTTAGAACTAGAATCAAAATAAATGGCTAGGGATTGGTTTTGTAGAGATGGCAAAATGAAGAGTTCCTTGATTGGAGGCGGTGAAAACCTCACTCAAAAATTCATATTTGTATATATTTAGGAAAATGATAAATTTTATCCTCTCATTTTCCATGTCATATAATCTTTTAACAATGCTCTTCAATCAAAAACCCAAAATGTATATGTTTACATGTAATGAATTTTATCCTCTTACATCATGACATATAGTCTTTTAAATGATTTTGGGTGCATATATTTAGGGAATAATGAATTTTATCCTCTTATTCCCATGACATATGATCTTTTACTATACTTTTTTTTATTTGCAAATAAAGGGCAAATAAATTGGTAAGGAAATACTTCTAGTTTATAAATTAAACTATTTTGAGAGCAACTTTCTTAGTGGAGTGAAATTTCGTAAGATCTTAACTTTAATAGAGAATATAACAAAAATCTAAAAAAGTTTAGTCAATTTACCACAAATTGAAGCTATTTAAAATTAAAAAGAGAAGTGGTGCTAAATAAATTTTCTAATTAATTAAAAACATAAAATGTTTCTTGAAACTAAATTACTTCAAATTTAAGTCTAACGAATTCTGATGAAATAAGATATTAGCTAAATTAAAAATATATGATTATTTATGATCAAACCTCAAAATAGATTTCTAGAAAGATAAAAGACAAGGCCCGTATTTATTATTATTAGTTTTATTTTTATTTTATTTTTTTATTAGTTCTTGGACTTTCTGAGGGCTACCCGGTGAAGGGTTCGCAAGGTACTAGGAGGTGCGATGGGAGTTCAAGCCCAAACCTCTCTTTCCAAGAAATTAGATTTTTATGAATTTTATAAATATTTTTTTCTTTTTATAAATTGAGACGAAAATCTAGAAAATTATACTACACCCCCATACTTAAAGTTAAACATTGTTCTCAATGTTTAAAACTAAGTATGAAGTATTATCAAGATTATATATAAAAATGTAGTAAATGAAAAGAGGGGAGAAGAAGTCTTCCCTGGTTGGTAGATTGGGTTGCCGGATTAAAAACCTGAAAAAGAAGTTAGAAAAAAAAATAGAGCAAAGACCAAAAAAATTGATAACGTTAGGGTGCCTCCCAAAAGCGATTATTGTTTTAAAAATTTGGAAAATTAAGCATTTCAATTTGTCTGGACACTGGGTCGCCGGGGTGATATAATTTTAGTCGGTGGTCGTTAACCTTAAAGAAGCCTTTTTCCGGGTGCTCTATTAGCACAGTTCCATATGGCCAAACTTCTTTTATTATGAAGGGACCGGACCATCGGGATTTTAATTTGCCCGGAAAAAGTTTAAGCCTAGAATTATGGAGAAGGACTAAGTCTCCCGGTGAGAAACTTTTTGGATTTTTAATTTTTTTATCATGATAAAACTTAGTGCGCTCCTTATAAAATTTATTATTTTCATAGGCGTTAGCACGCCATTCGTCTAATTTATTTAGTTGAAATTTCCTATGTTCGGAAGCTAAGTTTAAATCCAAATTTAGAAATTTAAGCCCCCAAAAAGCGCGATGTTCTAATTCTACCTGTAAATGACAAGTTTTTCCATAGACTAATCGGTATGGTGTACATCCGATGGCGGTTTTGTACGCTGTCTGGTAAGCCCAGAGTGCGTCGTCTAATTTGAGCGACCAATCCTTCCTATTAACGGACACAGTTTTTTCTAATATTCTTTTTAATTCACGATTTACTACCTCCACTTGGTCATTCGCTTGTGGGTGGTAGGCGGTAGAAAGCTTGTGTATAACTCCATATTTTAATAAAATTTTAGAAGTTGGTTGTTACAGAAATGTGTGTCCCGATCACTAATTAGTGTTCGGGGTGTGCCAAATCATGAAAATAATTTTTTTTAAAAATTTACGACGACTCTCGCGTCGTTGGTGGGAAAAGTTTGGCTTCCGCCCACCTTAACACGTAATCGACCGCAACAAGCATATATTTGTTATTAAAAGAGGAGGGTAAAGAACCTACGAAATCTATTCCCCATAAATCAAAAATTTCGCATTCGAAAAATATATTTTGGGGCATTTCATCCCGGTTAGAAATGTTACCTGACCGTTGGCACCGATCACAATTACTCACAAAATTGTGAGCGTCTTTGAATAAGGTGGGCCAATAGAAGCCCGCCTCTGGTACCTTCCTTGCGGTCTGGTTCGCTTGATAGTGACTGATGGGAAAAACTATATCCGCAAATGACAACGACAAGTGTACCGTGTCGAATGTAGTATAGGTTATAAAAACCAAGGTCGTATTAGACTCGGGGCGATTGACTACTCTTACTTCAAGAAAATCTCTATTATTTTATCGAATAAAACTTGGGTTGGTTGTTTGCAAGAAAGAGAAATAATTTGTTAAAACTATGATTTAAAGGACTAGCACTCAACCTTGAATCACCTTGGAAAATAAATAAATTAAGAAATAAAACTTCAAATTCTCTTTAAAAGAAATGCTTGACCGTGGAGGTTCCCGAATTATAAACGTACCTCTCTCAAGGATACGCTCAACTGAGTTTAGGTTGATCAATCGAACTCTCGTTCTAGAATCGAAACACCTAAAACTCACCTTATCGAAGTGAACCCCTCTATTGGATATGACTCCAATCCGGGAGATTTATGTCGGCCTCTCTCGAGGAGTGCATTCAAATCTCTTTATCCTTGAAATGATCGATTCGAACTCAAAACCTCTTGGTTATAAGACTACGAAAACAAGAATGAGATTTATATATCAATAATATAATCTCAATCAATTTAAATTCAAAGATAAATCTTAAGCGATCTAAATAAGAGAAAAAGAAGTTCTAAACCAAATTATGAATTATATTTTCCTTGGATCATCTCGGCCGAGTACCAATAGAAATTTAGCTACTCATGGAGATTGAGGAATCAAAATAAATAAAAGAGCACATGATAAAAGAGGGAGAAAATGAGAGAAGAAAAGAACTATTTTATTAAATTGCTAAGAAAGTTACTAGCTAGGAATTGAAAATTACAAACTATTGAAATGAAAATACAATTGCAAAAAGAAAGAAGGAGCATAAGAACTACTAAAACATGAAAATAAACACATGAAATGAAAGTTCTAATCCTAATAATTGGTCTCCAAAATTCCTCCCCAAACATCTGCTGGAGCTGGCTTTTTATAGCTGCAAAATTGATGTTACATGCCCTTGGTCACGCCCGTGACCAAGGGCGTGTAAGGGGCGTGATCGGCGCTGGCGGAGAGGGCGCGTTCTGGCTTCAATGCAGGCATTTTGGACGCGTCATGCCCTAGGTCACGCCCGTGACCTGGGGCGTGTAATCTTTAAATGTGCTGCTGGCGGGAAATCTTTGGCGGGAAGGCACGCGGGGCAAGTCACGCCCGTGACTGAATGTCACGCCCACTAGTCACGCCCGTGACCTGGGGCGTGTAACTTTAAATGATGTAGCAGGCGTGCTGGTAGCTGGTGGCGGGGTCCCGGCCGTGACTTTGATGTCACGCCCTTGGTCAAACCCGTGACCTGGGGCTTGTACTTGGCAAATCCTTCACGGAATGACTCCAGGGTGGCAGAAACCTGTCTGGAACACTTTGTAGTTTACACGCCCATGGAGCACGCCCGTGACCTGGGGCGTGTAATTTACATTTTGCTCAAAACAGCCCAGAAAATATGAAAACACAAAATAGACTGAAGTTAGCTTATGAAATAATAAATGGAAGGATTTATATGAAATAATTCATATAAATAACATAATTTCATATTAAAAATATAATAAACCTATACTAAAAGATGAGTAAATAAATTACTCATCAGTGACCACCGGTTGGTCCTTTGTGGCAATGCCACAGAATTTGGACGCCTTCCTCGCCCGAAATACACCTTCTTACCACTTGGTCCGCGCAGACATGAAATAAAAAGGGGTCCTCCCAAAAATAATTTTTCAAGTCCGAAAAGAATTTCTTCTTTTGTTGACTTGAAAAATCTTTCGGTAGGACCCGGGCCACTAAATAGTTGGCCAAATCCGCGTACCAAGGAGTGGAAGAAGTAATTACCTTTTCGATGGCGAGGAGGCGCTCTTCAGGGAATTTGTCATCAATTTCGGCCTCCACTAGCGCTCCTGTAGCCGGATTCTCCAACCGTGAGAGGTGGTCGGCCGCAACATTCTCCACTCCCCTTTTTCCCTGGATCTCCAAATCGAATTCTTGTAGTAGGAGGATCCACCTTAGTAGTCAAGGTTTTGCATCTCCTTTATGTAGTAAATACCTGAGAGCGGAGTGATCTGTAAAGACTATAACTTTTGAAAGTGTTAAATAAGATCGAAATTTATCAAACGCAAAATTTATAGCCAAAAATTCCTTTTCCGTTGTTGCAATATTTGCGTGCGCGGATGTTAGTGTTTTGCTAGCGTAATAAATCAGGTGAAAATATTTATTCACCCGTTGGCCTAAAACTGCACCTACAGCAAAATCGCTCGCATCACACATAATTTCGAACGAAGAGACCAATTTGGCGCAATTAAAATTGGAAAATTGATAAGTTCGTCTTTAATTTTATTAAACGCTTTTAAACACTCTTTATCGAAATTAAACGCAGATTCCTTTTCTAAAAGTTGCATTTGTGGTTTTGTAATTTTTGAAAAATCTTTAATAAACCATCTATAGAAACCCGTGTGTCCTAGAAAACTCCTAATGGATTTAATATTAGTAGGAGGGGAAAGTTTTTCTATGACTTCGATCTTGGCCCTATCGACCTCGATCCCTTTGCTTGAGACTTTATGCCCGAGGACTAATCCCTCTTGGACCATAAAGTGGCACTTCTCCTATTTGAGTGCCAAATGCGTGTCTTCGCAGCGTTGAAGAACACGATCAAGATTATTTAAACAATTTGTACAAGAATTGTCGAAGACAGAAAAATCATCCATTAATACTTCCATGACGTCTTCTACTAGTTCATTAAAAATTGCCAACACATCTTTGAAATGTAGCCGGTGCATTGCAAAGACCAAACGACATTCTTCGATATGCGAAAGTGCTGAACGGACAGGTGAAGGTGGTTTTCTCTTGGTCTTCGGGCGCAATTGGGATTTGAAAATATCCCGAAAGACCATCGAGAAAACCGTAGTGTGAATGACCGGATAAGCGTTCTAAGATTTGGTCAATAAAGGGCAACGGAAAGTTATCCTTGCAGGTAGCATCATTTAATTTTCTATAATCGATGCATACCCGCCAACTCGTAACAGTACGGGTTGGAATCAACTCGTTATTTTCGTTAGTGATTACCGTTATTCCGCCCTTTTAGGCACGACTTGCACTGGACTAACCCAAGTGCTATCAAAAATTGGATAAATAATTCCCGCGTCTAATAGTTTAATAATTTCGGCCTTAACGACGTCCTTCATATTGGGATTAAGGCGTCGTTTAGGCTGAATAGTGCCGCGAGAATTATTTTTTAAATTTATTTTATGCGTGCAGAACGAGGGATTTATTCCCTTGATGTCAGAGATTTGCCACGCAATTGCGTGGCGGTGATTATTTAAAACTTTTGTTAATTCGGAAATTTTTGAATCATTTAGCGCTGAAGAAATAATTACCGGCAATTTTGAATTATTTTCTAAAAAAAAATATTTTAAATGCTCCGGAAGTTGTTTTAGTTCTAGGCTCGGCGGCTCTTCATAAGATGTTTTAATTTTTAAATTACATAAATTTATTTGTTCAAATTTAAGGTGTCGAGTCATTTCTTTTAAACAAAAGAAAGTTTCTAATTCCTGGTTTTTAATAAACAGAGAAATTAATTCAACAAAAGACAATAATTCTTCTTCAAAATTTGATTCTAACATAAAACAAGAATCATTGTTGGGTAGCGCATTTCTCATTGATTTATTAAGATTAAAAATAACTTCTTCATCCCCAACTCGCAGGAGAAGTTTTCCGTTACTTACATTGATAATTGCCCGAGCGGTGGCTAGGAAGGGTCGGCTGAGTATGAGGGGTACTTCGGCGTCCTCTTCGATATCGAGGATGACAAAGTCTACCGGAAAGATAAACTTGTCAACCTTTACTAGCACATCCTCTATGACCCCGATCGGGTACTGAACAGACTGATCCGCTAGTTGGATGCTCATATTAGTTAGGCTTGAGGTGCCCAAACTGACCTTCTTAAATGAGGAGAACGACATAAGGTTTATGCTGGCTCCTAGATCGGCCAAGGCGTGTTTAATTAATAAATTACCGAACAAACATGGGATGGAGAACTCTCCCGAATCATTTAATTTTTTCGACAATTTATCTAAAACAATCGTCGAACATTCTGCGTTAAGTGAAACGCGCGAAATATCTTCAAGTTTCTTTTTATTTGACAATAAATCCTTGAGATATTTCGCGTATTTAGGCATTTGAGAGAGTGCCTCGCATAATGGTACGTTGATTTGAATTTGTTTTAAAATATTTATGAATTTTTTGTACTGCTCCTCATTGCGCTCATTTTGTAATTTAGAATGACACGGAATAGAAGGCGTTTGAATAATGCGCGGAGCTAAATCGGAAGAATTTAAATGCGGAGGCGGAGTTGAAACGTTTACCACAGGCTCGGCCAATTTTGAAGTTTTTACCCCTTTCCGCTACGGAGGGTTATAGCGTTGGCGCTCTCCCGTGGATTGGTCTCAGTTTTGCCCGGTAGAGCTCCTTGCTGGCATTCAGAGAACATCTTGGCGAGTTGTCCAATCTGATTTTCTAAGCTTTTAATATATCCGGATAGATTCCGGATGTTGGACTCATTGGAGGCAACGTATTTGTTGAAGGCCTCTTCAAACGAAGAAGGCTTGTGTGGTGGTGGGGGAGCAAATCCGGGGGGATTCACTTGTGGCGGACGCTGAGCATTATTGGGGTTGTTCCATGAAAAATTTGGGTGGTTCCTTAAACCCGGATTATAGTTATTATTAAATGGAATGTTATTATTCGGGTTATAAGGAGGACGATAAGAGTTCCCCATATAATCTACGTGCTCTTGAATAAAATTATTATTATTATTATTATTATTAGCTCAATTGGTGGCGGAGGAAACAGACATCTCTGCCACTTGCTTAGTTAATCTTTCCACTTGTTACGCTAAATTAGTGGCTGCCTCGACTTCATAGAGTCTGTCTGGCTTGTTAGGGCGCGTCTGTGGCGCATTCCACTGATATGCGTTCATGGCCATCTCCTCAAAAAGCTCTTGAGCGGCCTCGGGGGTTTTGTTATTAAGAGTCCCCCTACTGTCGCATCAATCATTTGCCTTATTTGGAGATTCAAAACATTGTAGAAAGTATGAACTTGTTGCCACAAAGGAAGGGCATGGTGAGGACATCTCCGCAATAATTCCTTGAAGCGCTCCCATGTGTCATAGAGAGACTCCGAGTTTATTTGCGTGAAGGAGAGAATATTCGTACATAATTTGGCGGACTTTGCCGGAGGAAAATATTTCATTAAGAGTTTCTCCGTCATTTCGGCCCATGTAGTGATGGAACCTCTAGGAAGAGATCCCAACCACTGCTTGGCCTTAGTCCGCAAAGAAAAAGGAAATAAACGCGTAATGAAATTGAGAATAAATGAATTGATGAAAATAAAAAGGTGCATAATGAAATTGAGAATAGAATAAGAAGGAGAAAAGAACTATTTTATTGATTTCAAAAGGAATTACAAGCTAAGAGATTGAGAATTACAAGCACATAAGAAAGGAGCTTACAAGAAATACTAAAACATGAAAACAGTATAGGAAAATGAAGAACTAAACCCCAAAAATTCATCCTTGATCATCTAGATAAGCTCCCTTTAAACAGATGAAGATTTAGTGTTACACGCCCTTGGTCACGCCCGTGACCAAGGGCGTGTAAGGGGGCGTGATCGAAGCAACAGCGGAGAGGGCGCCTTCTGGGGTAATTGCGGGCGTTACGTGCGCGTCACACCCTAGGTCATGCCCGTGACCTAGGGCATGTAACTTTAAAACTGACTGCTGGCGGGAAACTTCGGCGGGAAGGAGCGCGGGATGAGTCACTCCCGTGACTAGATGTCACGCCCTCGGTCACGCACGTGACCGAGGGCGTGTAATTTTAATTGATGTAGCATTGTGCTTCTGCTGCTGGTGGCAGGTCGCGGTCGTGACATTGGGTCATGCCCTTGGTCACGCCCGTGACCTGGGGCGTGTACTTGGTGAATCTTCATGGAATGCGTCCGGGGTGGCGGAATTGGGTCTGGAACACCTCTAGGTTGTCACGCCCGTGACCTTGGGCGTGTACTTTGCAATTTTGCTCAAAGTGCCCAGAAAACCTGAAAATACAGAAAAAGCTTAAGTTAGTTCATGAAATCAAACATGGAAAGACTTATATGATATAATTCATATAATTTATATAAATTCATATTAAAACTATATTAGAATTATACTAAAGGATGAGAATAAAAACTACTCATCAAGAATCTTATCATAAAGTGTATTTAAGCCAATCTTCACCTGTTGATTTTTAAGCAGAGCATAAAAGGAATAAATATCATTGAGATGAAGTTTAGAAAAATCTCTTAATGCACATCAGAGCTATGACTTATGTTTTGAAGATCTTGATGTTTTACTACATACATTAGGAAAAGGCAGGTTATAATCCAAATAGAGCACAAAACAACTCAAAATACGTAAACTTATCTTTTGCATATATTTCTCGAGGTACGACGACATCTTCCTTAGATTCATCTTAACGTATATTGACATCTTTTTTTGACTTTCTATTTATAGAGATGTCAATGTTCAAAGTACTAGAAGTATTTAGCAAATGCTTGTGCTACAACATCCCATCATTCACACATAAATACAAATGTCATATTTATACTTATGATAATATAAGACCTAGATTGCTCATAATAACTTGATATACCAAATCAAAAGGGATTTCCCAACATTAACAAATGAATTAAGAGAGTCTACTTGGATGCAAAAAATAATGTGTTGCAATTCTCAGTCATTGTGCTCAAAAGTTAGGGTAGAAAATCGCAAACACTTAACTATAAGAATCCAGAAGCTATCATGTAGGAAAATAATGAAGAACGCATTTGTAACAGTTGGTCTACTAGTGTCGATATACACATGTTTTATTCCGTTCAGTGCATTTTTGAGAGCAATATTTTTAACCATATTTTGTTTTCGTAATCTAGCATTCGAAGAGTTTTGTTAGAGTGTTTGCACAAATCTCGACATTTTCTTCATTCTATCTACCACCTGTTCAATTCCATCATTAACTTCTTTGATTTAAATTATTTCTTATGTTTATGTGGAGCATGAATCGCATGAAGGTACAAATTTACATAATGAGACATCAAAGTTTGTATGAGTGAGGGCGTTGATTTTGCTTTTCAATTGATTGTTTTTGTTAATGTGTGATTTTTTGCCTTTTCAATTTGAACATAGTTTTCAATGCAATATCATACTTGTGTATATCGTTTAGATAAGGTTGTATCTATTATCTCAACCTTCTTCATAATTTAGACATTCTTGATTGATGTTTGTGAGGTAAATAAATTGTTGTTTATTCTTTTGAATGAGTACATTCTTTAGACATTTATAGTTTATCATGATCATATTTAATTATGAGAGTGTTCACTAAGTCAGACACTGAGATGATTGGAGCTACAAATACAAATTTGTGTTAGCGTGTGAGGATGGGGACGGTAAAATGTTCAAAGCAATGACATTTGTGTCGTACTTTCATGGTTGTCATCAGACCACGAATCTACCAATTTAGGGAGTGGTAATGGTTGATGATTTATGACAATAGTGTATAATTTTTTTTCAATGGAATGTCATAGATCCGTGTCACTCGACAATATAGATATTTGACTCGTGCTTTATGGTATACAAAAGTCTGTCCCATCAAACATGGGAGTTGAAAATATACATTGGCCTTCTGAAAAGACGGATGTTTTAAGGGTTGGCACATATCTGATGATTTTTAAAATTGGATTTCAGATAACCTGACTCTGATGCTGCTTGTTGGATTAAGAGTCTACCTTAGAAGGGGTGGATAATTTATAATTATTTTCCTCAATCACATGAGCAAGTAATCACACCTCTTCAATGTGAAGAAAAAAATCACTTCCACAAACACATTAATTAATATAAAATTGAGATACTACAACTGTCTCTGACACTGATACAAAGACAATGAATAATAAAAACTTGCCCCATCAGGATTACTCCAAGTAATCTGGTTGGCTTCTCTTCAACCTTATTCTACTCGCATTTGGACTAGCTGAGGTTCCCTCGAGAGCTAGTCTCCTACACATGATACAACCAAGAAACCCACATTTCAACGCCTCAAAGGTGATTCCCTAGATTTAACATAATCTAGTTTTCCACACCAAATCATTCTAATGAAGAAGATATATAAAAGAATTAAAGGTTCTTTAAGAAATCTCTCCTATGAAAGATCCATATCCTTTGAATCTTGATCGTTTGTGGACCCTTCTTCACATCCTTGAGTTGTGGGAGTTCTTTGAGCTTCTAATTCATTTTTGAGGGATCTGCCATTATTGATGAACTTGAGCTTCTTGCTTGAGGGAGGAGGGCACACACTTGATTGATAGGGTAAATGAAGTAGAATTCTAGAGCACTTTTCTTCAATCAAGAGTTTTGAATGAACTCCATGTGCTTCCACCCTCCTTTCAATGAGCTTCACCAACACATCAAGAGTGTTTCCTTGGGTGTAAAAAAAAGTGCACTGCTATTGCCCGAACGATAGAAGACATTAGGATCTGGATGTTATTGCCCGAACGATATAAGCGCTCATTCAGGGTGATAATGGAGAAATAGTCAGAGGGATGAATTGTAACTCTAAATCGCATGTTATCACCTCGAGCGACATTGAATAGCCAGGAACCAATGGCTAGTGTTGTGTTATCATCCGGAGCGACAGTAGCTATCTCCTGGACAATAGTTTTTGCATGAAGCACTTTTTGTTTTTTCGATTTGCATTGATTAGTTTGCTACATAAATCTTCACATGCACACCATGTAAACTCCAAATAATGATCAGAGCACTCCAATGTTTGTTATTATCAAATAAAGTGAGCGTAGAATCACATTCCAACAAACACGTCTTGAATTTTACAAACTAGAAAACCAATCTTGCACAATCAGAGTGATGAGTCCCAATTATATACACTTTTATGGACTCATTCGGGCTAGTTTCATTCTCTTGTGCGTCATTATCGAGCTATTATTGCATCTATTTCTCTTATGCTCATTCATGCGCAATTACGTGCTTCGTGCTCCTTTTTGGCCCATTTTGGTGTGCGTTTGCGCTCCACGTTATTGGGGTTAAGCACGTGGTGCTCCCCAATCCTTTTTCTATGTTTGATTGGTGCTGGAGGTGTATTCCCAGCTGATTTGCTGTGCTTGCAGGTGTTTGGATCATCTCCTTTTACCCAGAATTCATGAGTGTGTATATCGCACGGTCGTGCGTTTTCTTGATGCACGGACGGCTGCGGTCGTGCGCCTTAATCTGGGGAGAAAACCGGTGATCTGAATTTGATCGTGCGTTTGTACGCACGGGCGGATTGCCCGTGCCCGAAGGAAACGCACGATCTCCTGTTTCGCCTATATTCTAGCCAATCTGAATTTGTTCGTGCATTTTTACGCACTGGCGGATTCGCCCGTGCGTGATTAAAATGCACGGGCGCTGCTGCTTCTTCCTCAAGCCTGGGTTCGCGCTAAATAACGCACGGGCAACGCACGGTCGTGCGTTCGCCCGTGCGTGACTAAAAATCTGACTGTTTAGTATTTAAAGCAGGAAATCTGCTACCTTCAAGGGAGACCCGCAGGAAAAGCTTCTAAAGCCCGCCATTTTCGCCCACTTCGCCGCTCCACCACAATTTTGACCTAGGAGGATTTCCGGTGACCTTTGGCTTGCAAATATACTGCCAAAGCTCCCTCCTTGGCCTCCTCCATCATCCTCGAGCTCAAGAAAGCCATAGACAGAGAACTTCCGCAGCATTCCAGGTGTCGAACAAGAGCTACTACAAGCTAGACCACGAAGAAGATGGGTAATAGTAGAGGAAGGTGACAGCTCCTCCGGACCCCGGACGCAACTGAAGACTGAGACGGACGAGGCCTGGCAACCCTACGATTCCGGCCGAGAATCTTCAGCTTAGTCTTCGAGCTTTGGTTGACTCTTTTCCCTTACGCTTGTTTCAGAGTTTCTCTTTATATGTATTTGATATTGTGGATGATGTTCATAAACCTTATGTTTTACTTGTTATGATTTCATGTTTGTGAGATCCTTTATGGTTTATGAGATTTAAGGAGCATCGTAGTCCACCATCCACTCCACTGCTTAGTAGTGCTCTGCACTAGCAATTGCTAGTTGCGTGTTTCGCGACGAGGTGCCTAAGACCCTCATCTGCTAGCCTTCTCGTCCACCCGCTCACCGAAGCACGGCATCGCGGCCTGCACTCCATCCCGACAAGCGAAGCGGAGCTTTAGGCCCGCATTTTCTTTCTCTGTTGATAGCATAGGAAAACTACTTTCAAAACCCCCCTTATTTATTAAGTGTTTTAGAATCTTTATAAGAGTTTCCCTAGTAGGAAAATCTTACTACCCAACTTGCATTCCTTTGAGAATGATATTCGGGGATTTTCTCCCTACTTTTATTACTTGACAATGATCGGTGCACTGACGTCGTACCGCATTCTGCGCTTGCTAATTAGCAGTGCTGAAATTGTGCGTCAAGTTTTTGGCGCCGTTGCCAGGGATTGCAAGCGTGTATGATTCGCCCTTCTCGGGAAATTAGCTTAAAGATATTCTTGTTTTTGAGTTTTCTTTTTGTGTTGTAGTGTGTGTATGCACCGACGAGATCTCGGTGGCTTTGCAGCTTTTAACCCTGAAATAGAGCGTACCCTATGGGCGCGTCTCCGTGCTACTGTCACCATGGATGTCAATGGAAATCAGATCAATCCCGTGGTGGGAAATGCACCAGGAGGTGGTCAGGCTGCTGACGAGAATGAAGTGGCTAGGCCACGACCCAGGACCATGATAGACTACACTACGCCCACTGTTGGGAGTGTGTACCCCGGATTCGGCCCGACCATCACAAATAACAACTTCGAGATAAAGCCGGCCATCCTGAATATGATCCGCAACCAGGCCCAATTCTCTGGGTTACTCAGTGAAGACTCCCATCTTCACTTGATTGAATTCATAGAAATTTGCGGGACATTTCGGTATGTCGGGATTACTGATGAGACGGTGAAACTCCGGCTGTTTCCATTCTCCCTCCGTGACAAGGCGAAAGCTTGGCTCCACACCATACCACCTAGCACAGCTACCACTTGGGACGCTCTGCAAGCAAAATTTCTGGCGAGGTTCCATCCTATCGACAAGGTGGTAAACTTAAGGAGGGAAATCGCAACCTTCCGACAGCATGATCAGGAGACTCTCGCAGAAGCATGGGAAAGGTTCATGGACCTTCTCCGGAAATGCCCCCAGCATGAGCTGCAACCATGGACCATAGTAGAAAATTTTTACTTTGCAATTGAGCCTAACTTCAGGGCCATGATTGATGCAGCTGCAGGCGGAACTCTAATGAACCACACGCCCGAAGACGCATTGCGGATCCTCCAAGACACTGCCATTCATAGCTCATTTTGGACTGCTGGAAGAAACGCCCCAAGAAATGCTCGGGGACTCTTTGAGGTGAGCACATCTGGTGTATCCGCTGAGATGGCATCAACACCTTATGAAAGTGCGATGCTGCTTAAGAGGCCTGCTCTTCCTTCTGTCCCAGTGATGGTTATCTCATGTCAAGGTTGTGGAAGCCCGGGGCATCATGCATATGAGTGTCCCACAGGTGAGCAACCTAACGAAGTATCTTATGGTGAAAGTGTTAATTATATTAATGATCAAAACCGCGGAGCCCCTTTTAATAATGTTTATAACCCGGGTATGAGGAGTCATCCGAACTTCTCTTGGAAACAAAACGTTCCTGGCCAACGATGGCAAGGAGGCTCGCATCAATTTGATGCTCAAGCCTCCCGTAGCCAACCGCGGCTACCTCAACCGAGTTATGATCAAGGTGCTCCAGATCCTAAGAAGAGCAACTTAGAAGAAATGATGGAGAGGTTTATGCAGGTCGCTAACTCGAATATGGTTAACCAAGCTGCGTCCATGCAAAACTTGCAGACGCAATTGGGCCAATTGGCTCAACTGCTAACTGAGCGTTCACAAGGGACCCTTCCCAGCAACACTAAAAAGAACCCAATCAATCAATGCATCGATGCAGAATTGAGTAACCCAAGTGAGATGGTAATCACTTGCTCCATAAATAATGTCAAAACTGCTGCCCTGTGTGACTCTAGTTCATCCCGCAACGTCCTTGCACTGCAGGACGTTGCTAAAATGCATCTTGAAATGAACACGGATGACCGGAAGTCCTTAGTGCTGGCGAATGGGACCGTCATTCTGGCGGAGGGAGAAGTGAGAAATGTTGAAGTTGTAATCGAGGGGACGGTGGTGATCGCCGATTTCCAAGTATTGGGACCTCGTGAGAATCAATCTATTCCCATCTTGGGAGTGTCTTTCTTGAAAGAGAGCAGTGCCACTTTGGATTTCTCTGCAGGGAGTGTTATCCTACCGAGTAAGGTAACACCCCCTGCTTGCCCCAAGATTGCAACTAAAACATTGATTCGCCCTCCCGACTTTATTACTAATGAACAACTTAGTAATGCAGAAAAAAGATCATTGGATGGAGGAAAGGAAGAGAAGTTTTCGAGTAGTGAAGAAGATGATGTTGACTCTCAGAAAGAAGATGACTCTGAGAGGGAGGAGAGCTTCATTTCTGAACCTGTCGAGCAAAACGCAACTAGGGACAACGTCCCATTTTTATTTTGCAATAAACTGTGTAACAAACCACTTAAACGCTCTATCTCGTGGGCTGATCCAGTTGCCACTGCGGCAACGGAAGTGATGCCACCCACCACCAAGGTGGGAAATTCTAATGACTATCAACGTTGGCGCTCTCCAACAGTGGAGAAGCGTAAACAGGAAAGACTATTGCGTGGTGCACGCTTTGCTGCTCTCCAAAATGGCAAGATGGCGGAGGATGGGGAAAAATTGGGTGATACCAATTTTGGCCCTAAAGCTTTCACCTCCAGCCTACGAGCCACTGGAGATGTGCACTACAAAAGTGCGTATAGCTGATTTAATTTTTCTTGTTCTGTGATCTTTGTGTGTGTGAACTCTTCTTGAAAATTTCTGCTTTATGAACTATGCTTTAATACAGGTATTTAGTTCATCTTAAGGACAGTAAACAACAGGGCTTCTTGGGAGACAACCCATGGGGGAACCATTCGGTTCCGGCCTTTCGTTCAGATTTTTGTTTATTGTGTTGTTTTGGGCTTTTTGCTAACATCATAGGTTTAAGCTCTCCCTCAGGAGATGAGGAAGGAGCACTTTCAAGAAGGAATTGCCGCACTTCTGGCATGCTCATTCGTGAGCATAGGTCCACTCTACCCCTATTTTCCTTATTCATGAACTCATTATTTTATATGGTTTTGATCGAGTCTGGGGGAGAGATAGGTTATGCACATGCACGCACTTTGCATAGCATGTTAGAATGTGCTGAGTTAGGATTTTCAATTCTGTTGCACACATTTGCACCTAGTTCACACGTACTTGATTGTTGAAAATGTTGAAGTGGAAGTTTGGGAAGTTGGCGGTCTGGGGGGAGACCGCGCGGTCTGGTCTGACCGCACAGTCTTGCGGTCTCCTCTGGCGGTCTGACCTCACTGGTCTAGCCGCGGGCTATTCGGCATGACAGTCATTCTTCTGTCTAAGGGTGCCAAGGTGAGGTCGCGCGGTCTGGTCGTGTGACCGCGTGGTGGGGGGCAGCCCGGTCTAGTGGCTGTCTGGGTTCTTTGTGGTGCGCGCGGACTAAGGTCTTCTTAGTCGCGTGGTCTCTGATTTGTGTTCGCATAGCTGGTCCTTTGGCGATCTGCTGGTATATGCGGTCACAGGTGTTTGGTCGACTTGGCGGGTTGTTGCCTAGTCGGTCTGGTGTGTTCGCGATCTCTGGTGGAGGCTGGCAATGCGAACAGGCTGTGTTCGCCGTCTCTGGCAAACAGGTTGTGTTTGCGATCTCATTGGCGAACACTGGTGGTGGGCGGCTTCTTAGAGGAGTGGCAATCTCCTTGTCTATGTTGAAGCTGGCGAGCTCACTAAGCAGAAAGCTCTGTTGCTGATCGCGCGGGTTGACCGGTCCGGTCGCACGATCAAGGGTTGTGACCCTATCTCATAGGGTGGTGACTGGATCAGGTCACACGCCTATAAATAGGAGCCACTGTAGCAGCAAAATACATCGCACCAAGTGTAAGCAGAACTAGCGGATAGTTCTTGCGGTCTCATTTCTTGTGACCGGTCGGTCTTGCTGATTGAACTTCTTTTGTGCAGCTTCTGCGGATTGTGTTGGTAGCAGCGGTCATCTCCTTTTCTGAAGGTGTTCGGGCGGTCTCGCGGCTTGCAGTGCGGGTTGCTGGAGTTCGGGAGAATCAGTGGCAGATCGCGGGGTTCTTAGTTGGTGTTGTTCAAGTCGCTGGCAGGCAGTTCAGGCGGCCTCGTCTTCTAGTCGAGCGAACTGTCAGGTCGCGCGGTCAGGCGGTCTCAGTTAGGCAGACCGCTGGTTATCTTTCAGCTTTGTTTTTTCTCCTATTTTTTGTGTACTGGCAAAATCATGTCTCGCCATGTATACCTCGCCTTGTAATGAAGCTTTCTGCTAGCATCAATAAAGATTGAAGTTGTTTTTCATGTGCTTCTGGTTGTTGGCTTGAACTTTGAGTTATACTATTCCTGTTCACTCCTAGATCTATGGAAAATTTTTACATGGTATCAGAGCTAGGTTGGAGTGGATAGAGCAGTGATTAACTCATAGTTGTCATCGCCTTTGTGAAGAAGGAACCAGTGGTAGAGCCATGGAAGCAAGGGGTCTTGGAATTGAGATGCTAAACTCGACCAACTTTAAGAAGTGGAGGTCTTGTATGCAGAGTTATCTTCTGGGTGAGGACCTCTGGGAGGTGTTTGGAGGAGAGAGCGTGAAGGAAGTTATTCTGATTGGGGATAACGGTCATGAGGTGAGGAACTGGAGGCGGATTAATGCCAAAGCAGAGTTCGCCCTGAAAACGGCAATATCACCTGATTTGTTCGATCACATCATGGGGTGTGGATCATTTGCTGAGATCTGGAGAGCCCTGGATGGGCTGTTTAACAAGAAGAATGTGGCAAGACTTCAATTCCTGGAGAATGAGCTGGCCAGATCGGCTCAAGGTGATCTTTCTATCTCTACGTTCTTCTTGAAGATGAAGAACCTGTGCGCTGAGATTTCAGTACTGGATCCTGATGAGCCAATTTCTGAGGCGAAGCTGAAGAGGCACATCACCCGTGGCTTGCGGAAGGAGTATGTGGCCTTTGTGCATCGGTGCAGGGTTGGGAAAATCAGCCATCTCTGCTGGAGCTGGAAAATCTGCTTGCTTCGCAGGAGAGTTTGGCAAGGCAGATGGCGGGGGTGTCAGTGTCTGGGGGAGAAGGCAAGGTTCTCTTCACGGGGAAGAAGAAGAAGTGGGATAAGAAGAAGAAGACCGTTGGAGGAGGCAATGGGCCTTCAACTTCTGGACAGTAGGAGAGGGGCTATGCTCCCAAGGCTGAGGGGAAGAAGAAGGGAGAAGGTCCCAAGTGCTTCAGGTGCGGGAAGCTTGGTCACATCAGGAAGGATTGTCGGGTGAATCTTCAGCCAGGGCATATTGCTGCAGGGAAGGAGGAAGCTGAGGCCAGGCAGATTGATGGAGGATGGGAAGGAGCCTTCTCGGCTTCTGTTGGAGCTGCGGCTCCTATCAACTATCAGGAGGACTGGATCGTGGACTCGGGGTGTGGTCATCACCTCACCGGGGATGAGTCAAAGCTTACTTCAGCGCAGCCCTACTCAGGTAACGATTCTATCATGATTGTTGATAACATTATGCATAGTGTTGAGAAGGTGGGGGTTGTTTCCTTCGGTAGTGATAGAGGGCCACTGACCTTGAAGAGTGTCTATCATGTGCCCGAAATGAGGAAAAATCTCTTCTCCGTGACCAACGCTGTAGACGTTGGGTATCACGTTCTGTTTGGCCCAACAGAAGTGAGGTTTCTTCGAAATGTTAAAACGGTGAAAGCGGAGGTCGTTCATGTGGGTAGAAGGGCAAAAGACTTGTTCATTTTATCGACAAGTTCTTATGTATACAAGATGAAGACGAATGATAGCGCCGTCATATGGCACGAGAGGTTGGGGCATGTAGGGATGGACAAGTTGAAGGCTATTGCGGTGAAAGGTCTGGTCAAGGGCCAGCCTAGTCTATCCTCCTACGGAGACGGCCATGTGTGCGCGGGATGTCAGTTCGGCAAGTCTCATCTACTGTCGTTTGATAAGTCGCAAACAAGGAGTAGTGTGCCATTGGAGTGCATCCACGGTGACTTGATGGGACCGACTGCTACCCCAAGCCTCGGAGGCAGCAGGTATATGCTGGTGTTGATCGATGATCACACCAGATATGTCTAGGTTTATTTCCAGAAGGAGAAGGCGGAGGCGTTTGCCAAGTTTGTGGAGTTCAAGGAGCTCGTGGAGGGTCGGCTTGGTCTGCGGGATAAGAAGCTGAGGATGGACAACGAGGGGAGTTCACCTCTGGTGAGTTCTCTAGTTTTTGCAGGAAGGCAGGCATCCAGAGGGAGCTTACTTGTGCACATACTCCACAACAAAACGGAGTTCCAGAGCGGAAGATCTGTCATCTGACGGAGACCTACACGTGTTGGATGCATGCCAAGAGTATCCCAAAGTCCTTCTGGGCGAATTGAATGTCTTGTGATGCCTACGTCATCAATAGGATGCCTCTCAGTCCTATCAATATGTTGACCCCGCATGAGATGATGTTCAAATAAAAGTCAAGTGTGGCACACCTTCGGGTGTTTGGTTCCACCTGTTATGTGCACGTTCCAGATGCGCTTCGGACGAAGCTAGATGCGAAAGCAAGGAAGCTAGTCTTCGTGGGATATGATGATCGGAAGAAGGGCTGGAAGTGCATGGACCCAGAGACGCGGAGATTTGTTGTGTCTCGCGATGTCGTGTTCGACGAGGTGACGTCTTACAAGGGAAGTTCTGGTGTTGAGCTACCAGAAAGCAGGGTGGAGGAGCCGGTGAAAGCTGTGTAAAATCTTCAGGTGGAGCTACCTGTGTCACGAGGTGGTCCATCTACTTCTAGTTCTGAGACAGAGGCTTCTGGATCAGGAAGCAGGGGGAGCGATGCTCCTAGTACGTCTGGAAGGGCAGCCAGGGAAGAAGCAGCTGAGGATGTTGCGAGTCAGGGGAAAGAGCTGAGGAGATCGAAGCGAACGATAATTGCCCCTGATCGCTATACAGGAGGAAACATGGTGAGCTTTGTCTCATGTTTCTTTGCTGGTCCCTTGGAGGAGCGGGAACCAGTGAGCTTCGAGAAGGCCAAAGGCGTGGAATAGTGGGATTCAGCTATGCAGAAAGAGATGAGTGCTCTTGAGAAGAATGAGACTTGGTCTCTGGTGCCCAGGCCCAAGGGTATCACCCCTGTGATATGCAAGTGGGTCTATAAGCTCAAGAAGAAGGCTGACGGCAGTATCGAGTGATACAAGGCTCGCCTTGTGGCACGGGGATTCTCGCAGCAATACGGTGAAGACTATGAAGAGACATTCGGTCCGGTGGCAAAAATGACTTCAGTTCGGGTTGTGATTGCCTTGGCGGCGTGTTGGGGGTGCGAGATTTGGCAGCTTGATGTAAAGAATGTGTTCTTGTACGGCGAGATTGACAAGGACATCTTCATGGTCCAGCAGCCAGGCTTCGTTTCTGAAGATTTTCCTGACTATGTCTGCAAGTTGAAGAAGGCCCTGTATGGGTTGAAGCAAGCGCCAAGGGCGTGGTATGGAAAGATAGCAGAATATCTCCTATTCTGTGGTTTTGGTGCTTCAGAATCAGACTCAAGCTTGTTCGTCAAGAAGAGCGGGGAGCTTCAAGTCATCGTGTTGCTCTACGTCGACGATATGATCGTGATGGGGAATTTGAAGGAGGAAGTAGCAAAGCTTCGGGCTGAGCTATCCATCAGGTTTGAGATGAAGGACTTGGGTGAACTTCACCATTTCCTTGGACTCGAAGTTCAGAGGAAGGGAAGTGGAGTGCTGGTGTCCCAGGCTGGATATGCAGAGCGAATCGTGGAGCGATTCGGCATGAAGGAAGGGAAGTGCATCTCTACACCTCTGTAGAAGGCCATGAAACTTCGGAAGGATGGCGGGAGGATTTTGGAAGATCCGCTGGTGTTCTGAGCTCTGGTTGGGAGCTTGATTTATCTGACGATCACTAGGCCGGATATTGCATATGCAGTTGGCAGGGTGAGTCGGTATATGGCAGAACCACGGATGCCTCATCTTCTAGCGGCCAAGAATATATTGAAGTATGTCAAGGTGACTTCGGATATGGGTCACCTTTACAGGAGGGATGCGGGCTTTGAGGTGCATGGGTACATGGATGCTGATTATGGGGGAGATTCGGATGATCGAAAGTCGACGTCTGGATACGTCTTCATGGCGGGCCCCACAGCTATATCATGGTGCAGCAAGAAGCAGGATTTCGTGTCGGTCTCCACCACGGAAGCGGAATACAAGGCTTCGGCCTTGGCAGCTCAAGAAGCCATCTAGCTTAGGAGGTTGGTGGGAGATGTCCATAAGGAGGTTCGGGGTCCGACTCTGCTCCGCGGCGACAATGAGAGTGCTCTCAAACTGGTTACTAATCCAGTTTGTCACACGAGGACCAAGCATATCGAGATCGAGCATGTTCGAAGTCAGGACAACATTGCTGACATATTCACAAAGGCGCTGGCGAAGGGGTCATTTACTCGGCTAAGGAGTTTACTTGGGCTGTTTTCAACTTCCCACTTCAAGGGGGAGTGTTGAAAATATTGAAGTGGAAGTTTGGGAAGTTGGCGGTCTGGGGGGAGACCGCGCGGTCTGGTCTGACCGCACGGTCTTGCGGTCTCCTCAGGCAGTCTAACCTATCTGGTCTAGCCGCGGGCTATTCAGCGTGACCGTCGTTCTTCTGTCCAAGGGTGCCGAGGTGAGGCCGCGCGGTCTGGTCGTGTGACCGCGTGGTGGGGGGCAGCCCGGTCTGGTGGCTGTCCGGGTTCTTTGTGGTGCGCACGGACTAAGATCTTCTTAGTTGCGCGGTCTCTGGTTTGTGTTCGCATAGCTGGTCCTTCGGCGATCTGCTGGTATATGCGGTCACAGGTGTTTGGTCGACTTGGCGGGTTGTTGCCTAGTCGGCCTAGTGTGTTCGCGGTCTCTGTTCGCGGTCTCTGGTGGAGGCTGGCAATACGAACAGGCTGTGTTCGCCGTCTCTGGCAAACAGGTTGTGTTTGCGGTCTCATTGGCGAACACTGGTGGTGGGCGGCTTCTTAGAGGAGTGGCGATCTCCTTGTCTATGTTGAAGTTGGCGAGCTCACTAAGCAAAAAGCTCTGTTGCTGATCGCGCGGGTTGACCGGTCTGGTCGCGCGATCAAGGGTGGTGACCCTATCTCATAGGGTGGTGACTGGATCTGGTCTCACGCCTATAAATAGGAGACACTGTAGCAGCAAAATACATTGCACCAAGTGTAAGCAGAACTCGCGGCTAGTTCTTGCGGTCTCATTTCTTGTGACCGGTCGGTCTCGCTGATTGAACTTCATTTGTGCAGCTTCTGCGGATTGTGTGGGCAGCAGCGGTCATCTCCTTTTCTGATGGTGTTCGGGCGGTCTCGCGGCTTGCAGTGCGGGTTGCTGGAGTTCGGGAGAATCAGTGGCATATCGCATGGTTCTCAGTTGGTGTTGTTCAAGTCGCTGGCAGGCAGTTCGGGCGATCTCGTCTTCTAGTCGAGCGAACTATCAGGTCGCGCGGTCAAGCGGTCTCAGTTAGGCAGACCGCTGGTTATCTTTCAGCTTTGTTTTTTCTCCTTTTTTTTGTGTACTGACGAAATCATGTCTCGACATGTATACCTCGCCTTGTAATGAAGCTTTCTGCTAGCATCAATAAAGATTGAAGTTGTTTTTCATGTGCTTCTGGTTGTTGGCTTGAACTTTGAGTTATACTATACCTGCGCACTCCTAGATCTACGGAAAATTTTCACATTGATCACACGCGCTTATTGGGTATTGCTGCGAGGTTCCCCGCTCGTAAGAATTGGATTGTTAGTGTAGGAGTGAGGGGTGGAGAAAAATGTCGACTCGAGTAGTGCTCTAGTCGAGTGCTCCCGTCACGCCAGAAATTCAATTAGAGTAGAATAAAATTCAATGTTATAATTTAATTATTTCTATTATAGTAGCTGCAATTTATTTTAATTTAGTGGTGAATCCGGTGAATCCAACGATAGCTAGGGTCGAGTGTAGCTGGATTAGTAGTAGCTTATTACTAGGATCGGAAGGACGGATAACCTTTCTCGGTGGCTAGAACTTGCACCAGGCGACTCTTGAAACGATTGCATTGAATAACTCGTTATAAAGCGTGATGTAGGCCGTTTCTTGATCCGTTTGTGTTTTTGAAATCCTAACCAATGTAATCACCCTTGCAAGCCCACTTGAGCCTTCATATCCTTCTTGTTTAGCTCCACTTAAATTTCACCAAAGCCATACGGCCAAGCCTATTTTCGCACCAACAAATGAGTTGAAAGAAAGTTATATCTCCATCACGTGGTGTTATCTCTGGTGTATGGTGGCTGAGAAAAAAAAGCTAAAGGAGAAGCTTAAAAAGTGCTTACAAAAGATATATATGTCGAGACGAGAAAATGAAAAAAAATTGTACAAAAAGAACTTTCAAATGCAATCTCTCGACAAAACAATGTGTGGTCGGCTTAGCACACACCTAGTGTCCAGTTGAAGTCTGGGGGTGTTGTGTGTGGTTCTTAATTTCCCTGTTTTGGTGATTTTATGCTCTCATGTGCTCAGGTTATGTTGAGTGCGATGTCCATTGTTCTTCTACTTATCTAACCTAAGCTCATCCTAAGCCAAATCTTAACCTATAAGTCCTATTGATTTTAGATATGAGTCATCTCATGCAATGGAGAGAGTACGAACGTGCAAGCCTATGGACACCGACTTTGATGGATTTCTTAGGAGATTGTCCCGAGCTTTGATTCGAATAATACTCTCCTCATTAGTCACGCTATATTCCCTTGTGCGCGACCGAAAGTTTCACCGGGGTTCACCATCCGAGTAAAGTAGAATTCAAATTACTGTTCTAGAAATAGTTAAATATAATCTTGAGTTAAATTTTATTCTAATGTATTTCTACGCACGTGAGCATGCGACTTCGCATGGGTCTCTACCTCTCAAACTCAATCTAACACCCAATTGTTTAGACAGAGAGCTGAGTAGTTTGCCCGAGACGTGCAAATGGTTCAGTATGGGGGTGTGATGAGTCCCAATTATATACGCTTTTATGGACTCATCCAGGCTAGTTTGCATTCTCTTGTGCGTCATTATCGAGCTATTATTGCATATATTTCTCTTATGCTCATTCATGCGCACTTACGTTCTTCGTGCTCCTTTTTGTCCCGTTTTGGTGTGCGTTTGCGCTCCACGTTATTGGGGGTAAGCACATAGTGCTCCTCAATCCTTTTTCTATGTTTGATTGGTGTTGGAGATGTATTCCCAGCTGATTTGTTGTGCTTGCAGGTGTTTGGATCATCTCCTTTTGACCAGAATTCATGAGTGTGTATATCGCACGATCGTGCGTTTTCTTGACGCACGGACGGCTGCGGTCGTGCGCCTTCATCTGGGGAGAAAACCGGTGATCTGAATTTGATCGTGCGTTTGTACGCACGGGCGGATCTCCCGTGCGTGAAGGAAACACACGATCGCATGTTTCGTCTATATTCTAGCCAATCTGAATTTGTTCGTGCGTTTTTACGCACGGGCGGATTCGCCTGTGCGTGAGTAAAACGCACGGGCGCTGCTGCTTCTTCCTCAAGCCTGGGTTCGCGTTAAATAACGCACGGGCAACGCACGGTTGTGCGTTCGCCCGTGCGTGACTAAAAATCTGACTGTTTAGTATTTAAAGCAGGAAATCTGCTACATTCGAGGGAGACCCGCGGGAAAAGCTTCTAAAGCCCGCCATTTTCGCCCACTTCGCCGCTCCACCACCATTTTGACCTAGGAGGAGCTCCGGTGACCTTTGGCTTGCAAATCTACCGCCAAAGCTCCCTCCTTGGCCTCCTCCATCATCCTCGAGCTCAAGAAAGCCATAGACGGAGAACTTCCGCAGCATTCCAGGTGTCGAACAAGAGCTACTTCAAGCTAGACCACGAAGAAGACGGGTAATAGTAGAGGAAGGTGACAGCTCCTCCGGACCCCGGATGCAACTGAAGACCGAGACGGACGAGGCCTGACAACCCTACGATTTCGTCTGAGAATCTTCAGCATAGTCTTCGAGCTTTGGTTGACTCTTCTCCCCTACGCTTGTTTCAGAGTTTCTCTTTATATGTACTTGAGATTGTGGATGATGTTCATAAACCTTATGTTTTAGTTGTTATGATTTCATGTTTGTGAGATCCTTTATGGTTTATGAGATTTGAGGAGCGTCGTAGTCCACCATCCACTCCACCGCTTAGTAGTGCTCCGCACTAGCAATTGCTAGTTGCGTGTTTCGCGACGAGGTGCTTACGACCCTCATCCGCTAGCCTTCTCGTCCACCCGCTCACCGAAGCACGACATCGCGGCCTGCACTCCATCCCGACAAGCGAAGCGGAGCTTTAGGCCCGCATTTTCTTTCTCCGTTGATAGCATACGAAAACCACTTTCAAAACCCCCCCTTTTTTATTAAGTGTTTTAGAATCTTTATAAGAGTTTCCCTAGTAGGCAAATCATACTACCTAACTTGCAGTCCTTTAAAAACGATATTCGGAGAGTTTCTCCCTACTTTTATTACTTGACAACGACGGTGCACTGCCGTCGTGCCGCATTTCGCGCTTGCTAATTAGCAGTGCTGAAATTGCGCGTCAAAGAGCAATCATATCGATTCATGTTACCACTTTATCAGGGAACAAGTTGAGAATGACTAAATCCAACAGGAGCATTGCAAAATGAAGAACAGATCGCGGACCTAATGACAAAGCCATTGAATCGGGATAAATTTCCCTACTCCAGAAGCCGACTAGAGGATATTTAATGAATGATATATATATATATATATATATATATATATATATATTCACATTCTCACTAAATTTCTACTATAAATGACGATAAGGAACCTTGTAATCTATGAAATATATATATTCACATTCTCACTAAATTTCTACTATAAATGACGATAAGGAACCTTGTAATCCTTCATAGATCCTTGAGTTCACCTTCTTACTCCTCCACTTATGTGAATTTAAACTTTATAAGATGTATAATCCATATAACAATCGCTTCATATTTGGAAAAAATGAGAATATTTTGGAGAATTATGACCTGCCAAATGCACACATTATTTTAGATGTGAAAACAATCAACAACTTGCTTCCATCCTTCGACTGGCTGCTATACCATAGACTCGGAGAAGATGCTCTCTGCCTGTGAGGCTGCGGCATTTTGGAAACTGTGAGCCACATCTTGTAAAAAATTTGTGCCCAGGATATGCACAAAACCACTAGAAGAAAATCACCAGAAATAATGCAGGAAATGCTTGAAATCAAGAAAAAGAGTTCGCTACAATCACGTAAACAAACAATCGGACATACACCGAGACATACACGGTTGTTTGATTCCGTCTGGAGTCCACAAGAAATAAGAACAGGAAATCGGAAAACTACAACTGAATAATCCTGCAAAACCTTTAGCACCTTCTACGGACTACACCGAGTATCACCATGACGAACCGACTTCACGGCGGCGTAGCTCTTGACGACGGCTACAGAGTAGAACCAAGAATCGCTGAAAAAGGAGGTTCAAGGCAATGACAGTTTTAGAGATAAGATTTCTCTCTCTAGAATAAAACCTTCATGATTGGCTTTTTTTCTTCTTTTCGGCTGACAACTTCTTCACGGGAGAGATGGACAGATATTGGTTTTTTTTTTAACAACTTATATATAGAGAGAAATCATAGTTGCTTTGAATACTCTAGCATGAGAAATCAGAGTTGTTTTGAATACTCCAGCATAGAAATCATAGTGTCTCTGAATTCTCCAGCATGAGAAATCAGAGTTGATTTGAATACTCTAGCAGAGAAATCAGATTTACTTTGAATACTCCAGCAGAGAAATATATACATTTGTTTCACTTTAAAATTTTAGGTAATTGTTATAAGCACATCAGTTTTGGCTATTCGCACACCAATTTCTATGAGTTATTACGCGCCTTTTGAAAATATATCTTGTACATGCATTTTTAGGAAAAGTGTTCAACACAAACCTTAATCTGTTGCATGACTCCTTCAATGATAGAACAAGTTTTCTCCATGCCGAGTCAATGAAGAACAGCAGCTCACCCTGTGCCTCCAGCATTTTGGGAATTTTATACAATATCTGGATGGCGAGAAACAACTTCATCCATCTTTATAGCCATCTTACAACCGGCTGCTATCATTTTTAATGCAATTTCTGTGGTAAATCCGTTGCAGGGGAACTGGAGGGACAACGATAACTACCCGCCATAATTCTGGACCTCCCCACACATGGATGGATCAAAATAAATTACGATGGTGTTGTTCAGTAAAACTGTAATGCGGGCTTGGGTTGCCTCGTGCGCGACTGCCATGGACTGTTAGTTTTTTTGAAGTGAGCTAACGCCGGCGTTATCGGTAACGCCGGCGTTAGCTCCTTCTCGCAAGCTCCCCCCCCCCCCCCCCCCCCCCTTTTTGTCTATAAATAGGAGGGTACCCCCCCCCCCCCTCTAAGAGCATGCATTCAGAGTGGCGAGCATCATTACCTGGCGAGCATCGAACCCGGAGTCAGTTCGGCAAGCGACCCTAGGGAGAGTTTCCTGCTCGCGAGTTAGCGCGGGGCGTTAGAATCAACGTCAGGCGTTGAGTGTGGCGAGTATCGACTAGCAGCGACTAGCGACTGAGGAGTGCGAGCAGCGAGCTTGCGAGTAGCAGAGCTAACACTGGGCGTTAGAAGTTAACGCCGGCGGTAGTGAGGAGCGAGTATCACCTGCGTGGTGTGCTCCGGAGGAGAAGCGGACACTGTTCGTGACCAAGTTCTTTTTTACTATTGGCTGTCGTGAATCAAGTTGGATGCAACTTGTTTTCAGCCCTGTCCATTTGTAACTAGCTGCCAAGAGTTATTATTATGAAAGTTTGTGTTCATTGTTTGGTGTCCTTATTCTCCTGTTGGTTGACGTGTTCTTCCGACTTCAAATATTTCGCATGGTATCAGAGCGATAGTGGGAACAAGGACTGAGCAACCAAGATGGACGGCGGAGGAGGGTATGCTAGGGGACTTGGCATTGAGTTGCTTACTCAAACCAACTACAAGAAGTGGATGTCTTGTATGGAGAGCTACCTTCTTGGAGAGGATCTCTGGGAGGTTGTTGGTGGTGGGGAGCAAGAGGAAGTAGTAGCTGTCGGAGATAATGGTCCATCTGTGAGAGCTTGAAGGAAGACCAACGCCAAGGCGGAGTTCACCTTGAAGAGAGCCATATCGCCTGACTTGTTCGACCACATCATAGGTTGCAAGTCAACGTCTGCGATCTGGATAGCCCTCGATGGGTTATTCAACAAGAAGAATGTTTCGCGGCTACAATTCCTGGAGAATGAGTTGGCTAGGTCGACTCAAGGCGAGATTGTGATATCCACCTTCTTCCTGAAGGTGAAGAACCTGTGTGGGGAGTTCTCGGCCTTGGATCCAGACGAGCCGATATCAGAGGCGAAGTTGAAGCGACACATACTCTGAGGCTTGAGGAAGGAGTATGTCCCCTTCGTTACTTATGTGCAAGGGTGGGCTACTCAGCCCTCCTTATTGGAGCTAGAGAACCTGTTGTCGTCTCAGGAGAGCTTGGCGAAGCAGATGGCGGGAGTATCCATCTTAGGAGGAGATGGCGAGGCTTTGTTCTCAGGAAAGAGGAGATCCTGGGACAAGAGAAAGAAGAACTCCAGAGATGGACCTTCAACGTCCTCTCAGGGAGATGGGAGGAAGTTCCTCCCTGCGCGTGATGAGATGGGGAGATCCATTTTCTTTGCATGTAAGAAGTACAGGCACATGGCAAAGGACTGCCTGTCCAATCTGAAGGCCAGTCATGCTGCTAACAAGGAGGGAGATCACCAGAGAGGTGGAGGAAGAGGTGGAGGTCACCAGGGCGGTGAGAGGGGAGACAATTGTTTCTTGGCAGAGATGATGGCAACGTCAGTCGATGTCTTAGCCACCATCAACCTCGAGAACGACTGGATAGTGGATTCCGGTTGCGGGCATCATCTCACTGGAGATATGTCGAAGTTCGACTCCTTGGAAGCATATGAAGGAACGGATGCTATCATCACTGCGGATGATACGGTACATCCCGTGGAGCGAGAAGGGAAGGTGTCCCTTGGGAGTAAAGCGAATCCAGTGACACTGAAGAGTGCGTATCACGTGCTTGGCATGAAGAAGAACCTCTTCTCGGTTGCGAACGCAGTGGATGCTGGATACCACGTGTTGTTTGGACCGAAGGAGGTGAAGTTCCAGAAGAACCTATCGTCTGTCGATGCTGACGTCACGCTCACCGGGAGAAGGGTGAAGGATTTGTATGTTCTGTCTGCAAATGCCTACATGGACAAGCTAAAGACAAACGACAGCGCAGTGATCTGGCATGAGAGGCTGGGTCATATGGGGATGGACAAGCTAAAGATGATGGTGGCAAAGGGCCTAGTGAGTGGCCTGCCTCATCTCTCTTCCTATGGCGACGGTCATGTGTACGATGGCTGCCAATATGGAAAGTCACATCGACTTCCATTTGACAAGTCGGAGACCAGGTGTAAGGCACCTCTTGAGTGCGTACATGCTGATGTTATGGGGTCGTGCGCCACCCTTACTTATGGAGGCAATAAGTATGCGCTGGTTCTGGTGGATGACTACACCCGCTATACGTGGGTATACTTTCTGAGAGAGAAGTCAGAAGTATTCGAGAAGTTCCAAGAGTGGAAGGAGCTTGTGGAAGGGAGGCTGAACCGCAGAGTGAAGAAGCTGAGAAGCGACAATGGAGGGGAGTTTACCTCCAATGAGTTTGCTTCTTTCTGCAGGAGGTTCGGCATTCGACGGGAGCTCTCCTGTGCTCACACCCCTCAGCAGAATGGGGTGGCAGAGAGGAAGATCCGCCATCTGGTGGAGACTACCAAGAGTTGGCTACATGCCAAGAGCATTCCCAAGGCCTTATGGGCGGAGGGAATGGCGTGTGCTACATATGTGATCAACCGGCTACCTCTGAGTCCTAACAGGATGGTGTCTCCACACCAGCTCATGTTCAGGGAGAAGACAAATGTGGGTCACATGAAAGTTTTTGGTTCTACCTGCTTCATACACGTCCCGGATGCTCAGAGAACCAAGTTGGAGCCGAAAGCGAGGAAGTGTATTTTCATCTGCTACGATGAGTGGAAGAAGGGGTGGAAGTGCATGGATCCGCAGACCCACAAGTTCGTCGTCTCGCGCAACGTAGTATTTGATGAACTGGTCTCGTATCAGGGAGTCTCTTCGGTGGTGCTGCCGAAAAGTGGAGATTCAAGCAGGGAAGAAGAGAGAGTCACTGAGGACTCTACTGTAGAGTTGGAGGTATCTCCTAGTGCTCCATCGCCATCTGGCTCAGGAGGAGCTTCTGGCTCAGGGGGAGCTTCTGGCTCAGGGGGAGCGTCGAACTCTAGAAGTAGGGAGAGCACTGCTTCAGGAGGAGTTCAGAGAGGAGTTCAGAGAGGAGCTCAAGCAGAGGAGTCTACCGGAGTGGTAGATAGTGGTCAAGCCTTGAGGAGGTCGAAGCGGACCATCGTCCCTCCTTCTCGCTATAAGGAGGGGAACTTCATGAGTTTGGTCTCTTGCTTCTTCGCAGGACCACTCGATGAGAGGGAACCTGCCTGCTTTGAGGATGCAGCTGGCATCAAGGAGTGGGACGCGGCCATGATCGAGGAGATGGAGGCCCTAGAGAAGAATGAGACATGGGACCTGGTTCCCATGGTGGAGGGCATCAAACCTGTCACCTGCAAATGAGTGTACAAGGTTAAGAAGAAAGCAGATGGAGAAGTTGAGCGGTACAAGGCGAGGCATGTCGCTCGGGGCTTCTCACAAACCTACGGAGAGGACTATGAGGAGACATTTAGTCTTTTCGTGAAGATGACGTCGGTGAGGACGATCATCGCTCTTGCGGCGTGCTGAGGTTGGAAGTTGTGGCAGCATGATGTGAAGAACGCGTTCCTGTACAGAGAGATTGACAAAGACATATTCATGGTGTAACCACCTGGATACGTGTCCAAGTCACTACCACATCACGTCTGCAAGCTGAAGAAGACCCTCTACGGGTTGAAACAGACGCAGAGAGCCTGGTATGGAAAGATTGCGGAGTACTTGCAGTTCTGCGGCTATGATGCCTCAGACTCAGACTCTAGCATGTTCGTGAAGAAGAGTGGAGGTCTTCACGTGTTGGTGCTGCTGTACGTCGACGACATGATCGTGACAGGGAACAACCCTGAGGAGGTCGCGGCGCTGAGACAGCAGCTCTCCATACGATTCGAGATGAAGGATCTTAGTGAACTGCACCATTTCCTTGGCCTTCAAGTTGAGAATAGAAGAGGCGGGCTGTATGTTTCCCAGAGGGCGTATGCCGAGAGGATCGTCGAAAGATTCGGCATGAAGGAGGGGAAGTGCAGTTCCGTTCCTCTGGAGGCTAGGTTGAAGCTTCAGAAGGAAGAAGGGAGGATTCTTCCTGATCCGAAGATCTTTCGGGCACTGATGGGGAGTCTTATCTACCTGACTATCACGAGGCCGGACATCGTCTTTGCTGTCGGCCGAGTTAGTTGGTATATACAGGAGCCGCGGAAGCCTCATCTGGAGGCAGCTAAAGAGATTCTGAAGTACGTGAAGGGAACCCTTGAGATGGGGTTGTGCTATGGAGAGGAGTCTGACTTCAGGCTGCATTGGTACACGGATGCAGACTACGGAGGTGACGCTGATGATCGCAAGTCGACATCAGGTTACGTGTTTTTGTGTGGAGCTGTTGCTATCTCGTGGTGTAGCAAGAAGCAAGACTCTATTTCTCTTTCTACCACGGAGGACGAGTACAAGGCGTCGTCCTTAGCAGCTCAGGAGTGTGTCTGGCTAAGGAGACTAGTGGAGGATGTGGACGAGGAGGTCAGCGGACCTACTGTGCTTCGCGGGGACAATGAGAGTGCATTGAAACTGGTAACCAATCCATTGTGTCATGCAAGGACCAAGTACATAGAGATCGGGCATCACTTCATTAGAGAGAAGGTGTTGGGTGGCTTGATCGCAGTGGAGCATGTGCGGAGTGAAGACAACCTTGCGGATATATTCACGAAGTCCCTATTTGCAGGGTCATTCCGGAGGCTTTGCTCGTTGCTTGGAGTTGTTCCCGGAGCTCACTTCAAAGGGAAGTGTTAGTTTTTTGAAGTAAGCTAACGTCGGTGTTATCGCTAACGCCAGCGTTAGCTCCTTCTCGCAAGCTCCCCCCTTTTTGTCTATAAATAGGAGGGTACCCCCCCCCCCCTTTAAGAGCATGCATTCAGAGTGGCGAGCATCATTACCTGGCGAGCATCGAACCCGGAGTCAGTTCGGCAAGCGACCTAGGGAGAGTTTCCTGCTGGCGAGTTAACGCGGGGCGTTAGAATCAACGCCGGTCGTTGAGTGTGGCGAGTATCGACGAGCAGCGACTAGCGACTGAGGAGTGCGAGCAGCGAGCTTGCGAGTAGCAGAGCTAACGCTGAGCGTTAGTAGTTAACGCCGGCGGTAGAGAGGAGCGAGTATCACATGCGCGGTGTGCTCTGGAGGAGAAGCGGACACTGTCTGTGACCAAGTTCTTTTCTACTATTGGCTGTCGTGAATCAAGTTGGATGCAACTTGTTTTCAGCCTTGTCCATTTGTAACTAGCTGCCAAGACTTATTATTGTGAAAGTTTGTGTTCATTGTTTGGTGTCCTTATTCTGCTGTTGGTTGACGTGTTCTTCCGACTTCAAATATTTCACATGGACAACCTCTTGCGGCAAAAGGAATAAATTTCAGCAGCCGCTCTGTAATTATGACGGATCTTAGGAGCACTTGAGTTGAGCTCGACCTGGCAAGGGTCTTTTCCTCCACAACGGTGGATTTTATCCTTGAAGGCGACTAAACCGAGACATTAATCCTATGTCCAGAAACTCTGCGTGATGGATGATATAAATAATAAGTGTTAGAGACCGTTTGGCGCAATGTGTTCATAATGTAGGCTCCGTTTGGCGCAATGTTGTTGCTTCGGTGTGTTTGGACAAAAACGCAGCGTGATAGAATATATGTTTGACATGACAACGGTTATGACGGGTACCAAAAAAGAATCTAGTTTTGAACATAAAAATGGATAAAGTTTCTTAGGAGAGGTCGGGTGTTGACAAACCACGGTTCATAACCACCGCATTCACGGCCGCCACCGCCATGCCAAACAAAGATATAGTGCTACCACATTGGGAAACTCATATATCACTGTGATGGCCTACTTGTCTATGACCATTTCTCCCACTGTATTGTTGTTGTTTTCTGCTTCCATCGCCGAACGCACTCTAGCTTTTGCGATCGGAAATGACACGAAAACCACACCAGTGACCCGCTATTTCATGTGGTGGCCACAACGCCCACCTTGGTCTCACAGTAGCAATCATAGAGCATCCCCACCACGCACCTATTGTGGCACAGACTGCGGCATCGACACCAACACGCGGATCTTTCAACAAATAACCCATCACACAGCAGTACTTCCAAAATACATCACTGTTGAACAAAAATGGAAGCGTAGATGTGAAAGTGATGCATTAGACCACTGTCTTGGATTTGGTACTAAATGGCATTAAACAAGTAACAATCATGAGTATAATCTAACTTGTGAAACAGTAATCCTCTTCCATTCCATGTGCTTCTCTTTGTCTTCAAGCCCTCGTTGTGTGCTTTGCTGAAGAGATCCTCCTCATTTTGCATCCCACGTGTGCCACCTCATGTGTCTCCCAACCTGTTCACAACAAGCATGTGAACCATTTGCATTCTAATTATTTCAATATTCTCCATAAACCTAATCATCAGATCTTGGAATATAGTTAGTCTTCTATGATTATACCCAACAATTCACCCCCAATTTATGGAGTTATTTTGCAAGTGTTATAAAGTTCTAAACCTAAATAATGATAAATAGAGTAAACTCTTACAAAGTATCAATATTGGTAGAATGGGATGACTAATATCTTCCATTCTTTTACTTCATAACTATTGAGGATATTGTTAAATAGAACTTGCATCTAAATAAACAAGAATCTTCAAACTTCATGATTTTCGCATAAATAATACTACGTACATTTCTCCATGACTACGCGGAATGATGAAAGGAGCATGTCTTTTCATGACAATACATGTCCGTCCATAAAGACAATAAAATATTAATACATAAGCATAATTATGAGTCATAATATTAGAATTTCTAAAAAAAAAATATCATAATACTTTGGCACAATTAAAAATGGTATCATACTAAGCTAGACCAAGCTATCCAATCTCACAGCACCTAATTTAAAAAAAAAAGTATAGGTTATATGTCAGATACCTCTACATGTGAGGAGGCGAGTAGAGAATATTATCTAACTGAGAAACTCATGCAGCATTGTGCACTTACTATAGATCATGTGCACTTACTATAAATCATGTGCAATTAATTTTAAGTTGAATGCATAAGTTCTAATACAAACTATTTGTTTACTTCATTTTTGTGTGCTAATTCTCATTTTTGTGTGCTAATTCTCCTATACTTCTTGTTCTCTAATTTTTTGTCAAACATTAACTGTCATCTTCAAACTAGATAACAAAAAAAAAACGAAAAAAAAAAACTTTCATGCCAATTACGCATACAAAAATATCAGCAAAATAATACTAATCGCATCACGAATTGTGATCTTATAATTCATTTTATTTTTTCACTATTAATTACTCAAACTTTTCCCAACAGCTAGCATAATTACAAATTGTACTCATCTGCCTTTTGAAACTACAAAACCTCTCGGGTAAGTTTACATTTCATAGCATGCATCTACAAAATGCCTCTTGGGTCTCCCCTCAAGGAAGGTTTTCTTTGTTCATGCATGTAACTTGTTGCGGGTCGTTTAGTGCTCCCACAGAATGGAAGAATCGGACCGTCTTAGCTCCAAAGTGAGTCAAGCGCACAAACAGTCAAAATGGAGGACCAACAGTAGACAACATGATTTTTACGTGAAATTCCGGAAAGGGAAAAAAACCACTGGGTCAGGCCTAGTTCTGACGAAATCCACTAGGTGTAGCTGAGTACAAGAGTTAGTGTTTCAGATGGTGACAACCCACCGCTCGTTCACAAGTCTTTTGGGGTGTTCGGTCTTGAGTAGAACCAAGTGATAAGGAGTGCTTGTTGGAGCAGTCACCAAAGCAGAACTGACACGCGGGAAGTGCGTTTTGAGTGGGAGAGTGAGCACTGAGTCAAGTCTTCGTCGAAAAACCTTAAAGTTCTCTCCTCTTCTTTTTTTTCTCCTTGCAAATGAAGACCTGGGGTCATTTCAATAGTTTTTCAGGGGGACGCACAGGTAATTGCGCTCTCTTGTCAATTGAACGGGCGAATAAGAAAGCACGATTCCGATCACCCGGATCACGAACTATTAGAATATGACCACCATAACCCTTGGTGGCCCGGGTAACTCGGGCAGCCCAGGTAGCTTCGCCAAAGAGACAACGACGGTGGCAACGCGCAAGGGCGTGCACGGGCGCGCTCGTGCGGCACAGCATGCGCTTAAAAGCGCATGCGGGCGTGGGCGTGCAGTGCTACGTGTGAGCGTGTGGGCGCTGTGGTGCGCAGTGCTACGCGTGGGCGTGCGGGCACCGCCACATGTAGGCGTGCGCACTGCCACGCATGCTGTTATGTGCGGGCACGCGTGTCGCTGTGCGCAGGCATGCGTGAGCGCAGGAGGGAGTGCATGTAACAACCCAGGGCATATTCCAATCGGGGCAATGTCCATCGAGAGTCACCTGGCCTTGTCCGGGCTGCATCCCACGCAACCCCCAACCCCTCCCCATGCTTGTTTCTTAGTCGGTTACTACAGAAGGTTCGTGGAGAACTTCTCGCGGATATCTTTGCCCCTCACCTCTCTCACTCTCAAGAATCATAAGTTCGTTTGGACGTCGGAGTTCGACCGAGCGTTCGAAACTTTGATGAAAAGGTTGATGTCTGCTCCGATTCTTAGTCTTCCAAGTGGGAGTGAAGGATTTCAAAACTTTAGCGATGCTTCAGGTTGCGGTTTGGGTTGCGTGCCAGTGCAACAAGACAGCGTGATTGCATTTGGATCAAGGCAGTTGAAGCCTCACGAGAGGAATTACCTCATTCACGACTTGGAGTTGGCAGCGGTAATTTATGCGTTGAAATTATGCCGGCACTATGTGTACGGTGCGAAGGTGTAGATCTTCACAGACCACAAAAATCTGAAGTATCTCTTGGACCAGAAGGATCTAAACATGCGGCAGCGCGCAGGTGGGTCGAGTTCCTTGGAAACTATGAAGTAGGGATTCAGTATACGCCGGGTAAGGCGAATGTTGTTGCTGACTCGTTGAGTAGGAAGTACTCCAGGAAGAACAACTGGATTGAGGCGCACATCGAGCAGTTAGTGCGAGATTTTGAATCTGTTGAAATTACTTGTGTTGTTATGGGCGATGCTAGTGTAGATGTTTGAGCTGGATCGAGGTGCAGTGCGACTTATCCGACCGGATTCGGGAGGCGACCAGCGTAGATGAATAATTTCAACCGGTTGTGTTGGAAGTTCAACAAGGTGAGAGCATTTTCTGGGAGATTTTCTTGAAGAAGAACGAGAGAGTGTGTATTCCACGCTTTGGCAAGCTCCGCAAGGAGTTGATGTTTGAGGCTCACTTTACAATGTAATATACTCATCCTGGAAGTACGAAGATGTACTTGGATTTGAAGAAATCCTTTTGGTGGCCTGTGATTAAGTTGGACGTAGCTTTGTTTGTGAGTTGGTGTCAGACTTGTGCTTTAATGAAAGCTAAATGCCAAAGGCCGGGCGGGTTCTTTAAACCCCTTCCAATCCCTGAGTGGAAGTTCGACGACATCTCCAAAGACTTCGTGCATGGTTTTCTCCGATCTCAGCATGGTAATAAGGCGATTTGGGTGAATGTGGATCGCCTGACTAAGGTGGCTCACTTCATTCCAAAGAGGAAGAATGATAGCATTGAAAAACTAGTAGAACTGTATGTTCGCAATATCGTGTGGTTGCATGGGATTCCGAAGAGTATCGTTAGCAATAGAGATGGACGATTTGCGTCCAAGTATTGGAGGCTCGTGCAAAAGATTTTGGGAAAGGAGCTCAAGTTCAGTACGACATTTCATCCGCAGACCGACTGTCAGACGGAGAGAATGAATCGTATGATGGAGGACATACTTAGAATACGAGCTCTTGACCTTGGGCAGAAATGGAAGACCACCTCTTCATGATGGAGTTTGCTTATAATAACATCTTCCAGGAGAGCATCAAGGTGGCACAATACAAAGCGTTGTATGATAGGCGGTGTCGATCGCCGATGTCTTGGATAGAGGCAGGCGACACCCAACCTTCAGGAAAGGAAGCGGTGGTAGATGCTTGTGAGTTAGTGCAGATGATCCAGGAGCGCGTAAAGGTTGCTCAGGATCGGCAAGCGAAATATTTCAATGTGCATCACAGAAATCTGAAATTTGTGGTGGGCGACATGGTCTAATTGAAGATCATGCCGTGCAAGGGCGTTTCGCGGGTTCAGCAATTGAAGAAGCTAAGCCCAAGGTATTTAGGACCGTTCGAAATTACGAAACACGTAGGAGAAGCAACATACTGATTGGTGTTGTCGGTAGAGTTAAGTGGACTGCATGATGTCTTCCATATCTCGGTGTTGAGAAAATGTTTAGTGGAGCCTAGTGAGGCGATTGAGACGGCAGCGGTGAAGGTAGAGGATGATTTGAGAACGATAGTTTGTCCAGTATGCATAAAGGATTTGGAGATCCGAAGATTGCGGAATAAAGAGGTCAAGCTCGTGAAAGTGTGTTGAAATAATTACGAGCGAGATGAGTGCTCTTGAGAGCGAGAGCAAGCGACACGGGAAGAGTATCCGAGCTCTTCGCATCAGGTATGTGTTTTATCTTCTAATAAGGCTTTAAATTTTGAGGACAAAATTCTTGTAAGGGGGGAGGAGTTGCAATACCCCCAAATCTTCATTTTGAGAAAGGGGTTGATGTCATTGGAGTCTAACGATGTCTCGTGTGCTTTGGGGACTATTCAGAGGCTTATCTCTCTTTTTTTGGCAAAATGCACGACTGTGTGTTTCAACGCATGACAATGTGTTTCAACGTACGACCAAATCACACAGACAGGGATAGAGTGCCGAAAATCTATCTTCCCAGAGTTTTGTTCACACACGACCGTGCGATTTAATCACACGGCCATGCAATCTGTGACAAAACAATTTTAAGTTCTGATTTTTGAGCTGTTCGTTGGCCCGATCAAAGATCTGACTGTGGTGATCTCTCCCTTAGGGTATTAGGTCATGGAATGAGGGTTTTAGATCTCATTTCATCCTTTTCATTCTCTCTTGAGTTAGAGAGGAGAAGAGAAAGGAGGAGGAAGGTCCCGCCATTAAAGGAGCAGCTTCAGAGCTCCGATCACTACTAGAAAATTGACTTTTAGCCAGGGCAAATTATCGTGGCTAAAAGTCCAAAATCGTGGCAAAAGACGTTTAGCCACGGGCTGCCGTGGCAAATGGGCGTGAGCAATACGAGCGTGGCAAAAAAGTATTTGCCATGCTCTTTCTGTGGCAAATACCATTTTTCTATGACTTTTAGCCACGATTTTAGACTTTTAGCCACGATAATTTGACTGTTTGCCACAGAAAATGGCCGTGGGCAATACGAGCGTGGCAAAAAGTCAATTTTCTAGTAGTGGATCTGCGATCCGAGATAAGCAACGCGGAGGGGATTCAAAGACGCTCATGTTCATCCGTGCATTTCAAGCTTTCCATGGCAAGGAAGAAATCTCATAGGGCAACGACATTTCTCCTCCTAGTCTTAGGATGAGTGTTTCACATCTTATTTTTCAAATATTTATTTTATGTATTTTGACACCGGGTTCCTCAAGTGAGGGGGATTGGGATCGCGTTGGTTCAATAAGAACCACCGGGTCGATTGAGTCCATCCCCAGCATGATTGCATTAGAGATCTATTTCATGCACGAATTAGGCATGGTGTGTGAAGCCAAAAATTGTGGTCGGTGGCCCGAATCGGTGATGTTTGTTTGATGATACGTATAGGATTGTCTAGACGTGCAAATGCGGCGGAGATGTCGTTGCAATGACCAAATTTCCATACTATAATGGATAGTGTTTTTAGGGTGATGAATGCGCATGGGAAAATCCTACTATGTTTTGTGATGTGCACTTGTGTGCCAAGGCGTCGCTTCATCTCTGTGTTTGGGTGTCTAGTCCATGATAAGATTTCACGTGTGGCAGATGTCTCGGTGAGATAAGTCCCATTGCTTGTAACTGACGAGAACGGTTATGTTGATGTGGTGATTAGCCCGATGGTGTGAGTATCCATGCGCGGATTTGGTCTCAGCTAGGGTTCTTAGAATCGCTTATTGTGGAATTACATGCCACTGACAAGAATGGTTATGCTGATATGGTGACTAGCTCGATGGTGTGAGTATCAATGCGCAGATTTGGTCTCAGCTAGGGTTCTTAGAATCGCTTATTGTGGAATTTCTTACAACTAACGAGAATGGCTATGTGGATGTGGTGACTAGCCCAATGGTGTGAGTATCCATGCACGGATTTGGTCTCAGGTAGGGTTCTTAGAGTAGGTCGGGGTGCCTTTAAGGGTGTAAGTGCCCCAGTGTTGTTGTGATGTGATTTTCTGATGATGATGTGTTAGTCTCATATGCGTGATATGGTGCCTTGGGTGAAAACCGGGTTGCATACATGATGCATTGATATGCCCCATTTATTTCATGCTGAACATAGAAATATGTTTGATGATTGTGACATATAGATTAGAGCTTATTATGCATATTTATATGTTTATTTCATTTGTATACGAAGTGCTGACTTGCAGGGTGATGTAGTTTCACGGGGTCCGCTAGGGCGGCCGGGAGGAGAAGTGTTGTTACTTAGTTGTGGTCCGCCATGGCTGACCCTTGTGTACCGCTTCTTTTGTGTTGGTTTCAGGGCAAGGATCGTAAGCTGGAGCTAGCTCGCCGGGCAAAAAGGCCTAAGCCTTATGAAGTGTTCCTCCTCCTGTTTTACTGTTTTCCTTAGTTTTGTTCTGACTTGCATGTCGAGGTAGCTTAGGAGTTTTGCTACTTTTATTTTGATGTTATGAATGATGTTTTGGGCATGTGTTTGTGAGGCCATAAGACCAAATCTCTCCTATCTAGATGTGGACAACCTTAGTGGTATTTGGCATAATGTTTCTGTTGTACTTACTGTACAACCATGTATTCGCCGAGTGGGCTCCCGGGACCCAAGGGGTCTTGTAGGACATTATTTTCCAGCATGGTCCAGGGCAGGAAGAAAGGGGGCGAGATGGTGAGGGGCGGCCTGCCCCCCTCTCGCCTCCACCCCAGCAAGGGGGGCGAGATGAGAGAGTGGTCTGCCCCTCTCGCCCCAACTCCAATAAGGGTGGCATGCCCCCTCTCGCCCAGCCCCAAGAGGGGGGTCTGCGTTTAACGCCTCAGAATGGTGGGATTTGTCTATTGGCAGGCCAATCTTGAGGTCATTTTCATAATCTCGCAGACCAAAATGTGGCTATCAGCAGACCAAGTCCAGAAATCTATAAATAGGACCAAGAGGGCACCATTTGGAGCGACTTCCCTTTTGGCCACTCTCTCCCCATGTTTCTTTGGTGGGTGGAGAGAGCCTCCAAAGGTGCCCAAGCTTAGCATTGGCTTGGGAGGGGAAGCGCTCTAAGATCTTCCGGGTGTGTGGTGGGACCTCCTCGCTAAGCCCTTGGTCTCATTCCTAGTACCTTAGCCTCTTAGCCTAGAGCTCTCCCTTGGGAGAAGTAAGTGTGAGGTCACCCCCCAACTTGTTGAGGGCCCGAACTCCACAAGAGACCAGTTATTGGTTTCAACATTATGGTGCGGTGAGCGTGGAGAGTGACCAGCAAAGAAAATCTCAAGCTAAGCTCCATGGCTAGAGGTGGGGGAGGATCCGACCCAGGCCACTCGCAGCCCCCGGTGGCTGGAGTGACGTTGGAGATGTTCAAAAATTTCAAGCGGGAGGTCATGTAGACCTTGCAGGTATCCTTCGCCACGATAGGCGAAGACAGGAGAGGAGGTGGTCCGGAGGTCCCGCCCCAGCAAGTGGGTGAGAGCCCTCCAGGCCAGCACCCAGGAAGGAGGTGCCAGTGGGGGGGAAGTGGGGAGGCATTCAGTCCCCACTCGCCCAGTCCCCTAAGAGGGGCGAGTGGGGAGGTGCCATACCCCCACTCGCCCAGCCCCAAGGGGGAGAGTGGGGAGGTGCCAGACCCCCACTCGCCCATCCCCAAGGGGGCGAGTGGGGAGGTGCCAGACCCCCACTCGCCCAGCCCCAAGGGGGCGAGTGGAGAGGTGTCATACCCCCATTCGCCCAACCCCATGGGGGGGCGAGCAAGGGAAGTCTTTTGTGTGAGCTGATCCTCTCGGCCCCGGTTCCAGAGGGGTTCGGAGGGTTGGAGATGTCTCACTACTCCGACAAGGATGACCCAGTCCAGCATCTGCAGTGGTTTGAGGACATGGTCCCCATCAGGCCCATGTCGGACGCTTTCAAGTGCCGACTCTTCGCGACAACTTTGAAGGAGAAGGCAAGAGATTGGTTCCACCAGCTCCCCGGGGGTCTATCTCTGCCTTCGAAGACTTGCGTCGAGGTTTCCTGCTATGCTTCTCAACGTCAAGGAAGAGGAAGAGGGATGTCGAAGCACTCTTCAAGATCAAGCAAGAGCCAAGGGAGTCACTGGCTCACTACGTGGTTAGGTTCCAATAAGAGGTTTTACTAGTCCAAGAGGTGCCAGGGTTCACCCTCCAGCTCTCCTTCATGGTGGGGCTGCGGGAGGGGTTCTTCAAGATGAGCTTAAAGGGGAATTCCCCCCTTTCCTTCACAGAATTGATGGAGAGGGCGGTGGAAGAAATCGAAGGGGAGGAGGCCAACCCGGAGTTCGCACAAAAGTTGGCCAGGCTGAGTGAGCCGGAGGCAAGGCATCATGGGGGGAAGGTAGAGGCTCCCAAGAGGAAGTTCGACCAAGAAGAGGGCAACTTCCAGGGAGAGAGGCCCGACCCCCCAGGGTGGAGGCAGGGAACGAAGGCACCCTCTCCACCACCTCAACAAACCATGGCAATTGGGGGAGGAAGAAGGAGGAGAGCCAGAAAAGCAGAAAGAAGAGGAAGGAGATGGGATATGGTTGTGTTACCCTACTGTGACTTCCACGAGGAGGAAGGTCATGTGACGTCTACCTGCCCAGAGTTCTTAGAAATGAGGGAGGAAAGGGGTCCGAGGCAGCAACAGCAACAATCGAAACATGTCAAGGAAGACCAGGCCCAGGAGTAGGAGACCAAGCTTGGGTTTCCATACCAAGTTTTCTACCCTTAAGTCCATGTATTGCGATGTTTCATTCCCATGCTTAGTTTTTCTTGCATGTATTATGACAATTAATATAATGAAGATGTTTCAGAAGTACTAGCCCTGATGCTGGCCCGCTGACTAGGCTCCCATCAAGCTGGCAGGGCCGGGAACAACTCGGTGGCCGGATGTTTCAGAAGTACTTAGCCCCGATGCTGGCCCGCTGACCAGGCTCCCATCAAGCTGGCAGGGCGGGAACCGCTCGGTGGCCGGATGTCAGAAGTACTTAGCCCTGATGCTGGCCCACTGACCAGGCTCCCATCAAGCTGGCATGGCCGGGAACCGCTCGGTGGCCGGATGTTTCAGAAGTACTTAGCCCGGATGCTGGCCCGCTGACCAGGCTCCCATCAAGCTGGTAGGGCCGGGAACCACTAAGTGGCCGGATGTCAGAAGTACTTAGCCCCGATGCTGGCGCGCTGACCAGGCTCCCATCAAGCTAGCAGGGCCGAGAACTGCTCGGTGGCAAGATATTTCAGCAGTACTTAACCCCGATGCTGGCCCGCTGACCAGGCTCCCATCAAGCTGGCAGGGCCGGGAACCGCTCGATGGTCAGATGTTTCAGAAGTACTTAGCCCCAATGCTGGCCAGCTGACCAGGATCCCATCAAGTTGGCAGGGCCGGGAACCGCTCGGTGGCCGGATGTTTCAGAAGTACTTAGCCCCGATACTGGCCCGCTGACCAGGCTCCCATCAAGCTGGCAGGGCCGGGAATCGCTCGATGGCTGGATGTCTCATAAGTACTTAGCCCCGATGCTGGCCCGCTGACCACGCTCCCATCAAGCTGGCAAGGCTGGGAACCACTCGGTGGCCAGAAGTTTCAGACTTACTTAGCCCCGATGCTAGCCAGCTGACCAGGCTTCCATCAAGCTGGCAGGGCCAGGAACCCCTCGGTGGTCGGATGTTTCAGAAGTACTTAGCCTTGATGCTGACCCGCTGACCAGGCTCCCATCAAGCTGGCAGGGCCGGGAACCGCTGGGTGGCCGGATGTTTCAGAAGTACTTAGCCCCGATGGTGGCCCGCTGACCAGGCTCCCATCAAGCTGGCAGGGCCGGGAACCACTCGGTGGCCGGATGTCAGAAGTACTTAGCCCCGATGCTGGCCCACTGACCAGGCTCCCATCAAGCTGGCAGGGCCGGGAACTGATCGGTGGCCGGATGTTTTACAAGTACTTAGCCCCGATGCTGGCCCACTGACCAGGCTCCCATCAAGCTGGCAGGGCCGGGAACCGCTCGGTGGCCGGATGTTTCAGAAGTACTTAGCCCCGATGTTGGCCCACTGACCAGGCTCCCATCAAGTTGGCAGGGCCGGGAACCGCTCGGTGGCCAGACGTTTCAGAAGTACTTAGCCCCGATGCTGGCCCGCTGACCAGGCTCCCATCAAGCTGGCAGGGATGGGAACCGCTCGGTGGCCGGATGTTTCAGAAGTACTTAGCCCCGATGTTGTCCCGCTGACCAGGCTCTCATTAAGCTGGCAGGGCCGGGAACCGCTCGGTGGTCGGATGTTTCAGAAGTACTTAGCCGCGATGCTGGCCCGCTGACCAGGCTCCCATCAAGCCGGCAGGGCCCGAAACTGCTCGGTGGCCGAATGTTTCAGAAGTACTTAGCCTCGATGATGGCCTGCTGACTAGGCTCCCATCAAGCTGGCAGGGCCGGGAACCGCTCGGCGGCCGGATGTTTCAGAAGTACTTAGCCCCAATGCTGGCCCGCTGACCGGGCTCCCATCAAGCTGGAAGGGCTGGGAACCACTCGGTGGCCGGAATTTCTCTAAGTGTTTTTCCCCCGAGGTGGCTCCGCTAGCCGGGCTCTCCCTAGCTGGCAGGGTAGGAAGGCCTCTCGAGGAGGGTAAGTATTTTTGCTCCGAGGAGGCTCCGCTAGCCGGCGGGGCAGGATCGGCCTCTTTGGGAGGCTTAGGTAGATTTTTCCAGGGGTGATGTGGGGTCTTCTCAATTTCACTCATCGCCACTCGCCGAATATGCAGAGTTGGACTTTTATTTCCGAGCATGTACCTCGCTCAAAAAGAGCGGGGATTGTGTACAACCCTGTATTCGTCGAGTGGGCTTACGGGACCAAAGGGTTCTTGTAGGACATTATTTTCCAGCACGGTCCATGGCAGGAAGAAAGGGGGGCGAGATGGTGAGGGCGGCCTGCCCCCTCTTGCCCCCACCCCAGCAAGTGGGGCGAGATGAGAGGGTGGCCTGCCCCCTCTCACCCCAACTTTAGTAAGGGTGGACTGCCCCCTCTCGCCCAGCCCAAGAGGGGGGTCTGCATTTAGCGCCTCGGAATGGCGGGATTTGGCTATTGGCAGGCCAATCTTGAGGGCATTTTCGTAATATCGTAGGCCAGAATGTGGCTATCAGCAGACCGAGTCTAGAAATCTATAAATAGGATCAAGAGGGCACCATTTGGAGCAACTTCTCTTTTGGCCACTCTCTCCCCATGTTTCTTTGGTGGGTGGAGGGAGCCTCCAAATGTGCCCAAGCTTAGCATTGGCTTGGGAGGGGAAGCGCTCTAAGATCTTCCGGGTGTGTGGTGGGACCTCCTCGCTAAGCCCTTGGTCTCATTCCTAGTTCCTTAGCCTCTTAGCCTAGAGCTCTCCCTTGGGAGAAGTAAGTGTGAGGTCACCCCCCAACTTGTTGAGGGCCTGAACTCCACAAGACACCAGTTATTGGTTTCAACACTTACTTGTTGATTTGGGTTTGAATGTTTCTTATATCACTTTATAATACTTATTATTTGGTGACTCTATGTTGTGGGGTGTAAGATCCCTCTCCCGCACCAGGAGAGTTCCCGGATCTTATGCCCAGAACCGCCGCCTTACGGTGACGCTAACACACGAGTTAGCCACTTCCGCAAGACGTCGATCCTGCCGGCAAGAACGATCAACTAGGCCAACAAGAATAAGAAGAAAAAAAGTAAACAAGTCCACAATCACACGCATCTGTATATATACATCCAAATGTAAACTGTCCATCAATGAGTAAAATAAATGAAAGAGTAAAAGGGTTTATGCCCGGTACATATCCGAAGTAGAACAAAATCTCACTCTCTCACTCTACATCTATGCGGAAGCTAAACAAACTCTCAAATCTTCAAACACCTGTCTTATGGTAGAAGTACTGCGCGACTTCTGATCTCCAGATTCTGCCATCATGTCCTGCTTGTTCATGCGGCTGCTCCAGCTCCTCAAACTCCTATGGTCACAACCGACCGTTAGTCATAAAGACTAAGCCGATTTTGTCCCCGCCTCCCCCCGCGACTCCTAGGCACCGAGCGGGAGGAAGAAGCGGAGGACAACAAGGTGGAGTAAACAAAAGCAGGTGACAGGGAAAACTAAGCTAGCAGTGTACATATAGGCAAGCACTACTCTGATGTATAAATAAGTAAGAGAGCAGTAATAAGTGCAGTAAGGTAATATCGCAGCAGTAAAAGAAGTAAACATAGAGAAGCAGTGCGACGCAAGTAAAATAATTTAAGAGTAACCATTGATTTATAGGAATGCCCATACAAACCTATAGACCAAGGGGTCATTTAGCAGGGCCTATCGAATAAAAAGTCTCATACCAATTTATATGATAGGGGTAGGGGTTGAAATGCAATGTTCATGCTATGACATGCAAGGTATGCTGTTATGCTATGTTCATACAAGTGCAACTCACTCACTACGACTCTATGCGCATAGACCTTTAGTTCCCCCTTTTTGGAGCTAGCAAGACTCCCAGGATACTCTCGTAGTGGCAAACAGAAGCGGTGGGTTGGGCCTCGCCCACCTCTATGTTGGTATTCACACTACCTAACCTAGGCCTATCGTACGCCTCAACGCAAAACCGCGAAGCATCTGCGTACTCTAACTGGCTGGACCACCAGACTTTCATGGCTAAGTGTAAATACCACACTTGCCGAGTCAACGTATTGACGTCGGTGTGAACGACCGTCCGATACCGAAGACCCACCACCTTTGTGCAAATGCAACATGTTCTACTATCTACCTCCGAGTCATAAGCTCCCCGGGCTAACCTGCCCGTCATTAATAACCTTCCGAGCCACCGGCTCGCCGGACCAACCCGTCCGGACCAACAAACACTACTGATTCACAAGCTCACCTAACTTATCAATCCGCTCTTACAAACACAGAGCTTACTGCTCGTAGCACCAAACCGACTAAGCTCCCGTAACCACGTGGTGTGGGTGAGTGTGTTATTAAATTATTCTTGTATAACATCTTATCCCTACGGTTTACGGTTAATCTTGGACTCCCCGAGGATTACCCTGTAAGGGGCTCGCTACGGTACCAGGAACTACAATGGGATGACACCCCAAAATTCCCTTTCTCAAGACACTTAGTATTATTGGTATCTACCCATAAGATTACCCTCTTATCATTTCACTTGAATTAAACCTCAGCGCTTTATGACCCTCTAAGGGGAAGGACGATCTTTCATCAATCCCGAGCACAGCCTTACCTATAGCTCACCAAGCACTCTCATCGCTTAAACTCCTATTTAGACTACTCTTGTTTAGTTATTATTATATTTGGAAGTTTAGGGTGGATCCTGGACTTGCCGAGGGCTGCCCGGTGAAGTGTTCGCAGGGTACTAGGGTATGTGATGGGATTGTACCCAACCCCTTTCCAGGACAATTAATATTCTTGGTGACTACCCTGACCTAACATTCCACCATCTCATTACTCTTTATAACTTAAGTGTTTTCACGCCTTATGTTTCATCCCTCTCCTAAGCAATCTTTCTTTTGGACTCAACTCTAATAATTCTTAGTCCTCTAAGTGGCCTATACTCATCTCTTGTTATAATCCAATTCTCACTGATTTCCTTTGTGATTCTATTGACCTAATCATCATAATGATTCTTTACTATCCGCAGACCACGACATATAACTAACTTAGATTTCTATGATGGAACCTTGGTCAAATTACTTCCAAATGACTTCTAATTTTTATCATAGGTTCATAGTGGATAAAATAAGGGATGATCAAAATCCAAGCATGTTTCATATAATTTGGCCTCTATAAAAATTCATTAATTACTAATCTGAATCTAAAATGTGAAGGAGGTATCATGCTAGTGAATTCAAACCTGTTAAATATCCTTCCAGAGATGAAATATGACACGATAACAAGATTTCCAATATTTTATATTTTTCCAGCAATTAAATAACCATGATCCCTAATTTTCAATGAATGAATGGAAAAATTATTTTACACACCAAGTGCAAGATTTTGACTTCCTAAAATTCTGGAAAAATTACAGTAGCTTCATATGGACATAAAAACACTATTTCCAGAAGATCGCAATTTTGCAAACATTTTAAACCCACAATTTCTATTTATCTTTAAAGGAGAGACAAAATGGCTTTACACTACAAGTACTGAAATTAGACTTCCTAAAATTCTTTAAAAATTAAAGTAGCTTCATATTGACATAAAAACACTATTTCCATAAGATCACAATTTTCCAATCATTTTAAACCCACAATTTCTATTTATCTTTAAAGGAGAGACAAAATGGCTTTACACTACAAGTACTGAAATTAAACTTCTTAAATTTCTGGAAAAATTACAGTAGCTTCATATTGACATAAAAACACTATTTCCAGAAGATCATAATTTTCCAATCAATTTAAACCCACAATTTCTATTTATCTTTAAATGCACATATTTATTAAATTACAAAAGAAATACAGAAATAATCACTCATAAATTCTGATAAAATTACCATAGGATTATATTAGCATCATTAACTACTGTGATTTATCTCATATTTATCAGACCAATAAAAACTCAGTAATTGCACAAGATTCATAAGGGGGTGTATTTGTAATTTTGACTATCTATAACAAGAAATAATTCTCAAAAATTCTCAAAAACTTCATGCTGCCTCAATAATAAAATCAGAGACTAAACCCTAAGTTTCACTTCATTCTGACATCATATGACCCCCCTTTCATCTTATAACCTAAATTAGGGGTAATTTAGTAATATCCACATCTTGGGATTTTCGTACCCAAAAATCCCCAAATAACTTTTGGGCAGTCATATTACTGTCATGGACCCATGTCCAGCATCTAAACCATTGGGTCAACCCTCAAGGCTTGGGGCTCACTCCACCCCAAATTTGCTAAAGGCACACCCTTAAGGTCTTTAGCCTAGCTCTTGCATGGCTCATTACTCCACATGCATAAATCCAAATGGTTTCAAATTTCTACCAGTAGTCTAGATATATATAAATAGCTTACCACCCAAATTCGGGAGTGTTTGGAGTTATACAACTCCATAAATACCAATTATTTACTATTTCTAATAACTGAAATATCTCAATGAATATACCTCCATAAATTCTCAAATTTAAACCCTAGGTGTATCATCATACCATGCATGCATGGTAGAAAAATCAAGGGATTTGGTTAAGCCATTTAAAAGATATTGCACTTTTAATTTCTACCCTACACAAGGAGCAGGCCTAGGAAAAAGAGTGCCCTAGTGTCCACAATACACCAAATCACTTGATTCAAGTGGAGAATGAAAGTAGACACATAGGGCTACAAAAGTCATCTCTGCCACGTTTTGCAAATATGGCCTCTAAGGCCTTCAATTTTTGCATGCAAAACCCTGCTTGTTTGAAGGCAGATTTGCCTTGGTCTGCCAATAGAGATCAAGGAGACGAAATCAACGGCTGTGATTTCGTCTCCTTCCTCTAGCTGACGGCCCAGAGGAAACGGCCCCTGATCCCGGCCAACCACAACCCTCCCCGACCATCTGCCACCGCCACCACCTATGTTGAGGGGTTGGCCGTCGATTGGCGGTGGAATGGTGGCCGGAGGTGGTGGTTCCCGGCGATCCCTGGAGGAAGCCCAAACGGAAAAACGTAAGGGAAAATCCCATGGCTGACGGCTCAATTGAGCTCGGCTGCCCTAGCTAAGACCTTAGATAACTAGCACAGAGGGAGAGGGGGAGAAATCGTGCCTGTAGGTGAGCTTGGCGGCGCGTATGGTGGTGGTGCGGCATTGCGGTGGCGAACTCCGGCGACCCTGCTCAATTCCTGGTTTCTGCACCATTTGCTTCACTGTAAAGGGCTAGCTCCACTCCTCTCGACCCTCTGAAGCTGATGGAAGGGTTTATTTGGGCTGATATGAGCTGGTTATAGGAGTTTGGAGAGGGGGTGGTTCGGTTCTACCTTGGTTGCTCCTCCTAGCCGCCAAGTGGCACTCCTTCAGCCCAATTTCGGTTGGCATTCATGTGAAGAGCTCAGAGGAGGCCTTGGGCAGAGGAGAGGAGGGCCACATGGCCTCCTCTCCCAAAATCCTCTTGTTTATTAATGGAGGAAGGGGAAAAAGACCATGCTATCCCCTTGCATGTTGGATTTAAGGGGAAATGCTGGTCATTAGGCCTATGGGCTTCAGAGTGGGCTGACTTTGAGGGCCTTAGCCCATATGGCTTGGCCTAATCCATTTACATACCATTTTAGCCCAATTTTGACCTAGAGTTGACTTTAGGGTTTGACTTAGTCAAATGATGAGTTGACTGGTCCAATGTGATGGTCTTGAGTCTATTGACACTACCCAAGGTTGGTTGAGTCATGGTGAGGACTTAGGTTGGCTAATTTGACCAATAAGTGTGATTTGGACCAAAATTGGGGGAATGTTGACTTTGGTCAATTTGGCCAAATTGAAGACTCCAAGATGGGGCTTTTGAGTCAATTAGGTCCCCCCATGATGTTCTAAGACTAGGGGTGAAGTCAATTTTATGTTTTGGGGTTCAATTGAACTTATTGGGGAAGGATTGGCTTATGTTGACCTAAGTTTGACTTTGGTCAATTTGGCTAAATTGGTTGACCAACTGATGGGGCTTTTGGTCAATTTGGCTAAATTGGTTGACCAACTGATGGGGCTTTTGGTCAATTAGGTCTCCTTCAGGTTTAGGGACATTTTGGTGGGGTTAATTCACAAGTGTAAGTCCAATTTGAGCTAATTTGACCTAAGTTGACCTGCCTCCTATAGTGCATCACATGTGAGTTCATTCAACCCAGTGCATCCCAAGTAGGAAATGGGATGTTACAATTCCCAATAAACAAAAGAATAATTTCGTCCTCGAAATTTAAGTTTGGGTCCACGGGGTTCCAGGCTCATGAAGATGAGAAGTCTCAAGGTTATCACAAGACTATCTGATAATTGTTATATTATCTTATCATCCATATCCCAACCTATCCATTCTTCAAATATATTCCACAACAACTCAGTAATAATTCATGGTATGAATTTCTCAAATTATACGTTCAAATTCTATGTTGTGAAGGAAGTATCAGAAATGGGTAACCATAAATTCCATCAAAATCTTAAGAAGTTCATATTGTTATCAAAAGTTCATGCACATGTTTTATAGCTATTCAGTATCAATAATTCACGATCCGAGTTTCCTAAGTTATAACCTCAAACACTACATTGTGAAGGAGTACCATATATATGGATATAAATTCCAGGAAAATTACCTGAGGTGTATAATATTATCACAAAGTTATGTCCAGATTTCTAGAGTATTCCTAGTATCAATTATTCCAGGTATGAATATTCTAAGCTATAACTGTAACGCCCCTGATTTTTTTTTCGTTAATTATTTTTACGTGCCCGCTGTGACGTAATTTTGGCTTAAGGGCGTTATGTCAGCTCGTCTGGTAGTGTTTCGAGCTTTAGCTTGGTTAAGGCTTGTGATTTAGGTCAAGCGTGCGAGATTTCGCGTCGTTTCGAGTTAAAGTGAAGATTTTGAGTGGATATCAAGATTTTAGCTTCGGAAGGCTTTATCCGGAGTTTGGCTCGTCGGAATTGAATTCTGACTCCGTCGTTGGATTCGTAGCGCCGTGTTTTAGTTAACGTGCGAATTTCGTAGAAATCCGAGGTGTTTTGGTCGCCCTCGCAGTTTTAAGTAGTTTGGAGGATTAAGTAATTATTTAAATAATAAATTAGGTTTATATATAAGCCTAAAATCCTTCCCTTCCCTATTCATCTCCTTCCTCGATCAAAATCAGTCGCCGGAGGTTAGGGCGAGAGCGGAGCTTCGTGGAGCCTTCAACCGGCGACTCCTAGGGCTGTAGTGGTCGGAATCGAGTTTGGTTCGAAGATTTGGAAAGCTCTCGGCGAGATCTTCGTTCTAGCGGTAAGATTTTCTCGTTTCGTGGAGTTTTGAAAGATTCGGTAGTGACCTAACTCCTTCCTTTGATCCGAAAGGTTTCAGGTTTTGTGCTCGGGTGAGTTCTTGGCCGGATCCTTAGCTTTCGGAGCGGAGATCTTCGAGTTTGCAAGGTTTGAGGCAAGTGGTTTCTTCCTCTTTCTCTCTTGATTCTTTTGACGGTTGGTTTGCTCGTCTTGAGCTCTTGTCATGCTGTTTAGCAAGAGTTTGTGTGTTTGGTGTAGTAACTTATGATCTAGAACCTCCCCTTGATTTTCTCCTCCTCAATCTTACCCTAATATCAAGTTTTTTTCCCTTGTTCTTGCGGTGGCTCGAGAGACAGATTTGGATGTCTCGAGACATAGCTGATGTCTCGAGACATAACTGTCTCTGTCTTTGGGGATGTCTCGAGACATAGCTGATGTCTCGAGACATACCTGTCTCTGCAGCTTTGGATGTCTCGAGACATAGCTGATGTCTCGAGACATAACTGTCTCTGGCCCTTTCTTGTCTCGAGAGATACCTTTCATGTCTCGAGAGATTTCTCTTGTCTCGAGAATTTCCCTTCATATCTCGAGAGGTCCCTTTCATGTCTCGAGAGGTTGCCTATTACCGCCAGGGGCGCTGCCCCTTGGACCCCGTTAGGGGCTCTGCCCCTAAGACCCCGCCAGGGGCGCGGCCCCTTGGAACCCCGCCAGGTGCGCATGTGATTTCGTTGCGATTTCCATGTTTTAAATCGTGTGTCCTCTCTAGTGCACCAGGATGATTGCCAGTGTCCCTTCGGTGCTCCTGATCTTTGAACCCTCTTGCTTGTATTCTTTTACTGGTTGTGGTCTGATAACTTTCGAGTTTACCCTTAAATCGTTGTGATCGGTGTACCTTGCCTTGACCCTAATTCTTAGGGCCTTCCAGTGATTATCCTTTCGGGTAGCGTCCCGTGCTTAATTAAAAAGTTAAGTAATAAGAACTACTGTCTTTAGCCTTACACCGTAGTGGTGTTTGGGGGACAGTGGGGGAAAATGTTATAGCCTTGCACGGTAGTCGTGTTTGGATGGTTGGGTCTAGTAGCACCCCCCACCTGGTTTTGGGCTTTGGGTAGCGGAGTTAGTTAACCGCTCCCATTTAATTTGAGCTGATCAGTCTCTTTATTCAATGAAACTAAATAAATGAATGTGTTTGTTCCTCTTTTGGTATTTAGTGCACTTAATGCTGGTTGGTTCATTGTTTAGAGCTTCTCTTCCGGTAAATTTGGCTTGGGTTGGTACCCCTTATGCCTTGTTTGTTTTTCTGCTAATCTTCTGCCACTTGAAATTCCTTGCTGAGGCGTTCTTTGTTTTATTGAATGCCTCAGGTTCAGAGCCGTAGCGGCTAGTGGTGTTGCCTGGAGTTCAGAGTTTGTAGCTGCTCACCCCGCTGTTGCGAGGTAGTTGTTTTTAGTTGCTTTTTGTGCTCAGACATACTAGTTGGTGCCAATGTGTTAGTGTCATGTTGTTGACGCCCATTGTGCCCCTTTTTATACCTTATAGTTTACTTGTCAGTTTATGCCACTACTTATAGATCTTGTGTATCTTACTCTCTGGGAATGATTTATGCTAGGTGCACTATAGTTATAAAAAAATGGTTTTTCTTCATCCTCCTTGCATTCTTTCTAACTAAAACCCTTAACTTTAAAGCCGTCTAAAGGTATTTTCTACTCTTACAGTACGCCTAGTTATGTGCATATCATTTACTTCATGCCCCGTCGTTTGCATACATATAGGACTTTCAGTAAACTAAATCAAGTACTTTCCGCTGCAATTATATATACTTTCTCGGTGGACTAGTTGATCCACGAACTGGGAGACACAGTTCTTATCTCAAAACCCCTAATAAATGATTTCAATGATGACTTATCATATAATCATGTTTGTTTAGTTAATTATTAGGTTCCCGCCTGAGCGTCTACAGTTTTCTCCTGTATGACGTGGCATCATGACGTGTATTTTCTCGTACTCTGATATTCTTAAATTCGGAGAAAATGCGGGTTGTGACAATAACTCCAAATATCTAGTCCACGCAGCTTTAAGTTCGTTAGCTTACTTGATTGTGGGATGAAGCAAATCGGGATAATTGAATAATTAATGATTAACGAACTATATTTTCATCAAAAATCCCACAAAGAATCTATAGAGTATAATCTCACTCTGTTAAGCGAGTCCCATAACTTTATGTCTTTTCATAATGTTTTGACCTAAAAAAAGAATGCTCTTTTAAGGTCTGTGTGATAATTTATATAAACTCCAATTCTCATTAGTTTTCATTTAATTTCATCGTATATGCTCTTGTCATTAAAACTCTGTTCCCCATTGTTTCAAATATTCTTAATGGTGATTATGCTGACTTTTAACATATGTGTTCCGGTCCTTGATGCTATCCGGGTGAAGAATCATACATGATGTACACGCTTTCGATATATTGTTCATCAATTTCAAATTCTCTGGGTTATTATACCTTTGATATCATGTCACAGCAATTTAATCTTGGTCGTTCAACATCCTGAAGTCCTTATCTATCCTTTAGTATGAAGTCTGCAATTACTCTACTTGATTCAATCTACAAGTTTCCAATATAATGAATCGTTCAAATTGAAATGGTTTGGCTTTTGATTGAGGAAGCCAACTATGAACCACCTCCTAATGCCCAAAAGATGCAAAAATCCTTGTTATAACTCTAACTTACAGGGACCTGGTTCTAGTCCACATATTCCAAAAGGGTGATTTGCTTGTCCCAAGCAACTAGCTTGACCATCCTATGTTTCTAACCAATCGATTAAATTCAGATTTTTATCTGACCAATTGTATTGCACTGTTTTACCTTGAACGTAAAACAGATCATCGTTTCTGAATTGAGGAGGTAAATCCAAGGTACCACACCTATCATGAAATTATTTACATTTATTCGTCTCTTAAGATCACGATGGTCTATTGTCTGTTCCATTCTTATCCAGTCTGTAACTGACCTGGGCCCGCACTAAGTCTATAGTTCATGTCGGGTCTCTCTTGCGTTCTTCATGAATTTGTTAATTCAATTTCTTAACCGGCAATATACTTACCAATGGTGCATTGCGATATTAGAGTTAAGTTGGTGAAGTATCTAGGGGTATATTTTGTTGAGGCAATAAATATCGCAACATGGGGTGAATAATCAATCAAGGCTCTGTGCTCTTATTTCGATTGCAAGTTTATAACGGCCTCATCGTAGTATTGATAATTAACATTTCTTAAGATAATGAAGTTCTTCAATGGTCTCGACTTTTAGGAAGGGATGGTTATCAGACCAATTATGCATACTTCAGAATCTCTTCTTAAGCCGAGTAACGTTTGAATACTTCAAGATTGTTTACATTTTTGACGAACAATTCCAAAAGTAAGGTCTAAGGAACTCGAATTGGTACCTAATCTGGCCCCAATAAACAAAAGGGTTAGCCACCATACATTTTGGGCTAAGTTTCTTTGATTTCCTTATGATATATTCGTCCCAGACACGTAGTCAATCCTTAGGGCGCACAACTCTAGACTTGGAGTTCCAATATGAGACCTATTGATATTCTACCTACTTTAGGCCCCCAAAGTTACCAATTACCACTACCCTCTTAATCTTTGGGCAATCTACAAACGGGCCGTTTTATGAACTTGAATCCTTATCCGACCTCCGATATTTGTCAAGATGATCATTTCGGTGCAACGTAGTTGTTGGTTTAGATATTAAGTTTACGAGTCTCTTACTATCCACTAATGGTTTTTTGTGCACTGGATCTCTTAAGGCGATCCTATCCTTTGGGTGAAAAGTGATAATATCACTTGGTAGGAGAATTAGGGACATCAAATTTTAATCCTTAAGCAACTATTTCCCCATAAGGTTCTCCTCCTAGTCACTTTGGGTGTCATCGTGCCTTAATCGGTTTATACCCGAGGTCGGTTTGGATTAGTGTACGCTATAAAATCGTCTTGGTGCGTCAAATTAGAAAGATGTCCTAGTTGGGTTGGCCTAACTTATTGATTAATAGACTATTTTGTGTGATTTTTACACATGGGCACACCACTGCTTCCGTTGTTAGTTTGTCCTCAAACTAACTCGAGCGGGGGTGTCCCAGTTTTTGTGGACTTCTTTCTCGTTGGATCGTTTGTCCTCTGATATTATTTGTAAGATCCCTCTCCCGCACCAGGAGAGTTCCCAGATCTTATGCCCAGAACCGTCGCCTTACGGTGACGCTAACACACGAGTTAGCCGCTTCCGCAAGACGCCGATCCTGCCGGCAAGAACGATCAACTAGGCCAACAAGAATAAGAAGAAAATAAGTAAACAAGTCCACAATCACACGCATCTGTATATATACCTCCAAATGTAAACTGTCCATCAATGAGTACAATAAATGAAAGAGTAAAAGGGTTATGCCCGGTACATATCCGAAGTAGAACAAAATCTCACTCTCTCACTCTACATCTATGCGGAAGCTAAACAAACTCTCAAATCTTCAAACACCTGTCTTGTGGTAGAAGTACTGCGTGACTTCTGATCTCCAGATTCTGCCACCATGTCCTGACTGGTCGTGCGGCTGCTCCATCTCCTCAAACTCCTACGGTCACAACCGACCGTTAGTCATAAAGACTAAGCCGATTTTGTCCCCGCCTCCCCCGCGACTCCTAGGCACCGAGCGGGAGGAAGAAGCGGAGGACAACAAGGTAGAGTAAACAAAAGCAAGTGACAGGGAAAACTAAGCTAGCAGTGTACATATAGGCAAGCACAACTCTGATGTATAAACAAGTAAGAGAGCAGTAATAAGTGCAGTAAGGTAATATCGCAGCAGTAAAAGAAGTAAACATAGAGAAGCAGTGCGACGCAAGTAAAGTAATTTAACAGTAACCATTGATTTATAGGAATGCCCATAAAAACCTATAGACCAAGGGGTCGTTTAGCAGGGCATATCGTATAAAAAGTCCCATACCAATTTATATGATAGGGGTAGGGGTTGAAATGCAATGTTCATGCTATGACATGCAAGGTATGCTGTTATGCTATGTTCATACAAGTGCAACTCACTCACTACGACTTTATGCGCATAGACCTTTAGTTCCCCCTTTTTGGAGCTAGTAAGACTCCCAGGATACTCCCATAGTGGCAAAACGGAAGCGGTGGGTTGGGTCTCGCCCACCTCTAGGTTGGTATTCACACTACCTAACCTAGACCTATCGTACGCCTCAACGCAAAACCACGGAGCATATGCGTACTCTTACTGGCTGGACCACCAGACTTTCATGGCTAAGTGTAAATACCACACTTGCCGAGTCAACGTATTGACGTCGGTGTGAATGACCGTCCGATACCGAAGACCCACCACCTTCGTGCACATGCAACATGTTCTACTATCTACCTCCGAGCCATAAGCTCCCCGGGCTAACCTGTCCGTCATTAATAACCTTCCGAGCCACCCGCTCGCCGGACCAACCCGTCCGTACACTACTGAGTCACAAGCTCACCTGACTTATCAATCCTCTCTTACAAACATGGAGCTTACTGCTCGTAGCACCAAACCGACTAAGCTCCCGTAAACACGGGGTGTGGGTGAGTGTGTTATTAAATTATTCTTGTATAACATCTTATCACTATGGTTTACGGTTAATCTTGGACTCCCCGAGGATTACCCTGTAAGGGGCTCGCTACGGTACCAGGAACTACAATGGGATGACACCCCAAAATTCCCTTTCTCAAGACACTTAGTATTATTGGTATCTACCCATAAGATTACCCTCTTATCATTTCACTTGAATTAAACCTCAGCGCTTTACGACCCTCTAAGGGGAAGGACGATCTTTCGTCAATCCCGAGCACAGCCTAACCCATAGCTCACCAAGCACTCTCATCGCCTAAACTCCTATTTAGACTACTCTTGTTTAGTTATTATTATATTTGGAAGTTTAGGGTGGATCCTGGACTTGCCGAGGGCTGCCCGGTGAAGGGTTCGCAAGGTACTAGGGTATGTGATGGGATGGTACCCAACCCCTTTCCAGGACAATTAATATTCTTGGTGACTACCCTGACCTAACATTCCACCCTCTCATTACTCTTTATAACTTAAGTGTTTTCACGCCTTATGTTTCATCCCGCTCCTAAGCAATCGTTCTTTTGGACTCAACTCTAATAATTCTTAGTCCTCTAAGTGTTCTATACTCATCTCTTCTTATAATCCAATTCTCACTGATTTCCTTTGTGATTCTATTGACCTAATCATCATAATGAGTTTTTACTATCCGCAGACCACGACATATAACTAACTTAGATTCCTATGATGGAACCTTGGTCAAATTACTTCCAAATGACTTCTAATTTTTATCATAGGTTCATAGTGGATAAAATAAGGGATGAGCAAAATCCAAGCATGTTTCATATAATTTTCACCTCTATAAAAATTCATTAATTACTAATCTGAATCTAAAATGTGAAGGAGGTATCATGCTAGTGAATTCAAACTTGTTAAATATCCTTCCAGAGATGAAATGTGACACGATAACAAGATTTCCAATATTTCATATTTTTCCAGCAATTAAATAACCATGATCCCTAATTTTCAATGAATGAATGGAAAAATAATTTTACACACCAAGTGCAAGATTTTTACTTCCTAAAATTCTGGAAAAATTACAGTAGCTTCATATGGACATAAAAACACTATTTCCTGAAGATCACAATTTTCCAAACATTTTAAACCCACAATTTATATTTATCTTTAAAGGAGAGACAAAATGGCTTTACACTACAAGTACTGAAATTAGACTTCCTAAAATTCTGGAAAATTTACAGTAGCTTCATATTGACATAAAAACACTATTTCCAGAAGATCCAATTTTTCAATCATTTTAAACCCACAATTTATATTTATCTTTAAAGGAGAGACAAAATGGCTTTACACTACAAGTACTGAAATTAGACTTCCTAAAATTCTGTAAATATTACAGTAGCTTCATATTCACATAAAAACACTATTTCCAGATGATCACAATTTTCCAATCAATTTAAACCCACAATTTCTATTTATCTTTAAATGCACATATTTATGAAATTACAAAATAAATACAGAAATAATCACTCATAAATTCTGATAAAATTACCATAGGCTTATATTAGCATCATGACCTACTGTGATTTATCTCAAATTTATCAGACCAATAAAAACTCAGTAATTGCACAAGATTCATAAGGGGTGTATTTGTAATTTTGACTATCTATAACAAGAAATAATTCTAAAAAATTCTCAGAAAATTCATGCTGCCTCAATAATAAAATCAGAGACTAAACCCTAAGTTTCACTTCATTCTGACATCATATGACCCCCCTTTCATCTTATAACCTAAATTAGGGGTAATTTAGTAATATCCACATCTTGGGATTTTCGTACCCAAAAATCCCCAAATAACTTTTGGGCAGTCATATTACTGCCATGGACCCATTTCAAGCATCTAAACCATTGGGTCAACCCCCAAGGCTTGGGGCTCACTCCACCCCAAATTTGCTAAAGGCACACCCTTAAGGTCTTTAGCCTAGCTCTTGCATGGCTCATAACTCCACATGCACAAGTCCAAATGGTTTCAAATTTCTACCAGTGGTCAAGATATATATAAATAGCTTACCACCCAAATTCGGGGGTGTTTGGAGTTATACAACTCCATAAATACCAATTATTTACTATTGCTAATAACTGAAATATCTCAATGAATATACCTTCGAAAATTCTCAAATTTAAACCCTATGTGTATCATCATACCATGCATGCATGGTAGAAAAATCAAGGGATTTGGTTAAGCCATTTAAAAGATATTGCACTTTTAATTTCTGCCCTACACAAGGAGCAGTCCTAGGAAAAAGAGTGCCCTGGTATTCACATTACACCAAATCACTTGATTCAAGTGGCAGATGAAATTAGACTCATAGGGCTACAAAAGTCATCTCTGCCACTTTTTGCAAATACGGCATCTAAGGCCTTCAATTTTTGCATGCAAAACCCTACATGTTTGTAGGCACACTTGCCTTGGTCTGCCAATAGAGATCAAGGAGACGAAATCAACGGCTGTGATTTCGTCTCCTTCCTCTAGCCGACGGCCCAGAGGAAACGGCCCCTGATCCCGGCCAACCACCACCCTCCCCGGCCATCTGTCTCCTCCACCACCTCTGTTGAGGGGTTGGTCGTCGATTGGCGGTGGAATGGTGGCCGGAGGTGGTTGTTCCCGGCGATCCCTGGAGGAAGCCCAAATGGAAAAACGGAATGGAAAATCCCATGGCTGACGGCTCAATTGATCTCGGCTGCCCTAGCTAAGACCTTAGATAACTAGCACAGAGGGAGAGGGGGAGAAATCGTGCATGTAGGTGAGCTTGGCGGCGCATATGGTGGTGGTGCGGCATTGTGGTGGCGAGCTCCGGCGACCCTGCTCAATTCCTGGTTTCTGCACCGTTCGCTTCACTGTAAAGGGCTAGCTTCACTCCTCTCGACCCTCTGAAGCTGATGGAAGGGTTTATTTGGGCTGATATGAGCTGGTTATAGGAGTTTGGAGAGGGGGTGGTTCGGTTCTACCTTGGTTGCTCCTCCTAGCCGCCAAGTGGCACTGCTTCAGCCCAATTTCGGCTGGCATTCATGTGAAGAGCTCAGAGGAGGCCTTGGGCAGAGGAGAGGAGGACCACATGGCCTCCTCTCCCAAAATCCTATTGTTTATTAATGGAGGAAGGGGAAAAAGACCATGCTATCCCCTTGCATGTCCTTGCATGTTGGATTTAAGGTGCAATGCTGGTCATTAGGCCTATGGGCTTCAGAGTGTGCTGACTTTGAGGGCCTTAGCCCATATGGCTTGGCCTAATCCATTTACATACCATTTTAGCCCAATTTTGACCTAGAGTTGACTTTAGGGTTTGACTTAGTCAAATGATGAGTTGACTGGTCCAATGTGATGGTCTTGAGTCTATTGACACTACCCAAGGTTGGTTGAGTCATAGTGAGGACCTAGGTTGGCTAATTTGACAAATAAGTGTGATTTTGACCAAAATTGGGGGAATGTTGACTTTGGTCAATTTGGCCAAATTGAAGACTCCAAGATGGGGCTTTTGAGTCAATTAGGTCCCCCATGATGTTCTAAGACTAGGGGTAAAGTCAATTTCATGCTTTGGGGTTCAATTGAACTTATTGGGGAAGGATTGGCTTATGTTGACCTAAGTTTGACTTTGGTCAATTTGGCTAAATTGGTTGACCAACTGATGGGGCTTTTGGTCAATTTGGCTGAATTAGTTGACCAACTGATGGGGCTTTTGGTCAATTAGGTCTCCTTCAGGTTTAGGGACATTGTGGTGGGGTTAATTCACAAGTGTAAGTCCAATTTGAGCTAATTTGACCTAAGTTGACTTGCCTCCTATAGTGGATCACATGTGAGTTCATTCAACCCAGTGCATCCCAAGGTCACCACCAAGCTCAAACTCACCTCACTCACCACATGTCCTACCCTAATTGAAGTTAAGGGGTCTAGTAGGAAATGGGATGTTACATGGGGTCCCGGCCGGACCCATATTATATGATTGTTGTAGGGGAGGTGTTACAGTGCATGCGCGCCCTTTCGGGGCACACATGTTTGTGGCTCTTTGGATGCGGTGGGATCCTTGCGATGAGCCAGGACACTTCGACGACACAGTTAGGGTCGCGGTAAGAAGAACGCTTGGTTCGACCACTCTGATATTTTTGGGGAATTCTATCAATTGCCCCTATTTTTGAGGTTGTTCACGTAGAAAAACCTCAAAAATTCATGTTCAACAAATAAATACAATTCATCGTTATTTAAGTATTAGTGGAAACTTGATATATTAGAAGTATTCGATGGGAGCGCACAAGATCTTTGCGCTTGCTCATGTATTCGCAGACCCGTGTTCTTGCGCTCGTAGGTGAAAGGGCGCAAGTGTCATAGGCATGATGGGGGATGCATGAAATGAAAATAGTTGTTTACGGATTTTGTGAAAATTAAAAGAGCGAATGTTGTTGATTTTCTCCAATTCTATATTCGATAAAGACAAACGTACCTTATCGTCTATAGTATAGGATACTTAAGAAAAATATCAAGGTTGTATTAAAACGGGTATGTCGAGTACTTCTACTTCAAGAAAGCTAACTATTATTTTATCAAAAATAAAATTGGAAAAGAGTATTAATTAAAACTAAATAAAAGAAAACCAAAAGAAAATAAAACAAAAACAAAACTTGATTAGAACTCGCTTTGAAATGAAATAAAAATATACAAATTATCATTCAACTCTAAACCATGACCGTGGAGATTCCTAGTTTATGAACGCACCTCTCTCGAGAAATACGCACACCTGAGATTAAGTTGATCGGTCGGACTCTCGTCCTATAATCGAAACGCTTAATACTCACTTTAACGAGGTGAATCCCACTATAGGATTTGACTCCTATCCAGAAGATTTACATCATCCTCTCTCAAGGGGTGCATGCAACTCTTTTTATTCTCAAGCGATCGATTTGTATGCACGAGCCTCTCGACTAACTAGAATATGAAAACCAATACCGAAATTCATAACCGGCATATGAACTCGATATCGATATTTTTCGAGAATAAATCGAAGGAGAGGAAACGATAATTAGGAAAAGAGATATTCGAATCAAAGCTAGTAAAAATCAAAACAACTAAATATTAACTAAAAGAAAAAAATAAGAGAAAGAGATAAGGAGAGAAGAAGAGATTTTGCATAAATAAAAAGGAGCTTAAAATTTCATTTCATAAATAAAAGAGATTACATAAATTGAAAGCAACATTACATTGCATGAAGGTAAATCTAAACTAGCTTGCATGGAATGAAAATACAAAAATTAAACTAAGCTTAAGAAAGGAAATTGCATTAATTAAAAACTAACTAAAACATGAAAATAAGGAAAACTATACAAGAACAGCCCAAATGGGCAGGGGGCGGGAGGAGAAATTGCTAGAAATGAGCTCCTGAATTTATAGGAGAAAATTTAGGGTTACACGCCCTCGGTCACGGCCGTGACCCTGGGGCGTGTAATCACTGTTCTGCATCGGCTGGGACAGCGGCGTGGAGCTTGCTTGATGGCGGAAGAAAGTTGGACATTACACGGGCGTGATATTTGGGTCACGGGCGTGACTCAGGACGACTTCTGTTGGAACAACCCTATTACTGATTTGGTCTAGGATCACTATCTGTTTATTAGGACTAAGTTGACCCCAATATATAGTCCTAAGGGTCAAGGTTTTAGGCTGTTAGAACTAATGAAAAGAATCAGTTTCTGCATTCGACGAACTCCATACTGCATTCGACGAACTCCATCCTGCGTTCGACGAACGGCATGCTCCTGCGTTTGACGAACTTGCCAAGGTTCTGCGTTCGACGAACTCATTCTGCGTTCGACGAACTCCTCTCTGCGTTCTACGAAATGCTCTCAGCGGTCGACGAAAGCTCGTCTAAGTGGTTGATGAACTTCAGTCTCAGCGGTTGACCAAGTCTCAGCGTTCGGCGAACCTCTCAGTCTCAGCGGTCGATGAATTTGGTCAGTGCAGCGGTCGACGAATTTGGTCAGTTCAGCGGTCGACGAATTTGCCAAATCTCTGCGTTCGACGAAATATCATTCAGATCGACTAATTTAATTCTTCCAGCTAGATTTAGTTGAGGTCGACGAACTCAACTTTGTGTTCGATGAAATTTTGTTTGATCGACGAAAATTCTCTTCAGCAGATTTATTTCAGAAGATCAGTTATATTATTCTCTGAACTCAGATCTTTCAGCAACGGCTCTATTTCTTCCAGATAAGTCGGGATATTATATTTCCTTTTATTATTCTCCTATTTCGAAAATAGCCGTTGACATTTCTTTGGAAAAGGACATTTTCATGGAAAAGGAAAAGAAATAAAGCGTGTCAGATTTGCAGTTCCCAGGATATCTCTTTCAGAATATTTTATTTCTTAAATCAAGGGATTTGAATTTGAAATCAGTCAGAGATATATTATCAAAAGAAATGATAGAAGAAATACAGCTATCACAACATCATTACAGAACATCTGTACAGGAAAAAGAAAAAGGAGAAGCAGAACACTGTCGAGAGAAAATATATAGAAAGAAGAAAAGAAACAGCTTCACAGATCTTCATCTTCCTCAAGCAGCACGTTATTCTCTGAGAACATCAATACAAATCATCTCTCAGATTTCTGCTCCAAGTTTCTAGATCAGATCTTCAAGAGCAGCAAATAATCTGAGAAATCTTGGTCTCTCAGATTTATCAGCTATCAGGAAGATACTTCATTCAAGTGAAATCTCCATCCTCAACTGTCAACAAATTTTAATCAGACAGGGGGAGCTTTACATCATCATTCCACTAGACTCTTCTATCAGATTATTGACAGAGAAGAACATCTAAACCCTCTTTATCCCCTCTTGTACAGGGTTATAACTCCCTTCAAAAGTTAACCCCTTGGTGGCAGGGCACCTGATCAAAAACCTGCAGTTTGGTTAGAGCCCCTGATCAAAAGCTCCTTGGTGTTTGGACACCTGATCAAAAATCCATTGGTGATAGGGCACCTGATCAAAAACCTAGTGGAATCCCACCAAGGGTGGTAGAAGAGTAGACGTACCCAGGTTTATTGGGGAACTACTATAAAATCCTTGTGTCCTCTGTGTTCTTGTTTATTTTTTTGTATTGTGTTGTGTGCTCTCTTTGTGTTTGTTTTTATTACTCACTCAATACACATATAAGTATCACTACTTTAATTCCGCTATAAAATTAAGTGCACCAGTTTTTAATACTCTATTCACCCCCCCCCCCCCCCCCCTCTAGAGTAAATCTAAGATCTAACCTCACTTTTAATTGGTATCAGAGGTAGGTTGTTGATTGTATACAGGCTAACATCTGAATCAAAAGATGAATTAGATCTTAAATTTATTTTAGAGTTTTCTTTTGCTTAAAAACTCATGGCACAAAATAAAGAATATTCAAGCACAAGACCTCCTATGTGCAATCTAAGTATGTTTCCACTATGGAAGGCAAGGATCAGATTGTACATGAATTCTATTGATGAGAATACTTTTAATGTTATTTTGACAGGACCTCCTACACCTACTGCAACAACAACTGCTGGAACCACAACAACAAATAATATTGTTCCACCAACTGAGTGGACAGATGCACGGAAGAAGCAGAGAAGTGTTGATGCCAAAGCTATGAACATATTGGCACAGACAATGTTTGATGACATTTTTCAAAAAGTTATGGAATGCACTTCAGCAAGGGAAATCTGTATGTCACTCAACAATATGGTTGAATGATCAGCAGATGAAAGAAAAGATAGAAGATCTCACCTAATCTCCCAGTATGAAAATTTCAAGAAAGGAGAATCTGAGACAGTAGCTGATATGTACAACAGGCTCAGCCTCATAATCAATGAGTTGAAGACCTTGGACAAAGTGATCTCCATCACTGAGGTAAATGATAAGATCCTTATGTGCTTCCCCAGCACATGGGACTCTAGGATCTGGCCAATCAAGGAAGCCAGAAGCCTTGATGAGATCTCCACTGAGAGCTTGTTAGGCAAACTCAAATCCTATGAGCAACTTATCAAGTCTAGAGAAGCTGAACAATCTACTTCATCTCCAGCATCCAAGAAGGAGAGAAGCATAGCTTTTCACGCTATTGAAGAAGAAGATAAAGCTCCAAGAGAAGTGGAGTTTATGAGCTTACTAGCCAAGAGATTCTACAAAATGGCTAGAAAGGATTTCAGAAAGAAGGATTCCAGATCAAGAGAAAAGCCAAGGTATGACAAATCAAGTTCTAAGGAAATAACCTGTTTTGGCTGCAGGAAACCTGGACACATTCTGCCAGAGTGTCCAGAGAATCAGAGGAAGGAAAAGAGAAATGACAAAGAAGACAAGAGGCACTCCAGCAAGTCTTCCTCTCACAGGCACAAGCATAAGGGAAGAGGATTTGTAACAGAAACGTGGAGTGAAACTGAATCAGAATCTTCATCCAGCTCTTCTGAAGATGAAGAAAATGCAAATGAGAAGGAGCAATGCTTGATGGTTGTCTATGACTCAAGCAGTGAGTGAGAATATGCATCATCATCCAGCTCCAGTGATGATGAAGAAGAAAGGAACTTCTGCATGATGGCTATCAATGCACCAGGACAAAATTCAGAAGAATCAGAATCTGAAGCTGACAATGATGCTGATCAGGTAATATCTAATTTTGATTTTAATTCAATTGAATTCAAATATGAATTCAAAGCTCTTTGCTTAGATTTAATCAAATCTGAGAAAGAGATAATCTCTCAGAAATCAGTTGGCTGAAATGAACCAACTAAGTGAAGAAAATGCTAATCTTAAGAAAGATTTTGTTGCCTCCATAGAACATATTGTTCTCATTGAGAATAAGTTATCTGAAGCTAAAAATTTTGAAGAATCCCTCAATGGGAGAAGTATCAAACTGATGGACATCAAAAGCAAAGTGAATGCCAGATTAAGTGGCAAACTAGGCTTGGGTGCATTATCAAGTGAGCCACATCTGATTAAGAAAAACATACTTTCTACACCAGTAAAATTCATTTCTGCCAAGGGCAAAGAGGCTGTAGAAATAGATGAAAACATTTCAAGCAAGGTTGTTAAGAATAAAAGAATTCAGCAGAATTCGTCAAACGGAGCTCGACGAAATGAATTCACTTCGTCGAACGGAGATCGACGAACTCTAAATCCAGAATTTCAGTATAGTCATTATTTGAACGACGCTCGACGAAAGCAATTCACTTCGTCGAACGGCGATCGACGAACTCAGCCCAGTTCGTCGAACGGAAAATATACAGAAAATCTATAGAATTTTTATTCTTCACATACTTTCAATCCTTTCACTGAATGGATAATTCCTCCAAGGAGATATCATCCACAAGGTTATAAGGATCAGCCTGAGATGTCTTTCATTTCAGAATTTTGTGGAAAAACAAAAGGACCCAAGGTAGTCTGGGTCAAAAACAACTAGTTTATTTTTCTGATGTGCAGGTACGGAGCTATCCAAGCATAAAAGAATAGTGGTACTTGGATAGTGGGTGTTCAAAGCACATGACAGGAAATAAGGCCAACTTAAGCAACTACAAGGTAAGGCTTGGACCCAAAGTGATCTTTGGAGACTCCAACTGAGGACAAACCAAAGGCTATGGACAGATCAAAGTTGGAGCAGTTACATTCAAAAAGGTAGCTTATGTCAAGGGTCTGAAGCACAACCTTATCAGCATAAGCCAGTTATGTGATGAAGGTTATCAGATAACTTTTAATAATTCCTTATGTCTTATTACCAATAATAAAAAACACAAATGTGTTATCTGGTATTAGACATGGAAATTTTTGTTTAGTCAATTTTGACTCTGCCAATTCTGATATTTGCTTATTCAATTCTAAGTAAAACAAATGAATTATGGCATAAAAGGCTAGGGCACATTAACCTTAGAACTATATCTAAGCTTTCTAAGGACAATCTTTTAAGAGGTCTGCCTTCTGGTTCATACAAGAAGGAAGGACTCTGCAGGGCTTGTCAATTAGGTAAGGAAACTAGAATTAGTTTTAAATTTTTATCCAAGAGTGATTCACCTAGGATTTTGTACTTACTGCACTTGGACATTTTTGGACCCACTGCAATACAAAATCTAGGAGGGAAGCATTACTCTCTAGTTATTATAGATGACTTCTCAAGATTCACTTGGTTGTTCTTTCTTAGGAATAAGTCTGACACCTTCAGTGTTCTGACAAACTTTCTCAGGTCCATCAAGATTGAGTACTCTACTCTAGTTGCATTGATCAGAAGTGATCATGGCACTGAGTTTGAATCTCTTCTGATGAGATAATTCTGTGAAAAAGAAGGGATTAGGCAGTGTTTCTCTGCTCCTAGAACTCCTCAACAAAATGGGGTAGCTGAAAGAAAAATTAGAACCCTAATTGAATCAGCAACTACATTGCTTGCTGATGCAAACTTGCCACTCTCTTTTTGGGCAGAGGCAGTGAACACAGCAAATTATGTGTTGAACAGAAGCCTGATACATAAACTGAAGGGCAAAACTCCCTATGAATTACTCATGAATAAAAAGCTTAAGGTTAACTATTTTAAGATATTTAGCTGTAAATGCTATGTGCATAACAATGACAATAAGTATCTAAGGAAGTTTGAAGCAAAAGCTGTTGAAGGCATATTCCTTGGATATTCTCTTTCTAGTAAATCATACAGAGTTTACAACAAATCTACTCTTAAGATAGAAGAGTCCATGCATGTATCTTTTGATGAGACTGACATGTTAATTGAGGAGAGGAACACCACCTCTACCAAAAATATTTTGCAGGTACCAACTCTATGTGAAGAGCTCAATTTATTAGATCGACAGAAAGAAGATTATCTACATCCATCAACTCAAAATCTTGAAGACAGTGAAGAAGAAGATCATCCAGAAGATCTTGCTGACAGTTCAAATCAAATGACAGCTGAACAAATTCCCCAAGTGGATACCATTGTTGAACCAACTCCAACTGTTGATCACATCACAGTTAGAGATCATCCAATATCTCAAGTGATTGGAGATATTTTAGCATGTGTTTAAACAAGGCATCAACTACACCAAAATCAGATGCACACTTGTTTCCTATCCCAGATTGAACCTCAATCCATAAAAGATGCAGAACAAGATCCAAATTGGATTCTTGCAATGCAAGAGGAGCTCAATCAATTTGAAAGGAACAAGGTATGGGATTTGGTTCCAAGACCAAAAGGCCATCCAGTTATTGGCACCAAGTGGGTCTTCAGGAACAAGCTAGATGATTAAGGCAACATAGTCAGAAACAAAGCAAGATTGGTAGCCCAAGGATATTCACAGGAAGAAGGAATTGACTATGATCAGACCTTTGCTCCTGTTGCAAGACTTGAAGCTATCAGGATTTTTCTGGCCTTTGCTCCATTCAAAAAATTCAAAGTATACCAGATGGATGTGAAGAGTGCATTCTTGAATGGAGATATCAAAGAAGAAGTCTATGTGGAACAACCATTAGGTTTCATCTCACCAACCCACTCTTCTTATATATTTAAGCTTAATAAAGCTCTCTATGGTCTCAAGCAAGCTCCAAGAGCATGGTATGAGACCTTAGCAAATTTTCTTTTGGAGAACAATTTCTGTAGAGGCATAGTTGATAAAACCCTATTTTTCAGGATACATAAAAATCAAACTTTACTAGTTCAAAAATATATATATGATATCATTTTTTGCTCTACTAATTCAAATCTATGCAAAAGGTTTTCTAACCTGATGCAATCTAAATTTGAAATGAGTAGTATGGGTGAGTTATCATACTTCCTTGGTCTTCAAGTGAAGCAAACTCCAAATGGCATATTCATATCACAATCCAAGTATGCTAAGGAATTAGTGAAAAGGTTTGGTATGTCTGATGCTTCCACCATGAAAACAACCATGCCCTCAAATGTTGTTGTAGATAATGATGAATCAGGGAAACCTGTTGATCAGAAAGTATATAGAGCAATTGTTGGCTCATTACTTTATTTAACAGCAAGTAGGGCTGATATAATATTTGCTACCTGTATTTGTGCTAGGTTCCAAGTTAACCCCAAAGAATCTCACCTAATTTTATTAAAAAGAATTTTGAGATATATAAAGGGTTGTCCAAATCTAGGACTCTGGTATCCAACAGCTTCAGAATTTGAATTAACTGGATTCTCATATTCTGTTTATGCTGGATGCAGAGTAGAAAGGAAAAGCATATCAGGAACTTGTCAGTTTCTTGGTGATAGGCTTGTGTCTTGGTTTTGTAAGAAACAAACATATGTGTCTACATCAATAGCTGAAGCCGAATACATAGTTGCGGGCAGTTGCTGCTCATAGATATTGTGGATACAAAATCAGCTCCTAGACTATGGTATCAATCTAAATAATTCAATTATATTTTGTGACAATACTAGTGCAATATCTATATCACAAAATCCAGTTCTCCATAGTAGGACTAAACACATAGAAATTAGGCACTAATTTATCAGAGGTAATGTGGATAAAAATAAAATTTGCCTATAATTTATTCCTACTGACTTACAAAGAGCTGATATTTTCACCAAGCCATTGGATGAAAAGAAGCATATCTTCTTTATAAATCAGCTAGGAATGATAGATGGAGATTCAATCAATTGTAAAAATTAAATTTTCTACTTATCCCATCTCTTCATCAAACTGAGATCGACAAAATCTAGTCATTCGTCGAATGGAGATCGACGAAGTCATCTAGATTGTCGAACTGAGATCGACGAAAAATAATTTTTCGTCGAACCCAGTTTTGATGAAGTTTTTTTTTCTGAATCTTTCCTTTTAATCAAATCTTTTTCATTTTTAACTGAATGCCTACAGAATTGCTTCTCTTTCCAGTTTCTTTGCACTTGATCTCTATTTTATTTTGCAGGAACATTAGCAATATTTCTTCAAAAGATTGCATCCTACCCTACCTCCTCATATGTCCCTTCTTCTAGGGGCCTAGCTTCAGGCCTTCCTAAAACTAGGCAGGGGGAGAAGTTCTATGAAGAAGCTCCATATGATGTAGTTTCTGCTCAGGGGGAGATGTTCTATGAACTAGGCAGGGGGGAGAAAGCTAAAGAAGCTCCAGTCTCAGGGGGAGATGCTCTCAGGGGGAGATGTTTTATGAAAGAGGGAGATGATGCATGAAGAAGCTACATATGTTGCAATTTCAGAAGCATTGTTTGCTCTAGCTTAATGCAGATTCAGATACAGCTTTTGATATAGAATAAGCAACAGATACAGATTCAGATAATCAGTTATTGATACAGCTCAGATATCAAATTCAGATATAGCAGATTCAAATGCAGATTGGTAGCAAAGCAGATTAAGAAATAATTTTTTTTGGTAAGAGTAGATTCAATTCAGACCAACAAATTCAGAAAGCTGGAAAATTTTAGATTCAGAACTTTTGTTTGATACAGCAGATACAGCTCAGTTAATCAAACCCAAAAATCAGAGAAAGACAATATCAGAATTCAGAAAGTCTGAAAGCAAGAATTCAGAAAGATAAAAGGTTCTCATTGTTTGTTATTATTATTTCTGTTTTCAAATGTAATGTTTCTAAACTCAGAGTATCATATTTCTTATATATCTGCTGAAATGTTTATAATCTGTCAGATATATACACTCTGTGTTTTGTTTGTTTTAATTTTTGTCAAATATTTTCCTAACCCAAATAGGAGGAGATTGTTGGAACAACCCTATTACTGATTTGGGTTAGGATCACTATCTGTTTATTAGGACTAAGTTGACCCCAATGTATAGTCTTAAGGGTCAAGGTTTTAGGCTGTTAGAACTAAGGAAAAGAATCAGTTTCTGCATTCGACGAACTCCATACTGCGTTCGATGAACTCCATCCTGCGTTCGACGAACGGCATGCTCCTACGTTCGACGAGCTTGCCAAGGTTCTGCGTTCGATGAACTCATTCTGCGTTCGATGAACACCTCTCTGCATTCGACGAAATGCTCTCAGCGGTCGACGAAAGCTCGTCTCAGCGGTTGATGAACTTCAGTCTCAGCGGTTGACCATGTCTCAGCGTTCGACGAACCTCTCAATCTCAGCAGTCGACGAATTTGGTCAGTTCAGCGGTCGACGAATTTGCCAAATCTCTGCATTCGACGAAATATCATTCAGATCGACTAATTCAATTCTTCCAGCCAGATTTAGTTGAGGTCGATGAACTCAACATTGTGTTCGACGAAATTTATTCTGATCGACGAAAATTCTCTTCAGCAGATTTATTTCAGAAGATCAGTTATATTATTCTCTGAACTCAGATCTTTCAGCAACGGCTCTATTTCTTCCAGATAAGTCAGGATATTGTATTTCCTTTTATTATTCTCCTATTTCGAAAATAGCCGTTGACATTTCTTTGGAAAAAGGAAATTTTAATCGAAAAGGAAAAGAAATAAAGCATGTCAGATTTGCAGTTCCCAGGATATCTCTTTCAGAATATTTTATTCCTTAAATCAAGGGATTTGAATGTGAAATCAGTCAGAGATATATTATCAAAAGAAAAGAAAGAAGAAATTCAGCTATCACAACATCATTACAGAACATCTGTATAGGAAAAAGAAAAAGGAGACGAAGAACACTGTCGAGAGAAAATATATAGAAAGAAGAAAAAAAAGCTTCACAGATCTTCATCTTCCTCAAGCAGCACCTTATTCTCTGAGAACAACAATACAAATCATCTCTCAAATTTCTGCTGCAAGTTTCAAGATCAGATCTTCAAGAGCAACAAATAATCTGAGAAATCTTGGTCTCTCAGATTTATCAGCAATCAGATAGATACTTCATTCAAGTGAAAGCTCCATCCTCAACTTTTAACAAATTTCAATCAGACAGGGGGAGCTTTACATCATCATTCCACTAGAGTCTTCTCTCAGATTATTGATAGAGAAGAACATCTAAACCCTCTTTATCCCCTCTTGTGCAGGGTTATAACTCCCTTCAAAAGTTAACCCCTTGGTGGCAGGGCACCTGATCAAAAACCTGTAGTTTGGTTAGAGCACCTGATCAAAAGCTCCTTGGTGTTTGGACACCTGATCAAAAATCCATTGGTGATAGGGCACCTGATCAAAAACCTAGTGGAATCCTACCAAGGGTGGTATAAGAGTAGACATACCCAGGTTTATTGGGGAACTACTATAAAATTTCTGTGTCCTCTGTGTTTTTGTTTATTTTTCTGTATTGTGCTGTGTGCTCTCTTTGTGTTTGTTTTTATTACTCACTCAATACACATATAAGTATCACTACTTTAATTCCGCTATAAAATTAAGTGCAGCTGTTTTTAATTCTCTATTCACCCCCCCCCCCCCCCCCCCCTCTAGAGTAAATCTAAGATCTAATCTCACTTTCAGCTTCAATCAATTTAGCATGGGCTTGAATTCAGCGCGGCAGCGAGCATGGATCACACGCGAAAGTCAAGGGCGTGACCTATGAGTCATGGGCGTGACTCGGGTCAACTTCTAGACGGCAACACAACTGGCAAGATTCTAAGTTTACACACCCTTGGTCACGAGCGTGGCCATGGGTCACGAGCGTGACCGAGGGCGTGGCTTGCTGTGGACAACCTCAAGTGCGCGAAATAGCTTCTGGCCTGATATTAAAGTTACACTCCCTTGGTCACGGGCATGACCTAGGGCGTGTACTATGAATTTTGATCAAAATCTCCAGAAAATCTGCAAAACAAAAATACAACTATAATTAGAACAGAAATTGCAAAAGAAATGATTTTTAACCAAAATATAAATAATATTTACAAAATTATATAAAAATTAACCTAAATACTATAATAAAAATATGCATAAATTCTACTCATCAATGCACATCCATAAATTTGTGCGTGCACGAATGCATGTGCATGAGGTGTTGTGGAACTGACGCATGAATGTTTACGTGAGATGTGAGTACTTGCATGTGGGCCCGAAGGGTCGAGCGAATGTGAGTGACTGGGAGACCAGGCCCAGTGCGCGAGTGTCCAAGCTGGTGTAGATTATGCATTTCCGTGTTGCATGAGTTATTGTTCATGCTCCAGTGCGGGGAAACGGGGCGTGCTTGTGATTTGCATAGCAGAACTGTGCATGATGCACATGTTTAAGTGTAAATGCATGTTGTGGGTGCTTATTTTTGAAATTTACATGCATGTGAGCAGAAGCTTTTTTGCTTTGTGTGCGTAGCTTTAATTGGGATATGGTGGGTCTATTAGAGATACATGAGGGGAATGGTGTTCTCGTATGGTTTCGGAGGGGAGCTGGCCCTTTTTAACTAGAGGATGATGGGTTCTTTAATGAGTAGCACTGGTCTTGTTTGGAGAGTGGTGTTCCTCTTTAAGAGGGGTGCTCCTCATAGAGTGTGACACTTCTTATGGGGAGTGGAGTGAGTGAGCGTATTAGGAATTTATTCGTGTGCGAACATGCTGCAGAGTTATGCAGGAATGAACGAGTTGTATATTTGCACACGCGTGAACGAGCTGCAGAGCCTTGTGCACAGGAACGAGTTGTAGAGTTGTGCGCACGTAAACATGTTGAGAGGTTGTGCAAATATGAACGTGTTGTAAGGTGCACACATGTGAACGTGTTGAGAGTGATGCACTTGTGATAATGCTAAAATATGGCACATAAATGAACTTTTGGGTTGAGGTTGTCGGCCGACTGTATGGTATAGTCATGTTTGCGCGAGAAGTAGGGGAACGTGGTTCCCAATTGACGTGTGGTCAGTTGGAAATGTCGGAGCTTCCATCATGGTTATGGGGGTTTTTCCTGTACCATCGGGATTCTCTGAACATTCGGTAAACGGGGGAACTAGCCTCCCATATGAGCGAAAATGGGGGCATTCCTTCTTTGTCTGTTGTACGCGGGGTCCTTTGGAAAGGCTGGATATTTCAATGTGGTTTCTCCGAACACTCTGTAGTGAAGGCCGGAGTTTCTATTTGGACTCTCCAAGCACTCTTTAGGAAAGACAGATGTTTTCATTGGGATTCTCCGAACACTCTATAGGAAAAGACGAAATTTTCGTTTTGATTCTTCGAACACTCTATTGGAAAGGCCGGAGTTTTTGATTTGATTCTCCGAACAATCTGTAGGAAAGGCCAAAACTTTTATTTGGATTCTCCGAACAATCTATGGAAAGAACGGAGTTTTCATTTGGAATCTCTGAACACTCTGTTGGAAAGGCTAGAGTTTTCGTTTGGATTCTCCGAACACTTTGTTGGAAAGGCTAGAGTTTCTATTTGGATTCTCCGAACACTTTGTTGGAAAGACTGGAGTTTTTGATTTGACTCTCCGAACACTCTGTTGAAAGGACGGAGTTTCCGTTTGGATTCTCCGAACACTATGTGGAAAGGCTAGACTTTCCGTTTGGATTCTCTGAATACTCTGTTGGAAATGGATAGAGCTTTTGTTTGGATTCACCGAACACTCTGTAGAAAGACCAGAGTTTCAATTTGGATACTCCGAACAATCTGTTGAAAAGGTCGTAGTTTCCATTTGGATTCTCCGAACACTCCGTGGAAAGGGCAAAGTTTTTGTTTGGATTCTACAAATACTATGTTGGAATGGCCAGAGTTTCTGTTTGAATTTTTCGAACACTCTGTAAGCGGGTCCTTGAAACATGCAGTTTCAAGAAATTGAAAATGTCATATGTCATTCGTGCCCATGAAATAGTAGTTGGGATGTGTGCTCTGAATGTTTCATAGACTAGGAGCCGACTTCCACTCAGGATGATCACGTTTGGTATTGCGCCCCCCCCCCCCCCCCCCCCTCCCCTCGTGCAGGTTCATTCAGGGCAGACCGATCCAGAGCTTGGCTTTGCAGAAAATTTCCAAGAATCCCTAAATGAACGAGCCATTTGATTTATTCCTCCGGGAGCATACAATCCTCCGTGATATGCTCATGGCCTCGATGAAATTCATAGTATTTGGATTGATCCCCCAGGTTTGGGGTGAGTGTCGTAGGCATCTAAAGAGAGGCATGATCATGGATGGTGAGTAAGACCTCTATCTGAAAGGCGCTGAGGGGAGTGAAGTTTTGATGTTTTAGGTGCCCCTGCCTCGGCGGGAGTCGTCATGACGCCCTTCATTCCTCTTAGGTAGCAACAGTATTGGATCCTACTCTTTCTTTCTTTTCAGAAAACCTTCACATTGTTGTTAATACGCCTCAATTGCTTTGTATGTGGCTATCTGGGCCTCGACGTAGGGAACAAGGTTGGTATAGTTGCACAGTGTTTCTCTCATTAGTGCTGAGACGAAGCCCTCCAAGAAATATGCTGCGGAGAAGCTCGAGATCGACCCCTAGAATTTGTCGTGCTTCAGTAGTGAAACGACGAAAATAATCCTTGAGTGTATCCCCCTCATTCTGGAGAATTCCAAAAATATGGGAGGGGCCTCGAATAGTCTGACGATTGGCGATGAACTGGTCGGTGAACAACTGAGTCAGTTCCATGAAATTGTCAATTTCTCCTTCTCTCGAAGAATGAAACCAAGTGCAAACCTGCCCTTTTAGAGTTGTTGGGAACACTTGGCACATCAGTTGATCGTAGGCATTGCAAATCCACATAATTTTCATGAAGTGATTGTTAAATTTTTGGAGTGGAAGTGGAATGGTGCTAGGCGCTCTGCAGATTGGAAACTGCAGAGACCGCGCGGTCTGCGCTGATGTTCTGGTCGGTTTTGTCTTAGGCGATCTGTTCCGGGTGGTCTGATCTGGGAGACCGTAAAGTGTCCGGGCGGCTTGTGCAGGTTATTCTGGCGACTTGTTCAAGTCGGCCAGATGTTCATGTAGGTCTGCCTTCTTGCAGTGACTGGGCGGTCTGACGACTTGTTCTAGTCGGTCTGGGCTACTGAAGAAGTGTTTGCTTTTGCAATAAAGGCCGGTCGGTCTGTTTTCGGAGATCGTGGTGACCGGGCGGTTTGTATATAACCGTATGGTCTAATAAGGGAGCTGTTAGCTTTGTTGAGCTCGGGCGGTCTGCTTGCGAGACCGCTCGCGATCTGATGAGCAGTTATTGTATCCTGGTTTGTGCGGTGATGACATCCGTCAGCTCGCTTGATTGTAAGAACCCAAGTTGGCTTGATTGTGCCGGTCATTAATAATGAAGAACTGTAAGAACCCAAGTTGGCTTGATTGTGCCGGTCTCTTTCTGAGGTCGCGCGGTTTGAGTTTTGCCTGACCGGTTTGTCTGTTCGCAGGTTAGCGACTTGCAGTTCGCGGTCAACATTCTCCTTTCTTCCAGCTTTGAATAAACCAGTCCGGCAGCGGTCTATCTGGGCGGACTGTGTTTAGGTGTTCTTTGTTGGAACATGGTCTTTCGCATCTCCTAGGTTTGAGAATAACAAATCCTATATGTATTTGATCTTGTGTGTTCAAGTGTGCAGGATAACAAAGTCCACATGACTCAAGGATTACATAAGAAGGTTGCCCTCAAAGTTGAGCCAACAAATCCAAAACATCTACTAGCGCTGGCGGTAGTACTAGCGCAGGAGCTAGCTATCGTTCGATGAACTGTTAGCGGCGCTCGACGAAATTGAGATCGACGAATGTTGAAGCCCGCTCAACAAACTCCGGTCGACGAAATTGAGCTCGACGAATGTTGAAGCCTGACCGACGAATTGAGTTCAACGAAATTTCGTTCGACAAACTGAAAGCGGCGCTCGACGAAATTCTCATCACGGCGTTCGACGAAACTTCGCTCGACGAAATCTTAGCGGCGTTCGACGAAATCTCGTTCGACGAAATATTGGCTTCAGCGAAATTGCTGGAAGAACTTATAGAAGGAGATAGCGCCAGGCGGTATCCGATAGCGCAGGCGATAGCGAGGAGCACAGTAGGCAAGAGAGAAAAGTTTCCTCTGATTGAAGATTCTGCCGCGCAGAATATGTCCTAATATAGGATAGCGCCGGCGGTAGCACTAGCGCAGGCGCTAGCGCTAAGTCTATAAAAAGGACATCTTGGCTCCGACTTCCTAAGGCTCTACAGATCCAGAATTCCAGAGCTTCGTGCCACAGCATAGAGAGGAAGTTTCAGAAAGATACTCCCACAAATCCATAAAGACTAAAGGAGATCCGTGGAGAAGATTTCAACACGCGTCATCATCGTGACGAAAGACCGCATCGACTACGATCATACTCTGTGTCTTCGTCTACTTCTCCAAGAGATCCACATAGAGGGAGTTTTATATTATTGTCTTTTTATTTCACATCTTTTCTTGTAATCGTGTAGTAAATTCGCCTCATGTTGGTGACTAGGTCTGGGTAGGACTTAGGGGGAAACTCGCCTCGTGTTGGCGAATAGATCTAGGCTAGATCTAGGGGGTGCTCGAGGCCACATCCGGGGAAGGGTTGGCTAGAGCGGCTTGAGGCCGAATTCGGGGAGGATCGGCTAAAGCCAACCGGTTCGTGGGGATACGAGTCGGTATAGAAAACAAAAAGAGTCTTTCTATTAGCTTTGATTTCTAGCTTCGATAAGAGATCAAGTTTTGTAATCATGCTTCTCAAGTTAATAAAATCATGTCTTTACTTTTACTTCACTTGATTTGTCTTGATCTTCTCTAGTTTAATAATCAAAGTTTTTTCAAAGTTATTCAAAATATATTATAAGTTTTTAAAACCCTTATTCACCGCCCTCTAAGGGCGCCTACCGATCCAACAAGTGGTATCAGAGCCAGGTTATTCAAAATCGGCTTAACAACCGGAAATAATGGCGTCTCATGATCTCGCTTCTACTAGTGGGTAAATTTTTATGAAGAAGCAAAATCTCCTAAACCACCTTTATTCGAAGGGAGAAATTATAAAGGGTGGAAATTATTAATGGAAAAGTTTATTAAATGTTTAGATATCAATGCATGGGATATAGCAATAGTTAGACCAGCGGACGAATCAAATAAACAAGAGCGTCACATAAATGCAAAAGCTATGCATTATATTTTTTGTGCTTTATCTCAAGATATTTTCAAATTAATATATTGTTTTCTAGTGCATACAAAGTATGGAAATTTCTTGAAGAAATGTATGATTCTCCTTCTACAGGTATGGAACAATCGCAAGAACCAGAGAATATGCAAGTTTGCACAAGTCTTCAAAAATGCTCCTCTCATGACGGATCAATGGAGCACACATCAAATGGAAAAGAAGAAGAAGTACTGTCTTCGGAAGAGGAGTGCCAAAAAGATGTCAAAGAAACGATATGTTCAAATCGTGTCTCTCCCGAAAGCAATGTAAGGAAATCAAATTCCATCTTTTGTACTTATATCTCTTCATTACAATTGCTTCAAACTACAAAGCGCAAAATTAAGAAACTAAAAAATGCTAATAAACATTTGCGCTTAGAAAATAAAAATTTAAAGGCAAAAATTAATGAAGAATCAAATTCTAATTTATCTATTTCTACACATGGCTCCTTAGTTGAAAACACCACAACTTGTGTAGAATATAATGAATTAAAAGAAAAGCACAAGAAACTTGAAAAGGATTTTATTTTAGTAAAAGAACAAAATGAAAAATTATGTTTAGAAAATTCATCTTTGATAAATGATTGTGCTAAGTGCAAAGACTATAAATTTGAAATTAAAGAGATGGATGAAACATTTGATGAATATAGAAATAACTATCAAGATCATATAGATTCAATTGTCTCATAAAAATAGCGCAATCGCTTATAATAAAGCTAGACATAATTTAAAGATTAAAAATGATGAATTAAAATCAAAAATCAACTTGCTTATGAAAATTGTAAATACAAATTCACAATATCAAACTAAATCTAAAAACAAGTTGAATATGAATATGAACATCTTACCTAAGTTTAAAAATGGGAGTAATGAACATAAAGGATTTGTAAATCAAAATCAAAATCACCATAATTTACAAAATCATGTTTCTCCCAACCTAAAATTAAATGCAAACAAATTTCCTTCAAATTATAAATTCAAAAATCTTTTTGATCCAAATGTTCAAGTAAATGATTATGGAAATTTAAAAACTAAAAATAATGTTAAACCACGATTTGAATGGAGACCCAAAGTTAAAGATGAAACACAAACTCCACTCAAAAGGGCTCATTCACTTACATCTCCTCAAAAGCAAACACGATGTATTTGGGTACCCAAAGGAACCGTCACACCCGGTCCTCTTTGGATACCTAAATCTCTTATTCATTAGGTATCATCAATTGCATGAAGTAGAATCCTTTCAAAATGAAATATACAAAGTTCTACTTCATGATATGCTTTCATGTCTTTTAATTTTTCTTGTTTTCTTATTTCTTTTGAACTATCATGTCATGGTCATCCTATACAGTATTAAAAATATGATTTTATCTCTTAAAAGCTTAATATGTTTATAAAATCAAATTGATCAAAATTCAAAATCATATTTTATTTTGATGACCTATCTTTTATTCTTATATTCATTGCCTATATCTTATATTATCCATATGAATCAAACTCTAAATTTGCTATAAGATATTTCAAATTAAATCCAGTTATTAGGCTATTAAGAGTTTTAGCCTTCACCAACAAGTGGTTTAGTGAAATAACATGATCTAAAAGAAAATTCAAGACCTAAATAAAAGCTCAACATTCAATATGGTTGTCTTTGTTCACAACAAAAAAAATTATATTATGTTCACTCCTTGATGCCAAACAAGATCTAAACCATCACTATTGTTCACCCATCAAAAATCACATATATATATATATATATTAAAAATTCTTAAAATGTATTGAAAGAATTTACCGTCATTTGAATTCACATGCACCACCATGATCTATTGATGTCCTTTGCTAAAATTCTCTAACATCATATATCATAAGTCATACAAAAAATCTTCTAAAAACAATCATCTCTATCACAATTATGTGAATTATAATTGATATATTAATTGATGACAATTGATATTATAATTACATACCATGGTTGGTGTATTATGTGTGTATTGTGATTTATTTCTAGTTTAGACCTTTGAATCATCTTGATATCAAATCAAATAGAATCGTCACTCCATTATAGGTCTATAAGTTGAAACACTATCAAACCTTGGTATAACATTAATCTCAAACTTATCATACTAACATTGTCGCCTAAAGAATATTTGTGTCTATGTTAGGCTTTATATGTTTACCAAGACATACAGGTTGGGTATTCTCATCTAGGGCTTATCCATGGTATTCCTGTGCATGAACATTATGGTTAATCACTAAAATCATGAATATTTGATTTGTTCATTCATGTCATCTCATGCAAAGTTTAGTTGGTAAAGTCATATACAAAATCGCTAATGTTTCATGAAATTTGCACTATCTAGACATTTCCTAAAAATTTGAAATTTCAACATGAAACTACTATTATGACACTTAATCAAGATCAACAATTAAAAATTTCAAAATCATCAAAAATTGGGTACTGTTTCCCGCGCTAGCGCTAACACCGGCGCTAGTGCACCTATGTGTTTTTCTGTATTTTTAAAATTTTGAAAAATCCCTAAAAATATATTAATCTATGTGTACTATTCATTTTTGCATTTTTGCTTTTATTACATTTTTGAAAAATCAAATACAAAAATACAAAAGCCAAATTACAAAAAAATTATATGTTTTGCCTTTGTGTTTTTTGTCATTTGTTTAAATTCTATTTCTAAAAGCAAAAATCAAATACAAAAATATAAAACAAAAAAAATTATCAGAAATTGTTATTTTTGAACTTAACTTTTTACTTGTATCTTGCGAAAGGGTGATTTGGGTTATCATCCCATCATATCACCTAGTACCGGGAGAACCTCTCACAAGGTAGTCCTCGAGAAGTCCAAGATCAATTTTATGAGTTCAAACTTTAAATAAAAATTATTCTTCAAAAATATCAAATATATTGTATGGACTTCATTGAAAATCAAGCATGAATTAATCTATTATTTAGAACTTCTATAATGTTGCAATTTATCTTTTCAAACTACTTTGAACATTGCTTTCATCATGCTTTGATATATCTATTAATATGTGCATCAATTATATTGAAAGTGGTGTAGAACTAAGCTTAGCATGCCTCTAAGTATGAGTAAATGTTTTATGTTTGATAATGATCTTTATTCACACACTTATTTTGGCATTGTCTACATTTGTGTTTAATCTAAGAATGCTTGTGTATGTTTTGTATTAGTACAATGAATTAAAATTGCACAAGTATCTTACCTACACTCCTTTATTTGCACTTTTAAAAATTAAGAAAAGTGGTTATCTTTCTTATAAATTATATTGGTTTGCAAAACAAGTGTATTCGGAGAACTTTGTACAAAACAAAATCATAAAATAAAGTGACAAAGATAACTCCACCAAGCACTACTTGAACCTCCTGATAAGTCTTAATAAGCGTTATGAGGTTGAGCACCTTGGAAAGAATAGTAAAGTATCTTGTGCAAACCATAACTTTCTTTCAAAATAAAAACCACTTATTCTTAAGTACACCGGATCACAATAAAATTTAATATTGAAGAATAAAATTATGTGATCCCCCAAGCACTACTTTGCACCCTGATAAGTCTTAATGAGCATTGTGTGTGCAAAGCACCTTGGTAGTTGTACATTTTTGTTTGTGCATTGAAGTGTGTGGAAGTAAAATTATTTGTGTTTTATTGTGCTCTTCACTTTACATATCTCTTGTATTTTTTATTAAAACATTTGTTTACTCTATTCAAAAACACATCATTATCTTCCATAACACTTCTTCTCATGAGTATTGGATCCTATTGCAAATTCTATACTACTCTTTATTTATGAAATGCACTAGATAACCTAGCATGTTTTCTACAATCTTTGGTATGTTTTGAATTTGTGAATTAAAATAACATTGTAGCAATCTTTTAGATAATATTATTTCATGCTTGGTTATATTATTGTTAAACTTAAAGATTTTAATTGAACAATGATTTACAAAAACATCTTCTTTATGAAATTTAACTCATATATCTTTTTATGGATAATCATTGATTACAATAAGATGTTTTATTTGTATTTCTATAAGTCTTCCGCATCATCACCATATAATTGTTTTACCTTGCGCTTTCATGCTTATTTAAAGTCTTTCATTTTGTATGCATCATCACTTGAATCTTCAAATTTCTTTCTTGCAACAAGTGGTAGACTTGTTTGGTAAACTTTATATTGGTTGCTTTTAAAATGGATTTTTTTTCTATACAACTCTGATTTATTTCTATGAAAATATTATTACGCTAAAAACTCTGATTCATTAATGGATTTCAAAATAGCTATGTGAGTGGTTTCATAAATTCAAATAGAAATATAAATCCATAGGCTATGTCATTAGACTTAAAATGCTTATATGTTTCCAATAATTATTATCCATGACTTCATTTCTCACCATAGCGGGGGCGTAGGGTTGTAGACATTAGATAACCTTTATCTCTAGTCATGTCTTGTCCTTAACTGGGGAGGGTTCCAGTGGGGCCTTGCGAGGCACTGGGGGGAAAGAGTGCTAGGTTAAGTTGTGTCTAGTGTTTGCATATGGGACTAACACCCCAACCTACGGCATGTTTGCAGCTCCTCATGCCCATCCGTCACTTAGTACGGGGCTAGGGTGTAGACATATTGTCTGGGTAGTTTAGTTACTTGGAAATCATTACATTTTGTTTATGCTACAAACTCTTATTTATGAAAATGTTATAATACTCAAACTCTGATCTATTTAAATGACAAGTATTCTAAAACTCCTTATCATTTCCTTCTCTATAAGCTCGATCATGCTTTTATCTTATTATCAATTTTTAAGTGGTGTCTCTGAAAGACTTTAATTAAGGGTAGCTAATCACCTAGAGGGGGGTGAATAGGTTATTTAAAAACTATTGCAGTTCTTGATGATAACCAAAATACAACTGATCAGAGCTTTCAAGAATAAGAACACACACAGAAAAGACACACAGATTTTTATAGTGGTTCCCCTTATCTTGGGTAATCCACTTTCCCCCTTCTCCCCTTCTAGCAGTGTGCTAGATAGGGTTTATATCTCCTCCAGATCTAAGACCACAAACAGGTCTTACAGCTCAGATCACAACAGATCTTACAGTCTCAGATCTCAGCAGATCTTACAAACTCAGATCTCACAGATCCTACCTCAGCCTTTATAACTAGGACTACAACTCAGATTCACCCCTGAATCCTACAACTCAGATCACACCTGATCTTACAACTCAGGTCCTTGACAGATCCTACACTCAGATCTTACAACTCAGATCCTATAGGAATTTATAAAGAGAATAACAAATACTTAGACTCAGATTCTTCAGATTGTTGAGTCTTCTTGAACTGCCTGAATGATCAGAAAGAAAACTTCAATAGAACAGCAGCAGCAGATGATCTTCTTGATTCGACAGGCTGTGATGGTTGTTCTTCTTCTTAGGAAGACAGATTCTTCCTTCTTGATCTTCTACTTTCAGAAAGATGTATCAGCACCAGATTGCTGAATGAAATCTTCAAGTTAGATTGGTTCTGAAAGGGAAGATGACTTCTCCAGAATCTTTCTCAAACTTTCCCTCAAACTAATGGAGACGATAATGGCTTTCGAAAGATAGGAAAAACTAACTTAACTTGACTTCATAACCCATAGGTCATGCGTTCTATTTATAGCCCGCCATCTGCAACGTCTGTTATGCTCCTCCGCGTCAGCATGACGTTAAGTCTTCAATGGTCTTCAATGTCTTCTGAAGAAATAATGGCTTAGCTAGTTGTAGAAGATATTCCTCAGTTCAGAGTATTTGTAGAAGAGGCGTTGAGCACTGAGCATCTCTGTCGACGCTTTTTCATTAGGCGTCGAGCGATATGTAGATACTCGACGCATACTCCTTAGACTGAAGCTCTCGACTCCTCCTTCTTAGGCGTTGAGCAATCATCACTTAGTCGACGCTTTTTATCTGTAGAAGTCGAGCAACGTACAGAGGCTCGACGCTTCTTAACTCATCCATCATATCTCGACTCTTCTTGTTTGCGCTGAGCTGACTGAAGTTTAGTCGACACTTCTCTTTCCATGGCGTCGAGTGATATAACTTGGCTCGACGCTTCCAAACTTGGTCTCAGAACTTCAGCGGCGACCTTGTCTATTTGAGCAATGGACATGAGTCAATGCTTCTGGGTCATAGGCGTCGATCGATGTATGATGTCTCGACGCTTGTGAACTTGGATGGATTCCATGAGCATTTTGCCTGACCTGATCTCCTGCACATTGATTCTAGAGAGTATATCAAATACATTCTGAGATATATCTTTGACTTAGGAGTGGACTTCTCCAATTCTAAGACATTGTGGGTAATGATCCCAACAATCTCCCCCTATTTGAAGAAGTCATAATCTCAGTCAATGATATATCTCTTATTTCAAAAATAATCAATATTTTCTAATTTTTATACAGGTAATCAAAATGAGTAGTATAATTCCTTATAAAATTGGATTACCAAAACATTCTATCCATAGATATTATCTCAGACATGATTTCTCATATAAGCACAAAAACATAAGCAATTCAGAATAAGACATGTCATGAAGAGAGAAAGAATCACATCACAGGCATATATATATATATATGATCATGAAAAATAGTTAGCACTGGGAACTCATCAAGATTGTTCAAAGACATATCAATTACATTTCTCTGAAACTACTAGTAAAGATTAAATTTCTAAAGCTGATGAGGATCCTTGAATTCAATTCCTCTTTTGGCTCTTTTGGAAAGTGCTTCAGCAACTTCCTTTCTTCTCTTGAAATAGCCAAATGGCTTTGGAAAGTATCTGATTGGCTCCATATCACCAGCCTGAATCTTCCCAGCCATTTTGTCAGCCTTTAATTTGATCTTCAGTTCCTCTTGATCCCTATGCTTTAACCATTCAGCTTCAGAATACCACTTTCCTCTTTCCTCTGGGTTTCCTTTCACAGCTTCCCAAGCTGACAGAATCAATTCTCTGGAAGAGGGAGACCAATGTTCAAAATCAACCCTTGATTGAACCTCTTCTCTGAACTTTCTTTTACTTGATTCAACTTGCTCACTAGTAAAGTGCTCTCTTTTGCTCTTATCTTCAGGACTATACATTTTAGCAATTTGCTTTTGAACCTGAGTTAGAGAAGCTTGCCTGGTCTCAGAAACTTGATCATTCTCATAATCAATGGGAGGATATCCAAGAATTTCTCTTATAGAGTTTGAGGTCCACACAGCATGCTTGGAGCTGGCTTGAATCATTGACCTCTCCCCCTTTAGGACTTCTTCAACAATATGATCTCTTATAACATTTTTCTGAAATCTGACTTGTCCTTCCAAGTGATTAATTCCCTCTCAATGGTTTTCTTTACCTTAAAGAGATGATCATCTATGGTATCTGCATGCAACTTTGCATGATCTTTTAGAACTATGGAGCTCTCATCAATTTTAGCCAAAATATCAGTATTCTGCTGTTGCAATATAGCTTCAATCTTATTTGTACCTGTCAGGACTTGTGCAACCTGTTCCTTATACAGAACTTGCATGTTATTACTTAGAATTCCTTGGTTTATCTGAACATCATCCACTGTCTTTGTAATTCCTGCCTGAGACTCTTTAAGAACCTTTGATGTCTCTTTGATTGCATCAAGTTGTTCAGCTGTATAATCTACTGAAGCACCAGCTCTTTTGAAAAACTTTACCATCTCTTTTCTCAATGCAGATATCTGATGATTAACTTCAAATCTAACCAATTTCAACTGGAAATCTACTTCATTTTTCATTTTTGTATTATTCTCCTTAATATACTGTTCTAATAATCTTCTTTGATTATTCAGCAACAACTCCAGCTGAGGTAGAATAGAACTAAGATCCACATTGATTTCCTTTTCAATTTCAACACCTCTACTGCTTTCTTCTCTCATGAAAGAGTCGTTTCTTTGGCTCATATGGGAGCTAGAGGATTCTACCTTGATTACCTTTTCAACAGGTTCCTTTGTTGCTTCAGGCTCTCCTTCTACATCCATAGCATCAGCTACAGAATTCACTTTAGCAGAGATCTCAGCCTGAGACTCCCCCTCAAATGGTGCATTGTCTTCAGCTGGAATTCCATCTTGAGGCTCCCCCTCAATCTCTGCATTGATCAGATCAATTTTGTCCTGAGCAGGGATCTCATCCTGAGTCTCCCCCTCAACTGCTGCTTTGCTCATTTTAGAACTATTCAGAGCAGGAATCTCATCTTGAGCCTCTCTCTCATTTTGAAAAATCCCTTCAAGTCTAGCAGGGGATGCATAATGACTTCCTCTTTCTTCTTCCCCTTTCTCACTCTCATCCTTTTCTTTCTCATTCTCATCCTTTGGAGTGTCAGGAGATCTGTCCCTTTGATTGTTCCCCTCTTCTTCTTCAGATGATGTAAGGTTTGGATCATGAATTGGAGAAGATCTAGTTTTTCTTTTGGAAGAAGATGAACTTGAAGAAACCTTCTTCTTCTTTTGCTTCTTGGCTTTCTTTTGCTTGGGAGAAAGATCTGCTGGTGGAAAATTTGATAAGACTCTGTCCCATCTCTCTATCATTCTAATATCCATTTTCTTCATGTGGTTTATTTTAGATCCAAGTTTGTTATTCAAAGAGTCAGGAATGACTTTTACTAAATACAAAGATAATATCCTACCCATGTTGGGTACTTGGATACATTCAATTATCCTGTCAAACACTACTCTCCCCCAATCTGTTCTCAAAGAATGAATAATCCTTGTTAGTAAAATAAAAAAATTTCTGGATATTTTATCATGAGATCCAGTCTTACACAACAGGCCCTTTCATATCACGTCTGTTAGCAATTTTCCTTTTGAATTCATTCCTTTTCTAAGAATACTTCCTGTAATTTCTCGAGATGTTTCAATTCCGCACCAGATTTGTGCTAATTTAATCTGTTCTGAGGTCACTTCTTCTTCTTCTTCATTGCTTTTTAACCTAGGCAGTTCTAGTGCCTTAGCGAGTATTGAAGGAGTGATCTTAATCTTCTTACCATTCACACTGGTCTTAAACTTTGAATTGACGGAGTCTATTACTATATTGCAGTAAAACTCTAATACCTCTCGTTTCCAGATAAGAGTTGATTCAGATAGCACAAATTCCAGTCCAGCATTGTAGATTAATTCGATAGTTGATTTGATCTCTACTGGAGCTGATTGGAATCCATTTCGAACAAGCTCGCTTCCTTCATAAAGATAATCACTGCTTTTGGGAGCCATTGTTGTTGATGATCGAAGAGAGAAGGAATTGATTGAGAGATCTTCTAGGGCAGCTAATTTCAAACTGAGAGAACTAGGGCATATGCACTAACGAAGTGTCTTCCCTATTTATAGAAGTTCTAATTCAAGAAGATGAATAGCCGCGCGCCGAACTTGTTTGACAAGATTGATCTAATGGTTCAAATTGACCCTGTCGAGACGGCCTAGCTATGTTCGCTCAAGCGTTGAGATTGCTCGACGCCATTTATCTTCTGTCAATGCCGGGTATCTTCTCGATGCCAGATATCTTCTCGACGCCAGGTATCTTCTCTCGACGCCAGGTGATTTCTCTCGACGCCAGGTATCTTCTCTCGACGCCAGATAACTTCTTCACTTACTTTTTAGGACACAAACATTATTTTCATTTATTTAATCCAATACAACTTTAATCCATTTTTAGCATACCTAATTCAATTTTAAAGTTATTGAATTTTGTTTCATCCAAGGGTTTAGTAAATATATCAGCAACTTGTTTATCAGTGGGGACATATTCAATTGAAATATCACCATTTTCTACATGTTCTCTAATGAAATGGTATCTTATATCTATGTGATTAGTTCTGCTATGTGATACAGGATTATTAGCTATAGCAATAGCACTAGTTGAATCACAAAATAGAGGAGATTTACTTAGCTGAACTTTATAGTCTTAGAGTTGGTGTTGAATCCATAGTAGCTGAGCACAGCAGTTTCCAGCTGAGATGTACTCATATTCTGCTGTAGAAATAGCCACACTGGTCTGCTTCCTGCTACTCCAAGATATTAATCTTTTGCCAAGAAATTGACATGTACCTGATGTACTTTTTCTGTCCTCTTTACATCCTGCAAAATCAGCATCTGAAAAACCAATTAGTTCAAAATCATTGCTTCTAGGATACCAAAGGCCAAGATTAAGAGTGCCCTTCAGATATCTCAGGATTCTTTTGACAGCAGTGTAGTGAGATTCTTTAGGGTTCACTTGATATTTAGCACACACACATGTTGAGAACATAATGTCTGGCATGCTAGCAGTTAGGTAGAGCAATGAGCCAATGATGCCTCTGTACAAGGTTTCATCAATAGGTTTCCCTTTTTCATCCTTGTCCAGTGACATATTTGCTGTCATTGGTGTCTTCATGACAGTGGAATTTTCCATTTCAAACTTCTTGATAATCTCTTTTGTGTACTTGGTCTGAGAAATGAAAATTCCTTCCTCGGACTGTTTCACTTGGAGTCCTAAGAAGTATTTAAGCTCACCCATGCTGCTCATTTCAAATTTCCCTTGCATGAGGTTTGCAAACCTTTTGCAAAGGTTATTATCAGTAGAGCCAAATATTATATCATCTACATATATTTGTACTAGAATAATGTGACCTTTAACTATCCTAAGAAACAATGTCTTGTCTATCTTTCCTCTTGAGAATTTGTTCTCAATAAGAAATCTAGATAATGTCTCATACCAGGCTCTAGGTGCCTGTTTCAGACCATACAATGCTTTTAATAATAGATAGACATGATTTGGATGAGTAGAGTCAATAAAACCTGGGGGTTGTTCAACATATACTTCCTCCAATATTGTTCCATTAAGGAATGCTGACTTTACATCCATTTGATAGACTATGAATCCAGTGTGTGCTGCAAATGCCAGGAATAATCTGATTGCCTCCAATCTTGCCACAGGAGCAAACACTTGATCAAAATCTATGTCTTCCTCCTGTCTATATCCTTGGGCAACCAACCTAGCTTTGTTTTTGATGATCACACCATTTTCATCCAGCTTATTCCTGAATAACCATTTGGTCCCTATGACTTTGTGTTTCTTTGGTCTTGGAACCAATATCCAGACTTTGCACCTTTCAAATTGATTTAGCTCTTCTTGCATAGCTAATATTCATGAAGTGTCCTTATTGACTTCATCAAACTTCTTAGGTTCTATTTTGGATAGAAATTTGTGATGCAAAGCCTCATGTATTGAGTTTCCTCTTCTGGTTTGCACACCATCATTTGGATTTCCTATGATCTGTTCTTTTGGATGATCCTTCAGATGTTTGGTTGCATTCCTCCACCTTTCATTTTCCCTTTGAGATTCTGGTGCATCTGTTTGAATAGGTTCTTCTAGAGGTTCTGGATGAGGTGGTTCTTCAACAGCAATAGGTTCTTCATAATTGTCTTCTGCTTGAGGTTCATCCTCTCTAGTTACAATTATAGTCTCATTAGTTTCTTCATTATCCCCATTGTGATGTTCATTGATATTCATCTCCTTCAATTTCTGTGTAGAACCTGCACAACTAGATAAACTTCCCAGATCCTTATAAATAAGACTGGTTTCATCAAATACAACATGTATAGATTCTTCTATCCTATTAGACTTTTTGTTGAAAATTCTATAGGCTCTACTTTGAGAGCTATACCCAACAAAAATTGCCTCATGTGCTTTTTCAGCAAATTTAGTGAGATGGTGCTTTCCATTATTTAATACAAAGCATTTACTACCAAATATTTTGAAATAGGCTAAAGTGGGTTTTCTACCTTTCAACAACTCATATGGGGTCTTATCCAATCTTTTGTTTATAAGAGCCCTATTCTGCACATGGCATGTTGTGTCAGCTTCAGCCCAGAAATACTCAGGAAGAGAAGAATCACTTAGCATACTCCTACTAGCTTCAATAAGGGTTCTATTTCTTCTCTCAGCAACCCCATTTTGTTGGGGAGTTCTAGGAGATGAGAACTCTTGAGAAATGCCTAGATTTTCACAAAATTTGGTCATTGCACTGGACTGAAATTCAGTCCCATGATCACTTCTAATTTTGGCTACAGGATTTCCTATTTCATTGGTGATTTGCCTAACAAAGCTGGTAAATATTTCTAAAGTGTCTGACTTATGTTTAAGGAAGAATACCCATGTGAATCTAGAATAATCATCAACAATTACAAGGGTGTATGACTTTCCTCCTAAGCTATGGATTGACATTGGTCCAAATAGATCCATGTGAAGTAGGTATAGACATCTAATGGAATCCTTCTCACCAATTGGTTTGAAGGAAGACTTGGTCTGCTTACCCATTTAACAAGCATGGCAAGGACCCTCCTGCACACACTTCCACTTAGGCCCAGCTCTCACTAGATCTTTTGAGATAAGTTTATTTATAGTCTTATAGTTTATGTGAGCTAACCTTTTATGCCATAGAACACTACTAGAAACTTTATTTTCTGCTACTAAGTATATGGAATTAACTTGATCAGAACATATAAAGTTTAGGCAGTAAATGTTGCCACTCCTAGTGCCTGAGAGAATTATCTCATTCTCTTTCTTAATCAAGCACTCATCCTTGTGGAATGAAATGTCATACCCAATATCACACAATTGACTTATGCTGATGAGATTGTGTTGCAATCCATCAACATGAGCAACTTTGGTGATGGTGACAATTCCATTTGTGATATTACCATAACCTTTAGTTTTACCTTTTTCAGACCCTCCAAAGATAACCTTTGGTCCATTCTTCACAAGAGTGTAATCATTCAGCAGACTTTTTGTTCCTATCATGTGCATAGAGCACCCACTGTCCAAGTACCAGATTGGAAGTTGATGGGTCTTTGGACAACCCTGCAAAAAGAAATTACCTTTTCTTAGGAGCCCACACCAAGTTGGGTCCTAGAACCTTGTTAGTATGAGCTGGAACATTCAGTTGTTGAATAATCCTTGGTGTTGTGAGAGTTGCCATAGGTCTGAGTACTGGTCTCCCAGAGTTGAATCTTGGAACAGTTGGATTGAACCAACAGTCAAGATCAAAATGTCCAACCTTTCCATATCACCAGCATTCATATCTGTTATATCTCCTTGGAGGTCTTCTTACTTCTTTATGTTGACTCATATTTTGCTTAATTGATTTATTCAAAGGAGCTATGTAAGTTGTTTTAATAACTTTTACTGGTTCTGTTTTCTCAACAGCAGTGGTTTTTACTTCAGGTCTTAGTTCCTTTTTTTTGGATTTTGTGTTTGCTTTAAATACAAAGGAGTCATGATGAGTTAATACTTTTTCTTTGCATAGTGATTTGGCATTATTATTACTTGGTTGAATTGAATCATCTTTGCTTTTAGAACACTCACCCTTATAAAACTAATGCACACCCTTTTGATCATGCTTATTTGTGATAGGCATGGCTTTGTTAAATTTTAAAGGTTGCATAGATGCCTTGTCATTACTTTTAGGGTTATTATCTGCATTCCTATCATATCCTATGCCATATCTGTATTGTGCAGAAAATGTGTCTATTATAGGAAGAATAGTTTGTGGTTTTAAGAACTTTGCTACAAGTTTTCTTTCTGCTAGGAGTTTTGCTTCAAGTTCTTTTATTAACTTCTCCTTAGTGCATAAAGTTTGTATGTGAATAATAGACATGACTTTTAGTTTGCTAAGTTCTTTGCTTGTCTGATTCAGCCTCTCAGCTGTCTCAGAGTTTTGAGAATCAGTTTGCTTTAAATCAGATATTTCTTTTTGTAATCTTTTATTATGCCTTTTGCTCTTCTTAAGAGCTTTAAGAAGTAATTGATATTTCTCAATAATTTCATCTACATGAAGTTTAGATTGTGAGTCTTTTTCATCAGAAGAAAATGAATCTATTTTAGGTTTAGAATCAGAATCAGATAGAGGAGTTTTATCAAGTACCTTTATATCAGTAGTTGTCTCCTGATCTTCTTGATCACTCAGTGCCATGAGTCCTGCATTTTCTTCCTCATTCTCTTCACTATCAGATCTTGATAGTGGGGCTCTTATCATAGATCTATGATTTAGACTGACTTCATTTTCATTGGCAGCCATTAGAGCTATGAGTGCATCCTCACTATCTGAGTCTGATGACTGAGATTCACTGTCACTAAGAGTGACTTTGCCCTTCTTGGCTATTAGACTCTTTTCATGTCTCTTGTCAGATTTGTGCCTCCTTTCATAAGATTTCTTGTTGTTCGTTCTCTTTGAAGGGCAATCAGCAATCATATGTCCTGATTTCCTGCAACCAAAACACACAATTTCTTCTGAATTAATTTTATTGTGTTTAGAGTTGTACCTGTCCTTCTTGGAGTCTTGTTTGAATCCCTCTGAAGAATTTGAGTGCATCTTAGATCTGGATAACTGAGAGGGTCTAGTTTTCCAGTGTTGTTTTCTTCTCAACATTCTTTTTAGTTGTTTTGTAAAGAGTGCCAATTCACCATCTGATATTTCAGAATCAGAATTACTGGTTTCTGGTTCTTCTGATTCAGATGGAATCCTTGGGGATAATGATATTCTTTCTTTGCTTTTCTTTGAGCTTTCTGCTTTCAGAGCAATAGGATTTTCCCTGTTGTGTCCTTCCTCAGCTTTTCTTGTATTCACATGAAGTTCATGGGACAAGAGTTTCCCATATAAATTATGTGGCTGAATGTTTCCCAGATTTCCCATTTCTCTGATTGCACAGATCTTGATATCTCATTCTTTGTTCAGTGATCTTAAGAATTTATCATTCAGCTCATAATCTGTGAACGTTCTTCCATAATTTTTTAGACCATTTACAATTTTGAAGAATTTTTCATAGCAGACTGCTATTGAATCTTTCTTGTCTTGTCTGAAGGCTTCATATTGCCGATTTAGAAGTGACTTCCTGTCATCTCTGACTTCTTCAGTCCCTTCCATATAGACAATGAGGGATTCCCACATTTCTTTGGCAGTTTTGCAATGGACTAAGTTTTGGAAAGTTGAATCCTCAATAGCACTAACAATGATGTTCTGAGCTCTCTTATCCATGGAGGCCAGAATCACTTCATCTTTGGTCATCTCTGAATAGGTTGTAGGAGTCTTTATACTTCCATCTGTAAATGAAACTTTCATAGGAACAAAAGGTCCCTCTAGAACAGTTATGTAAATCCTAGGATCAGATGCTTCCATGAAAAGTCTGGCCCTTTCTTTCCAAATCCCAAAGTTTTCTTTTCTGCAAATTGGAAGCTTCAGAGATGTGAAATCTTTGCTTCCTTCTGTATTAGCCATCATGACTTCGGAAATCTACCCTTAGAAGATCTTGTTCAGGCTGTTAAACCTTTTCTTGAACAATAACCCTCTGATACCACTTGAAAGACTTTAATTAAGGGTAGCTAATCACCTAGAGGGGGTGAATAGGTTATTTAAAAACTATTGCAGTTCTTGATGATAACCAAAATAAAACTGATCAGAGCTTTCAAGAATAAGAACACACACAGAAAAGACACAGATTTTTATAGTGGTTCCCCTTATCTTGGGTAATCCACTTTCCCCTATCTCCCCTTCTAGCAGTGTGCTAGATAGGGTTTATATCTCCTCCAGATCTCAGACCACAAACAGGTCTTACAGCACAGATCACAACAGATCTTACAGTCTCAGATCTCAGCAGATCTTACAAACTCAGATCTCACAGATCCTACCTCAGCCTTTATAACTAGGCCTACGGCTCAGATTCACCCCTGAATCCTACAACTCAGATCACACCTGATCTTACAACTCAGATCCTTGACAGATCCTACACTCAGATCTGACAACTCAGATCCTACAGGAATTTATAAAGAGAATAACAAATACTTAGACTCAGATTCTTCAGATTGTTGAGTCTTCTTGAACTGCCTGAATGATCAGACAGAAAACTTCAATAGAATAGCAGCAGCAGATGATCTTCTTGATTCGATAGGCTGTGATGGCTATTCTTCTTCTTAGGAAGACAGATTCTTCCTTCTTGATCTTCTACTTTCAGAAAGATGTATCAGCACCAGATTGCTGAATGAAATCTTCAAGTTAGATTGGTTCTGAAAGGGAAGATGACTTCTCCAGAATCTTTCTCAAACTTTCCCTCAAACTGATGGAGACGATAATGGTTTTCGAAAGATAGGAAAAACTAACTTAACTTGACTTCATAACCCATAGGTCGTGCCTTCTATTTATAGCCCGCCATCTGCAACGTCTGTTACGCTCCTCCACGTCAACATGATGTTAAGTCTTCAACGGTCTTCAATGTCTTCTGAAGAAATAAAGGCTTAGCTAGCTGTAGAAGATATTCCTCAGTTCAGAGTATTTGTAGAAGAGGCGTTGAGCACTGAGCATCTCTGTCGATGCTTTTTCATTAGGCGTCGAGCGATATGTAGATACTCGACGCATACTCCTTAGACTGAATCTCTCGACTCCTCCTTCTTAGGCGTTGAGCAATCATCACTTAGTCGACGCTTTTTATCTGTAGAAGTCGAGCAACGTACAGAGGCTCGACGCTTCTTAACTCATCCTTCATATCTCGACTCTTCTTGTTTGCGCTGAGCTGACTGAAGTTTAGTCGACACTTCTCTTTCCATGGCGTCGAGTGATATAACTTGGCTCGACGCTTCCAAACTTGGTCTCAGAACTTCAGCGGCGACCTTGTCTATTTGAGCAATGGACATGAGTCAACGCTTCTGGGTCACAGGCATCGAGCGATGTATGATGTCTCGACGCTTGTGAACTTGGATGGATTCCATGAGCATTTTGCCTGACCTGATCTCCTGCATATTGATTCTAGAGAGTATATCAAATATATTCTGAGATATATCTTTGACTTAGGAGTGGACTTCTCCAAATCTAAGACATTGTGGGCAATGATCCCAACAGTCTCCTTACCCGCTTTTGCTAATAACAAAAGGGGGAGAACTAACAAGATAAATATAATCTGCTATCAAAATATAATGGTTAATTAAGATGATAGCTTACATATTAGGGGAGCATTCACTAAGGGGGAGCATATATTTAGGGGGGGCAATTCTAAATGCTAAAATTGTAAATTATCCTATGTCATCACTCTCACACACACACAAGTATGTTTCTTCATGCTTATATATTAATGCTCTGATTTATCATTAATGGATTTGTTATTATCAAAAGAGGGAGTTTGTTGGAACATGGTCTTCCGCATCTCATAGGTTTGAGAATAACAAATCCTATGTGTATTTGATCTTGTGTGTTCAAGTGTGCAGGATAACAAAGTCCACATGACTCAAGGATTACATAAGAAGGTTGCCCCCAAAGTTGAGCCAACAAATCCAAAACTTCTACTAGCGCTGGCGGTAGTACTAGTGCAGTTCGACGAACTGTTAGCGGCGCTCGACGAAATTGAGATCGACGAATGTTGAAGCCCGCTCGACAAACTCTGGTCGATGAAATTGAGCTCGACGAATGTTGAAGCCTGACCGACGAATTGAGTTCGGCGAAATTTCGTTCGACGAACTGAAAGCGGCGCTCGACGAAATTCTCATCACAGCGTTCAACGAAACTTCGCTCGACGAAATCTTAGCGGCGTTCGACGAAATCTCGTTCGACAAAATATTGGCTTAAGCGAAATTGCCAGAAGAACTTATAGAAGGAGATAGCGCCAGGCGGTATCCGATAGTGCAGGCGATAGCGAGGAGCGCAGTAGGCAAGAGAGAAAAGTTTCCTCCGATTGAAGATTCTGCTGCGCAGAATATGTCCTAATATAGGATAGCGCCGGCAGTAGCACTAGCGCAGGCGCTAGCGCTAAGTCTATAAAAAGAACATCTTGGCTCCGACTTCCTAAGGATCTACAGATCCAGAATTCCAGAGCTTCGTGTCACAACATAGAGAGGATGTTTGAGAGAGATACTCCCACAAATACATAGAGACTAAAGGAGATCCGTGGAGAAGATTTCAACATGCGTCATCATCGTGACGAAAGACTGCATCGACTATGATCATACTCTGCGTCTTCGTCTACTTCTCCAAGAGATCCACATAGAGGGAGTTTTATATTATTGTCTTTTTATTTCACATCTTTTCTTGTAATCGTGTAGTATATTTGCCTCGTGTTGGCGACTAGGTCTGGGTAGGACTTAGGGGGAAACTCGCCTCGTGTTGGTGACTAGATCTAGGCTAGGTCTAGGGGTGCTCGAGGCCACATCCGGGGTAGGGTTGGCATCAGAGGGAGGTTGATCTAAAAAGGTTAACTCCTTGATCAAAAAGATCTTACCTCTTATTTATAAATATATATTTCTCTAACAATTATTTTTCACATGGCACAAATCAAAGATTATGCTTCCACCAGACCACCAATGCGCAATCTTGAAAAGTTTGCAGTTTGGAAAACAAGAATTAGAATTTATATGAATTCTATTGATGATAACTTGTTTAATATTATTGTGACAGGTCCCCCAAAGCCTTATAGAAAGGATGCAAATGGCAATGTCACACAAACACTTGTTCCAAGATCTGAATGGACAGAAGATGAGAAGAAGGCAAGAACATGTGATCTAAAGGCCATGAACATACTTGTCTCAACCCTCTCAGATGACATCTTTCAAAGGGTTGTTGACTGTGAATCAGCCAAAGAAATTTGGGATGCTCTTAAGGAAGTGCTGATGAAAAGAAAGATAAGAAGGCTCTATTGATCTCACAATATGAGAACTTCCAAAAGAAAAATGAAGAGAGTATCTCTGAGATGTATGACAGATTCAGTCTAATCATCAATCAATTGAAAAACTTGGATAGAGAGATCTCTCTCACTGAGATTAATGACAAATTGCTAATGAGTCTCCCTAGTTCATGGGACTCAAGAACATGGGCCATAAGAGACACAAGAGGACAAAAGGAAATCTCAACAGATGCTCTCTTAGGAAAACTCAAATCATATGAGCAACTACTGAAAACTAGATAAGAGAAGAAGAGAAGAGAAAACACTCCAATCTCCTCAAAAGACAGGAACATTGCATTAAAAGCAACAGAGGAAGGAGGCTCTATCACTGAAGAAGAACTATTCAGTTTCCTGGCCAGAAAATTCAAGAAATGGGTCAGGACAGATGGATCAAGAAGGAGAGAGTCAAAACCAAGGTATGACAAAACTCCTACTAAAGAAATTATTTGTTATTCTTGCAGGAAACCTGGACATATTGCCCCAGAATGTCCAGAAAATGCTGAGACAAAGAAAGATCTCAAGAAAAAGGGGAAGAAGAAAGAAAGAGGCTTTATAGCAGAAGCCTGGAGTGATACAGACTCTGAGGACAGCTCCTCTTCCGAGAGTGACAATGAAGAACCTAAGCAAGAAGATCTATGCTTGATGGCCCTTGAAGGATCAAAAAATAATGATAGTGCTAAATCTTGGAGTGAGACAGGATCAGAAGAAAGCATATCTTCTGAAGATGAAAAAGATGTTAGCCTTATTCTCATAGAGGAATCTGAGGATAAGGATGGGGTAAGCATGTTTGATGAAATATATTTTCAAAGTGATAACTTCAGAAATGATTTTATGGGAATGTGTCTAGATCAACTAAAAGAAACACAAGAAATTAAAGATCTAAAAGAACAAATCAATGTAGCTAAAAACCAGAGAAATAGAGAAGTTAAATGCTCTAAAGATTATCAATTAAGGGCTAACATCATAGAAAAGGAGATAGAAAAGGCTAAAATAGAAAATCAGTTCCTTAAGGATAAGGTTTCCCAGGCAAAGGCCTTTGAAGAATCAATAAACATGAGAAGCCAAACTCTTAAGGAAATCACTGAAAAACAAACAATGAGACACAAAAATCTTGGGCTAGGAGCTGATCCATCAACCAGCTTAAATCCATCCAGCAAACCTGCTTGGATGAGCCCTGTAAAATTCACTAAACCTGTCAAATGGACAAACCAAGAAAAAGACCCACAAGATAAGGAAGAAAACTCCTTCAAAGAAATAAAGGAATTTGATGAGACATCATATTATTCAGCTGATGACTCACAAACTTCATCTGAAGAAACAACTAATCCAAGAAAAACAACACATAAAGGAGTAAAAACAGAAAAAGGTAAAATGAAAATTGAAGATACAATTGCGTCGACTTCATATCGACGCATAAATGATAGTGCGTCGACTTATACTCAACGCAACCTCTCAGATGCCTTGACCTCTTCTAGACGCTTGAACAAAAGCACGTCGACTTCCAATCGACGCAACATTCTCTATGCGTTGAAATCAGATCGACGCCATCTGGAGAAAGCGCCGAATACAAATCGACGCGACTATCAACATGCGTCGAATAGATATCGACGCACAAAAGTTCAGAGCAACTTAAATACCTTTCCTCCAAAAGCCTTTCATCCTAACCCATATTCAGGACCCATTCATCCCAATCATGATTTCTATCCTAATCAACACCTCTATCATGATTTCTACCCTAAACATGGTAACCAAAATTCCCATTTTAACCAAAATTTCTATCCTAACAAAAATTCCCATCATAATCAAACCTTCTATTCTAATCAACCCTTCTATTCTTCTCTAAACTAAAATTATCATAATAATAAGATAATCAAGTGTCATATATGTAACAAAACTGGCCACCTTGCCAATCAAAAATTAGTCCAGGAAAATTAAAAGTCACGTCGACTTCTAATCAACGCACCGTCGATAACTCAACTCAATAAGTGAAATCGACGCATGCGCCGACTCCACTCGACGCATGCGTCGATAGGAAACCCTATCATCCCAAATTAGACTATATCGACGCTCACGTCGAATTCCACTCAACGTAACGTCGACTTCATGAAAACGAGCGGCAATACCAAAATATTTTCGGTCACATCCACGGAAGTACTGAATAAGCCTCGACTTGAGTCCAGTTTCGACACTTCACCTAACTTAAATAGTATCTTCAGTTAGAAGCCTTCACGACTCTGCATCTTTCATCCTTCTTGCTCCTCAGACCAGCCGATTTTTCCTCTCCCTTTCACTGAACTAAAATGGCTCCCAAAATCAACTCAGGCTTTGACATTGACCTTGAGTCTTTCCAAGCAGCCGCAGAAAACTACAAGAGCATCATTGCTCTTTTTACTGCAGCAGGACTGGACAAGCTCATCTCCACTAGGTGCAAGCTCCTGGAATCAGAGCTCACAGAGCTAATAACTCATGTTCAGATATCTGAACAAGGAGAAATCCAGGGAACAATCTATGAGACACCAGTCTCAATCTCTGCAGAACATATTAGGACCACCTTTGATCTTCCTACAGGTATATCCTAATATTATCTTTGTTTAAATAAAATAGGGAAAGGAAATCAATTTCTAAAGAGTAACCTTATAAGTTTTTATCATTCCCCCATTAGGTGATGAATCTATAGACCTCACACCTGATGAAATCAAGCATCTGCTAACCACCATGAAGTTTTCAAGGGATAAACCAATCCATCTAAAGAAAATAGACTTTTCTGAGGAGTACAGACTGCTAGCAGACATAGTAGGAAAGATACTACTATGCAAAATTTCAGCCCATGATGCAGTTCCCAAGCAGCAACTGAACATCATGGGGGCCCTTGTGCTGAAGAAGAAGGTGGACTGGGCCACATGGTTACTCAAAATAATAGGCTCCAAATACTCACACAAATAAAATGCATATATGAGGATTATGAGTCAAGTACTCTTCCACTCCTTCCCTGACCTCTGTAGGTCAAAAGGAATCCTCATTCCTCCAGGGAAAAGAATGTCAATAGCCCTATTCTCCAAGTGGACCAGGCAAATTCCTAAGCCTGGTTCCATTCCTGAAAGGACTCCCTCTCCTCCTAACTCTCCTGCTCATCCATCTCCTGCTCATCCATCTCCTGCTCATCCATCTCCTCCTCCTTCTCCTCAAAGAGACAATTCTTCTCTACCACCATCATCCACTCAAATAGTCTCTACCTCCCTCACAACTACTACTCTACCTACCTCTTCTCAAACACCTGCTCCTCAAACAGCAGTTTCTCCACCTCCTTTATCACCCATACCTCATGTATCAACTAACTTCTCTCCAGCCTCATCACCACCTTCACCACTCTCTCCTCATCCCCAACCATAACATGAACCATCTGCATCCACTAAAGCTCTTCTCACTCAGTGCATTGCATCAGCAACTCAAACATTCCAAGCAATGCTGGATGAGCACTGCTCCCAGATTCATTCCTCAATCCTACACATGCACACCCAAATAGATGGGGTTAGTGCCTCTGTGCAAAGTCTGAAGAACTCTCTCTCTCTTCCTCAAGAGTTACCAAGTCTTTCTTAACCTCCTTGGCCAAGAAGGTCAAGAAGGGGGAGAAGCTTGATGAAGAGCAGCCCTCCAATCTTAAATCTCCCTCACACAAATCCCCTCCTTCTTCAAAATCTGACAGTCTTGCACTGCTCAAGACAATTGGGAATGAGATAGTACCTGAGCTACACAATGATGAACAAACAATAGAGGTACTCAACATAGCAAGAGATGCTGCAAATCAAGTGGCAGTACTACAAGGGGAGGGAAGCAGAGCAGAAAATGAGGCTGAAAAGGAAGAAGGTGAGAAAGAGCTGAATACTGAAAAAGGAAATGAAGTTGATGCTGGGAAAGAGAAAGAGCCAGATGCTGTGATGGCTGAAGAAGGGGCTCAGGAGTTAGGGGCAGGGGGAGCTGAGACTCAGGGGGAGCAAATGGCTGAGACCCAGGGGGAGCTGAGGGAGTCACCTGCTACTGGGAAAGAGCAATCCACAATAGTATTCAAGAGAAAAAGAAAGACTCCTTCTACCCCTCCTGAATAATACTTGAAAACAATGCTTCATATACTTTATGATTGGTCTGAACATGAAGTTTGCTTCTGACTGTGTGAAATCTTCATTATCTGTACAAATGCTTTGCTATGTTAATTATATGCTAAATACAATTTCTCTCTAAATATGGTTAAGATAAATAGGGGGAGATTGTTGGGGAAATGATTTCTCTTAACCCCTAGAAATGAGTTAAAGAAGAATTCTAAGAATAAAAAATAAGGCTAAGTAAATATGCGTCGAATAGTATTCGACGCAACGTCGAGATAAAGTCGACGTTTCTATCAGAATGAGTCGAAGTAGCTCCAAGCAGAAGTCGACGTATCCTATGTCGACGTAGCTCTGACTTTTAGTCGACATATCTTGAGAAGTCGACGCACCCTAGTTGACGCACCTTCCTTATTCTCCTCTCGACGACCAGACAGGATGTATTCGACGCTTGCGTCGAATAGTAATCGACGCACGTCGATCTTTATGACAGAATTCAAAATCGTCAGATCTCTTTCCTTATCTTATAGATCTGATTTATATGGAATCAATTTATGTCTTATAGCCATTCTGAATCTTTCTTTTCCTCTATTAGATTCTTGGCTAATTTGATAAAGTTCATTATGGACATTATTTGAAATTGAAATGAATTCTTTCCTTCTATTGGTATGCTAACTATGGAAATGTTTCTATCCTTCTAATTCTCTGCCTGATAATTAATTTTCCTCCTATGAGTATCATTTGAATGAACAGAGCTATATATATATATATATGAAGGAGGTCGACAGAAAGAAAGAGGAGGGATCCACCATTTTACTCATTGAAAAAGAGGAAAAGCTCCCAAGTGATAAAGAGAGAATTGAGAAATAGCCCCGCAGCAATATTCAAGCATTCTTCTTCTCCTGCTTCTGAAATCACTCTGCTGCAAATTCTGATAGCTCTCACATAAGAGGGAAAAACTATAAATCCTCTTCTCTCTATAGAAGAAAGATTTAATTCACTACTTCTTGTGCTTCCAATCTTCTTGCTAGGAAGAAGATTCATTCTTGTTTTAAATACTTCTTTTCCTTTTTCTTATTTTCATTCTCACATGTTGTAAAACAGTTTTTAGAATCACTCTTCAAAAAATTCAGTTGTACTGGTTCTAAGAGTCTCCTTGTCAAAAGACTCGGTTGGTTCTAAGAGTCTCCTTATCAAAAGACTCAGGGTGGTTCTAAGAGTCTCCTTATCAAAAGACTCAGTGCAAGATAGTGAATTCCTACCAAGGGGGTAGAAGAGTGGACTACCCAAAGTTTGGGGAACCACTATATTTTCTTGTGTTGTGCTGTGATTTCTTTTCTTGCATTTACTTTCTTTATTTGTTTAATTCTTGTTGGTGTGTGTGGAAAGCTCTAATCTGTGATCATACACATATATATATATATTTACTTTGCACAAAATATTTTAAATCTCTATTCACCCCCCCCCCCCCCTCTAGAGAATTCTAGTGAGGTTAACTGTGCACTTTCACCTCCCCTCATCCTTCCAAAGTTTTGTGGCCTTCTCCAGAGGTGTGGAAGTGCACTTCCCTTCCTTCATGCCGAATCGCTCCACGATCTGCTCCGCATAACCGGCATGGGTCACCAGCACTCCTCCTTCCTTCCTCTGCACCTCGAGTCCAAGGAAATGGTGAAGCTCACCTAAGTCCTTCATCTCAAACCTGATAGACAGCTCGGCCCGAAGCTGCGCTACCTCCTCCTTCGAGTTCCCCGTCACGATCATATCGTCGACGTATAGCAGCACAATGACTTGAAGCTCCCCGCTCTTCTTGACGAACAAGCTTAAGTCTGAGTCTGAAGCACCAAATCCACATAATAGGAGGTATTCTGTGATCTTCCCGTACCACGCCCTCGGCGCTTGCTTCAACCCATACAGGGCCTTCTTCAACTTGCAGACATGCTCCAGAAAATCTTCAGACACAAAGCCTGGTGGCTGGACCATGAAGATATCCTTGTCAATCTCGCCATAGAAGAAAGCGTTCTTGACGTCAAGCTGCCAAATCTCCCATCCACTGAACGCCGCCAAGGCAATGATGAACCGAACTGAAGTCATTTTTGCCACCGGGTTGAATGTCTCCTCGTAGTCTTCACCGTATTGCTGCGAGAACCCCCGAGCTACAAGGCGAGCCTTGTACCGCTCAATGCTGCCGTCAGCTTTCTTCTTAAGCTTGTAAACCCACTTGCATGTAACATGAGTGGTGCCCTTGGGCTTGGGCACAAGAGACCAGGTCTCATTCTTCTCGAGAGCTGCCATCTCTTCTTGCATTGCAATGTCCCACTCCTTCACACCTCTGGCCTTCTCAAAGCTCGACGGCTCCCTCTCATCCAAGGGACCAGCGAAGAAACATGAGGCGAAGCTCACTGCGTTTCCTCCTGTATAGCGATCAGGGGCGACGATCGGTCGCTTCGACCTCCTCAGCTCCTTCCCCTTAACCAAATTATCTCCAACTGCTTCTTCCCTAGCTCCTCTTCCAGACGTGCTAGGAGCATCGCTCCCCCTGCTCCCTGAACCAGAAGCCCCCGTCTCGGAACTAGAAGAAGATGGACCACCTGGTGACACAGGTAGCTCCACCTGAAGATCCTCCACAGCTTTCTCTAGCACCTCCACCCTGCTCTCTGGTAGCTCCACATCAGAAGACCCCTTGTAAGATGTCACCTCATTGAACACGACGTCGCGAGATACCACAAATCTCCGCGTCTCCGGGTCCATGCACTTCCATCCTTTCTTCCGCTCATCGTATCCCATGAAGACTAGCTTCCTTGCTTTCGCATCTAGCTTCGTCTGAAGAGCATCTGGAACATGCACGTAGCAGGTGGATCCAAACACCCTAAGGTGTGCCACGCTTGGCTTCTCCTTGAACATCATCTCATGCGGAGTCAACATGTTGATGGCACTCAAAGGCATCCTGTTGATGACGTAGGCAGCACAAGACATTCCCTCCGCCCAGAAGGACTTTGGGATACTCTTGGCATGCAGCCAACACTTGCAGGTCTCCGTCAGATGATGGATCTTCCGCTCTGCAACTCCGTTCTGCTGTGGAGTATGTGCACAAGTGAGCTCTCTCTGGATGCCTGCCTTCCTGCAAAAGGTAGAGAACTCACTGGAGGTGAACTCCCCTCCATTGTCAGTCCTCAGCTTCTTCACCCGCAGTCCTAGCCGACCCTCCACGAGCTCCTTGAACTCCACAAACTTGGCAAACGCCTCTGCCTTCTCCTTCAAGAAATATACCCAGACATATCTGGTGTAATCATCGATCAACACCAGCATATATCTGCTGCCTCCGAGGCTTGGTGTAGCAGTAGGTTCCATCAAGTCACCGTGGATGCACTCCAACGGCACACTACTTCTTGTCTGCGACTTGTCAAATGGTAGTCGATGAGACTTGCCGAACTGATATCCCGCGCAAACATGACCTTCACCGTAGGAAGATAGACTTGGCAGACCCTTGACCAGACCTCTCACTGCCATAGCTTTCAGCTTGTCCATCCCTACGTGCCCCAACCTCTCATGCCATATAACGGCACCATCATTCATCTTCATCTTGTCGACGTAGGAACTTGTCGATAAAATGAACAAGCCCTTTGCCCGTCTCCCGACATGGACGACCTCGGCCTTTACGGCCTCAAAATTGCGTAGAAACTTCACTTCTGTTGGGCCGAACATAATGTGATACCCAGCGTCTACAGCGTTGGTCACGGAGAAGAGGTTTTTCCTCATACCAGGCACGTGATAGACACTCCTCAAAGTAAGTGGCCCTCTATCACTGCCCAAGGAAACAACCCCCACCTTCTCTACTGGATGCACAGTATTATCAGCAGTAATGATTGCATTGTTACCTGTATAGGGCTGTGCAGAAGAAAGTTTGGTCTCGTCTCCGGTGAGGTGATGACCACACCCCGAGTCCACGATCCAGTCTTCCAGATAGTTGATAGGAGCAGAAGCTCCAACAGAGGCCGAGAAGGCTCCTCCCCAACCTCCTTCAAAGTGCCTGGCCTCAGCTTCCTCCTTCTCCGCAGCATGCCCAGCTTGGGTGACCACCCTGCAATCCTTTCTGATGTGGCCATACTTGCCACACTTGAAGCACTTCGGACCTTCACCCTTCTTCTTCCCGTCAGCCTTGGGAGCATACCCCCTTTCCTGCTGCCCAGAAGTTGAAGACCCATAGCCTCCTCCAGTGGTCTTCTTCTTCTTATCCCACTTCTTCTTCTTCCCCGAGAAGAGCACTTCGCCATCTCCCCCAGCCACCGACACCCCCGCCATCTGCCTTGCCAAACTTTCTTGCGAAGCAAGTAAGTTCTCCAGCTCCAACAGAGACGGCTAATTTGCCCATCCCTGCACCGACGTTACAAAGGCAACATATTCCTTCCGCAAGCCGCGGATGATGTGCCTCTTCAGCTTCGCCTCAGAGATAGGCTCATCAGGATCCAATGCTGAGATTTCAGCGCACAAGTTCTTCATCTTCAGAAAGAAAGTGGAGATAGTAAGATCACCCTGAGCCGACCTTGCCAGCTCATTCTCCAAGAACTGTAGCCTTGCTACATTCTTCTTGTTAAACAGCCCATTCAGGGCTCTCCAGATCTCCGCAGTCGATCCACATCCCAGAATGTGATCAAACAGATCAGGTGAAATTGCCCTATTCAGAATGAACTCTGCCTTCGCATTCGTCCTCCTCCAAGTTCTCACCTCAGCCCCATTATCCCCTTCCGGGACAACTTCCTGCGTCTAATCTCCTCCAACTACCTCCCAGAGGTCCTCACCTAGAAGATAGCTTTGCATACACGACTTCCACTTCTTGAAGTTATTCGATGTAAGCATCTCAATTCCAAGACCCCTCGCTTCCATTGCTCTACCACTGGTTCCTTCTTCACAAAGGCGATGGCTACTCTAAGTCACTCACTGCTCAATCCACTCCAACCTACCTCTGATACCATGTGAAATTTTTCGAATCTTTATGAAGCGAGCAGGAGTTAGTCAACTTAGAGTTCACAAGCCAAACAACCAGAAGCAAAAGGAGGCAAACAAAAGATCTTTATTGATAGCAACTTCAGATTACAAGGCAAGGCATGCTTGGCGAGACATGATTTCGCCAGCACAAACACCAAAGGAAAAATAATACAAGTTGAAGATAACTTGAGACCACGCGGTCTCCCTTGCGACCTCAGCAACCCGCCAGACCGCAATCCGTTGTCGATCTCAGAACAACACCAACCCGCTGATCAGACCGCACCCTTCCTTCCGAACTCCTGATTCTCCCGAACTCCAGCAACACAACTCCAAGCCGCAGACCGCCTAAACACTTTCAGAGGAAGAGGTGATCGCTGCTGCCCGCACTATCCGCAGAAGCTGCACAAGAAGAATTCAATCAGCAGACCGCCTGATCAGACAAATAGAGACCGCAGGAAAGAAGCGAAATCAGCTTACACTTGGTGTGTCTTATAATTTGCTTCTACAGAGGCTCCTATTTATAGGCGTGGGACCTGATCCAGTCACCATCCTATGAGATAGGATCACCACCCTCCAGACCGCGCAACCTGACCGGTCACACCGCGTGATCAACAACAGTACTCTTGCTTCATTTTGGTGAACTCGCCAGCTTCAACATCAACCATGAGAGACCGCCACTCTCACAGCAGATCGCGACTCCAAAGGAGATCGCCAAACCGCCCGAAGCTGTTCACCCCCTGTGTTCGCCCGAGACCGCGAACACAGCCAGTTTGCCATCAACCTGCGAACTCCTGTCCGTATGTCGGTCTCCTCCTGAGACCGCGAACAGCGTCCAGCTTGCATACCAGTCTCCTCCTGAGACCGCAACCTGAGACCGCGCGACTAAGACCCTTAGTCTGCGAATAACACCAGAAAGCCCGGTCAACTACCAGACCGCATTCTGGAGAGAACTTGAACAAACTGTGTGGTCACACCAGACCGTCACAGCCTTGAAGACAACCCGCCACACGGTCACGCACAGACCGAGCGCACATGAAGACGATCAACCCGCCACGCGGTCACGAACAGACCGCGCACACCAGAAGATGAACAACCCCCCACGCGGTTAGAGACAGACCGCGCGGCCTTCACCTTCAGCTGCCTTGGACCCATACCAGCGATCAAGCCAGGAGATCGCAGCTAGGCTTAGACAAGCCAGACCGCAGAGGCAGACTGCCAAGTCGTGCGTTCACGCCAGACCGCCCGACCTCCTCCCAGACCGCCCAGGTCCAAAAGTCCTCTAACTTCCACTACAACAATTTCAACAGAGATGATGGTCTATCTACTGCATATCAGCAGGAGAGGAGCTATGCTCCTAAGCGTGATGGGAAGAAGAATGAAGGACCTAGATGCTTCAGGTGCAACAAGCTTGGTCACTTCAAGAGAGACTGCCAAGTTAATCTTCATCTAGGGCATGCTACAGGAAAGGAGGAGGCTGGTTCCAATTCTGAAGGTAGTTGGGGTGGTGGAGGTGCATTCATGATAGGCACTTGTGTTCGGGCATTGGCTTCCATCAACTATCATGATGATTGTATAGTGGACTCTAGGTTTGGTCATCACCTCACCGGGGATGAGTTAAAGTTCTCCTCATTGCGAGAATATACAGGTAATGATGCTATCATTACAGCTAATGATACTATACATGTAGTTGAGAAGGAGGGTATGGTTTCTTTGAACGATGATAGAGGTACTCTTACATTGAAGAGTGTCTATCATGTTCCGGGGATGAAGAAGAACCTCTTCTCAGTGACCAATGTTGTGGATGCTGGCTATCACGTTCTGTTCGGTCCAACAGAAGTGAAATTTTTTCGAAATGTTTCAGCCGTGAAAGGTCACTCATGTAGGGAGACGGGTGAAGGACTTGTTTGTTCTTTCAACAAGTTCTTATGTTGATAAGATGTGGGCTAACGACAGCGCCGCTATCTGGCACGAAATACTTGGGCATGTTGGGGTGGATAAGTTGAAGGCTATGGCGGGAAGAGGCCTTGTGAAAGGTCTGCCTAGCTTGTCATCTTTCGGAGATGGTCACGTTTGTGCAGGTTGTCGGTTTGGTAAGGCTCAACGTCTTCCATTTGACAAATCACAAAGCAGATACAAAGCACCATTGGATTGTATACATGGTGATTTGTTTGAACCTACCAACGCTGCCAGTCTTGGAGGTAGCAGGTATATGCTAATTTTGGTTGATGACTTCACCAGATATACTTGGGTATATTTTCTGAAGGAGAAGTCGGGGGCGTTCGAGAGGTTTGTGGAGTTCAAGGAGCTGGTAGAAGGTCGGCTCAACCTGCGGGCCAAGAGGTTCAGAACCGACAATGGAGGGGAGTTCACCTCCAAGGCGTTCATTAACTTCTGCAGGAAGCATGGCATCCAATGAGAGCTTTCTTGTGCTCAACATCTGACAGAAACCTACAAATGTTGGCTTCATGCCAAGAGTATCCCAAAGTCCTTCTGGGCAGAGGGAATGTCTTGTGCGGCCTATGTCATCAACTGGATGCCTCTCAGTCCCATCAACATGAAGACCCCTCATGAGTTGATGTTCAAGGAGAAGCCAAGCGTGGAACACTTTCGAGTGTTTGGTTCTACCTGCTACATGCATATTCCGGATGCCCTTCGAACGAAGCTAGATGCAAAGGCAAGGAAACTAGTCTTCGTCGGTTATGATGACCGGAAGAAAGGGTGGAGATGCATGGATCCCGAGACACGGAGATATGTGGTCTCTAGGGATGTGGTATTTGACGAGCTGATGTCATACCAAGGTAGCTCTTCTGTAGAGTTACAAGGAAGCAGGGTAGATGGTGGACCAGAGGAAGCTGCAAGGGAAGTTCTGGTGGAGTTGTCTGTTTCTCCAGGTGCTCCAGATATCTCTAGCTTTGGGTCAGGTGCTTCAGGTTCTGGAAGCAGGGGGAGCGATGATCCATGTTTACCTGAAAGGAGAGCTAGTCCAGAAGTTGCAGTTGAAGAGGTGGTTCAGAGTCAAGCTCTGAGGAGGTCCAAGAGGACCATTATTCCACCAGATCGGTATACGGGCAGAAACTTGGTGAGCTTTGTCTCATGTTTCTTCGCAGGTCCCTTGGATGAGAGAAAGCCATCCTGTTATGAAAATATCGTTGGAGTCAAGGAGTGAGAAGGAGCCATGGATGAAGAGATGGCCGCCCTCAGGAAAATGAGACTTGGGACTTGGTGCCTAAGGTTGAGGGAGTTACTCCAGGGACTTGCAAGTGGGTTTTCAAACTGAAGAAGAAGGCTGATGGAAGTTTTGAGCAGTACAAGGCTCGCCTTGTAGATCGAGGTTTCTCTCAGAAGTATGGGGAAGATTATAAAGAAACATTCAGCCCAGTTGTCAAGATGACTTTGGTCCGGGTGGTGATCGCATTGGCAGCTTGTCAAGGGTGGAAGATTTGGCAACTCGACGTAAAGAATGCCTTCTTATACGGCGAGATTGACAAGGATATCTTCATGGATCATCCACCTGGTTATGTATTCGAAGAGCAACCAAGATATGTTTGCAAGCTCAAGAAGGCTCTTTACGGCTTGAAGCAAGCGCTGCGGGCGTGGTACGGGAAGATCGCAGAATATCTCCAGTTCTGCGGATACTTTGCTTCTAATTCAGATTCAAGCTTATTCGTAAAGAAGACGGGGGAGCTTCAGGTCTTGGTGCTGCTGTACGTTGACGATATGATCGTCACGGGGAATTCTGAAATGGAGGTAGCTAGGCTTCGTGCTGAGCTAGTTATCAGATTTGAGATGAAGGATTTGGGTGAGCTCCACCATTTTCTTGGACTCGAAGTGGAGAGGAAAGAGAGCGGAATGCTTGTTTCCCAAAAAGGCTATGCGGATCGAATAGTGAAGAGGTTCGGCATGGAAGGTGGGAAGAGCAACTCTACTCCACTGGAGGTTGGAGTTCATCTTCGACGAGATGAAGGGAAGGTTCTTACCGATCCTTTGGTGTTCTGGGCTTTGGTTGGAAGTCTGATATACTTGACGATCACGAGGCCAGATATTGCTTATGCAGTTGGCAGGGTGAGTTGGTTTATGGCAGAACCTCGGAAACCTCATCTTGTGGCGGTGATGAGTCCCAATTATATACACATATATGGACTCATCTGGGCCGTTTATCTAGTCATTCCACTGCACTTTAGCCTTGTTTTAGCTCATATTTTTCATTCTATGCTAGGTGCACTTCTTGGCCTAATTTGGTGTGTTTTTATGTTTAGTCTCTTTTGATAGCCTTATCGTATTGTTGAGTGCCACTTTCAGTGGCCTGATTAGCATTTCTGTAGGAACAGGAGTCGTGCAGGTGTTCCCGGTACAATTCTGTACAGGAACACTGCGCATGATCACTGGTTCTATTGCGCACGACCACTGGTCGTGCGCCGCTGATCGTGCGCACTTAACCCCCATTTTATGAGTTCTGTCTCGACCAGCGCGCACGACCACTTACGATAGTGCGCACGACCACTGGTCGTGCACCACTGGTCGTGCAAACATTATATTTTATAAATTTCTTACATTGCAGGCTCCACCCAGGCAGGCGCACGATCACAGGATTCTAGTGCGCACGACCACTGGTCGTGCGCCATCGATCGTGCGCACTGTTTATTCCAGCGCCTATAGATTGACCTGCTCGCAAAGTAGGTCGGGATCCATCATCCGACTCCGCCCAGTTCCGCCGTTTTCCGCCCTTTTTGCAGGGTTTCGCCTCCTTCTTCACCGCCCACCTTAGGGAGGAGCTCCGGGCAAACTTTCAACGCCAAATCCTCGCCGGAGCTTCCTCTCGGCCATCTCCTTCATCCAAGAGCTTCAAGAAGGGAATCAACCTAGCCTTCTTCTTCAAGATCGGAGCAGCTTGTGTGATCATTCCACCGGTTCGTGACACGAAGAATACGGGTCCATTGGAGAGTAGTGACAGCTCTCTCTACCCCGGACGCAGTTGAGGACCGAGCTTGGACGCGGATTGACAACCTGACGATTCCTTCCGTGAACCCTCAACAAGACTTCGGAGTCGGTCGATTTCGCACACTCACCTACCCTTGTAGTGATAGCTTAGTTGGATTTCTTATATATTTGATGAAGTGTGTTTTGATTATTAGCATTTATACTTGATTATGTCTATGTGATTTGGGTATTCTTGCTTAACATTTTGAGGTGTGCCTTGTGGTGTGGATTGTTGGTTGTGTTGTGCCGCCCTAACAATTGTTAGTGGTGTGCTTTGCGAAGAGGTGCTTGCGACCCTCATTTCGCCGTTCTCTCCATTCCATTCGTATGCCTACTCTTCCATCCGCCTAGCGAAGCGTGGCATAGCGGCCCGTGTAATCCATTCCGACTCCGCCGGTGCGAACCATTCCATCCGCTTGCCTACTCTTCCATCCGCCTAGTGAAGCGTGGCATAGCGGCCCGTGTAATCCATTCGCCCAACGAAGCAGTGCGCTCAAGGCCTGCACAGTTCGACTCCGCTTGCCTATTCGTCCATCCGCCCTTGCGACGCAGCGCGCTCAAGGCCTGCCTAGTCTCCATCCCGCCAAGCGAAGCATTGCATAGCGGCATTGCATAGGAGTAGTTGTAGTTGTTTTCTTTTATTTTCCAAAAGCCAAACCAACTCTCCCGCATTCCATCCGACCTTTAGGACTTCGATCTCAAGTCCTTCCTTGAAAGTTAACTCCACCTTACTGTGTTTCTTTGAGATCGATACTTGGGGATTCATTCCCATTTTATTTTACTTGAACGATCGGTACACTGCCGTTTCGTGTCGCAGTCTTGCTACCGCCTATAGCGGTGTGCTAAGATTTGCGTCATCAAGTTTTTGGCGTCGTTGCCGGGGAACACAGACGTGTGAGTTTTCTGTAGAGGGAGAGTTGTAAGATAGAAGCCCTTTTCCCTTTGTTTATACCATTTCTTTTGTTTATTTTAGTGTTAAAATTTGATATTTCTATTTCATTTCCTCCTTTATCTAGTTTCGGCTTTTCTATAACATGTGTTCATTTAATTCTGGTTGCGTGTAGTTTTATTTTGCAAGGAATTGTTTATATTTTTTTGTCCACTTATTTCTGTGATGTATTCTGAAGCCGAGTGTCGCCTCTATGACACTTTGCGTCGATACATCGACGCCATAGCTGCTTTAAACGATGAGCATTGTATTAGGTGCTTGCTATGTCAAGGTTTAGGTCATATGGTGAAGGATTGCCCTCGTCTGTGCGATCCTTCCCCCTCTGAGGACGTGTACGCAGCATCCCCCCATTTACGGGAGACTACTGCGGACAGGCCCACCAGAGTGTTGCCTGGCCCCTACACTGACATCGCACATCATGCTCGATCTTTGCCCTTGGAGATTACTGAGGAATCTCTCGTCGCGTACAGCTCTTTCATGGGTCCCTCAATCCCCTTTTATGAGCTTCCTTTGAGTGACGATGTGCACTCATTCGATGGTCAACAGGGACAGGATTGGGAACTCATGGATGCACCAGTATGGTGTGCAGATTCTGGTTCTTCCTACGGGGAGGCGTCTGTGGATATTTTCGCAGAGGCGACTGCTCATTTATTTTCTGATCATGAGAGCAGTCCGGTTCCTTTGCATTCCTTGCAAAATTCATCTACTTCTATCTTTAGTGAGTCGGCTGATGATGTCGTGCGGGTGGTTTATTCGGCGCCTGAGGTTGCGCCAAGGTGGGACGAGGGTTTCATTCTCTCTGATGGGGAGTGTGATACCTTTGAACACGATGATGCACCGCGGTGGGATGAGGAGTATTCTCTTTCCGAGGAGGAGGTATTTACTTACTTCTTGGATGGGGACATCCAGCTCACCACCGAGGACCCCGAGCTCCTAGGTTCCCCTCGTTACGACTCATATGATACCGACAGTGATCTGTGCTTGGATCCTGCCAGGAGTGAAACCGGGATCACTCCTCCTTTGTTTGATTCTTTTAGTTCTTCATCTAGTTTATTTCCTAATCCTTTTTCTTTTAGTGATTATGCTGATAAGTTCATCCTTCCTGCTTCCCCTCTTGCATTAATGCCTGTTATTTCATTTATCCCTCTGCAGGCGCTTGAATTTATAGACCCATTCTTGTGTAATTTTGAGAGGCAGTCTTGGCAGGGAAAGCAGTTGGCAATGATGAATTCAATCGTCTATTCCACTTCATCATCATTGCCTGCTTTTTCCTTGAAAGACTGGGTGCAGGGTGGAAAGCGCTACTTCATCCATGACCGCCGATGGGAGGAGAGGAAGAGGATGAAGAAAGATGAAATATGGAGATGGAAAGCTCCTGATCGTCTGGATTGCTGTTGTTGGGTCTTCGGACCCATTTCTTTTATCTCTAGTTACTACTTTAAATCAACGTACAGTTGATCTTTTTGGCATGCTTGTAATAATTAGGATATTTAGCTTTTTCTTTTATGCTTAGACTTTTATTAAAACTGCTTAATACAGGTATTAAGTCCAGCTTAAGGACGGTAAACAAAAGCGCTGCTGGGAGACAACCCAAGTTTTTGTTGCTAACCCTTTAATTGTTTAGTGTTATATATTTTTTGCTTGGAGCATTTTTGCCTGCAGGTGTGCGGCAATTTCTTTTGGTGGCGGACTTGGACTTCCATCGCAGTATTAACGCCAATCTTCTGGTATGCTCATATCTGAGCATAGGTACCCTCTTCCTTAGCATCTCTTTATTCTCATTGTCATAATTCATGTGATTGTCCAATTCAAGTCTGGGGGGAGTGTACCGAGTGTTCACTACACGTGTACACGTTTTTGCATACCAGAAGTATATTTTTATTTATGTCATATTATAGCATACACCACTGCACCCATTATGCACGCACTTACTTGCAAGTGCTACCGTGCCAAATTTCCTTTTGGAATGGAGCCGGGAAGTCAATTGTGTTAGCTAGGAATTGTGGTTTGGAGTACGATGTCGACTCCAGTAGTGTTCTAATCGAATACTCATGTTTTGCATAGAATTTTGCGTAGAAGCTATTTCTATTTTCATGCTTTGTATATTTATTCTTATCTAATCTAGTAATTAGAGTTTTATTTTACTCAAAGCATGAACCTGTGCCGATCTACCGGTAGTGTAGGTGAGTCGGTAGCGAACGCTAGATTCGTATTTCTCGAGTCGGGAGAAAGAGTTATCTTTCTCGGTGGCTAAGAACTTGCCCCTAGCGACTCTCGAAACATAGGCACCGGGTAGTTCTAATGCATTAGCATGATGTAGGCCATTCTTTGGACCGTTTGAGCTTTGAGCCAAAACCAGAGATTTATCCTTGCTAACCAATTTTGAGCCTATCCCACCTTTTCTTTTTAGCTCCACCGCTCTCGCTTAAGCCAAGATCATCAAACCTGTATACGCACGTGTTTTGAGCTTTATAGTATAACTAATTATTGTGATGTGCTGTTTTTGGCTAAGTTGAAAAAAAAAAGTAAAATAAAAAAGTATTAGTGAGCTAAAAATTGAAAAGATCAGCGCTCCAAAAGAAAAAAAATTTCCGAGTTCTTTATATTCTAACTCAGAAATTCTGAATTGTTTGAGAGGAATTACTTTATATTGGGTGTTGGCAATGAAAACATCAGCTTTATTTATTGTCGGGGTTTACAAAGTGTATTGCTCAAATGTGTTAGGTGTGTTAGCCTTCGAATTTATCATTGTATATCATACCGCAACCTAAGCCACATATTTACCTGAAAGCCCTATTGACTAGTGTGTAGTTTTACCTAATGTTGTGGAGAGAGTGCGAAAGTGCGAGCTTATGGCTCCCGACACCGATGGATTTCGGTGGAGTTAGTTCCGTATCCCATATTTTGCGAAATACTCGTCTGAGAGCGTCTCTACATTCTCCATACACGTGACTGGCAGATCACACTTGGTTCAGCTTTTGAGTAAACTAATCTCTTATTTACTATTTTAGATATTTGTAGATTACTTTGCATAATAGAAATTTCTTCTACGAGAATTTTATGCACATGATTATTTGATTTCGCATATTACTCCTAGCCATAATCACCTCTCTAACCCTTGTTTTTCCCGTCCGCCGAGAGTTGTTTGCTCGGGACGCGCAAATATGTAAGTCTGGGGGTGTGATGAGTCCCAATTATATACACATATATGGACTCATCTGGGCCGTTTATCTAGTCATTCCACTGCACTTTAGCCTTGTTTTAGCTCATATTTGTCATTCTATGCTAGGTGCACTTCTTTGCCTAATTTAGTGTGTTTTTATGTTTAGTCTCTTTTGATAGCCTTATCGTATTATTGAGTGCCACTTTCAGTGGCCTGATTAGCATTTCTGTAGGAACAGGAGTCGTGCAGGTGTTCCCGGTACAATTCTGTACAGGAACACTGTGCACGATCACTGGTTCTATTGCGCACGACCACTGGTCGTGCGCCGCTGATCGTGCGCACTTAACCCCCATTTTATGAGTTCTGTCTCGACCAGCGCGCACGACCACTTACGATAGTGCGCACAACCACTGGTCGTGCGCCACTGGTCATGCGAACATTATATTTTATAAATTTCTTACATTGCAGGCTCCGCCCAGGCAGGCGCACGATCACAGGATTCTAGTGCGCACGACCACTGGTCGTGCGCCACCGATCGTGCGCACTGTTTATTCCAGCGCCTATAAATTGACCTGCTGGCGAATTAGGTCGGGATCCATCATCCGACTCCGCCCAGCTCCGCTGTTTTCTGCCCTTTTTGCAGGGTTTCGCCTCCTTCTTCACCGCCCACCTTAGGGAGGAGCTCCAGGCAAACTTTCAACGCCAAATCCTCGCTGGAGCTTCCTCTCGGCCATCTCCTTCATCCAAGAGCTTCAAGAAGGGATCAACCTAGCCTTCTTCTTCAAGATCGGAGCAGCTTGTGTGATCATTCCACCGGTTCGTGACACGAATAAGACGGGTCCATTGGAGAGTAGTGACAGCTCTCTCTACCCCGGACGCAGTTGAGGACCGAGCTTGGACGCGGATTGACAACCCGACGATTCCTTCCGTGAACCCTCAACAAGACTTCAAAGTCGGTCGATTTCGCACACTCACCTCCCCTTGTAGTGATAGCTTAGTTGGATTTCTTATATGTTTGATGAAGTGTGTTTTGATTATTAGCATTTATACTTTATTATGTCTATGTGATTTGGGTATTCTTGCTTATCATTTTGAGGTGTGCCTTGTGGTGTGGATTGTTGGTTGTGTTGTGCCGCCCTAACAATTGTTAGTGGTGTGCTTTGCGAAGAGGTGCTTGCGACCCTCATTCCGCCGTTCTCTCCATTCCATTCGTATGCCTACTCTTCCATCCGCCTAGCGAAGCGTGGCATAGCGGCCCGTGTAATCCATTCCGACTCCGCCGGTGCGAACCATTCCATCCGCTTGCCTACTCTTCCATCCGCCTAGCGAAGCGTGGCATAGCGGCCCGTGTAATCCATTCGCCCTACGAAGCAGTGCGCTCAAGGCCTGCACAGTTTGACTTCGCTTGCCTACTCGTCCATCCGCCCTTGCGACGCAGCGCGCTCAAGGCCTGCCTAGTCTCCATCCCGCCAAGCGAAGCATTGCATAGCGGCATTGCATAGGAGTAGTTGTAGTTGTTTTCTTTTATTTTCCAAAAGCCAAACCAACTCTCCTGCATTCCATCCGACCTTTAGGACTTCGATCTCAAGTCCTTCCTTGAAAGTTAACTCCACCTTACTGTGTTCCTTTGAGATCGATACTTGGGATTCATTCCCATTTTATTTTACTTGAACGATCGGTACACTGCCGTTTCGTGCCGCAGTCTTGCTACCGCCTATAGCGGTATGCTAAGATTTGCGCTATCAAGCAGCTAGGAGTATCTTAAAGTATGTCAAATCCACTTCGGATTTGGGTCTTTTCTATGAGAGAGATTCGGGCTTTTGCTTGCATGGGTACATGGATGCTGATTATGGAGGAGATTCAGATGATCAAAGATCGACGTCTGTATATGTCTTTATGACAGGCTCTACAGCTATATCATGGTGCAGTAAGAAGCGGGATTTTGTGTCTGTCTCTACCACAGAAGCGGAGTACAAAGCTTCTGCTTTGGCAGCTTAGGAAGTCATCTGGCTTAGGAGGCTTGTGGAGGACATTCATAAGGAGGTGCAAGGTCCTACTCTGCTACGTGGTGACAATGAGAGTGCTCTCAAACTGGTGAACAATCCAGTTTGTCAAGAGCGTACGAAGCATATAGAGATTCATCATCATTTCATTCGTGAGAAGGTGTTGGAGGGATCTCTAGCTGTGGAGCATGTGCAGAGCAAGGATAATGTTGCTGACATATTTACTAAGCCGCTGTCGATGGCACCATTTGGTCGGTTGCGGAGTTTGCTTGGGCTGACTTCCACTTCCCACTTCAAGGGAGAGTGTTAAATTTTTGAAGTGGAAGTGGAATGGTGTTGGGCGGTCTGCATATTGGAAACTGCAGAGACCGCGCGGTCTGCGCTGATGTTCTGGCCAGTTTTGTCTCAGGCGATCTGCTCCGGGCGGTCGGATCTGGGAGACCATAAAGTTTCCGGGCAGATTGTGCAGGTTATTCTGGCGACTTGTTCAAGTCGGCCAGATGTTCATGTAGGGTCTGCCTTCTTGCAGTGACCGGGCAGTCTGAAAACTTGTTCTAGCCGGTCTGGGTTACTGAAGAAGTGTTTGCTTTTTGCAATAAAGGTCGGTCGGTCTGTTTTCGGAGATCGTGGTGACCGGGCGGTTTGTATATAACTGTATGGTCTAATAAGGGAGTTGTTAGCTTTGTTGAGCTCGGGCGGTCTGCTTGCGAGACTGCTCGCGATCTGATGGGTGGTTATTGTATCCCGGTTTATGCGGTGATGACATCCGTCAGCTCGCCTATAAATAGGGGTGCAGGGCCCGTCATTAATAGCGAAGAACTGTAAGAACCCAAGTTGGCTTGATTGTGCTGGTCTCTTCCTGAGGTCGCGCGGTTTGAGTTTTGCCTGACCGGTTTGTCTGTTCGCAGGTTAGCGACTTGCAGTTCGCGGTCATCATTCTACTTTCTTCCAGTTTTGAATAAACCAGTCCGGCAGCGGTCTGTCTGGGCGGACTGTGTTTAGGTGTTCTTGGATTGTGCATCGGACTCAGTTGATTAGGCGGTCTTAAGTGATCAGGCGGTCTTGAGTGCGGTCTGCAGCAGGAAGCAGTTTCTTTGTCAAGTGTTCGCGGGTAGATTCAGTAATCGGGCGAACTCTTGGTCTGGCGGTCTGAAGTGCGAACATATTATCTTTCAGCAGTTGAATAAAGCAGCAGGTTGAGCGGTCTGTGGTTGCGGTCTATCAGGCGCGGTCTCAGGGGTTAACCACACGGCTTGTCTGTTCGCGCGATCTGGCGATCTCAGTTGTCAAGTCGTCGATAGCTTGTATTTTTTGTGTTTTGGGTTTCTCTCCTCTGTGATTCTTATGAATCATGTCTCTCCATGTATACCTCAAATTGTAAAGAGATAGTTAATACTAAAGCACTATTCGGTCTTCCCATTGTCATTGTGTTGCTATACTTGTGGAAAGTTTGTGAAGTATTCCGCATTTTACTTCAACTCCGGACCTCAAATTTTTTAACAGTGATTGATGTGCTCCAACGGATCATTGGTCCCGTCAAAAGTCTCGATGTTCGAATGCTTAAATCCTTGTGGAATGGGATGTGCCATAACTTGTAGGGTTAGTAGAGAGTCGTGGTGAAAGCGTGGATATGCAGTATGCCGCCAGCCGTGCATGTACTCTTCATCAATCATGTTTTTCACTTCCTCGTGAGTGAGCCTTTTGTCAGTATGTTGGACATCTACTCCCACTGGATGGGGATCGTACCGCGCACATCTGGGGCATTCGTTGGGCAGTGTGGGATGCATGGAGATGGTGGCATCGGATAACTCATCAGCAGCAGGGTCCTCGAAGCGAGCAACACATTCAGGCAAGTCATGATTCAGGAGTTGCGGTGGTCGATCGCCTGGTGCGAGGACCGAGTTAGGGGTTTGAGAGGCTCCTAAATTTCTAATTAGGGTGAGCACCTAAGCCTGACACTTCTCCATCAAGCGCACACGCTTATCCATGAATGTTGTTGACACTGCTACGGCTTCCTTGAGAAGCGAGATATTGCTAGTGAGCGAGTTGACAGGGGCTGAATCAGCACAACATTGGCCCAGTTTGACGCATGAGCATTTCTTCCCGCCATTGTTGTCAGTTAGGAGTACTTTCACAAAATAAGTGATGTATTTAGAGAATTTTTGGAGGATTAGGAACACCTTTCCCACCGACGGTGCCAAACTATTGTGGGTCGATTAGCGGTCCCACGGGTCAGAAGAATCAGATTGTCTTAGCTCGAGAGTGAGCCAAGCGTACAAATAATCAAAATGGAGAACCAACAACAGACAACAAGACTTTTACATGGAAAACCCGGAACGGGAAAAAACCATGAGGCACCCAGTTGAACTGACGAAATCCACTAGTTGTAGCTGATTACAAGAGTTAGTGTTTCAGATGGTGGTATGCCACCACTCATTTCCAAGTCTTTTGGGGTGTCCGGTCTTAAGTAGAACCAAGTGCTAAGGAGCGCTTGCTGGTGTAGTCACCAAAGCAGAACTTACACGCGGAAAATGCGTGGTTAGTAGGAGAGTGAGCAGTGAGCCAAGTTTTCGCCAAAAAACCTCAGAGCTCTCTTCTCTCCTTTTATTCCTCCTTGCAAATGAAGGCTTGGGACCTTTTAATATTTTTCAGGGGAGCACAAGTAATTGTGTCTTCTAGTCAATTGAACGGGGCGAATAGAAATGCATGATTCCGATCACCCGGATCACGAACTTTTGGGATATGACGACTATGCCCCACGGGCGGTTCGGGCAACTCTGGCAGCCCAGTTAGGTTCGCCGAAGAAACTGAGGCGGCGGTCGCTGCGACACGCAAGGGCATGCGCGGGCGCGCTCGCTCGCGTGACCCCCGCGACGAGCCAGTCCGGGTCGCGGTAAGATGAACGCTCGATTCGACCACTCGATATTTTTGGGGAACCCCATTATTATGCAATGTAAACTTACATGAGAGGATTCTGTAAATTTCGAAAGATAGGAGGGTGCAACTTGTAATTTAGCATACTTGCAGGAGAGGTGCTGGTAAACGATTCTTGTATTTTTACCGTAGTCTAAGGTTCCAACATTGAAGGTTGCTTTGATTTGATGCTCGGAAAGTTGTTCAAGCTAAGTTTCAACTAAATGAGTTTTAGGGTATGTTTGTTTCACGGTGAGTGTGGGAGCGGCGAGAATGAGAGCGTTGACAATATAGTGGCCGCGGTTTCAAAAAAGATCAAATATGGAGTTTGGAGTGGTGGCGGGGGGAACTGGAGGGTTACCAAACAGATTCTTTTAACGTTGGCGTATTCCCCTCAATGGGGATGGAGCAAACCAAACAAACAAAGCCTTGGAAATATTATTTTATTGCTATGGACTCGCCTTTGTTAGGAGAAAATTTACGAAGACTACGCTAAGGTTTCTTGTTATGTTTATGAGAACCAGAATAGATTGCTCTTTATATAGAGTCTTGGGTTATGCTCATGGCTAACGGCCATCCTAATACAAATGATATATTATTCGTCACTCTCCACACCTCCAACAACTTTTTTGTCAATTCTAAGCTTCAAAATTAGCACGCTTCTTACACTAAGAGAGTAATTTTAAGAATAAGAACCAACTTTCATCCACTTTAACGAAATATTATTTAAATTACAGCCATTTTTAATACTTATAACAGATCATAAACCAATCTATAAAGTCTGTAAATAAATTTTCATCAGGTTCTTCTTCTTCTCTTTCTTCCATTAATCTCTTGTTTTACTCTTACCGGGTGAAAATGAGTGGAATTAGTCTTTCATCCCTTCTTTTGATGATGTACTTCTGCCAAAAGATTAATTTAATGAGCTGAAGGAAGAAGAAAGCTTAAGAGACTTCATTTGGAGCAGGAAAGTTGTGTAATAGCTATTAAGAAAATAAATCCATGTGATGGTAGTGGTGAGGGATTAAATTAAGGAAGGAACTCCATGTTATCCTAGTTGTCCCTTCCACTCAAAGCCATGTTCATGCCCTGCTTCCCTTTTAATTACTTTGGCTGCCTCACATAATCATCTCTCACCTCTATTTGTTTATGGTTTAAACTAAGCTTCTCTCCCTCATAACCATGTGATCACTTGCTGCTATTATTATTATGGTAGGTGAGAATATCTGCTTTAGTCTCTTATTGGATAGATGCTGAATATGTTCACGTAGAAATACTATTTTATTGGCCGAATTTTCTTCGCAAGGTTAAATTATTTGGTGGAAAATGAGGTCAAAGTATACTGATTTGCATTACTCACTTTTAGGCTCCGTTTGGGAGGGTTGTGACCGTAGGAAAAGCAATGTTGGGAAACCAATGCTGAGATTAGAGCTGTCGAAAAAATAGTGGTAGGAAAAATAGCAGGATGGGGAGAGTGAGGATATTGGCTTAATTTTCTTTTAACTTTTCTTGAAATGAGATCGTTCACTTCTTTTCAAAAAGTCATAGGAACACCTTTTTGACACGAGCAATTTTATCATTTGAAAACCAAAAACCTTTAAAACATTTGTAGCGGTGAGAATATAACTTTTTCTACCGACACCATCCCAAACAAAGTCTTAGGCTCCGTTTGGCGCGATGTTTTCGCTCTTATAAGTTTGGACAGAAACGGCACCGTCATAGAATGTTTGTTTGGCACGATAACGGTTACGACAACCACCATAAAAATAAAACTAGTTTTGAACATTAAAGTGGATGAAATTTCTTTTGTGAGGTCGGACGTTCACGGACGACGGTTCATAATCACCACGTTCACGACTGCCACGACCATGCCAAACGAGCCTTAGTCTCCCTTTGGTACAAACTCCCTAATGAAGTATACTAATATGTTGATGTGATTTGTGACTCACCCGTGTCTCTTTTGCCTTGCAATATTGTTGATCAAGGTCCAAGAACATGCTACTCTCGTTGCATTTTCACATGGTTGAGAGCGGTTTGCAGAAATACCAAATGTTAATGTTTATTTTTCCTTTGGTTATCGAGAGTATGGCAGCGTTTGGAGGGGCTGATCCGCCACAGTCAGGCGGACGACACCACCCGGCCACACCCCGCACCGTTTGGCGGGGCCGCGGGGATCAGCCCCGCAACCTAACACCGTGGCGTCCGGGTGGTTTTAATCCGCGCCACGGGTGTTGGGAAATTAGGTGTAAACCGCACACCGCTATAAAATATGCAGGTAACAAGAACACAGAAAAACAACCATAGTATTTATATAATCAAAATATAAATGCAAATACAGGAGAAAATTTAACCGTCCGGTGGAACACCGCAGATGCGCCGGACGCACACGATACACGTGAGTGTAGAAATCTGGACTGCAATCCGACTAACGGACGCACAAGGTTCGTCGGAACCTTCAACGTCGAACTCCGACGTTCAACCGCAACCACCACCGGAGACCAACTCCGCCACCGGAGACAAACGCCACCACCGAGATCCGGCGCCGTCAAGTCTAACTGCACACACGCAAGCCTTCGACGTCCACGGCGATCTCCGCCAAGCCCGACGACGACTCCCTCTCCAACGCCGGCGGCTCACCTCCAAGAGCGGCGACACTACTCTCTCCAACGGCAAAACACCAAGGCCGGCGGCGGCCTCCCCATCGCACGAGAGAGAGAGAGAGAACGGGAGAGAGAGAAAGAGGGCTGAACAAAAAAAAAAAAACCTCCCAGGCGTTAACTACCAAGAACTGCTCCAGGCGGATGTTTTATTTCTCCCAGGCGTTCAATCAAAAAACATGCGGCTGCAATGATATTCACCCTGAAGTCTTTTCTCCTACAAGCAGTTACTGTTCACGGATAGATGGTGGTTGAAAACCCATTCACGTGGCTGATGGGGTTTATATATATTAAGTTTAAATTATATATCTATATATATATAAACTTTATATATGTATATATAATAAAAACTTAATATATAAACTTAATCCGAACCAACATATTTCAACAAATCACCACCTTGGTTCGAGATCCGGAGCCACCACCTGCACGAAGCACTCTCTGCACGAAGCACCGACTGCACTACGCACCGCCTCAAAAACCTGAGGCGTCAGCCGACCTGCTCCAGTCGACTCATCCCTGCTCGGGCTCAACCCATGAATGTCGACGCAACCGGATCGCTAAATCTGACTCGCCTAGTCAGACTACCAGAAGAGCGATCCTCTGCACCACCTCGACCATCCACCCTGTCGGCCGCAGAAATCATGGGCACACCACCTCGCACCGTGGTCCCCATCAGCAGGTACAGACTACCGCGTTGCTCAGCTCGCATGAGCACGGTGCGCCCTCGCCTCACCGTTAGAACTCCACCTCTCGATGCAAAACTGCACCCACCGGAGTCCAATCTGCCCAACGAAATTAGATTCCTGCGCAGCTTAGGTACCAGGTGTACCCGCTCAAGCCTGCGCACTGCTCCGTCATGCGTCCGAATGTCCACAGTCTCTGTCCCCGTGACCGCACATACTGAGCCGTCACCAAGATAGACCGACCCAGTCGTCACCTCCAGAGAACTAAACATCTCTGCATCTTAGCAAACATGCTGCGATGCACCCGAATCCAAAATCCAACTATCAGAGTCGCATCGACTCTCAGTGATGACAAGAACATCACTATCATCTGCAAAGGCTACCCCTGCTATGTCCAATCTCTGGGCGTCCCCAGAACCCTGCGCACGCTGTGGACAAAGCCTCCTGATATGACCTCTCTGCCCGCAGTGGTAACACTTCACAACCTTCCTCGAGGCTGATCTGACACGTGCACTCCCAGATCCCTTCTTGAACTGCCTCCCTCGTCCATCTACTGCCAAAACATGCTCACCCCCAGGAGCAGGGTCCGACAACATCTGACTGGACAGTAACGCAGATGTAATTTGCTCCACGTCTATTGTATCCTTCCCATACAATAGCGTAGCCTTTATATGCCTGAACGACGCCGGGAGCGAGGTAAGAAGCAAGAGGGTCTTGTCTTCTTCCTCCACCTTCACACCAACCACATGCAGCTGGCTAAGAAGTCCATTGAACACATTGAAGTGTTCCTGCAGGTTACCACCCTCCTGCATCTTCAGGCCGTACAATCTCTGCTTCAGTAACAGGCTCGCGGTCAACGACTGGCTCATGTAGAGTCCCTCAAGCTTCTCCCACAACGTGACAGCGGACTCTTCAATACCGATGTTGAACAGCACCTTGTCGTCGACGCACATCAAAATAGCGCTAGTTGCGCGCTCATCCATCTCATTCCACTCAGAATCCTTCACCGGATCGGGCAAAGAATCACGCCCCCGCAGCACTTGGATCAACCCCTGCTCAACCAGCATATCCTTGACCCGAATCTGCCATAGGCGGAAATTCCCGCTGCCGTCAAACTTCTCCACTGAATACCTTGCCAACACTGAATTCTTCTCTGCCATAGCTTCCCTCAGTAAACTAGAAGACCTGATTTGTTCAAAGGTCGGATCTGAGAGAGTAGGAAGAGGACCTAGTCGTTCACCACTGCAGTCAAACCCTTCCTAGAACGTTCAATCACGGTCGTCTACCGAACCTGCCTCTGATACCACTTGTTGGGAAATTAGGTGCAAACCGCACACCGCTATAAAATATGCAGGTAACAAGAACACAGAAAAACAGCCATAGTATTTATATAATCAAAATATAAATGCAAATACATGAGAAAATTTAACCGTCCGGTGGAACACCGCAGATGCGCCGGACGCACACGATCCACGTGAGTGTAGAAATCTGGACTGCAATCCGACTAACGGACGCACAAGGTTCGTCGGAACCTTCAACGTCGAACTCCGACGTTCAACCGCAACCACCACCGGAGACCAACTCCGCCACCGGAGACAAACACCACCACCGAGATCTGGCGCCGTCAAGTCTAACTGCACACACGCAAGCCTTCGACGTCCACGACGATCTCCGTCAAGCCCGACGACGACTCCCTCTCCAACGCCGGCGGCTCACCTCCAAGACCGGCGACACTACTCTCTCCAACGGCGAAACACCAAGGCCGGCGGCGGCCTCCCCGTCGCACGAGAGAGAGAGAGAGAGAGAGAGAGAGAGAGAGAGAGAGAGAGAGAGAACGGGAGAGAGAGAGAAAGAGGGTTGAACGAAAAAAAAAATCCCAGGCGTTAACTACCAAGAACTGCTCCAGGCGGATGTTTTATTTCTCCCAGGCGTTCAATCAAAAAACATGCGGCTGCAATGATATTCACCTTGGCGTCTTTTCTCCTACAAGCAGTTACTGTTCACGGATAGATGGTGGTTGAAAACCCATTCACGTGGCTGATGGGGTTTATATATATTAAGTTTAAATTATATATCTATATATATAAACTTTATATATGTATATATAATAAAAACTTAATATATAAACTTAATCCGAACCAACATATTTCAACAACGGCAACCGCGGCCGCAGTTGCCCGGCGCGGACGAAAATCTGGCGGACGATAAACCCCACCAAACACGCCCTAGATCTCACAGGATATGTGTATTCTAGTTTCCCTGGAGTTGAATCTATGACAAGAATACTGATTAGGATGCACCTGAGTGGACCATGACACTCTCCTCCTTTGACTATAATGAAATTGGTCTACCTCCTATTTTGACCGAAACACATTGTATTTTTTTTGTGAGCCAAATTTGAAAGAAAAGAAAGTAAAATGAAGGATAAATTTTCAATAAATTCAAACAAAAAGTAACTTGCGATAATGAGAACGAGGCTATATAAGGAGTCTCTAGCAATCAAACCCCTAAAATTTAAAAAATACGAAAGATGCACTAAAACATTCAAATTGCTATAGAGTCCCGAAATGATCATGAAATGCTGCAACAACAACACTCAAACAATTTTCCCATCTTAATAGGGTCAGCTATATGTATTCTTCGTCGCCATCGCGTCATATCTTTAGTCATAATCTCACTAATACCTAAGTACATTAATCATGAAATGCTGCAAAAACAAGAAAAAAAATGCACTGTGTGAAACTCATTGATTCCTGCGCAACTTCCAAATTTAGTTATGTTGCAGAAACATGAGTAAATCGAGCAAATAAATAGAAAATCAAAACACAAAATATACAAATTTATGTGAATCACCTGAAGATAGGCTATGCCGGGCATCAACACCCTATTTTCACTAGATCAAGAACATAGATTGTTACAGAAAATAGGGGAATTTTAATTTTCTGAATGTCCCAAATCCTAGAACTTGTCTTTGAGTTACGATTTGAGGCATATAGTTAACAAGTTAAGCGTCCAAATTATGAACTTCAATCAGGTTCAAATACCGCATATTTTTTTCTGAGTGAATGTATCTCTTTCATAATAATCATGAACTTCATAGCTTTTAATTATAAGAATTTTAAAATCTATACAATGAAAATGATAGCGATCATATTATTTAGTGTAATTATCATTATTGTAATAGTAAGAAGAAAATTTAAAAAACATGGAGAAGATGAGGAAAAAACATGAATTAGAAGACAACCCATACATAAATAAAACAAAAGAAAACAGGAACTCAATCATCTTCGCTTAACATTGCAGATTCAGATCTCTATATTTTTTTCCCTATAAACAAAACATGGGGTTTCCCCCTCAACAATCCCAACACGGATTAACAGCTCCACCTCCCCTTTCTTCATTCCCCAACTCTCCTCCCATCCGCCAATGCCTTCTTCTTCTTCTTCTTCTTCTTCTTCTTTGCTACCTGCAATTCTTCTGTCACTGACTACAAGCTCTCTTCTTCTCTTCCTCCCCTGCCAATCCGTTGACAGTCAAGTTCTTCCTCTTCTCCAATGGAAGAACACCCTCAGCGGTTTCTCAGAAGCGTTGAGTTCATGGAAGTCAACGGATCCCGCCCCCTGCAACTGGTATGGAATCCTCTGCAACCCAAGCTCCCAAGTCATAGGCGTCAACCTCAGCACAGTCAACATCCATGGCGGATTGCCGTCCAATTTTCAAGCTTTGAAGTCTCTCAAGACTCTCATCATCTCCGGCGCCAACATCACCGGTGAAATACCGAAGTCCTTCGGTGAATGCCGCGAGCTGAGCTTCCTTGACCTCAGCAAAAACCAAATTTCTGGCGAAATTCCGGCCGAGCTCTTCAGGCTCACTAAGTTAGAGTTTTTGGCTCTCAACTCGAACTCCCTCGTCGGAATCATCCCTCCCGGCGTAGGCAATCTCTCCAGGCTCACTTATCTCACTCTCTTCGACAACTATCTCACCGGAGAGATTCCGAGTAGAATCGGGAAGCTCACAAAACTCGAAGTTTTTCGCGCCGGAGGAAACCAAAATCTCGGAGGCCCATTACCGCCGGAGATAGGAAACTGCAGTAATCTAGTCATGCTCGGCCTCGCCGAGACTGGAATTTCCGGCAGCCTCCCTCTGGCCATTGGATCGCTACGGAGAATTCAAACCATTGCCATCTACACCGCGTTCCTGTCGGGTCCTATCCCGTTGGAGATTGGGAATTGCAGTGAGCTCAAGAGTGTGTACCTTTATCAAAATTCCTTGTCAGGATCCATACCGACGGAGCTCCGGCAGCTCCAGAAACTTCAGAGTCTGCTTCTGTGGCAGAACAGTTTGGTGGGTTCCATTCCGCCGGAGCTCGGGAAATGCGGCGAGTTGATGCTAATCGATCTTTCGCTTAATCTCTTAACAGGGAACATTCCGAGTAGCTTCGGCAAGCTCTCCAAGCTACAGCAGCTTCAGTTAAGTACAAATCAGCTCACCGGAGCCATACCGCCGGAGCTTTCCAACTGCACGTCTCTCACGGATATCGAAATTGACAATAACGACTTCTCCGGCGAGATATTGATTGACTTCGGGAAATTGCAGAACCTGACACTGTTCTACGCGTGGCAGAACAGGCTAACGGGAAATATTCCGGCAAGCCTCCCGGAATGCGGGAATCTGCAATCTGTGGATCTTTCATACAATAATCTCACCGGGGTGATTCCACGGGAGCTTTTTTCTCTTCAGAATCTATCAAAATTGCTTCTTATTGCTAACGAGTTCTCTGGTTTCATACCGCCGGAAATAGGTAACTGCACGAACCTTTTCCGCCTACGTCTGAACCGGAACCAGCTCGCCGGAGGCATTTCGCCGGAGATTGGGAACCTGAGGAATCTCAATTTCCTGGACTTGAGTGAGAATTTACTCGTGGCTGGCATTCCACCGGCCATTTCTGCGTGTAAAAGTCTTCAATTCCTTGACCTCCATTCAAATCGCCTTACCGCTGGGTTGCCGGAATTTCTCCCGATAAACCTCCAGTTCCTCGACGTGTCGGATAATCAAATCTCAGGGGAGCTGCCCTCCGGCATCATGCTGCTGCAGGAGCTCACCAAGCTTCTTCTCGGAAAAAACAAGTTTACCGGCAGAATCCCGTCGGAGCTCAGCCATTGCTGGAAGCTTCAGCAACTCGACCTCGGCGAAAACTCTTTCTCCGGCGCCATTCCGCCGGAGATCGGCCTCCTTCCATCCCTCGAAATCTCCCTCAACCTTAGCTGCAACCAGCTCTCCGGCAACCTACCTCTGGAACTCTTCCAGCTTAAAAAGCTTGCAATTCTTGACATTTCCCACAACTCCCTCTCCGGCGACCTCACCCCACTAGCAACACTCCAGAACCTCGTATCCCTTAACATCTCATTCAACTCATTCTCCGGCGAGCTCCCTGACACTCCCTTCTTTCGCAAAATACCCCTGTCCGACCTAACGGGAAACGGCGGCCTCTATATTTCAGCTGCCGGAACCCTGCCTCCCACCGCAGACGCCGCCGTAGACTGGCAACTTAAGCTCGCAATGTCCCTTCTTTTCAGCTTCGGCGCCGTCCTCCTCCTCATGGCGGCCTACGCCTTAATCCGCGCAGGCCGTGGAGACCGCGATACCGCCGGCGACGGCGAGTGGGCGGTGACTTTATATCAAAAATCGAATCTTTCTGTTCAAGAGATGGTAAATGGGATGATATCGGCGAACGTAATTGGGACGGGGAGCTCCGGGGTGGTTTACAGAGTTGGTGAGGTGGCGGTAAAGAGAATGTGGTCGGTGCCGGAGGAGGAGGAAGGTGGCTCATTTCGGAACGAGATAGCGACGCTGGGGGCAATACGTCATCGGAACATCGTGAGATTGTTGGGGTGGGGGACGAACAGGAGGACGAGGCTGTTATTCTACAACTATTTGCCGAATGGGAATTTGAGCACCAATATTCACCGGGGAGGAAAAACAGCGGCGGGGTGGGGGGAGAGGTACGGGATAGTGCTCGGGCTGGCGGAGGCGGTGGCGTATTTGCATCACGATTGCGTCCCGCCGATCCTTCACGGGGATGTGAAGGCGATGAATGTGTTGTTGGGTGAAGAGTTTGAGCCGTACTTGGCGGATTTTGGGTTGGCGAGCGTGTTCAATGGCAACAGAGGCGGCGGCCGCGGCGTCGGACAAGGAGGAAGTACGGATTGGAAGAAGATGGATACGGCGGCGGGGTCGCCGCCACGGAGGATTGCAGGGTCGTATGGTTACATGGCACCAGGTACGCAAATCTGGTACTCGGAGTTTAAACTATTTATTTTGTTGAAATATAATTCAATTATAATTACGGCTCCTTAGTCCTTTGGCTGAATGAAAAATTGAAATAGCCAAATAGGCATTGAATTTTATTTTCTTTAAATTTTATTTATGAATTATTAGAAAACTTATATTTTTATAAATAAAAACTTGCATTGTAAGATTTGATGGAGTTATTATACAAATATAAATGTTAGTTTTTTATTTGCATCAAACTTTATTAAATGCAATAATTTTATTTTAGATTTCAAATAAGCAAAAATGAGCCACCATGTTGTTAAAAGTGAACCAATATGTTATTAAATTTGTGACAATGATGTCGCATAATTAACTATCACCAGTACACCTGACGGCTTCAGATCAGGTGTAGATTCCTCCAAGGTTAAGAAGGAATCAATTGTAAATGTCACAGTGACATGCTAACATTAGTTTCGTCGTGTGACTTATGCCGACCTAGGATTAAGCTTGGTGCAACCTTAATACGGTTCAAGTTTCATATCTTAGAATTTGTTTTATTTTTAAAAAATTTTAAGTTTGGTCTTCGCAAAATATATTCTTGTATAAGCCCCTTTCCCGCTCATGTAATGAATGAAAATCATTGATTCCTTTAAAATCAAAATCGTAACCACTACGATGAGTGTTTTTCTCCACGATTAGAGCAAGAATCTAGAAAATCATTGGTTTTTGGCGATCGACTACTGCCCAAGGTCTAATGAAGGTGGTGTCAGGGTTTTCCTTCAACGTTTTTATTGTGACAAGAATGAAAGAAAATAAATTAAATGACATGTTGGTGATGAACAAGGTACTTACTGTATGACTTTAGGTTGTTCTACACCATCCTTGCCTAATTAGAATCTCTGCATTCAATGATGGAAGCACACGTATGTTTTCCAAGGATCTAGGGGCGAGCCAGATCGAAACTCACAAATGGCTTTACAAGAGACTCAAGTTTGAAACAACCCATTCGAGGATCTTGATTTGACTGGCGAGACCTAGATCTAATTTATCTAGCTTTGACAAGGAAACCAATTACCATACCAGGAGGTGTCAAGGAAACTCTTACTAAGACAACAAGGAGACCCACCAACATGGTGGGCATAGAATTAGTGACGAGGGTGCGCAGTTTCCCGTCCAAAGTAGAAACGACTATCTAAGTGGCTTATTTGCTGACACCTGTGAAAATCAATGTGGCAGTCGAGGAGAAGTCATTGGTAAAAAGAAGGACAACTATTGATTACCATAATTATTTTATATTCTTGGGATAAATCTTTATAGATTGGCTTTCCGAAGTTAACCAATTCTTTGATTATATGGAAGTATCAATGGAAAGAATGAGAAGCTAGTCACATGTCGACTAAGGGCCTGTTTGAGAGAGCTTTTCAGAAAGGAGAAGGAATGGTGGCAAAAAAAGGGTAGGAAAAAGAGCTTTTAGAAAATATATATTACAAAAGAAGGTCTGTTTGGGTGAACTCCTTTTGCAGAGCTTTTTAGAAAGGAGAAATATTTTATAAACTGTTTGAAAAATCTCCGTTGTGACGACTTTTTCAGTAAAATGTAGAAATATTTGATATAAAGTATTTTTTTTAAGATAATTATAAAACCATAATAGTATTTCATTCATTAGAAATAAAAGTTGATATTACATTGAAAGACAAGAATTTAAAGCAGACAAACTACATATTAGCTTGATACAACTGTTCTGCAATGCGGTCACGCAATGCAATCATTTCCTCAATACTCACTCGCACACCTCTAACATGATCTGCATTTAATGTGATATTTATGATTGGTGTATGATTTTCTCTTATTACATGTGCCCCGGGATATATTAAGTTCTCGTCATCATCGTAGGCCATGAAATCTGGATTAGAACGAGATGCATGTTTACGAATATAGTTATGCAAAGTCATGGCTGCTATGATAATATCACGTTGTTTTGCTAAAATATATTGAGACATGCCCTGAGTATAACCCACTTTTTCTTCCAGACATCGAATGCCCGTTCTATGACGCTATGCAATGATGAATGCGCAAGGTTGAATATTTCTTGTCTTCCTTGTATAAGACGATTTCCTCGCGCAAAGTCTGGTAAATGATATCGTGTATCTGAATATGGCTTCCCTCGTTGCCGAACTGTGGAATCGAGATCCGGAAGGAGAACATGAAGAAGATCACTGGCGAGAGGGCAAAGCGCAGTAGGGTTGAAGAAAAATTGGGATTCGAAGAACGGGGTAGAAGTCACGGGCTCGGTAGGGTTGAACGTGAGCGCAGTGAAAGACGTAAAAAGGAGCTGAGAAATGATTTTTTTAAAAAGAGGCTAAAATGACTTTTCCTGCGGCCACGTTTTCCACTAGAAACTAAAACAAATGGCACAAAATCTGTGGTGGCATTTTTTAGGAAATGGAAAGGAGGTAAAAAACCCTCCCAATCAGGCCCTAAATTTTGGAAAGGTTTCTTGGTGGGTTGCTTGTAAGTTGAACCTAAAAGAATGATAAATGAGGAATTTTAGCAAAGAAGATGCATAAGATGGTAATGATGTGCTTTCTTCCTAATGATTATGAAAAATATATCTTTCACCGGTATGAAAGGAGCTCATAGTGTTGCTTAATGACTGGCGAATTCATGGGAATGTATGAGCGAAATCATCTTGATGAAACCAAGAAACAACAAGGGACGCGATTCATGGATGAGTTGAAAATCATGAATTACGAATGCATTGGGCCACAATGCACCACAATTTTACAAATGTTCATAACTGTGGTTTACGGTGAAGACATTTACTATGATGTGTGGAATGGATTAGGCATGTGCAAAGTGTTAGAGGGTCGAACATGACAATTTGATCTCAACATTGTGCATGATGGAAGGATCAACATCTACCAAGATGAGAAGGACAACGAGTAGTTCACTTTGATACTCTCGAAGAAGAATGACCAACTTAGGTTGCTGCAGAAGATAAGACACTTTGTTTTCTGATGACTAAAACTACAACAAAAGCAGATGATGTTTCGTTAAGTGCAAGAATTACAAGCGTTGATAGTGAAAGGAGAAATCTAGGGCAAAGACTCAGCGAGGGACTCCCCGCAAAATTGCATGGTATTCTCACAAAATTTCAAGTAGTCACTTCAGACAAACTCCCAAGTAGGTTCCTATCTTTGTGAGATTTTCAACATTGCGTTGATATATTCCCCAGTGCAGATATACTAAATGTATTGTAATGTAAGATAAATCTATGCAAGAACAAGGAATTATGCGAGAAGATTGAAGACCTATTGGAGAAGGGGCATGTTGGGAAAATGATTTATCTTAACCCCTGAAAATGAGTTGAATATGAATTCTAAGAAAGAAAAATCAAGGTTAAATAAATATGCGTCGAATAGTATTCGACGCAACGTCGAAGTGGTGTCGACATTCCTTTCAGAATGAGTCGAAGTAACTTTAAGAAGAATTCGACGTATCCTATGTCGACGTAGCTCTGACTTCTAGTCGACGCATCTTGAGAAGTCGACGCACCTTAGTCGACGCACCTTCCTTATTCACCTCTCAACGTCCAGCCAGGACGAATTCGACGCTTACGTCGAATAGTAATCGACGCACGTCAATTTCTATGTTTAATTCAAAAATCGCCAGATCTCTTTCCTTCTTTTATAGATCTGATTTATATGGAATCAATTTATTCTTTATAGCCGTTCTGAATCATTCTTTTCCTCCAATAGATTCTTGGCTAATTTGATTAAATCCATTATGGACATTATTTGAAATCAGAATGAATTCTTTCCTTCTATAGATATAATAGTTATGGAAATATTTCTCTCGTTCTAATACTCTGTCTACTAATTGATTTCTCTCCTATAGTGTTATCTTAATACACAGAGCTATAAATAAGGAGAAGGTCGACAGAGAACAAAACAAGTGATCCACCATATACATATTGAAAAAGAGGAAAAGCTCCCAAGTGAAAAAGAGAGAGAATTGAGAAATAGTCCTGCAGCAACCATCAAGCTTCCATCTTCTCCTGCTTCTGAAGCCATTCTGCTGCAAACTCTGATATCTCTCACTAAAAGAGAGAAAAGCTACAAATCTCCTTCTCACTATAGAAGAGATTTCATTCACTACTTCTTGTGCTTCCAATCTTCTTGCTAGGAAGAAGATTCCTTCTTGTCTTTATATTATTTCTCTTTCTTCTTTACATTTATTTCACTCTCAAATACTGTAAAAGAGTTTTTAGAATCTCTCTTCAAAAAATTCAGTTGTACTGGTTCTAAGAGTCTCCTTTTCAAAAGACTCAGTTGGTTCTAAGAGTCTCCTTATCAAAAGACTCAGGGTGGTTCTAAGAGTCTCCTTATCAAAAGACTCAGTGCAAGATAGTGAATTCCTACCAAAGGGGGTAGAAGAGTGGACTACCCAAAGTTTGGGGAACCACTATATTTCCTTGTGTTGTGCTGTGATTTCTTTTCTTGCATTTACTTTCTTTTACTTGCTTAATTCTTGTTGGTGTGTGGGAAGCCTTAATCTGTGATCACTACACATATATATATAATTGCACAAAATATTTTTAATCTCTATTCACCCCCCTCCCCTCTAGAGAATTCTAGTGATGTACAACCCTCATTCTCCGAGGGTGGACCCCCCCAAGGCCACGTAGGCAGAAGTCAAAGTCAAAAAGGTCAACACGGCAGACAAGCGTAAGAGCAGAAGACAGCCTAGGCGAGTAGGGGTGCACTCGTGCGAGTAGCTCGGATACTCGCCAAAAGGTGGGCGACCATAGTCGATACTCGCCCATCTGCCCGGGGAGATCGCCTCAATGTCGCTAGTCGTCGGGCAAGGGCTGGGCTATAAAAACCCCCCTACCCCTTGGTTTTCCTATAAATAGGACCCCAGGGGTACTTGGATTGGCACCTGGACTTGAGCTTTCGAAACCCTGCTCTTGCTTTCTAGCATCTGTCGCACTTGGTCGCTACTCCCGGTACTAGCCAAGTCGGTGTCTTCCTCGTACCTTGCTCGGCCATTCTTTGGTCTTGGAGGGGAAGTCTCTTCGGAGCTTCTGGGTACGTGGTGGGACCTCCCTGCCGCAACACCTGGGGTCTTGTGTGTTGCTCTTCTATCTCTTCAGTAGTCGCCAGCTTAGTCGTCTCGTTGGACTGTTGGGCGAGTAGCCTCCGGCTGCATCGGTCCGAATTTTGAGGTCAGGATTTTCCTGGCGTCAACACTTTGGTGCGGTGAGCGTGGATCGTAGTCGGAGAAGGAAAGTTCAGCAGGAAGCCGAGATGGTCGTAGGTGGCGACCATGAGGAGGTAGTCGACAACTCGGCCGCGAGTGGCAAGTTCGTGACACTAGCGGTTCTAGAAGCCTTCGCACAGCGTATGGAGGGAGCCTTCGCGCAGCGCATGGAGGGGATCTTGCAAACAGCGCTTCAGCCGCGCGCCGAGGTCACGGCGACCTCGCCGCTTCGCCCAACTCCGTCCGAGGGAGGGAGTCCCCCTCGGCGAGCAGGAAAGGAGCACGTGGAGGATGAAACCGAGCGACCAAGGAGGTCGCAATTCTACCATCCAACCTCGCAAGGTATTCGCTTCCGCGAGCCGGGCGAGCAGGCGAGGTACCAGGATACTCGCCCATCTGGCGAGTATGGAGGTGATACTCGCCAGGTTGAGGATCGTCGCCGGGCAGGAGGGAGGAGCCCCTTCTGCGAGGAGATTCTCACCGCGCCAGTGCCGGAGGGGTTCAGGGACCCTGCCTTGAACTACTATTCAGGGAAGGAGGACCCCGTCAGGCACATCCAATGGTTCGAGGATATAGTCTCTATCCGAACCATGTCGGACGCCTTCAAGTGCAGGTTGTTTGCCATTACCTTCCGCGCAAAGGCCTGGGACTGGTTCCATCAGTTGCCCGCAGGCTCAATCTACTGCTTCGAAGACCTGTGTCGTGGGCTGACGACCCGGTTCGACACGGCACGGAAGCTAAAGAAGGAGGCCACGGCCCTGTTCTACCTCGTGCAAGGGCCAGATGAGGCATTGGGCCCTTACATCGAGCGCTTCCAGGAGGAGGTTCTGCAAATCCAGGAGGTAGATAACAACATCCTGTTGCTGGCCCTGACATTCGGCATCAGTCAAGGCCTCTTCAAGTTGGAGCTCAGTGAGAACCCACCCTACTCCTACGACAACCTCATTCAGAGGGCCAATAAATTTGTCCGGGGAGAAGCCTCCAACCCCGACTTCTTGGCAAGGTTGGCACGGGTGACCAGAGGCGATCGTGGAGAGAGGGATGAGATCCCTGGAAAAAGGAAGAGGGAGGAGCCCCGAAGGGAGGAAAGGAAGTGGCCGGAACGGCAAGAGGAGAAGAAGAAGGAGGAGCTCAGGAGGAAGGAAACCGGGAGGATCGTGGAGAGAAGGCCCGTCGAGTCCCCTGAGCGTCAGGAGGAGGGAAGACGCTACCAGGTCCCCGTCAACCGGCCACCATGGAGGCCGGCTGGACGGCACCAGCGTCAGGACCAAATGGGGAGATCCCCTGAAAGAAGGCCCTTTCGCCAACCAGAGAGGCGTCAGGAGAGGAGGAGAGATGAAGCAATGGCGGTAGCCGGGCGAGGCCGCCGTCAAGGAAGGAAGAAGCCGAAGCCTAGGAGGCGTCAAACAGAAGAGGTTCCTCTCTACTGCGACTTCCACCAGGTGGGGGGACATGCCATGGCTGCCTGCCCAGACTTTTGGGAAGCCCGGAGGAGGTTGGCAGCAGGAGAAGCTGGAGGAGAGCAGAGGAGGATGGAGGCCCCTGCCGAGCCACAGGAAGGGCAGGCTGCAGTCGTTCGCAGGAGGAACGAGGATCGGATCGACCAGGGAGGTCGGGGAGACCTGGGCCAGGGAGGTCGAGTTGAAGTAATCCATGGGGGAGCAGGGCTGGAAGCTTCCCGCAAGGGAAGCCTCCATCAGATCTACCGCAGGAGTGTCGCCTCGACCTCACAAGCACCGCCCCCGATAGAGGAGATTACCTTTTCCGAGGAGGACATGCTAGGGAACGCGAATCCCTTCCATGATGCCCTCGTGATTCAAGCCGCGGTGGAGGACTTCACCGTTGATCGAATTCTGATCGACAACGGTAGCTCTGTAAACGTCATCTTCAAGGGGACGTTTGACGGACTGGGAGTCGAAGCTGCCAGAGTTCGAGCATCAGATGGTCCCCTCTTCGGCTTCTCCGGAGAGAAGAAGGAGGTGGAAGGAGGAGCAGATCTCCTGGTAACACTCGGTGGCACCTCCATCAGCTGTCGATTTGTTATCGTCGATGCCCCGAGCTGCTACAGGGCTATCTTTGGGAGGCCGCTTCTCAACGCCTTCAAAGCCGTCCCATCCTCCTACCATCAGTGCTTGAAGTACTGTAAAGGAGACGTCCAGGTGAGGATCAGGAGCGATCCAAGAGCCGCTAGGGAGTGCTATCTTAGCGCCGTCAGTACCATCAGCTGGATGGCTGACGCGGAAGAGTTTGGAAGAGTGCTGGAGAGCCCGGCCAGGCTGGAAGTGGCTGAAGAGGTCGAGGAGATCGAGGTACTCTCTGCAGCGGGAGTGCCGGGGCTGCTGAAGATTGGCGGGTCGCTGAAGACCGAAGAGAAGATCGAGATGGCGGCGTGTCTGCAAAAGAACGTCGACATCTTTGCTTGGAGCGCAGCCGAGATGCCAGGAGTCGACCCTGAGGTTGCGTGTCATCGCCTCAACCTGGATCCCACTGTCCAGCCCGTCCGCCAGAAGAAAAGGAGAACCGCCACCATCCTCGCCAAGCCAATTAGGGAGGAGGTTAAAAAACTGCTCGATGCAGGTTTTGTGTCAGAGATCCAGTATCCAGGCTGGGTCTCCAATGTTGTAATGGTGACAAAGGCGGGGGGAAGCTGGAGAATGTGTGTGGATTTTTCCTTAATGAATAAAAGCTGCCCGAAGGATTGTTATCCCTTGCCTCGAATCGACGCGCTGGTTGATTCAGCCGTCGGTTTTTCTGTGATGAGTTTCCTTGATGCGTTTTCAGGATATCACCAGATCCGGATGCATCCCCCCGATTGCCGCGATGTCTCCTTCATCACCGACGATGGATGCTACAGCTTCAAGATGATGCCCTTCGGTTTGAAGAATGCAGGAGCTACCTATCAACGGATGATGGACCATGTTTTCAAAGAGCAAAAGGGGAGGAACCTGGAAGTGTATGTGGACGATCTCTTGATCAAAAGCAAGAGTGTCCAGGAACACATAGCCGATCTGGTAGAGACCTTCGCGACGCTAAGAAGATTCAAGATGAGGCTCAATCCGACGAAGTGCGTCTTCGGAGCAGGCAGGGGAAAGTTCCTGGGACATCTCCTTACCTCGGAGGGAGTAGAGCCTAACCCCGACAAAGTTAAGGCGATCCTGGAGATGCCATCCCCGAAGACGATGAAGGAAGTCCAAAGGTTGACAGGAAGGCTGGCGGGTCTTAGCCGCTTCCTCTCTAAAGCCGGAGAGAAATGCTCTCCATTCTTCAAGACACTCCGCAAAGCGGAAAGCTTCGAGTGGTCCGAAGGATGCGAGATGGCGTTCAGGAAGCTGAAGGAGCAGTTGACTCAGACACCTCTCCTCCAGAGCCCGAAAGAAGGCGAAGACCTGCTCGTCTACCTGGGAGTAGGAGCAGAGGCGGTGAGCTCCGTTTTGGTCCGGGAGGAAGGAAGGAAGCAGTTACCCGTCTACTATGTCAGCCGGGTACTGAAGAAGGCGGAGCTGAAGTATCCAATCCTGGAGAAGCTTGCCTTCGCCTTGGTGGTGTCGGCACGAAAGCTTCGGCCTTATTTTCAGGCTCACTCCATCAGAGTGGTGACTGATCATCCTCTCCGCAATGTCCTAGAGGGAGTGGAGCATTCAGGGAGGTTGGCGAAATGGTCGGTAGAACTCAGCGAGTTCGACATTTCCTTCTCTCCCCGAGTAGCGATCAAGGCCCAGGCAGTAGCAGACTTCTTGGCTGACTTCTCGGTGGAAGCAGAGCCAGGAGAAGAGGTGCTCAATCCCATTCCTTGGAAGTTGTTTGTTGATGGAGCTTCGGGCAAAAGCTCTGTGGGGGTGGGCATCGTGCTCGTCAGCCCGCAGGGAACAAGAATCGAGCAAGCCGTCGAGATCCTCTTCCCCGTCACAAACAACCAGGCAGAGTATGAGGCCATAGTGGCAGGCTTGCGCCTTGCCAAGGAGCTGGGGATCCGTGATGTCCGGGCTTTCACGGACTCAATGGTGGTCGCGTCGCAGATTCGAGGCGAGTTCGAGGTGCGCGACACCATCCTGCAGAAGTACCTGGTAAAAGTAAAAGGACTGATTGGAGGCTTCCAGTCTTTCTTCGTCGAACATGTGCCAAGAGAGGAGAACTCGGTAGCAGATCGCCTCGCCAAGTACGGGTCGAGGGCTGGAGGAACTATCACAGAGCTTTTCCACCCATCCATTGAAGAGGGAGAGATAATGGCGATCGAGCAACGCCCCTCGTGGATGGATCCCTTTGTAACCTTCCTGACCAGCGGCCAGCTTCCGGCGAACGGAGGGGATCAGCGAGGATTTCGGTACAAAGCGGCATACTACCTCCTGCAAGATGGGGAGCTGTACCGCAAGACCATCTCGGGCCCCCTGGCCAGATGTGTTTCCGAAGACCAAGTACCCCGAGTGTTGGAAGAGATCCACTCGGGAGAGTGTGGAAGTCATTCTGGGACTCGCACTTTGGAGCAGAGGGTCTTGAGGCATGGTTACTTCTGGCCTACTATCCGGAAGGATGCTGAGATCTTCTCGAAGAAGTGCCAGAAGTGCCAGCTCTTCGCCCCCCTTCAGTTGCAGCCGGCCCAGCAGCTCCGATCGATCATCTCCCCATGGCCATTCGCCATCTGGGGGATGGACTTGATCGGCCCTTTCCCTCAAGCCAGTGGACAACGAAAGTTCGTTCTCGTCATGATCGACTACTTCTCCAAGTGGATCGAGGCCAAAGCCCTGGCCAAGACCACCTCTCAAGTCGTGAAGAACTTCATCTGGGGAGAGATCGTCTGCAGATTCGGGATCCCTCTCGCCATCATCACCGACAATGGTCCCCAGTTCGCCAGCTTAGAACTGGAAGACTTTTGTAGGCAGCTAGGAACCGACCTTCGGTTCGCCTCCGTACATCACCCAAGGAGCAATGGCCAAGTGGAGGCCGCCAACAAACTGATCATCAACCTACTGAAGAAGAAGGTGGAGAACCTAAGAGGTAACTGGGCGGACCAGCTCCCCTCGGTCCTGTGGGCTCTGAGGACCACTCCTAGCTCAGCCACAGGGGAAACGCCGTTCAAACTCTCTCACGGGTCAGAAGCTCTCATTCCAGTAGAGTTCGAAGTCAGAAGCCCAAGGGTGATAGCTGCGGAGGACGGAAGCGAAGAATGGCGACTAGAGAATGAAGAGGTTCAAAAACTGTCTCTCGACTACATCGAGGAACTCCGAGATTTAGCTTCAGCCAGGCAAGAAGAGATCAAGCGCCGGATGGCAAAACATTTTGACAAAAATGTTCGCCTCAAACAATTCCAAGCAGGTGATCTGGTCCTGAAAAAGGTGGACGCAGCAGGAAGGTCTGCGGCCGTCGGTAAGCTCAACCCGAATTGGGAAGGACCTTTCATCATCCAGGAAGCACTCCTAACAGGAGGATACCGCTTGCAGAACCAGGAAGGCGAGCTGCTAGGGAGCACCTGGAGCGGCGATGACCTGAAAAGGTTTTATCCCTGAGGGGGAATGTGTATACCCCATCCTTGTAAATTCATTTCTTTGAATAAAATCTGCATCTCCCTGAAACATGGGACGAGGCAGCTTCTTTCGCATCAACAAAGTTTTCATAATAAAGAAGTTAGGTGAAGTCAATCTCCACGCTAGGTTGGAAAATGAGCCTCCGACTTGACCCTTGTAAAAACTCAGAACGGATGATGGGACAGTGCCTCGGGTGTGCGTTCCCTTAAGACTAAGCCTCTGCAATGACGGCCGAGATCAGCTCCCCCCTTGCATGTTGGCCGCGGTTCCCACCGACTGCATTTCTCGTCCGACTGTAGAGATTACCAGGAAGAAGTCTGGACGCCGACCTTCCGATTCGGCGAAGGGATGATCGATTTCACTAGCTCAGGGAACCCTTGAAAAAAGGCGTCGTGTACCCTCGAGAGCTAAAAAGCTCGCAGCAAAGCATTTCATTTTCTAAATTATTGTGTTAGATCATATGAGTTATTGTGCCTAAAGTGTGCTTAACTCCCTGCTAAACTCAGTGAGCAACAGGAAGCAGGTCCGATCCACATCCAGCATCCAAGTAGGATGGAGGCCTCGGGATGTTGTATCCCCTTGGATCTCCCCGACTGCCACTCCCTGCTTGACGTCGTCCTACATCAACATTCTCCGCCGCAGGTTGGAAGACGAGCCTCCGACTTGACCCTTGTAAAAACTCAGAACGGATGATGGGACAGTGCCTCGGGTGTGCGTTCCCTTAAGACCAAGCCTCTGCAATGACGGCCGAGATCAGCTCCCCCCTTGCATGTTGGCCGCGGTTCCCACCGACTGCATTTCTCGTCCGACTGTAGAGATTACTAGGGTAAAGTCTGGAAGCCGATACTCCAACTTGAGAAGGGGAGCGATCGATTCGACCGGCCAAGGGATGGAGACCTCGGGAGGGTGTATCCCCTTGGATCTCCCCGACCGTCATTCCCTACTTAACGTCACTCTTCGTCGACGTTCCGGCATCCAAGTAGGATGGAGGCCTCGGGAAGATGTGTCCCTCCAGGCCTCCCCGACTGCCGTTCCCTATCTCTTTCCCCTTCAGAATTTATTGAACGAGTCTAATGAACTCTTCACCAGGTACAGAGTGAGGCCTTGAGAGCATGTGTCCTTCGGAACCCTCCAAGTACCCTCCACAACTCGACTCCACCAAGGGAAGTATTGAAAAAGGCGAGTATGCATGCGCGAGTATCTCGGCGAGTATACATGCGCGAGTATCTCGGCGAGTACACAGGTGCGAGCATGAAGAAGCACTCAATCTCGCCGTGACCCTAAGAGCCGAGCGAGCACTCAACCTCGCCCCGAGCCTAGGGGCCTAAGCGACATTCAAAAAAGAAAGGGATGCGAACATCAAAGAAAAAAGGCGAGCAAAATGATTATATTCATTTACTGACGTAAATACATACACAAAAATGATTGTACAGATTTGCAAAAAGAAGACAGGCGACTATGCATCCTCGCCACCATCATCGGCATCGGGATCGAGATCTTCCACATCATCAACCTCGTCCTCAGAATCGTCGTCGCCAGAATCGGTGGATGAGGATGGGAGATCTCGCATGGGGGAAGTGGACTCTTCGGCGAGTAATGCCGGGATGATGTCCATGACCGTCAGATGCATTGCCTCCGGCTTCAAGAAGCCATCGGCCTTCAAGCTGCTCAGGACCACCTTCCCGGTTGCTCGAGCGATCTCCCGGCGGATATGCGTCATATCATCGCCGACTATCCGGATCTGCTTGCCCACCCTGGAGGGGCCCGCCGATGAAGGCTGTTGCTCGGCAGGCCGAGTTTCCAACTCAGCGATTCGCACTTGGGCGGCCTCCAAGGTTTGCCGAGTATCCTCCAGCTCCTTCTCGGCCTGGGACAGCCTCTTTGCCGACTCCAGCTCGGCGGCCTGCAGCGAGCGAAAAGAAGAAGGTTAGTTTAAATAAGTTTGCAAGGTAGCGAGTATCCCAAAACGCGAGTAAAGTCGCATCGGTGAGTACCTCGAACTCCTTAATTCTGTTCGCCAAGGCGATCATCTTCGGGCCCTGCACCTTGATCATCTGCTCGTATTCGAGCAGTTTCCTCGCCGTCGCATGCCCAAGCTCGACAGCCCGCAGGTTGGCTCGCGAGCTCTGATGAGCGAGATATTCGGCCGAGACCTCTTGCAAGGATTCGGCGTCCGCGCGACCATAGAGGGCGAACGAAACGTCGAACGCCTCGCCCGCATCCTCCCAATCCTCCGACCAGGCGGGGAGGTTGGTGCTCAAGGTCACTTCATGGGCTCGCTCAGCCCAGGACACCAAAGGGCGACCATAAGCATCCTCGCTGCCCCCACCTTCGCCGAAGAGAGGATGGCCGCTAGGCTCGCCCGCCTCCGATGGATCGGCCCTCGCTTTCAGGTCCCTCCTAGCGACCTCCTTCTTTCTCCCAGGCTCGACGGATTTCGCCTTGGCTTTCCTCTTCTTCGAAGGCCCAGCATCATCGCCGGCGACCTCCTGATCATCGCCGCCGGGCGACAAATCAACCAAGGCAGGGGTTCCCTCCTTCGGCGCCAAGGGAAGAAGCTCGCTCGGCAAAGAGCGAGTAGCTACAACAAAATGTAAAGAGAAAAACGTTAGACACCGGGTGAAGACGAATTGGCGAGTATGACCTAATGCTCGTTTAGGCGACTACCTTCACCAGGGAACACCTCCGCGAGCTCATCTACTCGCGTCCTCCATAAGACGACATCCAGCCGGCGACCTCGGAAGCTGTCGAGTAGCTTCTCCCGGCTTTCCTCCAGGTAAGGAGGGAAGAACGCACTCTCGGCCGGCTGGAAAGAGGAAGTCGGCACGACGCCAAAGTCGCCCTTAATGACGACTATGCGCTCCGTCCAGCGATGGTTCTTGTTCGCCGTGCCGACTAGGGTACAGACATGGCTGCACAAAAAGACGACGCCTTCGCCGGTAGCGCCAAAGTGGAATACTCGCCGGAAGACGGAGAGATCAAAGGCGATCCCCTGATCGCGCAGGTAGCAGAGGAACCCCACGATCATCGCCACTCCGTTTGGATTGATCTGTGCCGGGACTATCCCGTGGTAGCGGAGGATCTGGCAAACCTCCGGCCACAAGGGTAGTCGCAGGCCGACTTCAAAGTGGCGGATGGGGAAGACCAGCTCGGTCGCCAAGAAGGAATTCAGGCGTTCATCCTCACGAGGAAGCCTGGCGACATATCCCGGCGACAAGTACTTGGCGGAGAACTCCTTCAAGTCGCTCGGCCGAGTAATCGGCTTCTTGAAGGAATTTGCCTCGAAGTTCTTCGCGTGACTTGCACGGCGAATAGCTGCATCGTCAGCCATCCAAGAGTGGAAGGATCGAAGAAGCGAGTAGCGAAGGGCGAGGAGAGGAGCAATCGAGAGATAGTCGCTAGAAGAAAGGGAAGATCGTCAAGAGCGTAATAAATACGTATCTACCCCCCTATTTATAGTACTCGACAAAGCTTGGCTTCCCGCGTACGCCACCGCGAGCGCGAGTAGGAGGTGGCGCATATCGAGAAAAAGTCGCCAAAACCTAGGGTGCACGTCAGAACACTGATGTCGAACGAGCGAGCACCTGCATCAAATTTTTAGGCTACTCGCCACATCAACGCGACATTCAACAGCTACTCGCAGAAAAGAAAACAAAAAAGAAGCATCAACACATCACAGGAAACAAGAGAGGCAACAAGGCGAGATTCATACTCGCCAAATAGGCAAATTACTTAGAAAAATAAAATTGTTCAGAATTACAAACATTTGCCAGAAGGCGACAAGCGACTACAAAAAGAAAAAAGGGCAGGATCCTAGGGGTTCGGTTGAGCATCGGGAAGTTGTGGTTGTCGCCCAACCCAGCCCAAACCACGAGCTCTCTTGAAATGCTCGAAGGCCACGGACATCGCATCCTTGCCTTGTCGCAGCTGTTCCTCCATCCTCGCCAGGCGACCTACGGAGCCCATGCTCGCGCGCATCCCCACCAGCTCGTCATGATGCAGCTGCTGACGATGATCCATCCTGCCCACCCGGCGCTCCAGCTCGCCGACAGACTGAAGGCGAGATTCTACACTAGCCAGGCGAGTTTCTAACTCTTCCAGCCGTAATGCTCGGACCTCCAGCTCGGTCAGACGACGCTGGGAGTCAGCAACCGCCAAGAGCTCTATTCGCGCTTCAACCGCGGTCAGACGCCGATGAGACTCGCTGATCGCCAGCCGCTCCAACTTCGCCTCCAAATCCAGGATGACGCGAGTAGCCCTCTCCTGATACTCGCGAGAAGGAAGCCCCACGGCGTCGACCAGAGCCCCGATAGGGGTAGGGGCGCGAGCTGCAGGAAAAGACATGGAAGCAAAATCTTAGTGACGAGTAGCGAGAAGACTCTTCTTAGATGATACTCGAAAAAGCAGCGACTCCACTCACCAGGCCGATAGGCCTCACTCCGCGAATCACGACGAGGACTCCGAGATGGTCGGCGAGGAGAGCTCCTTCCCCGATGCGGGGACGGACTGCGACGAATGCCATCTCGCTGATTCGAATGTGAACCGCCGATGTGCTCCCTGCTGGAAAGCGCATCACCCCGACCGCGACCATCCACCGGTCGCCCTCCCCCTCTGGGAGCGAAGAAACCAGAAGATCCCGCCATCCCACCTCGACGCGAGGATCCAGCCGGATGAGCGGTAGGAGCCGAAGAAGACAGGAGGCGGCGATCATCTTGCATGTCGGCCGGAGGAGGAAATGGAGGAGGTGGAGGAAGTTGGTCCGCCGGTAGTTGCGAGCTACTCGCCACCTCAGGTCGCTGCAAAGGCGGTGGCGGCGGAAGAGGATTGCTCGCTGAAAGAGTCCTCTGCTCGCTCATCGGCCTCTTGTCTACCGCAGAGCTATGAAGGATTCGCACCGATCCGCCCTGGCGAGTTCCTCCCCCAGCCGTGTTCAAGACCATAGGCGAGGATCGTAGGGGAATGACGCTCAGAGGCTCCTGCCGAGCATCGGCGAGAAGCGTATCTGCGAAATAATACAGAAAACGTCAGAGACCAGCCGACACTTGGGCGACTAATAAAAGTGGCGAGTAGGTATCTCTCACTTTGCGCAGGAGTAACTTCAGCTCGATCTTGAGCCGAGATCCCTGCAGTACTCGCCTCTGGAGCGGTATTCGGCGAAGGAGGATCAGGAGCAGGCGAGCCACCTGACTGGCCGAGACCCAAGTCGGCAAGTACCTGCTGGGTAGTGCCGACCTGAGAATCAGCGATATTCTCAGGGGCGACGACATTCTTCTGCTTCTTCTTGCTCTTCTTCTCCTTCTTCTTCTCCAGGCGCTTCCTCTTCCGGGAAGCGGGGAAGTCTTCGAGCTCAACATCGCGAGCAGGCTTCCGCAACGGCGGCAACAAACTGGCAAGCTCGGCCAAATCCGCAGCAGCTTCCTCGGCAATACTCATCGACATCTTGAAGCGAGAACCAAAGAAACCTTGGCGTCAGAGACCCCTCCCCCTCTATATATAGGGCTGGGGAGTCAAAACAGCGGGATGCCGACTACTCACTGATACTCGCCCAGAAGACAGCTCGTCGAGTAAGGGTTGGATGATTCTTTCCGAGCAACTACGTTACTCGCAAAGAGCGGGGATTGTGTACAACCCTCATTCTCCGAGGGTGGACCCCCCCAAGGCCACGTAGGCAGAAGTCAAAGTCAAAAAGGTCAACACGGCAGACAAGCGTAAGAGCAGAAGACAGCCTAGGCGAGTAGGGGTGCACTCGTGCGAGTAGCTCGGATACTCGCCAAAAGGTGGGCGACCATAGTCGATACTCGCCCATCTGCCCGGGGAGATCGCCTCAATGTCGCTAGTCGTCGGGCAAGGGCTGGGCTATAAAACCCCCCTACCCCTTGGTTTTCCTATAAATAGGACCCCAGGGGTACTTGGATTGGCACCTGGACTTGAGCTTTCGAAACCCTGCTCTTGCTTTCTAGCATCTGTCGCACTTGGTCGCTACTCCCGGTACTAGCCAAGTCGGTGTCTTCCTCGTACCTTGCTCGGCCATTCTTTGGTCTTGGAGGGGAAGTCTCTTCGGAGCTTCTGGGTACGTGGTGGGACCTCCCTGCCGCAGCACCTGGGGTCTTGTGTGTTGCTCTTCTATCTCTTCAGTAGTCGCCAGCTTAGTCGTCTCGTTGGACTGTTGGGCGAGTAGCCTCCGGCTGCATCGGTCCGAATTTTGAGGTCAGGATTTTCCTGGCGTCAACAAGTGAGGTTATCTGTGCACTTTCAATTGGTATCAGAGGTAGGTTGATCTAAAAAGGATAACTCCTTGATCAAAAAGGTCCTACACCTCTTATTTTTATATATATATATTTCTAAAAATTATTTTTCACATGGCACAAATCAAAGATTATGCTTCCACCAGACCACCAATGTGCAATCTTGAAAAGTTTGCAGTTTGGAAAACAAGAATTAGGATTTATATGAATTCTATTGATGAAGAATTATTTAATGTTATCTTAACAGGTCCTCCCAAGCCTTATAGAAAAGACTCAAGTGGTGAAGTGACTCGAACACTTGTCCCAAAGGCTGAGTGGACAGTTGAAGAGAAGAAGGCAGGAACATGTGATGCAAAAGCTGTAAATATTCTGGTCTCAACCCTCTCTGATGAAATCTTTCAAAGGGTTGTTGATTGTGAATCAGCCAAAGAAATTTGGGAGGCTCTCATAAAGATGGTAGAAGAAAGTGCTGATGAAAGGAAAGATAGGAAGACTTTATTGATCTCTCAATATGAGAACTTCCAAAAGAAGAATGAAGAAAGCATCTCTGAGATGTATGACAGATTCAGTCTGATCATCAATCAACTAAGGGACTTGGATAGAGAAATCTCTCTTACAGAGATCAATGATAAATTGCTGATGAGTCTCCCAAGTTCATGGGACTCAAGGATATGGGCAATAAGAGACACAAGAGGACAAATGGAAATTTCAACAGATGCTCTCTTAAGAAAACTCAGATCCTATGAGCAACTGCTGAAAACCAGAGAAGAGAAGAAGAGAAGAGAAAACACCTCAACTTCTTCAAAAGACAGGAACATTGCATTAAAAGCAACAGAAGAAGGAAGCTCTGTAACTGAAGAAGAACTATTCAGTTTCCTGGCCAGAAAATTCAAGAAATGGGTCAGGACAGATGGATCAAGAAGGAGAGAGTCAAAACCAAGGTATGACAAAACTCCTACTAAAGAAATTATTTGTTATTTTTGCAGGAAACCTGGACATATTGCTCCAGAATGTCCAGAAAATGGTGAGACAAAGAAAGATCTGAAAAAGAAAGATCTCAAGAAAAAGGGGAAGAAGAAAGAAAGAAGCTTTATTGCAGAAGCCTGGAGTGAAACAGACTCTGAGGACAGCTCCTCTTCTAAGAGTGACAATGAAGAGCCTAATCAAGAAGACCTATGCTTAATAGCACTTGAAGGCTCAAAGAAAGATGATGGTGCCAAATCATGGAGTGAGACAGGATCAAAAGAAAGCATATCTTCTGAAGATGAAAGAGAAAATAGCCTTATTCTCATAGAGGAATCTGAGGATAAGGATAAGGTAAGCATTTTTGATGAAATAGATTTTCAAAGTGATAATTTCAGAAATGATTTTATGGGAATGTGTCTAGATCAACTAAAAGCTAAACAAGAAATTAAGGATCTAAAGGAACAAATTAATATGGCTAAAAACCAGAGAAATAGAGAAGTTAAATGTTCTAAAAATTATGAATTAAGGGCTAACATCATAGAAAAGGAGGTAGAAAAGGCTAGAATAGAAAACCAGCTCCTTAAGGATAAGGTATCCCAGACAAAAGCTTTTGAAGAATCAATAAAAATGAGAAGTCAAACTCTCAAGGAAATCACTGAACAACAAACAAGGAGACATAAAAATCTTGGTCTAGGGGCTGATCCCTCAACCAGCCAAATTCCATCCAACAAACCTGCTTGGATGATCCCTGTAAAATTCACCAAACCTATCAAATCAAACCAAGAAAAAGACTCACTAAATAAGGAAGAAGACTCCCTCAAGGAAATAAAACAATTTGATGAAACATCATATTATTCAGCTGATGACTCTCAAACTTCATCTGAAGAAGCAACTAAGCCAAAAGAAACAATACATAAAAGAGCCAAATCAGAAAAAGGGAAAAAGAAAATTTATAAAGATACAGTTGCGTCGACTTCATATCGACATATGAATGATAGTGCGTCGAATTCTACTCGACGCAATCTCTCAGATGCCTCGACCTCAACTCGACGCTTGAATAAAAGTACGTCGACATCAAATCGACGCAACTTTGTTCATGCATCGATACCAGATCAACGCTATCTGGAGAAAGCACCGAATATAAATCAACGCAACTATCAACATACGTCGAATAGATACGACGCATAAAAACTCAAAGCAACTTAAATGCCTATCCTCCAAAAACCCTCCATCTTAACCCTTATTCAGGACCCATTCATCCTAATCATGATTTCTATCCTAATCAACACCTCTATCCTAACCAAACTTTCTATCCTAACCAAAATTCGCATCTAAATCAAACTTACTATCCTAATCAACACTTCTATCCCTCTCTAAACTCAAATTCTCACAATACTAAGAAAATCAAGTGCTACATATGTAACAAAACTGACCACCTTGCCAAACAATGTTGGCAAAATCAATCAAACTATCTGTGAAAATTAGTCCAAGACTAACTTAGAAACCTTTAGGATTAGGAAGAGATAAAAATAAATAAACACCTAGAATTTTTCAGGAAAATTAAAAGTCACGTCGACTTCTAATCGACGCACCATCGATGACTCAACTCAATAAGTGAAATCGACGCATACGTCGATTACAATCGACGCATACGTCGACACGAAACCCTAGCATCTTAACGCGGGCTGTATCGACGCTTACGTCGAATTCCACTCGACGTAACGTCGATTTCATGAAAACGAGCGGCAATGCTAAAATATTTTCGGTCACATCCACTGAAGTACCGAATAAGCCTCGAATAGTGTCGCATTTCGACGTTTCACCTGACTTAAAAAGACTCTTCAGTTAGAAACCTTCACTACTATGCATCCTTCATCCTTCTTGCTCCTCAGTCCAGCCGATTTCTTCATCTCTCTCTCACTAACCTAAAATGGCTCACAAGACCAACTCTGGTTTTGACATTGACCTTGAATCTTTCCAAGCCGCCGCAGAAAACTACAAGAGCATCATTGCTCTGTTCACTGAAGCTGGACTAGATAAGCTCATCTCCACAAGATGCAAGCTCCTGGAAACAGAGCTCACAGAGCTGATGACTCATGTTCAGATATCTGAACAAGGAGAAATCCAAGGAACAATCCATGAGACACCTGTCTCAATATCTGCAGAACACATTAGGACAACCTTTGATCTTCCATCAGGTACACCCTAATATTTTTGTTCAAAGCAAATAGGGAAAGAAAATCAACTTCTAAAGAATAACTAAATAAGTTTTCATCACTCCCTTATTAGGTGATGAATCTATAGACCTCACACCTGATGAAATCAAGCATCTGCTAACCACCATGAAGTTTTCAAAGGATAGACCAATCCATCTAAAGAAAATAGACTTTTCTGAGGAGTACAGACTGCTAGCAGATATAGTAGGAAAAATCCTGCTATGCAAGACCTCAGCCCATGATGCAGTGCCCAAGCAGCAACTGAATATCATGGGGGCCCTGGTGCTGAAGAAGAAGGTGGACTGGGCCACATGCTTGCTCAAGATGATAAGCTATAAATACTCACACAAAGAAAATGCATATATGAGGATTATGAGTCAAGTACTCTTCCACTCTTTCCCTGACCTATGTAGGTCAAAAGGAATCCCTATTCCTCCAGAGAAAAGGATGTCAATAGCTCTATTCTCCAAATGGACCAGGCAAATTTCTGAGCCTGGTTCCATTCCTGAAAAGTCTTCATCTCCTCCTAACTCTCCTGTTCATCCATCTCCTCCTCCTCAAAGAGACAATTCTTCTCTACCACCATAATCTACTCCACTAGTCTCTACCCCTCTCACAACCCCTCCTCTACCTACCTCTTCTCAAACACCTGCTCAAACAGCAGTTTCTCCATCTCTTCCTCCTCCTACTTTCTCATCCTCTCCACCTCCTTTATCACCCATACCTCATGTATCAACTAACTTCTCTCCAGCTTCATCACCACCTCCACCACTCTCTCCTCATCAACAACCACAACATGAACCATCTGCATCCACTGAAGCTCTCCTCACTCACTGCATTGCATCAGCAGCTCAAACATTCCAAGCAATGCTAGATGAGCACTGCTCCCAGATTCATTCATCCATCCTACACATGCACACCCAAATAGATGAGGTCAATGCCTCTGTGCAAAGTCTGAAGACCTCTCTCTCTTCCTCTAGAGTAACCAGGTCTTTCTTAACCTCCTTGGCCAAGAAGGTCAAGAAGGGGGAGAAGCTAGATGAAGATCAACCCTCCACTCCTAAATCTCTCTCCCACAAGTCAATTAGAAATGAGAGAGTATCTGAGCTACATATTGAAGAACAAACAATAGAGGTACTCAATATAGCAAGAGAGGCTGCAAGTCAAGTGGTACTATTACAAGGGGAGGCAAGCAGGGCAGAAAATGAAGCTGAAAAGGAAGATGTGGCAGATGGTGAGAAAGATAAAGAAGCTGAAACTCAGGGGGAGCTAGGTACTGTGATAGTTAAAATAGGAGCTCAGGAGCCAGGTACTGCTATGAATGAAGCTGAAACTGAAAAAGAAACTGAAGAGGCAGAAGTAGAAGCAACCAAGGAAGTTCCATCCCAGGGGGAGCAAACTGATGTAACTCAGGGGGAGCTGAGTGAACTACCTGGTGCTGAGAAGGAGCAACCCCCTCTCTTAAAACAGTTGTATTCACTAGAAAAAGGAAGACTCCTCCTACCCCTCCTGAATAATGCCTTAAAACAATGACTGATATATTTATGGTTGAAAACTGATTGATCTGAACGTGAAGTTTGTTTATAGGATTTCCTTTTCTAATATAAATACTTTGCTGTGATTGATCATATGCTGATACAATTTCTCTCTAAATAAGGTTAAGACAAATAGGGGGAGATTGTTGGGAAAATGATTTATCTTCCCCTGAAAATGAGTTGAATATGAATTCTAAGAAAGAAAAATCAAGGTTAAATAAATATGCGTCGAATAGTATTCGACGCAACGTCGAAGTGGTGTCGACGTTCCTTTCAGAATGAGTCGAAGTAACTTTAAGAAGAATTCGACGTATCCTATGTCGACGTAGCTCTGACTTCTAGTCGACGCATCTTGAGAAGTCGACGCACCTTCCTTATTCACCTCTCAACGTCCAGCCAGGACGAATTCGACGCTTACGTCGAATAGTAATCGACGCACGTCGATTTTTATGTTTAATTCAAAAATCGCCAGATCTCTTTCCTTCTTTTATAGATCTGATTTATATGGAATCAATTTATTCTTTATAGCCGTTCTGAATCATTCTTTTCCTCCAATAGATTCTTGGCTAATTTGATTAAATCTATTATGGACATTATTTGAAATCAGAATGAATTCTTTCCTTCTATAGATATAATAGTTATGAAAATATTTCTCTCTTTCTAATACTCTGTTTACTAATTGATTTCTCTCCTATAGTGTTATCTTAATACACAGAGCTATAAATAAGGAGAAGGTCGACAGAGAACAAAACAAGTGATCCACCATATACATATTGAAAAAGAGGAAAAGCTCCCAAGTGAAAAAGAGAGAGAATTAAGAAATAGTCCTGCAGCAACCATCAAGCTTCAATCTTCTCCTGCTTCTGAAGCCATTCTGCTGCAAACTCTGATAGCTCTCACTAAAAGAGAGAAAAGCTACAAATCTCCTTCTCACTATAGAAGAGATTTCATTTACTACTTCTTGTGCTTCCAATCTTCTTGCTAGGAAGAAGATTCCTTCTTGTCTTTATATTATTTCTCTTTCTTCTTTACATTTATTTCACTCTCAAATACTGTAAAAAAGTTTTTAGAATCTCTCTTCAAAAAATTCAGTTGTACTGGTTCTAAGAGTCTCCTTTTCAAAAGACTCAGTTGGTTCTAAGAGTCTCCTTATCAAAAGACTCAGGGTGGTTCTAAGAGTCTCCTTATCAAAAGACTCAGTGCAAGATAGTGAATTCCTACCAAAGGGGGTAGAAGAGTGGACTACCCAAAGTTTGGGGAACCACTATATTTTCTTGTGTTGTGCTGTGATTTCTTTTCTTGCATTTACTTTCTTTTACTTGCTTAATTCTTGTTGGTGTGTGGGAAGCCTTAATCTGTGATCACTACACACACACACACACACACACATATATATATATATATATAATTGCACAAAATATTTTTAATCTCTATTCACCCCCCCCCCTCTAGAGAATTCTAGTGAGGTTATCTGTGCACTTTCAGGACATATTTTTAGAGAATGAGGGCCTTATCAATACATGTGTTGTTGACGCAAAATGAGGTTGAGAGTTTGTGGATGTGTGTCGATATAATATTTTGAATTGGATGAGGGCGATTTGATGATGATGCAGAGTGTCTTTGGGCCAGTCATACAAGTTAGTTCTTTGTAGGGTCTGCTTTCTTCCTAATGATTATGAAATATATATATTTAACTAGTATCATGAGTGCTCTTAATGTTACTTAATTCCTGACAAATTAATGGGGATGGCTGAGCAAAATCTTTTGATGAGACCAAGAGACAATGGGGCATGGATGGGTTGAAAGCAGTTAATTAAGAACGCACTAAGAAACAATGTACCACCAATCTTACAGAAATTCATAATTGTGTTTGGGGTGAAAACATTTACTATGATGTCTTAAATGGATTAGGCATGTGCCAAGTGTTAGCGGGTCGAACGCTGCAATTTGATCTCAATGTCGAGCATGATGGAAGGCTCAACATCTATTGAGATGAGGAAAACAAGTAGTTCACTTTGATACCCTTGAAGAAGGATGACCAACTTGAGTTAATGCAGAAGATAAGACACTTTGTTTTTGATGATTAAAACTACAACAAAAGTAGAAGATGTTTCGTTCAGTGCAAGATGTACATGCATTGGTGGTGAAAGGGGAAATCTAGGTCAAAGACTCAGTGAGGGACTCCCTGCATAATTGCATGGTATTGTCACAAAATTTCAAAATGCCACTTTAAACAAACTCTCAAGTAGGTTCCTATCTTTGTGAGATTCAACGTTGCATTGATTTGTTGCATTGATTTATTTCTAGTGCAGTTCTACTAAATATACTCTAATACATGATAAATCTACATAAGAACAAATTTTTATGCAAGAAGGTTAAAGATCTGTTGGAGACGGGGCATATTAATATAGAATTAGACCCTTAGTTATACATGTGTTGTTGATGCCAAATGTGGATGAGAGTTTGTGGACGTGTGTCAATATAATTAGATGAGGGCAATTTAATGACGGTGTAGGGTGTATTTGGGGCAATCAGACAAGTTAGCTCCTAGTTGACCGGATTTCTTAATGAAAATTGATGCATGAATAAATTGAATCATATCAAAATAGGAGTAGAAGCTATCAAGCTTAAAAAACAATTTGCACACACACACATATCGTGGTAGTGTTCTATTAGAAAGTTCACAATTAAGTGAGCTCTGATTGCGAGTATTTTTGGGATAGATGATCTTCTGAGAAGTAATCGTAGAACACGTTGGGAAAATAATAAAGCTTTGAGATCCAGCTTCACATGGACTGGGATAAACCTAAGCTAATAATAACTCAAATATTTGTGAGTTGGAATGCTCTAGATAGTCATATTGTTGATAAGATCATCATTGGGAAAAAATCCTAATTTCGTAACTTGACAATATGCTATATTTATTAAGTGGTGTTAAATAATTCTCAAGTTAAATCTAAGGAGTGTACCAATTATATTGACAAATGCGCCCTGCACTTCTGTGCGATTGATAAAGCAAGTGCATGCTATGGAATTTTTTGTGATACCGTGTTATGTACTTCTTTACAGTCATATACAAATGAAGTCACACATAACACTAGCAACATATTGATTAGTCCAGATGTGACATATACAACCAAGGTCACACATAACAAATGTGTTATGTACTTCTTTACAGTCATATACAAACGAAGTCACACATAACACTAGAAACATATTGTTTAGTCCATGTGTCATATGCAACCGAAGTCACACATAACACATGCAACATATTGATTAGTCTATAGGTATTGCGAGAAAACAAGTTGTTTGTAAAATTGGATAATTGCTATTTCCTCACCAAGGAGTTGATTTTATCATGTTCATAGTATGTGAAATTGGCATTGAGATAAACAATGAGAATGCGTGATTTTTTTATCGTGTCCAACACCGACTACTATAAGCATTATGAGAAGTTTTCATGGGCTGAAAATTTTATATCGGTGGTTCATCAAAGATTTCAGTAGCATTATGACATCAATCACTAATCCCAACGAAGGAAAATTTTAACTAGGATTAAAAGGTTGAACACGTTTTTTGAAAATTAAGGAAAGACTATGTATTATCTTTGTGCTCGCACTGCCGGACTTAAATGACTTTAGAAAGTCATTGAAGTCATAATGTTGTTGGAGAGGCAATAAGTAACATTCTTTTGTAACCAAGGGATAATTGGTCCACCTACAATCAAAAATTATATGTGTCACACTCGATGATGTGATTTCATGCAAATGTTGAACAATAAAGTCGTCGTCTACAATTGGGTAGTAGACACATTTATCAAAAGGTTCGCCTCATCATATATAAGCTAATAAATTTTTGAGCTAGTATACTCGATAGATTTATATGAAAATGATGAAGACTTCATGAAATTGGGAGAGATTATTCGCAGGGTGACGACGATTGACACATCTAGAATGAGTTTCTTATGAAAGGTGTGTTGTATTTACTCCATACATCTATGTGAGGACTGGTTTAAGAACTACACGAGTGACCACTCGTGTCACATATTAGAAGAAAAGGAGGAGCACAATTGTATCCAATCTTAGAAGGGAAGTAGGACGAATTGTTCAAAGATGCATTAAACAGTAAAGAGGCATTCATAGAACCCAGTATTGTATGCTCCTCTACATGTGTTGGCAAATGTCTGGAAAGATTTGTCGATGTACTTCACATTGATATTGTCACGAACACAGACAATTTTATTCAGTTTTATCGTCGTCAGCTATTTGTCAAAGGTGAGGAATTTCATTCCTTGCGAAGACATACGATACAGTCCACACCGAGAGATCGTTCTTCACGAAGATCGTGCAACTACATGGGGTATCGAAAATGATCACCTCAAATTGAGATTTATTGTTTTAATCTATTCTGAAAGCCCCCTTAGAATCTATTCTGGTCTTTACTGGAGTTAAGTAGTCAGCGTAAGTCGACTAATAAACAAATAAATAAGTAGAGAATTGAACTCTCAACTACATTATCAAAAGTATTTGCGGTGAAAAGCATAAACAATGTGATTTCGCCTTGGCCCAAGCAATGTTCACTTATAAATAATGGAATCCGCTTCATCAATAAAGAATTCACAATTCGAGGTTGTATACTCGAAGGTGTCAAAACATAAACATGTTTTACATGGCAGATTAAAGAACATGCAAATAACCAAACTTGCAACCGAGATCAAATGGGTCAATGTAGATTTGTGTGAAAAGATAAAGAAGTTAATTTCAAATACAAAACATAGATGAAATGATATTTTTTCAGTTGATGATCAAGTCATGGTTTTCTTGAAGAAAGAACCAATTTTGATGGACAGTTCGGCAAATTGCAACCAAAGTAAACCAATATTGTCATTTTTTCCAGATGACGAAGAACTGCACCCTAAACTCGTGGTCGAATTCTTTATATAAGAGAAAGAGTCTAAAGCAGAAGTCGTGACATAACTACGCTGAGAACATCTCAGACTACTTCATACTAACCAGTGGTTCTTTGGGGTCAAGGAGTAATCAAATATGTCACAACGTCACATCAACATTACTTTTGCACATTCTGCCGACAACATCATTACCGTTTGACACGGCAGTGACAATCATGAACACGGTGATTACGAACCGTCATTTGTGAACGCTCGGTCTGGTCTAAGGAACTGCATTCAAACAGACGACGATTCGTAACCACCCGTTCATGACCGCCACAACCATGCCAAACGAACGTTTAACTTGCTTTCATTCCAATTTTGAATGAATACATGGAAGCCAATACTCTACTATCGGCGATGGAGTTCTTGAGATTTCGCTCTCCATGTACGTCTATATCAATCTTGCAAATCATAGGTTCCCGGGGATCGTAGGGTCTCCATGGTGTGCTTCTATAGTTATGCAATTGTAAGGAATGAAAAAAAGTTATATTATTTGATCCATACACTTTCTGGAGAAGGGGGAGGATGAGAGAAAAAGTTGAGAGATTAAAAATGAAAATTAAGTCATGTGTGGATATATAGGATGTTAATTACCTAATTTAGTAGGATTAATATAGTCAGTTAATTATATTTAACAACCCATTGATTAAATTTATGTTAGAATTTCAGCCAATTAATTTCTAGGCATGGATTTTGTTGCGGAACGCTTAGGGCTCGTGGTAGACCGGTTCACTTGAACCACCTTAGCTCGTGAGCGAACTAAGCGCGCAAACAGTCAATTAGAGATTTGCTGAGTACACAAGGACTTTTTAACGTGGAAAACCCGGAAAGGGTAAAAAACCACGCGGCCGGAGCTGTGCCGACCAAACTTCACTATCTTCTGGGGGTTACAACTTGGAAACTAGAACTTGAGCGCGACAGGCCGCTGCTCGTTACAATATTTGGAGAGAGAGAGAACGAGCTCCGAGGGTGACATGCCACCTCTCGGAAAAACTAAGTCTTTTTCCCTTCTGAGAATGCTAGTCGCCTTTCGGAAGTGAGACGGCTAGTCGCCTTTTCCTTCTGAGAATGCTAGTCGCCTTTCGGAAGTGAGAAGGCTAGTCGCCTTTTTCTTCTGAGAATGCTAGTCGCCTTTCGAAAGTGAGACGGCTATTCGCCTTTTCCTTCTGAGAATGCTAGTCGCCTTTCGGAAGTGAGAAGACTAGTCGCCTTTTTCTTCTGAGAATGCTAGTCGCCTTTCCGAAGTGAGAAGGCTAGTCGCCTTTTTCTTCTGAGAATGGTAGTCGCCGTTCGGAAGTGAGAAGGCTAGTCGCCTTTTTCTTCTGAGAATGCTAGTCGCCTTTCGGAAGTGAGACGGCTAGTCGCCTTTTCCTTCTGAGAATGCTAGTCGCCTTTCGGAAGTGAGAAGGCTAGTCGCCTTTTTCTTCTGAGAATGCTAGTCGCCTTTCGGAAGTGAGAAGGCTAGTCGCCTTTCGGGATGATGAAGATCTTCAAGTCCACGAAGGAGATCTTCAAGCGTCGAAGGAGAATTCCGCAAAAGTCTGCAAGGAGCTCTCCCGGGTCCAGAAGTCAAGGTCCTTTCAAATGAAGCCTTGGGGCTCCTTTTATAGCTTTGGCCGGGGGCGGTCCGGTAATTTTGCCGTTTGCAGTTTCCATAAATGCTTGGCGGACGAATCATATTTTCCGATTTGGGGCACACGGATCGCCATTTTTCGTAAATGACCACCTTGCCCTTCGGGCAGCCTGGGCGGCTCGGGCAGTTCGGGCAGTTCTGTTGGAGGCGAAAAAGGCGACTGGCCGTTCCTGAAAAGTGATAAGCCTGAAAGACAAAAAGTGAGAAGCCTGAAAGACAAAAAGTGAGAAGCCTGAAAGACAAAAAGTGAGAAGCCTGAAAGACGAAAAGTGAGACAGTCGGAAAGACAAAAAGTGAGAAGCCTGAAAGACAAAAAGTGAGAAGCCTGAAAGACGAAAAGTGAGACAGTCGGAAAGACAAAAAGTGAGAAGCCTGAAAGACAAAAAGTGAGAACGCTCCCGAATGTGTTCGGAAGCGTTCTGAGCGCGCGCGAGCGCTAAAGTGTTCTGAGCGTGCAACGAACATTGAAGTGCTTTGAACGCGCTTGGAGGCGTTCTGAGCGCGCGTAAGCGCGGAGGCGTTCTGAATGCGCTTGGAGGCGTTCTGAGCGCGCGCGAGCGTAGAGGCGTTCTGAGCGCGCCTAGAAGCGTTCTGAGCGCGCGTTAGCTCGGAGGCGTTCTGAGCGAACGGTGGGGCGGGGAGTTGTCCCCCAAATAGAAATTGGGATCTGACGCACCTGACGAGGGGGCGCGACTGCGGCAGGGCCCCTTGCGAGCTCCCCTGCGGAAAAAGGCGAGGGGAGGGGGCCGGACCGCACCCTATGGGCGGTGCGGCGGAGCCGCACCCCGGGGGGGGGGGGGGGGGGGTGCGGCCGGGCCGCACCCCACAAGGGGTGCGGCCCTGCGGCTTGGCCGCACCCCTTGAGGGGTGCGACTGGGCCGGCCGCACCCCTCAAGGGGCGTGCGGCTGGGTCGCACCCCTTGAGGGGTGCGGCTGGGCCGCACCCTCAAGGGGGGTGCGGCTGGGCCGCACCTTGAAGCCGCACCCTCAAGGGGGGTGCGGCTGGGCCGCACCCTCAAGGGGGGTGCGGCTTGGCCGCACCCCATGAGGGGTGCGGCTGGGCCGCACCCTCAAGGGGGGTGCGGCTTGCTGGAGGGGTGCGGCTGGGCCGCACCCCCTTGAGGGGTGAGGCCTGGCCGCTCCCCTTGAGGGGTGCGGCTCCGCGCGAGCCGCACCCCGAGGGAGGTGCGGCGGGGCCGTTCCCCCGCGACGGGGGACGCTTCCCGCGCGCTACCGTGTGTGCGGCAGCGTACGCGCTTGCGGTTTGTTCTCCGCGCGCTCTGTTTCTGGCGGTTGTCGGCGGAAATGGCGGGCTCGGTTTCTTCGATTCGAGCGATTGCGTGTTGACTGCTAACCCCATATCTCTTTAGTGGAGCTTCCTTTAGACGCACCCCAAGGCCTTCACGGGTGGTATAACAGATTTTAATTTAATCCGAAATTAATATTATTTTAATGAATTTTTCTGCCATACCATTTAAATTTGTTAAATAAATAGAAAAACATTGTGGATGAATTTAAATTTATATAATAATACATGGAAAAAAAAGAAGCCCAATATTAATGACACCCTACTTAAATTTGAAAGTAACATTATTTAGTGTTAATAGTTTTTTCTTCAATATTAAATTACAGAGCTTGCTTCAATGCAACGGATGACTCTGAAGAGCGATGTGTACAGCTACGGTGTGGTCCTGCTCGAGGTTTTGACAGGTCATCATCCGCTGGATCAATCCTTCCCAGGTGGGCTACATCTGGTTCAGTGGGCCTGCAACCATCTTCGAGCCCAACGAGACCCGACGAGCCTCTTGGACTCAAGGCTCGTCGGCCTGCCCAACTCACAAATGCAAGAAATAATTCAAACTCTAGACATCTCGGTCCTATGCGTCAGTCAGCGGCCCGGTGACCGGCCCACCATGAAGGATGTCGTAGCCCTTCTAAAGGAGATCGTACGGCCGGCAACTGACGAGACAAAGGAGTCATTGGCGGCGGTGGCTGACGCCGTCTCTCCTGCTAGGAGCTTCGGGTTACATGGTTCTTCCAATTGCTCCTATGTTATGTCGGATTATTCTAGCTGAAGTAGGGTGGTTTGGAAATGGCTATTTGTAAAATTATTATCATTATTGTTGATTAATTTTCCACACGAGAGTTAATTATACGTTGCACTTATCTATTGTTTTGAAATTACAAAAAATTCTCAAGCAGTAACATGCAATCACAACAAAACACTTCCTGAAGGGAGCACAGGTGGGTATTTTGGTTTTTGTAATTTCCAAAGATAGAAGGTGGGTGCAACATGTAATTTAAAGAAGGCAAATGTTAACCGCACCCCAGTTTTGACTATCCGCAACCCTTTTATATGAAGTATTACTTATTTTTTTGGAAATAAGCCTTGTACAAGCATTTTTAGGAAAAGTGTTCAACACGAAAGTTGTAGATATCGTCGAGATCTACAACTTTCGTGTTGAACACTTTTGCTAAAAATGCACGCACAAGACGTAATGCCGCCCGAATTGAAACATGGGCGTAACTGTAACGAATTTTTAGAAATACGCATTGTGCATGCACTTTTAGGAAAAATGTTCAACACTAAAGTTGTAGATCGCGACGATATCTACAAATTTCGTGTTGAACACTTTTCCTAAAAATGCTTGCAGAAGGCGTATTTCCAAAAAAAACTCATAATATTTCATATAAAAGGGTTGCGGATAGCCAAAACTGGGGTGCGGTTAACAATTGCCTTAAAGAACTTGTAGGAATATATATATATCTTTATCTTTATTATATAAGGGAACCCAAAAGGTATAATGGTGAAACATTTATCTCCCCAAAACACCCTCCATAAACCCTCTTTTTATTTCAAAATCGGTAATTAATTGGTCTTTTACTAATTCCCGCCCATTTCCCTCAACAGCGTGCGTCTTCTCCAAATTTATTAATCTGCTTCACGTCCGCCGAAAGGAACGCTGCTAAATAGACTTTTCCATGCTCCATTCCTTCTTCCCTGCTGCTACCCTCCCGTCTTCTCCCATTTTGTGAGCTCCATCCAAAACATTCTCCATCAGACATCAGTCATCGGCAAAGCTCGCCTCTCACCTCGATCGTTACTCAGGCAATCCTCTCTTCTCGATCGTTCACTCAGGCAAGCCCTCTTTCTTCTTCTTCGATTTCTTCTGCTTAAACATCATCAAAGAATACATTTCAAAGGCTTGCGTGAGTTTTGAAATTTTCCACCAGTTCAAGCCTTCTCCCATTTAGCCGACTGATTTGGTGAAATCCTCCAGCTGTTCAATGCATTGCCCCCAAACATTATCCAATTTATCATTAGCTTTGGAACATTCAGATTTGTTGCTGCTCTCTCTTTGTTTTTATCTTTACGACAGATTGGACCAAGAGGCGCGACGCTTCCTTGCTCTGGTTTCCCTGAAGCCGACGGATTGAGGTAGGAGTCTCACTTCCCACTTCTGCAGTTTCTCTTTATCTCATCATTATTTTCATCTTCACAGTTTGAATCATACAGATTTCCCCTAGATTTCATTCACATTTACTCTGGTTGTCCTGGAACAATCAGATTTGCGCTGGACATTAGATCTACTGATGCGATGCAATCTGTTCAAACAAGGAAGAAGAGGGTGAGGAAGGAAAGATGGTCGTGGAATGCTTCACCATCAGTAAGGTGATGTCACTGTAAGAGGTATCAGTTCACTCTCTCTACACCGGTCTCTCTCTCTCTCTCTCTCTCTCTCTCTCTCTCTCTCTCTCTCTCTCTCTCTCTCTCTCTCTCTTTCATTGTCGGCGCGCCTCCTTCCCAACAGACAGAAACATTGCCCTTTACATATTCGATGAAATGCTCTATTTTAACTTTCTTTTCATTTCGCCCATTTCTTTTAGCTTTAGTTCATTCCATGGCTGATTCTCTCTTTTTAATATGCAGCGGAGGATATTCATAATTTTGTTTCAGAATATGAAAAAGAGAAGCTTTGATTCTACTCGGAGAGGGCAGTGCAGTTTGGCATGTTGGACAATAAATATACTTAAGATCAAACGGCAACAGTCAATTTTGTGATAGCAAAAAGATCAAGTGAAACTTCTTATCCATTCTGTTCAAACAACGAGATGAATTAAAGTTGTGAGATGAAGTGAAATTTCTTTCATTTTCATGCATTTGACGGCTACACTATTTTACTAATCAAGCCTGCACATTTTTTGTAAAAATGTTTTAGATTTATTTCTGGACATGCTATTAAGACAATGAACTCATTAAGAAACTAACATTAGATTTATTTCTGACTGCATTCAGTAAAATGTGTTGACTAAGAAACTAACCTCTACCCCTTCCAACTGTATACTCCATCATCACATTTCTAACAATCTTCATCATAATCCGATGCATAAACCTTCATATCACATATATTATGCTCTCTTCATGTGACCACAAGTTCTGATCTTTGCTGCATTTCACGGCACAATGGAGTAGATAACATAGCATTTCACGCTCAGTAATTCCTGCACCCAGTTATTCAGCCAGCATCAGTGATTTTTATATGATTTTCTTCAAGCTTTTTTTTTTTAATGAAAATTTCTCACCATTGCCTCAGGGAATCATGAATCTTTCTACAGCCCACTCAAAGTTCTGAAATTGCAAGGTTTCATCATTGTAGTACACATTCATGGAGTTCAACGGGCTCGGGAAGGTCGAAGAAAAATTGTTATTATCAATCCGCACGACCGAAAATTCATAGTCATTGAGGCTTGAAAAAGATTAAATCTGAGAAATTCGGTTAACCGGCATGATTATGCAAATAGTGAGAAAATTGAGATTGGGCATGCATAACATAAGAATCTACTTAGATCTTCTCATTCATTAATCATCTCTATGCAGTTTAGGCTTTTCTGCTGCAATTTTCAAAATGCTATATTGTACTTAAATTGATTTAGCTCAATATCTGAAACTTGAGTTAAAAATGGATAGGTTATGATTTTGTGACTAGGCGAACTAATGAAGTAGTAGATAACTTCAAAATATATAAGTAAGTTTTGTGATATGAAGATTAATGGAGTATTTTAGAGCAGTAGTTGAGATTTTAATATTTTGTGAAACTAATAGCATCATGAATTCATATCTTGACTATGTGAGATAATGATGTTGTGCAAGTTTAATATAGTATTTGTTGTACACTCGTAAAGGCCTTAGGACGCACCTGAAGAAAGCCCCGGAAAAGAGAGGAGGGGTCGACGGTCAAATAGCCCGGTAGCACGTAGGCTGCACCCCCCGACCGCACCGCCCTTGGGGGTGCTGCCGGCCAAGGCGCACCCCCCCCCCCCCAGGGGGTGCGGCCAAGCCGCACCCCCCTTGGGGTGCGGCCAAGCCGCATCCCCCCTTGGGGGGTGCGGCCAAGCCGCACCCCCTTGGGGGGTGCGGCCAATCCGCACCCCCCCCTTGGGGGTGCGGCCAAGTCGCACCCCCCTTGGGGTGCGGCCAAGCCGCACCCCTTGGGGGGTGCGGCCAAGCCGCACCCCCTTGGGGTGCGGCCAAGCCGCATCCCCCCTTAGGGGGTGCGGCCAAGCCGCATCGCCCCTTAGGGGGTGCGGCCAAGCCGCACCCCCTTGGGGGGTGCGGCCAATCCGCACCCCCCTTGGGGGTGCGGCCAATCCGCACCCCCCCTTTTTTCTTTGGGGTGCGCGGCCGCGCCCACCCCTCCTCGGGGTGCGGTCCGGCGCCCTCTCCTCGCCAAAGGATCCTGGTCCCCTCTTTGGGGGGCAACTCCCCGTCCGCCGTCCGCCCGAGGCATCTCCGTGGTTCGTTGCGCACTTGGAGCACTTCAGCGCTAGCGCGCGCTCAGAACGTTTTTGAGCGCGATCGGGAAGCTTTCTCACTTTTTGTCTTTCCGGCTTATCACTTTTTGGGTTTCCGGCTTCTCACTTTTTGTCTTTCCAGCTTCTCACTTTTTGTCTTTCAGGCTTCTCACTTTTCAGGAACAGTCAGTCGCCTTTTTCGCCTCCAACGGAACTGCCCGAACTGCCCGAGCTGCCAAAGCTGCCCGAGGGGCAAGGTGGTTATTTACGAAAAATGGCGATCCGTGGGCCCCGAACCGGAGAATATGATTCGTCCACCGAGCATTTATGGAAACTACCAACGACAAAATTACCGGGTCGCCCCCGTCCAAAGCTATAAAAGGAGCCCCAAGGCTTCATTTGAGAGGACCTGGACTTCTGGACCCGGGAGAGCTCCTTGCAGACTTTTGCGGAATTCTCCTTCGGCGCTTGAAGATCTCCTTCGTGGACTTGAAGATCTTCATCATCCCGAAAGGCGACTAGCCTTCTCACTTCCGAAAGGCGACTAGTATTCTCAGAAGAAAAATGCGACTAGCCTTTTCACTTCCGAAAGGCGACTAGCATTCTCAGAAGGAAAAAGCGACTAGCCGTCTCAATTCCGAAAGGCGACTAGCATTCTCAGAAGGGAAAAAAACTTAGTTTTTCCGAGAGGTGACCTGTCACCCTCGGAGCTCGTTCTCTCTCTCTCCAAATATTGTAACGAGCAGCGGCCTGTCGCGCTCAAGTTCTAGTTTCCAAGTTGTAACCCCCAGAAGATAGTGAAGTTTGGTCGGCACAGCTCCGGCCGCGTGGTTTTTTACCCTTTCCGGGTTTTCCACGTTAAAAAGTCTCTGTGTACTCAGCAAATCTCTAATTGACTGTTTGCGCGCTTAGTTCGCTCACGAGCTAAGGTGGTTCAAGTGAACCGGTCTACCACGAGCCCTAAGCGTTCCGCAACAGTTTGGCATCGTCTGTGGGAAACTTTCCCGAAAAACTCTTCGAGAGCCAACTGCTATGGCAAGAAAGAGTGCTCGCACTACTGAAGGATCGATGCCGGAAGGACGCGTCGACCCAGCTCCCTCCCACTCACTTATCAATGCACCTCCCGCGGAGGAGGCGCTGCCTGCACCTGCAGCAGGTTTGGAGGTGCGCATGCAGCAGATCGAAGAACATCAAGCTGAGATGTTGGCCCTTGTGAGGAATCTTGGGGCTCCTCAAGTTCCGATCCAACCGCCAGCTTTGAACGCACCGCCGCCCCCGGCTCTGAATCATGCCCCGAACGGGGAGGCTGTCCAAGAAGATGAAGCTTCAGAAGGATTCTCCAATATGGCAAGTACCGCTCACCTTGGCCCACCAGCTGGAGGCCCAGAAGCTGATCACCGCCGCCACCACCACGGAAGAGCTGCCCCTGAGCAAGCAGTGGAAAGAGCTACGCGGGAAGAGATACGCAATATGATAGAGGAAGAGTATGCCCAAGCAGGACGACGCGCCGCTCTCGCCTGCCGTCCCGCGCATCACGGCTCCCCGCTATCACCTCAAGTCTTAGCCCATCCAATTCCTAATGGCTTCATGCTTCCCAACATCGAGACGTTCGACGGGACGGACGATCCACTGGAACACGTCAATCACTTCACCACCGTCATGAGGATTTACAGCGCTCCTGATCAGCTCCTCTGCCAAGTGTTCCCAGCAACCTTGAAGGGACAAGCGCGCACTTGGTTCCATTCCCTGCGAAATGGGGTCATCAACAACTTCATAGAAATGGCGCAGCAGTTCGTGGATCTGTTCATTGCCAACCGCCGAATTGTCCGGGATCCCTCCCACCTCTCAGGAATCCGCCAGAACGATAGAGAGACACTCAAAGATTTCTTCCGACGCTTCACTACCGAGGCTCGACAGATCCCAGGAGTCGACCCCGAGCTCCTGTGAGGAGTTTTCCTGGGAGGACTCCGCCCAAGTGGCTTCTACTTGGCTCTCATGAGAGAAACCGTACCAAGTTATCCCGACCTCGTTCATCGGGTTGAAGCACAGATAGTTGCAGATGAGGCTATCGAAGCACACCGTCGGCAATTCGAAGGAAGCCAGGGAAGGAAGAGGGGATCAGATCAAGCCCCTCGCGAACGAGAAGAACGTCGCGGCGAGGAGCGTCGCGGCGATGAATGTCGGCGTAACCACCAGAGGGATCTGGGACCACAGCCGCCCAGGACCTACACCCCGTTGAACACCACCAGAACGAATGTGCTCTACGCCACACAGAACAACCCCGAGCTCCGCATGCCCAGGATACCCCCGCCAAACCCAAGGGGCGACCAGTCCAGGTACTGCGAGTTCCATCGGGGAACCGGGCATACCACTGAGGAGTGCACCAGACTCAAAGACGAAATCGAGCGCCTCATCCGCCAGGGACTCCTGGGAAGATTCCTACAAGGCCAGATTCCCAATCAGCCCCAGCAGCCTAGGGATGCAGGGGAGCAGCCCCCCCGCCCCCGAGGCGCGTGGGGAGGAAGGCCGATGGTAGGAGAAATCGAGACGATCGCCGGACCCCCCGTCTCAGCATCACAGATCCTCTCAATTGCCCAGCCCGTAAGAGACCACGAAGACAAAAAACTCAAGCAAGATATTACGATAGCTTTCGGAGATGAAGACTTGCAAGGGTTGCGGCTTCCACACCAGGATCCACTCGTGATCAGCGCAGAGATCGGGGATCCCTGCTTCAAGGTGAAGAGAATACTGGTCGACAATGGAAGCTCGGTCGATGTCTTATTTCTCTCCACTTTGCAAAGTATGAAGCTCACAAAAGACCAGCTTAGTCCTGCAGCCGGGCCCGTCTACGGCTTCGACAACAAACCTGTCCCGGTGCAAGGCATGATCATTCTCCCAGTCACATTGAGCGAATTTCCAAGACAGTCAACGCACAACATCCAGTTCATGGTGGTAGAGTCCACCTCCGCCTATAATGCCATCTTCGGGAGACCGCTCCAGTCGATCTTTGGGGCAATCCCTTCCATTCCACACCTAGCTATGAAGTTCCCTACTGCCGCAGGAATAGGAGTCGTAAGAGGAGACCAAGAGGCAGCCAGGACCTGCTACCTGAAGCAGGCCCAACCAGCAAGGGCGACCGCTCTCAACATCAATAACTTCGACTTGCGAGACGAGGCTACTTTGCAACGAGGAGCGCCCGTTGAAGGGCTGGTAGAAATACCACTCTCCCGACGAGACCCGACTCGAACTGTTCAGGTCGGGTCACTCTTAACACAAAAAGAGCGAGAAAAGTTCACCACCTTCCTGCAGGAGAACGAGGACATTTTCGCTTGGAGCCCGGAAGACATGCCCGGGGTAGATCCTAACGTTATCTATCACTCGCTAAACGTCAACCCCGCCTGCAGACCCGTGATTCAAAAGAAGAGGAACTTTGCCCCCGAGCGTTTAAAGGCTATCGAGGAGGAGGTAGCTAAGCTCCTAGAGGCACGATTCATACGCGAAGCAGAATACCCCACATGGCTCGCCAACGTAGTCATGGTTAAGAAGGCCTCGGGAAAGTGGCGGATGTGCGTCGACTACAGCAATCTGAACCAAGCGTGCCCGAATGACAGCTTCCCCCTCCCAAGGATTGACCAGCTCGTCGACGCTACGGCAGGCCATGAGCTGCTTATTCAGGTTACAACCAGATAAGGATGAACCCCGCAGACGAAGAAAATACTGCCTTCCGCACCGACCGGGGAGTCTACTGCTACAAGGTGATGCCTTTCGGCCTTAAAAATGTCGGAGCCACCTACCAAAGGCTGATGAACAAGGTCTTCAAGGACCTCATCGGAGAAACGATGGAGGTTTACGTGGACGATATGCTAGTAAAGAGCGTCCACCGGCGCGACCACTTGGAAGACTTGGAAAAGTGCTTCCGGCTTCTCCGTCGCTTCCAGATGCGGCTCAATCCCAGCAAGTGTGCGTTTGGTGTGACGGCGGGGAAGTTTCTAGGTTTCATGGTAACCCATCAGGGAATTGAGGCCAACCCCGAGAAGATCAAGGCGTTGGAGGATATGTCGCCACCTCGCTCAATTAAGGAAGTATAACGCCTAAACGGGAGGATCGCTGCTTTGTCCCGTTTCCTATCACGAACGGGAGACAAGTACCTCCCCTTCTTCAAAATCCTCCGGGGAGCGCGCCATTCGGGTTTCCAGTGGACGGACGAGTGCCAAGTGGCCTTCGAGCTTCTCAAACAGTACCTGGCTTCGCCACCGCTTCTGTCAAAGCCCACCCCCGGGGAAACTCTGTTCTTGTACCTGGCCGTGTCGCCTACGGCTCTTAGCTCAGTGCTCGTAAAAGACGAAGGAGGGGTGCAACGACCGATCTACTACCTCAGCAAAGTCCTCACCGACACCGAAACCAGATATCCGGCAGCAGACAAGACAGCCCTGGCTCTTGTTTTCTCAGCTAGAAAACTTAGACCCTACTTCCAGGCTCATGCGGTCAAGGTATTGACGCAACTCCCATTGCGGGCAATCCTCCAGAAGCCGGAAGTCTCGGGGAGACTTGTAAAATGGGCCGTAGAACTCGGCGAGTTCGGCATCCAATTCCTGCCTCGGCCCGACATCAAGTCACAGGTGCTCGCCGACTTCGTGGTGGAATGCACCATCCCGCTAGAAACAACCCTCATCAAAGACACCACCAGCCCCCGTTGGACCCTCTATGTCGACGGCGCCTCTGGAGCTGAAGGGGCCGGAGCAGGATTGCTCCTCATAAGCCCCGAAGAGATCACCCTGGATTACGGACTCCGGCTAAAGTTCCCCGCAACAAATAACATCGCGGAATACGAAGCACTGATCACCGGTCTCCGACTCGCCATCGACTGCAAAGCCGAGAACCTAACGATCTATACAGACTCCCAACTCGTGGTCTCACAGGTTGAAGGAGATTACGAGGCTAAGAGCGAACAGATGACAAAGTACCTCGCATTCGCGAAATCACTTCTCCAGAAGATCTCATCGTATCAGATTCTACACATCCCCCGAGAGCAGAATTCCAGGGCGGATGCTCTATCCAAGCTCGCCACCTCACCCTCCAGCTACCAGTCTCGAAGACGCTGAATCGAAGAAGTCGCGATCCGAAGCATTTAAGGGTCATGGGAAATCGCAGCCATCCACCAGGAAGAGTCATCCTGGATGACCCCATTGCGAGCTTACCTCGAGCAAGGGCACCTTCCCGAAGATCGCCTAGAGGCGCGAAGGCTACGAATGCGGGCAGCATCGTTCACCATTATAGACGGGGAGCTTTACAAACGGGCATTCTCAGGACCATATCTAAAATGCCTGCCAGCGGGCGAGGCGGACTACGCCCTCAGGGAAGTACACGGAGGAGTCTGCGGAGAGCACCTAGGCGGGAAGGCATTAGCGCGGAAAATACTGCGTCAAGGCTTCTATTGGCCAACAATGAGGAAGGACGCGACCGACTTTGTCCAGAGGTGCAAAAGCTGTCAGCTGCACGCCAACATGCCTCATCAACCCCCGGTCTCACTTTCCACGCTGCAGAGTGCGTGGCCATTCACGCAGTGGGGGATTGACCTCCTCGGTCCCCTACCTCTAGCATCCGGGCAGAGGAAGTTCATCATCCTAGCCATCGACTACTTCACCAAATGGGTGGATGCGGAGCCCCTGGCCAAAATTACGGAAGAAAACGCCAAACAATTCATCTGGAAGAACATCGTCTGCCGCTTCGGCATCCCGACTGCGATCATTGCCGACAACGACACTCAATTCACTGGGAAGTCCTTCACCAAGATGTGCGAGGATCTGAAGATCAACCTGCGTCACACGGCCGTGGCACATCTGCAAACCAACGGACAAGTAGAAGTCACAAACCGCACCATCCTCAAAGGACTGAAAACACGCTTGGAAGAAGCCGAGGGACAGTGGGTAGACGCGCTCCCGAATGTGTTGTGGGCGTATCGCACAACAGAAAGGACTCCCACAGGGGAGACACCTTATAACCTCTGTTACGGAACCGAAGCTATCATCCCCGTCGACATCGACGTTCCGAGTGCTCGAGTACTAACCTTCGACCCCAGCAAGAATGATGGACTGCTCCGAGAAAACCTCGATCTAATCCCAGAAGTTCGAGACAGCGTTGCTCACCGTGCTGCACTCTACCAAATGCGTGTCGCCCGGACCTACGACAGGAGGGTGAAGCCCAGACCAATCAACGTAGGAGATCTCGTCTTACGCAGCATCGAGGCCGCCGGTAAAGGCCCCCAAGGAGATAAGCTCTCACCGGCCTGGGAGGGCCCGTACGTAGTCACCACAGTCGTGAAACCCGGAACATACAGGCTCAGGACGACGGAAGGGAAGACTTTGCCACGCACCCTGGAACGCTCAAAACCTGCGCCGCTTTTACCAGTGATCCAGGGACCTCTACCATGTACTAAGCCACGAGCTCAAGCTCGTGCAAACTTATCTTCAATTTCTGTACCAAGCCGCGAGCTCAGACTCGTGCACCTATCTTATATTACATGTTATGTAAAAGCCGCGAGCCCAGACTCGTGCACCTATCTTATCTTACATAAAGCTATGCACCAAATGATTTCATACTGTAAAACCATATTTTGACACTTACACTCACTTAAGAAAAAACTTTATAAAGAGGCCCTGCCTCGGGGGCTTTGCACCGCCGTCGATTGAAGGTTCGCCCTTCTCCTCCGCCGTCGAGTCCCAGCGTCGTAGGGGCCTTCCCCCCTTACGTTCGCCCCCGGTTTGAATACACCAGCTATTCACCGGCCACTTTGAGGCCCTGCCTCGGGGGCTTTGCACCGCCGTCGATTGAAGGTTCGTCCTTCTCCTCCGCCGTCGAGTCCCAGCGTCGTAGGGGCCTGCCCCCCTTACGTTCGCCCCTGGTTTGAATACACCAGCTATTCACAGGCCACTTCGGGGCCCTGCCCCGGGGACTTTGCACCGCCGTCGATTGAAGGTTCGCCCTTCTCCTCCGCCGTCGAGTCCCGGTGACGTAGGGGCCTGCCCCCCTTACGTTCACCCACGGTTTGAATACACTCGCTATTCACCGGCCAAGCCGCGAGCACAGACTCGTGCAAAAAAGCCGCGAGCACAGACTCGTGCAAAAAAGCCGCAAGCACAGACTTGCGCAAACTAATTTTCTATTGTGTAAAAGCCGCGGGCTCAGAATCGCGCAAGCTAATCTGTCATTTTGCAGAAACCCCTCAGCCCATACGGATATCAGAGCCGGGCAGCAAGCCCACAACGACCTCGGAAAACCAACACCCTCCGACATCAGCTCCTACCAGAAAAGCGCCGCACAGAGGACAATGGGTAAAGCCGCCGCAGAAAAAATCAAAACCTTCGAACTCCTCGCTCCGGAACTCGGACTCCGAAGGTTTGGGGGGCTTATGTTGTACACCCGTAAAGGCCTTAGGACGCACCTGAAGAAAGCCCCGGAAAAGAGAGGAGGGGTCGACGGTCAAAGAGCGCGGTAGCACGCAGGCTGCACCCCCCGACCGCACCGCCCTTGGGGGTGCTGCCGGCCAAGTCGCACCCCCAGGGGGTGCGGCTCCGCCGCACCCCCCAAGGGGGCGCGACCAAGCCGCACCCATTGGGGGGGGGGGGGGGGGGGGTGCGGCCAAGCCGCACCCATTGGGGGGGTGCGGCCAAGCTGCACCCCTTGGGGGGTGCGGCCAAGACGCACCCCCTTGGGGGGGTGCGGCCAATCCGCACCCCCCCTTGGGGGTGCGACCAAGCCGCACCCCCCTTGGGGGGTGCGGCCAAGCCGCACCCCCCTTGGGGTGCGGCCAAGCCGCATCCCCCCTTGGGGGGTGCGGCCAAGCCGCACCCCCTTGGGGGGTGCGGCCAATCCGCACCCCCCCTTGGGGGTGCGGCCAATCCGCACCCCCCCTTGGGGGTGCGGCCAATCCGCACCCCCCCTTTTTTTTTTGGGGTGCGCGGCCGCGCCCACCCCTCCTCGGGGTGCGGTCCGGCGCCCTCTCCTCGCCAAAGGATCCCGGTCCCCCCTTTGGGGGGCAACTCCCCATCCGCCGTCCGCCCGAGGCATCTCCGTGGTTCGTTGCGCACTTGGAGCACTTCAGCGCTAGCGCGCGCTCAGAACGTTTCTGAGTGCGATCGGGAAGCTTTCTCACTTTTTGTCTTTCCGGCTTCTCACTTTTTGGGTTTCCGGCTTCTCACTTTTTGTCTTTCCGGCTTCTCACTTTTTGTCTTTCAAGCTTCTCACTTTTCAGGAACAGTCAGTCGCCTTTTTCACCTCCAACGGAACTGCCCGAACTGCCCGAGCTGCCCAAGCTGCCCGAGGGGCAAGGTGGTCATTTACGAAAAATGGCGATCCGAGGGCCCCGAACCGGAGAATATGATTCGTCCACCGAGCATTTATGGAAACTACCAACGACAAAATTACCAGGTCGCCCCCGTCCAAAGCTATAAAAGGAGTCCCAAGGCTTCATTTGAGAGGACCTGGACTTCTGGACCCGGGAGAGCTCCTTGCAGACTTTTGCGGAATTCTCCTTCGGCGCTTGAAGATCTCCTTCGTGGACTTGAAGATCTTCATCATCCCGAAAGGCGACTAGCCTTCTCACTTCCGAAAGGCGACTAGTATTCTCAGAAGAAAAAGGCGACTAGCCTTCTCACTTTCGAAAGGCGACTAGCATTCTCAGAAGGAAAAGGCGACTAGCCGTCTCACTTCCGAAAGGCGACTAGCATTCTCAGAAGGGAAAAAGACTTGGTTTTTCCGAGAGGTGGCCTGTCACCCTCGGAGCTCGTTCTCTCTCTCTCCAAATATTGTAACGAGCAGCGGCCTGTCGCGCTCAAGTTCTAGTTTCCAAGTTGTAACCCCCAGAAGATTGTGAAGTTTGGTCGGCACAGCTCCGACCGCGTGGTTTTTTACCCTTTCCGGGTTTTCCACGTTAAAAAGTCCCTGTGTACTCAGCAAATCTCTAATTGACTGTTTGCGCGCTTAGTTCGCTCACGAGCTAAGGTGGTTCAAGTGAACCGGTCTACCACGAGCCCTAAGCGTTCCGCAACAGTATTGATACCACTTTATATTTATATAGTATGTTCCAAACTACACAGTTAATATTGTATGCAACCTCTAAATCAGCCATCTTATTTCTCTTGTGCACAGGTTTTAATTTTCCTTACACGCTTTAAGTTTTGTCGCCGCCCCCGCCGAATGTTGCAACCCCCGTCGAATGTCACCGCTCCCGCCGAATGTCGCCGCACCCGCCGATTCTCTACGCCCCCCCGCCAATTGTTTGCCTATGATTTCACAAGTTAAACCTAATAACAATTTTGTATTCTGAAATCATTTAATCTTATCTTTATATTTTGAAATGAGTTTGCTTTGGCTTCACTCCAAATTATTCCAAAAATATTAATCTAGAAGTTACCCTTTACACAAGATTGCTAAAGCATTCTCCATCAAATATCGCCGCAGACAAATGTCCCCGCCTACAAACAATGTCGTCGCCCTCGCCGAATGTCGCTTCCCCCGCCGAATGTCGCCACCCCCGCCGAATGTCGACGCCACCACCGAATGTCTCCGCCCCCGCCGAATGTCGCCGCCATCGACCAATGTTGCCGCTCAAGTCCAATGTCGCCTCCCCCGCCGAATGTCGCCGCCCCAGCCGAGTGTCGCCTCCTCTGACCATGTCGCCGCCCAAGACCAATCTCGCCGCCTTCGCCGAATGTCGCTGCCCCCACCGAATGTCGCCCCCTACGCTGAATGTTGTCGCCCACGACCAATGTTGCCGCCCACAAATAATATTGTCGCCCCCGCCGAATGTCGCCGCCCCGCCGAATGTCGCCGCCCCGCACGGGGTCCCCCGTGCACGACTGCTCGTTATTATATAAGTAAACACCTCCAAAGCCAATGGTGTAACATTTTAATCCATAATACCCCCATTTCTCCTACCTCATTCCAAACATGGTTGGACTTTTTGGTCTTTGCATACAGGCACCCTATTATCTAACATTTAAATCCAAAGAGAAATTAATTAAATGCCCCGCCAGCTTTTTGTTCTTGCTTTTGGGTCTTTGCATAGAGGCGCTGAAATGAAATGCCCCGCCAGCACAGATATTAAATGCAAAGCCAGATGAAATGAAATGCCCACGCATCCATGCTCTCTGCCCTCCCGCCTATCTGCTCTGGCGCCGAAAGAAAATTTCCCCACCACGCTAGCGTCGTCCCATCCCATCCTGCCTTGCGTGTATACCCTACCTCCTCTCCATGCCCTCAAATCTCTTCCACCGCAAGAGCTTCTCCTCCACCGCAAGAGCACATCCTTCCGGCGAGTTTCTCTACCGCAAGAGTATTTTTTCAGCTTTTTTCTCCTACACCGCAAGAGTAATTTAATTTGTTCTTGCTTCCGGCGAGTAATTTGTTCTTGCTTCCTGCTTCCGACGGTTATATTCCTTCCGGGCAGTAATTTGTTCTTGCTCTTTTTCAGTTGGCGAGTTTGGTGTTCTTGCCCAACATTAACAGAGCCGCTTCTATTTTTAAACGCTCTATCTTTTAATGAAATACCATAAATCAGCCAGCCCGCCGTATGACAAAATTTTCTATCTTTTTAAAACCATCTATCTTTTTAAATTTTCAATTTTTAAGTGCTCTATCAAAACCATCTATCTTTCATTATGACGTTATTCAGCCAACCAGCCGTATGATACAATTTTCTTTGATGGCGAGTTAGATGTTATTCAGGCTTAAGAAAAAATTATCTTAAGAAAAAAATTTATTCAGGAAAATTATCTTAACCTTAATTAGATGTTATTCATGCGAGTTTTCTTTGATGGCTTAAGAAAAAAATTGTATGTGTTGTGGCTGTTGTGCTTCAATTTGATGATTTTTTCCATTATCTTTCTTAATCTCTGTGTTTCTCTTTGTTTTTGTTTAATTCTCTTTCTTAATCTTGCTTACTGCATCATTAAGAAGTTTAAAAAATTGGGCTTCTTCATTATTGGCAAAGTTACTCAGCCATATGATGCAAAAGTTAAAAAGCTACGGTGTACTCAATGGTAATTAGTTGAGATGCAGAGTTAGTCAGCCAGTCGTATGATGCAACCTGAGCAGTGAATAAAGAAGCTTGCAAGAAATATGATCTTTTAAAATGTCTTTCTAAGTTTCTAAAATATGGGTTTCTACAATATGTGATCTAATTAGTTGAGAGTAGTGAATAACTCCAGCTTGCAGAGTTAGTCTGATAATTTTTTAGTTTTCTAAATGTGTTGGTGAGTAAAATGTCTTAGTGAGATCATGACAATTAAATTATCTTGAATTTTAATGAAAGTTGACATCATGTTAATTTTTTTAGAAATCATAATTAGTGAATGAATGGTCAGGATTTTGAGCTGGAAGTTGTTGTATCAAAGTATTTTATCGGTTATAAGATGTTCTTTCTTTGTAAAGTACAAAAGATCTAATCAATTGGGTTGTTTATGGGTAACCAACGTTTCATCATTGGGTGACCAAAATAAATTTGATGTTGTTTATGGGTAACCAACATTTCATCGTTCCGTCTTTTATTGCCAGTTTATTATGTGATTCTTCATTTATGTGATTCTTCATGGTGTTTTTATTAAGATTTTCATGGTCTTTTTATTAAGATTTTGTGATTCTTCATGGTCTTTTTATTAAGCTTCTATTATGTGATTCTTCATGGTCTTTTTATTAAGATTTTCACACCATCTGCTCTGAGCATTAAATAGATGAAGACTTTTTTCCATTTTTGAATACTTCCACGAATATTTATTTGATGATTACTAAACTTGAGAAAATATGCAATGTTTTTGTAGCATAAGAAAGTAGCATATGTAAATAAATTTACGTCGAATGTGATATTTGTGCCCCCGAAGGTGATAACTCATTATGGTACTGCATAAATATACAAGTCTCTTATATTAAAAAAATTGTTTATCATTTTTTGTCGAATGTTAACTTCTCATCACCTCCCACACCAATTTTGCCCTGATGACCAATGTCGCCCCGACGATCAATATCGCCGCCAACTATCAATGTTCCCTTCCCGACCAATGTCCTCTCCCCGACAAATATCGCCGCCCACGACCAATATCGCCGCGAAGTCCAATGTCGCCGCAAAGACCAATGTCGTCGCCCCGACCAATGTCGCCACCCTGATCAATGTTGCCACCCCGATCAATGTCGCCTACCTGACCATTGTCGTCGCTTCGAACATTGACGCCCCCCCCCCCCCCCCCCCCCCCCCCCCCCTCCCCCCCAATGTCGCCCCGACGACCAATGTCGCCCCGACGACCAATGTCACGCTGACGACCAATGTTGCCCCCCCGATCAATGTCGCCTCGACGACCATTGCCACCCCCACGACCAATGTCGCCCCGAAGACCAATATCTCTCCCACGATAAATGTCGTCCCCACGACCAATGTCGCCCCCCCCCCTCTAAGTTTGCAAAATTACAAGTTACACCCCTTCTATGTTTTGAAATTACAAAAATCTCTACTGTAAATCTATAATATAATAATTATAGATATATAGAGAGAGAGGCGGAGTAGAGAGCGGATTATACACCCCTTCTATGTTTTGCGAATTATAGATATTTTGAGCGGGAGAGCGGAGAGAGAGACGGTGAGAGAGATAGTAATGTAATAATTATTAAAATATATTTATTACAAATTTATATATATACGAGCATGTTCGCACGCGCTATGCCCGTGCTCGATGCTCTGGGGCGGCCTTCGGCCGCATCAATGCGGGCGTAAAGTCCATGATGCGCTTATCATCAACGTCACGAATTGATGCATATAGATGGTTTAAGGTTTATGATTTAGAGTTTAGAGTTTAGGGATTAGGTTTAGGGTGATGGGTTTAGGGTTTAGGATTTATGGTTTTAGAGTTTATGGTTTAGGGTTTAGGATTTATGGTGCGGGCCCCCCCGTGCCCCGCGCGACAGTACCCTGCCCGCCCCCGGCGGGCATCGCCCGCCCTTGGCAAGCTCGCCCGCCCCCGACGGGCTTCCCCCGCACCCGACAGGTTTGCCCGCACCCAGTAGGTTCGCCCGCACCCGACAGGTTCGCCCGCACCCAACACGCACCCATTTTTTTTATTGTGTAAATTATATATATTATTATACATTTTTTAAATTTTTTTAAAAAATAATCGCTTTGATTAGCATAGTAGTAGGAAGATTTCCACTAATTAATGGATATGGTTCTTCCGATGGGTCGATATGGTGTATCCCCATAGAAATTGCATATAGAGTCTGGATCGCTGTACGGACATAAGCATGTTGTGTAAAACCTACCCAGACAATTTGGTCTGGATTGGTGATGCTTATATTGTCTATTGCGTTCCGGAGAAAACTCAGTGTATGTATGCTCTGTTTTCGGGTTCTGGGTACAGTGGTGTATTGTAGGGAGTTTTGGAGGCAAACTCCAGAAAATACCCTAAAAAGGGGACAGAATCATGGCCCTGTCTTCTACTGCCCATCGATAGTGCTATCGCTGGCGGTTGCTCCTGGTCAAAACTAATGAGCCTTTTGAGGTGGGTATGAAGCGTGGGTCCTGAGGACTGGGTGCGTAATGCCAGAAAGCTATAGCCCTGCAATTGCATAACATAGCTGAGGGTAGATGTGTGTTATGTCAATTGCATCGGAAGTAGTGATACCAGTGGCGGTAACTCCAGTGAGCAGATTGTGAGGCAGAAGGGCATTATGTGCCCAGCTTCGTTGGCCTTGTGTGCCGACAGTAGGAACAAGGGGAGGCCGTGTCCGCGTCGGGGAGAGTTGATCCCAACGATATGAGCATGGGTAAAGCTGAACTGAACCCGTCCCATAGTTGGTTAGTGAAGAGGTCGCCCCTCGGTGCACTGAAGGAATTTCGGGAAAGGAACCGTAAGGTATGATGACCTTGACGGTAAAGCTCATAGCCATCTACATTAAGCGGGGATTAGGATGGTGGTGCAACTAGGGGAGTACACTGAAAGAGTGCCATGAGTGTACGAAGCGTATGACCGTGAGTGCCTACATTGATGATGCTTGCAGTGCTTAAATGCACTTTTGAGATATATGATGCTAATGCTTGCTTATATGGAAGGAGTACCACCGCCCCGGGAATGGGGTGAGGTTGTTATAAATCTTGGTCAGCTTAAAGATGAGCAGTTACTTGTTTGCCACGATTTGGTGGAATGTGTTTCTACAGGTCCTAACGAGCCTAGCAAGACATAGCGGGTTGGAGCCCCAGCTGCTGCACTGTGCTGGACCACAAAGGCCCAAGTGTATGTTTACTTATTTTCATGTGTGGCCGGCCTACGTGCCGATGTTAGTAAACCACATGTGTTTGTAAATATTGTAATTAAAGAACTTTTGATGTACTTTCATTCTAGTTATAGTAAAGTGGACTTATGTAATCTGGTTTTGATTTAAATAAGGAAATGCTTTCGTTGTATGACTCTGTGAAAACTGAGATGGTTTTGCTTAAAACTATTTAAAAACTAATATGTAACTCCCTCTCCTGTTCATTTAATATGGCGTGGGGTCCCGACCGGACCTACTGATATATTATATATAACAAGAAGGGTGTTATGTTGGAGTTTCTTTGGTGATCCGGAAGGAATCAGCAATTAGTCTTACTGCCAACGCGATATGAGTCTATATGGTCACACATAAGAGTATTGGAGAAGTTGGAGATTGGTTTGTGTTGGTCTTGCTCATATTGGATATAGGTGGAGAACCAAACCTATGGCTACATGGAATACAGTTAGTATGTGAAGACTGCTCTTAGATATTGTGAATATTGTATGGAGCATGTCTTGAAGTTTTCGAGTTAATAGTGTGAATATCGACTCATAAATAATGTCGCCGAGATTGTCTCGATTACATACGTTGACAGGAACTTGTCGAATTGAGCCTTGGAGATTTCGTCGAAATTGTTTCGACAAATTCGTCATAAGGTTGTCGAAGAATCCGTCAATATTGTATCGACGAATTCGTCGAATATTGATTCGATGGAAAGACTGGTCGAGCCGCTGAAACCGTCTCGCGAGCTGACTGGGGTCGTCGATACTGACTCAACGAATTCGTCAGAATTGTTTCGACGAATCCGTCGAATAGGTATTGACGAATTCTATTTCGACGAAGACCTGTAGCTTCTGTTTTAATCTGGTTTGCGGATAGCCAACGCCGAGGTCTTTCTTTACTCGGGGTATAAAAGGCTGAACCTTTTAGGGTTTAGCAGTTGTTCGACAGATCTTCCTTTTGGAGAAAACCCGAGCGAAGAACGGAAGCGGACGACGATCGGCGACTTGCGAATTCAGACGGCGTGCCCTTACCCGTGCGTGAAATCTCTCGCCGACCGGTAGATCAAGAGGAATCGTTCCTTTGGGATATATTCGTTGCTTCTGGAGATCGAAGAGAATCGTTCCCGCAAGATCGTGTCGCTACTTTAGATCGACGGGAAGCGTTCCCATTCGGTTCTAGTCGCAATCGTTGAAGTCGCCTCCTCTCCTTTAACAGATCTAGTAATCTGTGGAGACGTAGAGGGCATTCCTTCTCCGACCTAGCTCTTGTTTGACAAGAGGCTAAGGGTTCTCCATTCTCGTGTGGACTTCTGTAGAGGTGTGAACACAATTCTACACTAACTCCTCCGACGAGCAGTTCGACATTGACGGAGCCGAAGGAAGCGCAAAGCAAGGACATGAAATATGATTCCGAATCATAGAAGAATTTTCTTGGAGCTTTTGATTGAGTATCGACCCAATCCCTATAAGGTAATTTTATTGTTGCCGCAATTTCTTGATTCATGGTTTTAGCACGATCCACATGTCTCTTTGGGTTGTTCTTGATATATTCCGCTGCGCACATATGATGTGTATACCTTTAAGGAAAACCCAACAGTGGTATCAGAGCCAGGTTACTGCTAATTCCATGTTTCAGAAATTGTTCCCTTCGCAGTAACCGTCTCTCTATGATAGTTTGTGAAACTAAAGACTAGAGAGACGAGCTTGTCTACTGCAATAAGGGTGTTTTCTTTTGCTAGCATCCGGTACATGTAAATCCGAAGGTTTAGAAATGTTCTAAATACTTAGATTTAATCCATGTCATCAAGTGTTGATGGTTTTGTGCATCTGGAATGTATCCGGGTTATGCTTGGTCTGTTTGTGAATTATGTGCACATTGATTAAATGTTAATCATGATTAAATGTTAATCACGATGAAATGTTCATCGACTGTATCTTAAAATCACTTAATCTAATATTAAGTATTCAGATGCCTTCCGGTGGATGACACTCTTCCTGCCTCGATCAATGAAGTGTGGGCTTGCCAAAACAAGGTGCATTAATCTATCTTGGTAAGGGTGCGAGCCGATAATTGTGATATCTCACTATCGACATCGGGTCCAACTTAACTAAGTGACCTCAAAGGTTGAGTGCTTAGAGGCATAGGGTTGGCATGCACCATATGATGGATGCGAATAAAGAGTTATTCACCAACCATACAAGAGTTGCATAGTGATGCAATTGACAAGTGTTGTCTACCTAAATAACTGCATCATGAGAGAAATGCCAAAGCGGACTTATTATATTGGTGAAATACGGATCTTATCCACTAAGAGAGTAGCTCGCATAAACTCTCCGAATCAAAATTAAGGGTTATCGATTTGATTAAAATAGTGAGAGTATTTAATTAAAGTCCTTATTAAAATAAAATGTATTTTGAAATATAGTCCTGAAAATCTTTTGCAAATTTATTGTAGAATTTTCATGGCAAATACATCTCACTCCACGTTGTCCCTGAGAGCCATCCTTGAGAAGGACAAGCTCAATGGGACGAACTTCCTCGACTGGTATAGGAATCTGAGAATTATTCTCAGGCAAGAGCGCAAGCTCTATGTCTTGGAAGGGGAAGCCCCCACAGAGCCGACCGGAAATGCTCCGCGAGCAGACAAAGATGCTTACAAGAAGTATCAGGATGATACCTTGGATGTGGAATGCCTCATGCTTGCTACCATGTCCTATGAGCTTCAGAAGCAACACGAGAGCATGTGTGGTTATGAGATAATCGAGCACCTCAAGAAAATGTTCGAGGGACAAGCCCGACAAGAGAGGTTTGACATATCCAAGGCAATGTTTCAGTGCGAAATGGGAGCTCGAGACTCAGTAGGGACTCACGTACTCAAGATGATTGGGTACATAGAGAACCTTGAAAAACTGGGTTTTCCCTTGGGTCAAGAGTTGGCCACAGATCTGATCCTACAATCGTTGTCGGACAGTTATGAGCAGTTCATCTTGAACTATAACATGAATGAAATAGAAAAGACACTGCCCGAGCTCCTTGGCATGTTGAGAACTGCCGAGAACAATATGAAGAAGGTCAAGCCTGCCAGCCCCATACTGATGGTGCATAAGGGCAAGGGCAAGACCAGGGGATCTAAGAAGACGAAGATTGGATCTAAGTCTCATCTTGATCCCAAGTCTTCTGCACTGAAAAGGAAAGGTCTGGCAAAGGAAGGAAAGTGCCACCACTGCGGTAAGGCAGGGCATTGGAGGCGGAACTGTCCCCTCTATATTGAGGATCTGCAGAAGAAGAAGGGAGGTATGACTTCCGCTTCAGGTATCTACGTTATAGAGATAAACCTTTTTGCTCCTTCATCTTGGGTATTGGATACCGGATGTGGTTCTCACATTTGTACAAATGTGCAGGAACTGAGAAGGAGAAGAATGCTGGGTAAAGGGGAGGTAGACCTGCGCGTCGGGAATGGAGCAAGAGTTGTTGCCGTCGTCGTTGGTGTCTACTGTCTTTCTTTGCCCACTGGGCTTGTAATAGAACTAGATAATTGTTATTATGTTCCAGCCATAACTAGAAACATTATATCCATTTCATGTCTTGACATAAAGTGTTTTTCGTTTATAATTAAGAACAATTGTTGTTTGATTTTTTGAATGATGTTTGTTATGGTGTAGCCCAATTGTTTAATGGTTTATATGTTTTGAACTTAGACCATCCGATCTATAATGTAGAAAATAATAAAAGACTAAGAACAAATGAATCGAATCCTACATACCTTTGGCATTGTCGTTTGGGCCATATAAATGAGAAACGCATATCCAAGCTCCATAGAGATGGACTACTGGACTCATTTGATTATGAATCATTTGAGAGATTCAAGTCTTGCTTATTAGGCAAAATGGCTAAAGCCCCTTTCACTGGTCATACTGAGAGGGCAGATGATCTCTTGGGTGTCATACATAATAATGTGTGCGGACCCATGAGTTCTATGGATAGAGGTGGGTTCCACTACTTCGTTACATTTACTGAGGATTTCAGTAGATACGGACGGATTGTTTCTTATGAAGAACAAATCCAAGACCTTTGAAAAGTTCAAAGAGTTTAAGAATGAAGTAGAGAACCAACTGGGTAAAAGGATAACAGCACTCCGATCTGATCGAGGTGGCGAATATTTGAGTCAGGAGTTCCGTGATTATCTGAAAGAGTGTGGTATTGTATCACAGCTCACCCCACCCAGAACACCGCAACATAATGGTGTTTCTGAGAGGAGGAATTGTACCTTATTAGACATGGTGCGGTCGATGATGAGTCATGCAGATCTGCCTGTTTCCTTTTGGGGATTTTTTTTGGGGATGGAACGTTCACCTAGAGGGGGGGGGGGGGGGTGAATAGGTTTTTCAAATTTATTTCTTCCCCTTTATGATGTTGTTGGTTTCTGATTAATGGATCTATAAAATAAAGAGCAAAAGACAGAAAGCACACAACGATATATAAAGGTTCCTCAAGACCTGGTGTCTTGAGTAGTCCTCTGATACAGATTTTGCGGTTTTGAAATTTAGTGAAGGTTTGAGAATTTTCTCCAATATATATCCGATAAAGGCAAGTATACCTTATCGTCTATAGTATAGGATATTAAGAAATACCAAGGTCGTATTCCATAGGGCGCGTTGATTACTTCTACTTTGAGGAAAGTCGCTATTATCTTATCTAATGATATTTTGGGATTTTGGTTACTTAGCTAGAAAAAGAGAAATTGCAAGCTAAATTAAGGGTTTAGATGATGATAAAAGAGGCTAGTACTCAATCAAAAGCCACCTTGGAGTGAGAATAGACAAGTGAAAAGAGAATAAATCTAATTCCGTTTAAATTGAACTACTTGACCGTGGAGGTTCCCGAAGCTCGAACATGCCACTCTCGAGGTTAATGCCCAACTAAGATTAGGAAAAATCAACCGGACTCTCGTCCTATAATCGATTACCTAAAACTTGCTTTACGAAGTGAACCCCGCTATTGGATTTGACTCCAATCCGGGAGATTTACGTCATCCTCTCTCGAGGGGTGCGTGCAACTCTCTTTACCCTTGAGTGATCGATTCATATCTTGAGCCTCTCGACTAACTAAGTATGAAAACATAAGCAAAAACCATACATCGATAATATGACCTCACTAATTAAAAATCAAGGGTAATTCAAGCGTTTATAAAAACGGAAAAAGAAAACTTTAGAAAATCATAACTTGTCCATCTCATCCTCGGATCATTTTGATCGAGTACTAATGAGGATTAGTTAATCATGGTGGAGGGGGAAGAGAAAGAAAAATGAAATTCCATAATAAGAAAAATTAGCTAAGGAAGGGGAAGACAAATAAAGAGAGCAAACTAATTTTTATTTAAATGAAAACTATTACAAACCTTAAGAAAGAAGATTGCAAGCTAGAAGAAATAAAGTTACAAACTTAAACTAGGCTATTGCATTGAAAGAAAGCTAGTACATTGCATGAGAAAAAGAAGAGAACATGAAAGGAAAGAAACATGAACATGAACATGAAAGTGAAAAATACTCAGGATTGGCTCCAGCAGCACCTCCCCCACTCCAAAATTCTGAACCCTGGACTCAAGGAGAACCTCTGAATTTATAGGAAAAAATTTCAGATTACACGCCCTCGGTCACGGGCGTGACCAAGGGCGTGACTGCACTATTAACATCGGATCCGACAGCGGCGTGGGCTTTCTGGACGGCGCGACAAAAAGTGACATGTCACGGGCGTGACATGTCGGATCACGGTCGTGACTTTGGACGGCTGCATTAAATGCGGCGTGGGTTGGAATTTGGCGCGGCGGCGAAGCAGAGATCACGCGGGCAAGTCACGGCCGTGACATGTGGGTCACGGGCGTGACTCAAGTTGACTTCTCGACTGCAGGTCCACGTCTCGACGGCGGCTCTACGTGGAAGATTCTAAGATTACACGCCCCCGATCACGGGCATGACCTGGGGCGTGACTTGGTGTGGACTGGTTCAAACAGCGTGGCATCGATTCTGGACTGATCTTCAGGTTACACGCCCTTGGTCACGGGCGTGACCGATGGCGTGACATGCTATTTTTCCCGATTTGTCCCAAAATTCTGCAAATATTGAAATTAAGCTAAGTTAGAATCAAAATTACAAAAAGAACTACTTATTACCTAAAAGTGACATAAAAAGGAAAATTCATATTAAATATTTACAAAATTTTCTATTAAAAAGTTATAAAAATACTACTTATCAAATACCCCCATACTTGATGTTTTGTTATTCCAGAGCAAAAGTGTGAGACAAAATTTATAAGACATCATTAATTTTTTTTTTAATTTTAAACTAAAATTTCATTTAAACCAAAAGTTAAGTTAAGCGTAAATTCAAGGGGGAGTTAAGTCCTAAATTATGATGATGATTTGAAAAGAGGGAAAAATGTTTAGGCAAAGACTTCTCGAGAAAGTTAATTAGTTTACAATATTGTAGAAATTATAAAACTAAATTAGATTAAAATTATAAGAACTCTACCTTAAAAGAAACTTAAGGAAAAGTAAATTACTAAATATTGCTCTCTCCATAATTTTCAACTAAAACTAGAACAATGATAATTGGCTAAGGGGGATTTCATAAAATTTGGCATAAGAAGAGAAATTTTGAATGGAGGAAATGAAATTTATCATGAAATTTCCTTTTTTTTCCCTTTTTTTTCTCTTCTAATAAAAACCCAAAATGTATATGGTTTAGGAGTAATGAATTTTATCCTCTTACTCCATGCCATATAATCTTTTCAAATATTTTGGGTGCATATGTTTTAGGGAATAATGAATTTTATCCTCTTATTCCCATGACATATGATCTTTTAAAGTTCATTTTTTTATGCCACAAAGGGGGTAAGGAAGGGAAATAAATCTAGCTAGCTTTAAATTATATTGAGAGCAAATTCTAGTAACATTAAATTTCCTAAGATCTAAAAAGTTAGAAGAAAATATAATTGAAATCTAAAGAGGTTTAGGAAATTCACTACAAAATGAAGCCATTTAAAAATAAAAAGAGAAGTCATGACAAAATTCTCTAATCAATTTAAAATCATAAGATGATTCTTAAATCAAGATTACCTCAAATTTAAAATTAACAAACTATGATAAGCAAAATTTTAGTCAATTAAAAACTTAAACATGCTTATAAACATTCTCAACTAGATTTCTAAGAAATCACAAAAACAACAAGGAGGGATATAAGAATTTTTGGAATTTTTGATATTAAGAATTTTTGAATTTTTGATATTATCTTTTTTTTTGAAGTTTTCTCATTAAAAACTATTTACAAAGAAAGGAAACTAGCTTTAAAAACTTAACAAATTTTGTTAAGTCTTGGACTTCCCAAGGGCTACCCGGTGAAGGGTTCGCAAGGTACTAGGAGGTGTGATGGGATGAAATCCCAAACGTCCCTTTCCAAGATTTAAATTTTCGATTTTCTAAATTTTTTTTTTGAGTTTTTGGATTTTACAAGTGCTTAAATAAAGGAAAACATAGAAACAAAATTAAAATTTGTTTTTGGTATTTTTTTCTTTTCATTTTTTTTTTGAAAATTTTCTTTTTAAAACTATTTACAAATATTTACAAAGGGCTATTTACACCCCCATACTTAAAGTTAAACATTGTCCCCAATGTTTAAAAGTACGTATGAAGTAAGAAAAGGTAAAAAGAAATGCAAGGAAAAAGAAAGGAAAGAAGGAAAAAGAGCTTCCCTGATTTTTGAAGCTTTTGTGGGGAAGCCGCGATTACCTACAAAAGATGTTAAAGAAGGAACAAGAAAAAGAAAACAGGAGAAAACAATAAAAAGATAACTTTGGGGTGCCTCCCAAAAGCGCTTTGTTTAAATATCGCATCACTCTTGTCATTAGGTAAGTTTCCCAGAAGATACAATTTAAGGCGGTGCCCGTTAACTTTGAAGGAACCTTTTTCCGGGTGGGAAATTAGAATTGTCCCATAGGACCAAACCTCTTTAACAATAAAAGGTCCGGACCATCGAGATTTCAGCTTTCCCGGAAAAAGGCGAAGACGAGAATTATAAAGGAGGACGAGATCGCCCGGCGAAAAAGTTTTTGGAAATTTTATATGTTTGTAGTGATAAAACTTTGTTCGCTCCTTATATAATTTGTTACTCTCATACGCATTCGCTCTCCACTCATCCAATTCGTTCATTTGAAATTTTCTTTGTTCGCCCGCTAAAGTAGAATCAAGATTTAAAAATTTAAGTGCCCAAAATGCGCGGTGTTCTAATTCGACCGGAAGGTGGCAAGCCTTGACATAGACCATTCGATATGGTGTACAACCGATAGCGGTCTTGTACGCCGTTCGATAGGCCCATAGCGCGTCATCGAGCTTTATTGCCCAATCCTTCCGATTAATAGAAACTATTTTTTCTAAAATCCGTTTTAATTCTCGATTAATAACTTCGACTTGGCCGCTCGTTTGTGGGTGATATGCAGTGGATAATTTGTGTGTGACACCATATTTTGCTAAGATTTTTGTGAATTGAGTATTGCAAAAATGGGTGCCCCGATCACTCACAATAGCGCGCGGAGTGCCAAATCGAGAGAATAATTTTTTAAAAAAAGTTAACGACGACTCACGCATCGTTGGTGGGGAGAGCTTGTGCTTCCGCCCACCTCGACACGTAGTCGACCGCCACTAGAATATAGTTATTTGAAAACGAAGGAGGGAGAGGACCAACGAAATCAATGCCCCAAAGATCGAAAATTTCGTATTCTAAGAAAATGTTTTGGGGCATCTCATCCCGGCGGGAGATGTTCCCCGACCGCTGGCAGCTGTCGCAAGTACTCGCAAGGGTGTGAGCATCTTTGAAGAGCGTGGGCCAATAAAAGCCCGCCTCCAGCGCCTTCCTCGCGGTTCGGTTTGAATGATAGTGACCACCGGTGGGTCCCTCATGACAATGATGTAAAATTTTAAAGCCTTCCTCACTTGAAACACATCTTCTCACAACCTGGTCTGCGCATACTCGGAATAAAAAGGGGTCCTCTCAAAAGTAATTCTTTAAATCAGAAAAGAATTTCTTCTTTTGCTGACTCGAGAATTCTTTTGGCAGGACCCGGGCTACTAAATAGTTAGCCAAATCCGCAAACCATGGGGTAGAAGATGAATTAAAATTTTCGAGAGCTAGGAGGCGCTCTTCAGGAAATTTATCATTGATGTCGGCCTCTATTAATGCTTCCGAGGAGGGATTTTCTAAACGAGAAAGGTGATCGGCCGCCAAGTTTTCGGCTCCTCTTTTGTCCCCGATCTCTAAGTCAAACTCCTGCAAGAGGAGGATCCATCGCAAAAGACGAGGCTTGGCGTCCGATTTGCTTACAAGATACCTAAGTGCGGAGTGATCCATGAAGACGATAACTTTCGAGAGGGTGATGTATGGCCTAAACTTATCGAAGGCAAAAATGATCGCTAGAAGCTCCTTTTCGGTAGTGGTGTAATTCGCTTGTGCCGACGTGAGTGTTTTGCTCGCATAATAAATAGGGTGGAAATACTTACTCACCCGTTGGCCTAAAACGGCACCAACCGCAATGTCACTCGCGTCGCACATGATTTCAAAAGGGAGCGACCAATCCGGCGCGACTAGAATCGGGGAGTTTATAAGTTTTTCTTTGATAAGTTTAAAGACCAAATGACATTCATCGCTAAAAATAAATGAGGATTCCTTTTCAAGAAGATGGGTTAACGACTTTGTGATTTTGGAAAAATTTTGTATAAAGCGCCGATAGAACCCTGCGTGCCCTAGGAAACTACGAATAGCTTTTACGTTTCATCGTCCTCACGGACTAGGCCGGTCACCGTTTGGGGCGGAGTAGGATTGAGAGGACTGGCACTGATGGGAGTTTTTCAATCACTTCAATCTTGGCCCTATCGACCTCGATCCCCATGCCCGAAATTTTATGACCAAGGACTAATCCTTCCTTGACCATAAAATGGCATTTCTCCCAATTAAGTGCTAAATTCGTTTCCTCGCATCGCTGCAACACGCGCTCAAGATTTTTTAAACAATTTTTAAATGAGTTTCCGAATACGGAAAAGTCGTCCATAAACACTTCCATCACCTCCTCTACTAACTCGTCAAATATCGCCAACATACATCTTTGAAATGTAGCTGGCGCATTACAAAGACCAAATGGCATCCTTCGATAAGCGAAGGTGCCAAAGGGACAAGTGAAAGTGGTTTTCTCTTGGTCGTCGGGCGAAATTGGGATTTGAAAATATCCCGACAAACCATCGAGAAAACAGTAGTATGAGTGACCTGAAAGGCGCTCTAAGATTTGATCAATAAACGGTAGAGGGAAGTGATCCTTACGGGTGGCATCATTTAGTTTTCGGTAATCGATGCACATCCACCAACCCGTAACAGTACGGGTTGGGATCAACTCGTTATTCTCGTTAGCTACTACCGTAATGCCTCCTTTCTTTGGTACGACTTGTACTGGGCTAACCCAAGTACTATCCGATATCGGGTAGATAATTCCCGCGTCTAATAGTTTGATCACTTCGGCCTTAACGACTTCTTTCATGTTAGGGTTTAGCCGCCATTGAGGCTGGACCGAATTTCGGGAATTATCTTCGAGAAAGATTTTATGGGTGCAGAAGGAAGGGTTTATACCCTTAATATCCGAAATTTGCCACGCAATTGCGTGGCGGTGCTTTCTTAAGACAATAGCTAACTCAGAAATTTCCGAGTTGCTAAGTTCGGATGAAACGATGACGGGTAGCTTCGACTCTTTTTCTAAAAATAAATACTTAAGGTGAGGGGGGAGTTGCTTTAGTTCTAAAACGGGTGGCTCTTCATAAGAAGTTTTGATTTTCAATTTTTCTAAAAATAGTGGTTCGGGTGGTGTGAAACGAGTGACTTCTTCTTCTTCCAGACAAAAGAGCTCGGCGAGCTCGGACTCGTGACTCGAGGTGGAGACTAACTCGGGAGGTGAATCGAATTCCCAATACTCTTCCAGGTAAAAACACGAATCGTCATTTTCTAATGTGTTCCGCATCGAGGAATTTATGCCGAAAGAAACTTCATCGTCTCCAACCCGTAGGAGGAGCTTTCCGTTACTTACGTCAATAATGGAACGGGAGGTGGCAAGGAAGGGGCGGCCGAGTATGAGGGGTACTTCGGCATCCTCTTCGATGTCAAGAATGACAAAGTCCACCGGGAAGATGAACTTGTCGACCTTGACGAGCACGTCCTCCACTATTCCTACCGGATATTTTAAAGAGCGATCCGCTAATTGAATACTCATTCGAGTGGGGCTTGGATTTCCTAGACCTAGCTTCTTAAATAGTGAGAGAGGCATGAGATTGATACTTGCTCCCAGATCCGCTAAAGCGTGTTTTACTAACGAATTGCCAAATAAACACGGGATGGAGAACCGTCCCGGGTCATTCACTTTTCTAGGCAATTTGTTGAGTACAAACACGGAGCATTCTGCGTTAAAAGAAATATGCGAAATATCTTCTAATTTTTTCTTATTGGAGAGCAACTCCTTAAGATATTTCACATATTTAGGCATTTGAGAGATAGCCTCACAGAAGGGTACATTAATGTGAATTTGCTTTAAAATATCTAAAAACCTTTTATAATTCTTTTCGGCGCTCTCGCTTTTAAACTTAGATGGATACGGAATATTAGAAGTAGAAGCGCGCAGAGCTAACGTAGCAGGTAAATTCGAAGATAAAATAGGAGGAGGAGGAGGGGAGGAAGTTACCATGGGTTCGTCCTGTTTTGAAACCACCTCCTTCCCGCTTCGGAGTGTAATCGCGTTTGCGCTCTCCCTTGGGTTTGGCTCCGTGTTTCCCGGAAGGGATCCTTGCGGGCGCTCGGAGATTATCTTTGCTAGCTGGCCCACTTGGTTCTCTAAATTTTTGATCGATCCGGTGAGGTTCCGGATGTTCGCTTCATTTATAGCAACATATTTTGCAAAAGCCTCTTCAAGCGGAGAGGGCTTTTGCTGTTGCGGTGGAAAACCGGGTGGATTAAAAATTGGAGGGGGAGTTAAATTAAGAAGTTGATTTGGAGGTTGATTTGAATTTAAGGGACGCTGAGCATTTCCTTGATTGCTCCATGAGAAATTCGGATGATTCCTATAACCCGCATTGTAGGTGTTATTATACAGAGCGGTGTTAGGGTTATAGGAAGGCCGAGGTGGATTTCCCATGTAACCAACTTACTCTTCAATTAAAACATTATTAGCCCAAGGAGGAGTGGCGGAGCAAGCAGACATCTCCGCCACTTGCTTTGTTAAGCGCTCAACTTGTAAAGCCAAATTCGCGTTTGCGTCTAATTCAAAAATTCCGGCCGGCTTATTAGGCCGCGCTCGGGGCATGTTCCATTGGTACGCATTTGTGGCCATCTCTTCGAAAAGCTCTTGAGCGGCGACCGGGGTTTTATTATTTAATGTCCCCCCGGCGGCCGCATCAATCATTTACCTCGTTTGGAGATTTAAGCCATTATAAAATATCTGCACTTGTTGCCAAGTGGCAAGTGCGTGGTGAGGGCATCGACGCAAAAGCTCCTTGAAGCGCTCCCATGTATCATAGAGAGTCTCCGAGTCGATTTGCATGAATGACGCAATATCCGTGGGCAATTTAGCGGTCTTTGAAGGCGGGAAATATTTATTAAGAAATTTTTCCGCCATTTCGGCCCATGTAGTGATGGATCCCCTAGGTAGGGAGCCCAGCCACTGCTTGGCCTTAGACCGCAAAGAAAAAGGAAAAAGACGTAATCGAATGGCGTCATCGGTGACGCGATTGATCTTAAAAGTGTCGCAAATTTCAAGAAAGTAAGAGATATGCGAATTAGGATCCTCGTCCGGTTGACCATCAAAGGTCACCGATTGTTGCACCATTTGTATGATGCTGGACTTGATCTCAAAATTATTGTTCGCCACCGTGGGGCGAACAATACTCGATTGTGTGCCTTCCAAATTCGTCCGCGCATAATAGGACATGGTCCGTTGCACGTCCTCATCAGGATTTGACCCGTTAAGATTAGGAGGATTAAGATTATGATTCATATTCGCTGTGTTAGTGTCCCCGATCGACTCTTCGGATTCTATTTGATTTCCCTGATCACGAGAACGGCGGTGCCTCAAAAGGGTTCGCTCGATCTCCGGATCAAAAGGAAGAATCGAAGTGCTACCTCGGGTCATACACTAAAAAGAGAAGAAAGGAAGAGGAAAAACTAAATTTTTTTTTCTTTTGAAATTTAGAAAAAGCAAAATAAAATAAAAAGAAGCATGATAAAATTAATAGCTATCCTCTTTTCAAAATATCTACGCAAAGTCCCCGGCAACGGCGCCAAAAACTTGATACAGATTTTGCGGTTTTGAAATTTAGTGAAGGTTTGAGAATTTTCTCCAATCTATATCCGATAAAGGCAAGTATACCTTATCGTCTATAGTATAGGATATTAAGAAATACCAAGGTCGTATTCCACAGGGCGCGTTGATTACTTCTACTTTGAGGAAAGTCGCTATTATCTTATCTAATGATATTTTGGGGTTTTGGTTACTTAGCTAGAAAAAGAGAAATTGCAAGCTAAATTAAGGGTTTAGATGATGATAAAAGAGGCTAGTACTCAATCAAAAGTCACCTTGGAGTGAGAATAGACAAGTGAAAAGAGAATAAATCTAATTCCGTTTAAATTGAACTACTTGACCGTGGAGGTTTCCGAAGCTCGAACATGCCTCTCTCGAGGTTAATGCCCAAATAAGATTAGGAAAAATCAACCGGATTCTCGTCCTATAATCGATTACCTAAAACTTGCTTTACGAAGTGAACCCCGCTATTGGATTTGACTCCAATCCGGGAGATTTACGTCATCCTCTCTCGAGGGGTGCGTGCAAATCTCTTTACCCTTGAGTGATCGATTCATACCTCGAGCCTCTCGACTAACTAAGTATGAAAACATAAGCAAAAACCATACATCGATAATATGGCCTCACTAATTAAAAATCAAGGGTAATTCAAGCGTTTATAAAAAAGGAAAAAGAAAACTTTAGTAAATCATAACTTGTCCATCTCATCCTCGGATCATTTTGATCGAGTACTAATGAGGATTAGTTAATCATGGTGGAGGGGGAAGAGAAAGAAAAATGAAATTCCATAATAAGAAAACTTAGCTAAGGAAGGGGAAGACAAATAAAGAGAGCAAACTAATTTTTATTTAAATGAAAACTATTACAAACCTTAAGAAAGGAGATTGCAAGCTAGAAGAAATAAAGTTACAAACTTAAACTAGGCTATTGCCTTGAAAGAAAGCTAGTACATTGCATGAGAAAAAGAAGAGAACATGAAAGGAAAGAAACATGAACATGAACATGAAAGTGAAAAATACTCAGGATTGGCTCCAGCAGCACCTCCCCCACTCCAAAATTCTGAACACTGGACTCAAGGAGAACCTCTGAATTTATAGGAAAAAATTTCAGATTACACGCCCTCGGTCACGGGCGTGACCAAGGGCGTGACTGCACTATTCACATCGGATCCGACAGCGTCGTGGGCTTTCTGGACGGCGCGGCGAAAAGTGACATGTCACGGGCGTGACAAGTCGGGTCACGACCGTGACTTTGGACGGCTGCATTAAATGCGGCGTGGGCTGGAATTTGGCGCGGCGGCGAAGCAGAGATCACGCGGGCAAGTCACGGCCGTGACATGTGGGTCACGGGCGTGACTCAAGTTGACTTCTCGACTGCAGCTCCACGTCTCGACGGCGGCTCTACGTGGAAGATTCTAAGATTACACGCCCCCGGTCATGGGCGTGACTTTGGGTCACGGGCATGACCTGGGGCGTGACTTGGTGTGGACTGGTTCAAACAGCGTGGCATCGATTCTGGACTGATCTTCAGGTTACTTGGTCACGGGCGTGACCGAGGGCGTGACATGCTATTTTTCCCGATTTGTCCCAAAATTATGCAAATATTGAAATTAAGCTAAGTTAGAATCAAAATTACCAAAAGAACTACTTATAACCTAAAATTGACATAAAAAGGAAAATTCGTATTAAATATTTACAAAATTTTCTATTAAAAAGTTATAAAAATACTATTTATCATCCTCTCTCCCTCTACGCCTACCCAGCAGTATGCTAGGCTCAGCAAACGCCGCCAAAAACTTCAGGCCCTCAAGCCTTACAACACGGACCCGCAAGTCCCAACAGCCTAGGCCCGCAAGCCCCTACTGCCCCCGAGCCCGCAAGCTCGACACTCAGGCCCTCAATCCCTACAGTACGGACCCGCAAGTCCCAACAGCCTAGGCACGCAAGCCCCTACTGCCCCCGAGCCCTCAAGCTCGGCACTCAGGCCCTCAAGCCCTACAACACGGACCCGCAAGTCCCAACAGCCTAAGCCCGCAAGTCCCTACTTCCCCCGAGCCCTCAAGCTCGACAAATCGCACCCGCAAGTGCACTGCCCTGGCCCTCAAGCCTCACAACTCTCCAGCCCTCAAGCTAGACAAGTTGGCCCGCAAGCCTTACAAGAAAATACAGTAGGAATAACTGTTACTTATGCCAGATGATGATTGGCTTCTTACGATTGAAGAAGATTCTTCTGATTCAGATCTTTGACAGCGCAGTTCTTCTTCAATCTCTTCTAGCCTGATGTTGAACGATGACTTTTCGGTCAATGAAGATGACTGATTCTTCAGAGAGCACTTGATGCTTGCTCTCTACTTGATCTTCTTCTGCGAGACTACTATTCTATTAAAGTGTAGCGATGAAATTCTTTCTCGTTATTTTTTTTCTCTCTTTTTTTGATCGATTGATTAATACCGTGTTAGGGCAACCTCTTATCTCTTTTATAAGACTACGAGGTCCCCAACGGTCTTCTGAAAAAGCACCTTAAGTGTCAGACGCTCCCTTCCTTAAGAGCACGCGTTGATTAGACAATCAGGCGGCGGCATTAAATGCTGACAGCGCGTCCGCAATATTTGAATCTGTCTCGACGATATTTCCATCGTTACGATGTCATGGATAATATCTCGACGACAGAACTTTGTCGAAGCCTTGAACTTAGATACACTGTCAATTCTTCTAGCTTCTGCTTCTGATGCTGGTGTCTCGACGATACGAGACAATCTGCAGCTGCTGCATATATGACGATATGCTATCTTTCTCAACTACAAGGCCACTTTAATGTAGTCGACGATACTGCGTCTTCTCTGCGTTCGACGATCTTGCCGAGTCTCGACGATCTGCCTTCTGATTTCGACGACCTGCCTTATCCCTGCGTTCGATGAACGCGCTATTATCAGCTGTTTCTTTTATCTCGTCTCAGCGGTCGACGAACTGCCATCTGAGTTCGACGATCTGCCTTCTGAGTTCGACGATCTGCCTTGTCTTTGCGTTCGACGAACGCGCTATTATCACCTGTTTCTTTTATCTCATCTCAGCGGTCGACGAACTGCCTTCTGAGTTCGACGATCTGCCTTGTCTCTGCGTTCGACGAACACTTTGCTTCTCAGCGGTTGCTTTGCTCATCATTACAGCGACAAACATTCTTTGTCGATGATATCTTCTATTCTTCTCGACTACATTTCTATAACTTCCTGAGATTATAAGCTAGATATATGATCAAATACAAAGTGAAGTATTCTTGACATGATGACTTCTTCAAATCAGGAATCATGTGGGCAAGATTCCCAATAATCTCCCCCTATTTAAAGAAGTTAGAATCTTAATTCAAGAGTACTTTTATTTGATAGTAAATATCATAATCTTAGATGGAACTGTTTCAAGATTTAACTTATCTTTTGCAGAACTCTTTGAGTACATCAAGCTTATAGCTCCCCCTTGATTTGATGTCTCTTCTTTGCTCCCCTACCTTTAAGCCCTTCTTGAGCACCATTTCTCCCCCTTTCTGACTTCTTGCCTTCTGCTTTTCTAACCAAGGAATAGCACAAGCTCCCCCTTGCTCAGGCATGATTCATCAAAGTCCTGTGAGATTTTCTGACCACTCTTCTAGAAAGCCATTAAGTGGAGGGTTACTCTAAGTTTAACATTCCCAATTGGAATTTGAAGAAGTTAAACTTAGCTTCATCTAGGGGCTTTGTAAATATACCAGCCACTTGTTTGTCTGTTGGGACAAATTCAAGGGTGATATCTTCATTTTTCACATGCTCCCTGATGAAGTGATACCCGATCTCAATATGCTTACTCCTGATGTGAGATACAGGGTTCTGAGCAATTGAGATAGCACTTGAAGAGTCACAAAACAAGGGTGTTTTGGTCATCTTTAGATTGTAGTCTTCAAGTTGATGTTGAATCCATAGCAGTTGGGCACAGTAGCTCCCAGCAGAGATATACCCTGATTTTGCTGTTGAGATTGCCACACTGGTCTGCTTCTTACTGCTCCAGGAAATCAGTCTTCCACCAAGGAATTGGCATGTCCCCGAGGTACTTTTTCTATCTTCCTTGCACCCTGCATAATCTACATCTGAATAACCAGTCAGTTCACATTCATTGTTCCTAGGGTACCATAGGCCAAGATTTGATGTACCCTTTAGGTATCTTAAAATTCTCTTGACAGAGACATAGTGAGATTCCTTAGGATTCACCTGATATCTAGCACAGACACATGTAACAAACATTATGTCAGGCCTACTTGCAGTTAGATAAAGCAAAGATCCAATCATGCATTTGTACTTGGTTTCATCAAAGGGTATGCCCTTCTCATCCTTGTCCAGAGACACATTGGTTCCCATTAGAGTTTTCATTAAAGAAGCACTCTCCAATCCAAATTTCTTGACTAGCTCCCTAGTGAATTTGGTCTGAGAGATGAAAATCCCATCTTCAGATTGTTTCACTTGGAGACCTAGGAAGTATTTGAGCTCAGTATTTGAGCTCACCCATACTGCTCATCTCAAACTTTCCCTGCATCAAGTTGGCAAACTTTTTGCAGAGATTGTTATCTGTAGAGCCAAAGATGATGTCATCTACATAGATCTGCACTAGCAAGATCTTGCCCTTCACTTCCCTTAGGAACAATGTCGTATCAATCTTTCCCCTTGAGAACTTATTCTCAATTAGAAAGCTTGACAGAGTCTCATACCAGGCCCTAGGTGCCTGCTTTAAGCCATAAAGTGCCTTTCTAAGAAAGTAAACATAATCAGGATAAGTAGAGTCGATAAGACTTGAAGGCTGCTCTACATATACTTCCTCTTTGAGATCACCATTTAAGAAGGCTGACTTCACATCCATTTGGTAGACCTTGAAACCTTTGTATGCTGCATAGGCTAGGAACAGTCTTATTGCTTCCAGTCTGGCTACTGGAGCGAATGTTTGATCAAAATCTATCCCCTCCTCTTGTCTGTAGCCTTTTGCCACTAGTCTTGCTTTATTCTTGGTGATGATTCCATTTTCATCCAACTTGTTCCTATAGACCCATTTGGTTCCTATGATGTTGTGTCCTTGGGGTCTTGGAACCAATTTTCACACTTTGCATCTTTTAAATTGGTTCAGTTCCTCCTGCATTGCAGCAATCCAAAATGGATCCTGATTTGCTTCCTCAAATTTCTTGGGTTCAATTTGAGAGAGAAAACTCAGGTAAAATGCTTGATTTGCAGCTCTACTCCTTGTCAGCACGCCTTGGTTGACATTTCCTATTATCTGCTCTTGGGGATGATCTCTTACTTGTCTCAAGGCAATTGGTAGTGTTCTGGGTATTTCTGTGTAAGCTACTTCTGCAGGCTGCACTTCTTCAGCCGTTTCTGTATCGTCTGCGGGTTCTACCTCTATGTCAACCATCACAGACTGATTCTTGTTGTTGAGTGAGGTGTCAGCCTTGTCTTCAATGGATAGCTTCTCTAATCTTTCCACTGTACCTGTATTCACTAGAGAACCATTAGTGATGTTGCCGTAGCCCCTGGTCACTCCCTTTTCCGAACCTCCAACGAGAACAGTCGGTCCATTCTCCACAGGGATGAATTCTTTCAAATACTTTCTGACTCCAGTCATGTGCCTGGAGCAGCCACTGTCCAAATACTAAATTAGAGATTGGTTGGCATTTGGACCTACCTGCAAAACAAATCACTTCCCCTTAGGTACCCAATAGGGATTGGGTCCTTGGTTTCTGTTAGGGTGATAGAATGGAATCGCAAACCTCGGAGGGTTCTGCACTCTCCTTGCATTGAGCCCTGTTGGGTTGAACCAACAGTCCAATGCAAAGTGGCCTACTTTCCCACAGCACCAACACTCATATCTGTTATATCTTCTCTTCTGCGCCATCATCTAAGTAGGACAGTGCTGATGAGCAGGAGAGAAGGTTTCTTGTCTTACAGATCTAGGGTGAACCTCATGTGTGTGAGCCAGGGGAGGAATTGGCTTCACCACTCTTTGGTTCACCTTCTTGGGAGCAGGCTTTGTTGGAACAGCATTTCCCATTCTCTTAACTGTTGTTGTTGCAGGTCTGTGGGCTGAAGGACTTGCTGTCAGCACCTTCTTATAAGAAGGTCTAGCTTCAGGATCTTTGCCCATGACTGGCTCCGGATTGAAACTGATACCAGCTTTGAACTGTCCAGAGAAGGTGTCAGTTATTGGCAGGATAGTTTTGGGCATTGAGAAGCTGGAAGCAAGTTTCTTCTCAGCCAACAACATTTCCTCAAGGTCCCTAATGACCTTGTTTTTCTGCCCTAACTCAGCATTCTTAAGCCTTATAGCTTCCTTAAGTTTGTCCACTTCCTTGCTCATAGAAGTTAGCTTTTCAGCTATCTTCTAGAGCATGGATTGGACAGGCTTCAAGGAATCTAACTCCTTGGTTTGCACCTTGAGGAGTTTCTTACTGCCTATGAAGGCTTTCCATAAGGCTTTATATTGCCTTATTAGTTCAGATTCAACTTCATACTGGGATCTTGATGCTGTGCTGTTGGCAGCAGATACCTCCTCATCATCACGCAAAGAATCTCCCACTGATCCAGAGACAGAGGCAGATAGAGAAGTTCTGTGCTTTACCTTTCCAGGAGAGTTGTCATCCTGATTGCCTTCATTGATGGCCATCAGTCCAATAAGTGCCTCATCCTCAGTCCCAGAGGAGCTTGAGTCAGAGTCACTCAAAGTTTTGGTCTTCTTTGCCACGAACCCCTTCTCAGAGGTTCTCTTGCTCCTAGAGCTTCTTCTCTCTTCATGGTTCCTTGACTCCCTTTTCTTGGAGGGGCAGTCGGCAGCCATGTGACCTGTTTTGCTGCAAGAATAGCAAACAGTATTATTTAAATCATGTTTACTGGAGTTGGATCTATACCTGGCCTCCCTGGGAGCCCTGGATCTGTCCCGATAGTCAGATCTTCTAGAGCTTGAGGAGGAGCTTCTGCTGTTGTCCCTCCTCCTTCTGTGTAGCAGCTTTATAAATTGTTTTGAGAGGAGGGCCACCTATCTATCAGTGTCATCAGAGTCAGAGGAGCTGGCTTCTGATTCCTCACTGTTCTCAGTTCTGTTCTGAGAAGTAGAGGTCTTGCCCTTGAATCTTCTGGTGCTTGATGAGTCCCATTTATATACACATTTATGGACTCATCTGGGCCGTATTTCAAGTCGATGCACCACACTTTAGGCATGTTTACGATCATATTTGTTATTCCCTGCTAGGTGCACTCTTAGGCCCGTTTCGGTGTGCATTTGCGTTCCTTGTTATTGGGGGTAAGAACATGGTTCTCCCTAATCCTTTTTCTGTGTTTATTGTTGGAGCTTGCTTTCCGCATCTCTTGGTTTGAGAATAACAAATACCGTGTTGTATTTGATCTAGTCTTTTGTGTGTTTATAGTGGCCAGGTTGTATAGGTTCAATGAGGAGACAAGTCCTCGTTCATGGGCATGATCCGAGAACGACAAGTCTCAGGTTGGATGAGTTTTGTGTGCTGATCTTAAAATGGCCATAACTTTCAATACAGGAAGAGTTACGGAATGTGCCACCCCATTTCGGAGATGAGAACGACTCAATCTACAGTCTGGAGAAGTTTCGGATAGCAAAATTGAAGAGGAGATGTCGCCCAGGCGACAGTCACTGTCGCCCAGGCGACAGTCAATGTCGCCCAGGCGACAGTCAATGTCACCCAGGCGACAGCAGAGAAGTTACAACTACTTTCCCCCACGGCAGCACGACGAAAGCAGTTTTGAGATGTCAGAAATCCGACATCGATGTCGCCCAGGCGACAGCTCGGAGGTTACAACAACTGCCCACGACAGCACCACGACCGGCAGTTTTGCGCGGTCGGAAAATTCCGACAGTCACTGTCGGAATTCCGACAGCGATTTTCTATAAATTGACACCTTGTGTTCGTGCATTTCAACCACTAAAGATTCTAAGTCCCTTCCTGAGTGCATTCCATCCAGAGAGCTCCAGAACCTCATGAACTCCCATTTATGCTGAGAAGGTTTGAAATTGAAGACGAGATCGGACGCGCTTCTACATCAAGGATCATCTCGAGGCTTCAACCTTCCTTTCAGAGATCTGAATTTCTAGGGAGTTCTTATTTTATCTTGTATTTTCATTTATATACATTTTACTTTGTATTGGTAGGGAAAATCGCTTCCTTGTGCGGAGCGTCTAAGTCCTTGCGTGGCTTAGGGGAAAATCGCTTCTTTGTGCGGAGCGTCCAAGTCCTTGCGTGGCTTGGTGGGAAATCGTGGCCTTGTGTGCTACGTCTAGATCTTGGGAAGATCTAGAGGATAGGCTTGGGCTTGGTCTAGGGAGAGACAAGTGATAGCCTTCCGATCCTTGGGAGAAGGATTGGTAAACAAAAAGAAATTTACATTTGTACGCCTCCGATTTCTAGCGATATAGAAATCAAATTTATGTAAACAATTTTTCATATATATAATCATGTCTCTTTTGTGTTTACTTGATTTGTATCATTTGGCGTAATCTCTATTATATTGTGTTCTAAGTTTTCAATTCTAAATCTAAATTGTTTATTTCAATCTCCTTCATTATAAAACAATTTAGTAATTATCTTGAAAATTATAGAAAGAATTTTATTCCCTTATTCACCCCCCCTCTAAGGGCGCCGTAAGATCCAACAATTGGTATCAGAGGAAGGTTATTCCAAATCGGCTTAACAACCGGGAATAATGGCGCCTCTTGATCATGATCTCGCTTCTACTAGTGGGGAAAATTTTAATATAAATGAAAAAGTATTATCACCACCATTATTTATGGGTGAAAATTATAATGGGTGGAAAATATTAATGAAAAATTTTCTTAAGGCCTTAGATGAAAAAGTTTGGAATATTACTATTAAAAAGCCATCTAGCGTACTAAATAGAAACGAAATTATTTTAAATGCAAAATCTATGAATAGTATATTTTGTGTGTTAGACCAAAATATTTTCAAACTTATTTATACTTTACCTACCGCATATGAAATTTGGAGTTTTCTTGAAAGAACTTATGATTCTCCTTCTACAGGTACGAAACATTCACAAGAACCGGAAAATATGCAAGCCTATGCAAATATTCAAGAAAGCTACACAAAGGATGGATCCATAGAATGCTCATCAAGCGGAAAGGATGATGGACACTCTTGTTTGGAAGAGGAAGATGAAGAAGACAACGTCACAATATTGGACTCAGTTGATGGCAACACATCAAGCAAAAGAGAAGACGGAAACTATTGCAAGGTAAGAAAATCTAAATCTTCTCTTTTTGTAAAAAATTCTATTTCTACATCTCGTATGCTTAAAATTGCTAAACGCAAAATTTTAAAGTTAAAAATTTCTAATTCAAAATTACGTTTAGAAAATAAATCTTTACAAGCAAACGATAACGTAGAATCAAATATTGATGTGTTAAATTCTCTTTCGCGCTCTTTAGTTAAAATTCCTATTCCTTGTCTTAATTGCAATTTATTAAAAGAAAAATTCAAGGAAATTGAAAAAGGGCTCTTAATTTCTAAAAGGCATAATAAAAAATTGATAATTGAAAATGATGTTTTATCTTGCAAGTTAATACAATTAAAATCTTTTGTTGAAAAATTTCAAATGTCATGTAAGGAATTTCATCATAAGATTTTGAATAACAAGGATAAATTAACTTACAAAATCATTTCTAAGAAGGATCATTTTCATACTTTAAATCAAAAGGAGTTTAGTTTCAAAAAGAATTATGATCCTCACAAAATTCTTAAGAGTCATTATTATAAGTCTCAATATATTTTCAATCATGACTCAAATTTAAAAACTCCTTTTCATGAAAATCAAACTATAAAATATAATCCTTCATATTATAAGAGTATGTCTATAAGAAAGAGTGGAAATGAAAATCATCAAAATAAGAATCAATCTTTTAAAACATATTGTAACCCACTCTTTCAACAATCACTTCTAAAGAAAGACAATCACTCTTATAAACTTTCAAAGAATCCATATAATAAAATTCATTATGATTATCATCATCAATCTATTTTGAAAAATAATTTGAATAAACATAAATCACAAATGAATTATTTTTCAAACAAATATAATCATGTAAAGATGTCATATAATCATAATATGAATTTAAAAGAAAAACAACCAAAGTATGAATGGAGGCCCAAAATTAAAAACGAAACACTAACTCCACTTGTAAAGGCCCATTCATCACTTTCTCTCCAAAAGCCTACTCGATGTATTTGGGTACCCAAAGGAACCATCCCACTTGGTCCCCTTTGGATACCTAAATCTCTTATTCATTAGAATTATCGTATTGCATGAAGTAGAAATAAATTAAATATGAAATATCATTACTCTACTTCATGATATGCTTAATTGCTTTTTCTTTTATTTGTTTTTCTTATTGTTGAGCCAACACGCTAAGGTCACTTAGATATATTATGAAATATGACTTTTACATTTTAAGCCTAACATATAACATTAAGTCATATATTTTTCAAAGTGATCTATATCTCATCTTTGATTGTTCTTTATCCTTTTTAAATCCTTTATCCATCTATGTCTTGAATTAACATTATCATTTGAATATTGAAATTTTTTTTTTAAGACTAATGAATTTTTTTTTTAAAATGGATTTAAATGGTTTATTAAAGGGCTTAAGCTAAAATTAAAATGCGCAATGTTATGATAATCTTCTATTTTATTTGCTGCATATGATAGCCCTTATAATGAAGAATATTATCTAGAAAAATTGAAAACAAAAATTCATCTAAACGCATGTTTAAATCTTTCAAAAATGCGAGTTTACGATCAAAACTTCAAACATCCATATCGTTTGATCCGCTCGCCTGATTTTTGCGTTTAATATATTTTTGGAAAGAGCACAAAAATCTCCATCCAATGGCAATCTAGGCTTGTTCATTTGAGTTCTCTTGGTGCTGTCAACTTTCCCAATTACAACTCCGTTTTTAAAAGCTATCTTAGTTTGCTTGATTTGGAAATTTCTGTGTTTATGAATTTTTTCATCACACGCTATCCTTAGAATAATTGTTTCATATTTTATATTATGTGTGTGATGTGTGTCACCTATGTTTGCATGTAACTTAGACCTTAGAATCATCTTGTATCATTAAGATCAAATCAAAAGTTTAATCATTTCATTCTAGGTCTAAAGAAAATTAATTTGAAAACTTCTCATATTTCATGCAACATAATCTCCATTAATCCTATGTAATAACATTGCATTCAAACTCATCATCCTAGCATTGCTTCTTGGTCTATGCTTATATATTTATGCTGGGTAGAACACTTACAATGTTATTCAACTTTCATGATAACTATGTGATTTGAAATTATATAGAATATTAAAATTCCAACAAACACATAGTTTATGGATTAATCATTAGAATATATATATGAATATTATATCATAAATCATATATTATCATGCAAAACCAAAGATCAATAGATTCAATTATTGAATGCAAATTTTATTATAAATTTCAAAACATTCTATATGTGATCTTTGTCTTTAATATGTTTACATGATCATCATTTCTAGGCTTAAAAATCAAACATGCTTATTCAAAGAAGATCACTATATCACTATATCACAAGTCTAGAAGAATGAGAATTTACATACATCATGATGATCTGAGATATATTCTATGCCAATTTGTCTATAATCATAAATCATAATTCATGTTCTATCAAGACATATCTCAAATCGATAATAGGAATTATGAATCTTATGATAAAAATTATGAATAATGTTTTCTTTACATTATTTGATGTATTGATTTACTTTGCTAGTGATTGCATGTATCTCTCATATTTGTAGACTCTAGAATCAACTTTGTAATGAAAGTATAAATCAAACTAAATCATCACTCCATTCTAGATCTATAATTTGAAATTCTATTTTGAAATACATGCAATATTAATATTAATCTTATAACATGACATGAAACCCAAAACTCATCATACTAGCATTGTCACTTATTGAATATTAGTAATTGTGCTAGTTATCTCATTTCGTCATCTCATAAAAAGTAGAAAAGCAATGCGGATTTATATAACTCATCACATTAAACAATACCCATAGTTTTTATATCAACCCTTAGATTTAAAAGCATAGGTTGTCCAAAAGATTATTTCACCTATGACTTTATATCTCACAATAGCGGGGGCGTAGGGTTGTATGCATTAGAGACCTAACCTCTAAGTCATGTCTTGTCCTTAACCAGGGAGGGTTCCAGTGGGGCCTTGCTAGGCACTGGGGGGAAAGAGTGCTAGGTTGAGTGTTCTCTAGTGTGTACATATGAGACTAACACCCCAACCTACGGCATGCGTGCAGCTCCTCATGCCCATCCGTCACTTAGTACGGGGCTAGGGTGTAGACATTTAGTCGGGGTAGTTTCTAATCTTAGGACATACCTATATTACGTACTGCATGAACATTTTATTTACTTATCACTTAAATCATGCATATTTTGGGTTGTTTAATAAAAATGTCCTCATGTGTTTGCATAATTTATCTTTTTGAGCTTAAATGTTTTTGTAAAACACATGTATTTGAAAAAGCTAAAGTTTTATGCAAATTTGAGCAATCAAGACATCTCTAAAAATTCTGAAATTTCAGCATGGAACTACTCTAAGGACACTTAATCAAAATAAAAAATCAGATTTTTAAAATTCTCAAAAAATCGAGTACTGTTTCCAGCGCTAGCGCTAGCGCCGGCGCTAGCGTGGGTGTTGGAATTTTCTGATTTTTAAAATTTCTGAAAATCCATAAAAATATGTTGGTTCATATTTTCTACTTATTTGTTGTGTTTCTGACTTTTATTATTTTTGTTTTATTTATATTATGAAAAATCAACTACAAAAGATCAAAATTCAAAAATACAAATTTTTTTTTTGCTATTTGTGTTTTTAATCATATTATGAAAAATCAACTACAAAAGTTCAAAATTAAAAAAATATACAAAAATATGTTTTTGTTATTTTTTTTATTATGAAAAATCTACTACAAAAATTCAAAATTCAAAAATTACAAAAATATGTTTTTGTGATTTTCTGTTTTTATTTGATTTAAAAAAATGATTAAACTTACAAAAAAACTGTATGATCTTTATTGCCAATATCAAGCATGTATGAATTCTATTATTTAGAATTATTTACAATGTTAAAATTTATTTCTTGAAATTTCTATGAACATTGTTTTGATTATCATGCTTTGATATATCTATTTAAGTGCATTAATTGTATTGAAAAATGTGTAGAACCAAGCTTAACACGCCTCTAAGTATGAGTAAATGTTTTATGATTGATAATGATATATTTCACTCACTTATTTTGGTAATCAACATGTGTGTCTAAATCTAAAATGCTTGTGTGTGTATTGTATTTGTACAATGAATTAAAACTTGCATAAGTTTTTTACCTACACTACATTTGAATTGCACTTATGAAATTTAGAAATGTGGTTAAAAGTTAAAAAAAAATTGGGTTTGCAAAACAAGTGTATTCGGAGAATGTTGTCTCACAAATGTGAACAAAAAAATATATATATGTAGACAAATATAACTCCACCAAGCACTACTTGAACCTCCTGATAAGTCTTCATAAGCATTGTGAGGTTGAGCACCTTGGAAAGAATAGTAAAGTGGCTTGTGCAAACCTTAGTTATTACACCACTTTGTTAAAAAAAAATTTAAATTATGTGCATTAAAAGTGTGTGAAGTAATTTACTTATGTTTTATTGTGCACTTTACTTTACATATGTCTTGTATTTTGATGATTTAAATCAATTGTTAACATTGCCCAAAATACACTTATGTGCACATCATTATCTTTCATAACACTTCTTCTCATAAGTATTGGATTCTAATGCTTTATCTATACTACTCTTTATATAAAAATGCACTAGATAACCTATCATGATCTCTACAATGTTTTGGTATCTGTTGAACTTAAAATTAAGTAACATTGTAGTATAATCTCTCTTTAATATGTTCATTTCATGCTTGATATCTTTATGAAAAACTTTGAGATTTCAAAAAGGTTAAAACATCTTTCAATTTTGAACTAAAACTCATATTTTTACTTATGCTTTTCATGCTTACAAAAATGATGTTTCTTATAATCTTCCGCTTGCTTACAACTCTTATCTTTTTATTTGAAATCTCTTTTATATACTATGCTTCAACTCTTTATCATTTCATATATTTAAAAGCTCGATCATGCTTTGTTATTTAATTGCCTCCTTACTACCCTCACCCCACCTTCTTTTGATAATACCAAAAGGGGGAGATTAATTCAAGAAATCTAGAAGATTAAGGGGAGAATAATTAAATAATGCACCATTGCAATTAATTATAACATTTAGGGGGAGCATACATTTAGGGGGAGAATACAATTTAGGGGGAGTATATTAAAAAGTTTTCATGGAAAGCGTCTATTGCTCGATCATGACAACCCATTTTTGGTAATAACAAAAGGGGGAGAATAAAATGAGAAATCTAGTGACATATATATTTAGGGGGAGTAAAATCTATCACGCAGTAAACCTTTTATTCATGCATATCTTTTATCGCACTTATCTATAAACTCACGAATTTCTCATATGGGTATTTGTTATTATCAAAAGGGGGAGATTATTGGAGCTTGCTTTCCGCATCTCTTGGTTTGAGAATAACAAATACCGTGTTGTATTTGATCTAGTCTTTTGTGTGTTTATAGTGGCCAGGTTGTATAGGTTCAATGAGGAGACAAGTCCTCGTTCATGGGCATGATCCGAGAACGACAAGTCTCAGGTTGGATGAGTTTTGTGTGCTGATCTTAAAATGGCCATAACTTTCAATCCAGGAAGAGTTACGGAATGTGCCACCCCATTTCGGAGATGAGAATGACTCAATCTACAGTCTGGAGAAGTTTCGGATGGCAAAAATGAAGAGGAGATGTCGCCCAGGCGACAGTCACTGTCGCCCAGGCGATAGTCAATGTCGCCCAGGCGGCAGTCAATGTCGCCCAGGCGACAGCAGAGAAGTTACAACTACTTTCCCCCATGGCAGCACGATGAAAAGCAGTTTTGAGATGTCGGAAATCCGACATCGATGTCGCCCAGGCGACAGCTCGGAGGTTACAACAACTGCCCACGACAGCACCACGACCGACAGTTTTGCGTTGTCGGAAAATTCCGACAGTCACTGTCGGAATTCCGACAGCGATTTTCTATAAATTGACACCTTGTGTTCGTGCATTTCAACCATTAAAGATTCTAAGTCCCTTCCTGAGTGCATTCCATCCAGAGAGCTCCAGAACCTCATGAACTCCCATTTATGCTGAGAAGGTTTGAAATTGAAGACGAGATCGGACGCGCTTCTACATCAAGGATCATCTCGAGGCTTCAACCTTCCTTTCAGAGATCTGAATTTCTAGGGAGTTCTTATTTTATCTTGTATTTTCATTTATATACATTTTACTTTGTATTGGTAGGGAAAATTGCTTCCTTGTGCGGAGCGTCTAAGTCCTTGCGTGGCTTAGGGGAAAATCGCTTCTTTGTGCGGAGCGTCCAAGTCCTTGCGTGGCTTGGTGGGAAATCGTGGCCTTGTGTGCTACGTCTAGATCTTGGGAAAATCTAGAGGATAGGCTTGGGCTTGGTCTAGGGAGAGACAAGTGATAGCCTTCCGATCCTTGGGAGAAGGATTGGTAAACAAAAAGAAATTTACATTTGTACGCCTCCGATTTCTAGCGATATAGAAATCAAATTTATGTAAACACTTTTTCATATATATAATCATGTCTCTTTTGTGTTTACTTGATTTGTATCATTTGGCGTAATCTCTATTATATTGTGTTCTAAGTTTTCAATTCTAAATCTAAATTGTTTATTTCAATCTCCTTCATTATAAAACAATTTAGTAATTATCTTGAAAATTATAGAAAGAATTTTATTCCCTTATTCACCCCCCCTCTAAGGGCGCCGTAAGATCCAACATTTATTTGGTGCTGGGGGTGTATTCCCAGCTGGTATGTCTTATGTGCAGGTGGCCGGATCATCCCGTTTTTCCCTAAAATCTATGTCTGTGCATATCACACGGTCGTGCATTTCCTTGACGCACGGACGATAGCGATAGTGCGTCTGTATCTGGGCAGAAAATGGACAATCTGAGTTTAGTCGTGCGTTTTTACGCACAGGCGGATTTGCCCATGCGTGAGTAAAATGCACGATCGACCTGTTTCCTCCTGTTTTTAGTCATTCTGAATTTACCCGTGCGTTTTTACGCACGAGCGGATTTGCTCGTGCGTGAGTAAAATGCACGGGCGGCGCAGCGTCTCCCTCAAGTCAGAATTTATCATTAATAACGCACGGTTCACGCACGGTCGCACGCTCGATCGTGCGTGACCATTTTTCTGCCTGTTTAGTATAAAAAGCAGGATAAGCCGCAGTGAGCGGGAGAGCTCTGAAGGGGAGCGGGAAATCAGGTCCTTCCCGCCGTTTCTGAGGTCTGAAGGCTTCTCCTTCACCTCCACCACCAAGGAGACCATTTTCCGATGATTTCCACCACCATTCTTCCATTCGGGAGCGTTAGCAAGCATTCTCCACCAAGTGTTCAAGCATCCCTTATCGTGGGAAGCCATAGAAGTGCTGTAGGTTGTTGGAGCGGTGACAGCCTCCATCGAATCTGCACACCATCTGAGGGCCGAGCCCGGAGAGAACCCGACAACCTCTCATTCCGGCCGAGAACCCAAGATGCGGTGACATCTTCCTATTGGTCCTCTCTAAACTTGATGCTTGTGTTTTCTTTGTGTTGTTGTAATGAACTATTGATTAGCTTAATATCATAGATCTTTTATGATGTTCATGTGCAATGATGCGGTGGTGTGAGAATAGCATTTTCCTTGTTGTGATTTTCTGAGTTCGTTGTGTGTGAAGCCCTAGCAATTGCTAGTGGTGATGCTTAGAGAAGAGGTGTGTGCGACCCTCACCCGTCACAGTTACTTTCCATCCAAGCGCCTCCCGAAGCACGACATCGCGACCGCTGCATCCATCCCGCCTTGCGAAGCGGAGTTTTGACACGCATCTCTCTTTTCCGCATTAGCTTAGGAACCAAATCACAATGCCCTTGTGTTTTACTTTATTCGCTCGTGTAACGATCGATTCACCATGCGTTTCATTCACCAGAACCTGCATTCCTTGAGAGACGATATTCGGGGAAGCTATTCCCAATTTTATTACTTGACAGCGACCGGTGCACTTGCCGAATACACATCAAGTTTTTGGCGCCGTTGCCGGGGAATGCAGGCGTGATGAGATTTTGGTTGTGAATCGATTGTTTTCGATTGAGTCCTTTATTCTTTTTAATTTACTCTTTTTCATGCTATTTTCTTCTTCTATATCATGTGGGCACATTTGAATATCCGATGTTGTTGGTGTGGGGACACATCCCACGCTAGTGATAGGTGTCCCAAAGAGTATGGTTTTGTTCAGAAACCGTACGAGTCCCATAAATCTTTTGGCTACTCTATTGTGCCTCCGATGTCGCACTATTATGCGGCTACCGCACCTTGGGTGCCGGCGAAGGCGGTGAAGCAGTGTTTATTTTGTGAAAGTAGAGAGCATGCCTTGAAGGACTGTGTTGAATACCTTCACCAACTGGAGGATGACGATGAGCCGGATATCCGGATCGTCCCATCTTCGAATTCTGCGAGCATAGCCCCTTCCTCTAGTTACGTGTCACTTCCACCTTCACTTTTTGAAGTCCCTGGATTCGACACGTGCATCAGTGTCCCTCATGACTCCGTTTCTGATGCGACCCCCCACACCTCTTCGGTTCATGTATAACTTTGCGTGGATTTGTGCCCTTGTGTGGAGAGTGAGCCCGAACTCTTAAGAAGCACGTCTTCTCCCACTGCACACGAGTCTACATCTATTTTTGATATTGTCATTGAGGTCAATTTGCAGGATGTTGCAGACCCGCGCACTGTCGTGCCCACTCTCATGGAGGCGGACAGTCTTGATTGTGCTGAAGCAACCATTTCGGTCCAGTGTGAGAAAGTCCAAGTTATAGAGGATGCCATTGCATGTGCTACTGAGTCTAGTGAAATCGTCGATGATATCATCAGTTTGCCATTACTGCGCCCTATGGGGGATGAAGTCGGGATTATTCCCCCAGATGAGATTTCTTTTAGCTTTTCTTCTATTTCATCTCTTGACCCTGCTCTCGTATTTTCTCCTCTGCAGGACCACATTGTGGAGCCAGTTCCATTGGTGTATGAGCCTGTAACAAGGCCTATCATTGAGAGGAATCAGGTGCACGTGGAGCCAGATACGGTGAGCTTCACAACGCATATTATGCCCTTGCTTGATATTCATATCAGACATTATTTTCTCACCGATGTTTGGGCAACTATTCTATCTTCGTTTTGGTACCTTTTGCAGAAACGTGAGCGCGAACAGTTACCTGACCATTTTTGCTTTCACCCACCTATTAATTAATCTGCATTTTAAGTGCTTGTATAAGTCCCGTTGGGGGGGACATGTAGCCCAACAGTTATCTAGGTATAAGAGTAGCTAATTTAGATTTTATTATCCTTAGTTTGAACTTCTTTTTGCTTTCTGCTATTGATATCTCTTGTTTTTTTAGAGTTTTTCGTGAACCACACGCCCTGTGGAGTTTGTTGTTAGGCAATTGTTGTCATCGTGTTCTTCCCTGTTCCCTCTGTTCTTGCTAAAGCGTGCAAATTTTTCTGATTCTGCCGGCTCGAAAAATTTGAGAAATCTTGGAGAAATTTGCAAACGCAAGACCAGATTGTCCGCGCGTGTTGGGATTGCACGACCGTGCGATTTTCTTTTATTATAAACCGGCTCCTGCCCTGTCAAAAATCGCACGCTGGCCCTAATTCCTGAGTTCTCTCCTCCCGTGCGTTTCGTGAAACCCTTCCCTCCCGTGTGAGATTCCCTTCTTTCCCATCCATCGCCTCTTCGTTCTCTCTTCCTCTCCTCATCTCCCTCACTTCCAGGCTGTTTGGGCGCATCCATGGGTGTCAAGAAGGTCGTGAGCTTATTTCGCCGCGGAGGTGGAGCTTCCTCCTCAAGATCTGAGGATCCTAGTGCTGAAGAAATGCTGCAGTTTGGGAGGCTGGAATTCCTGGAAAGGTACAATTTGTTGCGCCACAAAACATTCCTTGATCATCGTTTTGTTTCGGTTGCGGACCTTTGAGTTGTCAATTTGGATGTGGAGGTAGGAAGGTTTCTCAATGTGGGATCATGGGGAAACCACTTCTCCATTACGGAAGTAGGCTACCGTGAACTCACGCATGAGTTCCTTTCCACCTTCCGCATCATTGACCAAGTCGATGAAGTAACTGGAGAGCCCACAACGGTCTCATTCCGTATGAAGGGCCGCACCCATACCATGAGTATTGGCCGACTGGCGGTTTGCGCAGGGATTTACACCCACGACGAACTCTTACAGACGGACATTGTCCACCGTCCGGATGAGTTCCCGGAGGGAGTATCTTCCAGCGAATTCTGGCAGTCCATCACAGGACGGGATCAGCAGTATGAGGCTCGCGCTGCGAAGTCTACCCACATCATCTCCCCCGCGCTCCGTTATGTCCAGCACCTGATAGGGCACAACATCAACGCCCGCACCATGAGCCAGAATGTTGCGGGGTGGCAGGATCTCCTTTATCTATACAGCATGCAACAGGGTGTGTCTCTCCATCTCGGACGAGTGCTTGCCCAGTATCTTCTTTGCCAGGCCACTTATCTCCCCCTGAAGTCTATTGGAGGCTCGCATTACATCACGAGGATCGCCAAAGGGCTTGGCATCTGGGATTCACTTCCGCCCATGACTAATGTCTCCCGGGGTTTTCATATCTCTTTGACCATGATGGTAGCGTTTAAGCTCATCAAGAAGGTACAGATCAGTGACAACTGGGGATACCAAGTCCGTGAGGTCGGGTCAGGACGTGTGGAGCATATTTCTCATGCCGATGCTGCTGAGCCTAGCATCTCGGCTAGGGCGGGTAGGCAGCCCTATGATGTCCCCCATTCCCCATCCCCTGCTGCTCAATGGAACGCCCCGTGGCAAAGCATCGAGCAGCATTATCCAGACTTTTATGATAGATTCGTGTGCATGGAGGATGATATGGCCATGCAGTACGAGCTTTCTTCACGGATTGGCGCCCATTTGGGAGTCGAGCCTCCTGTTGCCCCTGCCAGAGCTTCTGCATCGCGATCTAGGCGGATGCGCACTCCTCCTCATCCTTCGCAGTCTCCTCCGCCATCTTCCCCGTGATTGTCCTGATGCAGCTTCCTGGGTGTTTAGTTATTTTGTATTTTTATTACTTTTAATCTATCTTAGATATACTCTTGGAGGATCCTGTTCCGGATATTATTCTGCTAGGGCATCGTCCCTAGGGTGTGGTTTTGGATAGCTTCAATTCTCCGAATTAGTTGTTTGTCATTATTGTATTGATTGTCTCTGCCGCATACCCCTTTTCATGATGAATGTCAGTGCGGGCTGTATTATCTTTGTTTTTGCAGGTTTGGAGATGGCAGTTTGCAGGTATAGCGACATTTTTGGCGGACCCATTTATGCTAGCTCTCGCGTGGTTGATGCGGAAGGAGAAAAATTTAAAGAAGGAATTACCGCACTTCTGGCATGCTCATTTATGAGCATAGGTCCACTCTACCCCTATTCTCCTTATTCTAGAATTCTCTATTTTATTTAGTTTTGATCAAGTCCGGGGGAGGGATCGAGCCATGCACGTGCACACACTTTGCATAGCATGTTAGAATGTGCTGAGTTAGGAATTTTCATTTGTATTGTGCACACTGTGTACACTTGCACCTAGTACACGTGCACTTGATCATGCGTGCTTATTGGGTATTGCTGCAAGGTTCCCCGCTCGTAAGAATTGGATTGTTAGTGTAGGAGTGAGGAGTAGAGAAAAATGTCAACTCGAGTAGTGCTCTAGTCGAGTGCTCCCGTCACGCCTAGAAATTCAATTAGAGTAGAATAAAATTCAATGTTGTAATTTAAGTATTTCTATTATAGTAGCTGCAATTTATTTTACTTTAGTGGTGAATCCAGTGAATCCAACGGTAGCATAGGGTCGATTGTAGATGTACTAGTAGTAGCTTATTACTAGGGTCGGAAGGAAGGACAACCTTTCTCGGTGGCTAGAACTTGTACTAGGCGACTCTTGAAACGATTGCGTTGAAGTACTCGTTATAAAGTGTGATATAGGCCATTTCATGATCCGTTTGTGCTTTTGAAATCCTCACCAATGTAATCACCTTTGCAAGCCCACTTGAGCCTACCTTTCCTCCTTGTTTAGCTCCACCAAAATGTCACCAAAGCCATACGACCAAGCCCATTTTCGCACCAACAAGTGAGCTGACAGAAATTTATATATCTATCATGTTTGGTGTCATCTCCATGTTTTATGATAGATTTGAAAAAGCCGAAGGAGAAGTTTTTAGTGTGCCTACAAAAGAAATTCTGACGAGAAAAGAAAAAAAAGAGAAAAAGAAGAAAAATTGTTCAAAACAAACTTCAAATTACATTCTCTCGACAGAGACAAAGTATGATTGGCTTAGCACACACCTAGTGTTCAGTTGAAGTCTGGGGGTGTTGTGTACTTCTTGAAAATGTTGTATTGGTGATTGTAATTCTCTTGAGTGCTCAGTTATGTTGAATGCGATTCCCATCGTCCTTCTACTTATCTAGCCTAAACTCAACCTAAGCCCAATCCTAACCCATAAGTCCTATTGATTTTAGATACGAGTCGTCTCATGCAGTAGAGAGAGTGCGAACGTGCAAGCCTATGGACACCGACTTTGATGGATTTCTTAGGAGTTTGTCCCGAGTTTTGATTCAAGTAAAACTCTACTCATTAGTCACGCTATTTTCCCTTTTGCGCGACCGAAAGATTCACCAGGATTCACCATCCAAGTAAATTAGATTTCAAATTACTGTTTTAGAAATAGTTAAATTTAAGTTTGAGTTAAATTCTATTCTAATGTATTTCTACGCCCGTGAGCATGCGACTTCGCATAAGTCTCCACCACTCAATCATACTCTAACATCCAATTGTTCCGATAGGAGAGCGGAGTAGTTTGCCCGAGATGTGCAAATGGTTAAGTCTGGGGGTGTGATGAGTCCCATTTATATACACATTTATGGACTCATCTGGGCCGTATTTCTAGTCGATGCACCACACTTTAGGCATGTTTACGATCATATTTGTTATTCCCTGCTAGATGCACTCTTAGGCCCGTTTCGGTGTGCATTTGCGCTCCTTGTTATTGGGGGTAAGCACATGGTGCTCCCCAATCCTTTTCTGTGTTTATTTGGTGCTGGAGGGGTATTCCCAGCTGGTATGTCTTATGTGCAGGTGGCTGGATCGTCCCGGTTTCCCCCAAAATCTATGTCTGTGCATATCGCACGATCGTGCATTTCCTTGACGCATAGACAGTAGCGATCGTGCATCTGTATCTGGGCAGAAAACGGACAATCTGAGTTTAGTCGTGCGTTTTTACGCACGGGCGGATTTGCCCGTGCGTGAGTAAAATGCACGATCGACCTGTTTCCTCCTGTTTTTAGTCATTCTGAATTTACCCGTGCATTTTTACGCACGGGCGGATTTGCTCGTGCGTGAGTAAAACGCACGGGCGGCGCAATGTCTCCCTCAAGTCAGAATTTATCATTTAATAATGCACGGTTCACGCACGGTCGTGCGTTCGACCGTGCATGACCATTTTTCTGTCTGTTTAGTATAAAAAGCAGGATAAGCCGCAGTGAGCGGGAGAGCTCTGAAGGGGAGCGGGAAATCAGATCCTTCCCGCCATTTCTGAGGTCTGAAGGCTTCTCCTTCACCTCCACCACCAAGGAGACCATTTTCCGGTGATTTCCACCACCATTCTTCCATTCGGGAGCGTTAACAAGCATTCTCCACCAAGTGTTCAAGCATCCCTCATCGTGGGAAGCCATAGAAGTGTTGTAGGTTGTTGGAGCGGTGACAGCCTCCATCGAATCCGCACACCATCTGAGGGCCGAGCCCGGAGAGAGCCCGACAACCTCTCATTCCGACCGAGAACCCAAGATGCGGTGACATCTTCCTATTGGTCCTCTGTAAACTTGATGCTTGTGTTTTATTTGTGTTGTTGTAATGAACTATTGATTAGCTTAATGTCATAGATCTTGTATGATGTTCATGTGCATTGATGCGCTGGTGTGAGAATAGCATTTTCCTTGTTGTGATTTTCTGAGTTTGTTGTGTGTGAAGCCCTAGCAATTGCTAGTGGTGATGCTTGGAGAAGAGGTGTGTGCGACCCTCACCTGTCACAGTTACTTTCTGTCCACGCGCCTCCCGAAGCACGACATCGCGGCCGCTGCATCCATCCCGCCTTGCGAAGCAGAGTTTTGACCCGCATCTCTCTTTTCCGCATTAGCTTAGGAACCAAATCACAATGCCCTTGTTTTTTTACTTTATTCGCTCGTGTAACGATCGATTCACCACATGTTTCGTTCACCAGAACCTGCATTCCTTGAGAGACGATATTCGGGGAAGCTATTCCCAATTTTATTACTTGACAGCGACCGGTGCACTTGTCGAATATGCATCAGTGCTCTCAGCCTTTAGAGCCACCGATCTTTCTCTTGAGCTCACCTTTGAGCATTCTTCTTCTTCATCCTTCCTTGTATTAAGCTGAAGTTCATGAGACAATAGCTTCCCGTATAGGTTCTTGGGCTCCATGTTGCCCAGTTGGCCCATTTCTCTGATGGCACATATCTTGATATCCCATTCCTTTGTGAGGGATCTGAAAAACTTGTCATTTAGATCAGAGTTTGTGAACTCTCTTTCGTAGTTTCTCAGGCCATTCACGATCTTGAAAAATCTCTCATAGCAGTTGGAGATTGTTTCATTCTTGCCTTGTTTGAAGGCTTCATATTCCTGGTTGAGGAGGGATTTCCTGTCACCCTTACCTATTCAGTACCCTCCATGTAGACAATCAAGGAGTCCCACATCTCCTTGGCCGTTTTGCAGTTAATTAGGTTCTAGAGGGTTGAATCATCTACATCGCTTACAATAACATTATGTGCCCTCTTATCCAGGCCTGCCAAGGCTAGCTCGTCCGTGGTCATGTCTTCATATTTCTTTATTACCTTCTGCGTCGGATCAATGGTGGAAGGGGTTGTGGGGATAAAAGGACCCTATTGGACTGTCAGATAGATTCTTGGATCGGCCGCTTCCATGAACAACCTAACTCTTTCCTTCCAGATGGGAAAGTTCTCCTTGGTGCAGATCGGAAGTTTCATAGATCTCATCTCCCGATTTTGATCTCCACCGGCCATGGTGAGTCGTTCCTGATCTAGATCGGACTGTTAAGTCTTCTTTTGACCAACCTCCCTCTGATACCACTTGTTGGGGATGGAACGTTCACCTAGAGGGGGGGGGGGGGGGTGAATAGGTTTTTCAAATTTATTTCTTCCACTTTATGATATTGTTGGTTTCTGATTAATGGTTCTATAAAATAAAGAGCAATTCACAGAAATCACACAACGATCTATAGAGGTTCCTCAAGACCGGGTGTCTTGAGTCGTCCTCTCTCCCTCTACGCCTACCCAACAGTGCGCTAGGCTCGGCAAATGCCGCCAAAAACTTCAGGCCCTCAAGCCTTACAACACAGACCCGCAAGTCCCAATAGCCTAGGCCCGCAAGCCCCTACTGCCCCTGAGCCCGCAAGCTCGACACTCAGGCCCTCAAGCCCTACATCACGGACCCGCAAGTCCCAACAACCTAGTCTTGCAAGCCCCTACTGCCCCCGAGCCCGCAAGCTCGACACTCAGGCCCTCAAGCCCTACAACATGGACCCGCAAGTCCCAACAGCCTAAGCCCGCAAGCCCATACTGCCCCCGAGCCCTCAAGCTTGACAAATCGCACCAACAAGTGCACTGCCCTGGCCCTCAAGCCTCACAGCTCTCTAGCCCTCAAGCTAGACAAGTTGGCCCGCAAGACTTACAAGAAAATATAGTAGGAATAACTGTTACTTATGCCGGATGATGATTGGCTTCTTACGATTGAAGAAGATTCTTCTGATTCAGATCTTTGACAACACAGTTCTTCTTCAATCTCTTCTAGCCTGATGTTGAACGACGACTTTTCAGTCAATGAAGATGACTGATTCTTCAGAGAGCACTTGATGCTTGCTCTCTACTTGATCTTCTTCTTCTCCGCGAGACTACTATTCTATTGAAGTGTAGCGGCGGGATTCTTTCTCGTTCTTCTTTTTCTCTCTTTTTTTGATCGATTGATTGGTACCGTGTTAGGGAAACCTCTTATCTCTTTTATAAGACTGCGAGGTCCCCAACGGTCTTCTGAAAAAGCGCCTTAAGTGTCAAACGCTCCCTTCCTTAAGAGCACGCGCTGATTAGACAATCAGGCGGCGACATTAAATGCTGACAGCATGTCCGCAATATTTGAATATGTCTCGACGATATTTTCATCGTTACGACGTCATGGACAATATCTCGACGACAGAACTTTGTCGAAGCCTTGAACTTAGATACACTGTCAATTCTTCTAGCTTCTGCTTCTGATGCTGGTGTCTCAACGATATGAGACAATCTGCAACTACTGCATATACGACGATATGCTATCTTTCTCGACGACAAGGCCACTTTGATGAAGTCGACGATACCGCATCTTCTCTGCGTTCGATGTTCTTGCCGAGTCTCGACGATCTGCCTTGTCCCTGCGTTCAAAGAACTCGCTATTATCAGCTGTTTCTTTTATCTCGTCTCAGCGGTCGACAAACTGCTTTCTGAGTTTGACGATCTGCCTTCTGAGTTCGATGATCTGCCTTGTCTTTGCGTTCGATGAACGCGCTATTATCAGCTGTTTCTTTTATCTCATCTCAGCGGTCGACAAACTGCCTTCTGAGTTCGATGATCTGCCTTGTCTCTGCGTTCGGCGAACACTTTGCTTCTCAACGGTTGCTTTGCTCATCATTACAGCGACAAGCATTCTTTGTCGACGATATCTCCTATTCTTCTCGACGACATTTCTATAACTTCCTGAGATTATAAGCTAGATATATGATCAAATACAAAGTGAAGTATTCTTGACATGATGACTTCTTCAAATCACGAATCATGTGGGCAAGATTCCCAACAGTTTTGCTCTAGAGACTGCTGCTTTTACACAAAATCGAGTTCCGACAAGAACGGTTCAAAATACACCACATGAGATATGGACTAGGAAGCGTCCTAGTATGTCTTTAATTAAGATTTGGGGTTGTGAGGCATACGTACGACGTCAAGTGTCTGACAAGTTGGAACCCAAATCAGATAAGTGTTATCTTGTGGAATATCCTAGGGAAACCAAAGGGTATTACTTCTACCTGCCATCCGAGGGCAAAGTGTTTATCACAAGGACTAGCGTCTTTTGGAGAAAGAGTTCTTATCCAGAAAGACTGCAAAGGTGGAACTTGAAGAGGTTCAAGAACCACAAAGAATGAATGAACGTGAATTGGAACCTGAGCAAGGACTACAATCTGTTGTAGCTGGAGAACCTGCTCAAGAAACACAAGTCCTACGTAGATCTGATAGACCAAGATTTGAGCCTGAGAGATATGGATTTCTCGTGTCTCAAATAGGTAATGTGTTGCTTATGGATCATGATGATGAGCCTGCAACCTATCAGGAGGCTATGTGTGGACCTGACTCCGAGAAGTGGCTTGAGGCCATGAAATCTGAAATGGACTCCATGTATGCAAACCAAGTTTGGACCTTGGTGGAACCACCTGAAGGGGTACGACCCATAGGGTGCAAGTGGGTCTTCAAGAAGAAGACCGACATGGATGGGAATGTACAGACATTTAAAGGCCGGCTGGTGGCTAAAGGTTTCAGGCAAATTCATGGTGTTGACTATGATGAAACCTTTTCCCCTGTAGCTATGGTCAAGTCCATAAGAATTCTACTTGCTATTGCTGCGTATTATGACTACGAGATCTGGCAAATGGATGTCAAAACGGCTTTCCTTAATGGAAACCTCCTTGAGGAAGTGCATATGACACAACCCGAGGGTTTTGTATCTCCAAGTGAAGCCACTAAAATATGCAAGTTGAATCGATCCATTTATGGATTGAAACAAGCTTCTCGAAGTTGGAATCTGCATTTTGATGAGAAGATCAAAGAGTTTGGTTTCATCAAGAACGAAGATGAGCCTTGTGTTTACAAGAAGATTAGTGGGAGCATTGTTGTCTTCCTGATATTGTATGTAGATGACATACTGCTGATCGGGAATGACATTCCTACCCTGCAAGCTATTAAGAATAGGCTAGGGGACTGCTTTTCTACGAAGGACTTCGGTAAAGCGACTTACATACTTGGTATTAAGATCTATAGAGATAGATCGAAGAAGTTGCTGGGTTTGACCCAGAGTACATATATTGACAAGGTGTTGAAACGGTTCAACATGCTTGAGTCCAAGAAAGGATTCTTACCCATGTTACATGGTGTGAGTCTCTCTAAGGACCAGTGCCCAAAATCTTTGGAAGATAAGGACCGCATGAAGATGATTCCATATGTTTCGACAATTGGATCAATCATGTACGCAATGTTATGCACTCGACCCGATGTATCTTATGCTTTGAGCATGACGAGCAGGTATCAGTCTGATCTTGGTGATGGTCATTGGATAGCTGTCAAGAATATCCTAAAGTACTTGAGAAGGACTAAGGATACGTTCTTGGTGTATGGTAGAGAGGAAGAGCTCATTGTAAGTGGTTACACGGATGCTAGCTTCCAAACTGATAAGGACGATTCAAAGTCCCAATCAGGTTTTGTATTTTGCCTCAATGGAGGAGCTGTAAGCTGGAAGAGTTCCAAGCAAGTGACAGTTGCCGATTCTACGACAGAAGCCGAGTATATTGCTGCCGCAAATACGGCAATGGAGGCTGTGTGGATTAGGAAATTCATCAGCGAGCTAGATGTAGTTCCTAGCATTGTTGATCCCGTAGTTCTCTACTGTGACAACAATGGTGCAATTGCCCAAGCTAAGGAACCTAGATCTCATCAGCGCTCCAAGCACATACTTCGGCGGTTCCATCTTATTCGAGAGATTGTCGATCGAGGAGATGTTAGCATCTGCATAGTACCGACTGAAGATAACATAGCGGATCCACTAACAAAGCCTCTTGCGCAAAGGAAGCATGATGGTCATGTTAGATCAATGGGTATTAGATACCTGAATGATCATCTTTAGTGGAAGCCTTGTGGATTGCATGTTTGTCGGTTTTTTATTCATTTGATGAATTGTGATATGTACTGTATGTTTCATTTTACATTTATGGCAAGTTCTTTTATTATGTCAACTGTTTCTATATGATAGACTAATTAACATAATGAATGCCCTTAGAATGTTTGCTTCCATAGGAATTCAAGTACGTGACTTGAATGTGAGGGCCTATGTTTATATGAAGCTTCATTCTTAAATGGTCCCTGGTCGAGGTATCATCCTAGAAGTTAGGGGGAGAATGAGACCATAAGACTAGCATGTGCGTTGACTGATGACCGGTTCTCACAGGTCATGATATTGTGATATCAAGTCATCACATGGGTACTTGTTAAGAACAAGTTGTACTGGACAGACCCCCCGTGAGACTACTTTGTGGATTGTTATATGAACGTGTCACAAGAAGATCTCAACTGGCAATGGTGTTTGTGGTCCTTTGACCTGAAGTCACAGCATTCATCAGGTGAGGAAGAAGATACTTTGATACCATCTAAAGTCTTCTCTTGAGAAAGGTTGACGATAAGGGTGGTTATTGGGTATGTCACGAATCATTTGAATGTTTGTGTGTGAGCAGATATGGACTTTGTCCTCCTTTATGACAGGAGTTACATCCATGGGCCCCTTGATGGAATGAGACTGAGAAATGCATGGCCATGCTTGGTTGAGTCAATATATGATATTGAGCTCACCAATTTCAGACAGTCTTTTCTAGATCAGGAAACAAGGATTGAACGATCATGAGGGTGACACGGTCCATGCCTGTAGTTCTATCCGGATGTAATGGACAAAGGGACATGACAACACTGATACATTGGTCCAGACAGGCTTATTGAGTTATGAACTCTTATTGCTTGGGTAGACATGATGCATTACTAGGTGCCGCTCATTGTTTGTGAGACTTTTGTTGATACCTTCTAGATCAAGTGGGAGACTTGATGTAGGCCTACACCTTCCGACACGCTCGTTACATACTAAATATTTACGCGGGACGCGTGACTTAAGAAAAAATGATGCAAATGCAAGCCACACAGTGCAAGTGCACCGGACTAGGCAATGAGAAACAATTGCCACCGAAGGGTCGCTAAACCTCTTGAGATCTCCCAAGGGCGATAAGCCGATGTTTGACCAAGCGAAATGGACCTACCCGATTCGATCAAGCTATGCGTCGTACCAAAGAGATCCTCTGAAAAATATCGATTCGGAAAACGGTGGATCTCTCCCAACAAAAAGTGGGGCTCGCCAAGCCCCTTCGAAGAATAAAAGAAAGGGATGCAATGCAATTTTTTTTCAAATGGAGAAAACCATGAAATAACAACGGTGATACGAAGATCACGCCACAAATTCCACCACACAATTATCTAAGAATGAAACACACACGTGGAGAGTTCGTTACCCCGCTTGAGTTAGGATTGGCCTCAAGCTTTCACTAGCCCTGTCGTTCTTCAACGGTTCCACCGGAGGGTTGCCGTTTGGAGAGGAGTATGTCCACCTTCCTTGCTTCACGCCGTCCAGATACCACGTAGACCACCTCTTACACTATGGGAGGGGAGGCCGAATATTGGATGGGGTTTTTTGGAGGGAGAAGGTGAGTGGAGAAGAAGAAGGTGGCGGCTAGGTTGAAAGGTGGGCAGTTCCTATGGAAGGGGGAGACCGAACTAGGAGGGGAATAGGGGAGGAAGGAGAGGGGCGAAACAAAGGTGGGGGCGCCGAACCTGAGGGGGGAAGACGGAGAGGGGCGACACTAGGGGGGGGGGGGGGGCGCCGAACCGGAGAGGGGGAAGAACGAGAGGGGGCGGCCACGAGAGAGGGGAGTTGGGGAGATCAGATTAGGGCTTAGTTCTTTTTTTTTATCATCAATAATATCAAAAACCAATACAACTTAGCCTTATATAGGCTAGCCACAAAAAGTCTAAACGCAGTCCAAATGTTAATATTACAACAAAAGTGAAATTAAACATGAAAATAAAAGTAATAATTATAATAATAAAATTATTATGATTATTAATTGTTATGTTTGCGCCTTGGGCGAAGGTTGTAACGCCGTTCTTCACATTTGTCATCGCGGCGGCGATGACGTGAATATTTGGTTGGAGGAGCGCCATCGTCCGTAAGCGCGCCACCTTCAATATCTGCATGTTGAGGGCCGATGTCGCCATCAATCCTCCCCTGCTCAAAAGAACTCACCACCGGTGAGTTGTCTTGAAGATATCAGCGGAGGAGAGCATCATCCAACCTAGACACGTCCGATTCCGGAAGCCATGAGTCATTGGAGGTCGGGCGATCACGCCAACGGATCAAATAGCGGCGACTACCAGCAACAGAGAGCACTTCATCTCGGATAATCCTGTCAGGCACAAACGTGGTTTGGGGGAACCTCAGAAAAGCATTAGGCAACTCAGATAAACAAGCTCCTTCATCAACACCCAACATACCTCCAACAGAGACCGAGGAAGAGGACGAACCAGGCACCACCTTACCCCCCAACCAATTAGAAAATGATGTGGAATTAAATGGGCAGATAGATAAATCATGCGGTGGAGAAATATAGGGCGTTAAATCAGACACGTTGAAAATAGGGGAGATTCCCTAATCAGTGGGTAGCTCCAAAAGATATGCATTATCTCCTAATCTTTTTACAATTCAAAACGGGCCCGCGCGCCGATTAGCCAACTTCTGTATGGCGCCCGAAGGCATCCGTTCAGGGACGAGACGTACCATAACCAAATCTCCAACTTTCAAGTGGGATGCTCTCCTATGGACGTTAGTGTGTAATTGGTCATAAGCGAATTGAGTAGCGAGCGCATCTTTAACATGTTAATGCAATTTGTGGATGTGAGAGGCAAAATCCTGTGCAAATTGACTTGACTTGTAGGACAGAGGTAACGAAACTAAGTCAAGGGGCACAGGCGCTTTGTAGCCGTGCACAATCTCATTTGGAGATAATCCGGTGGACCTATTTTTGGAATTGTTACATGCCAATTGGGCATGGGGGAGGATGAGATCCCACATACCCTTGTGGTCACCAACTAGACACCGTAGTAAACTACCCAAACTTCGATTCACTACCTCCGTTTGCCCATCCGTCTGTGGATGGTAGGCGGACGAAAATAAGAGCTTAGTGCCCATGATCCACCATAAGGTTTTCCAGAAATAACTAGTGAATTTTACATCCCGATCAGTGACTATCGACTTAGGAACGCCCCGGTGCCCAACGACTTCCTTAAAAAATAACTTAGCAACATGTGAAGCATCGTCGGTTTTATTACCCGGAATAAAATATGCCATTTTGGAAAACCGATCAACGACTACTAGAATAGAGTCGTTGCGACGAAAAGTCACAGGAAGGCCGAGAACAAAGTCCATACTAATATCCTCCCATGGGACGGAAGGAATCGGAAGAGGGGTATAAATCCCCGCATTCATTTTATTACACTTAGCTAGTTGGCACGTACGACAACTACTCACAATCTTATGTACCGTAGACTTAATGCCCGGCCAATAAAACTTATCTTCTACTAATGTGATGGTTTTGTCACGCCCAAAATGACCGCCACTATGCAACTCCCACACAATGAAATTACGTAGAGACGAGCGCGGAATGCAAAGTCAGGCATGCCAAAATAGGTAGCCGTCACGAATATAATACGCAGAAATGGTCGAGGGCGCCTCGCCTTGAGTGGAAAGATAGATCTCTTTGAAGTCCGGGCAATGGACGTACTCATCCTTAAGGCGTTCAAATTCAATGACCTTCACCTCTAACGTAGTCAATAACAACGAGACGCGACTGAGGGCGTCCGCTACCCGGTTAAGGGTTCCCTTAAGATGCTTGATAATAAAGGAGTACTCCTGAAGATAGGAGACCCACTTGGCGTGTCGGGGGCTGACCTTGCCTTGGGAGTTGACAAATCTTAAAGCCTCATGATCGGAGTGGATAATGAACTCCTTCGGGAGAAGGCAGTGACGCCAATGCTGGAGGCAACATATCACGACATAAAAATTGCGGTCATAGTTCGAATAATTCAATTTTGGACCCGCCAATTTCTCGCTAAAATATCCCACGGGATGACCCTCTTGACTTAAGACGCCGCCAATCCTGATCCCCGACGCGTCGCATGATAACTCAAAACCCTTATTAAAGTCCGACAACCTTATTGAAGTCCGGCAACCGCAACAGGGGCGCTTCTGACATCCTATCTTTAATCGTTTGGAAAGCGTGGGTGGCCGATTTTGTCCAAGAGAAATCGCCCTTTTTCATGCACTCGGTGATGGGTGCCATGATGCTACTAAAGTTGCAAATGAATCGGCGGTAAAATGTCGCCAGGCCGTGGAAGCTCCTAACATCCCGAATGTTGGTGGGCTCCGGCCAATATCTAATGGCTTGGACCTTTTTAGGGTCTACCAATATCCCTTCCGAACTCACGACATACCCAAGGAACTCGCCGGAAGTAACGTATAAGGTCCATTTCTTGATATTAACGAATAGCTTTTCCGCACGTAACGTCCCTAGAATAGTCCTCAAGTGCGTTTCATGATCACTAGTAGACGTGCTAAAGAAGAGAATGTCGTCAAAATAAACCACTATAAACTTCCCCATGTAAGGCTGGAAGACATGAGTCATCATCAACGAAAAGGTATTAGGGGCATTGGAAAGCCCGAACGGCATCACCAACCACTCGTAGAGCCCGTCCTTAGATTTAAATGCTGTCTTCCACTCGTCACCCTCCTGAATCCTAATTTGATGGTAGCCACTCCTATGATCCAATTTAGAAAAGATTGTGGCTCCAGCTAGCATGTCCAACAAATCATCCAAACGCGGGATGGGAAATCGGTACTTAATTGTGATTTTATTTATGGCCCTGCTATCTACACACATCCGCCAAGAGACGTCTTTCTTAGGAGCGAGCAGAGCCGGAACGACACACAGACTCTTACTATGGCGAATAAATCCTTTATGTAACAAATCGGAAATTTGTGTTTGGAGCTCCAAATGCGCGGATGGGTTCAACCGATAGTGAGGAAGGTTGGGTAGCGAGGAACCCGGAATGAAATCTATTGCGTGTTGGATATCGCGCCCAGGGGGCAACTTAGGAGGTAATTCGTCCGGATAAACATCCTTAAACTCCTCTAACAATTTCCGCAGCGTGGGTGGTAAACTCTCTAAGGACGACACGTCTTCCTTGGCTTAAAGGCAAACTAAGGCATATAGGAAACCATCCAAAAATATATGGCGTGCGAACTCCTTTTTACCAAGTAAGCTTAACGTTTTCTTCTCCACTGGCACAATTGTGTATTTCGAAGTGCTCGAAGGGTCCTTAGGTGGCATTGGTTTCAAGATAATGATCTTACCATTATACTTGAACTCGTGCGTGTTGGCTTTCCCGAAATGGGTAACGTCATGGTCATAAAGCCATGGCCGTCCAAGCAACACATGACAGGCATCCATTGGGATGACGTCACACCATATCTTTTCCGAGTATGTTTTGATGGTGAGGGGAACCAAACATCGCCGCGCAACCGGAAGGGATGTTTTATTAACCCATGCCACCTTATAGGGGTGAGGGTGCGGTTCGGTGTCAGCTTCATCTGAGTCACCACAGTCTCTGAGATCACGTTCATACAACTACCGCTATCGATGATTAACTTGCACCATTTATCTCCGCTTTTAAAATTCAATGAGAATATATTCGTCCGGTTCCACTCGTCTAACGCACGCGGGGTGGACAAAATACAACGCATCACCATCATGTTGGCATCATCATCAAGATCACTCGGTACTCCCTCCGAATCGGAGTCTGCACCGGCTTCGTATTCAAATTCGGCGGAGCCATCCACAGTATCCAACAAGGCTATTGCTTTGGTCTTTGCAGGGCATTCACTAGCGTAGTGCCCTTGAACCCCACAACTGAAATAAGAGGCATTCGTTTTGCTAATCCGGCCTATGGGCACTCCCTCACCGGATGGGTTACGCATATTTCTAGCCGTAATAACGAACGAGTTCGAGTTGGTGGACCTAAACTTACCCTTATCTCTCATGGCTAAAGGAGGAGGTCCTAAGATGGACTTACTCTTTTGAAACGAACGCGACTTAGACTTAAGGGCCAGATGTTTTTCAATATCTAACGCGGCGTTGCATGCGGTGCTCAAGTCAGTGTGGCCATAGCGAAGGAGCTTACCCTGAATATCGGGATTAAGTCCTTTACGAAACCGAGATAAAGTGACTTCCGGCATCTCCCTAACGTCACATCGAACCATCATATCCTTCAGAATTCCCATATACTCCGCTACCGATCGATTCCCTTACCGAAGGGAGGCTAAGTCATCGAACATTTGCGTGCGATGATACGTCAGAACGTACTGATCGATTAATATGGCCTTCATGCCCGCCCAACCGATGGGAGGCAAACCATCCACGACACCTAAGCGTCGCTCCTCATTCAGCCAGAATGTCTTGGCTCTTCCCACCAACTTCATACGCGTCACGCGCACCTTATCTACATCAGTCAAGTTTTTCCACTGAAAGTAGCACTCCATCTCACTGACCCAATCCAAGAAAACCTGGGGGTCACCCAACCTATCATAGGAGGGTGGTTTGATCCGTACGACCCTAGTTATATCAAATCCATACGGGGATCGTGGGGCATGTTCGGGATAATAATTCTCTTCTTCCCGAGGTCGGGCTGCCGGAATAGGAGGGGCTGGATCCAGATTGGGGTTCATGTGAACATTCCCCTCGTCACGTTGGCGGGCAGCGAGATTTTGAGGTGCCCTTTGGGCTAACCTCATTTCATGAAGAATCTCCCGAATATCCGTCAACTGATCGTTAAACTCCTGACGGAGTTCTTCAATCGTCGTAGGACCGCAAACCGTGTCCAGCTCGTCCGTCATGTGGGAGGAGGATGAAGGATACTCCGTACCGTGCCTAGTACGCATGCAAAACTAGACCAACATGATTCTGACTAAGAAATTTTATAAAAGTTGGATTTGTTCCCGCCTATCAACTAGGGTAAATAAAAATGTTTTTTTTTTATTTTCGCACTAAGAAAAATAAGTAGAATTTGCAGATTTTTTTTTAAATTTTCGCTGAAAAATAAGAATTTTAGACCGCTAACGTGTGACAGGTGTTTGTGCCGGCGAAGTAAGAGATGTTTAGGAATGTGTCAATTAAGAAATCGACACGAACCTCCCTTTGTTACAAAATTGATGTAGGCCTACACCTTCCGACACGCTTGTTACAAACTGAAAATTTACGCGGGATGCGTGACTTAAGAAAATTGATGCAAATGCAAGCCACACAGTGCAAGTGCACCGGACTAGGCAACGAGAAATAATTGCCACCGAAGGGTCGCTAAACCTCTTGAGATCTCCCAAGGGCGATAAGCCGATGTTTGACCAAGCGAAATGGACCTACCCGATCCGATCAAGCTATGCGTCGTACCAAAGAGATCCTCCGAAAAATATCGATTCGGAAAAACGGTGGATCTCTCCAAAAAAAAAAGCGGGGCTCGCCAAGCGCCTTCGAAGAATAAAAGAAAGGGATGCAATGCAAATTTTTTTCAAATGGAGAAAACCAGGAAATAACAACGGTGATACGAAGATCACGCCACAAATTCCACCACACAATTATCTAGTAATGAAACACACACGTGGAGAGTTCATCACCCTGCTTGAGTTAGGATTGGCCTCAAGCTTTCACTAGCATGGTCGTTCTTCAACGGTTCCACCGGAGGGTTGCCGTTTGGAGAGGAGTATGTCCACCTTCCTTTCTTCACGCCGTCCGGATCCCACGTAGACCACCTCTTACACTATGGTAGGGGAGGCTGAATATTGGATGGGATTTTTTGGAGGGAGAAGGTGAGTGGAGAAGAAGAAGGTGGCGGCTAGGTTGAAAGGTGGGCGACTCCTATGGACGGGGGAGACCGAACTAGGAGGGGAATTTGGGAGGAAGGAGAGGGGTGGCACTAAGGTGGGGGCGCTGAACCTGAGGGGTGGGGGGGGGGGGTGGGGGGTGGGAAGATGGAGAGGGGCGGCATTAGGTGGGGGGGGGGGGGGGCGCCGAACCGGAGAGGGGGAAGAACGAGAGGGGGCGACCACGAGAGAGGGGAGTCGGGGAGATCAGATTAGGGCTTAGTTCTTTTTTTTTATCATCAATAATATCAAAAACCAATACAACTTAGCCTTATATAAGCTAGACACAAAAAGTCTAAATGCAGTCCAAATGTTAATATTACAACAAAAGTGAAATTAAACATGAAAATAAAATTAATAATAATAATAATAAAATTATTATAATTATTAATTGTTATGTTTGCGCCTTGGGCGAAGGTTGTAACGCCGTTCTTCACATTTGTCATCGCGTCGGCGATGACGTGAATCTTTGGTTGGAGGAGCGCCGTCGTCCGTAAGCGCGCCACCTTCAATATCTGCATGTTGAGGGCCGACGTCGCCATCAAGACTGTTGGAGTTTCTTTGGTGATCTGGAAAGAATCAACAATTAGTCTTACTGCCAACGCGATATGAGCCTATAGGGTCGCACATAAGAGTATTGGTGAAGTTGGAGATTGGTTTGTGTTGGTCTTGCTCATATTAGATATGGGTGGAGAACCAAACCTATGTCTACATGGAATACAGTTAGTACGGGAAGACTGCTCCTAGATATTGTAAATATTGTATGGAGCATGTATTGAAGTTTTCGAGTTAATATTGTGAATATCGACTCGTAAACAATGTCGTCGAGATTGTCTCGATTACATACGTTGACAGGAACTTGTCGAATTGAGCCATGGAGATTTCGTGAAATTGTTTCGATGAATTCGTCATAAGGTTGTCGAAGAATCCGTCGATATTGTATCGACGAATTCGTCGAATATTGATTCGACGGAAAGACTGGTCGAGCCGCAGAGACCATTTCGTGGGATGACTGGGGTCGTCGATACTGACTCGACGAATTCATTGGAATTGTTTCGATGAATCCGTCGAATAGGTATTGACGAATTCTGTTTCGACGAAAACCTGTAGCTTCTATTTTAATCTGGTTTGCAGACAGCCGATGCCGTGGTCTTTCTTTTCTCTGGGTATAAAAGGCTGAACCTTTTAGTGTTTAGCAGTTGTTCGACAGATCTTCCTTTTGGAGAAAACCCGAGCGAAGAATGGAAGCGGACGACGATCGGCGACTTGCGAATTCCGACGGCGTGCCCTTACTTGTGCGTGAAATCTCTCGCCGACCGGTAGATCAAGAGGAATCGTTCCTTTGGGATCTATTCGTTGCTTCTGGAGATCGAAGGGAATTGTTCCCGCAAGATCGTGTCGCTACTTTAGATCGACGGGAAGCATTCCCATTCGGTTCTAGCCGCAATCGTGGAAGTCGCCTCCTCTCCTTTAACAGATCTAGTAATCTGTGGAGACGTAGAGGGCATTCCTTCTCCGACCTAGCTCTTGTTTGACAAGAGGCTAAGGGTTCTCCATTCTCGTGTGGACTTCTATAGAGGTGTGGACACAATTCTACACTGACTCCTCCGACGAGCAGTTCGACATTGAAGGAGCCGAAGGAAGCGCAAAGCAAGGACTTGGAATAGGATTCTGAATCCTAGAAGACTTTTCTTGGAGCTTTTGATTGAGTATCGACTCAATCACTATAAGGTAATTTTATTGTTGCCGCAATTTCTTGATTCATGGTTTTAGCACGATCCACATGTCTCTTTGGGTTGTTCTTGATATATTCCGCTGCGCACATCTGATGTGTATACCTTTAAGGAAAACCCAACATGTTACAAGTTGGTATCAGCTACGGGTCTCGATCCTTTTTCATCTGAATTCGTGGTAAAATTCTTTTCAGGGGTGGTGAGCACGTGTGTGCGTCCCCATTACAACATTTAATAACCAGTAAATGTCCACATTAGGAATGAAATAAATGTGTATGTGTAGCAACGTGGTGGAACCTGAGTGTTCCTTTATGGTTAAATGCTACCGTTTTGTCGCTTAATTGTGTTCTGCTACACATGTATATGTGACTAGGAGTGGAGTAGGGCAGTCTCGACTCCAGTGCTCTATTGAGAGTAGTGCACATGCCGATGTGCCTACTTCTCCTACTTCTGCCGAGACGATTAGGTTGGTCGTCGAGGCAGTGTTTGCAATGTTCAATGCACAGCCAGGAAGGCCTGTACAGCCTCCTACCCTTGGGGTGGCCCCGGTGCCGGTTGCCGTAGTTGAACCCATTGCTGAGAGGCAAGTGTCGGTTATGGCAAGACAATCTTCAGACCAACAATTGAAGCATTTTCTGTGCTTCAATCCTCCTACATTTGCGGGAACAGGATCCCCAACGCAAGTTGAAGACTGGCTCTCTAAAGTAAGGAGAACCTTGACATCCACTGAGATGGATGAAGGGAAGAAAGTTACTTTAGCCACCTTTCTTCTTGATGGAGAGGCGCAATTTTGGTGGGAGGAATTGGAAGTACATCAGTTGATGGGAAAGCAATTGGCGGAGGTCTCGTTTGATGTGTTCTCGAGACTATTTTTGGCTAGGTATCTCTGTTCAGCACAACGAATTGCGATGGAGAACAAATTCTAGAGGTTGACTCAGGGCAATAGTGTAAGACCCCAGGATGTTACAAATTGTCAGTTGGATGACTATCTGCATGAGTTCACAAGGTTGGGTCGGTATGTAAGCGTTACGTTTGCAGACGAGGAGCGAAAGACCAACAGATCTTATGAGGATCTGCGTGACGATCTGAGGTTGCTTCTATCGGGACTAATGACGCAAAGCTTTATGACCTTGGTCAATACTGCTCGTTCCTTGGAGCAGGATATGAAACGAGTCCAAAGTAATAAGGACTTTATGGTGAAGAAGCTAGAGTTCAAGGTCTCGAACTCAGCAAGATCTGGGCAAGGCAAGTGGAGCAAGAAAGCTAGACATTCTGGGCCAGCTCCATCTTCTGTGTTGTGAACGGCTACTGGACGAGGTCCAGTCACCTATTATAATTGAGGTAAAGTGGGCCACTTTGCTTGGGATTGTTGCAGCGGCAAAATGGCGGTTGCATCCAATGCGGAGAAAGGGAAAGCAACGGAGTCAGCTGCATCCCATCATACTCCAGCTCAGCCTCGGGTGTTCAATCTTGGCCAATAGGAGGTTATCAAACAAAGTGATGTGGTGACATGTATGAGTTAGTATATGGCTTTTGTTGCTTTATATACTTACTACCTTATTCATTGCTTGTTTAACTTGTTTGTATTAGGCTTTGCCCTAATATTTAATTATCCAGCGAGAGCACTATTTGATACTGTTGAAAAGGTTGAAGTGGAAGTTTGTGGAAGTTGGCGGTCTGGGGGGGGGGGGGGGGGGGAGGTCACGCGGTCTTGCGGTCTCCATCTACGGTCTGATCTCTTCGGTCTAGCCGCAGGTCTATTCGGCGTGACCGCCGTTCTTCTTTCCAAGGCTGCTGAAGTGAGGCCGCGCGGTCTTGTTCTGTGACCGTATGGCGGGTTGTTACTTCAGGACTGTGCCGGTTGATACGCAGAACTATGCTTGCAAACGATAACGGCAAGTGTACCGTATCGAATGTAGTATAGGTTATAAAAACCAAGGTCGTATAAAAATCCGGGCGTGTTGATTACTCTTACTCAATACGATCTCTATTGTTCTATCAAATGAAACTTTGATTTGTTGCAATGAGAAAAGTAACTTGACTAGAAGATTATAACTAAATAAAAGAGAGGTGGACAAACTAGAAGAATATATGAATAAAAACAATGAGTTTTATTAATTCATGAAAAGTTATTACAACTATTGAAGGAGGACTTACAAATGCAAGAAAAAGTAAAGCTAGATTACTCAAACACAGGAGGAATAACGCAGAAAATGGAGGCTTGGACTCCAAAACAAGGTGTCCTAATAATCTGGAGGAGCTGCCCTTTTATAGCTGAAAAATTTTGGGTACACGCCCTCAGTCACGCCCATGACCAAGGGCGTGTAAGGCGCGCGATCATCTCGGAGCGGAAAGGGCGCAGTCTGGCTTTAATGCTGACGATATTTGCGTGTCACGCCCTAGGTCATGCCCGTGACCTAGGGCGTGTAACCTTCAAAAAGTGCTGCTGGCGGGAATCTTCGGCGGGAAGAAGCGAGGAGTGGCGCGGGATGAGTCATGCCCGTGACATTGAGTCACGCCCCTGGTCACGCCCGTGACCTGGGGCGTGTAAATTTAATTGACGTGGCAGGCTGATTCTGGATGCTTGCGGCGGGTCGCGGCCGTGACATTGGGTCACGCCCTTGGTCACGCCCGTGACCTGGGGCGTGTACTTGGCGAAATCTTCACGGAACGCACCCGCGGTGGCGGAAACAGGTCTGGAGCACCGCGCAGGTTACACGCCCATGGTCATGCCCGTGACCTTGGGCGTGTACTTGAAGTTTTTGTCTAATGTGTCCAAAAAAACTGAAATACACAGAAAAAGCTTAACTTAGTTTATAAAATTGAAAAAATAATAATTTTAATAAGAAAAGCATAAAAAAACTAATTAATTTCATATTAAAATAAATTAAACTTATATTAAAAGATGAGTACAAAAAGTACTCATCAAACACCCCCATACTTACTCGTTTGCTAGTCCCGAGCAAACAACTTTTCATAGGAGTAGAAAAATTTAAATACTAGAAAAGAAATTTGAACCTAAGGAATAAAAACGCGAAGTCTTACGCCTACGTGTAGAGATCCTAGTTGAAAGATCTATTCAGCATAATGATTAGCTTATAATTTTCAGTAGTGCGAATTAACAAATTGCTTTTACTTTTAAATTGAAAGTTCGGCAAATTCTAGAATGTTATTCAGGGAGCGGGTAGCGTGTTTTCTAAGGTCAATATTACCCAAAATTGAGTTTCGGGATAGCCTCCAAAGAAATCCATCAATGACGATGGCCATAGGATTGCCCGGTCGCACTCTCTCCACTACACAAGTATAATGTTATAGCTTAAAGATCAAAAGGGCTTTCATTAGGAGTGAAACTTGGCTTAGGTATATGATTTGGATTTGGAAATCAAAAGATAGAATATGACGGCTAAGGATCACACAAAACCAAGATGAGAGTTACCCAAAATTATCCAAAATTCAAACCTCGCGTAAGAGTTGTTATGAAGCAAAACTCTCATATTTTTCAAAAAAAAGAGGCCATGAATACTTTTTTTATATATATATATATTTTCACAGTTGGCCAAACATTTTTTCATATATATTTTTTTATATCCCTTTTTTTTCATAATAGCTCCGAATAAGAAGTTGTAATTTCCTTATTTTCACAATTGAACCCATTGCAGAATTTTAATAAATCTCAAATATTTAGTGTGATCATGGGCTGGATGTTTTGGCTTTGGTGAAAATGAAAGGTGGAGGTAGCAAAGGAAATAAGGTAAGGCCCAAAGTGTTTAAGCAATGAAAAGTTTAAAAAGGTGGGCAAACAGGCACAAACGATCAAAAGGTGGCCTAAATCACTTCTAAAAACTATGACAAACATATGTAAATGCTTCGAGAATCGCTAGAGGCAAGTTCTAGACATCGAGAAAGGACACCCTTCCGTTCAAAAATGTGTAATATTTCTCTAGTAAGCTTCTACATACTCACTTGAATTTATTCGCAGATTCTACCGGTTTCAAGGTAAAAGTAAAACAAGAATTGTTTTTTCGCAGTTAGAAAAACATAAATCTAATTTTATGCTGAATAGTTAATTTGACATAGAATTCTACAAACGCGTGCGTTTGACTAGGAACACTGCATGAGTCAACAATTTTATTCCAAAATTCAAAATCTAATGAAGTATAAAAATTCTCTACTACACTAAACAAAAGCAAATATACTAAGGATTTTGCAAATGAGTAAGTATAAAAATTCAGCATAAATCTAATAATTTTTTATTTATTTATTTCTTCTTAGACTTCCCAAGATCTACCCGGTGAAGGGTTTGCAAGGTACTAGAGGCTATGATGGGAATTCAAGCCCAAAGCGTCCTTTCCAAGAAATTTTATTTAGATAGAAAAAATATATATATATATATTTTTTTTCAAATAAATAGAAATTCAAAGAAGGCAATGCTACACCCCCATACTTAGAATTAAACATTGTCCGCAATGTTTAAAACTAGGTAAGAAGAAAAAAAAACAGGAATTACACTTTTTATTTTATTTTATTATTATTATTATTTTTTTTAGAAAATAAAATAAATAAAACAACAAAAAGGAAGAAAGATAAATAAGTGGCTAAAGGGTGAAGAGGGCTTCCCTGATCGGTAGACGACGTTGCCGGACAGAAAATGAAACCTGCAAAATTAAGTTAAACAAAACAAACAAAAGAAAATATTGGGTTGCCTCCCAAAATCGCTTTGTTTACCGTCGCGTAGCTTGACTAAGTGGCGTTCTACAAGTTTGTGAGGTTAAGCGTTTCAATTTTGCCGGGCGCTGGGTCGCCAGAATGATATAATTTCAATCGGTGTCCGTTAACTTTCAAAAGGCCTTGATCCGGGTGCTCTATTAGCACGGTCCCATATGGCCAAACCTCTTTTACAACAAAAGGGCCGGACCATCGGGATTTTAATTTGCCCGGAAAAAGTTTTAATCTAGAATTATATAAAAGGACTAAGTCTCCCGGTGAAAAAGATTTTGGAAATTTTATTTTTTTGTCATGGTAAAACTTAGTGCGCTCCTTGTAAAATTTATTATTTTCATAGGCGTTTGCACGCCATTCGTCTAATTCATTAAGTTGAAATTTTCGTTGATCGGAGGCTAAGTTCAAATCTAAGTTTAAAAATTTTAGCGCCCAGAATGCGCGATGTTCTAATTCCACCGGTAAATGACACGCTTTTCCATAGACCAATCGGTATGATGTACATCCGATGGCAGTTTTGTACGCTGTCCGATAGGCCCATAGTGCGTCGTCTAATTTTAACGACCAGTCCTTCCTATTAACGGAGACAGTTTTTTCTAAAATTCTTTTTAGCTCGCGATTCACCACCTCCACTTGGCCATTTGCTTGTGGGTGGTAGGCGGTAGATATCTTGTGGGTAACTCCATACTTTGCTAAAATTTTAGCAAGTTGGTTGTTACAGAAATGTGTGCCCCGATCACTAATTAGTGCTCGGGGTGTGCCAAATCGCGAAAATAATTTTTTTAAAAAATTTACGACGACTCTCGCATCGTTAGTGGGGAAAGCTTGTGCTTCCGCCCACCTTGACACGTAATCGACCGCAACAAGAATATATTTATTATTTAAAGAAGAGGGTAAAAGACCTACGAAATCTATTCCCCAAAGATCAAAAATCTCGCATTCTATAAAAATATTTTGGGGCATTTCGTCTCGGTTAGAAATGTTACCTGACCGTTGGCACTGATCACAATTGTTGACAAAATTATGAGCATCTTTGAATAAGATGGGCTAATAGAAGCCCGCCTCTAGTGCCTTTCTTGCGGTTCGATTTGCTTGGTAGTGTCCGCCGGCTGGTCCTTCGTGCCAGTGCCGCATTATTTGGACGCCTTCCTCGCCCGAAATGCACCTTCTTACCACTTGGTCTGCGCAGACACGAAATAAAAAGGGGTCCTCCCAAAAATAATTTTTCAAATCTGAAAAGAATTTCTTCTTTTGCTGACTTGAAAAATTTTTTGGTAGGACCCGGGCCACTAAATAGTTGGCCAAATCCGCATACCAAGGGGTGGAAGAAGTCGTTACCTTTTCGATGGCGAGGAGGTGCTCTTCAGGGAATTTATCATCTATCTCGGCCTCCACTAGTGCTCCTGCTGCCAGGTTCTCCAGTCTTGAGAGGTGGTCGGCCGCCAAATTCTCCGCTCCTTTCTTGTCTCGGATCTCCAATTCGAATTCTTGCAAGAGTAGGATCCATCTCAATAGTCGGGGCTTGGCATCCCCTTTATCTAGCAAGTACCGGAGTGCGGAGTGATCTGTAAAAACAATAATTTTTGATAGCGTTATGTACGAACGAAATTTATCAAAAGCAAAAACGATCGCTAGAAGTTCTTTTTCCGTCGTAGTATAATTAGCTTGGGCGGATGTAAGCATTTTGCTTGCGTAATAAATTGGGTGAAAGTATTTATTCACCCTTTGACCCAAGACTGCACCTACGGCAAAATCGCTTGCATCGCACATGATTTCGAACGGAAGAGACCAATCTGGTGAAATTAAAATAGGCGATTTGATAAGTTCGTTTTTAATTTTTATGAACGCCTTAGAACATTCTTCATCAAAGATAAACGTGGTTTCTTTTTCTAAAAGATGCGTTAACGGTTTTGTAATTTTTGAAAAATCTTTAATAAACCGTCTATAGAAACCCGCATGTCCTAAAAAACTCCTAATAGATTTAATATTAGTAGGCGGAGGGAGTTTTTCTATAACTTCGATCTTGGCCCTATCGACCTCGATCCCTTTACTAGAAACCTTATGTCCGAGGACTAATCCCTCACGGACCATAAAATGGCACTTCTCCCAGTTGAGTGTCAGATTCGTGTCTTCACAGCGTTGAAGAACACGATCAAGATTTTTTAGACAATTTTTAAAGGAATCGCCATAAATTGAAAAATCGTCCATGAAAACTTCCATGACGTCCTCAACTAATTCATTAAAAATTGCCAGCATACATCTTTGAAATGTAGCTGGCGCGTTGCAAAGCCCAAACGACATTCTTCGATATGCGAAGGTGCCGAACGGACAAGTGAAGGTGGTTTTCTCTTGGTCTTCGGGCGCAATTGGGATTTGGAAATATCCCGAAAGACCATCAAGAAAACAATAGTGCGAGTGACCGAATAAACGTTCTAGAATTTGGTCAATAAAGGGCAACGGAAAATGATCCTTGCGGGTAGCATCATTTAATTTCCTATAATCGATGCATACCCGCCAACCCGTAACAGTACGAGTTGGGATTAACTCGTTATTTTCGTTTTCAACTACTGTGATTCCGCCCTTCTTAGGCACGACTTGCACCGGGCTAACCCAAGTGCTATCAGAAATTGGGTAAATAATTCCCGCGTCTAATAATTTTATAATTTCGGCCTCAACGACGTCCTTCATATTAGGATTCAAGCGTCGTTGAGGCTGAATAGTGCCGCGAGAATTATTTTCAAGATTTATTTTATGCGTGCAGAACGAGGGATTTATACCCTTTATTTCAAAAATTTGCCACGCAATTGCGTGACAGTGGTTATTTAAAATTTTAATTAATTCGGAAATTTCCGAATAATTAAGCGCGGAAGAAATAATTACGAGTAATTTTGAATTTTCATCTAAAAATACGTATTTTAGATGATCCGGTAGTTGTTTTAATTCTAGACTCGGCGGCTCTTCATAAGAAGTTTTGATTTTAAAAATATTTAAATCTGTTTGTTCAAAATTTTCCTGCCGGGTTGTTTCTTCAAGACATAATAAAGTTTGTAACTCCGGATTTTCATACAAAGGGGGATTTATTTCTGCAAAAGTTGATAAGTTTTCTTCAAATTTTGATTCTAAATTAAAACAAGAATCATCGTTAGTAATTGCATTTCTCATTGATTGATTAATATTGAAGATAACTTCCTCTTCTCCAACTCGCAGGAGAATGTTTCCGTTGCTTACATCTACTATAGCTCGAGCGGTGGCTAGGAAAGGTCGGCCAAGTATTAGGGGTACTTCAGCGTCTTCTTCAATATCGAGGATGACAAAGTCTACCGGGAAGATAAACTTGTCAACCTTTACTAGCACATCTTCAATGACCCCTATTGGGTATTTAACTAACCGATCCGCTAGTTGGATGCTTATATTAGTTGGGCTTGGGTTGCCCAAACCATGTTTTTGAAATAACGCAAAAGGCATTAAATTTATACTAGTCCCTAGATCGGCCAAGGCGTGCTTGATTGATAAATTACCAAACATACACGGGATGGAGAACCGTCCCGGGTCATTCAATTTTTGTGGTAATTTATTTAATAAAGCCGCCGAACACTCTGCGTTTAAAGAAATACGCGAAAAACTTTCAAGTTTCTTTTTATTTGAAAGTAATTTTTTTAAAAATTTAGCGTACTTTGGCATTTGAGCAATTGCTTCGCAGAATGGTACATTTATTTGGATTTGTTTTAAAATTTCAATAAATTTTTTATATTGCTCCTCATTGCGCTCATCTTTTAATTTCGAAGGATAAGGAATAGAGGGATTTTTAAATATGCGCGGCGCTAAAGCAGCAGACGGTAAAGGAGGTGAAGAAATAACTTGCGGGGGAGAAGATGAAAAATTTACCTCGGGCTCGACCAATTTTGAAGAAGTTACCTCCTTTCCGTTGCGGAGTGTGATTGCGTTAGCGCTCTCCAGCGGATTGGGCTCAGTGTTGCCCGGAAGTGCTCCTTGCTGGCGTTCGGAGAACATTTTTGCGAGCTGTCCAATTTGATTTTCTAAATTTTGACCGACCCGGTGAGATTCCGGATATTGGACTCATTGGAGGCAATGTACTTGGTGAAGACCTCTTCAAGCGGAGAGGGCTTGTGTGGTGGTGGTGGTGGAGCAAATCCGGGGGGATTTACTTGTGGGGGGCGTTGAGCATTATTGGGGTTGCTCCATGAAAAATTTGGGTGGTTCCTTAAACCCGGATTATAACTATTGTTAAACCGAAGATTATTATTCGGGTTATAAGGAGGGCGATAAGAGTTCCCCATATAATCAACTTGCTCAGGAATAAAATTATTATTAAAATTATTAAAGTTATTATTGTTAGCCCAATTTGCGGCAGAGGAAGCAGTCATCTCCGCCACATAATGTTTTGTGAGCATTTCTACTTATTGCACTAAGTTAGGGGTGGCCTCGACTTCAAAAAGTCCGGCCGGCTTATTAGGGCGCGACCGTGGCGCATTCCACTGATAGGCATTCATGGCCATCTCCTCAAAAAGCTCTTGAGCAGCTTCAGGGGTTTTATTATTAAGAGTTCCCCCTGCGGCCGCATCAATCATCTGCCTCGTTTGGAGATTTAAACCATTGTAGAAAGTTTGAATTTGTTGCCACAAAGGAAGGGCATGATGAGGACATCTCCGCAATAATTCCTTGAAGCGCTCCCATGTGTCGTAGAGAGACTCCGAGTCTACTTGCGTAAAAGAGAGAATGTCCGTACGTAATTTGGCGGACTTTGCCGGAGGAAAATATTTCGTTAGCAATTTCTCCGTCATTTCGGCCCATGTAGTGATGGAACCTCTAGGAAGAGATCCCAACCACTGCTTGACCTTAGTCCGCAAAGAAAAAGGAAATAAGCGTAAACGGATGGCATCATCAGTGAAACCATTTATCTTAAATGTATCGCAAATTTCCAAAAAATTAAGTAAATATAAATTAGGATCTTCATCTGGTAAACCATCGAAAACGACGGTTTGTTGTACCATCTAAATGATGCTCGTTTTAATTTCAAAATTATTATTTGCCACAGCTGGGCGAATAATACTAGATTGTGTACCCTCCCAATTCGGTCTCGCATAATAGGACATGGTCCGTAGCGGGGCCTCATTATGGATGGGATCACCCATAATTTCCTCGTTAGTTTCTCCGACCGACTCTTCGCGAATTATAGGCAGATCACTAAATCAGAGACGCCGCCGCAACGTGCGCTCGATTTCCGGATCAAATCCAAATTCAAAATTAGCTGGAGAGTTGTGTCGGGTCATAAACCAAGAAGAAAAGAAAAGAGAGAAAGAGGTGAGGGAGAAGAACAAAGCAAAAATTAAGATAAATATATTTATTATATATAAATTTTTTTATTTTTATATATATATATTTTTTTATTAGGTGATTTAAAATTAGTCCTGGACTTCCCAAGATCTACCCGGTGAAGGGCTTGCAAGGTACTAGAGGCTATGATGGGAATTCAAGCCCAAAGCGTCCTTTCCAGGAATTTAGTTACACCTTGAATGATAGAGAAAAAAAAATAAGAGAAGAAAGGAAGTGATAAAGCCAATAGATATTCTCTTTTGAAATATCAACTCAGATCCCCGGCAACGACGCCAAAAACTTGATACGCAGAACTATGCTTGCAAACGATAACGGCAAGTGTACCGTATCGAATGTAGTATAGGTTATAAAAACCAAGGTCGTATAAAAATCCGGGCGTGTTGATTACTCTTACTCAAGATGATCTCTATTGTTCTATCAAATGAAACTTTGATTTGTTGCAATGAGAAAAGTAACTTGACTAGAAGATTATAACTAAAGAAAAGAGAGGTGGACAGACTAGAAGAATATATGAATAAAAACAACGAATTTTATTAATTCATGAAAAGGGATTACAACTATTGAAGGAGGACTTACAAATGCAAGAAAAAGTAAAGCTAGATTACTCAAACACAGGAGGAATAATGCAGAAAATGGAGGCTTGGACTCCAAAACAAGGTGTCCCAATAATCTGGAGGAGCTGCCCTTTTATAGCTGAAAAATTCTGGGTACACGCCCTCGGTCACGCTCGTGACCAAGGGCGTGTAAGGCGCGCGATCATCTCGGAGCGGAAAGGGCGCAGTCTGGCTTTAATGCTGACGATATTTGCGTGTCACGCCCTAGGTCACGCCCGTGACCTAGGACGTGTAACCTTCAAAAAGTGTTGCTGGCGGGAATCTTCGGCGGGAAGAAGCGGGGAGTGGCGCGGGATGAGTCACGCCCGTGACATTGAGTCACGCCCCTGGTCACGCCCGTGACCTGGGGCGTGTAAATTTAATTGACGTGGCAGGATGATTCTGGATGCTTGCGGCGGGTCGCGGCCGTGACATTGGGTCACGCCCGTGACCTGGGGCGTGTACTTGGCGAAATCTTCACGGAACGCACCCGTGGTGGCGGAAACAGGTCTGGAGCACCGCGCAGGTTACACGCCCATGGGCACGCCCGTGACCTTCGGCGTGTACTTGAAGTTTTTGTCTAATGCGTCCAAAAAAACTGAAATACACAGAAAAAGCTTAAGTTAGTTTATAAAATTGAAAAGATAATAATTTTAATAAGAAAAACATAAAAAAACTAATTAATTTCATATTAAAATAAATTAAACTTATATTAAAAGATGAGTACAAAAAGTACTCATCACCGGTCTGGTTCTGTGACCACACAGGGTTGGTTTAGGTATCTGGAAGTCCGGTCTGGTGACTGTCCGGGTTCCTGGTAGTGTTCGCCGACTAAGGCTTCTTAGTCGCATGGTCTCTGTTCGCGGTCTCTGGTGGAGGCTGGCAATGCGAATAGGTTGTGTTCACCATCTCATTGGCGAACAGGTTGTGTTTGCGGTCTCATTGGTGAACACTGGTAGTGGACGACTTCTTAGAGGAGTGGCGATCTCCTTGTCTATGTTGAAGATGGCGAGCTCACTAAGCAGAATGATATTTTGCTGATCGCGCGGGTTGACCGGTCTGGTCGCGTGATCAAGGGTGCTGACCCTATCTCATAGGGTGGTGACTGGATCAGGTCTCACGCCTATAAATAGGAGCCACTGTAGCAGCAAAATAATCGCACCAAGTGTAAGCTGAACTCGCGCCTAGAGCTCGCGGTCTCGTTTTTGTGACCGAGCGGTTTGCTGATAGAACTTTCCTTGTGCAGCTTCTGCGGATTGTGCGGGTAGCATCGGTCACCTCTTCTTCTAAGGTGTTCGGGCGGTCTCGCGGCTTGCAGTGCGGGTTGCTGGAGTTCGGGAGGATCAGTGGAGTTCGGAAGGTCGCGGAGTTCGCGGGTTGCTGGTGTTGTTCAAGTCGCAGGCAGGTAGTTCGGGCAATCTCGATTTCTAGTCGAGCGAACTGGCAAGTCGGGCGGTCGGGCGGTCTCAGTCTTCGGAGCGGTAGTTATCTTTTTCAGCTTGTTTTTCCTCCTGTTTTTGTGTACTGGCGAAATCATGTCTCGCCATGTATACATCGCTCTGTAATAAAGATTTCTGCAAGTTTCAATAAAGATTGAGTTTTTCATGTGCTTCTGGTTGTTGGCTATATCTTTGAGTTGTTCTATTCCTTCTCAAAACTAGATCTTCGGAAAATTTCACCTGGTATCAGAGCTAGGTTGGAGTGGATAGAGCAGTGAATAACTCAAAGTTGCCATCGCCTTTGTGAAGAAGGAACCAGTGGTAGAGCCATTGAAGCAAGAGGTCTTGGAATTGAAATGCTCAACTCGACTAACTTCAAGAAGTGGAAGTCGTGTATGCAGAGTTATCTTCTGGGAGAGGACCTCTTGGAGGTGGTTGGAGGAGATAGTACAGAGGATGTTGTCCCAGTTGGGGACAATGGTCATGAGTTGAGGAGCTGGAGAAGGATTAATGCGAAAGCAGAATTCACTCTGAAGAGGAATATCACCTGACCTGTTCGATCACATCTTGGGGTGTGGATCAGCTGCAGAGATCTGGAGAGCCCTGGATGGGCTGTTTAACAAGAAGAATATAGCGAGGCTACAGTGTCTGGAAAAAATCTGGCTAGGTCGGCTCAGGGTGATCTTTCTATCTCTACGTTCTTCCTGAAGATGAAGAACATGTGCGCTGAGATTTCAGCACTGGATCCTGATGAGCCAATTTCTGAGGCGAAGATGAAGAGGCACATCATCCGTGGTTTGCGGAAGGAGTATGTGGCCTTTGTGATGTCGGTGCAGGGTTGGGCAAATAAGCCGTCTCTGTTGGAGCTGGAGAATCTGCTTGCGTCGTAGGAGAGTTTGGCAAGGCAGATGGAGGGGGTGTCAGTGTCTTGTGGAGATGGCGAGGTTCTCTTCACAGGGAAGAAGAAGAAATGGGATAAGAAGAAGAAGACCGCTGGAGGCTATGGGCCTTCAACATCTGGACAGCAGGAGAGGGGCTATGCTCCTAAGGCTGAAGGGAAGAAGAAGGGGGAAGGACCCAAGTGCTTTAGGTGCGGCAAGCTTGGTCACATCAGGAAGGATTGCCGGGTAAATCTTCAGCCGGGGCATGCTATTGCAGGGAAGGAGGAAGCTGAGGCCAGGCAGAATGATGGAGGATGGGGAGGAGCCTTCTTGGCTTCTGTTGGAGCTGCGACTCCTATCAACTATCAGGAGGACTGGATCGTGGACTCGGGGTGTGGTCATCACCTCACCGGGGATGAGTCGAATCTTACTTCAGCGCAACCATACTCAGGTAACGATGCCATCATAACTACTGATAATACCATGCATAGTGTTGAAAAGGTGGGGGTTGTTTCCTTAGGCAGTGATAGAGGGCCACTAACGTTGAAGAGTGTCTATCATGTGCCCGGAATGAGGAAAAACCTCTTCTCCGTGACTAACGCTGTAGACGCTGGGTATCACGTTCTGTTCGGCCCAACAGAAGTGAAGTTTCTTCGAAACGTTGAGGCGGTGAAGGCCGATGTCGTTCATGTCGGGAGGAGGGCAAAAGACTTGTTCATTTTATTGACAAGTTCTTATGTCGACAAGATGAGGACGAATGATAGTGCTGTCATATGGCACGAGAGGTTGGAGCATGTTGGGATGGACAAGCTGAAGGCTATGGCGGTGAAAGGTCTGGTCAAGGGCCTGCCTAGTCTATCTTCCTACGGTGACAGTCATGTTTGCGTGGGATGTCTGTTCGGCAAGTCTCATCGACTGCCATTTGATAAGTCACAGACAATGAGTAGTGTGCCATTGGAGTGCATCCACGGTGACTTGATGGGACCAACTGCTACCCCAAGCCTCGGAGGCAGCAGGTATATGCTGGTGTTGATCGACGATCACACCAGATATGTCTGGGTTTATTTTCTGAAGGAGAAGGAGGAGGCATTTGCCAAGTTCATGGAGTTCAAGGAGCTTGTGGAGGGTCGACTAGGACTGCGGGTTAAGAAGCTGAGAACTGATAACGGGGGGGGGGGGGGGGGGGGGGGGAGTTCACCTCTGGTGAGTTCTCTAGTTTTTGCAGGAAGGCGGGCATCCGAAGGGAGCTTACTTGTGCGCATACTCCACAACAAAACGGAGTTGCAGAGCGGAAGATCCGTCATTTGATGGAGACCTGCAAGTGTTGGCTGCATGCCAAGAGTATCCCATGGTCCTTCTGGGCGGAGGGAATGTCTTGTGCTGCCTACATCATCAACAAGATGCCTCTCAGTCCAATCAACATGTTAACCCCGCATGAGAAGATGTTCAAGGAAAAACCAAGCATGGCACACCTTCGGGTGTTTGGTTCCACCTGTTATGTGCACGTTCCAGATGCGCTTCGGACGAAGCAAGATCCGAAAGCAAGGAAGATAGTCTTCGTGGGATATGATGATCGGAAGAAGGGCTGGAAGTGCATGGACCCAGAGACGCGGAGATTTGTTGTATCTCACGACGTCGTGTTTGATGAGGTGACGTCTTATAAGGGAAGTTCTGGTGTTGAACTACCAGAAAGCAGGGTGGAGGAGCAGGAGAGAGTTGTGGAAAATCTTCAGGTGGAGCTGCCTTTGTAACCAGGTGGTCCATCCATTTCTAGTTCTGTGACGGAGGCTTCTGGATCAGGAAGCAGGGGGGGGCGATGCTCCTAGTACGTCTGGAAGGGGAGCTAGGGAAGAAGCAGCTGAGGATGTTGCGAGTCAGGGGAAGGAGATGAGGAGATCGAAGCGAACGATCATTGCCCCTGATCACTATACAGGAGGAAACATGGCGAGCTTTGCCTCAAGTTTCTTCGCTGGTCCCTTGGATGAGTGGGAACCAGTGAGCTTTGAGAAGGCCAAAGGCGTGAAGCAGTGGGATTCAGCTATGGAAGAAGAGATGTCAGCTCTTGAGAAGAATGAGACTTGGTCTCTGGTGCCCAGGCCCAAGGGCATTACCCCTGTGACATGCAAGTGGGTCTACAAGCTCAAGAAGAAGGCAGACGGCAGTATCGAGCATTACAAGGCTCGCCTTGTGGCTCGGGGATTCTCGCAGCAATACGGTGAAGACTATGAAGAGACATTCAGTCCGGTGGCAAAGATGACTTCAGTTCGGTTCGTTATTGCCTTGGCGACGTTTTGGGGGTGGAAGATTTGGCAGCTCGACGTAAAGAATGCATTCTTATACGACGAGATTGACAAGGACATCTTCATGGTCCAGTGATGAGTCCCAATTATATACATATTTTCGGACTCATTTGGGCCGATTTTCTAGTCATTTCTCCGCACTTTAGCCTTGTTTTAGTTTATATTTGATAATCCATACTAGTGCACATCTTGGCCCACTTTGGTGTGATTTTCGTGCTTATTGTCATTAGTAGTGTTCATGTGCTGTTAAGTGCCACTTTCAGTGGCTAGATCTGTGGTTGTGCGGGAATAGGAGTCGTGCAAGTGTTCCCGGTGCAATTCTGCACAGGAACACTGCGCACGATCACCGGTTCTATTGCGCACGACCACTGGTCGTGCGCCACTGATCGTGTGCACTTAACCCTTTTTCACGAGTTCTGTTTGGTGCAGTGCGCACGACCATCAACGACAGTGCGCACGACCACCAGTCATGCGCCACTGCTCGTGCGCACTTATCCTTTATTTTCTGAGTTCTGTTTGCTGTAGTGCGCACGACCATCGACTCCAGTGCGCACGACCACCGGTCGTGCGCGACTGGTCGTGCGAACATTATCTTCTATAAACTCCGTTTCTTGCAGGTTCTACCCAGACAGGCGCACGATCACAGGATTCTAGTGCGCACGACCACTGGTCGTGCGCCAATGACCGTGCGCGCTGTTTAATTCAGCGCCTATATAATGACCTGATCGCGAATTAGGTCGGGATTACGCATTTGGACTCCGTTCCTTCCGCCGTTTTCGCCATTTTCAGAGGGTTTTCATCCCCTAGGCCTCCTCCATCATCCAAGGGCTTGCAAGAAGGGATCCTACACTCATTTTGATCTCTAAGGAAGAAGTTCTTCGCATTAGACGTGGCCGGATGGTAAATCGCTGGAGAAGACGGGTCCATTGGGAGGTGTGACAGCCCTCCTCTACCCCGGACGCAGTTGGGACCGAGCTAGGACGCGGATTGACAACCCGGTGCTTCCTACCATGAATCTACAACGAGACTCCGGATTCGGTCGTATTTCTTGCCTTTTTCTTCTACTTGTGTGGTTATATTTGTTGTAATCTCTTTATTTAGATGATGAACGCTATGAACCATGTGTATTATTGCTTATTTCATGATTTTGGAATTATCTAGTTCATTTGTGTTATTGAGGTGCGCCCTATTCCATCTCCCACTCCACCACCGTGACCGGTGCCGCACTAGCAATTGCTTGTGGCGTGCTTATTGTTGACGAGGTGCTTGCGACCCTCATTCCGCTTGCCTTCTCGCCCATCCGCCCTTTCGACGCAGCGCGCTCAAGGCCTGCTTAGTCTCCATCTCGCCAATCGAAGCATTGCATAGCGGCATTGCATAGGAGTAGGCGTAGTATTTTATTTTATTATTCGCAAACCAAACCAACCATCCATTGTAACACCGACCAAGGACTTCGATCTCAAGTCCTTCCTCGATATTAAATTCCACCTTACTGTGTTCCTCAAGAGACCGACACTCGGGGATTTTCCCCATTTTTATTACTTGCGCGACCGGTGCACTTGCCGAAAATATCGCATCAAGTTTTTGGCGCCGTTGCCGGGGAGCACAGTCGTGTGAGTTTTCTGGAGAGGGAGAACCTGAGAGAGAAGCCCTTCCATTTGTAAATTGCATTTCTTTGTTTTATTTCTTTTTATTCCATTTCCTGTTTTAATTAGGTTGCTTTAGTAATTTTTGTTAGGTGTAGTATTTTGCACAATAGCATTTTTATTTTTGAATCGTTTTATCTTCGCACTATGTGGGCACATCTTAATTTCTGTTGCCGTTGGTGTGGAGCTACCTCCCACTCTAGTGATGAATGCCCTACGGAGAATAGTAGGCATAATTCTTATAGCCCAGCATATGGAGCACCGACTTCGTCTGATACTCCATATGGTGCGCGTAAGTCTTATGGCTACTCTGCTGAGCCTTTACCGTCATACTTCTTCTCGGCTTCAGCACCCGCTGTGCCAAAGAAGCCCGCTAGGCAGTGCCGGTTTTGCCGGAGCACTGATCATGTCTTGAAGGACTGTGCCGAGTATCTTCGCCAATTGGATGAGGATGACGAGCCGGATATCCGGATCGTCCCAACTCCTAACTCTGGCGGCACGCCTTCAACATCCGGTTATGTGTCTTTGTCACCTTCACATCTTGAAGGGAATGGCATGGATACGGTCACCGGATGTGCGACTGATCTATGCACTGATAGTGCTGAGTCTATTCTCCCAGTGCATCCACCACCTCTAGTGGATTCGATTCTTTGTGAGGAATCGGTGCTCGACTTTTATCCGAGCACTATTCTTCCCCCTGTTGTGCATACTATACTCGTCTCCGACGACGTTGTTGAGGATGTGTCACAGGATGAGGCTGACGATCTAAGTATTGTGCTTACTCCTATGGAGGAGGACAACCTTCTAGGTGAAGAGGAGCTTTTCTCAACACCGGTGGAGGAAGTCCAAATCTTGGGCATGGCCACTGTCGATCCCGCCGAACCTTGTAGCATTGATGACAATGCAAACATTATTTTACTTACCCAACCTGATGGGAGTGAGACCGGGATCACTCCCCCGATTGATTTTTATTCATGTTCTTCTTCTTTTTTATTTCTTGATCCCCTTTCTCTATCAGAGCCTGTGCATGTTGAGTCTTCACAGGTACCTCAGGAGGACTTGGAGCATGATGCTCAAGTCAATGATGAGAGCATCCTCTTATGTGAGGAGGTTGATTCCCCCTCCGTAGAGGAAGCTCCACTCATTTCCTTCTCCTCCTGCTACCTCCCTGGAGATGATACCTTGCTGGGCAAGGATAATTTTGGTGAGTTGAGTGAGGATTCCTCCTCTTCTTATTTTTTATTCCCTCTACCTGTGACGAGCAGGTATTATTTATATTCGGGTAGAGGCGTGACTGTTCTGTTGCCGTATCGGTACCCGCTACCGACACGCATATTAGAACAGTTACCTGTGCACTTCTCTTTTCATAGACCCATTAGCTAGAACTGTTTTCAATTTGAATAAGTCGTGCTGGGAGGACAATAACCCCAGTAGTTATCTTACTTTTCCTACATTTTTATTTCTTCTAATCATGTTTAGTTAGCTGTAGTTTATTTTAGTTTGTCTTTTTGTTTTGTTTTTGTGGAGCTCACCCCTGCAGGTACTCATTGCAAATTCTGAATGGCGGGTTTGCTTCAGATTTCCACGCACCTTCTGGTATGCTCACTTGCTGAGCATTGGGTAACTTCTTCCCTAGCTTTCGATTTTGATTTTCACTGTCATATCATTATGTTGTATTGTTTAGATTAAGTCTGGGGGAGAGCCGTTATATGTTACCCACTGCACGTGCACATCTCATTTGCATACTAGAAGTATTTTAATTTCAGTTATTTAGTATTGTTCATCTTCACTGTACACCACTGCACCCACTTTAGCGCGCACTCGCTTGTTTGTATGCTTCCGTATATTCAATTCTTGGATGTGATGTAGGAAGTGCTGTATTAGCCAAAATAATTGCAAGATGGAGTGGAATGTTGACTCTTGTAGTGCTCTAGTTGAATACTCGTGTTTGCATAGGGATTTGAGTAGAATTAGTTTTTGTTTATGCTTCTAATTTATAATTTGTAGATTTGCGTAGATTTTAATTTATTTTACTCAAAATGGTGAATGTGGTTGAATCTTGCGGTAGCGTGGTATTGTGTGTAGGCGAATGTGAGGTTCGTGTTGCTCGAGTCGGGAGGAAGGATTACCTTTCTTGGGGGTTAAGAACTTGCCCCAAGCGACTCTCGAAGCATGGGTGCGAATGACTTGCAAGTTGAGCGTGACATAGGCCATCTATTTGGCAAGCTTGAGCTTTGTTCTACCACTCCTATACACTAACCGTTGCTAGCCTATTTTGTGCCTACCCGATCTTTTGATTCAGCCCCACCATACTTCACCAAGGCATAAAAGCTAATCCTATTATCGCAACCAAAAATTAAGCTAAGAGCATTTATGAATTGTAATTTTTCAATGCGGTGCGGTGATGCGTAACTTCAGTGTTGATGTTGAAGTTTAAAAAAAATGTCTTTGTGCTGAGAATTGTGCTAATTAATTTGGGGATAAAAAGAAAAGAAAAAGAAAAAGAAAAAGAAAAAGAAAAAAAAAATATATATATTTATCCCTAGCGCTTTAATTGAAGCATATTTTGGTATTGATTATTGTAGGCCGTGTGCACACCCGGTTTCAAAGTCATGTCTGGGGGTGTGTTACACGTGTATTATTGGGGCTGCTATGATTTAGCACTTTTGTGTGCTCATTTGGGTTGCGATTAGCCTTCACGTTTATCTTTGCATTCCAAACCGTAACCCAAGCCTCATGTATACCTAAAGTCCTATCGATTCGTCTTGTGAGTTCACTAGCGCCGTGGAGAGAGTGTGACCGGGCGAGCATATGGTTCTCGTCGTTGATGGATTTCAACGGAGATAATTCCGAGTTCCGGTCTTGGGTAACATTCACCTGCGCGTCTAGCTTACTTTCGTACTACGCGAGACCACGAGATTCACCAACATTCCATTTTTGAGTAAAAATAAATTCCTTTTTACGCATTTACACTTTTATAAAGTAGCTAGCATATGTAAAAACTTCTTCTAATGAACTTCTATGCACACTAGTAGGAAACTTCGCATTCTATTCCATGTTTGCAATTTTTTTGGTTAGCTATGCTTTTCCTACTCCACCGGATATGTTTGCTCGGGACGCGCAAACAGGTAAGTCTGGGGGTGTGATGAGTCCCAATTATATACATATTTTCGGACTCATTTGGGCCGATTTTCTAGTCATTTCTCCGCACTTTAGCCTTGTTTTAGTTTATATTTGATAATCCATGCTAGGTGCACATCTTGGCCCACTTTGGTGTGATTTTCGTGCTTATTGTCATTAGTAGTGTTCATGTGCTGTTAAGTGCCACTTTCAGTGGCTAGATCTGTGGTTGTGCGGGAATAGGAGTCGTGCAAGTGTTCCCGGTGCAATTCTGCACAGGAACACTGCGCACGATCACCGGTTCTATTGCGCACGACCACTGGTCGTGCGCCACTGATCATGTGCACTTAACCCTTTTTCACGAGTTCTGTTTGGTGCAGTGCGCACGACCATCAACGACAGTGCGCACGACCACCGGTCGTGCGCCACTGCTCGTGCGCACTTATCCTTTATTTTCCGAGTTCTGTTTGCTGTAGTGCGCACGACCATCGACTCCAGTGCGCACGACCACCGGTCGTGCGCGACTGGTCGTGCGAACATTATCTTCTATAAACTCCGTTTCTTGCAGGTTCTACCCAGACAGGCGCACGATCACAGGATTCTAGTGCGCACGACCACTGGTCGTGCGCCAATGACTGTGCGCGCTGTTTAATTCAGCGCCTATATAATGACCTGATCGCGAATTAGGTCGGGATTACGCATTTGGACTCCGTTCCTTCCGCCGTTTTCGCCATTTTCAGAGGGTTTTCATCCCCTAGGCCTCCTCCATCATCCAAGGGCTTGCAAGAAGGGATCCTACACTCATTTTGATCGCTAAGGAAGAAGTTCTTCGCATTAGACGTGGCCAGATGGTAAATCGCTGGAGAAGACGGGTCCATTGGGAGGTGTGACAGCCCTCCTCTACCCCGGACGCAGTTGGGACTGAGCTAGGACGCGGATTGACAACCCGGTGCTTCCTACCGTGAATCTACAACGAGACTCCGGATTCGGTCGTATTTCTTGCCTTTTTCTTCTACTTGTGTGGTTATATTTGTTGTAATCTCTTTATTTAGATGATGAACGCTATGAACCATGTGTATTATTGCTTATTTCATGATTTTGGAATTATCTAGTTCATTTGTGTTATTGAGGTGCGCCCTATTCCATCTCCCACTCCACCACCGTGACCGGTGCCGCACTAGCAATTGCTTGTGGCGTGCTTATTGTTGACGAGGTGCTTGCGACCCTTATTCCGCTTGCCTTCTCGCCCATCCGCCCTTTCGACGCAGCGCGCTCAAGGCCTGCTTAGTCTCCATCTCGCCAATCGAAGCATTGCATAGCGGCATTGCATAGGAGTAGGCGTAGTATTTTATTTTATTATTCGCAAACCAAACCAACCATCCATTGTAACACCGACCAAGGACTTCGATCTCAAGTCCTTCCTCGATATTAAATTCCACCTTACTGTGTTCCTCAAGAGACCGACACTCGGGGATTTTCCCCATTTTTATTACTTGCGCGACCGGTGCACTTGCCAAAAATATCGCATCATCCAGCCTCCAGGCTTCGCATCTGAAGATTTTCCAGACTATGTCTGCAAGCTGAAGAAGGCCCTGTATGGGTGGAAGCAAGCGCCGAGGGCGTGGTACAGGAAGATTGCAGAATATCTCCTATTCTGTGGATTTGGTGCTTTAGACTCAGACTCAAGCTTGTTCGAAAAGAAGAGTGGGGAGCTTCAAGTCATCGTGCTGCTTTACGTCGACGATATGATCGTGACGGGGAATTCGAAGGAGGAGGTAGCAAAGCTTCGGGCTGAGCTATCTATCAGGTTTGAGATGAAGGACTTGGGTGAGCTTCACCATTTCCTTGGACTCGAGGTGCAGAGGAAGGAAAGTGGAGTGCTGGTGTCCCAGGATGGATATGCGGAGCGAATCGTGGAGCGATTCGGCATGAAGGAAGGGAAGTGCATTTCTACACCTCTGGAGAAGTCCATGAAACTTCAGAAGGATGAGGGGAGGATTTTGGAAGATCCGCTTGTGTTCCGAGCTCTGGTTGGGAGCTTGATCTATCTGACGATCGCTAGGCCGGATATTGCTTATGCGGTTGGTAAATGAGTCGTTATATGGCGGAACCACGGATGCCTAATCTACTAGCGGCCAAGAATATTTTTAAGTATGTTAAGGCGACTTCAGATATGGGTCTCCTTTACAGGAGGAATGCGGGCTTCGAGGTGCATGGGTATATGGATGCTGATTACGGGGGAGATTCGGATTATCGAAAGTCGACGTCTGGATTCGTCTTCATGGCGGGCCCCACGGCTATATCATGGTGCAGCAAGAAGCAGGATTCTGTGTCGGTCTCTACCACAGAAGCGGAATACAAGGCTTCGGCTTTGGCAGCTCAAGAAGCCATCTGGCTTAGGAGGTTGGTGGGAGACGTCCATAAGGAGGTTCAGGGTCCAACTTTGCTCCGCGGTGACAATGAGAGTGCTCTCAAGCTGGTTAATAATCCAGTTTGTCACGCGAGGACCAAGCATATCGATATCGAGCATCATTTCATTCGTGAGAAGGTGCTGGAAGGGTCTCTTTCGGTCAAGCATGTTCGGAGTCATGACAACGTCGCTGACATTTTCTCAAAGGCGCTGGCAAAGGGGTCGTTCACTCGGCTAAGGAGTTTACTTGGGCTGTTTTTAACTTCCCACTTCAAGGGGGAGTGTTGAAAATGTTGAAGTGGAAGTTTGTGGAAGTTGGCGGTCTGGGGGGGGGGGGGGGGGGGAGGTTGATGCGTATTCGGCAAGTGCACCGGTCGCTGTCAAGTAATAAAATTGGGAATAGCTTCCCCGAATATCGTCTCTCAAGGAATGCAGGTTCTGGTGAATGAAACGTGTGGTGAATCGATTGTTATACGAGCGAATGAAGGAAAAACAAGGGCATTGATTTTGGGTTTCCTAAGCTAGTGCAGAAAAGAGAGATGCGGGTCAAAACTCCGCTTCCCAAGGCAAGGTGGATGCAACGGCCGCGATGCCGTGCTTCGGGAGGCGCATGGACAGAAAGTAACTATGACGGGTGAGGGTCACACACACCTCTTCTCCAAGCAACACCACTAGCAATTGCTAGGGCTTCACACACAACAAATCTCAGAAAAACACAGCAAAGAAAATGCTATTCTCGCACCACCGCATCATTGCACATGAACATCAAAAAAGATTTATAACATAAAGCTAAATGATAGTTCATTACAACAATCACAAGGAAAACACAAACATAAAGTTTAGAGAAGACCAATAGGAAGAAATCACCACGTCTTGGGTTCTCGACCGGAATAAGAGGTTGTCAGGCTCTCTCCGGGCTCGGCCCTCAGATGGTGTGCTGATTTGATGGAGGCTGTCACCACTCCAAAGACCTATAACTCTTTTATGGCTTCCCACGACGAGGAATGCTTGAGCATTTGGCGGAGAATGCTTGCTAACACTCCCAGATGGAAGGATGGTGGTGGAAAACACCGGAAAATGGCCTCTTTGGTGGTGGAGGTGAAGCCTTCAGACCTCAGGAACGGCGGGAAGGACCTAATTTCCCGCTCCCCTCTCCGCTCTCCCGCTGCCCTGCGATGTAATCTGCATTTTATACTAAACAGACAGAAAAATGGTCACGCACGGTCGAACGCACGACCGTGCGTAAACCGTGCGTTATTATATGATAAAATCAGGCTTGAGAGAGACGCAGCGCCGCCCGTGCATTTTACCCACGCACAGGCAAATCCGCCCGTGCGTACAAACGCACGGGTAAATTCAGAATGACCAAAAACATGGAGAACACAGGCCAACCGTGCGTTTTACTCACGCACGGGCAAATCCGCCCGTGCGTAAAAAGCACGACTAAATTCAGATCGATCGTCTTCTGCCCAGATCAGAGCGCACGACCGCAACAGCCCGTGCATCAAGAAAAACGCACGACCGTGCGTTTCACACAGTCATGAATTCTGGGAGAAAACTGGATACAAGATAATCCGGCCACCTGCATACAAGATAAAAATAGCTGGGAATACACCTCCAGCACCAGATAAACATAGAGAAATTGAAGGGGAGAACCATGTGCTTACCCCCAGTAACAAGGAGCGCAAATGCACACTGAAACGGGCCTAAGAGTGCACCTATCAAGGAATAACCAATATGAATGAAAACATGCCTAAAGTGTAGTGCATAGACTAGATAATCGGCCCAGATGAGTCCATAAATGTGTATCTAAATGGGACTCATCACACCCCCAGACTTACCCGTTTGCACGTTTCGGGCGAACACTTAATCCTATGGTAGAAAAGTGCACGTTAAAGAAGCAACTGCGCAGGCAAAACACGATGGGAAGTAAAGAAATAATAATCATAAAAATAAAGTAGAAAAGATTTTAAAACAAAGACTATATTTTAAGAACTTCTACAAGTGTAAAATACAAAATACTACTACTCTGAGGTGAATTATTGGTGAATCGAATTGTCGCGCCCTAGGGAAAATAGCGTGAACTACTGAGGTGAGTGTTGTTCAAATTGGATCTCGAGAAAGAGCTCTCCAAGAAATTCATCAAGGTCGATGGTCATATGCTTGCCCTTTCACACCTTCTCCACTGCATGAGACGATCTTATCAAGAATCAGTAGGGCTTTTAGGCTAGACTTGGGCTTGGGTTGAGGTACGGTAATGAAGTAGAAGAACGTAGGCTAAACGCACCCAACCTCCGGTAAATAAACAAAAATCAACCTTAACATCTTCACCTTGAAGCACACTCCCCCAGACTTCAATTAAGCACTAAGGTGTGCGCGAGACTACCATACTTATGGTTCCATTCTTTTTAGAGTTCATTAACTCTCTCTTATTTTTTTTAGATCCATAATAACATAAGTTAGGATCAATCAATTTTTTTTTCATTTTTCTGCGCGCACACACCACATCACACCTCCAAATTTTTATTACTCCGCATCGCACAATCATCAACAAAATGCATAAATTTCAAAGCCCGACTCTAGTGCGTTTTAGGTTAGGATATGTGGACTTGGTGAAAGTTTGGTGGAGTTTAACAAATAGGAAAGGTGAGGCTCAACGAGGCTAGCAAAGGGTGATATTAGGTTGGGAAATCAAAGCTCAATCGGATCAAATGATGGCCTACGTCATGCTCCCAACAAGATCATTCAACGTACTCGTTTTGAAAATAGCTAGGGGCAAGTTCTTAACCACCGAGCGAGGTCTCCTCTCCTTCCAACTCAAACAACACGAGGCTAACAGCTCTTCTACACTCGACCTAGGGCTACCGCTAGATTCACCAAATTCACCGTTCGAGTAGAGTATTTTACAGTTACACTACATAAGTAAATAAAACTATAATTTTGTAATTAAATCTACTCTACAAGAATTTTTAAGCCACGTTAGCGCTCTACTAGTAGCACCTCACGGGTCACAACTTGTTCTGCCACACAATCCTAAATCAACAAACAAGCTTCCAAACATACAAATTAAGCACTTACACGATAAATGCGCACGAATAATAAGAAAACGAATGTGGTGCGTGGTATGCAATGCGACAATACATTTGAAAATTCCTAACTCAGCACATTCTAACATGTCATGCAAAGTGTGTGCACGTGCACCGATCACTCTCTCCCCCAGACTTGATCAAAACAAACTATAATAACCAATTCAGAAATAAGTAGGAAAGGGGTAGAGTAGACCTATGCTCATAAATGAGCATGCCAGAAGTGCGGAAGTTCCAACTTTAAAATTTTCACCAACCACATCCTCCACGCGAGAGCTTCCACCTATGACGTTAGCAAAAAGGGAATAACAAAACATAAAAGGAATTAAAAGGCAAACAGAGGTGGTTCCCATGGGTTGTCTCCCAAGAAGCCCTTTGTTTAACGTCCTTAAAGGTGGACCGAATGCCTGTATTAAAGTTTGAAAGCAGCAGTTAAAGAGATTGTTCCAAACTAAAATAAAAACAAACAAGACAGCAAAGTAGCGACACAGAGCACAAAATCAAACCGAAGAAATAGCACAATCACCACCCAGTGACCCCATCACTCATCAGCTGTATGATGATTTATGGTGGTTCTCCCTAGCTACGCGAGATGGGAAAGAGGTGAAGGCTTTAGGGCACAAGGAGGATGTCTCTCCCTTGCCACTAACCTATTCCTTCTCGCGCCGGAGGGCAACAGAGCGTGCTTTACGCAGCAATTTTTCTTGCTTCAGCTTCTCCACTGTTGGAGAGCGCCAACGTTGATAACTGGCAGAATTTCCCACCTTGGTGGCGGGTGGCTTCACTTCCGTTGCCGCCGTGGCAACCGGATCAGCCCAATGGACCTGCTTAAAATGTTTACATTTGTTACTTTGACTCGGACAAATTTTCATAAGGCGCTTTGTTCCGCCTTCTCCCTCGTCATTCAATATTCTGGTCTCGGTGCTGTCTCTTGCCTTCTTCCCCTCTTCCGTCACAACTTGCAACATCTCTTCTTTCTTTGCTCATTCTAGCGATTCTGTTCTTTTCTCGGCTTCTGCATCACTAGATGGTTCCTCAGTAAAAATAGGGTGAGAATGGATTACTGCTTCGGATACAATTTTGGGGCAAGTGGAGGGTGTCACCTTACAGGGTAAGACAACACACCCCTTAGAAAAGTCTAAGGTGGCACCGCTCTCTTTTAAGAATGGTACTCCCAAGATGGGAATGGATTGATTCATACTTGGTCCCAAAACTTGGAAGTCGGCAACCACTACCGTCCCTTCGATTGTAACTTCCACATTCCTGACTTCTCCCTCAGCCTTAACTACAGTCCCATTAGCAAGCACTAGTGACTTTCGTTCATCCATATCCATTTTAAGTTGCAGTTTAGCAACATCCTGCAAAGCGAGGACGTTGCGAGATGAACCAGAATCAGATAGGGCTGCCGTTTCAATATTATTAATGGAGCATGAGACCACCAACTCACTTAGTTCACCTACTCCCACGTCGGAGAGACTCTTCCCTTGGTTAATTGGATTTTTTTTGTGTATTACTGGGGAGGGTCCCTTGCGCACGCTCGGTTAACACTTGAGCCAATTGGCCCACTTGCGTCTCCAAGTTACGCATGGATGCAGTTTGGTTCGCCATATTAGCGTTGGCGGCTTCCATAAACCTCTCCATCAACTCTTCCAGATTACTTTTCTTAGGGACTGGGGTACCTTGATTATAACCCGGCTGAGGCAGCCTCGGTTGGCTTCCGGACGCTTGAGCATCGTATTGATGCTGGGCCGGTTGCCATCGTTGGCCTGCAGCATTTTGGTTCCATGAAAAATTGGGGTGATTTCTCACACCCGGATTATAAGCATTTCCGTAGGGTGCCCCCTTAGCTTGATTTCCAACGAAATTTACAGATTCATTTAAACTAAGCTGAGATAATTCACCTGATAGCCCACTTCCTGGGCACTCGTATGAGTGGTGACCACCGCCTCCACATCCTTCACATATGATGTTAGACGCGGGCGTAGCAGCGGGAGGTAGTGAATCCACCACGAATAGTCCCCGAGCGCTTCTAGGCGCATTTCTCCCCGCAGTCCAGAATGTGCTGTGGGCCGCGGTGTCCTGCAGAATTCTAAGAGCTTCTTCGGGCGTGTGGTTCATCAGGGTTCCTCCTGCAGCAGCGTCAATCATCTCCCGATGGTTGGGCTCGATGGCGAAGTAGAAGGTCTCCACGATGTTCCACGGCTGGAGCTCGTGATTTGGGCATTTGCGCAGGAGGTCACCAAGACGCTCCCAAGATTCTGCGAGGGTTTCCTGCTCAGCTTGCCTGAAGGTGGCGATCTCGCGCCGAAGGCTCACAATCTTGTCCACCGGGTGGAATTTGGTAAGAAATTGGGACGCAAGCGCATCCCAAGTGGCAGCAGTTCCTGGAGGGATATAATGGAGCCACACTTGGCTTTGTCCCTCAATGAGAATGGAAACAGTCTCAACTTGACTATTTCGTCAGTGATTCCTGCATACCTGAAGGTACCACAAATGTCTACGAACTCTGCCAAGTGAAGATGTGGGTCTTCACTGGGCGTCCCAGAGAACTGCGCGTTGTTACGGATGATGTTCAGGATGACGGGCTTGATTTCGAACTGATTGTTCATGATGTTAGGCCCAAATCCTGGATACACACTCCCAGCTATAGGAGTGGTGTAGTCTCTCATAGTCCTAGGTCTCATCCTGACCACCTCCTGCTCATCCCTTAGATGGTTTTGCCCCACATGGGGTACTCCAGGATTCACCTCATCTCTATCAGCGGGTGCTCTCGGCACAACTCCAGGTTCCGTATTATCTCCCATAGCCGCTTGCACGACTGCAGCACGCCTTAGTGCACGCGCACTACGTTCAATCTCAAGATCGAAGGGTACTACTTCCCTTCCGGCTTGTCTCTGCATACACAAAAAGAAAACACAAAGAAAAACAAAAATAAAAAACAACTGCTCCTATAACAAGGATTCACAACACAAAGCGTTACACGCCTGCATTCCCCGGCAACGGCGCCAAAAACTTGATGCGTATTCGGCAAGTGCACTAGTCGCTGTCAAGTAATAAAATTGGGAATAGCTTCCCCGAATATCGTCTCTCAAGGAATGCAGGTTCTGGTGAACGAAATGTGTGGTGAATCGATCGTTATACGAGCGAATGAAGGAAAAACAAGGGCATTGATTTTGGGTTTCCTAAGCTAGTGCAGAAAAGAGAGATGCGGGTCAAAACTCCGCTTCGCAAGGCGAGGTGGATGCAATGACCGCGATGCCGTGCTTCGGGAGGCGCATGGACGGAAAGTAACTATGACAGGTGAGGGTCGCAAACACCTCTTCTCCAAGCAACACCACTAGCAATTTCTAGGGTTTCACACACAACAAATCTCAGAAAAACACAGCAAAGAAAGTGCTATTCTCGCACCACCGCATCATTGCACATGAACATCACAAAAGATTTATAACATAAAGCTAAATGATAGTTCATTACAACATTCACAAGGAAAACACAAACATAAAGTTTAGAGAAGACCAATAGGAAGAAATCACCGCGTCTTGGGTTCTCGGCCAGAATAAGAGGTTGTCAGGCTCTCTCTGGGCTCGGCCCTCAGATGGTGTGCTGATTCGATGGAGGCTGTCACCGCTCCAAAGACCTACAACTCTTCTATGGCTTCCCACGACGAGGAATGCTTGAGCACTTGGCGGAGGATGCTTGCTAACACTCCCGGATGGAAGGATGATGGTGGAAAATGCCGGAAAATGGCCTCTTTGGTGGTGGAGGTGAAGGAGAAGCCTTTAGACCTCAGGAACGGCGTGAAGGACCTAATTTCTCGCACCCCTCTCCGCTCTACCGCTTCCCTGCGATGTAATCTACATTTTATACTAAACAGGCAGAAAAATGGCCACGCACGGTCGAATACACGATCGTGCGTGAACCGTGCGTTATTATATGATAAAATCAGGCTTGAGAGAGACGCAGCGCCGCCCGTGCATTTTACCCACGCACGGGCAAATCCGCCCGTGCGTACAAACGCACGGGTAAATTCAGAATGACCAAAAACATGGAGAACACAGGCCAACCGCGCATTTTACTCACGCATGAGCAAATCCGCCCGTGCGTAAAATGCACGACTAAATTCAGATCGATCGTCATCTGCCCAGATCAGAGCGCACGACCGCAACAACCCGTGCGTCAAGGAAAATGCACGACCGTGCGTTTCACACAGTCATGAATTCTGGGAGAAAACTGGATACAAGATAATCCGGCCACCTGCATACAAGATAAAAATAGCTGGGAATACACCTCCAGCACCAGATAAACATAGAGAAATGGATGGGGAGCACCATGTGCTTACCCCCAATAACAAGGAGCGCAAATGCACACCGAAACGGGCCTAAGAGTGCACCTATCAAGGAATAACCAATATGAATGAAAACATGCCTAAAGTGTAGTGCATAGACTAGATAATCGGCCCGGATGAGTCCATAAATGTGTATATAAATAGGACTCATCAGAGGTCATGCGGTCTGGCAAAACGCGCGGTCTTGCGGCCTCCATCTGCGGTCTGATCTCTTAGGTCTAGTCGCAGGTCTATTCGGCGTTACCGCCGTTCTTCTGCCCATTTGTTGAAGTGAGGCCGCGCGATCTGGTTCTTTGACCGCGTGGAGGGTTGTTACTTCAGGACTGTGCCGGTCTGGTTCTATGATCGCATAGGGTTGGTTTAGGTATCCGGAAGTCTGGTCTGGTGACTGTCCGGGTTCCTGGTAGTGTTTGCCGACTAAGGCTTCTTAGTCGCGCGGTCTCTGTTCACGGTCTTTGGTGGAGGCTGGAAATACAAACAGGCTGTGTTCGCCGTCTCATTGGCGAACAGGTTGTGTTTGCGGTCTCGTTCGCAAACACTGGTAGTGGGAGGCTTCTTATAGGAGCGGCGATCTCCTTGTCTATGTTGAAGCTGGCGAGCTCACTAAGCAGAATGATCTTTTGCTGATCGCGCGGGTTGACCGGTCTGGTCGCGCGATCAAGGGTGGTGACCCTATCTCATAGGGTGGTGACTGGATCAGGTCTCACGCCTATAAATAGGAGCCACTGTAGCAGCAAAATAATCGCACCAAGTGTAAGCTGAACTCGCGCCTAGAGCTTGCGGTCTCGTTTTTGTGACCGGGCGGTTTGCTGATTGAACTTTCCTTGTGCAGCTTCTGCGGATTGTGCGGGCAGCAGCGGTCACCTCTTCTTCTAAGGTGTTCGGGCGGTCTCACGGCTTGCAGTGCGGGTTGCTGGAGTTCGGGAGGATCAGTAAAGTTCGGAAGGTCGCGGAGTTCACGGGTTGCTGGTGTTGTTCAAGTCGCAGGCAGGCAGTTTGGGCGGTCTCGGTTTCTAGTCGAGCGAACTGGCAAGTCGGGCGGTCAGGCGGTCTCAGTCTTCAGACCGCTAGTTATCTTTTTCAGCTTGTTTTTCCTCCTGTTTTTGTGTACTGGAGAAATCATGTCTCGCCATGTATACCTCGCTCTGTAATAAAGATTTCTGCAAGTTTCAATAAAGATTGAGTTTTTCATGTGCTTCTGGTTGTTGGCTATAGATTTGAGTTGTTCTATTCCTGCTCACTCCTAGATCTTCGAAAAATTTCACAGATACTAGAGTCTCTCATTCCTTTCTATCTGAGGACTTCATACGACAAATTGGAGTGCCTTCGTTCATTTCGAACAAGAGATTGGTTGTGTTGCTACCAAATGGGTGCTCGATGCATGCGAATAGAGTTTGCTGTGTTAAGGTGTAGATAGGAAGTCGCGAGTTTGATTTGAAAGCATCGAATCTACCGATTTCGGAGTTTGATGTGATCTTTGGCATGGATTGGCTATCAGAGCAGCGAGCATGCATTGATTGCACTTCAAAAGAAGTCATACTGGGGCAGAATACTGAACGTGCAACTACTTTTGCTGGTATGTGTGGATCGTGCAAGATGTTGATATCTGCTATCCAAGTAGTGATGGCAGTTCAGAAGTGTACGGAGTTGTGCTTTGTACTAGTGGATGTTGCAAGGCCTAAGCCCAATTTGAGTGACGTGCCCATTATATCGGAGTATCTGGATGTGTTTCCAAAAGATCTCCTTGGAGTGCCACCTCAATGAGAGATCGACTTCACAGTAGAGCTGGTGTAGGTGCCAAGTCTATGTCACGCTCTCTGTACCGTATAACGCAAAAAGAGATGGCTGAACTAAAGGTTCAGTTGCATGTGGTACTAGAGCAAGGCTATATATGCACAAGTTCATCCCATTGGGGTGAACTGGTCCTCTTTGTGAAGAAGAAGGACAGAAGCTTGCGTCTGTGCATTAATTACCGTGAACAGAACAAGCTGACGGAAATGAACAAATATCCGATTCCGAGAATCGATGACCTGCTCGATCAACTGGTTGGGTCAACTGTCTATTCGAAACTGGATTTGAAGTCTGGGTATTACTAGTTGAGAATTTGGGAATGCGACATTCCCAAGACTGCATTTAGTACCCGTTACGGGCACTACGAGTTCACAGTAATGTCGTTTGGCCTGATGAATGAGCCATTAGTGTTCATGGATCTGATGAAGAGATCATTCCGAGAGTGTCTTGACCAGTTTGTGATCGTCTTTATTGACTATATATTGGTATACTCTCAGTCTGAAGAAGAATTTGCGATTCATTTGCGCATTGTTCTGGATACCCTTAGAAAGAATCAACTGTACGCCAAATTCTCAAAGTGTGAGTTTTAGGTAACCTCTATGGCATTCCTTGGTCATATTGTTAGTGGTGAAGGTATTGCAGTGGATCCGACGAAGAAAGTTGCGATACGCGAATGGCCGGTGTTTACTACGGTGGCGGAAGTCAGGAGTTTCCTTGGACTTGTCGGCTACAATAGGCGTTTTGTATAAAACTTTTCGCGGATAACTCCTCCTTTCACAACTTTGACAAAGAAGGATCGGAACTTCGTTTGGTCGTCAGCATGCGCACGAGCTTTTGAAGAGTTAAAGAGTCGTCTGACTACGACGCCAATTTTATGTTCTTCATGTGGTACGGAAGGCTACGAGATATACAACGACGCGTCAGAGAGCGGCTTAGACTGCGTTCTTCTTCAAAATGTACAGGTTATTGCTAATGGCTCTCGCTAGCTAAAAGTGCATGAGAGGAACTATCTTGCCCATGACTTGGAGTTAGCGGTCGTGATATTCACTCTCAAACTGTGGCAACATTACTTATATGGCATGTAGATTAATATCTTTACGGAGCATAAGAGCTTGAAGTATCTGTTAGACCAGAAGAACTTAAATATGCGACAAAGGAGGTGGATGAAGTTCCTTGAGGACCATACCTTCACGATACATTACACTCCCGGGAAGGGAAATGTCATCGTGGATGCTTTGAGTTAGAGGGCTTCTGTGCAAGCCAGCTGGATTCAGATAGATGATGTGCATCTAATCAGTGACTTCGAGGCCTTGGAGGTTTCCTGCGTGGATATGAACTCTAGTGCGAAGGCGTGCATGAACTGGACGGAGGTGCAATATGATCTCGCAGACAGAATAAGACAGGCCCTGGAGCTTGATTCAAGCATGAAGCTCTATGTGGCGGAGACTGTAGATGGGTCTACTGCTGAGTTTGTGTTTGATGACAGTCTTTTTTGGAAAGGCAGTAGGTTGTGCATCCCAAATGTTGGCAAACTGAGGGAGGGGTTCACAAAGTACTCAATCCACCCAGGGAGCACAATGATGTACCGGGACACAAAAAAGCTATTTTGGTGGCCAAATTTGAAGGACATATCCCTTTACGTTGCAAAATGCAGGACTTGCACACTTGTGAAGGCGGAATGTCAAAAACTTGGTGGGTTCCTGAAGTCATTACCTGTTCCAGAGTGGAACTTTGATGATATTTCTATTGATTTTTTTGCTTGGTTTTGTTGGAGCCTGTGTTCCGCATCTCTTGGTTTGAGAATAACAAATACCATGTTGTATTTGATCTTGTATTTTGTGTGTTTATAGTGTGCATGTTGTATAGGAACTATAGCTACACATCCCTACGAGTTGTATACTGCATGGAGATGACTCTCTAAAAAGAGAGCTAACGCTCGCGTTAGTTGTTAATGCCCCGCATTAAAAACCGTTGAGAAGGAAACTGCGTTCGACGAAAGTTGTTGACGTTCGACGAAATGGGATTCCGTTTGATGAATTTGTGTTCGACGAAATGAGGTTCCGGTCGACGAAAATTACGGTTGATGAAATGGGATTCCATTCGACGACATTGCGTTCGACGAACTTTGATGGCGTCCAACAAAATTGAGTTCGGCGACATTGCATTTGACGAACTTTGATGGCGTTCGACGAAATTGAGTTTGGCGATATTGCATTCGACAAACTTTGATGGCGTTCGACGAAGTTATGTTCGAAGAAATTGCGTTTGACGAAATTTGAAGGCGTTCGACGAAATGAGATGCCGTTCCACAAACTGCCACGATCTTGACGGTTGCGCGAATTCAGCCATGACAGAGCACGTTCACTAATGCCGGCGTTAACTCTTAACGCCACGCGTTAGCTCCTGAGGCTATTTAAAGTACAACCCCTCTCATTCCTTGTGATATGATTCCAGAATTCCAATAACTTTAAGAGAGGCTCGTGTACAGCAATTAAGAGATCTCCCTTGGGATATCATGAAGATCTAAAGAGGATTTTGAAGGAGAAGGTCTACAACGCATATTCCATACGAAGGACGATCGTTTCAAGAACGCCAACATCTACATCGCCTTCGTCTTCACCTTTAGAATTTCTTGGGGAGTCTCTCTTTACTTATCTTGTAATCTTTTACTTTTTTCTTTTGTAATTTGTGTGGAGAAATCGTTCGGGGAGAACGTCGGATTCTGGGAAGGATTCCGTGGGTAAATTTTCCTTGTGTTGGGGACTAGGGCCTTGTGAGGCTTAGGGGGTAATTCGCCGCCTTGCGCGTGGCGACTAGGTCAAGGGTAGATCTAGGGGGTGGCTAGAGGCCTTATCTGGGGATAGATAGGCTATAGCCAACCGGTCCTTGGGAGAAGGACCCGTGAATCAACAAAAAGTGTTCTTACATATTCTCGCCTTGATTTCTAGCGTTATAGAAATTAAACATTTGTGTATTCAATTTATTCTGAAATAAAATCATGTCTTTTAATGATCTATTCAATTGATTTTATTTCCTCTTCAAGAATGTCCTAATTTACATTTTCATCAAAGTATTAAAATTAACATTTGTGTAATTATCTTTGAAATACAATAATCATTTTCATTATCTCTGATTTTTTGGAATTGTATTTCATTTAAGATTTCATAAGTAAAATCACTGTGACAATTTTTTTGTGATAAGGAAAATTTTCTGGAGAGCTAACGCCCAGCGTTAACACTTAACTCCAGCATTAGCAACCGCTAACAAAAAGGTTTGTTCCTCTTGTTTAAAAAGGAATCATCAATATAATCTTTTCTGAGATATCAAAATATATTTTCTTATAAAATATTCCTAAACTTTGATCACAAACTTTGATAAATTTAATTAAGATATAGAATTCCATAAATCCCTTATTCATCCCCCTCTAAGGGCGCCATAAGATCCAACACGTGGTATCAGAGCCAGGTTATTCCAATACAGCTTCAAAACCGGGAATAGTGGCGTTTCATGATCTCGCATCTTCTAGAGGGGATAATTTTTATGAAAATGAAGAATCATTATGTCCACCATTATTTATGGGTGAAAATTATAATGGGTGAAAAACACTTATGGAAAAATTTCTTAAAACTTTGGATATTGAAGTTTGGAATATTACAATTAAAATGCCCCCAATTATTCTAAATAAAAATGAAATGTTTTTAATTGCCAAATCTATGAATAGTCTATATTGTGCTATAGATCAAAATATTTTCAAACTTATTTATACGCTTCCTACTACTTTTGAAGTTTGGAAATTTCTTGAGAACACTTATAGTCTTCCTTCCAGAGATGATGAACAAGAGGAATTCCTTATGGATCCAGGAGAAGAAATCGATGAGGACTCATGCTTGGAGGAAGATCTATCTAAGAGAGAAACAATATTGAACTCAATTGATGGCAAAACATCAAGCAAAAGAGAAGACGGAAACTATAGCAAGGTAAGAAAATCTAAATCTTTTCTTTTTATAACAAATTTTATTTCTACATTTCGTGTGCTTAAATTTGCTAAACGTAAAATTTCAAAGTTGAAACATGCTAATTCCAAATTACATTTAGAAAATAAAACTTTAAAAGCAAACGCTAAAGTAGAATCTTATATTGATGTTTCAAATTCTCTTTCATGCTCTTTAATTAAAAATGCTAAACCTTGTTTTGATTATAATATTTTTATAGAAGAACTCAAGGTTTTTTAAAAAAGTCTTTTAACTTCAAAAGAGCATAATGAAAAATTGATAAAAGAAAAATGATAATTTAAAGGATAAACTAGAATCATTAAAAATGTTTATTCAAAATTTTTCATAGAATAAAAAATCTTTTATTTCTAGTTTATCAAATTATCAAAAGTCTAAAAGCTTAACTTCATATTATAAGAGTATGTCTATAAAAAAGAGTGGAAATGAAAATTATCAAAATAAGAACCAATCATTTAAAACATATTGTAACCCACTCTTTCAACATTCAATTCTTAAGAAAGACCATCACTCTTATAAACTCTAAAAAAATCAATATAATAAAATTCATTATGATTATCAACATCAATGTATTTTGAAAAATAATTTGAATAAACATAAATCCCAAATGAATTATTTTTCAAACAACTATCATCCCCAAAAGATGTCAAATAATCATAATATGAATTTAAAAGATAAACAACCAAAGTATGAATGGAGGCCCAAAATTAAATACGAAACACTAACTCCACTTGTAAAGGCCCATTCATCACTATCTCCCCAAAAGCCAACACGATGTATTTGGGTACCCAAAGGAACCATCATACTTGGTCCCCTTTGGATACCTAAATCTCTTATTCACTAGGAATCATTGTATTGCATGAAGTAGAAATAAATCAAAATGAAATTTTCAATACTCTACTTCATGATATGCTTATTGTCCTTTTCTTTTGTTTATTATTTATTTTTGAGCCAACATGTTTATGATCACTTTATATATCATGAGATATGTGTTGGATCTGTAGGCGCCCTTAGAGGGGGGGGGGGGTGAATAAGGATTTTAAAAAAACTTTAAACTTTAATAGAAAACTTTTGATAATTTGATCGAAGTAAGTTAAATCAAAAGTGAAGAGATAATGAAATTAGAAATGAAATCAATTTTATTAAACAAGAAAAGACATGATTATCATTTATAAAATTGATTACAAAATCTGATTTCAATGACGCTAAAAATCGAAGCGAATAATATGAAATCCCTTTTTGTTTTCTATACCGACTCGTATCCCCACGAACCGGTTGGCTTTAGCCGATCACTCCCCAGATAATGCCTCAAGCCGCTCTAGCCATTCTATCACCAGAAAGGCCTCAAGCACCCCCTAGATCTACTCCCTAGACCTAGTCGCCAACTCGAGGTGAATTACTCCCTAAGTCCTACCTAGACCTTGTCGCCAACACGAGGCAAATTCACAAAATGATTACAACCATAAAATAAAAGACAAATACAAAATATAAATATGAAACTCCCTATAAGGTATTCTGAAGGAGACGTCGAAGAATCGTTGAAGTCCAAGCGTGCATTCTTCGCATTGTGTTAGCGTGTTGATCCAAGCCTCCTTTGATTCCTCCTTTTGAAATATGAGTGGGAGATTTGTTGGTCTGGAAATACAGCCCTCACAAAGTTTCTGAAGTGCTGGAATAGGGCTCTTGGCAATCAGTATTAGGAGACATCGAAATCATCCAATTTATAGAATTTGAACTAACGCCGGCGTTAAGTGCTAACGCCGGGCGTTGACCATGTATAACAACATATTGATGGCTCGGATCTTCAGAAGAGGAAGGAGATTCTGCACTTTAGGAAATGTTTTATTTTAGGCAATACTAACGCCGACGTTAAGGCTAACGCTGGGAGTTGGGCAAATCATTCCTAAAGTTCCTCCTGCAATCACAACTGCTTTCTCCTTGCCAAATTCGTCGACCAGATAGAGCCCAATGTTAAGACCTAACGCTCGGCATTGAGTTCCTTCCTCGCCATTTCGACGAACGAATTTCGTCGAACGGTATCACATTTCATCGCACATCATTTCGTCGAACGCAGTTCGTCGAACGACATCTGATTTTGTCGAACGGCTTCTCATTTCGTCGAACGCCATTTCATTTCATCGAGCGCTAACACCCAACATTAAGCTTAACGCCTGGCGTTAGACAAATTTCAATCCTTCAGCTTGTGGTTAGTGCCAGACCATTGTTGCAGCACCCGGTGTCATATCTGTCCAAACCTGCATGCTAAAAACACAATGGCAAACAAGATCAAATACAAGTAGGATTCGTTATTCTCAAATCAAAGGGATGCGAAAAACCATGTTCCAACAATCTCCCCCTTTTGATAATAACAAATCCAATTATAGATAAATCAAATTCATAGATAAAGAATTTGTGTTTGTATAAAGATATATGACACTCAGCAATTATAAGATAATGATAGGAATTATAGTTCATTGAACATTGTGCTCCCCTTACAAAGATGCCCCCCCCCTTAGTGTATACTCCCATAAACTAGATACATGCTCCCCCTTAATCTAGTGAATCCTACTCCGTTAATCAATATGATTTAGCATTTCATTCTCCCCCTTTGTTATTAGCAAAAGAGGGTGGAGTGAAACAAAACTAGAATAAAGACGACAAAATTTGGGACATAACTAAGAGAGGAATAAGAGTTTTGTGTAAACATAAAGTAAGTCATGATTGAGCTAATGGAGAGAGTAGCACAACGGAAACAATATATGATAAGCGTGAAAGAATAACATTCCATGATTTTACCAAAAGAATTCTACCACTTGTTTTTCAAATTAATTTTTAAGAAGAATATTACTTGTTTGTACCACTTGTAAAAAGAGATGCAATATTGTTTGACAAGTACAAGTGAAAGACAAATCCTTAGAAATAAGCATGAGAACACATGATATAAGGATACATGATTAAATAAAGAAATGCGGAAAAACAAAATAATTAAGAGTAGTATTTTTGTTATAGTTTGACCATTCCAACAATATGTCTAGACTCTTCACATTTGAGCATTTAATTTTGAAAAATTTCATAACAAATAGGCAAGCATGAATAAACATATTCAAAAAGATTAGAACTACAATGTACCCAATTCATATTTCAAATAAAGAAAACATTGTATAAATCATGCATTGCAATCTAGTGCTTTTACTTAAGGTTTTAGAGAATTATGTAATTTTGCATTAGGATCCAATTCTCATGAGTAGAAGCTTTATGAAAATCAATGATGTGTGCATTAGGTGTTTTGATAAAAGTATACAAGTGAAATAATCAAAACACATGACATATATAATGAAATAGTGACAATAATATTAAAGATGCAATCTTATAATTACTTTCACACATCAAATCTAGAATAAAGTTTCAAGGCACAAATAATGAGTACAACAACCAAGGTGCTTCGCCCACACAATGCTCATTAATACTTATCATGGAGCGAAGTATTGCTTGGGGGATCACATAAGCAATTTTATTGATTTTTATTTTTAGTGATCCGGTGTACAAATAGAAGTGATAAAAGATGAATGTGTTTGCACAAGACACTTTACAATTCTTTCCAAGGTGCTCAACCTCACAATGCTCATTAAGACTTATCAAGAGGGTGAGTAGTGCTTGGTGGAGTTATCTTTGGCTTTTTATTTTAGATTTTTATTTTGGGCCAAAGGTCTCCGAATTCACTTGTTGTTGCAAACATTTATATTTTTGAAATAACACTTCTATATTGTGCATGAAATTTATTTTTGAAAGATGATGTAGGTAATTTAGACATACAACTTAATATGTTAAAACTATTACACTACATAATCTTGCAAGACTAAGATTATGAGCACATATAGATTACCAAAATAGTGAGTGTATAATTCATTGATTAACATAAAGCATTACTCATACTTAGAGGCATGCTAGGAAATCATACACAATTATCTATAGACTATTTCATTGCACATAATCAGATTAAGGTCAAGGCATGACAAAAACAATGTTTAGAAAATTTGAAATTAAAATTAGACATTGAAGAGAATCTTAATGTGTATGCCTAATCAAATTTGACCATTTGAAACAAAATGACTAAGATGTATGCTCTTGTGAAGACTTGTAGTCAAACCATAATTTTATAAAGAGTTAAAGCAAAAAGATAACAAAACATATTTTTGATCATTTTGAATTATTTGAATTTTTTTTGTATTTTAAAATAAAGCAACCAAAATAATAATAAAATAATTCCAAAAACTGAGAAAAGAAGCAGAGAAAAACCATTATAAAAATACCATAAATAGTGTAGAGAAAGCAGAATTTCCATTTGGTAAAAAGGAGCTAACGCCTGGCGTTAAGTACTTAATGCCCAAACAGAACTCTGTTTTGAGATTTTTTGAAAAACTTTTCTTTGGCATAGATAGTATGTATATAGACCTTCTTAGTGTAGAAATTTTAGAGAAGTTGGGAATGATTAGAAGGCTATTTAAGCATGTTTTATTTGTTCAAAAAATGGTTTTATATTTTTATTTGTTTTTCAAATACTTGTGTTTTACAAGATCATTAAAGATAAAAAATGATAAAATATGCAAAACACAAGATAAGCATGTTCGATCAAAACAAGAATGCCTGAATAATATAGTCATAAAGAGTGCATGCGAACAATACGCTATAGGAATGTCTTAGATAATAATACCCTAACTATATGCCTACACACTAGCCCCGTACTAAGTGACGGATGGGCATGAGGAGCTGCACGCATGCCGTAGGATGGGGGTGTTAATCCTATATGCACACACTAGAGAATGCTCATCCTAGCACTCTTTCCCCCCAGTGCCTCGCAAGACCCCACTGGAACCCTTCCCGGTTAAGGACAAGACATGACTTAGAGGTTAGGTCTTCTAATGCATACAATCCTACGCCCTCGCTATTGTGAGACACATAATGTAGATGAATGATCATGAACATCCTAAGCATTTTGTTCTATGGAATCAAAACTATGGCTTTTATGCGCGATTAATTTCTTATTATATTTGATTTTAAAGCAACATAGTTATTATGAGTTTTAACTTTCAATTCTTCTTCTTTAAGATTGATTCATTACGACAATAAAAATATATCTAGCATGGATGATAATATTTATTAGTTGATAATGCTAGATATGATGAGTTTGAATGTAGTGTTATGCCATAAGGTTAATTGATATAATGTTACAGGTATTCAACAATAGAGATTCAAATTTTAGACATAGAATGAAGTGATGATTCTAGTTAATTTATTATTTTAGATATAAAGATGATTCTATGATCTTCATATAAATGAGATACATACACAACATAATTGATTCATATAATGGTCATGATCACAAGCTATTTGATGGAATCAATAGGATCTTTTGTAGATTTTTAATATTTGAGTTAAAAAGATCTATTGAATTGGTGAGATTATTATACATGATCATGAATTTTAACACATATGAATTATATACTCATAATTAATTGTTCATGATGATATAAATGAGATATTATTAAAGAACATTCATATTCATCCTTTTTGAATGATTAGAGAGAAATATTATAAGGTGAAAATTTAAGATAAATATAAAGAGAAAAATATTTTTGGTTATTTAGAAAGGTTTTGTGAATTTTCTCTTTGATTTTTGAAATCTTAAATAAATCACGTATATATATAGTTTTATGAAAGCATAATGATGATAAAGGTAATACAATAATTTTCAGAAAATAATATTTTAGATAAATAAAAATTTAGGAAAATTATGCTATCGCCAGCGTTAGAACCTAACGTCGGGCGCTAGCAACAGAGTTGAGATTCTTTATTTAAACACAAATGGTTTTTGCAATTTTTCAATTCCGATTTTACATGATTATGATTAAACATACTAGGGGTAATTAAAATGACGCAAATATATTAAATACCTAAGCAAAACTTGCGTATTTTATAAATTTAGCCTAATACCCCTAAAATACCTTTTAAATCCATTTTGACAATTATTTCATTTGTCTTAATAATACATAACAAATTTAAGATTTAATTTATATATGACTTTCATAGGGAATGGATCTAGAAGGATAAACATAAAAAGGATAAGTAGATCACTTGAGAAATGATATGACTTTTTATATTTAATTGTGTTCACTTTGATTTATTAATGAATTTTGGTTTAATATGTGAGAAGCATAACACAAGTTATATAAAGTGATCATATCATGATGGCTCAAAGAAATAAAAGCAAAAAAACAAAAAGGAAATTAAGCATATCATGAAGTAGAGAATTGATATTTTATTTTTAGTTGATTTCTACTTCATGCAAATGATTAGATACTAATGAATGAGAGATTTAGGTATCCAAAGAGGACCAGGTGTGACGGTTCCTTTGGGTACCCAAATACACCGTGTTTGCTTTTGGGGAGATATGATTGAATGGGCCCTTTTGAGCGGAGTTAGTGTTTCATCTTTAGCTTTGGGCCTCCATTCAAACCTTGGTTTAATATTGTTTTTATTTGTCAAATTTCTATGATGATTTTGTAAAACATTGTTTATAGGAAATTTGTGAACATTTAATTTTATGTTGGGAGAAACATGATTTTGTAAATAATGGTGATTTTGACTTTGATTTACAAATACTTTGTGTTTCTTACTCCCATTATTTGTCTTAGTTAAAATATTCATATTCAACATGCTTTTAGGTATTTCTTGATATTGCGAATTTTTATTTATAAATTTCATAGGCAAGTTGATTTTTGTTTTTAATTCATCATTCTTCATTTTTAAATTATGTCTAGCTTTATTATAAGCGATTGTGCTATTTTTAAGAGTGGAAACAATTGAATCAATATGATTTTGATAGTTATTTCTATATTCATCAAATGTTTCATCCATCTCTTTAATTTCAATTTTATAGTCTTTACACTTAGCACAATCATTTTCCAAAGATGAATTTTCAAAACATAATCTTTCATTTTGTTCTTTTATAAAAAGAAGTTCCTTTTCAAGTTCCTTGCTTTTTTCTTTTAAATCATCAAATTCCATACAAGGTGTAATGTTTTCAACTAAGGAGCCATGGGTAGAACTAGATAAATTAGAATTTAATTTTTCATTAATTTTTGCCTTTAAATTTTTATTTTCTAAGCGCAGATGTTTATTAGCATTTTTTAATTTCTTAATTTTGCGCTTTGTAGTTTAAATCAATTGTAATGTAGAGATAGTAGTACAAAAAATGGAATTTGATTTCCTTACATTGCTTTCGGGAGAGGCACGATTTGAACATATCGTTTCTTTGACTTCTTTTTGGCACTCCTCTTCCGAAGATAGTATTTCTTCTTCTCTTTCACTTGATGTGCACTTGATGGATCCGTCATGAGAGGAGCATTCTTGAAGACTTGTGCAAGCTAGCATATTCTCCGGTTCTTGTGATTGTTCCATACCTACAGAAGGAGAATCATAAGTTCTTTCAAGAAAATTCCAAATCTCATATGCGGTAGGAAGGGTATAAATAACTTTGAAAATATTTTGATCTAATGCACAAAATAAACTATTCATAGATTTTGCATTTAAAACAATTTCATTCCTAGTTAGTATGCTAGGTGGCTTTTCAATAGTAATATTCCAATTTTTTCATCTAAGGCCTTAAGAAAATTTTTCCGTAATATTTTCCACCCTTTAAAATTTTTGCCCATTAATAAAGGTGGTGATAATACTTTTTCATTTATATTAAAATTTTCCCCACTAGCAGAAGCGAGATCATGATCAAGAGACGCCATTATTCCCGGTTGTTAAGCCGATTTGGAATAACCTGGCTCTGATACCATTTGTTGGATCTGTAGGCGCCCTTAGAGGGGGGGGGGGGGGTGAATAAGGGTTTTAAAAAAACCTTAAACTTTAATAGAAAACTTTTGATATTTTGATTGAAGTAAGTTAAATCAAAAGTAAAGAGATAATGAAATTAGAAATGAAATCAATTTTATTAAACAAGAAAAAACATGATTATAATTTATAAAATTGATTACAAAATCTGATTTCAATGACGCTAGAAATCGAATAATATAAAACCCCCTTTTGTTTTCTATACCGACTCGTATCCCCACGAACCGGTTGGCTTTAGCCGATCACTCCCCAGATACGGCCTCAAGCCGCTCTAGCCAATCTATCACTAGAAAGGCCTCGAGCACCCCCTAGATCTACTCCCTAGATCTAGTCGCCAACACGAGGCAAATTACTCCCTAAGTCCTACCTAGACCTAGTTGCCAACACGAGGCGAATTCAAAAAATGATTACAACCATAAAATAAAAGACAAATACAAAATATAAATATGAAACTCCCTATGAGGTAATCTGAAGGAGACGCCGAAGAATCGCTGAAGATCGTTGAAGTCCAAGCGTGCGTTCTTTGCGTTGTGTTAGCGTGTTGATCCAAGCCTCCTTTGATTCCTCCTTTTGAAATATAAGTGGGAGATGTGTTGGTCTGGAAATACGGCCCTCACAAAGTTTCTGAAGTGCTGAAATAGGGCTCTTGGCAATTAGTAGTAGGAGACATCGAAATCATCCAATTTATATAATTTGAACTAACGCTGGCGTTAAGTGCAAATGCCGGGCGTTGACCATTTATAACAACATATTGATGGCTCGGATCTTCAGAAGAGGAAGGAGATTCTGCACTTTAGGAAATGTTTTATTTTAGGCAATACTAACGCCGACGTTAAGGTTAACGCGGGGCATTGGGGAAATCATTCCTAAAGTTCCTCCTGCAATCACGATTACTTTCTCCTTGCCAAATTCGTCGACCGGATAGCGCCCAGTGTTAAGACCTAATGCCTGGCGTTGAGTTCCTTCCTCGCCATTTCGTCGAACAAATTTCGTCGAACGATATCACATTTCGTCGAACGCAGTTCGTCGAACGACATCTGATTTTGTCGAACGACTTCTCATTTCGTCGAACGCCATTTCATTTTGTTGAGCGCTAATGCCCAACGTTAAGCTTAACTCCTGGCGTCAGAAATAATTTGTCGATCGATATTTCGTTGAACGCACTTCGTCAAACTAAATCATATTTCGTCGAACGCCATTTCATTTCGTCGAGCGATAACACCCAGCATTAAGCTTAACGCCTAGCGTTAGACAGATTTCAATCCTTCAGCTTGTGGTTAGTGCTAGACCATTATTGCAGCACCTGGTATCATATCTGTCCAAACCTGCATGCTAAAAACACAATGGCAAACAAGATCAAATATAAGTAGGATTTGTTATTCTCAAATCAAAGGGATGCGGAAAACCATGTTCCAACAATATGGCTTTCATTTTAAGCCTAATGTTTAACAAATCAAATTGAATTAAATTGAATATAAAGTCATAAGGTTTTTAAGTGATCTATCTTTCCTTTTATATGTTTTATCCTTTTTAAATCCATTGCCTATAAATGTCTTATATTATCATTCTAAATTGAATGCTAAATTTGCTAAATGATATTATAAAGACTAATTAAATTACTTTAAAAATTGGATTTAAATGGACTTTTAGGGGTCTTAGGCTAAAATATTAAATGCACAACTTATTGCATATTTGTCTATTTTTCGTTGCTGCATATAATAGCCCATATATTAAAAATCATAATCGAGAAAAATCGGAATCAAATAACATAAAAAATAATGCATTTTAAATCAAATATTGTAACTCTGTTGCTAACGCCACGCGTTATCACTAACGCTGGCGGTAGCATATTTTCTTAAAAATTCTGATTTCTCTAATTATTATTTTCTAAAAAATTATTTTACTATGTTAAGTATCATTATCTTCTACTTTCAAATACCTTGTATTTGTTTTATCTAATTTCTATAAATTAAAATCATAATTGAAAAATTACAAAAATGATGAATATGATTTCACACACTCCATATTGATCTATTAATATCCTATGCTAAAATTCACTATAATCATATATCATAATTCATGTTCTATCAAGACCTATCTTAAATTCACTAATTTTATCAACCTTAGGAATTATGAAATATATGATTTTGATTGGTATTATAGTTTCATATTTTGTTTTGTGTGTGTGATGTGCATCTCTATTGTTTGCATGTATCTCATTATATTTAGACCTAAGATGAAATCAAATAGAATTGTCACTTCTTTCTAGGTCTATGAAAATTCAAAACTCTATGTTTGAAAACATGCAATTCAATTATATATTTGTCCAACTTTACTTAACTTTGCACCTTGTTGTCGTAATTCATCAAACTAGCATCATCACTTACCATTGGTAGAAATCAATGTCCATGCTAGTTATATCTTGCAATGCTAAAGTAAATTATATTACTAAAATATGAAAATCATAATTTCCTGTGTAGTTATTTGCATGACTAGAAATTTTCTAAATGGATTTAAAATCAATAATCATCGATATAATTGTAAAACCAAAACTAATCATGCAATTATATCATAGTTAATATATTTAAGGATTACACGCTTAGTATATCCATAATCATTAAACCTATGACATGTGTCTCACAATAGCGAGGGTGTAGGATTGTGTGTATCAGAGACCTAACCTCTAAGTCATGTCTTGTCCTTAACCGGGGAGGGTTCAAGTAGGGCCTTGCGAGGCACTAAGCGGAAAGAGTGCTAGGTTGAGCGTCGTCTTTTGTATGCATATGAGATTAACACCCCAACCTATGACATGTGTGCAGCTCCTCATGTCCATCCGTCTCTTAGTACGGGGCTATAGTGTGTAGACATATTATTAGGGTTTATTATTCTTGGGTATACTCATACTATATTCATTGCATGAATATTATCTCACTCTTTATACATAAATCATGCATATTTGTTTTTGTTCTAACATTGCATCTTGTGTTTGCATATTTTATTATTTTGAGCTTTAATGATTTTACTAAACACAAGTATTTGAAAAATCACCAAAAACATGCTAAAAGAGCCTTCAAATCCAATAAATATACTATGAAATTTCAACTAAAGGAAGACCTCTTTATAATACAAATGAATTTTGAATTTTTTTTCAAAACATCAAAATTTGTAGTTCTGTCTCGGCGTTAAGAAGTTAACGCTTGGCGTTAGCTATTTTGCTCCATTTTTTTGAATAATTTCTGGTATTGTTTTAATGTTATGTGTGTTTTTATTTCTCTGTTTGTAAAAAGTTATCTATCTTTTTATTTCCTTTAAAACAAAATTTTATTTCTTTTTAAAAAATATATGTATTTTCTCATGCATTATTTTGGGTTTATTTCTCTGGCATAGAATATCATTTAATGATTGGGCTAATAAGACTTCTATGTTTTCTAGAGAATATATATATAAAAAAATAAATACAAAAATACAAAACAATTTCAAATAACAAAATATGTTTTTTTCTCTTTATGTGTGTTTATTGTTTTGTGCTTATATAAAAAAAAGTTCAAAAATTTTATAAATTTTTTTTGATTGTTGTTATTCATTGCCATTGTCAAGGTTGATTAATTATATCAATTAATGATTAAATACAATGTTTAATTTAACTTTCAAGTTTCTTAAAAAACATTGTTTTGTATTTGTCATGCCTTGAAAATTATGTTGTTATGTGCAATGAAATTGATTGTAGATAAACATGTGTAGAAATGCTTAGCATGCCTCTAAGTATGAGTAATGTATTATGTTTGATAATGATTTATTCAATCACTTATTTTTGCTAATCTACATGTGTTTACAATCCTATACTTGCATGATTGTATAATGTAATAACATAAATAATTAAAAAGCATAAATAGATTACCTACACAACATTGAATTGGTTATTACAATTCTTTGTCTTTCTTATTCTTTAGAGAAATGTGGTTTCAAATGCTATGTTTGCAAATCAAGTGAATTCAGAATCCTTAGTCACTAAACTAAAAAGAAAATAATAAATGACAAGGAAAACTACACCAAGCACTACTCACCCTCCTGATAAGTCTTGATTGTGAGGTTGAGCACCTTGGCTAAAGAATTGTAAAGTGTCTTGTAGCAAACAATTTATACACCACTTCTCTTAGTACATCGGATCACAAAAAATTGAAAATAAAACTAAAAAGTATAAATGTGATCCCCAAACACTACTTTGCACCCTGATAAGTCTTAATAAGCATTGTGTGTGCAGAGCACCTTGGTAGTTGTACTCTTTATTCATGTGCATTGAAATATTGTGGAAGTAATAGTATTTGTGTATTTTAATATTATGTTATTTCATTATATATGTCATGTGTTTTCGATTGATTCACTTGTATATTTTATCAAAACACTATTTTATACACATCATTATCTTTCATAAAACTTCTACTCATGAGAATTGGATCCTAATGCTCATCTACTCAATTCTCTACAAACTTAAGTAAATGCACTAGATAACAAAGCATGATCGCTACAATATTTATGTTTACTTGAAATGCAAATTTTATTACATTGTAGTTTTTGTATCTTTTCTTGATATTATGAAATATGCTTGAAGTTTTATCTTAATGGAATAGCATCACTTCAATATTTAACTCAAACATCAACTTTTCAAATTTAAAACTTATTATCCTTTATATGGTTTTATCTTCTAAAAAGATGTTTATGTTTAAGAGTGCTTATTATATTCTTCTGCTAAGTTTACCACTTATGCTCATTCATGTCTATTATTTTTAACACCGTGGTTTTCTTTTCAACAAGTGGTATCTTAAAATAAGAATGCTTACTTTATCATTTCAGTTATGTTGCTTACTACTTTATGTTACATCATGCTTATATTTTCTCAACAATTAGTATTTAATAAACTTTTGATTGCATCCTATTTTTCTTCTCGACATAGAACATATTACTCCTTAATGCACACTCTCATCTAAACCCTCTTTTGATACTACCAAAAGGGGAGATTAAATTGCATAAATCTAATATTTAGGGGGAGTGCATTATAATAATATTATACTAAAAAAGGGGTATCTTTGTAGGAGGAGAAATCATATGGGAGGTGCATACACTATCATATGCTCGATCATGACAATCCTTCAATAAGTGGTTCCTAATCAATTTTAGTAAATATACACTCATCCCTACCCACTTTTGCTAATAACAAAGTGGGAGAAGAGATTGAGAAATCTAGTCAAATAGATATTTAGGGGGAGTAAATTATCAGAGAACACTTATGTAGGGGGAGGACTTCATATCGAAAGAGTATGCATTATCATTATTGTACAACCCCGGTATTCGCATTGAGGTAAATAGAGACTAAGGAGAACAGCGTGCCAGGGGTAAAAGCCCTCTCGCAGGAGGCGAGCGAGCAGGACTCTCGATGGGTAATCGCATGAAGCAGGCGATCCAGATCCTCGCGGGCCGCACCCGCGATCTCATAGGCGAGCCAGATTCTTTCCGAGTTTCGGTATTTGACAGACTTCATTCGCGTTCGACGAACGACACACCTTAGTTGAGATCGACGAACCCGTCTGTGTTCGACGAAGTGCAATATTCGCCAGGGGGTAAGTAGTAAGGAAGGCGAGCCAGAGTCTCAAAGGCCGCCCGCAAGAAGGTAGGCGAGCCGGGCACTCGCCAACTATCAGCTAGGAGGCAGGCGAGCCGGACACCCGCCGACCGCTCGCAAGGAGGATGGGCGAGCCAGATCATCACAGGCCGCTTACAGTGGTGTTCTGGGCAAACAAGTTTCTTCCTAAGTTTCGGTGTTCGACGAACTCTGTTCTGCGTTCGACGAGATCCGTTCGATGAACATCATTTCTTAGTTCGATGAACTTGCCTCTCAATTTGACAAACTCGCGATACCTTTCCCGTTTGATGAATTCGCTCCTCGGTTCGACGAACTTGCTTCTTAGTTCTACGAATGCCACGCTTCAGCCTCAGCAAAATCATCTCAGCGGCTGGGCTGGGAGGTCCGGCTGTCTCAGCAGCTATTTCTGTCCCGTCCCAGCGGACCCGCTGAGATAAGCAATTGTCTCAGCGGGCTCAAGCACCTTCTCAGCGGCTCCTGGACCTGTCTCAGTGGGAGAGCTCGCAGGAGGAAGTGCGAGACCCGACCTCGACGGATGTCATCAGAAGAAGGGCGAGCGGGCCTTCGCAGAGCGCTCACCTAAGAGGGGTTTGTGAGCCACACTTGCGAGGAGACTCGCGGGAGCTCTCGTGAGTAGCCCACTCGCTGGCCACTTGCCCATAAGTTAGGGAGGCAAAATTACCTCTCTACCCCCAATGGTCTGACGTTAGCATGTCCAAACAACGGAGTTTGGCTGTTAGCATGCCAAATTGGGGTGCATTTAGTAAAACTAAAAGGTGGAATTCCGCTATTAACAGACCACGAGTAAAAAACTATAAATAGACCTTGAAGGGCACCTTGGGAGAGGATTCCAATCTCAGTTCTCTGATCTTCTTCCTCCCTCAGTTACTTTGGTTTAGCTCTCTAGCTCTCCAAGGTGCCCAAGTCTTAGCTTTGGCTTGGGAGGGGAGGCGCTCAATGATCTTCTGGGTTTGTGGTGGGACATCCTCGCTGTGACTAAGGTCTTAGTCTATTTCTGAGTCCCCAATCTGCTCCTTCCGATGGACTAGTAAGGGTTAGCTGCCCCTCAACTTGTTGACGGCCCGAGCTTCACAAGAGACCAAGAAATCGGTTTCATCATTTTGGTGCGGTGAGCGTGGAGTGTGGCTAGTCCAAGAAGATTCCAAGAAAGGGACATGGGAGGAGATGAAGAGCAGGGCGAGGAGTTCTGCGGGTCGCCCCCGGTGGCAATGCAGAGGATGTTCTCGGACTTCAGGAGGGTATTCCTCGATACCCTCGGGTTCGCGGTCGCAGCGCTGCATAGCGAATTTGCGACCCCAACGGTTCAGGTGTCCCATCCTCCGGCAGCAGTTGGAGAGGATGCCCCGGGAGGAAGGGCTGGAAAGGAGGTGGCCGGAGGGTCAGTGCAGGACCTGAAGGGGCGAGTGCTGTTCGCCAGTCCGGCGAGTTCGGTGCCAACGAGCACAGGGCAGAAAAGCGCGGCGCAGGCGGGTGCGGCGCAGGCGAGTGCGGCGCAGGTGGGTGCGGCACAGGCGAGCGTGATCCCGGCGAGCGCGGCGCCCGTAGGAGCGGCTCCGGCAAGGTTGGCTCTCGCGAGCAGTGCCCTAGCAAGCTCAAGCCAGGTGAGGGAGCTCAGGGGGGCGACTGGAACAGGAAAGGACAGCAGGTAGGGGAAGCCCCTTCAACGAGCTGGTGCTTTCTGCACCCATCCTGGAAGGATTCGGGGGAGTGGGACAGGTTCTACTACCATGGCCGAGAGGACCCAGTCCAACACCAGCAGTCGTTTGAGGACTCGGTCTCCATCAGGCTGATGTCGAACGCCTTCAATTGTCGGCTCTTCGCTGTCACCCTAAAGGAGAAGGCCTGGGAGTGGTTCCATCAACTCCCTGTCGGATCGATCTACGCATTTGAGGATTTGCGCAGAAGTTTCTTGTTGCAGTTTTTAACTTCGAAGAAGAGGAAGAAGGACGCTGAGTCCCTCTTCAAGGTGAAGAAAGAGCCCAAGGAGTCGCTGGCTCATATCGATTGTTGGAGCCTGTGTTCCGCATCTCTTGGTTTGAGAATAACAAATACCGTGTTGTATTTAATCTTATATTTTATGTGTTTATAGTGTTTAGGTTGTACAGGAACTATAGGTACACATCCCTATGAGTAGTATACTGCATGGAGATGACTCTTTGAAAAGAGAGCTAACGCTCGCGTTAGTTGTTAACGCTGTTGGTATTTCCATGGTGATCCGGAAGTGGTCAAATATTTAGTCTCACTGCCAATGCGATATGAGCCTATGCGGTCGCAAAAATGAGTGCTTGGAGAAATTGGAGGAAGAATACTGTTGACAAGGGATCAGATTAAAGGGATCGGATTAAAGCAGGCGTTCGTAGAACGGCTAATGTAACGCGTTCGTCGAACGACGATCGTCGAACGGATCGTCAATCGGCTAAGTGCTGAATGATATCGTCTTGACTATCTCGACGATATTTTGGTCTTCTCGATGATAAATGTTTGTCCTCTCGACGATATATATGTCTTCTTGACGATATATATATATGTCTTCTCGACGATATTTATATGTCTTCTCGACGATATATGTCATCTTCTCGACGATATATATATCTTCTTATCGGCTGGTATAACATGTTCATCGAACGACTAATGTAGCGCGTTCGTCGAACGGCTAGCTTAGCACGTTCGTCGAACGGTTCGTCGAACACAGGCCTCTTGAGTTCGTCGAACGCAAGCCTCTTGAGTTCGTCGAACGCAGGCCTCTTGAGTTCGTCGAACGTAGGCTTCTTTGAGTTCATCGAACGCAAGCCTCTTGAGTTCGTCGAACGCAGGTTTTGGTATATAACAGTTCACGATCTTAGGGTTAGGATATAGATATTGCGGACGACCCTTTTTCGCATTTTGTGAGAGCAGTGCCGGAAGTGTTCCGCTAGGGCTTCTCTCCTCTTACGATAGTTGCCGCCTCCCTTGTCTCAGATCTAGCAGTCCGTTGGGATGTTGAGAGCTTTTCTTCTCCGACCTAGATCTTGTGTGACAAGAGACTAGGGTTCTCCAGCGCTCGTATGGACTACTATAGAGGCACAAATCTATTTCTGTGCAAGGAACTCAGCCGCACAATCTTGAATCTACCATTGGAGCATCTCGATTGAGTATCGACTCAATCCCGCGAAGGTATATCATTTTATTGCCTTTTACTATTTCTTGATTCATGAAATTCGCAAGTTCCTTAACTCTTTTGGGTTGTTCTAGTTATTTATTCCGCTGCACATATGTGATATGCTGTATTATCATTTATGAAATGGTATTGAGAAAAAACCAACATTGGTATCAGATCCAGGTTAGCAATCAAGTGCGTGTAAATTGGGATTTTAGAAGCGTTCTAAATGCCCTGATTTCTTCTTAGAACCCCGCCAAGAACGCATGTGATTGCGTTGCGATTTCATTGTTTCAGAAATAGTTTCTCCTTTGCAGTAACCGTCCCTCCAAGTGATTTGTGAAATCACATGTGTGAGATTATGAATCTGACATTGAGAGACGAGCTTGTCTATTGCACAAGTGGAGTTGTTTTTGCTGTGTCCAATGCATGTAAATCTGAAGAATTAGAAGTGTTCTAAGTGTTCAGATTTAGCCCTTATTATCAAAGTGATGATAATTTTATTTTGTGCGCATTAGGATGGATTTGGTTTGAAATGTTGTATTTCTATTTTGTGAATGTGCACATTGATTAAATGTTAATCACGATGAAATGTTCATCAATTGAAAGATAAAATCCCTTATCGAATATTAAGTATACAGATGCCTTCCGATAGATGACACTCTTCCTGCCTCGATCGATAAAGTGTGGGCTTGCCAAAGCAAGGTGCATTAATCTATCTTGGTAAGGGTGAGAGCAGATAATTGTGATATCCCACTGTCGACATCGGGTCTATCTTAACTAGGTGACCTCAAAGGTTGAGTGCCTAGAGGCATAGTGTTGGCATTCACCATATGATGGATGCGAATAAAGAGTTATTCACCAACCATACAAGAGTTACATAGTGATGCAATTGACAAGTGTTGTCTACCTAAATAACCGCATTGCGAGAGAAATGCCAAAGCAGACTCATTGTGTTGGTGAAATACGGATCTTGTCCACTAAGAGAGTAGCTCGCATAAACTCTCCGAATCGATATTAAGGGTTATCGATTTGATTAAAATAGTGGGAGCCCTCTTTTAATTAAAGTCCTTACTAAAGTAAAATGTATTTTGAAATATAGTACTGAAAATCTTTTGCAAATTTATTGTAGAATTTCCATGGAAAATACATCACACTCCACGCTATCCCTGAGAGCAATCCTTGAGAAGGACAAGCTCAATGGGACGAACTTCCTCGACTAGTACATCAACCTGAGAGTTGTTCTCAGGCAAGAGCGCAAGCTCTATGTCTTGGAAGGGGAAGCCCCTGTAGAGCCGACCGGGAATGCTTCGAGAGCAGATAAAGATGCTTACAAGAAGTATCAGGATGATACCTTGGATGTGGAATGCCTCATGCTTGTTACCATGTCCTCTGAGCTTCAGAAGCAACACGAGAGCATGTGTGGTTATGAGATAATCGGGCACCTCAAGAAAATGTTCGAGGGGCAAGCCCGCCAAGAGTGGTTTGACATATCCAAGGCATTATTTCAGTGCAAAATGGGAGCTCTAGACTCAGTAGGCACTTACGTACTCAAAATGATTGGGTATATCGAGAACCTTGAAAAAATGGGTTTTCCCTTGGGTCAAGAGTTGGCCACAGATCTGATCCTGCAATCGTTGCCGGACAGTTATGAGCAGTTCGTCTTGAACTATAACATGAATGAAATAGAAAAGACACTGCCCGAGCTCCTTGGCATGTTGAGAACTACCGAGAATAACATGAAGAAGGCCAAGCCTGCCATCCCCATACTGATGGTGCATAAGAGCAAGGGCAAGCCCAAGGGATTCAAGAAGATGAAGATTGGATCTAAGTCTCCTCTTGATCCCAAGTCTTCTGCACTGAAAAGGACAGGTCTGGCGAAAGAAGGAAAGTGCCACCACTGCGGTAAGGCAGGGCATTGGAGGCGGAACTATCCTTTCTATATTGAGGTTCAACAAAAGAAGAAGGGAAGTGTGACTTCCACTTCAGGTATTTACGTTATAGAGATAAACCTTTCTGCTCCTTCATCTTGGGTATTGGATACCAGATGTGGTTCTCACATTTGTACAAATGTGCTGGAACTGAGAAGGAGAAGAATGCTGGGTAAAGGGGAGGTAGACCTGCGCGTCGGGAATGGAGCAAGAGTTGCTGCCGTCGCCATTGGTGTTTACTGTCTTTCTTTGCCCACTGGGCTTGTAATAGAACTAGATAATTGATATTTTGTTCCGGCCATAACTAGAAACATTATATCCATTTCATGTCTTGACATGAAGGGTTTTTCATTTATAATTAAGAACAATTGTTGTTCGATTTTTATGAATGATGTTTGTTATGGTGTAGCACAATTGTTTAATGGTTTATATGTTTTGAACTTAGACCATCCGATCTATAATGTTGAAAATAATAAAAGACTAAGAATAAATGACTCGAATCCTACATACCTTTGGCATTGTTGTTTGGGCCATATAAACGAGAAACGCATATCCAAGCTCCATAGAGATGGACTATTGGACTCATTTGATTATGAATAATTTGAGAGATGCGAGTTTTGCTTATTAGGCAAAATGACTAAAGCCCCTTTCACTGGTCATACTGAGAGGGAAGATGATCTCTTGGGTGTCATAAATAGTGATGTGTGTGGACCCATGAGTTCTATGGCTAGAGGTGGGTTCCACTACTTCGTTACATTTACTGATGATTTCAGTAGATACTGATACATGTTTCTTATGAAGAACAAATCCGAGACCTTTGAAAAGTTCAAAGAGTTTAAGAATGAAGTAGAGAACCAACTGGGAAAAAGGATAAAAGCACTCTGATCTAATCGAGGTGGCGAATATTTGAGTCAGGAGTTTCGTGATCATCTGAAAGAGTGTGGTATTGTATCACAGCTCACCCCACCCAGAACACCACAACATAATGGTGTTTCTGAGAGGAGGAATTGTACCCTGTTAGACATGGTGCGATCGATGATGATTCATGCAGATTTGCCCATTTCCTTTTGGGGTTTTGCTCTAGAGACTGCTGCTTTTACACTAAATCGCGTTCCGATGAAGACCGTTCAAAAGACACCATATGAGATATAGCCTGGGAAGCGTCCTAGTATGTCTTTCATTAAGATTTGGGGGCTATGAGACATACGTGCTACGTCAAATGTCTGACAAGCTGTAACCCAAATCAAATAAGTGTTATCTTGTGGGATATCCAAGGGAAACCAAGGGGTATTACTTCTACCTGCCGTCCGAGGGCAAAGTGTTTGTCGCAAGGACTGGCGTCTTTTTGGAGAAAGAGTTCTTATCCAGAAAGACTGCAAAGGTGGAACTTGAAGAGGTTCAAGAACCATAAACAATGAATGAACGTGAATTCGAACCTGAGCAAGGACTACAATCTGTTGTAGCTGGAGAACCTGCTCAAGAAACATAAGTCCTATGTAGATCTGATAGACCTAGATTTGAGCCTGAGAGATATGGATTTCTCATGTCTCAAATAGGTAATGTGTTTCTTATGGATCATGATGATGAGCCTGCAACCTAACAAAAGGCTATGTGTAGACCTGACTCCGAGAAGTGGCTTGAGGCCATGAAATCTGAAATGGACTCCATGTATACAAACCAAGTTTGGACCTTGGTGGAACCACCTGAAGGGGTACGACCCATAGGGTGCAAGTGTGTCTTCAAGAAGAAGACCGACATAGATGGGAATGTACAAACATTCAAAGGTCGGCTGGTAGCTAAAGGTTTCAGGCAAATTCATGGTGTTGATTATGATGAGACCTTTTCCCCTATAGCCATGGTCAAGTCCTTCAAAATTCTACTTGCTATTACTGCATATTATGACTACGAGATCTGGCAAATGGATGTCAAAACGCCTTTCCTTAATGGAAACCTCCTTGAGGAAGTGTACATGGCATAACCTGAGGGTTTTGTATCTCCAAGTGAAGCCACTAAAATATGCAAGTTGAATTGATCCATTTATGGATTGAAACAAGCTTCTCAAAGTTGGAATCTGCGTTTTGATAAGAAGATCAAAGAGTTTGGTTTCATCAAGAATGAAGATGAGCCTTGTGTTTACAAGAAGATTAGTGGGAGCATTATCATTTTCTTGATATTGTATGTAGATGACATACTGCTGATCGGGAATGACATTCCAACCCTGCAAGATGTTAAGAATAGGCTAGGGGACTGCTTTTCTATGAAGGACTTGGGTGAAGCGACTTATATACTTGGTATCAAGATCTCTAGAGATAGATCGAAGAAGTTGTTGGGTTTGACCTAGAGTACATACATTGAGAAGGTGTTGAAACAGTTCAACATGCTTGAGTCCAAGAAAGGATTCTTACCCATGTCACATGGTGTGAGTCTCCCTAAGGACCAATGTCTTAAATATTTGGAAGATAAGGACCGCATGAAGTTGATTCCATATGCCTCGACAAATGGATCAATCATGTATGCAATGTTATGTACTAGACCAGATGTCTCATATGCTTTGAGCATGACGAGCAGGTATCAGTCTGATCCTGGTGATGGTCACTGAATAGCTGTCAAGAATATCCTAAAGTACTTGAGAAGGACTAAGGATACGTTCTTGGTGTATGGTGGAGAGGAATAGCTCGTTGTAAGTGGTTACATAAATGCTAGCTTCCAAACTGATAAGGACGATTCAAAGTCCCAATCAGGTTTTGTATTTTGCCTTAATGGAGGAGCTGTATGCTGGAAGAGTTCCAAGCAGGAGACAGTTGTCGATTCTACGACAGAAGCCAAGTATATTGCTGCCGCAAATGCGGCAAAAGAGGCTGTGTGGATTAGGAAATTCATCGGCGAGCTAGATGTAGTTCCTAGCATTGTTGATCCCGTAGTTCTCTACTGTGACAACAACGGTGCAATTGCCCAAGCTAAGGAACCTAGATCTCATCAGCGCTCCAAGCACATACTTCGGCGGTTCCATCATATTCGAGAGATTGTCGATCGGGGAGATGTGAGCATTTGCCGAGTACCGACTGAAGAAAACATAGCGAATCCACTGACAAAGCCTCTTGCGCAAAAGAAGCATGATGGTCATGTTAGATCAATAGGTATTAGATACCTGAATGATCATCTTTAGTGGGAGCCTGGTGAATTGCATGTTTGTTGGTTGTTCATTCATTTGATGAATTATCATGTGTACTCTATGTTTCATTTTATATTTATGGCAAGTTCTTTTATTATGTCAACTATTTCTATATGATAGACTAATTATCATAATGAATGCCCTTAGAATGTTTGCTTCCATAGGAATTCAAGTACGTGACTTGAATGTGAGGGCCTGTGGTTAAATGAAGCGTCATTCTTAAATGGTCCCTGGTTGAGGTATCATCCTAGAAATTAGGGCGAGGATGAGACCATAAGACTAGCATGTGCATTGACTGATGATCGGTTCTCACAGGTCATGATATTGTGATATCAAGTTATCACATGGGTACTTATTAGGAATAAGTTGTACTGGACAGACCCACCGTGAGACTACTTTGTGGATTGTTATATGAATGTGTCACAAGTAGGTCTCAAGTGATAATGGTGTTTGTGGTCCTTTGACCTGAAGTCACAACATTCATCAGGTGAGGAAGAGCATACTTTGATGTCATCTAAAGTCTTCTCTTGAGAAAGGTTGACGATAAGGGTGGTTGTTGGGTATGTTACGAATCATTTGGATGTTTTGTGTGAGCAGAAATGAGATTTGTCCTCATATATGACAGGAGTTTCAACCATGGGCCCCTTGATGGAATGAGACTGAGAAATGCTTGGCCATGCTTGGTTGAGTCAATATGTGATATTGAGCTCACCATTTTCAGACAGTCTATTCTAGATCAGGAAACTGGGATTGAACATTTATGAGGGTGACACGGTCCATGCCTCTAGTTTTATCCGGATGTAAGGGATAAAGGGACATGACTACACTGATACATTGGTCAAGACAGGCTTGGTGAGTTATGAACTCTTATTGCTTGGGTAACAATGATGCATTGCTAGATGCCGCTCATTGTTTGTGAGACTTTATTTGATACGTTCATGATCAAGTGGGAGACTGTTGGTATTTCTATGGTGATCTGGAAGTGGTCAAATATCTAGTCTTACTGCCAACGCGATATGAGCCTATGGGGTCGCACAAAAGAGTGCTTGGAGAAATTGGAGGAAGAATACTGTTGATAAGGGATCGGATTAAAGGGATCAGATTAATGCAGGCGTTCGTCGAATGATTAATGTAGCGCGTTCATCGAACGACGCTCGTCGAAAGGATCGTCAATCGGCTAAGTGTTGAATGATATCGTCTTGACTGTCTCGATGATATTTTGGTCTTCTCGATGATATATGTATATCATCTCGACGATATATATGTCTTCTCGACGATATATATATATGTCTTCTCGATGATATATATCATCTTCTCGATGATATATATATCTTCTTATCGGCTGGTATAACACGTTCATCGAATGACTAATGTAGCGCGTTCGTCGAACGACATTCATCGAATGGCTAGCGTAGCACGTTCGTCGAACGGTTCGTCGAACGAAGGCCTCTTGAGTTTGTCGAATGCAGGCCTCTTGAGTTCGTCGAACGCAGGCCTCTTGAGTTCGTCGATCACAGGCTCCTTTGAGTTCGTCGAACGCAGGTGATGAGTAGTATTTTAACCTAATATTATTATGGCATTTAGGACAATAATAATATAAATTTATAAATAATATGTCTATTTTAACTAAATAATCATTTCTATTTATAATTGTTCACTAACTTAAGTTTATTTTATATTTTTCAGGATTTTTGGAGTTTTTGCCCAAAAATGCAAGTACATGCCCTCAGTTACACCCGTGACCAAGGGCGTGTCAACATAATACCATTTCCAGACCTGCTGCCGCCAACCTGGACTCATTCTGAGAAGAATTCCAAGTACATGCCCGTGACTGCCCACGTCACGCCCGTGACCTTCCAATGTCACGCCCGTGACCTTCCAATGTCACGCCCGTGAACCCTGCCTTCAGCTTAGCTGGCCATGTCCTAAAGCCATGACGCGATTTCGCCAAGTACACGCCCGTGACCCATGGGTCACGCTCGTGTCCAATCTCGCTCAATCCAGATCGCGCCCGAGTCACGTCTTCCCGCCAAGATTTCCCGCGCCAGCGGTATTTGAAGATTACACGCCCTTGGTCACGGGTGTGACCAAGGGCGTGACGCGCTTGTAACGCCTGCAGTAACTACATAACGCACCTCTCCCGCTCCAGCTTCGATCACGCCCATTACATGCCCTTGGTCACGGGTGTGACCAAGGGCGTGTAACCCCAACTTTTGCCTATAAAAAGGCAGCTCTTCCAGATCTCAAGGCATCCTTTTTTCCACCCTCCTTGGGTCGAAACTTCTTTCCTTCTGCACCCTTTTGGGGTAGAATTGTTCTTTTCAATTCCTGTATTAGTTTAGATTTCAATTTTATGTAATTTCAATTTATGCAATGTTGTCTTACTTTTCATTTCATGCAAAATTTTCAATTCTTATGTAATTCAATTTCCTTTTAATAAAAATGTCTTTTCCATTCATTTACTCCTTTTATTTTCATGTTAATTAGATTAATATTTGAATCTTGAAATTTGCAAACGTTGGATGAAATTTTCTCTTATTCGTTTTTATCTCTTTTCCTCCTTCGATTTATTCTCGAATATTAACGTATCGTGTTCATATTTCGGTTATGAATTGCGATATTTGTTTTCAAACTTTAGTTAGCCGAACTAGCTCGTGAATATGAATCGATCGCTCAAGGATAAAAAGAGTAGAATGCAATCTTCGAAAGATGACGACGTTACCCTTCTGGATTGGAGTAAAAGCTAATAGTGGGATTCACCTCGTAAAATGAGTCTTAGGTTATCAATTATAGAATGGAAATTCAATTGATATTTCCTAAACTTAGTTGGGCGTAGTCCTCGAAAGAGGTACGTTCATTGTCCGAGAATCTCCACGGTCAAGGATCAGATTAGAATGTATCTCTTTTGATTTTCATTCCAAGTGCGCTTTGATCAAGATTTGTTTTCTTTTCTTTATTTCTTAATTTTATTTTTAATTATAAATTATCACTAATAAAATATTATTTGATAAAGTAATAGTTTTGTTTTCCCGAAGTAAAAGTACTCGACAGCCCCGAGTCTAATACGACACTTGATATTTCTATATCCTATGCTATGAATGATAGGTACGCTTCCCTTTCCGTTTATAATATAAAATCTAATAATTTTCAACATCAAGTTTTTGGCGCCGTTGCTGGGGAATTTTTTGTCGATATTTCGAAAAGGGGAAACACTATTAATTTTATCTTTCTTTTCTTTTTATTTTTTTAAAAAAATGTAAGAACGAAAAAAAATTATGCTATAATTAAATTCTTGGAAAGGACGCTTTGGGCTTGAATTCCCATCACAGCCTCTAGTACCTTGCGAGCCCTTCACCGGGTTGACCTTGGGAAGTCCAAGACTAATTAAAATATATCAAAAAAATTTATTTTCCCATTTTTTTCTTCTTTTTCATACTTAGTTTTCAACATTGGGGACAATGTTGAATTTTAAGTATGGGGGTATATTTCCTAATATTTAAAATTTTTAAAAATTAATTCCAAAAAAAAAATATATATATATAAATTTCAAAACTTAAAAAATTAATGATAATCAAGTAACCCCTCACTTAGGTTTTTGTTATTTCTAAAATCAAACATTTGAGAGTTTATTTATAAGCATTTTTAACTATTTTTAATTGGCTAATCTTCTATTTTATCATGGTTAGTAAAAATTTAATTTTTAGTTGATTATTTTTAAGGAATTTATTATGATCTTAATTTGATTAGAGTAATTTATTTAGCACTTTTTCTCTTTTATTTTAATTAATCTCAATTTTGTAGTAGTTGTGCTTAACAACTTTAGATTTTAATTATTTTTATCTTATGCTTTTAGATCCTTAGGAAATTTCAATTTACTATAGTTGCGCTCAAAAAATTTCAATTTAATCTAAAATTTATTTTAGGCCTACCCAAAGAAAAAAAGAGTTATTAAAAGATCATATGTCATGGAAATAAGAGGATAAAATTCATTATTTCCTAAACATATGCACCTCCCTTTTATGAAGTTTATTATGAAAAGATTATATGTCATGGAAAATGAGAGGATAAAGTTCATCATTTTCCTAAATATGTACAAGTAGAAAAGGAAAAAAAAGATGGGGTGAGAGGATAAAATTCATCACCCCCAATCAAAGCTAGCTTCATGATTACCCAAACTCCTTTAGCCAATATAATTGATTTTAGGCTCAAATTAAAATATTGGGAGAGCATAAGTAGTAGTTTGAATTTTTCCATAAGCCTCTTTAAAATTGGAGTTTTATAATTCTAATCTAATTTTGATTCGCAAATTACTTAATTTTGTTTGCTAATTAAATAATTTGAGAATTCTTGGCTAAACATTTCTCTTTTTTTTTAATCTTATTTTCATAATTTAGGACTTATTTCTTAAATCCCTAAATTTTTTTTAAGCTTTCTTCTGATTCAAGAAAATTTTAGTTGAATTAGAAATATTATTAATGTCTTATGAATATCTATCATACTTTTGCTCTGGAATAGCAAAAGCTTAAGTATGGGGGTATTTGATGAGTAGTATTTTAACCTAATATTATTATAGCATTTAGGCCAATAATAATATAAATTTATAAATAATATGTCTATTTTAACTAAATAATCATTTCTATTTATAATTGTTCACTAACTTAAGTTTGTTTTAGGTTTTTCAGGATTTCCGGAGTTTTTGCCCCAAAATGCAAGTACACGCCCTCAGTCACGCCCGTGACCAAGGGCGTGTCAACATAAAACCATTTCCAGACCTGCTGTCGCCAACCTGGACTCATTCTTAGAAGAATTCCAAGTACACGCCCGTGACTGCCCGCGTCACGCCCGTGACCTTCTAATGTCACGCCCGTGAACCCTGCCTCCAGCTCAGCCGACCGTGTCCTGAAGCCATGATGCGATTTTCACCAAGTACACGCCCGTAACCCATGGGTCACGCCCGTGTCCAATCCCGCTCAATCCAGATCACGCCCGAGTCACGCCTTCCCTCCAAGATTTCCCGCGCTAGCGCTGTTTGAAGATTACATGCCCTTGGTCACGAGTGTGACCAAGGGCGTGACACGCTTGTAATGCCTGCAGTAACTCCAGAATGCACCTCTCCCGCTTCAGCTTCGATCACGCCCATTACATGCCCTTGGTCATGGGCGTGACCAAGGGCGTTTAACACCAACTTTTGCCTATAAAAAGGCAGCTCTTCCAGATCTCAAGGCATCCCTTTTTCCACCCTCCTTGGGTCAAAACTTCTTTCCTTCTGCCCCTTTTGGGGCAGAATTGTTCTTTTCAATTCCTATATTAGTTTAGATTTCAATTTTATGTAATTTCAATTTATGCACTGTAGTCTTACTTTTCATTTCATGCAAAGTTTTCAATTCTTAGGTAATTCAATTTCCTTTTAATAAAAATGTCTTTTCCATTCATTTACTCCTTTTATTTTCATGTTAATTAGATTAGTATTTGAATCTTGAAATTTGCAAACCTTGGATGAAATTTTCTCTTATTCATTTTTATCTCTTTTCCTCCTTCGATTTATTCTCGAATATTAACGTATCGTGTTCATATTTCGGTTATGAATTGTGATATTTGTTTTCAAACTCTAGTTAGCCGAACCAGCTCGTGAGTATGAATTGATCACTCAAGGATAAAAAGAGTAGAACACAATCCTTGAAAGAGGATGACGTTACCCTTCCAAATTTGGAGTAAAAGCCAATAGTGGGATTCACCTCGTAAAGCGAGTCTTAGGTTATCAATTATAGAATGGAAATTCAATTGATATTTTCTAAACTTAGTTGGGCGTAGTCCTCGAAAGAGGTACGTTCATATTACGAGAATCTCCACGGTCAAGGATCAGATTAGAATTTATCTCTTTTGATTTTCATTCCAAGTGCGCTTTGATCAAGATTTCTTTTCTTTTCTTTATTTCTTAATTTTAATTATAAATTATCACTAATAAAATATTGTTCGATAAAATAATAGTTTTGTTTTCCCGAAGTAAAAGTACTCGACAGCCCCGAGTTTAATACGACACTTGATATTTCTATATCCTATGCTATGAATGATAGGTACGCTTGCCTATTCCGTTTATAATATAAAATCTAATAATTTATCAGCATCAGCAGGCCTTTTGAGTTCGTCAAACGCAGGTTTTGGTATATAACAGTTCACGATCATATGGTTAAGATATAGGTATTGCGGCTGACCCTTTTTCGCATTTTGTGAGAGCAGCGTCGGAAGTGTTCCGCTAGGGCTTCTCTCCTCTTCCGATAGTTGCTGCCTCCCTTATCTCGGATCTAGCAGTCCGTGGGGACGTTGAGAGCTTTTCTTCTCCGACCTAGATCTTGTGTGACAAGAGACTAGGGTTCTCCAGCTCTCGTGTGGACTACTATAGAGGCGCAGATCTATTTCTGTGCAAGGAACTCAGCCGCACAATCTTGAATCTGCCATTGGAGCATCTCGATTGAGTATCGACTCAATCCAACGAAGGTATATCATTTTATTGCCTTTTACTATTTCTTGATTCATGAAATTTGCAAGTTCCTTAACTCTTTTGGGTTGTTCTAGTTATTTATTTCGCTACGCTTATATGATATACTGTATTATCATTTATGAAATGGTATTGAGAAAAAACCAACAGACGCCCTGCGTTAAAAACCGTTGAGAAGGAAACCGTTGAGAAGGAAACCGTTGAGAAGGAAACTGCGTTCGACGAAAGTTGTTGACGTTCGACGAAATGGGATTCCGTTCGATGAATTTGTGTTCGACAAAATGAGGTTCCGGTCGATGAAAATTGCGGTTGATGAAATGGGATTCCGTTCGATGACATTGCGTTCGACGAACTTCGATGGCGTCCGACGAAATTGAGTTTGGCGACATTGCGTTCGACGAACTTTGATGGCTTCCGATGATATTGAGTTCGGCGACATTGCGTTCGACGAACTTTGATGGCGTTCGACGAAATTGAGTTTGGCGACATTGCGTTCGACAAACTTTGATGGCGTTCGACAAAATTGCGTTCGACGAACTTTGATGGCATTCAACGAAATTGCTTTCGACGAAATTTGAATGCGTTTGACGAAATGAGATGCCATTCCACAAACTGCCACGATCTTGACGGTTGCGTGTATTCAGCCACGACAGTGCACGTTCACTAACGCCGGAGTTAACTCTTAACGCCACGCGTTAGCTACCGAGGCTATTTAAAGTACAACCCCTCTCATTCCTTGTGAGATGATTCCAGAATTCCAATAACTTTAAGAGAGGCTCGTGTACAGCAATTAAGAGATCTCCCTTGGGCTATCATGAAGATCTAAAAAGGATTTTGAAGGAGAAGGTCTACACCACATATTCCTTACGAAGGACGATCATTTCAAGAACGCCAACATCTACATCGCATTCGTCTTCACCTTCAAAATATCTTGGGGAGTTTCTCTTTACTTAACTTGTAATCTTTTACTTTTTCCTTTTGTAATCTGTGTGGAGAAATCGTTCGAGGAGAACGTCGGATTCCGGAAAGGATTCCGTGGGTAAATTCGCCTTGTGTTGGCGACTAGGTCCTTGTGAGGCTTAGGGGGTAATTCGCCGCCTTGTGCGTGGAGACTAGGTCAAGGGTAGATCTAGGGGGTGGCTTGAGGCCTTATCTGGGGATAGATAGGCCATAGCCAACCGGTCCTTGGGAGAAGGACCGGTGAATCAACAAAAAGTGTTTTTACAAATTCTCGCCTTGATTTCTAGCGTCGTAGAAATTAAACATTTGTGTATTCAATTTATTATGAAATAAAATCATGTCTTTTAATGATCTATTCAATTGATTTTATTTCCTCTTCAAGAATGTCCTAATTTACATTTTCATCAAAGTATTAAAATTAAAATTTGTGTAATTATCTTTGAAATACAACAATCGTTTTCATTATCTCTGATTTTCTGGAATTGTATTTCATTTAAGATTTCATAAGTAAAATCATCGTGGCAATCTTTTTGTGTGGGATCCCCCTCCCGGAACACAAAACACGGTCGAGGGGAGTCTTATGCCCAGGACAGCCGCCTTGCGGAAGCACCAACACACGAGCTAGCCTCCCCCACAAGACGCCTATCCTGCCGGCTAAACCAACTACACAGCGCCAACCCATCAATGAAAGAAAATATTAAAAGCCAAAGATTCACAATAAGTTATAATGTCCAAATCAGAGTGTAAGAAAGACAGAAAGCTACACAAGCTCCTACAAATCATCAGAGTAATCAGCTAAATGCCCCAAGGGCTACATCTCAAAACACTCACCCGCCTCTGTCACTAACGACAGCTAAGGTACCATAAACCCCAGCCCTGCACACCTGACCCGGCTGGCCTCCGGTGCTGAACGCTGCTACACATCTGAACGTGCTCCTAAAAAGAGGGAGGTAGCAACCATTAGTCATAAAGACTAAGTGGCTTCCCATCCGCTCCCCCGGCAACTCCAAGGCACCGGGCGGAAGGAAAGGAAGAAAAGCTGCAATATAACAGTAATATATACAAAGCAGGTGACGGGGAAAGTAAACTAGTATATACACAAATTCTAAGCTACACAAGTGTAAAGGGGCTAATCTAATAATGTATAAGCAGGAGTATAAGCAGGAGTATAAGCGGGAGTATAATAAAGGTGTACAACAGTAATTAAACAGTAAGTAAAGCAGGTAAAGCAAGGCAGTAAGAACAGTAGCGACAAGTAATCAATCTCGTACCCTAAATTATATGAATGCCCATACAAACTTATAAGTTAGGATTTCCAGGAAATATTACTCATCATATAAAAGAGCCCATACTAATTTATATGATGAGGATCTACAAGTGCGTATGCTATGCTTATGCTATGAATGATTTATGCAATGGACTCACACACACGACTCTATGTGAATAGACCTTTGTAGTTCCCTCTATTTGAGAGGAAGCCAACCTCTCGGGTACCAACCGCTGTGACACACGGTGGTAGCGGACCGGGCTGTCCACTCCTAGGCGGGTATGCACACTACCAGGCCTAGACCGCACGTACGCCTCGACGCTAAACAACCGCGGAGCTCTGCATACTCTTTGCTGGAGTCCACCAGGCTTTGAGCTAAGTGGAAGGTGTCTTCGAGGAATTGTCGTCCCGACACGCATACAAGCTGGCCCCTCAGACTCCAACACACCCGCTAAGTCCACGTACCGCGGTCGGTGTGACGACCTGCCTAGTACCGAAGACCTGCCACAATTATCCAAGAACTAACGGGGCTATCCTCCCCTCGAGCCTCCAGCTCGTCCAACCCAGTATACCACACACCTGTCACTCCCACACTGGGAGGAGATACATAAATCCAACCTTACCCTACTATGGCTACTCTTGCCTACTTTAAACGTTATTGCAATTTAGGGTTAATCTTGGACTTCCCGAGGGTTACCCTGTAAGGGGCTCGCTACGGTACTAGGAACTATAATGGGATGACACCCCAAGGTTCCCTTTCTCAAGACACTTAGTATTATTGGTATCTACCCATAAGATTACCCTCTTATCATTTCGCTTGAAGTAAACCTCAGTGCTTTATGACCCTCTAAGGGGAAAGACGATCTTTCGTCAATCCCGAACACAGCCTTACCCATAGCTCACCAAGCACTCTCATCACCTAAACTCCTTTTTGGTGACCTCAACCTCTTCATCCAAATCAGGTACACCAACTACCTCTCATTCCCACCTAATGGTCTACAAGTTGTCTCCATTCTACCGTTTTACTATTCGCAGACCAAATGAGTTATATGAACCACATAAGGGGAGGTACTACAAGTATTCATCCAATTGACTCAAGATTATTACCAGAAGACTATCATGATGTTATAAGGCTAAGCTCGGCTTTTACTCAAGGTTTGTTTCTCATCCAACCCTGTTAGATTCAACATATATATTTAAAAGTTAATACATACTACGCCATCAATTGTTCATTACATAATTTTCCCCAATATATAGGTCAATCACCTCCGATGTTATATTAAAATCATAATAATAACCTTTACATATAATGTAATTAGGAGCACTATTCAAAAGACAACTGCCTAAAGTTTCATGCACATATTTATTGTCCTAGAGCGTCATCAAACAAGTGATCAATCAAATGGCTAAATTAAACCCAAGACTTCTAAAATTTCTTCTACTCGTCAGGGTTTGCGTCTTAAGTGTGTACACCAAATCCCAGCTCATTTGGAATAATCTTGATAGTTATTTACGCCACAATAATTTTATAACCTAATATTGGCAAATCACAGCAAGTTTATATCCTAAAATTATGAAATTTAAGAGGGATGTCCACATTGTCATCACATTTATCTACCAATTCCAAACATCCTCCGATAACAAAACAAGGTAAATCACCGAAATATATATAAACAAGGATCCCTTTGAATTCCGATCTCGCTGAAGCCTCTAGCACAGACTCGCTGCTTTGTTACGATCACAATTTATTAATCACAAAATGACAATAAATATTCATCTAAAAAAAATCATGAAATTCTACAGCGATATGCGCATCATCATCAACATCATCTCTACAATTTGTTCTGAACAACAACGGGTATCAGTGAAGTTATTCCAAAATTCATCGAGACTTAGGCTACCACGACACCGAATACTAAAACTGAAATTCTGAGAGTTTCACTACACTAAAATTTACGTGCCACCCCATTCTGGAAAGTTATCAACAAGGGCTACAATTTTCATGTTGAACCGAAGTTCCCATTCCAAGTGTTTCATCCTCAAACAAGCTCAACAAGCTGGCTGTATAATACATGACAGCAAACTAACAAACCTTAATTACACAGTCTGTTTTCAAGGGTTATCTAGGGAGCTACAGGGCTCCCCAAAATATGTACAGCCACTCATCTCGAAGGATTTTCCGGGATCTACAACTTTCATGTTGAGCCCGAAACCTGAGTCCCACTGTATCATGCCCAAAACTGGACTTGAACACAGCTGCGAGTAGAAAACAGATTTCTGCATCGGTCTGCAGATATAATTTCTGCACGTATCTTAAAGTAAATCTAATGTCATTTGTTCATCTTCTTCCTCCAGCAAGGGGGTAAAATGAACAACGCTAATTCCTCAAATACTCCCTCAAAAGACCACCAATCTTCACGAGATCAAGTCCTCTCTCTTCATATTGAAGAGAGGGGTTGATTGAAGCAAATCTCACGGCGATCGACGCCCTAGAACAGAAGTTCTAGCGTGGTCTTCTCCTATGGAAACACCATAGCTCACAAGGTTGGGTCCTCTTGGCCCAACATCTCTCCTATGTGATCTAAAGATCTAGCACCAAGGGAGAGGGGAGGAAGTCACCTGATTTCCGGACGACGTTCGCGGCGGTCTCCTCTGAGGCATGGCGGCAGTTGTCCAAAGCTGAATAAAGGGGTCCTGATCCACAAAAATATCAAACATATAATCAGTCAACATTACTCCAAACTAAAAAAGAAACAACGGACGGTTGGTCAAGGTAAAAGCCCTAGAGTTATTCACGAGTTTGACTCAAATCTCCTAACAATAATTCTAGCTGAAATGAGGAACAAAGATTAGACAACAGAAATTCCAAACAGCCTGCTCATAAGGAAAAGCTACTTCCACGCGAGAAATTGAATACTCCCTGGACACAAAACAAACTAATAGGAGTTTCCCCCAGCAACAATAAAAAGAGAAGTGGCAGCAGCTTTAACTGGACAGAAAAACAGCAATAGCCAGTCACAGACAACATCATTAAGATTCTCCAATATGCAGGTAATGGAACAATATTGCAAAGCAACAGTTGGCCAAGAGAAAACTGAAAACTAATTCCCAACAGTGAACCAACAACACCCACAAGGAAATCAAAAAGAGGAAGACAATAACATGCCATAAATAACAGCCCTAACAGAAGGAGAACAGCTGGTCCATAACTGAAACAAAAGCAGCCGGCTAACCATAAATTGAAGCTAACATGCAACTGGAACTACAACAGCCGACCAACAAAGGGTCAGGTAACTGGAACTACAACAGCTGACCAACAAAAAGGAGAGGAGGAGATATAGCAGCTAATACAAAGATAACGATCAAAGTAGCTGCTAAAAAGACCAACAATCATAACAAAAGGGACATCACAGCAGTAAAACCACCCTGAGATCTAGCAGAGCAATATATGGAAGATCAATGAGATCTAGCCGGCCAACAAGAAGGAAAAGCTATACCAATAAGAGCAGCTAACATACATACTCAAAACAGCCCCCTCATAGCCTTCAAATTAGACAACGCTCAAGGAGCAGCCCCCAAATCAACAAGGAAAGGAGCCCTAACCAAAACATATCAGCACCCCAAATCAACAAAGAAAGGAACAACCCCAAAGCAAAGAGGCAGCCTCCAAATCAACAAGGAAAGGAGCTCCAACCAAAACATATCAACACCCCAAATCAACAAAGAAAGGAACAACCCCAAAGCAAAGAGGCAGCCTCCAAATAAACAAAGGACAGCAGCCTCATTTTCGAGTATAAACATCAACTTCCCCTCATGGAAACCAACTTAAGAAGTAGGTTTAATAATAGCAGCCCCCTCAAATTAGACAAGAAAATAAGGCAACACCCCCACTAAATTAGCAAGGAAAAGGCAACACCCCCACTAAATTAGCAAGGAAAAGGCAGCACCCCCACTCAACGGGATTTACAAAAGCAGCCCCCAACAATATAGTATGAAAACAGCCCCCATTTAGACAACAAAAAAAATAATGGAAGCAGCCCCCAGCAAAAATACATAACAGCAGCAGCCCCTTAATTGGACAAGGAGAAAGATAGAATAACCCTTAATTGGACAAGGAAAAGATAGAAGCAGTCCCCAACAAAGGCACAACCTCCATAACAAAAAAAAAACAGAAATTCCCTGAAACCTCTTCCCCCAACAGCCACTATAACAACCATCTTAACAAAGAAAAGATTTTTTTTTCCTGCAACAATAAGCGATTTCCACGATAACAGCTATAGAGAAATTTCTTGCCACTATAACAGCTATAGAGAAAAAAAAATGATTACCACGGTTCCAGATTTCCTGAAGCAATAAGCCTCATCGCCACTATACCACATGGAGGAAGGGGATAAAGGAGGAAGAGGGGGATAGAGAATAGTTTTCTTGCCGGATAAGGAAGAGGAGAGGTGGTCGGCGGTTTGGAGAGCTCACCGGAAGAGGATGCGCCGAAGAAGCTCGCCGTGAGGAGCGGCGCCGGAGGAGGATGTGCCAGAGGGGGATGATTTCTTGTCGGAGCTCTCGCCGGAGTCGGACTCGCCGGAGGTGGAGGAGAGGAGGTCGACTGGAGGGGAAGCTTGATGGCGCAGGCACGGGAGGAGGGGAGATCGGGCTGGCGTTTTTTTCTAAACCTAAAACTAACGTGTATATATATATTATTATTATTAATATTATTATTATATTATTAAAACATTAAGCTATTTCATTCAAACGCCCGCATATCGCTCTTTGGAACTCGTAATTTGTTCCGGACGGGCTTGTTACGACCGTCTCGCTGATACGCATCTATCGGAACCGTCCATGATCAAATCCGAGTTCGTTTGCTCATTTTACGCTCGCCGGAGCGCTTACGGCCTAATTTTACGCCGCATTAAAACTCGTCGAACTACGTCGGAATTTCGAATGGACGACTCAGTTGGACTCGTATCATCATTACGAGTCCAACAAAACTGACTGGGGTCCATTTCAAGGTTGTTTGTTCGATTGCACATTTTTGGGTAAATGAGCTATTTGCAAATCACGATATAATTTTGCCGATTCTTATCAGAATCGAGCGCGGACAGTTTCGTTGGCCTCGTATGGGTTTCACGAGTCTAACAAAATTGACTGAGGTGAATTCCGAGATTGTTTGGTCAATTTCACAATTTTTGGATAAATATGCTATTCGCAGACCACGTTATTTAAGCTAACGTACGTACTATAATTCCTTCGTGGCGGCACGCTTCCTTCGAATTTTATCGCTCAAGTTATGCTCTCCGGACGGCTCGGATCCCGATACAACAAACATCGGGACAAAGAATAGAATTGGTACTCGCCGCATTCGACGAGTGCACTTCCCCGGCTCAGGTGCAAGCCTGGCCCTCAGTACACCCCGAGCTCGAGTCACCTCGCTCGACTCAAAAACGCGCACAAGGGGTCTTGCTCGAATCGGGATGTTACAAATCCAATAAACGAAGAAACAATTTCGTCCCCGAAATTTAAGTTGAGGTTGGGGGGGGGGGGGGGGGGTCTTTCGAATAGGATCGAAACATACTCACCGTATGCAGTTACGGATGATTCACCCTTAACAATATCAAGGTCATTTATACATTCCCAAGCGTTATGTTTTATACATAGGGTTTAGATTGTGCGAGCGCTCTTGTCTTGTCCAGTCATACGAATTAATCGTGGCTCACACTATTTCAACCATAGCTAATAGAAACTACACATAGCCGTCCTAAACAAAAAAAATTCAAACTGGAACGATATATCGCAGTCCCAAATTAAAATATAACAAAACTGAAGATGTAAATCGGCCTCAAACCGAAACACATTATATATAATTTATATATATAGTAGCTCTTAGGATTTTAATTGCATACATCAGCCCAAATCTCCTAACTTTTAATCCAGACATTTCACGAACCAGGAGATTTACTTTAGCATAAAACTAGGGAAATTCCGTAAAACTCCAAACACATAATCTCTAGTATAAAGATAAAACCAGGAAAACTTGGAAGAAACCTGTAAGCAATGCAAATCATATAATCTAGAAGGAATCTCTAGCACGACCAAGGGAATTCACCAAAACTCCCATCATCATCAAACAGCTGCTATTCATGAAACCAAGAAAACACAAAGCAACTACTAACAATCGACTTTCCTGCCTGCCATGAGTCTTCAGCACACTTCCTCGATACTCTTACTTGGCTCAAATACTATGTCCATAAATTATATATGTTGTCCAGTGCATCGACACAACTACTCTGAATTCCTGAGAATCAGAGGCCAAGTTGAGGGTAATCGCATTTTTCTCACAGGCAACACGTCGGGCGAGGTCGATAAGCCAACAAGGCTTCTACAAGGGTTTAGTGTACGTCTCGTGATTTCACATGGTCCGAAAATTACTACACGCATTTAAAACGCAATTGTATGAATTTGTCAACTTAACAAATCACGCAACAGTGTCTTAGCACCATGGGTGCTACAATTCTATATTCTTTATCTTATAACGGACGCTTGCAAACACACCTCTCCGATCAAAATCGATACAGTTCCCACTTGACAAACTTTAAGGCGTCCCCCAAAATTTGTCATGCGGTCGTCAGATCAACCTTTGATCCTTGAGAGACACCACAACGCTACGTTACAGCTTACTTCCCTACTTAGTCTTCGATTAGAGTGAAGGCCTGCTCACCTTTAAGGTACTCACCTCTATTACTCTGGTAGTGAACTCACCGCAACCAAAACTTGGTGTTCAATCAATCCCCCTTGCCTAAGATGAACACACTCATCAAGGAGTGCCAAATTCCAAATACTAAAACATGTAGGCAATTATTCATACAACACGCATCTTCTTCACTTAGCACGGCATCCACTTGATATTAAGTTCCAACAATCGCTATGATCACCTTATAATAAGTCAAGTGCAAGGGCATTCATGCAAAAGCCACCAACCAATTCCAGTATCAAGTTATGGCAAGATAACTACAATGGTCAAACACCGTGGGTGTTTGCCGCTTGACTTGAAATGACATCATGTCCTTTCAATCCATCATCTACCCAAAAATGATGTTACTAGCTCAAGGATTCAAGCTCATGAAGCTTTTATGTTTCCAAATAGTTTCCAAATTCTGCACATGAACATCCGTCAATGCTTATCAATTTGATCCGGTGATATTATGAATCGCTATTGAGGTTCAAAGTAAGGTGAATCCATGACTCTACACCTCGCATGGGTCATAATCAAATCATTCCCTTCTAATAACACACGACCTCGAGTCAATTGTTACTTTTGTCTACTCCCAGTTCTACTTAGATTTGCACCGGATTCAAAAAAAATTGGTGCTACTTTTATCTCGTGGTTTAATTCATTTCATTTAAGGGCTCCTAAACCGTGAACATAAACCTTATCCAAGGGTTGGGTTTCGGCACAGAGCTTGCAGAGGACTGCCTTATCGAGGCAATACAATCACGCGTACACCTACTTGTACGTATAGAGACATATTCATATCTTACTAAATAAGTAAATGCACTTATCGTCAATACTCCAATCACGTGTTCAATTCACGGCGTGTTTTAACACCCTTGAAGCTAACACCCGTAATGAGAGGTTATCATGAATCTAAGCATCATCGTTCACGTATCACTTAAAGCATGATCTAAGGGAAAACGAAGTCGGCACGAAAATAGGCCAATAAACGAAGGGACAAGCCCCCGTACGTTTTTGGACTAAATTTCTTCCGCCGCCCATATAGTACATTCATCACACGTATGGGCACAAACCTTAGGGGGCATATCTTCCTCGACTTAGAGTTCTTACCCTATAGATCCCCGTATCGATGCACTTATATACTAGCCGTGATGTAGAAATTCAAATTTTTACGGCGACGACCAAGCTGCATCTCATTGTAATGAGAGCATGCACAAAGAACATCCAATCACCCGGTATAATTATATAAACTTGAACTTAACGTGAACCAATGTGCAAGGCTCGGGATGATTTCCTTTCGACCCGAGTTATGCAGACTACCAAAAGTAGGGCATACTTCACAATGTGATAAACTAAATCAAATCCATTACAAGCGCCCTACCATTCCTGCCAACGACCATCCATGGCATGCATGTTTATTTTATACAAACTCTTAGGATTTTAAATCATCAATCAAGTCATATTTATATTGTTGACTCCACCGCCTAACACTTATTAATTTCCAATGCCAAGTAATTACAACATTAAGGGAATGTTCACCAAAAATTTCCAAACTTAGGGGTAGTTGATCATCATACCCGCAATGCATGCACAAAATTTCGTTAACTTCCCAGTTATAATGTTATCACAACAGAGCTGCATATCACCAAAATGTACATTTACTACTCTCCTCGTTACTTATCCACCTAATCTTAGAACAATATAAAGAAAATGATCATCTTCAAAAATGTTTTTCCTCTCTTATTCCGCTAATAAAATTCCAATCATCCCAAACATGGCCTTAGCAGTCTGCTTTGCTTAAGGTGAATTATCTTCTCGAGGATCAAAACTTCCAATGTCAAAATTTACAAAGATTCTAACTCCTCAAGGGATCCAAGACGATACATAACTAGCCCAATAAACGAAGAGATTAGCCTCCATATCTCTTCGACTGAGTTTCTTCCGCCACCAATATAACACATTCGTCCCAACATGAGCCTTCTTTGGATCCAAATTCTTATCGTATCTTCTCCATATGAGACCTTCTACATAAATAGAAGTGTGAGGTATCCACGTAGAGTACAAAAAAACATGCTTGGTGGTCTCTCACTAAGCTGGTAATAGACTACAAGCACCACTCTCATTGAAATTGGCCTAATTTTTGTGTAAGGTGATAATATTACTCCATATCTAGGGTAGAAATCTCATGGTGTGAGTCTCCAGCATTTACACTTACATTAAACTCTTCCCTTAGTCACTCAAGGTCACTTATTGCTTGGCCCAATCATCCCCAAGATCAGTATAAGGCTAGGATATGTCACGACATATCTTGCTAAGTTGACCAAAAAATGGTATCCTAGTTAGGTTGGCATCAATCCTATGCCAAACCAACTCTAATTGTTGGAATGGGAATACCAATTACTGTCTCGGAGTAAGCCAACATTTGTATGTAAGGGTACGAGTTTGGCTTAAGTTGGCACTTTCTATAGGAAAAAGCGGACATACTTATTGTGAATTACACATGGGCACACCACCGCTTCCGCTGCATCAGTTTGTCCTCAAACTGATCTAGCTAGCAGGGGTAGCCTAGTGATCTAATGGACTTCTTTATCTCAGGATCATTGCAAGCTGATACCATTTGTAGGATCCCCCTCCCGGAACACAAAACACGGTCGAGGGGAGTCTTATGCCCATGACAGCCGCCTTGCGGAAGCGCCAGCACACGAGCTAGCCTCCCCCACAAGACGCCTATCCTGCCAGCTAAACCAACTACACAGCGCCAACCCATCAATGAAAGAAAATATTAAAAGCCAAAGATTCACAATAAGTTATAATGTCCAAATCAGAGTGTAAGAAAGACAAAAAGCTACACAAGCTCCTACAAATCATCAGAGTAATCAGCTAAATGCCCCAAAGGCTACATCTCAAAACACTCACCCTCCTCTGTCACTAACGGCAGTTAAGGTACCATAAACCCTAGCCCTGCACACCTGACCCGGCTGGCCTCCAGTGCTGAACGCTGCTACACATCTGAACGTGCTCCTAAAAAGAGGGAGGTAGCAACCGTTAGTCATAAAGACTAAGTGGCTTCCCATCCGCTCCCCCGGCAACTCCAAGGCACCGGGCGGAAGGAAAGGAAGAAAAGCTGCAATATAACAGTAATATATACAAAGCAGGTGACGGGGAAAGTAAACTAGTATATACATAAATTCTAAGCTACACAAGTGTAAAGGGGCTAATCTAATCATGTATAAGCAGGAGTATAAGCAGGAGTATAAGCGGGAGTATAATAAAGGTGTAGAGCAGTAATTAAACAGTAAGTAAAGCAGGTAAAGCAAGGCAGTAAGAACAGTAGCGACAAGTAATCAATCTCGTACCCTAACTTATATGAATGCCCATACAAACTTATAAGTTAGGATTTCCAGGAAATATAACTCATCATATAAAGAGCCCATACTAATTTATATGATGAGGATCTGCAAGTGCGTATGCTACGCTTATGCTATGAATGATTTATGCAATGGACTCACACACACGACTCTATGCACATAGACCTTTGTAGTTCCCTCTATTTGAGAGGAAGCCAACCTCTCGGGTACCAACCGCTGTGACACACGGTGGTAGCGGACCGGGCTGTCCACTTCTAGGCGGGTATGCACACTACCAGGCCTAGACCGCACGTACGCCTCGACGCTAAATAACCGCGGAGCTCTGCATACTCTTTGCTGGAGTCCACCAGGCTTTGAGCTAAGTGGAAGGTGTCTTCGAGGAATTGTCGTCCCAACACGCAGACAAGCTGGCCACTCAGACTCCAACACACCCGCTAAGTCCACGTACCGCGGCCGGTGTGACGACCTGCCTAGTACCGAAGACCTGCCACAATTATCCAAGAACTAACGGGGCTATCCTCCCCTAGAGCCTCCAGCTCGTCCAACCCAGTATACCACACACCTGTCACTCCCACACTCGGAGGAGATACATAAATCCAACCTTACCCTACTATGGCTACTCTTGCCTACTTTAAACGTTATTGCAATTTAGGGTTAATCTTGGACTTCCCGAGGGTTACCCTGTAAGGGGCTCGCTACGGTACTAGGAACTATAATGGGATGACACCCCAAGGTTCCCTTTCTCAAGACACTTAGTATTATTGGTATCTACCCATAAGATTACCCTCTTATCATTTAGCTTGAAGTAAACCTCAGTGCTTTATGACCCTCTAAGGGGAAAGACGATCTTTCGTCAATCCCGAGCACAGCCTTACCCATAGCTCACCAAGCACTTTCATCACCTAAACTCCTTTTTGGTGACCTCAACCTCTTCATCCAAATCAGGTACACCAACTACCTCTCATTCCCACCTAATGGTCTACAAGTTGTCTCCATTCTACCATTTTACTATTCGCAGACCAAATGAGTTATATGAACCACATAAGGGGAGGTACTACAAGTATTCATCCAATTGACTCAAGATTGTTACCAGAAGACTATCATGATGTTATAAGGCTAAGTTCGGCTTTTACTCAAGGGTTGTTTCTCATCCAACCCTGTTAGATTCAACATATATATTTAAAAGTTAATACATACTACGCCATCAATCGTTCATTACATAATTTTCCCCAATATATAGGTCAATCACCTCCGATGTTATATTAAAATCATAATAATAACCTTTACATATAATGTAATTAGGAGCACTATTCAAAAGACAACTGCCTAAAGTTTCATGCACATATTTATTGTCCTAGAGCATCATCAAACAAGTGATCAATCAAATGGCTAAATTAAACCCAAGACTTCTAAAATTTCTTCTACTCGTCAGGGTTTGCGTCTTAAGTGTTTACACCATATCCCAGCTCATTCGGAATAATCTTGATAGTTATTTACGGCACAATAATTTTATAACCTAATATTGGCAAATCACAGCAAGTTTATATCCGAAAATTATGAAATTTAAGGGGGATGTCCACATTGTCATCACATTTATCTACCAATTCCAAACATCCTCCGATAACAAAACAAGGTAAATCACCGAAATATATAAAAACAAGGATCCCTTTGAATTCCGATCTCGTTGAAGCCTCTAGCACAGACTCGCTGCTTTGTTACGATCACAATTTATTAATCACAAAATGACAATAAATATTCATCTAAAAAAATCATGAAATTCTACAGCGATATGCGCATCATCATCAACATCATCTCTAGAATTTGTTCTGAACAACAACGGGTATCAGTGAAGTTATTCCAAAATTCATCGAGACTTAGGCTACCACGACACCGAATACTAAAACTGAAATTCTGAGAGTTTCACTACACTAAAATTTACGTGCCACCCCATTCTGGAAAGTTATCAACAAGGGCTACAATTTTCATGTTGAACCAAAGTTCCCATTCCAAGTGTTTCATCCTCAAACAAGCTCAACAAGCTGGCTGTATAATACATGACAGCAAACTAACAAACCTTAATTACACAGTCTGTTTTCAAGGGTTATCTAGGGAGCTACAGGGCTCCCCAAAATATGTACAGCCACTAATCTCGAAGGATTTTCCGGGATCTACAACTTTCGTGTTGAGCCCGAAACCTGAGTCCCATTGTATCATGCCCAAAACTGGACTTGAACACAGCTGCGCGTAGAAAATAGATTTCTGCATCGGTCTGCAGATATAATTTCTGCACATATCTTAAAGTAAATCTAATGCCATTTGTTCATCTTCTTCCTCCAGCAAGGGGGTAAAATGAACAACGCTAATTCCTCAAATACTCCCTCAAAAGACCACCAATCTTCACGAGATCAAGTCCTCTCTCTTCGTATTGAAGAGAGGAGTTGATTGAAGCAAATCTCACGGCGATCGATGCCCTAGAACAGAAGTTCTAGCGTGGTCTTCTCCTATGGAAACACCATAGCTCACAAGGTTGGGTCCTCTTGGCCCAACATCTCTCCTATGTGATCTAAAGATCTAGCACCAAGGGAGAGGGGAGGAAGTCACCTGATTTCCGGACGACGTTCGCGGCGGTCTCCTCTGAGGCATGGCGGCAGTTGGCCAAAGCTGAATAAAGGGGTCCTGATCCACAAAAATATCAAACATATAATCAGTCAACATTACTCCAAACTAAAAAAGAAACAACAGACGGTCAGTCAAGGTAAAAGCCCTAGAGTTATTCACGAGTTTGACTCAAATCTCCTAACAATAATTCTAACTGAAATGAGGAACAAAGATTAGACAACAGAAATTCCAAACAACCTGCTCATAAGGAAAAGCTACTTCCACGCGAGAAATTGAATACTCCCTGGACACAAAACAAACTAACAGGAGTTTCCCCCAGCAACAATAAAAAGAGAAGTGGCAGCAGCTTTAACTGGACAGAAAAACAGCAATGGCCGGTCACAGACAACATCATTAAGATTCTCCAATATGCAGGTAATGGAACAATATTGCAAGGCAACAGTTGGCCAAGAGAAAACTGAAAACTAATTCCCAACAGTGAACCAACAACACCCACAAGGAAATAAAAAAGAGGAAGACAATAACATGCCATAAATAATAGCCCTAACAGAAGGAGAACAGCCGGTCCATAACTGAAACAAAAGCAGCCGGCTAACCATAAATTGAAGCTAACATGCAACTGGAACTACAACAGCCGACCAACAAAGGGTCAGGTAACTGGAACTGCAGCAGCCGACCAACAAGAAGGAGAGGAGGAGATATAGCAGCTAATACAAAGATAACGAATCAAAGTAGCTGCTAAAAAGACCAACAATCATAACAAAAGGGACAGCACAGCAGTAAAACCACCCTGAGATCTAGCAGAGCAATATATGGAAGATCAATGAGATCTAGCCGGCCAACAATAAGGACAAGCTATACCAATTAGAGCAGCTAACATACATACTCAAAACAGCCCCCTCATAGCCTTCAAATTAGACAACGCTCAAGGAGCAGCCCCCAAATCAACAAGGAAAGGAGCCCCAACCAAAACATATCAGCAACCCAAATTAACAAAGAAAGGAACAACCCCAAAGCAAAGAGGCAGCCTCCAAATCAACAAGGAAAGGAGCTCCAACCAAAACATATCAACACCCCAAATCAACAAAGAAAGGAACAACCCCAAAGCAAAGAGGCAGCCTCCAAATAAACAAAGGACAGCAACCTCATTTTCGAGTATAAACATCAACTTCCCCTCATGGAAACCAACTTAAGAAGCAGGTTTAATAATAGCAGCCCCCTCAAATTAGACAAGAAAATAAGGCAACACCCCCACTAAATTAGCAAGGAAAAGGCAACACCCCCACTAAATTAGCAAGGAAAAGGCAACACCCCCACTAAATTAGCAAGGAAAAGGCAGCACCCCCACTCAACAGGTATTGCAAAAGCAGCCCCCAACAATATAGTATGAAAACAGCCCCCATTTAGACAACAAAAAAACTAATGGAAGCAGCCCCCAGCAAAAATACATAACAGCAGCAGCCCCTTAATTGGACAAGGAGAAAGATAGAACAACCCTTAATTGGACAAGGAAAAGATAGAAGCAGTCCCCAACAAAGGCACAACCTCCATAACAAAAAAAAACAGAAATTCCCTGAAACCTCTTCCCCCAACAGCCACTATAACAACCATCTTAACAAAGAAAAGAATTTTTTTTCCTGCAGCAATAAGCGATTTCCACGATAACAGCTATAGAGAAATTTCTTGCCACTATAACAGCTATAGAGAAAAAAAAACGATTACCACGGTTCCAGATTTCCTGAAGTAATAAGCCTCATCGCCACTATACCACTTGGAGGAAGGGGATAAAGGAGGAAGAGGGGGATAGAGAATAGTTTTCTTGCCGGAGAAGGAAGAGGAGAGGTGGTCGGCGGTTTGGAGAGCTCACCGGAGGAGGATGCGCCGAAGAAGCTCGCCGTGAGGAGCGGCGCCGGAGGAGGATGCGCCAGAGGGGGATGATTTCTTGTCGGAGCTCTCGCCGGAGTCGGACTCGCTGGAGGTGGAGGAGAGGAGGTCGACTGGAGGGGAAGCTTGACGGCGCAGGCACGGGAGGAGGGGAGATCGGGCTGGCGTTTTTTTCTAAACCTAAAACTAACGTGTATATATATATATATATTATTAATATTATTATTATATTATTAAAACATTAAGCTATTTCATTCAAACGCCCGCATATCGCTCTTGGGAACTCGTAATTTGTTCCGGACGGGCTTGTTACGACCGTCTCGCTGATACGCATCTATCGGGACCATCCACGATCAAATCCGAGTTCGTTTGCTCATTTTACGCTCGCCAGAGCGCTTACGGCCTAATTTTACACCGCATTAAAACTCGTCGAACGACGTCGGAATTTCGAACGGACGACTCGGTTGGACTCGTATCATCATTACGAGTCCAACAAAACTGATTGGGGTCCATTTCGAGGTTGTTTGTTCGATTGCACATTTTTGGGTAAATGAGCTATTTGCAAATCACGTTATAATTTCGCCGATTCTTATCAGAATCGAGCGCGGACAGTTCCGTTGGCCTCGTATGGGTTTCACGAGTCTGACAAAATTGACTGAGGTGAATTCCGAGATCGTTTGGTCAATTTCACCATTTTTGGATAAATATGCTATTCGCAGACCACGTTATTTAAGCTAACGTACGTCCTATAATTTCTTCGAGGCGGCACGCTTCCTTCGAATTTTATCGCTCAAGTTATGCTCTCCGGACGGCTCGGATCCCGATACAGCAAACATCGGGACAAAGAATAGAATTGGTACTCACCGCATTCGACGAGTGCACTTCCCCGGCTCAGGTGCAAGCCTGGCCCTCAGTACACCCCGAGCTCGAGTCACCTCGCTCGACTCAAAAACGCGCACAAGGGGTCTAGCTCGAATCGGGATGTTACATTTTGTGATAAGGAAAATTTTCTGGAGAGCTTACGCCCAGCGTTAACACTTAACGCCAGCGTTAGCAATAGTTAACAAAAAGGTTTGTTTCTCTTGTTTAAAAAGGAATCTTCAATACAATCTTTTCTAAGATATCAAAATATATTTTCTTATAAAATATTCCTAAACTTTGATTACAAACTTTGATAAATTTAATTAATATTTAAAATTCCATAAAGCCCTTATTCACCCCCCTCTAAGGGCGCCGTAAGATCCAACAAGTTTGCCAAGATTGCATCTCAAGAATGATGCGGTTTGGGGGATCATTGTATAACCCCTGTGTCCGCCAGGAGGAGAGCAGAGGCAAAAGAACCAACAAGTAAAGGAGAGTAAGAAGGCGAGCAAGCTATGGTGCTGGGCGAGCCGGGCTCTCGCAGGCCGCTCGCAGGAAGGCGAGCAAGTCGGAGCCTAATCGCTCGCTCGCAGGAAGGCGGGCGAGCCAAACCTCTCAGTTCGCGAGTAAGGCCCTCGGGGGGTGGTTCGCATAGGAAGGATTCATGATCGAATTTACCTAAAAGCCCCTGGTGGTTTGTAGTTAGCCCCTCCAAACAGCGGAGTCTGGTTATTGGCAGACTATTTTGGGTTGCGTATAGTAAAAAAAGTAAGGCGAAATCCCGTTATTAGCAAACCGGACTTAAAAAACTATAAATAGACATTGAAGGGCACCTTGGGAGGGCATTCCAATCTCAATTTCTGAGCTTCTTCCTCCCTTGGTTATCTTGGCTTAGCTCTCCAGCTCTCCAAGGTGCCCAGTCTCAGCTTTGGCTTGGGAGGGGAAGCGCTCAAAGATCTTTCGGGTGTGTGGTGGGACCTCCTCACTGCGACCAAGGGTCTGTCCTTAGTTCCGAGTCTCCGGTCAGTTCCTCCCAAGGAATTAGTAAGTACTAGCCGCCCCTCTTCATTGAGGACCCGAACTCCACAAAGAAGCCAAGTCCTGGTTTCAATATTTTTGGTGCGGTGAGTGTGGAGTGTAGCTAGTCCAAGAAAGTTCCGAAGAAGGGACATGGCTAGAGATGAAGAGTAGGGCGAGGAGTTTTGCGGGTCACCCCCGGTGGTGACGCCAAGGATGTTCTCAGACTTCAGGAGGGAAGTCCTCGACACCATCGAATTCGCCATCACATCGTTGCGAAGCGAGTTCGCGACCCTGGCGCCTCAGGTGTTCCCTCCTCCAACTGCTGGCAAGAATGCCCCGGGTGGAAGGCCAGAGAAGGAGGTGGCAGAGGGGCCGGCGCGAGACCTGGTGGGGCGAGAGCTGTTCGCCAGCCCGCCGAGCGAGATTCTAGTGAGCGCGGCGCAAGCAGGCGCGACATAGGCGAGCGCAGTGCAGGCGATCTCGGGGGCAGGCGAGCCCAGCTCCGGTGAGCGCAGCTCCCGTGAGTGCAGTCCCGACAAGCGTGTCTCTCACAATCATGGTTCCCACGAGCGCAAGCCTAGCGAGAGAGCTCGTGGTGCGAGTGGAGAAGGAGATGATGGCAGGTGGGGGAAGCCCCTTTTGCGAGCTAGTGCTTTCCGCACCCATTTCGGAAGGGTTCAGAGAGTGGGACAGGGTCTACTACCACGGGAAGGACGATCCCGTCCAGCACCTGCAGTCGTTCGAAGACCCAGTTTCTATCAGGCCGATGTCAGATGCTTTTAAGTGTCGGCACTTCGCCGTCACCCTGAAAGAGTAGGCCAGGGAGTGGTTCTATCAACTCCCTGTGGAGTCGATCTATGCATTTGAAGACTTGTGTCGGAGCTTCTTGTTGCGTTTCTCGACTTTGAAGAAGAGGAAGAAGGACGCTGAGTCTCACTTCAAGGTCAAGCAGGAACCCAGGGAGTCGTTAGCCCACTACACAGATTGATTCCAGGAGGAGGTGCTGCTAACCCAGGAGATGCCTGGGTTTGCCCTCCAGCTCGCCTTCATGGTAGGGCTGAGAGAGAGTTTCTTCAAAATGGGATTGAAGAGGAAGACCCCCGTCTCCTACGAGGAGCTGAAGGAGAGGGTGGCAGAGGAGATTGAGGGGGAGGAGGCAAACCCGGAGCTCACCAGGAGGTTAGCAATGCTCAGTGAGCCGGAGGTCAGGCAACCGGAGGTGAGAAGGAGGGACGAGCCCAGAGCCCCGGAGGTGGGGTGGAGGCAGCAAGGTGGAGGAGGTCAAGGTCAAGGGAGGGGTTTTTCCCCAGGAGGGGGGCACCTCCATGGAGGCCAGTGGAGACCTCAGCTGGGGTGGAGGCAGGGTACGAGGCATATGCCTCCCCCGCCTCAGCATGCGATAGCAATAGGGAGAGGAAGAGGATGAAGAGCAATGGGTGGAGCAGGGGCAGTAGCCCGAAGGAGGAACAAGGGAGTGGAGGTCGATAGGGGGAGGTGGCATTGCCGTATTGTGACTTCCATGACGAGGAAGGTCACACAACGATGACTTGCCCGAAGTTCTTGGAAACGAAGAGGGACAGAGCACTGGCGTCGCGGCAGCAGCAGTAGGTGAGGATTGAGGAGGTCCTACCTAGGGAGGAGGAGGAGGAAAGGTGCGAGGACAGGGTATATGTGGGGACCCAAGGAGGGATCAGAGTGATCCATGGTTGTGTAGGGGTTGAGGCAGTCCACAAGGCGAGTCTCCATACCATTTATTGTTGGAGCGTAGCTTCGACCTCCCAAACCCCACCCCCGGCAGAAAAAATTACATTCTCTCAGAGGGACATGCCGGGTCATGAAGACCCTTTCTGCGATGCACTAGTCATCCAGACCGCCATTGAAAACTTCACGGTGTCCCGAAACCTCGTGGATAACAGAAGTTCAGTTAACGTCATCTTCAAGAAGGCGTTCGATGAGATGAAAGTGGAGAACAAGAGGGTGTTCGCCTCGGATGGCCCATTGTTTGGGTTCTCCGAGGAGAGGAAGGAGGTAGAAGGAGGAGTGGGACTCCACATAGTACTGGGTGGGGGGGGGACAGTCCCAGAATTGCCACTTTGTCATAGTGGACGCCCCCAACAGCTATAGTGTCATCTTCAAACAGCCGCTTATCAGTGCGTTCCGCTGCGTCCCCTCCACCTTCCACCAAAGCCTTAAGTTCAACTTGGGGGGAGTTCAGGTCCGGGTAAGGGGTAACCCTAAGATAGCGAGGCAGTGCTACGTGACGGACGTGAACACCATCTCCTGGATGGCCGAAGCAGAGGAGTGGGATCAGGAGATGGAGGAGCCGGCAGGTCTCAAAGAGGAAGCAAAGGAGGAGAGGAGAGAGGAAGGAGGTCAGGCCCAAGAGGGAAGGTCGAAAGAGCTGATGGCGGTCAGAGAAGAAGGAAGGGAGGAGGAGGCCGAAGTGTTCGCTTATGGCGAGGAGAAGGAAGGAGATTGGGGGGAGCAATCCCGGCTAGAGGCCGTGGATGAGGTCATGGAGCTCAAGGTCACCACCCGAGCAGGGGTGGTGGAAAAAGTGAAGATCAGTGGCGAGCTCAACCCGGAGGAACAAAAGCGGATCCTGGCCTGCGTATAGGAGAACGTGGACATCTTCGCCTAGAGCGCGACAGAGATGCCCGGGATCGACGTAGACCTAGCGTGCCATCGTATCAACCTTAACCCCAGCACCCAACCCATCCTACAGAAGAAAAGGGCCATAGCAGACAAGCTGGAAGGACCCATCCGAGAGGAAGTGAGCAAGCTCCTCCAGGCAGGTTTTGTATCAGAGATCCAGTATCCAGGTTGGGTCTCCAACGTGGTTATGGTAAATAAGGGTGGAGGTAAGTGGAGGATGTGTATCGACTTTTTATTGCTTAATAAATCATGCCCCAAGGATTGCTACCCTTGCCCCGAATCGACGCGCTGGTTGACTCAGCCGTCGGTTTCTCTATAATATCTTTTTAGATGCTTTTTCAGGTTATCACCAAATCCACATGCACCATCCTAACATCAAGGATGTCTCTTTCATCACGGGGGATGGGTGCTATTGTTATAAAATGATGCCTTTCGGGCTCAAGAATGCAGGGGACACTTACCAGCGGATGATGGATCGGGTCTTCCGGGAACAAAAAGGTAGAAATTTAGAAGTCTATGTGGATGATCTCATGGTGAAGAATCGATACCTTGAGTCCCACCTCCATGAACTCAGGGAAACCTTCGAGACGTTGAGAAAATTGAAGATGAAGCTCAACCCCCTGAAGTGTGTCTTCGGGGCTAGCCAGGGGAAGTTCCTAGGCCATTTGCTAACTCCAGCGGGAGTGGAGCCAAATCCAGACAAAGTCAAAGCCATCATGGAGTTGGGGTCTCCAAGGAATGCAAAGGAGGTTCAGCGCCTCACGGGGAAGCTGGCCGGGCTTAGCAGGTTCCTCTGTAGGGCGGGAGAGAAGTGTGGACCTTTATTCAAAGTACTGCGAGGGAACCAAAAGTTTAAGTGGACCCCCGAATGCGAAAGGGCCTTTCAAGCACTGAAAGAGCAGCTGGCCCAAGCTCCTTTACAGTAGGGGCCGATGCAAGGAGAGGATCTATCCCTGTACCTGGGGGTAGAGCCCGAGGCGGTGAGTTCGGTACTGGTCCGGGAAGAAGCCAGAAGGCAACTCCCAATTCATTATGTAAGCCGAGTACTGAGGAAGGCGGAGCTCCGATATCCAATCCTAGAGAAGTTGGCCTTCGCCGTGGTGGTGTCGACTCGGAAGCTCCGACCCTATTTCCAAGCACACCTGATTAAGGTAGTAACCTACCACCCCCTTCGCAGCATCATGGAAGGGGTAGAACACTCGGTGAGGTTGGCAAAGTGGTCGGTGGATTTAAGCGAGTTTGATATATCATACGTGCCGAGACTGCCCATCAAGCCCCATAAGGTGGCGGACTTTCTGGCGGATTACGTAGCTGAGGTGGAAGAGTCCGAGCTGCTCAGCTCGGCGGCCTGGAGGATGTTGGTGGACGGGGCCTCGGGAAAGCGTTCTTTCGGGGGGGGGGGGGTGTGAAAGACTTTAATTAAGGGTAGCTAATCACCTAGAGGGGGGGGGGGAGGTGAATAGGTTATTTAAAAAACTATTGCAGTTCTTGATGATAACCAAAATAAAACTGATCAGAGCTTTCAAGAATAAGAACACACACAGAAAAGACACACAGATTTTTATAGTGGTTCCCCTTATCTTGGGTAATCCACTTTCCCCCTTCTCCCCTTCTAGCAGTGTGTTAGATAGGGTTTATATCTCCTCCATATCTCAGACCACAAACATGTCTTACAGCTCAGATCACAACAGATCTTACAGTCTCAGATCTCACAGATCTTACAAACTCAAATCTCACAGATCCTACCTCAGCCTTTATAACTAGGCCTACAGCTCAGATTCACCTCTGAATCCTACAACTCAGATCTGACAACTCAGATCCTACAGGAATTTATAAAGAGAATAACAAATACTTAGACTCAGATCCTTCAGATTGTTGAGTCTTCTTGAACTGCCTGAATGATCAGACAGAAAACTTCTATAGAACAGCAGCAACAGATGATCTTCTTGATTCGACAGGCTGTGATGGCTGTTCTTCTTCTTAGGAAGACAGATTCTTCCTTCTTGATCTTCTACTTTCAGAAAGATGTATCAGCACCAGATTGCTGAATGAAATCTTCAAGTTAGATTGGTTCTGAAAGGGAAGATGACTTCTCTAGAATCTTTCTCAGACTTTCCCTCAAAGTGATGGAGACGATAATGGCTTTCAAAAGATAGGAACAATCAACTTAACTACTTAACCCATAGGTCATGCCTTCTATTTATAGCCCGCCATCTGCAACGTCTGTTACGCTCCTCCACGTCAGCATGACGTTAAGTCTTCAACGGTCTTCAATGTCTTCTGAAGAAATAAAGGCTCAGCTAGCTGTAGAAGATATTCCTCAGTTCAGAGTATTTATAGAAGAGGCGTTGAGCACTGAGCATCTCTGTCGACGCTTTTTCATTAGGCGTCGAGCGATATGTAAACACTCGACGCTTACTCCTTAGACTGAAGCTCTCGACTCCTCCTTCTTAGGCGTTGAGCAATCATCACTTAGTCGACGCTTTTTATCTGAAGAAGTCGAGCAACATACAGGGGCTCGGCGCTTCTTAACTAATCCTTCATATCTCGACTCTTCTTGTTTGCGCTGAGCTGACTGAAGTTTAGTCGACACTTCTCTTTCCACGGCGTCGAGTGATATAACTTGGCTCGACGCTATCAAACTTGGTCTCAGAACTTCAGCGGCGACCTTGTCTATTTGTGCAATGGACATGAGTCAACGCTTCTGGGTCACAGGCGTCGAGCAATGTATGATGTCTCGATGCTTGTGAACTTAGATGTATTCCATGAGCATTTTGCCTGACCTGATCTCCTGCACATTGATTCTAGAGAGAATATCAAATACATTCTGAGATATATCTTTGACTTAGAAATGGACTTCTCCAAATCTAAGACATTGTAGGCAATGATCCCAACAATCTCCCCCTATTTGAAGAAGTCATAATCTCAGTCAATGATATATCTCTCATTTCAAAGATAATCAATATTTTCTAATTTCTATACAGGTAATCAAAATGAGTAGTATAATTCCTTATAAAATTGGATTACCAAAACATTCTATCCACAGAAATTATCTCAGACATGATTTCTCATATAAGCACAAAAACATAAGCAATTCAGAATAAGACATGTCATGAAAAGAGAAAGAATCACATCACAGGTATATATATATATATATGATCATGAAAAATAGTTAGCATTGGGAATTCATCGAGATTGTTCAAAAATACATCAATTCCTAAAGCTGCTCAGGATAATTTCTATAGCTGCTCAGGATAATTTCAAAAATAGTCAGCATTAGGAATAGTTAGCATTGGGAATTCATCATGAGTAGTATAATTTCTAAAGCTTCTCAGGATCCTTGAATTCAATTCCTCTTTTGGCTCTTTTGGAAAGTGCTTCAGCAACTTCCGTTCTTCTCTTGAAATAGCCAAATGGCTTTGGAAAGTATCTGATTGGCTCCATATCACCAGCCTGAATCTTCCCAGCCATTTTGTCAGCCTTGAATTTGATCTTCAGTTCCTCTTGATCCCTATGCTTTAACCATTCAGCTTCAGAATACCACTTTCCTCTTTCCTCTGGGTTACCTTTCACAGCTTCCCAAGCTGACATAATCAATTCTCTAGAAGAGGGAGACCAATGTTCAAAATCAACCCTTGATTGAACCTCTTCTCTGAACTTTCTTTTACTTGATTCAACTTGCTCACTAGTAAAGTGCTCTCTTTTGCTCTTATCTTCAGGACTATACATTTTAGCAATTTGCTTTTGAATCTGAGTAAGAGAAGCTGGCCTGGTCTCAGAAACTTGATCATTCTCATAATCAATGGGGGGATATCCAAGAACTTCTCTTATAGAGTTTGAGGTCCACACAGCATGCTCAGAGCTAGCTTGAATCATTGACCTCTCCCCCTTTAGGACTTCTTCAACAATATGATCTCTTATAACATTTTTCTGAAACCTGACTTGACTTTCCAAGTGATTAATTCCACTCTCAATGGTTTTCTTTACCTTAAAGAGATGGTCATCTATGGTATCTGCAAGCAACTTTGCTTGATCTTTCAGAATTGTGGAGCTCTCATCAATTTTAGCCAAAATATCAGTATTCTGCTGTTGCAGTCTAGCTTCAATCTTATTTGTACCTGTAAGGATTTGTGCAACCTGTTCCTTATACAAAACTTGCATGTTATTACTTAGAATTCCTTGATTTATCTAAACATCATCCACTATCTTTGTAATTCCTGCTTGTGACTCCTTAAGAACATTTGATGTCTCTTTGATTGTATTAAGTTGTTCAGCTGTATAATCTACTGAAGCACCAGCTCTTTTGAAAAACTTTACCATTTCAGTTCTCAAAGCAGTCATCTGATGATTGACTTCAATTCTAACTAATTTCATTTGGAAATCTACTTCATTTTTCATTTTTGTATTATTCTCCTCAATATACTGTTCTAATAATCTTCTTTGATTATTCAGCAACACCTCCAGCTGAGGTAGAATAGAACTAAGATCCACATTGATTTCCTTTTCAATTTCAACCCCTCTACTGCTTTCTTCTCTCATGAAAGAGTCATTTCTTTGGCTCATATGGGAGCTAGAGGATTCTACCTTGATTACCTTTTCAATAGGTTCCTTTGTTTCTTCAGGCTCTCCTTCTACATCCATAGCATCAGCTACAGAATTCACTTTAGCAGGGATCTCAGCCTGAGACTCCTCCTCAAATGGTGCATTGTCTTCAGCTGGAAATTCATCTTGAGGCTCCCCCTCAATCTCTGCATTGATCAGATCAATGTTGTCCTGAGTAGGGATCTCATCCTGAGCCTCCCCCTCAACTGCTGCTTTGCTCATTTCAGAACTATTCAGAGCGGGAATCTCATCTTGAGCCTCTCCCTCATTTTGAAAAATCCCTTCAAGTCTAGCAGGGGATGCATAATGACTTCCTCTTTCTTCTTCTCCTTTCTCACTCTCATTCTTTTCTTTCTCATTCTCATCCTTTGGAGTGTCAGGAGAACTGTCCCTTGGATTGTTCCCCTCTTCTTCTTCAGATGATGTAGGGTTTGGATCATGAATTGGAGAAGATCTAGTTTTTCTTTTGGAAGAAGATGAGCTTGATGATCTTGAAGAAACCTTCTTCTTCTTGTGCTTCTTGGCTTTCTTTTGCTTGGGAGAAAGATCTGCTGGTGGAGGGTTTGATAAAACTCTTTCCCATCTTTCTATCATTCTAATATCCATTTTCTTCATGTGGTTTATCTTGGATCCAAGTTTATTATTCAAGGAATCAGGAATGACTTTTACTAAATACAAAGATAATATCCTACCCATGTTGGGTACTGGGATACATTCAATTATCCTGTCAAATACCACCCTCCCCCAATCTGTTCTCAAAGAATGAATGATCCTGGTTAGAAGAATAAACATTTTTTTGGATATTTTGTCATGAGATCCAGTCTTGCACAACAGGCCCTTTCCTATCACGTCTGTTAGAAATTTTCCTTTTGAATTCATTCCTTTTCTAAGAATACTTCCTGTGATTTCTCGAGATGTTTCAATTCCGCACCAGATTTGTGCTAATTTAATCTGTTCTGAGGTCACTTCTTCTTCTTCATTGCTTTTTAACCTAGGCAGTTCTAGTGCCTTAGCAAGTCTTGATGGAGTGATCTTAATCTTCTTACCGTTCACACTGGTCTTAAGCTTTGAATTGACGGAGTCTATTACTATATTGGAGTAAAGCTCTAATACCTCTCATTTCCAGATAAGAGTCGATTCAGATAGTACAAATTCTAATCCAGCCTTGTAGATTAGCTCAATGGTTGGTTTGATTTCTTCTGGAGCCGATTGGAATCCATTTCGAACAAACTCGCTTCCTTCATAAAGATAATCGCTGCTTTTGGGAGGCATTGTTGTTGATGATCGAAGAGAGAAGGAATTGATTGAGAGATTTTCTAGGGAAGCTAATTTCGAACTGAGAGAACTAGGGCATATGCACTAACGAAGTGTCTTCCCTATTTATAGAAGTTCTAATTCAAGAAGATGAATAGCCGCGCGCCGAACTTGTTTGACAAGATTGATCTGATGGTTCAAATTGACCCTGTCGAGACGCCCTAGCTATGTTCGCACAAGCGTTGAGATAGCTCGACGCCATTTATCTTCAGTCGACGCCAGGTATCTTCTCGACGCCAGATAACTTCTCGACGCCAGGTATCTTCTCTCGACGCCAGGTAACTTCTCCACTTACTTTTTAGGACACAAACATTATTTTCATTTATTTAATCCAATACAAATTTAATCCATTTTTAACATACCTAATTAAATTTTAAAGTTATTGAATTTTGTTTCATCCAAGGGTTTAGTAAATATGTAAGCAACTTGTTTATTAGTGGGAACATATTCCATTGAAATATCACCATTTTCTACATGTTCTCTAATGAAATGGTATCTTATTTCTATGTGCTTAGTTCTGTTATGTGATACAAGATTATTAGCTATAACAATAGCACTAGTTGAATCACAAAATAGAGGAGATTTACTTAGCTGAACTTTATAGTCTTGGAGTTGGTGTTGAATCCATAGTAGCTGAGCACAGCAGTTTCCAGCTGAGATGTACTCAGATTCTGCTGTAGAAATAGCCACACTGGTCTGCTTCCTGCTACTCCAAGATATTAATCTTTTGCCAAGAAATTGGCATGTACCTGATGTACTTTTTCTGTCCTCTTTACATCCTGCAAAATCAGCATCTGAAAAGCCATGTAGTTCAAAGTCATTGCTTCTAGGATACCAAAGGCCAAGATTAAGAGTGCCCTTCAGATATCTCGGGATTCTTTTGACAGCAGTGTATTGAATTCTTTAGGGTTCACTTGATATCTAGCACACACACATGTTGAGAACATAATGTCTGGCCTGCTAGCAGTTAGGTAGAGCAATGAGCCAATGATGCCTCTATACAAGGTTTCATTAATAGGTTTCCCTTTTTCATCCTTGTCCAGTGACATATTTGCTGCCATAGGTGTTTTCATGACAGTGGAATTTTCCATTCCAAACTTTTTGATAATCTCTTTTGTGTACTTGGTTTGAGAAATGAAAATTCCTTCCTCAGACTGTTTCACTTGGAGACCTAAAAAGTATTTAAGCTCACCCATGCTGCTCATTTCAAATTTCCCTTGCATAAGGTTTGCAAACCTCTTACAAAGGTTATTATCAGTAGAGCCAAATATTATATCATCTACATATATTTGTACTAAAATAATTTGACCTTTAACTATCCTAAGAAACAATGTCTTGTCTATCTTTCCTCTTGAGAATTTGTTCTCAATAAGAAATCTAGATAATGTCTCATACCAGGCTCTAGGTGCCTGTTTTAGACCATACAATGCTTTTAATAATAGATAGACATGATTTGGATGAGTAGAGTCAATAAAACCCGGGGGTTGTTCAACATATACTTCCTCCAATATTATTCCATTAAGGAATGCTGACTTTACATCAATTTGATAGACTATGAATCCAGTGTGTGCTGCAAATGCCAGGAATAATCTGATTGCCTCCAATCTTGCTACAGGAGCAAACACTTGATCAAAATCTATGCCTTCCTCCTGTCTATATCCTTGGGCAACCAACCTAGCTTTGTTTTTGATGATCACACCATTTTCATCCAGCTTATTCCTAAATACCCATTTGGTCCCTATGACTTTGTGTTTCTTTGGTCTTGGAACCAATATCCAGACTTTGCACCTTTCAAATTGATTTAGCTCTTCTTGCATGGCAGATATCCATGAAGTGTCCTTATTGGCTTCATCAAACTTCTTAGGCTCTATTTTGGATAGAAAGCTGTGATGCAAAGCCTCATGTATTGAGTTTCCTCTTCTGGTTTGCACACCATCATTTGGATTTCCTATGATCTGTTCTTTTGGATGATCCTTCAGATGTTTGGTTGCATTCCTCCACCTTTCATTTTCCCTTTGAGATTCTGGTGCATCTGTTTGAATAGGTTCTTCTAGAGGTTCTGGATGAGGTGGTTCTTCAACAGCAATAGGTTCTTCATAATTGTCTTCTGCTTGAGGTTCATCCTTTCTAGTTACAATTATAGTCTCATTAGATTCTTCATTATCCCCATTGTGCTGTTTATTGATATTCATCTCCTTCAATTTCTGTGTAGAACCTGCACAACTAGATAAACTTCCCAGATCCTTATAAATAAGGCTGGTTTCATCAAATACAACATGTATAGATTCTTCTATCCTATTAGGCTTTTTGTTGAAAATTCTATAGGCTCTACTTTGAGAGCTATACCTAACAAAAATTGCCTCATGTGCTTTTTCAGCAAATTTAGTGAGATGGTGCTTTCCATTATTTAATACAAAGCATTTACTACCAAATATTTTGAAATAGGCTAAGGTGGGTTTTCTACCTTTCAACAACTCATATGGGGTCTTATCCAATCTTTTGTTTATAAGAGCCCTATTCTGCACATGGCATGCTGTGTTTACAGCTTCAGCCCAGAAATACTCAGAAAGAGAAGAATCACTTAGCATACTCCTACTAGCTTCAATAAGGGTTATATTTCTTCTCTCAGCAACCCCATTTTGTTGGGGAGTTCTAGGAGATGAGAACTCTTGAGAAATGCCTAGATTCTCATAGAATTTGGTCATTGCACCTGACTGAAATTCAGTCCCATGATCACTTCTAATTTTGGCTACAGAATTTCCTATTTCATTGGTGATTTGCCTAACAAAACTGGTAAATATTTCTAAAGTGTCTGACTTATGTTTAAGGAAGAATACCCAAGAAAATCTAGAATAATCATCAACAATTACAAGGGTGTATGACTTTCCTCCTAAGCTATGGATTGACATTGGTCCAAATAGATCCATGTGAAGTAGGTATAGACATCTAATGGAATCCTTCTCACCAATTGGTTTGAAGGATGACTTGGTCTGCTTACCCATTTGACAAGCATGACATGGACCTTCCTGCACACACTTCCACTTAGGCCCAAACTCTCACTAGATCTTTTGAAATAAGTTTATTTATAGTCTTATAGTTTATGTGAGCTAACCTTTTATGCCATAGAACACTACTAGAAACTTTATTTTCTGCTACTAAGCATATGGAATTAATTTGATCAGAACATATAAAGTTTAGGCATTAAATGTTGCCACTCCTAGTGCCTGAGAGAATTATCTCATTCTCTTTCTAAATCAGGCACTCATCCTTGTGGAATGAAATGTCATACCCAATATCACACAATTGACTTATGCTGATGAGATTGTGTTGCAATCCATCAACATGAGCAACTTTGGTGATGGTGACAATTCCATTTGTGATATTTGCATAACCTTTAGTTTTACCTTTTTCAGACCCTCCAAAGATAACCTTTGGTCCATTCCTCACAGGAGTGTAATCATTCAGCAGACTTTTTGTTCCTGTCATGTGCATGGAGCACCCACTGTCCAAGTACCAGATTGGAAGTTGATTGGTCTTTGGATAACCCTGCAAAAGGAAATTACCTTTTCTTAGGAGCCCACACCAAGTTGGGTCCTAGAACCTTGTGAGTATGAGCTGGAACATTTAGTTGTTGAATAATCCTTGGTGCTGTGAGAGTTGCCATGGGTCTGAGTACTGGTTTCCCAGAGTTCAATCTTGGAACAGTTGGATTGAACCAACAGTCAAGAGCAAAATGTCCAACCCTTCCACAGCACCAGCATTCATATCTGTTATATCTTCTTGGAGGTCTTCTCACTTCTTTATATTGACTCATATTTTGATTAATTGCCTTATTCAAAGGAGCTATGTAAGTTGTTTTATTAACTTTTACTGGTTCTATTTTCTTGATAGCATTGGTTTTCATTTCAGGTCTTAGTTCCTTTCTTTTGGATTTTGAGTTTGCTTTAAATACAAAGGAGTCATGATGAGTTAATACTTTTTCTCTGCATAGTGATTTGGCATTATTGTTACTTGGTTGAATTGAATCATCTTTGCTATTAGAACACTCACCCTTATAAAACTTATGCACACCTTTTTGATCATGCTTATTTGTGATAGGCATGGCTTTGTTAAATTTTAATGGTTGCATAGATGCCTTGTCATTACTTTTAGGGTTATTATCTGCATTCCTATCATATCCTATGCCATATCTGTATTGTGCAGAAAATGTGTCTATTATAGGAAGAATAGTTTGTGGTTTTGAGAACTTTGCTACAAGTTTTCTTTCTTCTAGGAGTTTTGCTTCAAATTCTTTTATTAACTTCTCCTTAGTGCATAAAGTTTGTATGTGAATAATAGACATGACTTTTAGTTTGCTAAGTTCTTTGCTTGTCTGATTCAGCCTCTCAGCTGTCTCAGAGTTTTGAGAATTAGTTTGTTTTAAATCAGATATTTCTTTTTGTAATCTTTTATTATGCCTTTTGCTCTTCTTAAGTGCTTTAAGAAGTAATTGATATTTCTCAATAATTTCATCTACATGAAGTTTAGATTGTGAATCATTTTCATCAGAAGAAAATGAATCTATTTCAGGTTCAGAATCAGAATCAGATAGAGGAGTTTTATCAAGTACCTTTATATCAGTAGTTGTCTCCCGATCTTCTTGATCACTCAGTGCCATGAGTCCTGCATTCTCTTCTTCATCCTCTTCATTATCAGACCTTAATAGTGGAGCTCTTATCATAGATCTGTGATTTAGACTGTCTTCATTTTCATTGGCATCCATCAAAGCTATGAGTGCCTCCTCACTTTCTGAGTCTGATGACTGAGATTCACTGTCACTAAGAGTGACTTTGCCATTCTTGGCTATTAGACTCTTCTCATGTATCTTGTCAGATTTGTGCCTCCTTTCATCAGATTTCTTGTTGTTCTTTCTCTTTGAAGGACAATCAGCAATCATGTGTCCTGATTTCCTGCAACCAAAACACACAATTTCTTCTGAATTAATTTTATTGTGTTTAGAGTTGTACCTGTCCTTCTTGGAGTCTTGTTTGAATCCCTCTGAAGAATTTGAGTGCTTCCTAAATCTGGATAACTGAGAGGGTCTAGTTTTCCAGTGTTGTTTTCTTCTCAACAATCTTTTTAGCTGTTTGGTAAAGAGTGCCAATTTACCATCTGATATTTCAGAATCCGAATTACTGGTTTCTGATTTTTTTTGATTCAGATGGAATCTTGGGGGATAATGACAATCTTTCTTTGCTTTTCTTGGATCTTTCTGCTTTCAGAGCAATAGGATTTTCCCTGCTGTGTCCTTCCTCAGCTTTTCTGGTATTCAGATGAAGTTCATGGGACAAGAGTTTCCCATATAAATTCTGTGGCTGAATGTTTCCCAGATTTCCCATTTCTCTGATTGCACAGATCTTGATATCCCATTCTTTGTTTAGTGATCTTAAGAATTTATCATTCAGCTCATAATCTGTGAAAGTTCTTCCATAAGTTTTTAGACCATTTACAATTTTGAAGAATTTTTCATAGCAGACTGCTATTGAATCTTTCTTGTCTTGTCTGAAGGCTTCATATTGCTGATTTAGAAGTGACTTCCTGTCATCTCTGACTTCTTCAGTCCCTTCCATATAGACAATGAGAGATTCCCACATTTCTTTGGCAGTTTTGCAATGGACTAAGTTTTGGAAAGTTGAATCCTCAATAACACTAACAATGATGTTCTGGGCTCTCTTATCCATGGAGGCCAGAATCACTTCATCTTTGGTCATCTCTGAATAGGTTTTAGGAGTCTTTATACTTCCATCTGTAAATGAAACTTTCATAGGAACAAAAGGTCCCTCTAGAACAGTTATGTAAATCCTAGGATCAGATGCTTCCATGAAAAGTCTGACCCTTTCTTTCCAAATCCCAAAGTTTTCTTTTCTGCAAATTGGAAGCTTCATGGATGTGAATTCTTTGCTTCCTTCTGTATTAGCCATCAAGACTTCAGAAATCTACCCTTAGAAGATCTTGTTCAGGCTGTTAAACCTTTTCTTGAACAACCTGGCTTTGATACCACTTGAAAGACTTTAATTAAAGGTAGCTAATCACCTAGAGGGGGGGGGGGGGGATAGGTTATTTAAAAAACTATTGCAGTTCTTGATGATAACCAAAATAAAACTGATCAGAGCTTTCAAGAATAAGAACACACACAGAAAAGACACAGATTTTTATAGTGGTTCCCCTTATCTTCGGTAATCCACTTTCCCTCTTCTCCCCTTCTAGCAGTGTGCTAGATAGGGTTTATACCTCCTCCAGATTTCAGACCACAAACAGGTATTACAGCTCAGATCACAACAGATCTTACAGTCTCAGATCTCACAAATCTTACAAACTCAGATCTCATAGATCCTACCTCAGCCTTTATAACTAGGCCTACAGCTCATATTCACCCCTGAATCCAACAACTCAAATCTGATAACTCAGATCCTACAGGAATTTATAAAGAGAAAAACAAATACTTAGACTCAGATCCTTCAGATTGTTGAGTCTTCTTGAACTGCCTGAATGATCAGACAGAAAACTTCAATAGAACAGCAGCAGCAGATGATCTTCTTGATTCGATAGGCTGTGATGGCTGTTCTTCTTCTTAGGAAGACAGATTATTCCTTCTTGATCTTCTACTTTCAGAAAGATGTATCAGCACCAGATTGCTGAATGAAATCTTCAAGTTAGATTGGTTCTGAAAGGGAAGATGACTTCTCCAGAATCTTTCTCAGACTTTCCCTCAAAGTGATGGAGACGATAATGGCTTTCGAAAGATAGGAACAATCAACTTAACTACTTAACCCATAGGTCATGCCTTCTATTTATTGCCCGCCATCCGCAACGTCTATTACGCTCCTCCACGTCAGCATGACGTTAAGCCTTCAACGGTCTTCAATGTCTTCTGAAGAAATAAAGGCTCAGCTAGCTATAGAAGATATTCCTCAGTTCAGAGTATTTATAGAAGAGGCATTGAGCACTGAGCATCTCTGTCGATGCTTTTTCATTAGGTGTCGAGCGATATGTAAACACTCGATGCTTACTCCTTAGACTGAAGCTCTCGACTCCCCCTTCTTAGGCGTTAAGCAATCATCACTTAGTCGACGCTTTTTATCTGAAGAAGTCGAGCAACATACAGGGGCTCGGCGCTTCTTAACTAATCCTTCATATCTCAACTCTTCTTGTTTCCGCTGAGCTGACTGAAGTTTAGTCGACACTTCTCTTTCCACGGCGTCGAGTGATATAACTTGGCTCGATGCTATCAAACTTGGTCTCAGAACTTCAGCGGCGACCTTGTCTATTTGTGCAATGGACATGAGTCAACGCTTCTGGGTCACAGGCGTCGAGAAATGTATGATGTCTCGACGCTTGTGAACTTAGATGGATTCCATGAGCATTTTGCCTGACCTGATCTCCTGCACATTGATTCTAGAGAGAATATCAAATACATTATGAGATATATCTTTGACTTAGAAGTGGACTTCTCCAAATCTAAGACATTGTAGGCAATGATCCCAACTGGGTAGTGGTGGTTTTGGTGAGCCCCCAAGGGACGAGGATCGAGCAGGCAATCAACTTTCATTTTCCCCTCACAAACAACCCGACTGAGTATGAAGCAGTGGTAGTAGGCCTCTGCCTAGCCCTAGAATTGGGAGTACAAGATGTGGAGGTCTCGACGGACTCCATGGTGGTATCTTACCAGGTTGGGGGAGAATTCGAAGTGAAGGAATCGACTCTTCAGCGGTACTTGGAAAAGGTCAAGGGGCTCGTAGGTCAGTTTCGGACCTTCTCAATCCGTCACGTGCCGAGGGAAGAGAGCGCCCGGTGGACCTCCTGTCCAAGTTTGGTCCCAGAGCAGGGGGAACAGTGCCAGACCTTTTTCGACCATCCATCGAAGAGGGGGAGCTGATGGAGGTGGACCAACGGGCATCATGGATGGACCCCTTCATTTCCTTCCTGACATCTGGAAAGTTCCTCGAGGGGGACGTGGATAAGAGGCGCTTCAGGTATAAATCAACCTATTATTCCTTACATACAAGGGGATTATACAGGAAAACACTTTCGGGGCTCCTAGCCCGGTGCGTGGTGGAAGAGGAAGTACCGAGGGTTCTGGAGGAGATCCACTTGGGAGAGTGTGGCAGCCACTCGGGGAGCCGAATCTTGGAAGGGAGAGTGCTAAGGCAGGGCTACTTTTGGCCTACCCTCAGCAAGGATGCGGCAGAGTTTGCAAGGAAGTGTTCATAGTGCCAGTTGTTCGCCCCTCTCCAACTCCTACCAGCCCAAAGGTTTCGGTCCATCACAGCGCCCTGGCCCTTCACAATTTGGGGATTGGACTTGGTGGGTCCTTTCCAGCAACCGAGCGGCAAGAGAAGGTTCCTGTTGGTAATGATCGATTATTTCTCCAAGTGGCTGGAGGTTAAGGCGCTGGCCAAGGTAACCTCTCAAGTTGTTCGAAATTTTATATAGGGGGAGATAATTTGCAGGCATGGACTCCCATTGGATATAGTCACAGACAATGGGCCACAATTTGCCAGTGATGAGTTTGTCAGCTTCTGCACACATCTGGGCATAGACCTTCAGTTTGCTTCAGTCCACCACCCGAGGAGCAATGGACAAGTGGAAGCGGGAAACAAGATTATCGTGAACTTGCTGAAGAAGAAGGTCGAGAACCTCCGGGGGAATTGGGTCGAGCAGTTACCCTCAGTCCTTTGGGACCTGAGAACCACTCCGAATACGGCCACGAGGGAGACCCCATTCAAGCTCTCCCACGGTTCCGAGGCCGTCCTCCCAGTAGAGTTCGAAGTAAAGTCCCCCAGGTTGGTCGTTGCGGGCGAGGGGATGAAGAGTGGCTAGTGGAAAATGGGGAAGGGAAAAGGCTATCTCTAGACCTAGTGGAGAAGCTCCGAGACTTAGCCACCGTCCGACAAGAAGAGGTCAAGCGAGGATGGATCGGTACTTCGACAAGATCATCCGAGTAAAACAGTTCGAGAAAGAAGACCTGGTGCTAAAGAAGGTCGACGCGGCCAGTAGGGGAGCCGCAGTAGGAAAGCTCAATCCTACTTAGGAAGGGCCATATATTGTAGACGAGGCGCTCAAGTCAGGGGGTTACCACCTCCGGGATGTGGATGGGGTACTCCTTGTCCTGGCCAGGAGCGGGGATGACCTGAAGAGGTTCTATCCGTGAAGCTTTTGTAATTGACTTATTATATGTTCTAGTCTCAATATATTGGTTTGGAAATTCTTTCTAAGCAGGAGCCCCCAAGTTTTTTGTGCTGGAGTGCCCCAGATCGATTCCGCTGCTGGGCTCTCCTAGACGATGGGACGTTGATCTCTGGAGAGGCTGGCAAGGTGAAAGGTTTTTTGTGCTGGAGTGCCCCAGATCGATTCTGCTGCCGGGCTCTCATAGACGGTGGGACAGGCTGATCTCTGGATAGGCTGGCAATGTGAAAGGTTTTTGGTGCTGGAATGCCCCAGATCGATTCTACTGCCAGGCTATCATAGATGGTGGGACAGGTTGATCTCTGGAGAGGCTGGCAAGGTGAAAGTTTTTTGGTGCTGGAGTGCCCCAGATTGATTCCGCTGCCGGGCTCTCATAGACGGTAGGACAGGTTGATCTCTGGAGAGGCTGGCAAGGTGAAAGGTTTTTGGTGCTGGAATGCCCCAGATCGATTCCGCTGCCGGGCTCTCATAGACGGTGGGACAGGTTGATCTCTAGAGAGGCTGTCATGGTGAAAGGTTTTTGGTGCTGGAGTGCCCCAGATCGATTCTGCTGCCAAACTCTCATAGATGGTGGGAAAGTTTGATCTCTTGAGAGGCTGGCAAGGTGAAAAGGTTTTTTGGTGCTGGAAGGTTCCAGATCGATTCCGTTGTCGGGCTCCCATAGACGGTGGGACAGTTTGATCTCAGGAGTGGCTGGCAAGATAGAGTTATTCACATTATGGGGCTCGCTTCGCCAAACCTCTCAGGACCTTGACAGTGGCGAGCCCAGGGGCTCGCTCGCGAGGAATACAAAGCCGCCAGTGATGTAAGACACCAAGACCAAGGGTGATCGCTAGGCGGCTGGATGCGATGGCCGCGCTGCTTGTCGGTCCAGGTCGTAGCACGCAAATGACACCCGGAGGATCCCTATACAATGCCTGATACTAGCGAGTTGGGGGGTCCGCTGGCACGGAGTATAATGAGTAATGTTGGTCGCTTGGGATGGGTAGGCGAGCGAAGCAGGGAAATGACGATCCCGCTCGCAAGGACCCAGCTGGGCGAGCCAGAGGCCGGAAGAGGGCCATACTTGGCGCAAAAAAACAGAGGGTCCGTCTAACAAAATTCCTAAGCGGGAGAGGCTACGCGAGCGCCCTCTTAAGTAGGCGCGAGGTAGGGTGGAAAGACCAAAAGAAAAAGCTAAGGGTACGAACGCGATCATGAATAATAACATCGAAAGATGCGAGCGCGGAGAAAAGTAAGAGCACAAGCATATCATGAATATATTTACACGAGCATAGAAAAAACGCATTTGTGCGAGCGAGACAGAAAGACAGGTACAAGATAGAAAATATTTCATGTTTACTTTTTCAAAAATTTTACAAAACAATGGCGAACTCGTCAAACAAAAATTTTACAATGAATTGTGAAAAGCTAATGCTGATCGCTGGACGGCTCCTCCTTGCTCCCGCGGTCGTCGGGCTCCGGGATCGGCACGAACAGATCCGAGACGATGTCCTCGATGCTGAACTCCAAGGCATGTGGGGAGAGCAAGATGGCCCCTTTGAGGGTCTCGAAGACAAGGTCGGCGAAGCCCATGGAATTCTGGCGGATCGCCTCCTTCTCATCTCGCGAGGATTGACGAGCCCTGTCCCATGGAGGGGGCGGCGGGAGCACCGCCCTGGTCAGCTCACAGTTGTGCGCTTTGAGGAACGCGACCTCTACTTCCAAGTCCGCGTTCCACGAGAGCAGCTGACTCGCTGTCTCGGCGACCTGAAGGATAAAATGAAGTTAGGCAAAGTACCTCTATAGCGAGCAAGAGAGAGGTCGAGTGGAGAACTTACCATTCCTCCCTGAAGGCTGGCGAGGAGACCTTCTGAGATGGCCTCCCTCCCCTTGAGGCTCGCTATCTCATCGGTAGCTGCCTTGAGCTCACGCTGGAGCTCTTTAGATTCCCTTTCCGCGGTGAGGTACCGCCGAAGCCGTCATGTGGGACAGCTCCAAGGAGCAGAAGTGGGCTCGCATGGACTTGTTGGCGAGCAGGCGGGATGTAACGCCCCGGGTTTTTTTTTTCTTTTTATATAATTATTTTTAATAAAACATATGAAATTAATAATAATTATTTGAAAACAAGGTATTAATTCAGGGTGTCGATGCGAGGGGGCGTTACCGTTGCGGGAGCGTCGTCACCATCCGACATTTTTGTTTCTAGGAAGAGGCTCTTTTGCAGGTATATATATACACGTGTATATGGGTTTTTGTATGGGTGAATTTATACAATCATATTTTCGTATAGGGAGGCATATGTAGGTGGAGATATATACGTGTATAAAGGTTCTTGTATAAGTATTTATAAGTTGTATATGTACATAAAATTCATATACATATATATATAAGTTATTTTTTTGTATATATATAAAAGTTTATATATTATATATGTATATATATGAGCAAGACTTAAGCACTCAGCCACTTTACTCATTTTCCCCCTCCCCCCCGATGGCTCCAGTTCTGCCGAAGTGGGAGTTCGCGTCGAGGTAGGGTTTCGTCGGAGGCGTACGCCGTCGGAGGAGGGTTAGGGGTTGTCGGAAGCTCGATTTTCGTCGCCGGAGCGGGGTTGCGGAGAGATCTCGTCGGTATCGGCGTTGGCGGAGCATTCTTCCGGCCGTAGGTTTCAGTTCGGCGATTGGGTCGGCTTCCGAATCAAGGCAAGAAAACTTCCTCCTCTCCTCCCTTCTCCTACTTTTACTGCCTTCTTACCCCAGCGAAATTTCACCTGTTCTTCATATTGTTATTGCAAAGGAAATTTCTTTTTTTTGCTTTTGCTGGGGCAAGGAAAATGGTTACATGCTTATTAAGCCCCAGCGTAGGACCTCTTTTGTTGATTATGCCTGCTGCTATTTCTTTGTTGCCGTGGGAGCTGATGTTTTGGGTTAGATTCATTCAACTTGTTGTTGGGAGAGTTCTCTGCTGCTATGTGATAGATTCCCTATTGGTTGTATACGGTCCAGCTCAATGTTTTATATGCATATATCCCTTTTTTTTGGTCTGCCTATTACTATGATAACATTGCAGTTATGGTTGCCTGTTGCAATAGGTTTGGCTATATGTATAAAGGTATATACTCAGTTGCTTGACACCAAATCGGCTCATTTTATTTTTGGTAAGAGTCCTGCTATAGTTTTGGCCGCATCTATGCAAATTGGTTGCCTGAGAGCTTGGTCCGTCCCGTGAGAAATCTAACGCTAAGCTAATGAATGAGATCCATGGGAATTTCATGATTCTACTACCCTTTCTTACCCCTCGGGTGATATATCTTTTGTTGTTGATTTGGGGCTGCTCCTTTCCTTGTTGAATTGGGGGATGTTATGCTTTTAGGGGCTGCTCCTTGCTGAATTGAGGGCTGTTGGTGCTGTTGGGGGCTCTGTTTGGGGATGCCTTTGTGTGCTTTGTTTGCTTTAAGGGCTGCACCTCGTGCATTTGGGGATTGCTGTTTATGTGGTTAGTATGGTGGGGGCTGCCCCTTGGGATTGTCTATGCTTAACCCGAATGGTGTTTGCGTGTTTAACTCTGCATATCCCTTATTATTACTTGGCGAAATATTGATGGACTTGGTTGCATTGGAATGATGGGTACAGGGAACAATGGGGTCCTCCATCATAGTTATGTTAATAGTGGTTGGTGGGGCGATGAGTCCACCACCACGACGCCTTTTTTTAGTTGGGGTGAATGTCCCCTTTATGTGAGTGGATAGTGACATTGTTTTGGGTCCGCCACCACCTGTCCATGTTTGCATTATATGCCAAGTTTAGTCATGCTCTCGTTTCTCGGGCTGGTTATATGCGGGATCTTCTTAAACTTCTATTACTGAACCCTTATATAAGCATATATATATAGTTATATATATATGAATGTATGTGTATATATATGTACTATATGCTCGTTTCAGTCTGTGTACGCTACTTGTCACCCTGCCTTTTTCTTTTCTTATACCCATGCTGTTTTCTTGCACCCTTTGGGCTGAGGCATTCTTTTCTTATGGATGCCTCAGATTTAGGTTTGTAGATGCCGCCGGAGTTTGAGCGGGGTCGATCAGTTCCCTGTCGAGGCCTTCCTCTCTTGTAGGTAAGGATTCAGTTTCTTTTTTTGTAGCTTTTCTTTTGGGCTGTTGACTCTTTTCCTGCGGGTTCGTGTCAGTTGTTGACGCCCGTATGACTTTTGTTTGGTTTACTTGCTGATGCTGCTGCTAGCTTCCTTTACTGCTACTTAGTTATTTTGTATTCGTACACTCTGGGAAAAGCCGATTTTGCTGAATATTAATGCAGTTCTTTTGGCATTATAAAAAGTTAACCTTTTAACTGTTTGTTGCATTTACTATTAAGTATCACCTATTTGCAAAGCGTAAAATAGAATATAATGATACTTCTTTATTATATACTAAATTTAGACCGGCGATCGCCCTGGAGACATCTCTGGTCTTCAGCGCCGTTAGGAATAAAATGAACTTATTTTCTTCCGTTGTGTACGCATATTTTTCATAAAGAGCGGCTATGTAAACCGCAGGGCCGAGGGGCACGGCTTCCTAACCAAATGAAAATAATCTTAAAAGATAATGCTTTTATTAATTCATATCATTTCTCATAAAAATGTTCGTTTGAGTGCTCGCCTGAACGTCTGTAGTTGTCCCCTACAGGACGTGGCATCATGACGCGTGTTTTCCCCCTTTACTTTGATATTATAATTTATTTCGGGAAAATACGGGTTGTGACAGTTGGTATCAGAGGGAGGTTAGCCGGGTTGCTGGAAATGTTCTGGTTGGCCCGGTTAACCGTCCAGTGAGGATTGTTAATCATTGCATACACTCACCGATGGGTCATCGGTAGATCTCGGCTGAAGCACGAACACTACACTCATAAGCATGAAAGAAGTATACGGGGCATATTATGTAGTGTGGGATGCATAATATGTGTTTGTATATGGATCCTCATAGGTGACAACATGCGACTGTTATGTAGTATGGGATGCATAACGTAGGTCGCATGCGTGTCCATTAGATTTTCTTTTTCGTTGCATGCGATAATATGTAGTATGGGATGCATAAGATCGCATGTGTACGCCGCTCATAGCATGCATTAAGGCCTTTTCTTAGTTTGCATAGCACTGCATGCATAGCATAACATTGCATAAGCACACGTGCCAAGCCAGAGATCTACACGATGACACATGTACACGCATGGTTTTAAAAAAAAGTAAGATTTTAAGTTTATATGCATACGGGAGAGGTGCACGAGAGCTAAAGGATGACACACCATCCTGAGTATAGCGTGATATTATGTATTTACTTTTCCCCAGAGAAAAAAGCAGTAGCAAAAGCAAGTATTTGTATGTCTTCCCTTCCTAGAGGTTTGAGTTCAATCTTAACAGGCAGTTTGTATCAGGTTCTTCCTCATTTTCGTTGTAGTCCAATCTTTCTGTGGTAATTTAGTCGCTATAGCAGCGTTCTATCTTTGTTATGTCGTTTGACTATAATGATTTGTTAGGCGAGTTTAAGGTTCGAGATTGTTTTGCGCATGTTCTTTTTGACTCTGGTGCCACTCACTCTTTCGTGGCCAAGAGGTTTGTTGATCGGCATCGCTGGGCTTTGGAGCGAGTTGGTAATCCTTTTTGTGTCAAGTACCCGTCCGGAGAGTCAGTGGTGTCAGATCTGTGCGTGAGACAATGTCCGATTGTGTTGGATGGATTTTTGGGGCATGCAGATCTGAAGGTGATCGACTTGGAGGATTTTGACGTGATCTTGGGCATGGATTGGCTAGCCCGTTATGACGCCGTGATCCAGTGCAGGGATAAGCGTCTGGATTTCCTGATGGATGATGGCCAGCCCAGGAGCGTGTTTGGCTTCCCGCGTCAGACTTCCTCAGTTAGGTTAGTGGTCTGTGCCCAGGCCTTGGCGGAGTTTGATGGTCGTGTCTGTTTCGTTTCTGTTTTGCTTGCGGCATGTTCTTCGTCGCCGGGTTAGGGTTTTCAGCGAGGCAAGGAAACTCTTCTCCTCTTTTTCCCCCTCTCCTCTTTTCTTCTGCTCAACTGATATTGCTTGCGATTGCGGGGTGAGCAGCCCCCCTTTGATGCTCGGTTATTGTTTGGTTATATGCTAATAAATTCTTGGTTCTTATGCTAGAATTTCCTGAATCTATTGCGTGTTGGTAAAATCTTTTTCTAGATCTCTATGTTCAGATGTGTAGGAAACCGTCGTTGTGAAGGAAAATAATATCAAGATTCCTTACTTATAGCCTCATAATACAATCAGTGTATGAAAGTCTCTTTTTCCGAAAAGCTTCTCATCAAGCACATCAACATTCCCAAGTGAAACCCGTGCACGTATGCCGTTAGTCGGGCTGCTGTGCTGACTCCTGTTAGTATGCTGTTTTGGGGCTGCTATGTGTGCGATCTGATTGGGTAATTGTTGTTTTGCTATGGGGGTTTTTTTTTGGGTGTATCCAAAATTAGAATTTCTATTTCTGGTTTAGGCTTCCCTTAACGGCAGCATAACTAGATTCATATTATCTTAGATATAGCTATTCCAGGTCCGGTAAAACCTGATTATTTCAATTTTATTTTGATTTCTCTCATTCTCCTATTTCCCAAAAATCTTCAGTCTGTTCAACACTTATGTTTGTGGAAACAGAAATCCGGCGAAGCTTTCAAAGTTGTGAACTCTCAGTTTTTCTTGAGGCTTAGTTCCAGGATATATATAGAAATCTATTTATCGAATTTGACTTGATACTTTCGGCTCAAAGGAGTTTTTTTTCAAATTTGATGGGTTGTTCGGGTATGGGGATCGTGAAGTCTAATTAGGAAATTTCATTAGAAATCTCCTTATCTGAAATTTGTTGGTGTGCCTAATATGCTGAAACATTAGGCTGCTTTATGCTAAATCTTGCCAGAAGGACTCCCCAAGTACCTGTTAACATTTATGTTGGATCATGTTAGCAGCTTCCTTCAAGTTTCCGTTGATAGTTATGTGGTTTATGCTAGTAGTTTTCTCCAAATTTTTGTTAACATCTATTGTGGGGTGTGCTAGCAGTGGTCCTAGTTTCAGCTATCGTCCTATTTTGGGTTATCTTGGCCATGCACTGGGTTTGTGTTTAGCTAGCTCCGGATGGTTATATGGTTGGATCACTTGGTTAGTTCTGCCTTTGCGCTTGGCTAATCTTGCTTATTTTGGTAGCAGAAGATTGGGATGGATGCAAACTTTGCGCTTTTCTCTAGCTAAAGGTTTTGGTGGTTGGGCGGGCTAATCTTTCTGGAAATCTATTTTGTAATCTCTAGTGGGGTTGGGAAGCATTAGGTCTTGGATTCCCCGGAACGTTTGTTTCCTAATTCCTGACGGGCTTGAGAGTTAGGTGCTAAATTTCCTAGGAATCTCTTTTGTTCTTCCCGAATTTTCTTTTTGGCAAAGTTGTAAATCGTTAAACTCGGAGGTTATGTAGATTTATTTCGGTTTCGAGCTTTATAACTGCTTCAAACCATTTGCCGCTTCGCTCTCTAGATAAGTGAACAAATATTATTACATGGCTTTATACTTAAGGTGCAAACGTTAGAGATTCCGTTTTCGTGGGGAAGGTTGAGCTTGTCGGCTAATTGTTTTATGCTGGGCTTATTTAATTTAGTTAAGCACAAGTGGTCTTGCTCGGCAAATTTCCAGATCCTGCATTTCTTCCTTTGGTTGGCTAAGTTGTTTATTGCGGTGGGCTAAATTTTCTGGAGATTTCTCCTAGTTCTCGGTGACCTAGCGGGGCTAGCAATTGTTTAATTTGGAGGATAAGTGGACGAATTTCGATTTTGGGTCCTTTACCTGCTCCAGTGACCGGCAGCTTTGCTCTCTTATAGCGAATGTTTAGTTCATCTCCCTGTGTTGATCATGAGACCTTCCTTGACCGTCAAACTAAGCTATGCTCTATTTTTGAGTTGCCTTGTAATTGGCCAGTGTTCATTTGTTGTGTCTTGTCGTACCTTATTCATCGTACTGTTACGAGAAGTTTGTTGGGAGTCAAGTTAAGACTCACCAAGTGTTTTCTTTTGACCTTTGAGTTTGGCTTTGGTGTTTGTCCTTGTGTGTTAAGTTTACCTTCGTCTTATTCCGACACCAAGCCTTGCATGGTGTCGTCTTTCTGAAATCTTTGACCTTGTTGTAAGTTGAATATTGATATATTGATTAATTGCTGAATCCGGTGTTCCCTGATTCTCTCGTCTTGAGTTATGGTTAAAACCATTTGTTATTATGTTTTCCCCCATTATTTCTGCGGTGTGTGCCAGGAGCCTTTAGTTTTCTATGGCATTGCTTACCTTGTTTCTGTGTTAGAAACCGGTAGTAGTTTGTTGTGTATCGAGGATTTACTTCCCTTTGGTGAAGGAGTCCTATCCTCATCTTTTCGCCTAGTATCCCTGGTAAGTCTTCGCCTCTGGTGTTTCCCTTATTTGGTATTGTTGTGGTAAAGTTTCGGGGCGAAACTTTTTGTTAGGAGGGGTGGCTGTAACGCCCCGGTTTTTTTTTTCTTTTTATATAATTATTTTTAATAAAACATATGAAATTAATAATAATTATTTGAAAACAAGGTATTAATTCAGGGTGTCGATGCGAAGGGGCGTTACCGTTGCGGGAGCGTCGTCGCCATCCGACATTTTGTTTTCTAGGAAGAGGCTCTTTTGCAGGTATATATATACACGTGTATATGGGTTTTTGTATGGGTGAATTTATACAATCATATTTTCGTATAGGGAGGCATATGTAGGTGGAGATATATACGTGTATAAAGGTTCTTGTATAAGTATTTATAAGTTTTATATGTACATAAAATTCATATACATATATATATAAGTTATTTTTTTGTATATATATAAAAGTTTATATATTATATATGTATATATATGAGCAAGACTTAAGCACTCAGCCACTTTACTCATTTTCCCCCTCCCCCCCCCGATGGCTCCAGTTCTGCCGAAGTGGGAGTTCGCGTCGAGGTAGGGTTTCGTCGGAGGCGTACGCCGTCGGAGGAGGGTTAGGGGTTGTCGGAAGCTCGATTTTCGTCGCCGGAGCGGGGTTGCGGAGAGATCTCGTCGGGATTGGCGTTGGCGGTGCGGTCTTCCGGCCGTAGGTTTCATTTCGGCGATTGGGTCGGCTTCCGAATCAAGGCAAGAAAACTTCCTCCTCTCCTCCCTTCTCCTACTTTTACTGCCTTCTTACCCCAGCGAAATTTCACCTGTTCTTCATATTGTTATTGCAAAGGAAATTTCTTTTTTTTGCTTTTGCTGGGGCAAGGAAAATGGTTACATGCTTATTAAGCCCCAGCGTAGGACCTCTTTTGTTGATTATGCCTACTGCTATTTATTTGTTGCCGTGGGAGCTGATGTTTTGGGTTAGATTCATTCAACTTGTTGTTGGGAGAGTTCTCTGCTGCTATGTGATAGATTCCCTATTGGTTGTATACGGTCCAGCTCAATGTTTTATATGCATATATCCCTTTTTTTTGGTCTGCCTATTACTATGATAACATTGGCAGTTATGGTTGCCTGTTGCAATAGGTTTGGCCTTTTTATATAAAGGTATATACTCAGTTGCTTGCCACCGAATCGGCTCATTTTATTTTTGGTAAGAGTCCTGCTATAGTTTTGGCCGCATCTATGCAAATTGGTTGCCTGAGAGCTTGGTCCGTCCCGTGAGAAATCTAACGCTAAGCTAATGAATGAGATCCATGGGAATTTCATGATTCTTCTACCCTTTCTTACCCCTCGGGTGATATATCTTTTGTTGTTGATTTGGGGCTGCTCCTTTCCTTGTTGAATTGGGGGATGTTATGCTTTTAGGGGCTGCTCCTTGCTGAATTGAGGGCTGTTGGTGCTGTTGGGGGCTCTGTTTGGGGCTGCCTTTGTGTGCTTTGTTTGCTTTAAGGGCTGCACCTCGTGCATTTGGGGATTGCTGTTTATGTGGTTAGTATGGTGGGGGCTGCCCCTTGGGATTGTCTATGCTTAACCCGAATGGTGTTTGCGTGTTAAACTCTGCATATCCCTTATTATTACTTGGCTAAATATTGATGGACTTGGTTGCATTGGAATGATGGGTACAGGGAACAATGGGGTCCTCCATCATAGTTATGTTAATAGTGGTTGGTGGGGCGATGAGACGACCACCACGACGCCTTTTTTTAGTTGGGGTGAATGTCCCCTTTATGTGAGTGGATAGTGACATTGTTTTGGGTCCGCCACCACCTGTCCATGTTTGCATTATATGCCAAGTTTAGTCATGCTCTCGTTTCTCGGGCTGGTTATATGTGGGATCTTCTTAAACTTCTATTACTGAACCCTTATATAAGCATATATATATAGTTATATATATATGAATGTATGTGTACATATATATGTACTATATGCTCGTGTCAGTCTGTGTACGCTACTTGTCACCCTGCCTTTTTCTTTTCTTATACCCATGCTGTTTTCTTGCACCCTTTGGGCTGAGGCATTCTTTTCTTATGGATGCCTCAGATTCAGGTTTGTAGATGCCGCCGGAGTTTGAGCGGGGTCGATCAGTTCCCTGTCGAGGCCTTCCTCTCTTGTAGGTAAGGATTCAGTTTCTTTTGTTGTAGCTTTTCTTTTGGGCTGTTGACTCTTTTCCTGCGGGTTCGTGTCAGTTGTTGACGCCCGTATGACTTTTGTTTGGTTTACTTGCTGATGCTGCTGCTAGCTTCCTTTACTGCTACTTAGTTATTTTGTATTCGTACACTCTGGGAAAATCCGATTTTGCTGAATATTAATGCAGTTCTTTTGGCATTATAAAAAGTTAACCTTTTAACTGTTTGTTGCATTTACTATTAAGTATCACCTATTTGCAAAGCGTAAAACAGAATATAATGATACTTCTTTATTATATACTAAATTTAGACCGGCGATCGCCCTGGAGACATCTCTGGTCTTCAGCGCCGTTAGGAATAAAATGAACTTATTTTCTTCCGTTGTGTATGCATATTTTTCATAAAGAGCGGCTATGTAAACCGCAGGGCCGAGGGGCACGGCTTCCTAACCAAATGAAAATAATCTTAAAAGATAATGCTTTTATTAATTCATATCATTTCTCGTAAAAATGTTCGTTTGAGTGCTCGCCTGAACGTCTGTAGTTGTCCCCTACAGGACGTGGCATCATGACGCGTGTTTTCCCCCTTTACTTTGATATTATAATTTATTTCGAGAAAATACGGGTTGTGACACGGGACCGCAGGGCGCTGAAGTTGGTGGTGTCCTCGCAACGGTATGGCCCAAAGGCGAGGGCGAACGCCAACCCCCCACCATGTCGCCCTCAATCCAGGAGGGGAGGAGTGACGTGCAAGAAATCCTATTGAGGTCAGGATCCCATGCGAGCACCGGTTCGCCCAGGGCATCTGGGAGTTTTGCCACCAAGCCGAAGTTTTTGTGGCTGGAAGGATTGGGCCCGCTGGGGCCCCCCTCGGCTTGCTTCCCACCTCGGTGGCCTTCTGGCTTGAAGGCAGAGGGAGCGGAGCGTCGGCCTCGCTGAGGTCCATAATTTCTTTCCCCTTGTTTTGGAAGGGGTGTCCTTGTTCCTCTTCTTGGAGGGGGCTTCGCGGCGAGCTGTCCCGCGGGCAGCGACCACTTCTTACCCGAAGTCGAGCCGAGAGGTTCTCGGAAAGCATCGGCGGCCGTGATGGCGAGAGTGCTAGATGAGAGGGCCGCACTCCTCGCATACGGGGGATGGATGGGAAGATCCCGCTCCCCTGCAAATGCAAAGAAAGAGTTAGCGGATGGAATGAGAAAAAGATACATAAGAACTTGCGAGTGTGAGTCAAACCTTCCCCTTGCGGGACCGATAGTAGCGAGTCAACCCTCTGCCAAAGGTGGACGACCTCGAAGCTCTTACCATCCAGGTATTGATAGAGCCTTGCGTCATCACCGCCGAGCGAGGCAGGAGGGTGGTAGGATGCATCATCCCGTTGGAGGGGGGCGAAGGGGATGTTACCGAATGGCCCTTTTACCAGGACGAACTTTTGGTGCCAGTAGTGAGCTTTGTTCACCGTCTCACATACGGTGACATGCTGGCTCGCAAAGTGTGTCATCCCGTCCTTATTTGCGCGGAAGGAGAAGACTTGAAGGAAGACGAGCAGGCTGAACTCAATCTTCTCCTCCCGCAGGTAGCAGACGAATGCGACCACCTCGACGACCGCATTCGGCGTCAGCTAGCTCAGTAGGACGTCATAGTACTTGAGTACCTAAGAAATTTGTTAAGGCACGGTTAGCAATACTCCTCGCGTGGCGAGTAAGAATGGTGAGGATCGAATATGTTACCTGGCGAACTTCTGGCCATAGTGGGAGTCGCAGCCCATTCTCAAAATGGGCAATAGGGATGAAGAGCTCGTTCGTAGATGAATCGTTGAGGCTGGCGGTGCTCGGCGGGAGGCGAGCGGAGTACCCCGATGGGATGTAGTTGTCCACGACATTGAGGAACTCATCACGGGTTAGCGAGGCGCCGAAGAAGATGTGGTCACGGAAAGCCCCAGCGCACCTGGCTCGCCCTTCTGATTCACCTTCAACAACCATGGTGCTAATTCCTGCGAGCCGGGAAAGGGGCGAGTGCGAGCTGAAATTCGCAAGAAGGTCTGGAGGAGAGATGTGGAGCTGGAGAACAGTTAATGCGGTGGTTAGAAAGTAAAAGGCGGTGACTATTTATAGAAATGAAATGGGCGGGAAGGATACGAAGCGCCGGGGGGGGGGGGGGGGGGGGGGCGGGGGGCGGACAACAGAATCACATGGTTATTTTTCGGCACTCGGGGGTCTCATCCACCCCAAGATGGTTGGCATCCTGGCAAAGTCCGCTGGCTCGCCGCCGGCGAGCCGAAGCTGTAGAAAGGAAAAGTAACAACCACAGAGGCGAGATGAAGTCTCGCGAGCCAGACACATTGAAGCAAAAAAACAAGCAGGGCGCAAGCATTATTAGCATGGCGATAAAACATACTAAGCAGGAAAGAATGCCCGCGAGCGAGCGAGAATGTCATTATTACAACGTTCCCAATTGTTCGGAACCCCCAGGAGCGGGGAGAAATAGTAGCAAGAGAAAGAAACAAGTAACAATAAGATACAACTATTTAGTAATTATGCCATTTCCAACGGCCGCGGCCTCGCACACCGGAGCACGGTGGAATCCTCGGATAATGGTACTCGTGGACCGCCCAGACCTCGCATTGAATCAGCCGCACGTAGTCCTCGATTCGCGCAAGATGCACCCCAGGTGAGGTGACCTCGTTGCGAGCGACTTGCTGCACCTCGGCGAGGACGCAGGCATTTGCATCCTCCATGGTGGCAAACCTCTCATCGTATGCGACCCAGTCCATCAGATTCTGACCATACAGCTCTTGTAGCATGGCGGTCTGTTTTTGAAATATCTCCGTGACTCGTCTCTTGATCTGCTCTAGGTCGCAGGGATCCCCCAAGAAGTCCACAATCTTATCCGGCGAGGGGGGGGGGGGGGGGGGGGGGGGGGACATATCCACCTCTCTGTACTCAGACTCGGTGGACGGGGTCGGATGGACACCTGCGAGTGAAGAGTTAGCCTAAGAAGTAATGTAAGAGACAGCGAGCAGAAATTGCTAGCCCGGTGAGACGAGAACGGTACTGGGCCACGCGCGAGAAGAACCTGGCCGGCCTTGGAAGGCTTCGGTAAAGGCCGGAGTGAGAGACTTCCCTAGGCCGGGGAGGTGTACCGGCACGTTCGCAACCTGGGGCTCGGCAAGCAGCGAGCTACCTGGGCTCCGTTGGCCCAAGGTGCCGAACCCCGGAGTGATGATGTCCTGTTTCGGCGGGCGGGGCGAACCCACTGGGGTAGGAACCCGCCTCTCCGGGGTCGGGGGATGGGACCCTGCAAAAAGGTGTAATGCAAGTCAGCGTCTGGGGAAGAGCAATAGAGAGCAGGACAAGCAACATATTAGGGCGCGAGGGTGAGGCTCGCAAGTCAATTGTCCCCACATCTGGAGGTGGATCAACCACCCCGGGAGGCACGGGACGGGACCCCGTGGGGGATGACCTGGCAAGGCTTTTATCAGCATGGAGGTTCTGCGAGCGGGAAAGCAAAGTTAAAAAGGTACCGAGAGGATCATCGAGTGATGAGGCAGAACCTATGAGGCGGGTTCATGGCGGGGCGATGAGGACAAAGGCGATGACCCGTCCTCTCTCGACGAACGCCGGATGGTCTTCGCCTTCTTGGCCAGAGGCGGAGGCGGAGTAGGTTCCGGAGAGATCCGAGATGCAAGCGCAGTAGCTTTGGACTTTTGGCTCGCTTGCGAGGCCTTAAGGCGAGCCAGTAGCTCCTCCCTCTTAGATATTTTGAATGTGATAAGTGATGAGCAGCGAGACAGAAAAGAAGGGGAAAAAGTTCATATGCCGGCCCGAGAGGAGGGTATTTATAGCTTTGTACATGGGGCCCACCAAAAGATTCTCACCACGTCACCAAAGGGCCGGCGAACACCAGGGGTTGGACATTTCTTCGCTAGCCTAAGGTAGCCTCGCGAAGAGCGGGGATTGTGTACAATCTCGGTGTCCGCCAAGAGGAGAGCAGAGGCAAAGGAACCAACAGGCAAAGGAGAGTAAGAAGGCTAGCGAGCCATGCGGTCGGGTGAGCTAGGCTCTCACAGGCCGCTCGTGGGAAGGCGAGCAGGTCGGAGCCTAATCGCTCGCTCGCAGGAAGGCGGGCGAGCCAAATCTCTCGGTTCGCGAGTAAGGACCTCAAGGGTGGTTCGCCCATGAAGGATTCATGATCGATTTTACCTAAAAGCCCCTGGTGATTTGCAGTTAGCCCCTCCGACCAGCGGAGTTTGGCTGTTGGCAGACCATTTTGGGCTGCGTATAGTAAAAAAAGTAAGGCAGAATCCCGCTATTAGCAGACCGGACTTAAAAAACTATAAATAGACCTTGAAGGGCACCTTGGGAGGGAATTCCAATCTCAGTTTCTGAGCTTCTTCCTCCCTTGGTTATCTTGGTTTAGCTCTCCGGCTCTCCAAGGTGCCCAGTCTCAGCTTTGGCTTGGCAGGGGAAGCGCTCAAAGATCTTCTGGGTGTTTGGTGGGACCTCCTCGTTGCGACCAAGGGTTTGTCCTTAGTTCTGGGTCTCCGGTCGGTTCCTCCCGAGGAATTAGTAAGTGCTAGCTGCCCCTCTACATTGAGGGCCCGAACTCCACAAAGAAGCCAAGTTCTGGTTTCAACAATCGTGTTCCGTTTAACAAAGGTATCACATTTTATTCCAAATTGGAGGGACGATTCACTGGAGAAATTGACAATGCTATATATTGATAATATAATATGATTGCACTGTGTGCCCCGTAACATCGTTAGTGGCCGATATGGGCACTTCACATCGAAAGATTGGAGGATAATCCACCAACATTTGGGTACCAAGCTGAAGTTTAGCATTGCCTTTAATCCTCAAACAGATGGGCAGACTGAACGGACCAATAGGACAATGGAGGATATGCTTCGAATGTGCGCCTTGGATTTCAGTAAGAGGTGGGAAGATCATCTCTTTATGATTGAGTTTGCTTACAATAACCACTATCAAGCTAGTATTAAAATAGCGTCCTTTAAGGCCCTTTATGGTAGAAAGTGTCGTAATCCCTTAGCTTGGGGGGAGACGGGCGAGACTAAGCTGTTTAAGCGAAAGGAAGTCGAAGATGCTACTTCGACTATTCAAACAATCCGGGAGCGGTTGTTAGTTGCGCAGGATAGGAAAGTGAAGTACTACATCACCATGCAAGGAAATGTCGAGTTCGCCATAGGCGACTGGGTTTATCTCAAAATAAAATCTTTCAAGGGTGTATCAAGGATTCGACGCTTGAAAAAGCTGAGTTCGAGATACCTTGGACCGTTTCAGATAGTGGAGCGTACTGGTGAAGCTGCCTATCGACTCACTCTTTCACCAGAGTTGAGCGGATTGCATAATGTGTTTCACATCTCTGTGTTGAGGAAGACTATGCAAGAGCCTACTCAAGTGCTGGTGGCTAATCAAGTGCCGATCGATGATGAGCTAAAGACGAAAGTCAGACCTATTTGCATTGAGGACACTGATGTCAAGCAATTGCGGAAAAAATTGAACCGAATGGTCAAGGTCCACTTGAACAATTGCGGTCGTGATGAGATTTCATGGGACCGAGAGCAAACCATGCTAGAGGAGTTCCCCAAGCTATTCCTTTATGGTACAATTTATGTTTTTTGTATCTTTTCATGCTTTTTTACTTCTGGAATTTCAGGTCGAAATCTCTTTAAGGGGAGGTGGTTTGTAACACCCCAGTTCCAACTAAAGACATCAAATCAATCGGGTAGTGGGACCTACTGCTAGGCGGTAGTGCTAACGCTGACGATAGGGATGTCGACGCAATGAATTTACCTTATCGACGTGAAGGTCTTGCTGTCTTTGAGAGGTCTCGATGATTGTCACTCTAACGCCAGGCGGTAGCTATATCGACATGACATCAAGATGATCTTTGAATCGACGTGATGAGTTTTATCGACGTGATTCTAATGCCACGCGTTATAGCTAACACTGATGGTAGAAATATTGACGGGATAAGCCATATCGTCGAGATGAATTTTATCGTCTAGAGGAAATAAGCGGTGAGCGGATAAGCGCCACCGCCGATGTCACTACCACGGGGAGGTAGCAACCGGGATCAAATTTGTTGAATTAAATCATGGCCATTCTTTCAATTTGGATTTAAGATCCCCTGGCTGAGATTAGGCCTGAATTCCTTAAGGGCTGAGAGGGTTTTGTGAGAAGTCATTTCTCATTAGCTCTCTCTCTCTCTCTCTCTCTCTCTCTCTCTCTCTCTCTCTCTCTCTCTCTCTCTCTCTCTTCAAGGGAAAAGGTTAAGTAAAGCAAGAAGGATGAAGGGGAAGGTTGAAGAGAAATTAGCCTTTAGATTTGTGAGAGCTCTTTAAGGCTTGTGCCAACGCTAGATCCACGAAGAGGAAGGTGATCAGGATGATTCCATCCTGATCAACTACGATATAATTGCACCGAAGCAAGCTTCAAGGGTAACGACTCTCCTTCTGAATATCTAGACATGCTAGTCCTTTGATTAACATAGTTGTAGGAAGATTTCCACTAATTCTTGGATAGTGTTCTTCCGATGGGTCGATGTAGAGTATCCCCATAGAAATTGCATATAGAGTCCGATCGCTGTACGGACATAGGCATGTTGTGTGAAACCCACTCGGACAAGTTGGTATGTATTAGTGATGCTTATATTATTTATTGCGTTTTAGAGAAGACTCTGTGTATATATGCTATGTTTTCGGGTTCTGGGTATTGTGGTGTACTGCAGGGAGTTCTGGAGGCAAACTCCAAAAAATGCATGAAAAAGGGGACATAATCATGGCTCTGTCTTCTACAACCCAGTGGTAGTGATACCACTGGCGATATATCCTGGTCAAAACCAGTGAGCCTTTTGTGGTTGGTGTGAAGCCTGGGTCTTGGGGACTGGGTGCATAACGCCAGAAAGATATATGCCTGCAATTATAGAGCATATCTGAGGGCAGATGTGTGTTCTATCGATAGCGCCATACAATAGTGCTATCGTGTCGGTAGCTCCAGTGAGCAGATTGTGAGGCAGAAGGGCCTGATGTGCCTAGCTTTGTTGGCCTTGTGTGCCGACAACAGGAACAAGGGGAAGCCGTACCCGCATTGGGCAGATTTAATCCCAACGATATGAGCACGGGCAAAGTTGAACCGAACCCGTCCCATAGCTGGTCAGTGAAGATGTCGGCCCTCAGTGCACTGAAGGAATATTGAGAAAGGAACCGTAAGGTATGATGACCTTGACGATAAAGCTCATATCCATCTACGTTAAGCGAGGCTTAGGATGGTGGTGTAACTTGGGGAGTACACCAAAAGAGTGCCATGAGTGCATGAAGCATGTTGCCGTGAGTGCCTACGTTGATGATGCTTGTAGTGCTTAAACACACTTTTGAGATATATACTGCCATTGCTTGCTTGCATGGATGGAGTACCAATACCTCGATAATGGGTTGTGGTTGTTATAAATCTTGGTCAGCTAAAGCTGACCGGTTACGTGTTTGCCACATTTTAGTGGAATGTGCTTCTACAGGTCCTGGTGAGCCTAGCGGGTTGGAGCCCCAGCTACTGCACTGTACTGGCCCTCGAAGGCTTAAGTGTGTGTTTACTTGTTTTCATGTGTGGCCGGCCTGCATGATGATGTTAGTAACCACATGTTAGTGTAAACATTGTAATTAAAGAAATTTTGATGTACTTTCATTCTAGTTGTAGTAAAGTGGACTTATGTAATATGGTTTTGATTTAAATAAATAAATGCTTCCGTTATGTGACAATGTGATAGCTAAGATAGTTTTACTTAAAATGGTTTAAAAACTAATACGTAATTCCATCTCCTATTCATTTAATATGTCGTGGGGTCCCGACCGGACCTACTGTTATATTCGATGTAACAAGGATGGTGTTACACCGAATCCCCATAATCGGTGTGTGTATAACTAGTTACATTAATGCAGATGTACACATAATAAAATATAAGGTATTGGAGTGCACGTAACAAAAATGCGCATAACAGCCTACGTATAACAAAAAATATGGTTATGGTGTGCGCATAACCATATTCATAATGGGTATGCGTATAGTACATAAATTGGTTACGATACGAATATAACCATAAAACTACACATAATGGGTGTGTGCATAACACATAAATTGTTTACGGAGTGCGAATAGCTGAACACACAAACCACTTATTTACGGAAATGCTACCCTCAAAACCTATAAAAGGGGCCCAGAGTTCTCCTTTCATTGAACCTGTCCTTCTACGCCTGAGAGAGCTCCTGAAGAATCCTTCAAAGATCTCCAGTGCGCTTGAAGGAATCCTCGAAGATCTTCGAAGACCTTCGAAGATCTCCCAGAAGCCTTTGACGACCCCTTGGGGATTTCACCATGCACATTGCACCCCGAGCACATTGCACCCTAGGCACATTGCACCCCACACACATTGCACTCCACACATATTTTACTCGGCGCACATTGCGCCACACACATTACGTCGCGCACATTGTGCCGCACACATTGTACCAAAGTTAGTCCCACTAACGCTATAAGCGCCCGGTCGCGCACGCAACTCCACGACGCACGACCGAACCACCTCCTGCCACTACAAGACCGGAAGCCCGTCGTCGTGCGGCTGCCCGCCGTCGTGCGACCGATGTCTCGGCTACCTGCTGTAGCGCGACAGTAAGGCCATGCGGCTGGCCGACCACCGCAGCCTCCACAAGGCTGCATGTCGACACAACCGCATGACCGCACGACCGTACGATCACATGACCACACAACCATGTGCACAACCGCTAGGCTGCATGACCGGCCGCGAGACCGAGTTCTGCCGCGTGGCCGTAAGGCCACGCGACCCAATGGCCTCTGCGGCTGCATGACCACATATGACCACTAAGCCGCATGACTAGCCTTCGCCGCGCGACCAGCCACCGCTGTGTGACCATAAAGCTGCATGCCCGACCAATTCCCTTGGCCAGTCGGCCTGCCATTCTGCTTGGGTGGCACGACGGGCCACCCGGCCTGCGCCCTCTGGCAGGGCCCCATCGTTAACCACCGTCGGCCGAACCCTTGACCACCGCCTAACCTCTGCCGCCGTCCAACCTCCACCGGATAGCTCCTTGGCCGTGCAACTTCCATGTAACCACCCATTATGGGTGTGCGTATAACTGAATCCCCATAATGAGTGTGCGCACAACTAGTTACATTATTGTACAACCTCGGGTTCACCTCGATCGAGAAGGCGGAATCAAGCTTGAGTCAAACTTCAAACCGGGAGAAGTCCAGCGCGGGGGAAAGCCAGGTGAGATCCCACCCAGGCAAGAGCGAACAGCGGGCAAGGTGCTCGCAGACCACTTGCGTATGGTGTGCCCCGTGCAACACTTCAAGGACTACTCGGTAGCAGTACCTCAACGATTACTCGCAGCTAAAGTCATGCGAGCGTGCATGAGCCAGAGTCGCGAATGGCGCTGTATAACCCCGGTATTCTCCAGGAGGTGGACATAGTGGAAGTTCGTTCTGCGTTCGATGAACGCCGAGCTTCAGTTAAGATCGGCGAACTCGGCTCGGCGTTCGACGAAATACATTCTGCGCTCGACGAACAGAAATTGAACTTGCCTCAGCGGTAGGGCTGAGTGGGTCAGCCATCCCAGCGGTTATTTTCGTCCCATCTCGGCGGATCCGCTAGGACCAAGTTGACTCAACGGTCTTCCTCAATCCGCAGCTCAGCTCGGCAAGCTCAATCTTCCCTCCAGCTCACCACTCTCATAAGGCCGAGGGGAGCTCGCAGGAAGGTGGAATAAGTAATGAAGAAGGCGAGCAAGATCCTCAAAGGTCGCTCGCAGGAAGGCGGGCGAGCCGGGTACTCACCGACTGCTCGCGAGAAGGCGAACGAGCCAGATTCCCTCCAAAGTCTTCACGTTCAACGAGCTCCGAATGGCGTTCGACGAAATCCATTCTGCATTCGACAAACTCGGAACACGTTCTCAGTTCGACGAACGGGTTTCTCAGTTTGACGAACTCGCGTCACGTTCTCAGTTCGACGAACTGGCTTCTCAGCTTGGCGAACTCTATCATCCAGCCGGTTCAGCAGATTTACGCAAGGCCAAGGGGAGCTTGCAGGAAGGCATGTGAGTCCTGGACTCGGTGGCTATCGCCAGAAGAGGCGTGAGAGGGGCCATTGCTGAGTGCTCGCCTATGAGGGGTCTCACGAGCCATACTCGCGAGGAAACACGCGGGAGCTCTCACGAGTGGTGTTCTCATAGGTCACTTGCCCATAGGCTAAAGAGGTGAAATTACCCCTCTGCCCCTGGTGGTCTGTAGGTAGCCCCTCCAAACAGCGGAGTTTGGCTGTTAGCATGCCAAATTGGGGTGCGTTTAGTAAAACCAAAAGGCGGGACTCCGCTATTAGAAGACCATGAACAAAAAACTATAAATAGACCTTGAAGGGCACCTTGGGAGAGGATTACAATCTCAGTTCTCTTAGCTTCTTCCTCCTTTGGTTACTTTGGTTTAGCTCTCTAGCTCTCCAAGGTGCCCGAGTCTCGGCTTTGGCTTGGGAGGGGAAGCGCTCAACGATCATCTGGGTTTGTGGTGGGACCTCCTTGCTGTGGCTAAGGTCTTAGTCTGTTTCCAAATCCCCAGTCTGCTCCTTCCGAGGGACTAGTAAGGGATAGCTTCCCCTCAACTTGTTGAGGTCCCGAGCTTCACAAGAGGCCGAGAAATCAGTTTCAACATTTTGGTGCGGTGAGCGTGGAGTGTGGCTAGTCCAGGAAAATTCAAAGGAAGGGACATGGTAGGAGATGAAGAGCAGGGCGAGGAGTTCTGCAGGTCACCACCGGCGGCGATGCAAAGGATGTTCTCGGACTTCAGGAGGGAAGTCCTCGACACCCTCGGTTCGCGATCGCAGCGTTGCGTAGCGAGTTCGCGACCCCAGCGGTTCAGGTGTCTCATCCTCCGGCAGCGGTTGGCGAAGATGCCCCTGGAGGAAGGACTGGAAAGGAGGTGGCCGGAAGGTTAGTGCAGGACCTAGAAGGGCGAGTGCTGTTCGCCAGTCCGGCGATGTTGGTGCCAGCGAGCACTTGGCAGGCGAGCGCGGCGCAGGAGAGTGCGGCGCAGGCGGGTGTGGCGCAGGTGAGTGCGACGCAGGTGGGTGCGGCGTAGGAGAGCACGATCCTGGTGGGCGCGGTGCCCGTAGGAGCAACTCCGGCGAGGGTGGCTCTCGCGAGCAGTGCCCCAGTGAGCTCAAGCCAGGTGAGGGAGCTCGGGGGGCGAGTGGAGCAGGAAAGGATAACAGGTATAGGGAGCCCCTTCTGCGAGCTGGTGCTTTCCGCACCCATCTTGGAAGGGTTCGAGGAGTGGGATAGGGTCTACTACCACGGCCGGGATGACCCAGTCCAGCACCTGCAGTCATTCTAGGACTCAGTTTCTATCAGGCCGATGTCGGACGCCTTCAAGTGTCGGCTCTTTGCCGTCACCCTAAAGGAGAAGGCCAGGGTGTCGTTCCACCAACTCCCTGTCGGGTCGATCTATGCGTTCGAGGATCTGCGTAGAAGTTTCTTGTTGTGGTTCTCAACTTCGAAGAAGAGGAAGAAGGACGCTGAGTCCCTCTTCAAGGTGAAGCAGGAGCCCAAGGAGTCGTTGGCTCGTTATGCAGATCGGTTTCAGGAAGAAGTATTGCTCACCCAGGAGATGCCCGGGTTTGCCCTTCAGCTCGCCTTCACGTTAGGGCTGAGGGAGAGTTTCTTGAAGATGGATCTAAAGAGAAAGGCCCCCCTCTCCTACGAAGAGCTGATGGAGAGGGTGACAGAGGAGGTCGAGAGTGAGGAGGCCAATCCGGAGCTCACCAATAGGCTAGCAAAGCTCAGTCAGCTGGAGGTCAAGCAGTAGGAGGTGCGGAGAAGGGAAGAGCCCCGGGCTCCAGAGGGGTATGGAGGCAGCACGGCGGGGGGATGCAAGGTCAAGGAAGAGGTTACGCCCCGGGAGGGGGTAACTTCCATGGAGGACAAGGAAGACCCCAACAGCTGGGATGGAGGCAGGGTGCGAGGCAGATGCCTCCCCCTCCTTAGCAGGCTATGACGATCAGGCGAGGAAGAGGGGGAAGAGGAAGGAGAGAAGGATCTGAAGCAGGAGCAGGAAGGAGGAGGGGAAATAGGGCGGCAGAGGCCGGGAGGGGAGAGGTGGGGTTGCCATACAGTGAATTCCATGATGAGGAAGGTCACGCAACGGCCACCTGCCCAGAATTCTTAGAGACAAAGAGGGCTAGAATAGCGGCTCCGCGGCAGCAGCAATAGGTGAGGATCGAGGAGGTCCTGCCTCGGGAGGACGAGGAGGAGAGGTGTGAGGACAGGGTCGATTTGGGGACCCAAGGAGGGATCGAAGTGAGCCACGTGGGAGTAGGGGTGGAGGCAACCCGCATGGCGAGTTTCTATACCATCTACCGCCGGAGCGTGGCTTCGACATCCACGCCCCCACCCCCAGCAGAAAAAATTACTTTCTCCGAAAGGGACATGCCGGGTCACGAGGATCCATTCTGCGATACACTGGTCATCCAGACCGCCATTGAGAACTTCACGGTGTCCCGGATTCTTGTGGACAACGGGAGCTCCGTCAACGTCATCTTCAAGAAGGCGTTCGATGAGATGAAGGTGGAAGCCAAAAGGGTGTTGGTCTCGGATAGCCCGTTGTTCGGGTTCTCCGGGGAGAGGACGGAGGTCGAGGGGGGAGTTGGGCTCCATGTGGTCCTGGGCGGGCAATCTCGGAATTGCCGCTTCGTCATAGTGGATGCCCCCAGCAGCTATAACACCATCTTCGGACGGCCACTAATCAGCCCCTTCCACCGCGTCCCCTCCACTTTACACCAATGCCTCAAGTTCAGCTCAAGGTGAGTCCAGATTCGAGTAAGAGGGGATCCAAAGATAGCAAGGCAGTGCTACGTGACGGCGGTCAACACCATCTCCTGGATGACCGAGGCGGAAAAAATGGGATCAGGAGGTGGGAGAGCCAGCGGGTCTCAAAGAGGCAAAGGATGAGAAAGGGGAGGAAGGGTTGGAGGAGCCAATGGAGGAGGAGAAGGAAGAGGTAGAGAGTCGGGCCCAAGAGGAAGGGGCGGAAGAAGTGATGAAGGTCCAGGAGGGAGAAGAAGTGGAGAAGGAAGAAGGTTGGGGAGAACAGTCCTGGCTGGAGGCCGTGGAGGAAGTCGTAGAGCTTGAGGTCACCACCTGAGCTGGGGTGGTAGAGAAGGTCTGCATCAGCGGAGAGCTTGACCTCGAGGAGCAGAAGCAGAGCTTGGCTTGCGTCAAGAAAAACGTGGATGTCTTAGCTTGGAGCACCGCGGAGATGCCCGGGATCGACGCAGATGTGGCTTTCCATCGCCTCAACCTCGACCCAGGCACCCGTCCCATCCGTCAAAAGAAAAGGGCCACAACAGACAAGTTGGAGGGACCCATCCGAGAGGAGGTGGGTAAGCTCCTACAGGCTGGTTTTGTATCGGAGATCCAGTATACAGGCTGGGTCTCTAACGTGGTGATGGTGAAAAAGGGAGGAGGTAAGTGGAGGATGTGTATCGACTTTTCCTTGCTTAATAAATCATGCCCCAAGGATTGTTATCCCTTGCCTAGAATCGACACGCTGGTTGATTCAGCCATAAGTTTTCCTGTCATGTCTTTTCTATATGCTTTTTCAGGTTACCATCAGATCCGAATGCACCCCCCGACATCAAAGATGTCTCCTTTATCACAAAAGATGGGTGCTACTATTACAAGATGATGCCCTTTGGGCTCAAGAATGCAGGGGCTACGTAACAACGAATGATGGACAGGGTCTTCCGAAAGCAGAATGGAAGAAACCTAGAAGTTTATGTTGTTGACCTCATGGTAAAGAGCCGGGATCTCAAGTCTCACCTCCAAGACCTGGAAGAAACCTTTGGGACCTTGCGAAAGTACAAGATGAAACTCAATCCCCTGAAGTGTGCCTTCGGGGCCAGCAGGGGAAAGTTTCTGGGTCACTTGCTCACCCTGGCAGGGGTGGAGCCTAACCCAGATAAGGTTAAAGCCATCTTGGAGTTGGGGGCGCCAAGGAACGCGAAGGAGGTTCAGCTCCTCATGGGAAAGTTGGCCAAAAACTTGATGATTTAATTCGGATTCTTCTTCTTTTTAATTTGGTTTGCGCAACCTTTATATGACGAAATTAGAGTTAGGCGGGTTTTTTCAAAGAGATTCGCAAGTATTCCTACTTTGAGAAACTAACCGTTATCCTATCAAAAGATAGAAGTAACGATCTTTTTCTTCTTTCGAAATATTGACGATTACACCCCGACTACAACGCCGAATTCTATTGATTTCTTAAAATAGCAAAGGAGAGTTTTGCAAGTTTCGGATTTGAAAAGTGTTTGTTTAAATTTTAATCCAAATTAATCATACAATAAAGGCAAGTATACCTTATCGTGAGTAATACAGGATATTTTGTTTTAGAAAATATCGAGGTCGTATATTTCTGCGGATCGTGTTGATTATACTACTTTGAGGAACGAACTATTATTTTATCGGAATAAGTTTTTAGTGTGGTTTTTTAAAAGAAAACGATAATAAGTGTATAACTAGAGTTCTAAACGATGATAATAAATAATGCCCGATGTCGAATTACCTTGAGATGAAAATAGTCTTTTTTAGAAGTAAAAGAGATGACTTTTTAAAACATTAAAACGGCTTGGCTGTGGAGGTTCCATAATTATGAACGCTCCTCTCTCGAGGGTACGCCCACCTGAGATTATGAATATTCGACCGAACTCTCATTCTTTAATCGAATCTCCTTAATACTCACTTTATGTTGTGAACCCCGCTATTAGGTTTTTACTTCCAATTCGGGAGATGATGATTTTCTTTGGGCTTGTTCTTTTTGTTTTATAAATAAAAGATAACCTTTTTTAAATAGCTTAGAATTGGCGGATGTTTTCGAAGAGTCTCGCAAGTACTCTTACTTCGAGAAATTAACCGTTATCCTATCGAAGGATAAAAGTAACGGTCTTTTTCTTCTTTCGAAATATTGACAATCATGCCTCGACTACAACGCCGAATTCTATCGAATTAAAAAGTAGAAAAGGAGGGTTTTGCACTAAATGAGTTTGGAAAGCTGTGTTTGAATTTTTAGTCCAAATTAATCATTTGATAAAGGCAAGTATACCTTATCGCAAGTAATACAGGATATTTTGTTTTAGAAAATATCGGGATCCTATATTTCCGCGGGTCGTGTTGATTATGCTACTTCGAGGAATGAACTATTATTTTATCGGAATAATATTTTTAGTTGATTTAACTAGAGTTCCAAATGATAAAATGCGAAAGATGATAATAAGCGATTAACTAGAGTTCTAAGCGATGAGAAAGATAGCGCGCGACGTCGAATTAACTTGAGACGAAAATAGATTTTTTCGTAGAATTAAACGTGATGACTTTTCAAAATATTAAAATGACTTGGCCGTGGAGGTTCCATAATTATGAACGCTCCTCTCTCGAGGGTACGCCCACCTGAGATTATGAATATTCGACCGAACTCTCGTTCTACAATCGAATCTTCTTAATACTTGCTTTATGTTGTGAACCCCGCTATTGGGTTTTTATTTCCAATTCGGGAGAATTACCTCGTCCTCTCTCGAGGGTAGAGCGCACTTCTCTTTACCCGTGAGTGATCAATCCATACGCACGAGCCTCTCGGCTAACTGGGTACGAAAACGGAAATGAAAACCACACATCGATTATGTGGCTCCACTCAACGTTATTCTCGCGTAAACCTTAAGTACGTTAATTGTTTTTAGAAAAGAAATGTTTTAATTTTATAGAAAACTATTTTTGTGTCCCAATGCTCTTCGACGTCGTGTGCTAAAGGAAATTAGCCACTCATCGGAATGGGGACGACATAATTAATTGGAAAATACATTTTGATAATTTAAGCGGATATAAGTGCGTTTAACGAGAAATAAATGGACTTATATAAAAGCAGTAATAGTATCCGTCCCAACCGTCTTAATCAAGCGCTAAAGAAACTTAGCCTCTCATCCGGGACGGGGGTGGTATAGAAATGAAAAGACTTATAAAGGTGCAGAAATAATATCCGTCCCAACCATCTTAAACAAGCGCTAATAAGTTCTTAGCCTCTTATTCAAGATGGGGGTGGTATATAGCAGTTATATAAGACTGAATATTAAAACTAGTTAAAAGAAAAAACACTATCTCATACACGTACACACTCTAAAAAAGGCTGAAAAGAAAGCGTTTAAAATGAAAGCGAAATAAGGCGAAAAAGAAAACGATAAAACTATTTTATGAAAGCTTGTAAATCTAAGCTATGAAAACAGTTAACCTAGACTATGAACGCAATAAACCAACTAGAAAAGCAATAAAACTAAATTATGAAAGCAATAAAGCTAAACTCATACACGCACACAAACTAACATTAATAAAAAAGAAGATGATACAAATGAGAAAAGCATTATTTTATTTCTAAAATCAGCATTACAACTAGACTAGGAAGACGAAAAAACTACAAACGAACTTAAACTGAAATGCATAAAAGAAGCTCACAATCACTCAAAAGAACTCACAATACAATAAGAACTACTCAAAATTTGGATGGGAAATACTTCAGCCGAGCCCCTCTATTTATAGGGAAAATTTGAGTTTTACACGCCCTAGGTCACGGGCGTGACTTGAATGTCACGGCCGTGACTTAGGGTGTGACATTTGCTCGGCTGTATTCACCGCCTTCTAGAAGGTCTGGCCGTCAAACAAGGCTGCACACGGGCGTGACTTGGTGTGTCACGGGCGTGACCATGGGTGGCTGATGTCGGCAACATGGGCGCGGCTTCGAGACGTGACGCGCTGGCGGCTCACGGGCGTGACTTGTCGAACACGGGCGTGACTTGGTCAACTCTTCGAGATTTCACCTGAAAACGGCTGC